>CM074192.1:8656544-9960108 GCA_037179385.1 Holothuria scabra | reverse complement strand
CCCTAAAACTTTACACACACGTTTTTAGAAGTATTCGGAAACATCATTAAAGTTTGATTAAACTTTTTGCGTCTACAGGATTTTTCTCCAACGAAAGACCTTGTTGGGGCTTTACTTACAAAAGTGGGAGATTTTTAAAAAACAAAAACCCGAAGCATTCAAATTCAATTTTTAAGTAGTGAAATAGGCCTTTTATAGATTACTTAAATAATAGTAATAAAGCAATACTTCTGTGGCTTTGTTTTCTTACTCAAACTGAAATAACGTTTAGGTCTGAGAAGTTAAGTTTTAATATTCGCATTTCTGTTTCCAATTGGATATAATATTGGGTGAAGGGTTTAGTGGTTGGAAAGCATGTCCACTCTTACATTTTTTTAAGTTGAAACTTTGCTCCACTTTATTCTTTATTAATGTCAGTATATTTGACTTGCCCCTAAGACAAGAGATGGGCTTCTTTTTGGGCTCTCTCTCTCTTTCTCTTTCTCAAGAAAGGAATAGAATGAGCTGTAAGGTCAAGAACAAGAAAATAGTGTTACACCAAGCCTTAACTTAAAAACGAGGCAAGTAGAAATCGGATTGCCACGGTCGTTACCTGAGAGATCGAAATCAATGAAAACTTTATTTACTCAGTCTTGACACATACACCTGTCTTACTCTCCAACCGTTCATGTGAACTAAAAATAAGCTAAAATAACCTCTTCCCAACCTCTCGAATTAAACCACAGACGGGCAATTTGTTTAAGCCCTAGCAGTTTCTCCCTGTCCATCGATCGTCAGTGACACCGATAATGCATTCATTTACGTTTACCCAGCTGCTGCAATGTATTTTTCGTTTCGGTTTATCTGCATAATCATTCTCACAGTATGTCGGTAGGTCTCTCCAATATTCTTGATTTGGAACAGGTTTAGGCAGTTTGAACAGAGATACGTATTCCTTTATAGCCTCTCATTTTTACTTATTCCATTAAGTCAGCCAGAGATGAGCAAATAATAATAAGGATAAGTTAAAAAGACCATTTTTCATCATGACAGAGAAATGTAGGCTTATTGGTTTTACTTTATCACAAAGACGTCACTGAAACTCATTAATGTGCAAGTTAAAATACATTGTAATGGCAGCTACCAATGATGACAAACACCGCCAGTAAAGATCACGCTGTCATGGATTACTTAACAGAAAATGTCATTGTAGGAGTATGTCTGTAATCTAAAAAGTCATGAAAAACTTCTTCCATTCACAAGTCAAAGAATAATTTTTAAGTAGTTCACTTTTCTCTTTGATAAAGTAACAGCTATGAGTAGAAACTTCTGGAAAGCAGAGATGGACTTTTCTCAGATTCATTAAAATACAAATTTGAAGGGGAATTTTTCATCCTATTTGGCAGTTTGGTTTTTCGAGACACTTTTCCGTCTTCGAAATCCTTTTTCCACTTTCCTCCAATATATGCAATTAAAAAATCACCGTTTTGTGTTCAGGTAATTACTACTGTACTAGGACTGATTTAGATAACAAGAGGGAGATCCGGGTTTGGGCAGGGGAATGGGTGACGACTCGAACGTTTCTTGGAACCATATCCCAATGTAAATGAACTTTGAGAAGTTCGTGATATTAGGCTTTGCCAGATATATATTAAATATAAAGAAGTCTGAGCTTTGAAAATTTTAAATTTTACATTTTTATACCTTAATAATGTTTTCCCACATGGATTGTTTAATTGGTTTCAATTTTTAGTAAGCTAACAGTTTTCAGGAAATATACAAACTGGTATAATGAAAGAACTAAACTGAAATGGGCTGGTGATTTTAAATAAAACGTTGAGACTTTCCACTAGGCAAAATAACGGTAAAGCGAAAACGTGTCGTTTAGTTTCTTAAATTTGGATAGGGATGCTTGATGAACCAAAAGCTGTCCTAGTTCTACCGCAATCTGTTTGAGAATGCTGTAGGTGTGCCTTTGTGCATCAGTGTTGATTTAATCGAAATACAAGTTTCTCAATAACAAGTGCATATATTATGGTCTTACTTGTATCTCGAGACGTGTATATCATACTTGATATCATTTCATAAGAAGAGGTATAGGGTACAAGAGATCAGGTTAGGATGAGTTGGGAAGTCTCGAGACTGATCTTTTCACATGGTTGATGTGAGGATTCGATGCATCAGATGGTAGGCTCATAATTGTGAGCCAAATTGGGCACAGATCAATCCTCAAGATTAAACCATAGTTATTATACTATACCCTGGTTGGGAAACAGAGCGTGTGAAGGCAGAATGTTGGAATCCGCATATTTAGTGGTCACGTGGTCATGTGAGAGTGCACATCCCGCCAGCACAGCAATAGTCGGTACTGTATTATACAATATACACCGCAATTCTCATCGTGTCGAAGGCAGTCGAAAAGTCCTTTTAAACACGTTTTTGACCCACCCGAGGGGAGGTTGTAAAATTTTCACATGTTGTTGGTACTAATGTCGGAATTAACAAAGCAGTCTACCTCATTGAAAAACGATAGACACAGTGCACGTAGTAATGCGCGAGTTTGCCGTACAAATGGTACTAGTAATAGTATACAGTCTTTACTACCTAACGTTATATGCTAGCGGGCACATAGCAGCAAGCTAATTCCTAGTTTTAACTTATCAGGGTATAACTCAGAATACGGGTTTTCCAGCCCTAACCTTTTTTGAAACACGTTCCTCCCTCTTATTATGGCATGTATTCCTCTGCGTCGAACGCTGGCTTTTCGTTTCGTTCGGCCCACACAGGCTAACATATGTATGATAACATGGCATTTTCTGGTTGCAAAGTAATCTTACAGACTCGTCACAGTGTCTCATATTTTAGAATAGGCCCAACACAGCCAGGCAAAGGAACTTGAGTGGCCTCTTTGGGTGCATGCAAAGGTGACCACTTACTTTTGGTACTTCAGTCTACTCAAACACCAATCTATTCATTCGTACTTTTTGCACTTTTTTCTTTTGGTTGTTATTGAAGTGTTAACTACAATTTTTGAAGTAGTCAAGAGAAATTCTCAATACGCACAGCTCTTTCCAAAAAATGCAGAGCACTGAACGTCATGTATAACACAGCATACATTGCACGTAGAGTGTTTTGATTGCGAATGGGGTCTTGCACACTCACCCTGAAGCAATAACCTGATATTTAGTGTCTGGATAAGGTTAAATTTTAGGGAGTTTTGGGAGTGACTTAGGTAAAAAAATTAGGAGATTTGGAACTATTTGGGGTGACAGGATAAGGCCTTCAAAATGGGTAAGGGCAGAACTTGTTTGGAAGCATTCATTGCACTTAGTCCTAGCCGCTCCCTACCGTAGAACACAAAAGTATGTCATTTGTTAACAGAAGTCTTACTCCAAAAACAATTTCACCAATGTGGAAGCTATTTTGTCGATTTTCTTGGTTCTAATGCAGTGAGTCATTTTTCAACCGAAACTACAGTTTTACCAATGACTCCAAAATAAAAAAAAACAAAAGTTTTACCAATGTGCCAAATTTGCAATTGGCACAGCTCTTTTAATGGCAAAAAATTCAATAAATGCAAAATAGCTCATACTACACAGTATGTACTCAAAGTACTCTGTTAACACAATGGGGCTTTGTACGCTCATCAGGACATGCCATGACGCAATTAACAACAACCATGGTTTGTCTCTGGATGGGGATGAGTTTAAAAAAGTGTTGGAAGGAGGTAGAAGTAAGAAGGGTTGGGAGTGCAGAGTGCTTTCAGTTGACATCACGACTGGTAGGCCACGACCGTTGACGGGCAAATAGCAGCAGTGTTTCATTGCATCAGTCATACTTGGGTCGTTAGCTGCTACTCAGCTAGCAAAACTGTCTAGCGTATTACACCAATTTTTGTACGTCAAAACGCGAGGGTCTGGAACGTCAGTACACACACTCTATGCCTACTGGAACTACATGGTAGTGATGAATAACTGCCTTTACGGGAAGAGAGATTGATGCCGCAGTAAGGCTAAGGCATCCAACTTGTGATCTAAGGCTGCTGTTTTAAATACTGATGTGTTCATTTGTACAGTGTTTGGTGCTTTGGTTGTCGGTGATGTAAAGCTCTTTATAAGCGTTAATTATTATTTGCTAAGTGAGGCTCTGTAAGTAAAAAGTGGTGAATAGTTACGTTGAACATATTATTGCCCAGAAAGGGTTTACATAAATTCTATCAAATCACTCATGCAACATTGCATCAATTCTACAGGAAATACGCGTTTTAATCGGGTTTAAAGATGAAGAGAATTCTTCACATTTATTCCCTGATAGTCCATTGGGTAAACACAATGCTTACTAGAGCGAAAGATCAGAAACGATTCCTCTTTGATATCTTCCGAATAGTTGGCATGCTATAGAACGGTATATGTAAAAGCTTTAGTTTGATCGGTGTGCAATTAAATTGACGCTGATCTCTTGAAAACAAATAGCTGCAAATTCATAGCAGCAAGTGATCTGTATGAAAAGTCACATGAATCGTTAAAACAAAGGCAGGTTTCAAGAAATGAAGCACTCTTACAGATAAAGTGCCTGACTGTAGACTATTGTCAAGTATAGAGCAGGTTATCAGGAAATTGAATTAAGAAGGAGAGGGGCTTTACCTCCAAGGATACTTTAAATTATTGCTTGAGTCCAGACCTTGGCTAGAATCAAACTTGGTAGAAAGCTATGATTGTCAAGTGTGCCGGCTGTCAATAAATCGATTCATCTTAGGTCGACTGTTTATTTGTCTGCAGGACGGTTTTCGACCTTTCAGAAAGTACTTCTCGCAGGACAACGTATTCGGTATAAAGAATTCGCAGAAGTCCTTGTTTTTCGTTCAACTCACCCGTTGAAAGCCCTTTGCAGTTGTTCCGTATGGCGGAAGCCAGACTTTCAATGAACTGCGAAGAGGACTATATGAATTCAGGGAGTCCAGACAACTCCCTGATGAATCTAGCATAATGGTTCTTTAGAGTGTATATGACTATCGTGCTACTGGTGTGATGTTTGTTAAAGCTACCTTTCTTCTCCGTCAATTAAACTTATGGTAGTATTTTGTATTAAAACTCAGAGAGAAATTACATAAGATATAAATACCTCATGTAGCATGATTTCCTGGGCGCCATTTACTTAATTCACATTAACTCAGAAAGTAAGTGATATCAAGTAAAAAACAAAGAAAAAACATTGGGCTGTCACGATCCAAACAATTTACTTTACAAATAAGGCTTTTCTAGCATTTCACATCCTGCAGTCAAGCTTGACAACAAACCAATGTTGCACTATGAAGTCGAACAATTATCGTTTGAAAAAATGCATCCGGAGGAAAATACCACTTGCTTAAATGAAAATAATGTCTTCTACTGAGTAATAAGATGAAGATTATGTAATGCAAACAAGAATTACCTCCATACTAAAACAGGATTTGAAGCATTATGTAATCTGCAACTTACCAGATCAGTCAAAGATAAAGTCTGCTTCTTTTTTTGCAATAACAATGCGTGTAGAGATTATTTTGAAAAAGGAATATAAATTCGTGACATAAGACATAACTTTGATATCATGCAAACTTCAAGCACATGACTATGACAGCTGAAACAATAAGAATAAATTTTCAGTGTTTCTATCTATCGCTGGGAGATTTTTGGGGAAGGATCTTTGAAGTAAAATTCCAAAATGGGTGCAATAACCCTCCTTGACTTATATCAAATGACCTATACAAACCTAAATTTCAAGAGGAGTTTGTGGCACTGTGAACGTCTTTCAACAAAATGTGGGTCAAAAGTCACTTGTGGCAAGAGGATAATGTTTCTTGCGCCGCGACAATTTTACTCAAAGCAGGAAGCTATTAAATTCTTAGGTAACTATTTAGGTTTCATGTCACGATCATACAATCAAATAGAAGAAATGGATGAAATTAAATAAAAAATAGAAGAAACGATACCTAAATCTCCTTCATGTTACCGTTTTTTTACAAACATCAAATCATTATTCCCTCCACGTCAGCAAAACTGCAAACCGTTGGTTGAATGACCGGACATGGTCCCAAGACAAAGTGAAAGGAACAATCTGATTGTGTTAAATGGTGTATGGCGACGGGACACGAGAGGTTGAGAAATTGAGGCTCACCTCCTGGGCATTTACTTTCATCAGGTATACGCCTTAAAGGGGATCCCCTAAGTTGTCGTCGATATCCACATACGTTTGAATTGGCTTTAAAAATGGTAGTTTTAACAGAAGAAGACATATACCTTCTAATCTGTTTTTTATCTCCTTCATTTTCCACAAACCCCACAAGGGGTGTCTTTAAAGGGGTCTGAGGGTAAATCTGTACATTCGAAATACTTCACAAACGATTATTAATCGAGTCCATGCAATGACCTCATAATGAAACTTTCGCGCTTCTGTAATTAAATGTTGACAAAACAGTGGCCTAGCTAGAATTTTTCCAAGAAAAAAAAATGATTCTTTCATTTTCAACTAGAATTTAACGATGAAGAATACGTACAAAATATTTCGAGCGTGACACCACTGCTCCTCCTCAGCTGAAAACACAAAATGGTAAAAACCTTACACAGTGCTAGGAGTAACCCTCACTTGGTTACTCATGAAAGTGAGGTCCTTGTTAAGCCCGCTTTTATGGGTATTAAGTCAAAGGATAGACTTAACCTCTTGCTTGATCCTTTCCTCGGTATTCTTAAAAAAAAAAGCCGTAGAGAACAATGCATTTCAGGTCTGTTATCTGGTGGTTTGGAAGGTTAAAATGTTCGGCAACTGGAAAACGTGGACTGTTAGAGCGTATGCTATGTTTATGGCTTTTGAACCGTAGTCTAAACTTAATACCTGTTTCACCGATGTACGTGGCCCTTGGATATTTGGCGCAATACAAGAGATAAATTACATTGTCCGAATCGCAATTAAAACGACCAGGCCTCAAGATGATGTTTGATGCCTGGTGGAGGTACCAAGGTGAAGGGTCAACGTGCATGCAAACCAGACATCTAGGTTTATTACATGGTGTATTGCCATTATTGGGTTGAGAATCTGTGGGAGGGAGGGATGTACGAACCAAAAGGGATTTGATGTTACGTGGCTGGCGATACGCGACTGTACTAGAGGTAGTTTCAAAAGTTGCCAGTACTTTTCTGCAACATCGTTTTCTCTCTTAATCCTCATGGTTTTGTAACTTAACGCTGACGTTTTTGCCACAAATTTCTGTAAGTTCATCGACTTCTTCTGGGAAGTTGATATTTTACGGTAATTGGTAGGTACAAGTAAAGGAGTTCTTCAATTATGAAGGAAAGACTGCTATATAAAGGGTCATTTAATAAACCATCTCTCACAATCAAATGTGACAGTATATGTGAAGAGTGCAAGTGTCTCAATAAATGCACATCCTCAGTTTAACGACTTGAGTGTAAATGTTTTCATCGATATTTTATGGGTAGGATATTCAATGACTTTGAAGCACGTTTTAACCCATCCAACCGTATCATTGCTTAAAAGGGTTTCATACATCATTATCTATGGTAATTTGATCTGATAAGTAACTTTTGAGCTCTCGCACGTAAATGACATTTTAAATTAACCTATTAATACAAATTTTGTCTTCAAATAACATTTATTCATACGTTTCGATTTTCTCATGCGCTTATCCACTTTCAGCTCACAATAGCCATGTAATAAGCCAGTAATAATTTGAAAAAAGGGTAGGTGGAACCAGAGAGGGTATATGCAGCACAACAATGAAGTAGATTTATTGTCATTTAACTTCAGACAGTTGAAACCCTATTCTAAGCTTCGGTGATGAACCGTTTCTACAGAAATCTATTTAAGAGTCCGAAAAGGTTCGGAAATATCGTGTTTTTTATTTGAAAACATTACTAACATTTCGCTAATAAAATTTGATAGAGGGAAACCATAAATTAATATCCATTAACATCAGCAATTCTGAGGCAGGTTACTGCGGTTTTCTTTCAAATTTTTGTCATACTATCCCTCTAGTCATCAAGGTCAACAGTATATTTTGAACAGAGGCCAATGACGGTAATATATATTTCCGTAGACAAATATGACTACGGCGTTGCAATACGGCAGAAGCCGCGCCATATTATGGAGACAAAGGCGACTATATCACATTATTTGTGTACCGATAGGAAACGTGCGCTTCCTTTCATGGGCCTTTTCCACGAACAATCTCACATATTCTTAGGTGGTACTCAACCAGAGCCCCACATGGCCTTACATGATCTTTCAAAGTTCTTCAAACTTTAAAGCACTCTTTTAAACATTTCATTTTCTCCAATTTTTACCTCTTCTGTCAGGCGTGCTCACTTTTACAACTATATATGTTCAGCCACTGCACTATGAGATGTTTAAATACCATTTTTTTGTAAGCAACGTCCTTATTTGGGAAACAGTTTTATTTCTTCTTCTCCTTCTTCTTCTTCTTCTTTTTGGAAGTGTCATTTTACCATAGTTCCTCTTTTGTCAAAGAATCAATTTAAGTCATTGAAATGAGCTGACAAGTTACAAAAAAATGTGATGTAAAACATTTATGGAATAGACCTAAAAACCCAACGAAACATAAGCGCCACCTAATTCGTAATTTTTAGACTAATGAAATAATAATAAGTACATAGGTTCTACTATTCTTTACAAATTCAATTAAACCTGCAAATTGCCTGCCAACAATTGTATCCCTGTCGTAGTTAGATGACTGCGATAAGTAATAGTAATCCGTCGGTGAGATTGCAGTCCGTTTACCAAGTTGTTGCTGAAGTGTATTAGATAGTTGCGTAGCTGGATTTTTATGGGGAGGAGGAGGGACAAGCACCCAAATTTTCGATTTTTTTTTTCGAAAGTGCGAAATAAATTCAGCATTAGGAACGTAACTTTGGGTTGTTTTAAACAAATATTTGTAAATATGGAGCTTCTATTGCAAAATAGCATTTGATCCTTAGTTTCCTGTAAGGAAATTCGAAATCAGGGGATTATTGAGGAATCTGTGTTTCGTATTAGCATATATCTGAGACTGCATGGCAACTGAAGAACGTTGTTGTTACTTAATGTTATCGAAAGCCTGCGGGATATGCTTCCCGGAAAAATTTAAAAGTCCCCGGAACCTTCTTGTCTTTATTAGACAAATTGTTTCAAAATCATTAGACGTTCATTGAAAAAGAAATTATGAAATGGACACTTCAGCGTCTCGGAAAAGTATACCAGACTGATTTATGAGCGACCCCTAGTGCATTATAAATTGCAGTTCAGGACCGAAGCTCACGGAGAATTGTGACTCTTTTAAATCAGATAATAACAAATGTATAACTTTTACAAAAAGAATTTGTTTATGAAAGTAAGGTAGAGAAAATCACATTGTAGTTGGCTGGTGTCTCAGATGGCGAATTTTCCCAACTTTTCGCTTTTAACAGCCAGGGCGCAATCGCCCTGCCCCTCGCTTCAGCCACGCCTACGCTTGTAGCTATAAAAATTACCTAGAAAATGTAACAAGAAATGTTACCAAAAAAGCAGAAAAACATCATTGCTCGTCAAGTGGCAAAGTGGTCTATTAGAATCCCGATCGATGCACATGGAATTTTCTCTGCGTGTACGGCTTCATCCCGCTTGGTGAAAGGATTGTCACCTGATATCGGTTGCTAAAACTGAAGCGTCTTTAAGCGGAAGCAGTTTTCGAGCCGACTTTGTTTGTTTGTAAAAAGTGACATTCCCGAAGGTGAGGCGTTGTCTCATCAATACTACTTTTGCTGTTTATTAAGTGACTGAGAATCAAATCAAAGAAAAATTAGAATTTCCCGGAAAAACCTCTAAATGGTCAGTTTGAATTCAGATTGAAAACCCAAATGTATCAGCCTGGGTTCCATCTATTTATATGCAACTATTATGTCTAAACCAAAGGCCAATAAATTCGACTTTCGGGTTTTTCTGGCATCCATTCATCGAGAGTTCGGAACCAACGTTGCTGATTTTGACTTTTTTTTACTGTAGCATTTAGTAACCTTTATGTTATAGTGATGTTAGCGTGGCGTAGGATAAGGCAACGTATTACGTCATTCTTCTGTTATCACCTGCATTAATGTAAGTTGTAAAAAATATTACATTAAACAAAATAGTTATAGTTATAAATTATTTCGAAGCCTCTAAGGATTGGCTATAGTAGAACTTTGGATGATGAATTTCCAGATTTCCCTGACACAAGTGATAGAGCACAATTTTTCTTACACTTTCTTTCCATCTTTCTTCTCTTATCTTGTCAGACAAATCAAATATAAACAAATAAACCTCTCTATGCCATACTAAGTGGGGATTTTTTGGGGACAGCCAGACGTTTGTTAGGGTACAGGTGAAGGTTTTAGGGCAGTAGCCTCGTTTGGTATCAATTTACGTTGACGTTTTAATATATTTTAGCGTGCATTATATCAATAGAGTGATGAAAAACGAAACTGATCTTCATAAATTTACAAACCTTTCCAGTCAACTGCGTCAACTTGAAATGACGGCTGGAAGATTCCTCGCCAACAAATATCCTTTCCCGTGACGGAGAATTGAAGCGAGATTACCCAATTCGTTGCGCCGGGAAAATTAAATGTGATCTTTGAAGTGGATATCACTCTTTTCCTAAGGGCTTCTACATATCGAGTTACGATGTATTTATTCCAGAAAAAAACGTGTTCATGATATTGATTTTTGAGCGAGGAAAATATGACAGGCTATATTCTTGGCATTCCGTGGAGTTATCATACCCACAAATGATTTGTTGATTTTGTTCTGAATGCAGTTTACGGAATATGCTAAAATCATATCCATTTCAAAAACGAACTTGCCTTGAGAATTAAGCCTTTCTATATTATGTTATACATAGCGTTAACCAGGGGCGGATCTAGGATTTTTCGTGGGGGGGGGGGGGCGCTGACGGTCGATCATCTGTCCGAACGACTATCTAAGCGGAGCGCTACCATCAGTCGGCGCGGAGCGTACAGAAAATTTTGAAAAATCGCGATCCCTCAGATAGCCGGAAATGGCATTTCCCAGGCTTGTTAGTAGAACCGAAGTAGTCGTTCCTTTGAGATTTTGTTTGCCAAAAATGTTCCCTTCAATTAAAAGTGAGAAAATTGCAAAAACTTGCTTCATCTTTCCAAAAATATGTCGTAATGTTATTTATTATTGGTCCCGAAAAGTGGTCTAAAGATAAGGGGGATCCTCACACAAGGTACAGAGAGGAGAATTTTTCCTTTTCAATTTTGAATAAAAACTCGTTACAACCTAAAAAACTGAAAGAATTGAATTTTGGGGTCTGCAACAGCTTCAAAGACGACGGTGAAAATATCTGACCAAGAATATGACTCACTGCTGTAAGATTCATATTTGAGATCGCAGTAGCTTTTCAAGTCTTTTGCTTAATGAAATATATCACTTTATTGTCATGTGCATGAGAGGTAAACATTGTTAAACCTTTTGCGTTATCATTGATTTCATTGGTCAGGCGCGGATCAAAGAAGGGGGGGTTGACGGCCTCAACCCACCCCCTCTTCGTAACGTCACCAATAACCAATGCACTAAATGTTTATCTGTGAGAATATTCAGGGGGCTATTTCAGGCTCATCCTTTCCTAACAACCAAATTAATCCCCTTGGTATAAAGGGACAGCGATCAAAAACAATCATATCGGTGAAACACAAAACAAAAACTTTCGAGTATGTTTTAAGGGTTAATTATAATGTGACACCTAAGAATTGAAGCCCTTGTATAGCTGTTAACCTGACCATGGAAAATTGTGCTGTACGTTGATTTTGATTTCTGTTTCAGCTAATCGGGCTGCTCAGACACATGAGATCCTTGTAAAGTTCAATGAAGCTTGTAAAGGCTAGTTAGCCGGTATGTGATGTATTGTCATCCTCCCTTGAAGTTCAGAAGGGATTTTCGCCGGTCAATGAAGTTGCTCGAATTTATACTCGTCATAATCTTACGTGGAAAGGTAGTCAAATAGTTTGTAGAATGCCCTTACTAGCTCACTTTGGAAAGATTAACTTCTTTTCATTACCATTTCATCCAATGGTAGTTGGTTCATTTTATCTTGTGTTTTTCTGACCATTTTATAACTTACTCATTTTTTTTTATTGAAGTATAAATTTTATTGCAAACGAAAGCTCAGAATAATGATTGCTAAGATTCCATTTACAAGTCGGTTGGAAATGTCGTTTCCGGCGGCTGTCTGAGTGATAGATGATTTTTCAAATTTTCTGCAGGCTCCGCTCCAACAGATGGTGGCGCTCCGCTTGGTCTTTCGGGGAGAATTAGATATTCCATAGGCTTGAAAAGCATGAAGATGGGTCCAGTAAAAAATGAGGGGGAAAGCATGTTTCCGTCCCCCACTTTCCTGGCCAGGAAACCCCTTTTTTCCAAATTTCAAAAAGCGCAAGATTTCCTGCGCGCTTGGCGCGCCGCAAAATGCAATATAGAATGCATCATTCCTGGCTCATAGTTCAGTTTTGTAAACTTTTCCGAGCTCTGTAAATGACAAAATCGGATATTACCATATGTGACACCACATCATCAAGAGACACGGGCAGCTTTATTGCTAATTTGTAAACTGTCTTTCATAGAATTTCAAATTTTCTTCAATGAAAGCTCTTGATTTTAAAATATTTTGTCTAAAAAGGACAACAAAATTTGTGAAACTTGAAATGTTATCGGAGAGTGTCAGTTCGTTGGCCTTATTAGAAAACATTATGTAGCAACGACGTTTCCGCCGTCGTGCAATAATTCTCAGATTTGCCATCAATATATGAAGGAAGTGCAGATTCTTCAGTAATCCCCTATCTCTTTAAATTTCCAAACAAGAAACCCAGATTCCAAAGTTTTCTGCAGTACAAGCTCCATATCTACATATATTTGTTTAAAAGGAGAAAAAATTTAGGCACGATTCGGGTGCAGCAATATGTCCCTGATACAGTGGTATTCACACAAAAGGAAATTCGGAAAACTTAGTTGCTACTTAAAAAGCCCGAGACCGGCTTTCTGAGGGGTCGCGATTTATGCTCTCATACACACCGGTCATCAGATACCTTTCCACCCTGTCAGTTGAATAGTCTGTGTAGCCGAATTTTTTAGTTATTGAAATGTCAAAATGTAATCAATGATCAATGTTGCAGAGCAGTGACGTAGTTACAAGAAGGAGGGGCAATTGCCCCTGGCTCGAAGAAGTGAAAAATTCGGATATTTGCCATTTGAGACACCAGTCACATACAGTGAGGTTTTCCCAACTTTTCTTTCATAAAATTCCAAATTTTATTCCAAGATAAAAGCTTCATATTTGTAATTATAAGCTTAAAAAAAAGTAAATTTTCGGCAGCTCCTAGCGCCCTAACCTGCAACCCTTTATGCAGTAAGTGGTCGCTCATAAAGCAGTCTTTGGTAAACTTTTCCGAGCCGCTACGTACAGTGCCTTTTCGCTAAAACTTTCTTCAATAAAGACTTTTAATTTTTAAATATTTTGTCTAGCTTATTGAATGTGGCCGAGAAGCCTCACTCCGCACTCCTTCGATAACATTATGTAACAACAACGATCATCAGTCGACATGCTATCTCAGATATATGGAACAGGAAACAGGAAACACAGATTCTTCAATGCTCCCCAAAATATTCAAATATCCTTACAGGAAACCCCGAATCTAAACTATTTCTTGCAATACAACTCCATATTTACAAATGTGTAAAAGGACCCAAATTTTCGAGTACAGTACAGTAGTGTTCAAACTAAAGGAAAAAAAAAACCAGCCTTTTTTTGATTTACAAAAATGTTCTTGTTGTAGAAAAAGGGAAAAATTTAGCATGAAAAAATTAACCTTATGGTCAATGGGGTAGGGAGTGGTACATGGTCCAAAATTGTTCAGCCCCCCGCCCCCTTTTTGAAATGTCTGGATCCGCGCCTGTTAGGGGCATGTACATTCAGTCTTCACTCCCTCGGGATAGCAGAATTTTCCATAATACAATGTAAAAGGGAAAATACTTGTAAAATTACATTTATGGCAGAAATCAAGTTAAGCACTCAGTCCACTCTCTCATTAAAAAAAAATTACTTTGTAAGTTTTAGTTAACATGAGAGCTCTGCCATAGACAAGTTTATAATTTTTCAATTTTAATAAGAATTATTCAAAATAGATTGATTAGCATACACATCGGATCAGGAGGGCTTAAAATAAGATCAAGTGCAACAGAAATCTCCACATCTGACGAACCCAAATAGCAGATGGATTGTAAAAAACTAAGCTTAGTGTTCTACATAAATGTGGTCCGAAATAGGGTTGAGACCCTCGATATCACTCTATTGGCATTTTATGGAAAAACTTGAAACTGTGTGCTCTAAATTGCTATTAGTTTGTAACAATTATAATTTAATGGTTTGAAAATTATAAGATAATACAACATTATGTAGAAACAAATAGGCTAAATGATCTATTTAGTGAAATTAAAAAATAAGCTTTGGAAAACTAAGGGGGCGGGGCGTCCCCCGCCTAAATGCGCCACTGTTAACACATTGAAAACCAAATTTTAAACAAAAAGAACAAACGATTAGACGTTAAGTATCTAAGACGTCTAAATAATTCAACCTGCAATGGTGGATAACAATTACTTGTTCCCAGTTTTATTGTATCTTCTTCATTCGGTAAATGCATGGGGATTTATGTCCCCATTCTTTGACTCATTGCCTCTGCAAATATATTATTGAGTGAAGAAGAAATTCGGGCTGCTGCAACGGTTTGCCAAACTCTTACGTTCTTACTGTTGTTGTAATAGAAATAAGAATGAGATACCATGGAACAGTCAACAAATGTTGTTAAAACAAAAGATTTCTTTGCCGCTGTTTTCTCTCACATCTTTTGAGACCAATATTCTAATTATCTCCAGCCGATTGGTATTCATTTATCTAAAGTGGTATGGAGTTTTCGAGTAGTTTTCTGCAACAGTTCATTGGATTCGAGCCAAAGGTAGGATATGTGGTGAACTGAAGAAAACTAGAACAAAATATAATAGGATCAGGAATAGTGAACAAGCAAAATATGAAAGAAATGAGAAGTTCTACATAGGTTCATAAGTAAGGAGAATCCAAAACAGTGTCTCGAACATATAAGGAACAGTCTGTTGCAACTCCCTGATAGGAGACTGAAAGGAGAGCTGCAAGTAAATTGAGAATGTAAGGGGGAGTTTAGGTCACACCTTGAACAACCGCTTTTACATGCCAAGACCAGTCCACATCGAGACTCGCTACAACCCTCACTCTAAATCCAGATATGGATTGATATCTGGATATATCTGGTTAAATACAGCCTTTATATGGCCATTTCAAGGCAGATAAACAGCCAGATTTAGATGCCTTGACATAATATATCAAGTTTTATATGGCCATATCAAGCCAGATATAACTTGATGAAATGCAATTCCAGATATTCAAATAAAGTTTCATATGTCCATATCAAGCCAGATATAAATTGATGAGTTACCTTCCCAGGTATGCAAAAAAAAGTGTTATATGGTCATATCAAGCCAGATATTAACTGATGAAATACTTTCCCAGATATACAAATAAAGTTTGATATGGTCATATCAATCCAAACATAACTGAATTAAATACCATGACAGAATTACATATAAACTTTTACATACCATTTTAATACTTTTTGGTTTAATTTTTGTACCTGTCCTACATAAAGGCCTTCTCTGGAAGCGGAACAAGTATCAGCAAACCAAAATCAGAACATTCAAACCACATTCAGCCATATTATACTAACACATGCAAATGACTCTCCAATGTAGGCGTGGTCAGGATTTATGGCCATGATTTTCTTTCTTTTTCTTTTTGTTTTGATTAAGGAAATAATATGTGTAAAATTATGAAACCTTCAAGAAAATTTATGTTAAGATATTGCCCCATATGATAATTTAAACCAAAAATGCAGTGTAAACATTTAAAAGTAGGAATTTCAAAGCAGTTTTTCTTCACTATTAAGTAATTTAACAACTTCAAATACTTAAGTCAATGTTACACAATGGGCATTTAACTTTGTGATAGATATTCAGATAGCTCTTAACATTATGCTGTCCCAGAAGGCTTCCGATACGCTTTACACAAAAGTAGTGCACTAATAAATTTTGGTCCAGTTATATATGGTTCAGATATGGTATATGCACCATATTTGTCTCCTTAATATGGGATCCATTCAGTAAATCTTTATATGAACCATATTTTTGTACTGCTTTATATGGAATAAGTATGGAATAGCTTTAAATAAACCACATATGGTATTGCATTATATGGTTCATATCTGTTCCAGATGAAAAAGTGATTCAGATAAAATTTTATCTGGCCCATATGTGGATTAGATCTGGTTCTGGCACAGATCAAGGTTATATCTGCCCAATTTTTTATCTGGCCCAGATATTAATCCCATATCTGCAGCAGATATGGGCCAGATATGAAATCCATATGTGGCCCATGAGTGGAATTTCATATCTGGCCCATATCTGGATTTGGAGTTAGGGATTCTCGGACAGCGTTACATTCTTGGACTAAAGTAAAAAGAAAACTAACCGCAGGATGGTTTCGAATTACAGAAGCGTTCTCCCAATAAAAGGCTGTTTGCATGTAGGACTAACCTACTCCCTGCGGGGATGCTCGCCAACGACCACAATGCATGCGAATTACGACCGTGAGGCGTACGTTTGGGGCGAACGTATGCCTCACGGCCGTTATGACAGGATGTCAACCGGAATAGTAAGCTTCAATTCAAGATGAGGTGAGTCATCATTCCCAAGTGCAATCGTGCGTAAAAATAACGGTTTAATACTGCTTGTGTCTTCGATTTCTCATCAATCCATGCACTCTTGAGAACGACCAGGCGATCAGATCCGGTTCAGATCCCGCGCAGGCGATCAATTTGCAAGTGGGAACGCTCTCGTTCCCCGGATCAGATCCCGAGAGTTTGATCGCCCCTTCGGGGAGGATCAGACCGCGCGCAGGCGATCAAGAAAACAAGTGGGAACACAACGGGGGATCAGGGGACCCGAGATCAATGACGTACTTCCGCAGTGAAGCTCCTCACGCCACACTAACGCGTGTAAACAAACCTGACCTGCACACATAATTTCGATGAAACAACTTCCTGTTACTTGAACCGGAGGAGGGGATCAGATCTCGCGCAGGCGATCAAATGGGAACACTCATGCGGTTGGTCACAAACTTTTTCAGTTGATTGAGCTTGGGGATCAACATGGGGGGGGGGGTCAAGTGGGAACACGTCCTATCGGTCAGAATTAACAAGTGTTAAACTTGGCAAATGCTGGTTCCATTATTTAAAAGTTTTTATTCTTGCTAAGGGCGGAACGGATCGTTGTATGATTCGTATGTGTAGGTGTTAGTTGTGAATATTCTCTCCCAACGACAAGTGTGTTTTTACGTGCATGCAGGTGTGGGAATCACCATCTGTTTTTTACAAAATTCGCTACGAAGTTAGATTTTACACTTTCTCGAGTTTTATAAAATGAAACATTACTGATAACTCCAAGTTTGAATTTTTCGTACATGTCTTCAGCAGATGCGCCGTACTTTTACACGTAGGCAGGTTTGCGTGTGTTTGTATGTAAGTATTTGGTGTCAATCAGGACGTATTAACCATCTTTGTTTCATCTTTTCATCTTCTAAAGTAGGTATACTTATTGTCAATGTTACCTTAGTTCGACATCTAATACACGCATGTGTAAGTGGTTGTGCTTGTTCTCTTAACATCCTAGCATAACAATATAGCATAATGGATTCATTCAATGCGCAAATGGCATATAAATTTATCAAAATTTAAAACTGTTTGCATCGTGTACGTTGTTGATCAGATGTCACGTGAGGCCACCATAATTATAGAGAAAACTCCAATCTTTGTATGGACGATATTCCGGTTCATTTATCACCTACTATCGTTAAATAGCAGTTTGTATTGTCTGGTTGCTCAATTGGTTTACGTTGTGAAAATAAGTTAAAAATTATAACCACCAACCTCTAGCATAATGACCTTTCGAATTTTACATAAAATCCTTAAGACCCCTTGTACCCGCGGGGCATACTGTGGACGACTTAGCAATCATTAGAAGACTGACAGTGATAACGCCTTGTTCAGTTTTTTCAGAGAGGCGGCAAGAGAACATATTTATTACAGTTGAACAGAAGATCTAAAACGATAGATTGTAGATAAGAATAATATCTGTGAAAACGATTATCCGGGAGATGACATGTTGTTTGGAAGGTTTACCGGAATTTTTAATTGATGAAGTCAGGTCTATAAACCTCGCCCAGTCATTTGGAGATTATTGATACACAGGTGCTGTTCGGGTGTGTGAATTCCGTCCTTTCATTCATTGTATGTTCATTGAAATCAATGAATCAGTAACATCATTTACGTCTAGTAATCCTATCACAATTGAAAAACTCAAAAAATCCTCTCATGACAAGATTTTAAAACCAGTAAAGAGTAAGGTTGCACATCCACTACAAAGACAGGGGTCCAATTTATGTTTCTACAGTTCAGAAAGTGTCCCTAAATTTATAAAATGACTAGGTATAGCATAATATCACCTTGTTCAAATTTTCAAAGACAGAGGAGGGAGCTGTTATTTGGATGGAGAGCCAACCGAAATTTTAATACTTAAAGCCCCATTGAAAGGAAAGTAGACAAGCTTCATAATTGCTCCAAAGGTATTGTTTCCTTTGCTAGCGGCACCACTTTTTCAACATTTTTCCCTTAACACTTTCTCATTCAAGGCAACTTATCCTTAAATCACGTGCTCATGCAGAAAAATAATTTTATAAGTAGGTCAGTAACTTCAACACCCTCAGAGCAGACCAAATCAAAATCGAATCGACTGTTTCACCGAATGAATTCATTTTGCCCCTTCGTTGATGAGGCATGACAAGCAAGTAAGCTGTCGCGTAGTAGTTATTGACAAACAGGTTAAAAGTTTCCGCATGTTTTCAGATATAGCCAGATATAAATTGTTGTTCCGATTTCTGCATACAACCCAAAGGATATTTTTTATAGGCGTCTTCGAGCGACGCATGGCATGACGAATGGCAATGCTGTTGCTGTGCAGAAAATTTGTCGGACTTTCTGTAACCGTAGCAGACGGTAAGAACCGTTTACATGTCTTTCCTTATCCCGTATAAGCATAGTAGAAACGTAAAGAAGAACACATGGGACAGATTTCTGAGTGGTCTTCACTGCGCAAACCTCCCCTCCAAACGTTGCATGTCCTGCCTAATAACATCTACATGTACCGAGTTACTGATACCCTTTTATTTGCGTCAACGCCAGCGTCTTAAGACGCAGTTTGTTTCTACGTCTCAACGACAGTAGTGAATCCCCTTGACTTACTATAGCCATAGTAAAACAAATATTTTTTTTATGGACTAGCTCACCCAGTATGTTTCAAAGAGACGCAAAGCTAGGATATCACTCCTCTCTTTGAAGTTAGTTTTGCACCGCCAATGCCACTTTAAAGAGAGGTTACAGGGTCACGTGGCAGTGGCGGTGCAAAACTAACTTCAAAGAAAGGAGGGTTCTCCATTTAGATAACAAGTTCTTCGTGAAAATAAACACCTAAATAATATAGTTCGATATTCCTGGGCATAACAGTGTGGCTTATTAAAGTAGTGAGTCCAGTTTTTGTTTTAAATGTTAAAAACCCATTGATCCTCTTTGAAGAGGAACTCTGTGGATGCCTTGAACACTTGTGCTAAATCAAAACCGGAGCTATGTCCACGGGCTACTATTGTCATTAATCACGCAGAATCGCAGCATTGTAAAACAACAAGTATGTGTGCACCATACATTGAATAGTAAAATTAAAGCAAGGCATCTACCTTAATCAAGGTTGTTATTCTCCCTGTCTGACGTACAACTTACCATGCAAAGATGATGCTATTAGAAATCTGACAAAACGCCTTGCCTTCACCAGACGCAGTTCTCCAATCTAAGAGCTGAAGTGATAAACTTGCAGCGGTGATTAACCGCATCCACAGATTGTTTAAAACATTAATTTACTTCAGATTTTCACTTAGTCATTTTCAACCAAATGTCACTGTTACACGAGAAAGCATCTATTATAGCTTGTATCTAGTCTAGGTGGAATCAGAAAACTACCATGAATGGCAAACCCGAAGGAGCTTTTCCCGACATAGTCTGAACATTGGACTTCAAATACATGCGGAATCAACATAGAAAGGACAACGTCATGTGTATCGATTACACAAGGAATGATTCCCACTTTCACTAGTGATAAATATTTATACTTTGTGGAGGATTTTTTCGCTAGTTCGAGCTCTAGAGTAGTTCGGTTTCCATATCAACTCTCAGAGAGAAAGACCTTTGGGGGTTAATGAGACAGCAAAGGATGCAAAATGATTTTTGATGCAAAACGTAAGGAATTAGAATGATTCTTTTCTGTGAAAGGCTGGTATAAAACTAAAAAAATTACACATGCAAAACGAGTTGACGAGATCATCTTCGACTAGCAAAATTTTACAGATGAATTGAGTTCACTTGGGATCCTTGAAACGCGAAACATCAGCCGGTAATTTCTTTTATACCAAGCGCTTTTTTCACACGAACAGAGATTGCATACCCAGAAGTTATGCAGCAAATACTTGTGCTCGCGTCAGCAATTACTCTTGCACCTTGACGTGAATGAAATCATTAAAAAGTGCTGGAAGGAAGAAAGGACTGAATATGACTCTTCGTTCGAACAGGCGTGTTCGATAAGCTTATGAAAGAGAAAGAGAGTTGGCATTTAAAAATTGCATTTGGTATAAGGAGTACATGTAAAAATGTCACATGATTCACCAACCGTTGTATCTAAATAGGTGAGTACATCTTGTTATTTTTTGCTCGAAATGTGGGTTTGTTTTTGCAAGTTATGAAAAGTCCGAGTCCGACAGGGAAACTGACATGGCATGTGGTAGTGTGTGTAAGTGAGTGTATTAGTTCGGTTACATTTTGAACACTATTCGATTGCTGACCTCTATTTTGGTAGCTGACCGTTTCGTTTATACTGGAAATTGGAACGCTGTTAGAAACCTGGTGACGAGCTAAAAAGAGATATATTCAAATATTATGGCGTTGATAGGCTCAGTTGTAATCTATTCTGTTTTTCCGTTATACTAAAGAAGGTGATATTAGGTCCTACTGTATGTAATCCAGCTACTCTGACAATTTTGAAGGCTCAATTATACTTGCAATCCACGTCCATATGTAGAAAAACAGCAAAGAAGTCATCATTACGACCTTAGTGTTGCGAGATTCATCAAACCCCAACTCACCGTAGTAAGTTAACTAACATTACTATGTAACTGTCTTAACCAAGAATATTGCCTCCACACGACTTAACTGTCTTCATGCAGTGTGGAGCTCTGTGGGGGCAGGCGTACGTGGGTGTGCAAAGTTCTTGCCCCATGTTGCATATTTGTGTAGATGTTGGGGATATATTAGACTTTTAATAATTCGGGATTCACGCTTTCGCGAAATGAAATAAATTCCGGGTTCCATGAATAATTCCTAGCCTTTATAAAAATTCTACACTCTAAAAACATCTGGTCAAATGGTGCACGAATCGGAATATTGCCAAATATTTGAAAAGATTCGTGTCAAATTTGGCTATAAATGGCTTAAAAATGAAACTATGCATTGCTTTTATGAGTCGAGCCTAGTCAAAGATTTGACAACACTCAGTTTCGTGCTCCAATTGATCAGTTTCTATTCAATGTTTTTAATCCTCATTATGTGTATGCTTTTTGTCTTTGAAAAGAACTGCCTCTTGCAACTATAGTTTGAAACTAAGTTGTGAAACACCAAATTACTGTATATATGTGATAGTAACCTGTGAAAATAACACAATAAAAACATACGCAGGCACACACAAACACACACCCACACATATATATATAAATATATATATATATATATATATATATATATATATATATATATATATATATATATATATATATATATATATATATATATATATATATATATATATATATATATCAATATAACGCTAGGTGAACTGGTAGGGGGAAATCGGTATACCGTCGGAACGTTAAGGCGAAAATAAAACATTAAAATGCATAAGGATATATTTCCCCTTTGCGTTTTGAGATTTTGAGCCCCTTTGCGTTTTGAGATTTTGAGGTTTACTGATACGTGTACGTAATTTGATAAACATTGAAGTAATTACATGAACTACATATGGTATATGGGAATTTACTATGTTATAACGTATTCCCATTGAAAATGTGTGTCAAAACGTTAAGGGGAAACGGGTTTTCGTCCTATGGGTAAATTCGCCTTATGGGTAGTTTTTTCAGACGATTTTTTGCCCTGTATATATTTAATATCCATCACTAGAAAGAACAAAAGGGGCAATTTGTGCATCATGATACGTTTCGGCGAAATGAAAAACAATAAAACACGTAAGTGGTTATTTGGCCTTTAACTTATAAGATATACATGTTCGTTGATTCAATGGTCCATTTACAGCACGGGAAATGTGCATTAAGTCATCAGTTGTTAGGCACTCGTTTTGTGAGGACCTTTCGAGTGCCTATAAACACCCTTTTCTGTGTAGGCTTAAAGTGAAGAAATGGAATATACAATATACCTCTATGACGCCCGCGTAAGCATGTCTTTATATGAAGATCGTCTTTACCACGCATGTGATATATAGGTGTACGTGAAAAAATGGGTCCTATACTGACGAACAAAATGAACAAAATGAACATTGAATAGATGCGAAATTGCCTCATACATACTCGAAAATGCCTCATACATTTAATTATAACGTGTGCATTCGTTACACATAGCAAAGATACCACGCGTGCGTTGATTGTGATGTAAAACAAGTGTTTTATCAACAGAAAAGTTTGGCTACACCCGCAAGTAGGGATATCCCCGATTGTCAAATGCCAGTTTTGCAATGAAGTTAATGTTTGACATTTCAAAGTGGTATCCCAGTAAGTTTGAACAGTTTTCTCCATTTTCCATATCGTGATCAAATCATTATACGTAACACAGCATGGGCTGCTCCATATGTGCATAGGTGTGTGTGTAACGTGTAAATGCGGCAATAGACATCTTTTGTTACGATCGATTACGTAAAAAAAAATACCAATAATATAAAAACAACCGATATTGTAAAAAAAATCCGATAATGTAAGTTAATCTTTAGACCGATAGTATAAAAAAAAAAAACGATAATGTAAAACAATCTTTAAACCGATAATGTAAAAAAAAGTACCGGTAATGTAATAACTGTTGAAACGAGGATTTCTCATGGTCCTACCCATACGTGTATGTTTGAGAGAGTAGTGTAGGTAGGGAGTTAGCTGACAGGCAGCAGGCGGGCAGGGCGGGGAAGCAATTAGGTTCGTGGGTGGGTGCGTGTGTACATGCGTATGTGCGCATGTACCCTGTGTGAATTTATTGGTGTATACACTCTAAACACAGCTGGGCAAACATAGCACTTGCTACATTGTTGGGATGAGAAAATTTCTGAAGGTTGGGCGAAATATCACGATTTTGCGTTATTATTACATAAATCTCGTCCAATAAATTTAACGAAGTCTTAAAAATGTTTCATGGGCTTTGTCTCCCCAACTTTGGGTACTTTTTGTCTATCTGTTTTTAGAGTGTATAATTGACTTTGCTGTGTCTGAGTAAAGCCTTCATCACGGGAGTAGCCAGATGTATTTATTGGGGAGAGGTGGCCAACTAAAGAGTCTGATCGCCGTCCGGGGAATTTTTTGAATAATAAAGTAACCTAAGATATAGGCTAATCTGGTGCTGTTTTCATTTGCATCATTAGTATCATTTCATGTCATTCTTTCTGTACTATTTCAAAATATTTTTTAGAATTCGATTGTGGGTATATATGGCCCCTGGCCTCCCTCTAGCTACGCCAATGGCATATACGTGGTTTGAGACTGGATTTATGAATACACAATTGTCGCTCTATCAGTGACGGAGATACGGGAAGGGGGAAAAAGGGAAATTTTCCCCACCAGAGTTTGGCCTCTTGCCCCCCAACCAATAAGGTTAGTTAGGAGTTAGGGTAACCAAAAAAATTAAAACACCATATAAATCTCATGAGATTTAATTTTTCATCCAAATATACTCTCAAACTCATAGCTTCCGGGAGCTTTTCCCCCTGAACCATCACCCTTATTCGATTTTGACTCAGCTTCGCGTTGCCCCTGTTAATGTTTGCCTCAACATTATTCTTTTCATAATCAACATTGTGTTAATGAAAATTGGGACAAAGCAAGGGTGTGATAGGTGACTTTGGTGACTTTTTGTTTGAAAACAGCAGGCTAAGTTAGTATGATAAATAACAGCGTATTGCTCGGCCACTTATATACTGAACAATCTGTCCGACTAGGCCAGTCAGCTGTTTCCTGATCATACATTGATTTCTTGACGTTTCTTCGGGTATGCATTTTCTTGAGCGACAAGAGAGAATTCATAAACCCAGTCATAAAACACGTATAGGATATTGGCGCAGCCAGAGGGATGCCACACCATGCCCACAATAGAATTCTAAGAAAACATTTGGCAATGATACAAAGAGAATGAAATCAAATGATACTAATAATGCAAATGATATTAGCACCAGATTAACTAGCCTACATGTTAGGGTACTTTATTATTGAAAAAATCTCCCGGACGTCGATCGGGTCGTGTGATTGGCCACCCTCCCTGCCCCCCCCCCCCAAAGTCCTGGCAACTCACGTGATGAAGGCTACACTCAGATACAGAATAATCAATTACACCTTCTTAGAACGGATGGACAAAAATTCCCCAATGTTGAGGAAACATAACTCATGAAACATTTTTAGCAAACTTCGTTAAACTTATTGGACAAAATTTATGTAGTAATAAGGCAAAATCGCGATGTACACATGCACCCACCAACGAAACTATTTGCTCCCCGCCCTGCCCGCCTGACGCCTGTCAGCTTACCTGCCTACCTATACTCTTTCAAACATACATACCTATAGGCAGAACCATTAGAAATCCTCGATTTAACAGTTTTTACATTATCGGTTATTTTTTTTACATTATCGGACAATTTTTTTTTTACATTATCGGTTCAAACAGTTTTTACATTGTCGGTAAATATTTTTTACATTATCGGTTAATTTTTACATTATCGGTTGTAACATCCTTTGTCCTTAATAAGTTTGGATACACTTAGATTGGTTATGTCCAAATACAGTCAGAGTGGGGATATCCACATGTCTACAGTGTTTCAAACGTGTGATGCAAAAAACTGTAAATGCAATTGAGTCCGACGGATGCGGCTTCTGTCATGAAAATGCGCCAGTCCAGCACCTCTTCTTTTAGTGCAATTACCTCAGTACTTTGGACTTATTTTAACTAAACCAAACGTTAATAGTAGCCTTCGTGATATTTTGGAGTTACTTTGCAAGAGTTGCCACCCTTCTGATAATCTTTAAAATTTTACCGGTACTTTGCAGGGGCGTAGATCTGGTTTGTTAATCGGGCGAAGGGGGGGGGGGGGGATTTTCGAAACGTCGGAACCTCAGATGACTTCCGTGACCTAGCTCGTCTACATAAGCAATTCATGCACACAAACAAAGGCGCATACATACTCATATTGACAAGGATATACAAATGGATGGGGCATTTAATTTTAAAATCAGCTAACACTGACGTTTTCCATGAGCCCTAAAAGTCATCTGTGCACTCAGTGGCGTAGCTAGACATTTTTTCCAGGGCCGGGAGGGGGGGGCAGATACCCAAATTCTCCGACTTTTAAAACCTTCAACACCTTATAATGAGTTAAGTAGTTTGGCGCGCGCGAAGGGCGCCCAATTTTTGGTCCTTTGTAGGTAAATATTTGAAAAAAATGATGCTAGTATTGCAGAAAATTTGGGGTCATTGGTTCACTGTAAGAGCATTTGATAACTAAGGGGATTACTGAAGAACCTGCATTTACAATTGGCATATATGAGAGTGCACGGGACCAAAGATCGTTGCTGGGCCTACAAATTGAGGCTCTCCGACCAGGTATTTGTAACTAGATGGATATCCATCGATATCTTTGATTTATGCTAGTCCAGTAAGACTGATCTCAAAGTGGAAACATTTTTAAACATAATGAGCGGAGTGCCATAAGGCTCAATACTTGGCCCGCTCTTATTTCTGTTATACATTCATGACTTTGTATTATGTCTAAAGTTAAGCGGACATGTACTCCGACGGTTCCATTTTCCATGTTGTTGGAACCAATCTTACTGATATACAAGAAAAGCTAAGCGAAGATGCTATCAATATAAGTAAATGGTGCAAAAACAATAAAATGGTTATTAATACAAACAAGAATTACTGTATATAGATATATATATAGAATTATACTTATTATATATGTAAGACAGAATTATACGTATAGAAGTATACTTATTTGCAGTAAACAAGGTCACACTTTGAATGATGGGGAGTTAAATGTTGCCATAAAATGGTCAGTGTCTTAGCAATGTTAATAGCTTTAAAATTTAGGAGCGAGGCGCACTGTTTAATAAGAAATTTCCCAGTAACTGGCAAACGATAACCCTAATCCCTAACCTAATCCCCAACCCGAACAAAGAATGCAACCGATACAATACAACGGTAACAGCCAATCAAAAAACACCTTGTTAAACAGTGCGCATGCCCAAAATTTTAGGCGTTCATATCGACTGTAATTTACTATGGCATGAACAAGTTATTTTATATGTAAAACAATTAGCATCAGACTTCCATTTCTTAGGAGAATAAAACCATTTTTAGATAAAGATACATCCATTTTATTCTTTAAAGGATACATATTACTATTCTTAGATTGCTGATGTCTTGTATGGGGGAACAAACAGTCCTGGGAACAGTGATAGAATTTTAAGGTTACAAATGAGTGCTACTAGGATTATTTAAGATGCATCGTATTATGAGAGTTCGGCATTGCTCTTTGAGGAACTGGAATGGAAGACTTTCGACAGACATGTTAAGCAAAAAAGAATGGTTATGGTGTATAAAATTAAACATGACCTTACCCAATTTTATTTGAAAAAAATATTTATTCCAACATAGGATGTACATACCGATTCGCTACGATCGACATCATCTATGAATTTTTATACAAAAGGGGGACACCCGAATACCGTAGAAATAGTTTCATATGTTTAGCAGCAGAAGAATGGAATGACTTTGATGTCAACATTTAATATACGAACAGACTTTTACAAATTTGATTTCCGATGCTATGTTATTGTAGTGCTACCACCTGCTATTATTATTTGTCTATTTATCTTTGCTTATTTTCTTTCCAGCCTTTTATAGGTTACCTTTGCATTTTACTTTTATTTGATTTTGCTCTTTAAATGTACATACATGTTCTTTATCATTATTATTATTATTTTTATCATAATTTTCGAGTTCTCCTGATTTAGTGAATTATGTTGATGGTCTCATGTAAGATAAGCATATTTTATATTGCTAAATGAGTTTTACGCTTAAAAGTTGAAATAAAAAAAAATCCTCTGAAAATTAAAATAAATCTTTAACTGGGAATTATTAAAGTAAATGTCATGGAATTCCTTCTTCAATGCCTAGGGAACATCATTAATATGTACTTTGACTCAAAAAGAAGGGATTATTTGGAACTATGCTGTAAGAAGCAGTTGCAGACACTGGAGTGTCCAACACTGTCCCGACATTTCAAACGACTGGCTACTGCTAATGGTTACATTGATCATGGCTTTCGACCAATCCTGGCGGTTTATACGACACTGTAGTTGACTGATGTCACAAATGTTTCTTTTGCCTGCTGCTTTTACTCTGCCCTAATTATTGGAGGGGCTGAACGATATGTTTGTACAATATTTTCATTAGTGGGGTGATACCCCCCCCCATCCCATCTCGTCACCCAGGATTTGACCCCCCAGTCACCTTACGATGGTGGTCAAGATGAAAGCGATAAAAACTAGTCAATCTGTAAGAGAAGAAAGCTGAAAATTGAATAAATGGAGATATAAAAAGTAGCGAGAAGCTGGAATTTGATAAATAAACAACCAAGGAATTAACACAGTTTCTTGCAATCTTAGTCTTCCTGACAAAAGTGTATGTAGGCCGAACACATGCCGTTGTTAGCATATTATACCCTACATAGTTATGTACTTTTGTAGGGTTTTACAGAATGAATACTTCCCGTTTGCTTTTCTAGAATTGAATTTTAACCTTCTTAAAACCATGGAGCTATTACTTCAGCTCCATGTTGAAACCATTTTGGCCACTGATGTTACAAGTGTTGCATCCTTTCTGAATTTTGGTGATAGTCTTTGAGCCGTCCTAAATTTACAATTTTCCGCCATGTAATTGCGTGGGAGGCTTTATTATGTCATGCCAGACGGGATTATTACGAAGATGTTGGAAGGATAAGTTCGGGAGCCATGTTTCTAGCACCACAGAACTGAATCCTTCAAGCATTTTGTTAAGGGCAAACGTGGCCGTATGAACATCCCACGCGTCATTAAAGTGCTGTAACTTCGTGTGTTTGTTTACCGCGGGAAACGACTATTAAAAGAAATATGGCAAGTACGTAATTATCTTAAAGTGCAGTTGCAGAATATTCACTGAAGTTATTTGGTAAATATGTTGAAGAACATTTCGCCTCAGATAAATGTATTCAGGGAGGCAGCATAGGCGGCTCATTAAAAGATGTTGCGTTCCTCCTTGAGGTCAACCTGCAAAAAAAAATAAGAGAGATTTATAGGAAACGTAAGAGTTAGGGAGTGATTGTAGTTACTTTAACGAAGCTGATGCATTGTGCAATAATACCATATTGCCTTCTAAACTCCTCTGTTAACATTGCTAACCTTCAGATAAGCTCCACCGAGGGTCCCCTTCACAGCACGAGCTACAGACCTTGCTCTCTCTCTCTTCTGATTTTACAAGAACAAAATCTCGGACCTCATTTTATCACTTAATAAGACATTTGTCCAAACCGTCGCTCTAACCTCTATCAAAAGAATTTCAATAGTCCTTGCATTTTTTTTTTTTTTTTTTTGTATCCCAGCCGCCTAATAGAACAAAGGCTGGCGGATATGGCACGCCAAAAGGCTCAACAAATATGATGATGTTCTAAAAATACACGTTCATGTGCTAAAGTTGCACGTTCATGTACCAAAAATATACGATGATGTACTAACTTCATATGATCATGATGTCAATTTACACCATCATGTACTAAAACCATAAGTTCATCATGTTAAATGTTACGTTGTACATGTAAAATCACACGTTGTACATCTAAAAACACACGTTGTACATGTAAAAACGTAAGATCATCATTTTATTATTGTTTCTTCCGCACGCCATACAGAGTGAGCCTTTAGGCGTACCAGAAGTCCGCCAAAAGGCTCACCGAATGTGATGTAGTAAAAGTACACGTTCATGTACTAACTGCTTACGATCATGTACAGATTTCATACGTTCATGTACTGTTTGCTTACGTTCATGTACTGATTTCATATACGATCATGTACTGATTTCTTACGATCATGTACTGTTTGCTTACGTTCATGTACTGATTTCATATACGATCATGTACTGATTTCTTACGATCATGTACTGACATTTAGTACACCGACCGAAGACCGAAGACTGAAGACCGAAGACGGAACACCGTAGACGGAAGACTGAAGCTCATATACACAAACGCATTTACAATTAATATAGAAGCATAGCCAAGCTCTTTGCATCGGTGGAGTCTATGCGTTCCAACTATCAATACGACGAAGCTAGTCGCATTTCCGAACAAACACAGGAGCTAGCCCCCTAGTTCTTTCAAAAGTTAAGCTGGAGGTGCGGCCACTGACAAACCCTTCCATTAGTATACGTATTTACGCATGTTTTATTTTGATTTGCACCCACTCAGCTTTCGGGTGGTGACACGTCTCCGTTTTGAATACCCCGACGTTCAAATGTAGCTTTGAACGCTACTTTCCTTGCGACACTGCCTTAATTATTAGCTAAATTTTGTCGGTAATTCACTCATAATGTTTGCAAATAAAGCCATTAATTGTACGATAGGTTTTATCGACTTTGCATTTGTGCTAAGGGTACAAAAGTCTGGTCTTTGTTTTGAAAATCTAGAGTTATATGGGCGGTGAGAGGGGACAGGGATAGCTAGAATGTACGTACTAAAGTTGATATATAACCTATGCCCCAATTCGAATTAACCCCAAAAGGACGCCTGAAGGCGATTTGAGTCTGTCGGGAGGGGGGGGGGGACTGGAACGCCCAACGGACTATATGGACGCACAACATTGCCCGCTTCTTTTCCCATTATTTTTTATACGTTTCAGTTTGTCTGCGGACCTCCGTGGTTCGGTTTGTGGCACGTTTTCGTTTTAAAGATCATGATATACAAATTTATCTTTGATCACATTTCTTTTCTTTTAAGTCTTCGGTCTTCGGTCTTCTGTCTTCGGTCTTCGGTCTTCGTTTTGCTTCCACCCTAGATACGAACCTCTTAGTTTTTCAAAGTCGCTCAGCTGCTCAACTCTCCCCCAAAGCCCCCAAAGACCGCAAAACGATTAATGAATTCCCTATAACCTTAGCCCATAGGTCAACGTAACGCAAGCGAGCTTGATTTACCACATTTCAGTATATTTTGCTCTTAAAGACATATTCGTCGGTAAAAATCTCATTACTTAATTTCCTCTTCTTCGGAAGTAATTTTTTTCTTTTCATTAAAAAACAGTTCTTTCTTTTAACCCTATAAGCTCATAGTTTTCAAATGTTTGTCAGCGAAAGGGCAGAAAATGATGAAACTTATCCTACTGTTTCAGCAGTCCCTGAACCCGGTCTTATAAACAAAAAATTCCATTACAAGTAGACTTTTTAACGACTGGACAGTTGGCTGTTCAGGAGGCTAAATGGAAAAATCTTCCAAAACAAACAAAATACACAAATACCAATAAATGCAAAGTCATCAATTTTGTTTCCCAGCGGAGCAACAAATAAATAAATAATTAAAAATCTGGCTAAAAGTAAGCATCAAACTAGCAGCAATTCTTTGTATACAATCCTGTAAATGTTATAGGAGTCATATTCGTATTTATATATTCTAGTTGTGTAAGCAATTAAGAACATCTCAGTTATTAGGGCCAGACTAGAAAAGCTTGCAAGCTTCATCTGGTTCCTTTTCTACTGTCTTCATACTCACGTTTCTTGTAAATATTATTTCGTATTGTATCATAATAATAATGATAATGAATGTACGTTTGCATGTAGTACAGTTGAAAAAATAAACAATAAACAATAAACAATAAAGTGTTTTTACGTTATTGTTTTTGTCATAACATTAACTGTTTAGATGACAGCATGATTGTGTGCTGAAATAGCACCCGTCTGTATTCTAAAGTAAGTGTTTCCGGAAAGGTGCGTTAAGTAATTCAAAGAGACTTCATTTCCAATGACTTATACGTCCAGGGTATTTGACAGAAAACACCCTTGACTATCGAAAGAAATAGCATATAATTACCCCGCAGGTCAAAGTTTTCCGAAGGTAGGTTTGTTTTTCAAATGGAAGAGGTCAGCAGTACCCAAACCGTCCTGTGCGTACGTTTCTTCGCATTTAATGACTTAGTTTGCACAGTCTGAAAATTTTAGGAACTCAACTTTTTGAAATGAGAATATTACACATATTGCTGAGTACAGGTTTAAAACTTTTGAAAAGCAAAGCAATCGGGAAAGCGTGTAATTATATAAACTTGGCAATTTATTTGTACCTTTTTGATCTCTGCCTTGTAAATAATCTGCCTATCTGTTCATACTTGTTTATTCATGCAGTTGTGTTCGTTGTGAAAAATAAAATAGATTTTGCTTTGCAAAAACGAGGACCATACTCTTCGTCGTTAACTACAGACAATTTACACAACTTATAAAAAACAAATTAAAATGATAAAACGACGATTAAAGCAAGCACGATGCAATATGATTCCCCAAAACAGCCTTTTTTCCTAAATGTATTGAAATAAAGCTTAAAATCATCGACTAGAGAGAAACAAAAACAGTTTTTTATTTAATATCTTATTTTTAGAAAAGAAAATGTCCAAGGGAATAGATTATGACACGTTTCTGCAGTGTGCCATGAAAGGGTACATATGCAACAGACATACACTCAATATTTATGCAGACATGTTTAGTAATACAGGCATTTTAAAAATTTACCTCTTTTATGCCTTTGTAAAAGTATGCTGCAAGTCATTGATTTACTTTTAATAGGAGATATGAACCCATTCCCGCGTTCGTCTGAATAATAAGGAATAATTTTTACTTTTGTGATGAGGCATGTATTAGAAAATGCCCCCTTTCATGATGAATAATAGTTCAGCAAGTTTCTTCACGTAAAGTGAACCATACTTGCTTGCTTTTCTGCGTTATGTCGGGCATACAGGCGGTAAGTATTAGTCCTTATTGAAGCATGATATAACAGTTGGGAAGCCGACGTAGGGGTTACCGAAATATGTAACGCTCTGATGACGTCACGCAATTTTGAATTTATGCCACTTATGGAAATGTACACTTGGAAAAGGGGATGGCTTTTTATCTGTTTGTTCTAGATACTTCCAATTACGATAAAAAAAAGCTGTGGAACTTACTAGACTAATTTCACATGTTATAGCTAACACAATTTCAGGCGAAATTTTCGGTTTCAAAACACCCTTTCTGAACGTTTGGCGAATGCTCAAAAATTTGTGAAAATCGTCCCTACAGTTGCACAGCAACTTAAATTCAGTCACGAAATACACTTCCCCACATAGGTTCCTTGGTGAGTTGTTCCAAGTTACCTGAATACGGTCAACCCCAATTTGTTTGTGCTACGATTCTGTCTGCTGTACACCTGTAGTCAGACAGCCATCCTGAATTGAAGGGTATGAAAGGGGGGCAGCACTTCGGTACAAGATCCAACGCAGTGCGATTGGGCGTTCACTTACCTATGTAAGGGATTCGAAAGTTTATAATGGATAGATATTGAACAAACACACTCTCTAATGCATCGAATTTTCAGTGAAGATAGAAGGTTAAAAACAAAAGACACCACCATATTTTTAATTGGAATTATTATTTTTTCTCTCGCTTTCGAATGACATTGCTTAAAGACGGGAAATAAACTTCATAAGTGAGCTCTCATTTCTTCGCTTTTCACGAAAAGCTCATTACAGATCTCATCTCATCATCTCAGCTAGTGTTTCCCTTTTTTCTCACAATGTACCAATCTTCGCGCCACATATTGTATTTTAGTCCCATAATGTTTTTGTTTTATTTAACTTGATTTGAGATTGAAATAAAGTTACCATGAACTTAACTGAACAAATACTGAAGCCAAAGGTCACTAATTCACAATTGCTATCTACTAAAACTAAAACTTTCTATTTTTCTTCAGTTGCAAAAAAAAAAAAAAAAAAAAAAAAGTAAACATACTCAATAACTTAAGTTTATCAATGAGATTTACAGACATTTTTAACTACAGTCGGAAGGTTGGGAGTTCGAGTCATACCGAAGACTTTAAAAACGGGGCCTGCTGACATTGTGCCTGCTGCTCAGCTTAAGCAATGTTAGTTGGGTATCCAAGTTGTTACACAACTGTAACAGTTCAATGCCTCGTTTGAATTGCATTTTTCAATCGATACAAACCATCAACTTAAATTAAGAAAGTCACTTTCCCATGAGAGGCAAATTGTCATGGTGATTCCTCCGTTCTGTAAATTACAGTTCCCTACTCCTTTCTGGCGAAATCCTGCTCAAAATGGTAGATTACATCATTAAAAAGTACGAGAGTACTGATTTGTTGGGCATGGTGGGAATTTTATTTCATAAGCAAAATATAAAAGCAGTATAATGTTGTTTATTTTTTGAATTTAATATGACTTGTGATCAATCAAGTCAAATCAGAAATTTAACACCATTTTTCATTTTCATAGTTTATAACTGAGTGCCGTATTTTTAATTAAAATCATATACGAAGTCATTTCGTTCTTGCTTTATTGAGTAATAGCCGAATCTGTCAAGTATCATTAAGCACAGTCAAGAGCTTTCTATATTACTATAATTACGGAAACGGTAGTTGCACACTTTCCATATTACCTTACATAGAAGAAGAGACTAAAAACTTGCATTTTAATTCAAAATGAAAATGCAGTCGCCTGGAAGTCAAAATAAACTGGGAATTACGGCCTGGAATAACATCACATGTAGCTTTGCCTTTACGAACAACAAGGTGCTCGGTGACACTTTTACAAGTAAGAGGACAGAAAACAGACAGATATTTTGACGGAGGTCTATTTTCGTAATTATGAGCATGGAAGAAACTGTGTCAGGTCGTTAACTGTAACGCACGCAAAAACTGGCATTTAGATCACGAAGTTTATTTGTCTAAATGCACTCAACAATAGGGAGACGAAGACAGCTAAGGTGTCGCTCCGTTTGATTTGTAGACGACAAAAAATACATTGCTGAAGAAAAGCACGTGCATTCCATAGTCGTATTAGTATTCATTTGACAGAGAGTTGAAATCGTTTGGCCTGAAATGTTTTCCACTCGGGAACACGCTATATACCTACATTAAGTATCACGCTTTATTCAGACTTGAAAACAATGTTTTATTATGGTGAAAGGTGATACGGGTGAGGGAGATAACGCCTTCGATCCCGCCCGTGGGTCTGTTATCCTCTCTTGCCTTTAAACCCCTACAGTATTGTCGTTTTATTGCATGCCGTGACGCCTCTTCTTGAGAAAGCAACATAGACACCCCACTACATCAAAGGCGGGGTGGGGTGTAACTGATATTTGCGTTTGTCACATGATCTGTGCCCTAAAATGGGCTAAGCTTTTATTGTATTCACACTGCCTGAAAAGCAATTAACTCATGCTTGATTGACCTGTTATCTAACCTCAAATGTTACGTAACTTTTGTGTATTTTTATATATCTGTTACTGTCAATCGAGTAATCAGACGTGAACTTTGGCTATATCAAGTTTGGGTGTAGTGAGCTTCATTTCCTCCCTGAGGCAATAAGGGGTAATGAGGCAGAGAAGGAGAATGTAACAAAAAGTAAAAAGGAACGTTTCATCATGAATGATATTTCCTTTATTTGGACCAATGGTTTAGATAAGTGAGGTCGTTTTAAAAAACATGCTAATAACTTCCATCATTCCTTTTCGTTTACTTTTCAACAATCTTATACTGCAATAGCATTCCTGGACGTTCTTATCAAACTTGAGTTCAATAACTAATCTACCTCGGTCTATTCTGAAGCGACAGATACACACTTGTATCTAAATTAAAACAGTTTTCATCCTAAGAGCATTAAGCATACCATTGTATATAGCCAATGTCTACGAGTCAAAGGTATATGTGACTTTGGTGAGCATATTTTCAAGCTCACGGGCTACGTCCTCTCAGTTGGTTACCCCTTTCCATTATTAAAAGGCAGATCAACAGAGCCAAGAAACTAGCCGTTCAGAGCTTTTCGAGTATCGTATCAAATTCCCAAGTTCTCACATTCCTTTTGTGACTAGTTACAACCCCACTGTTAAAAGATTAATGGGTACCCTCAAAAAGGACTTCGAATTTTTAAAAGAAGAAGTTTCCGTTATGACCACTTCCAACCAGCCGCCCCTTCTCATGCCGTGACGTCACTTCTTGAGAAAGCAACATAGACACCCCAGTACATCAAAGGTGGTGTGGGGTGAAACTGATATCTGAGTTTGTGACATGATCTGTGCCCTAAAATGAGCTGAGCTTTCATTGTATTCACGCTGCGTGAAATGCTTGATTGACCTGTTAGCTAACCTCAAATGTTACGTAACTTTTTGTGTATTTTAATATATCTGTTACTGTCAATCGATTTATCAGACGTGAAATGTGACTATATCAAGTGCGGGTGTAGTGAGCTTTATTTCCTCCCTGAGGCGATATGGGGTAATGAGGCATAGAAGGAGAATGTAACAAAAAGTAAGAAGGATCGTTTCATCATGTAGCCTTCCGCCAACCCCCTAATTTGAAAATGTTGCTCACCTCCTCTAGACTCCGGGTAGATCGGAAAACCTTTGGGGCAACACTGGTTGTAAGAAACCTAGATGCCAAATCTGCTCCCACATCACTTCGAGCTCCAAAGATTTCCTCATTAATGTCACGTGGCCCATACACCCCTCACCCCCCCCCCCCCGGTCTTCACATGCGATTCCAGCAACGTAGTTTACATTTTTTTATTGTAATGTTTGTAATATGTGTAGTTATGTAGGAAAAACAGGCACCACTTTCCGTTTAAGATTCAATTATCACGAAAAATCTGTTCGAGATATTTGCCTGGCTTTCCAGTAGAAGAATATTTTAACCTTCCCGGTCACTCTCTTGCTAACCTAAAGTGTATTTTTGTAGAGTCAAATTTCCGTTCCCCTGCATTATGTAAACGTAAAGAAATCGAATGGATTTTCAAGATTAATTTCTTTGTTTAGGGTACTAACAAAGACTTAGGATTTCTAGCTCCTAACCAATTTTGCAAGGCCTTACCGACCTCCTGACCTGGGACAGTCAGCGTCCCTAATCCCCCATGTGCGTCAGTTTAACAAAACTTTTTTTCAATACGCTTTAATACCTATAGTTTTTACTGCAACCTGGAAAGTTTTGTCACTGCACTCTTTACGGTACATTTCTGCTTTCTTTTATCTTAGCAGATCTTTTATATAAGTTTTTGCTATTCTTTCAATGCTATACTGGTGACTATGGTGACTAGGAGAGGAAATTGATTCACGCGGGGTATTTATAGCCTGTTGTCACTTATGTGAATCACGAGCTTTAATAGCATTGTGGTCATAGACTGCCCGGAAAGCGGAGGATGGTGGGTTCGGTCCCCTGTGCGGCTCAATTTTTCTCTCTGGTGTTTTTCTTCAACCGTTCCTACTTTGATAATGGTTTATACTCTATCTTGGATCGGTATTAAAATTCATGATCGAATGTATTACTACAACACTTTCGACCTATTTATATATATTCGCGTTTTTCATACTATATTTCTCTTAAATCCCAATATACAAATATATATATGGGACATTGGCAACCTTTGCTTTATTATTAAAGAAGTTACTACCAAAAGATGATGAAAAAACTGTGCACCCGTTTTCAAGATGAGTGAAGAATATTTCGTTGTGGTACTTTTGCTGGGTAGAATCAGTTATTTTGATCCCAAGTTTTCTTAAATTTTCTTGGGAGTTCTGATTCCCTTTTCGCCTTTATAGTCGTACACAGCACGAAAACGAATAACTTTAATCGAATGTTGTCGTGCATGAGATCGAGTACGTTTTGCATGTTTGATTGACGCAGTTGGTCTTAAGTCTGGAAAAACACTTGCTGTAAGTGTGACTCTAGATTCAACACATGCATGTTCGATCTTAAAATCTACTTGGAAGTATGCCAGTTTAATATTCAATAACGTATTTGCATCTTGGGCTAGGTTAGGAGCTACAAGGCAATATATTACATCAAAACCGTATCTGTACTTTTGCGGGGTACGTGTCCCCGTTCATGTTTACTTTTTTGCAAAACAGTCTGCCCAATCCTACCAAACCATTGAAGGAAATAATCACAATGATGAACACTTAGTTTTGTGATTTTGTGACCATTATTGTTTGAAGGTTAAAGAAGGTTCGTCCCTGGAGAAAACTTCTCAATTTTTTTCGAGGCCCAATATACCTTGCATGGATTCATTGAGAGCAAAGACCTACTAACTAAATGTAGCTACACAAAGTTTCATCACCAAAGCCTCGTTGACTAATTGTAAAAACGGCATTACTAGTTAAAAAAATCTAACTAAAATTAGAAATCTGATATGGGAGACTTTGGGGATGTCCTTGCAGTAAACTGGACAAAAGTGTCTAGCTGGTATTGGTTTGTAGAGATTACTACATTGCAACTTAATGGTGAAAAAGAAACATATAGACCAGTAGTTCGTTAGAAGATTAAAATGTCTCTTGATAATGTATTGTTAAGTCTTCGCTAATCTCTGAACTCATGCAGTCTTCAAGATTGTATTATCTTACTTTCTTTAACAGTTTGGGTTACCGGTACCCCAAACATTGACATTACAAATCCCTTCTCAAACCACTGATGGACGTTCTATCAATTTTTGTGATGGAGAGGGATATGTGATGATAATAGAGTTATGGTCAGATTACATTTTTATTGTACAATTAACAATTTGTAATAATTAAAAAATTTGCGTCATATAACAGTGAGAAAAATAAGTCAGAATGGATTCTTTACCAGCATGATAAGCTTTGACGCTATTATTTCGATAGCATGAGCAAGTAATGGAAAGTCAGGTTATTTTAAGAACAGCACAATAATTAATTAGGGTATGTCTCATGAAACAACACGTTTGGTAACTTTACCATCAAGTCTTGACCAGGACCGAATTATCGGTTGTCCTTTGTGGTCACTGAAATTGCATGACTTGTTAACGCCGGGGTTTACCAACGTTTTGAGCTGAAGAGAAAAAACCGACTGCATTAGATTAGCACATTTCAAAATATAGAAGCTCTTCACTTGGACTTGTTTTAGTTTGGGGTAGCTTATATTTCCCTTTTTTGGAGCAGCATGCATCTTTTAGCATCAAGGGATGAAATCCCGTTCGAAGGGAATAACTTATTATCGATTGTTTCATTCCCTCCGCACTCACGCGAGACTGGTCAATAAAAAGACGCAGTTTAAAACGTGAAGGAGGGAATAGGGCCCCAATATGAAGCATGTAGCACCCGATGAGGCTTTTGACATGACTCTGATTTCGAAAGTTCCTGCAATGTGAAGGACTAATCATGCTTTCTAAAAAATAAAATGTAAAATAAAATGTAATATCCTATAAAAGCTGTTCTACGTTCATTGACGTTTTTTAAGAATATTGTTTGACCCTTTTCAAGAGACGCTTTTGCAAAGTATGACCACTGCTAAAATTACTCGTTTACCAAGTAAAAATTCAATTGTTAAACTTGTACAAATTACCGATGAATTGATTAGGTTGTGTTAAGTCTTATGTGTCATTAATTCATATTCTGTACTCACTTAAACTGAGTATTTTGGTTATTTTGGTCACAAATACTGCAATACATGACTTCACAACAATATGTTCCTTGGATAAGCTATTCATTTCTATTTGGAGATCAATTTCAAAAGTGCATTAAGGTACCAAGAGAAGTTCAAGTGCGTTAGGTTCTCCTGTTTTCTAGACAACGATTTCTTCAGAAATAATGGCATTTGATCTATTATTTGTAATGAAGGAACCTTCGGTACCTCAAATTTGGAAAATAATAGCCGATTCTTGCCTCGTTCTTACTTTCTTCAAATATGTGGTAGAGACGAATTATGAGAAACAAGTGGCAAAACAAAGGTGACAAACAAAGGTACGGGAATACTTAGAGCACTGAGATAACTTTAGGATTTTACCACAACGGTCTTTTCCAGTTAGCTATGTCTCCCTCTCTTGGTTTTTCTATTTTCATTGCCTATGCTGTGGGTACCCATTTTTGAAAGTCTTCGGTATGACCCGTCCGGGACTCGGAATCTTGACTAAGCACCCCCTCTAAGAACGAGAAGCCAATTTTTGTACCTGTAATGAATTATTTGTTATGGAGGTGGGATCTGTTCCGGTTCCACTTTGGCGAAACTATTTTAAACTGTAACAGTGAAACACTTGATGACTTTCAGGAGACCAGCTTCTTATTCTATAACCTTTACGTAAATGGTTCACAAGGGACGGGCTTGGTGGACCAAGTGGTAAAATTAATATAGGGGATATAGACTAGAAATATATTACTTTGACATCCTTCATGCAATTGTATGATGGCATGTTCTTTTCGTATTTCTACGATCAGGGTATAGCAACATGTTTAAAATGAAAAATGCACCACAATCCTCAAACCCTTTGTTTCATTTGAACTATCTAGCAAGTATGGAACACGATGTTTTGTTACAAGGCGTGAATCAAAACGTTTCATTTTAAGTACTTTTGAAAACGGAACCGACAGTTTGTAAAAAGACATTCATCACATGGAGTGACCCTTTTGCTCTGCTATAAGCGAACAAAATCAACATGACAGTTTCCACGAAGAAACACATGTTTTAACCTTTGAAATTGTAGTCGAACTGGTGAAATACTAAAAGTGTTCCCCTAAACAATCAATTATGAACTCCATTTCAATTGCCCTGATCATTTCTTTTATCCAAACCTATCAGGCACTTCACTCTAAAAGCGAAGAAACGTTCAATCTAATTCATTGGTTGTTTCTACTTGGATTAAGTTCTTTGCCTTTAGCTTACGCTCAGTCGGAGAGCCATGAAAGGGGATATCTTGCGATGCGAGGAGATAAGGGGGAACGAATAGGTTCAAAGGAGACTTTCTTCAGTTTGAAATTACCTTTCACTACAGCGGTAACATAATCTTGCATTTTGCAATGTCAAAAATAAGATTGAGTACGGAAAATACGAAGTCTGAGTTTGTTGTGCAAGCATAAACTGAAAACCGAACTCATGTTGGCACTCCTAAACAACCGTTTGGTGCAAACTTCAGTGTATTAAAAGATAAGAAACGAATTACAAACAATTATTATATAAAATTAAAGTTAAAGGGCTCTAAAGTGATTAAATTACAAGGTGTCTCTGATCATTCTATGAAGTCCAATACGTATGCACTGGTTTGATTGCTAAAGGGCAACACGTACAGATAGTTTTATGATTTCATTAGATTTTGTAAGCTCTAATATTTCATATACGAATTCACAGTGACCAATGCATGCTATTCTAAATTTCTTCCAGTTCTACCGCAATTGTAATTTGAAATCAAAGAAGAGTGCAAAAGGCATTTAGAAAACAAACGAGTACCTCTTCTGTAAAAGGTCAACGATCCGTTATTGAAAAATTAGAATAATGTGGTTTCTTAAATATTGAAACATGACAAGCTGAAATACGAGAACAAAAAAAACGACCATTATCCTTTGTGAATTATCGTTCTGGGTGTATCACGTTTAACTGGATTTTACGGTTTTTCCAATGTTGACAACACATGGCCTCTGAATGCCGAGGGCAATGCTCCACTACATAAACTTGTCACACGGATCGTATTAAACATCGTCAGTTTTAAACTGCACCATTTACACTCAATTAGTCGATTTTAATTCCCATTTTCTGTTACTATTATGGTTGGGAAAAGGTTTATCCATTTTATATTAGTGTTTTTATTATCGTCCGTTGAGTTGTAAATTGTCGGTCACCTTTGACCTTTCGGAAGACCCCTGAGACTAAGTATCTCTTTTCAAAAAGAAGGATTATTCATTGCACTGATTAAGTTTGACAAGTAGTCGTTATTCTTGTCTTAAAATGACGTGGTTTATACAGACAACGAAAACATGATAAACTGATAAATTATGAAACCTAGACTGAAAAATATTTTTTCTACCGTGAGATAGCAACTAATGTTGTTACGTCTGTCATTTCATAAATAAGGGTTCTAATGGTTTTTTGTGTCCTGTTTACACTGAAATATTCTCTTGAAAGAGATTTTGAATGAAGATTTACATTAATTGTAATAATTATTTTATACTAATTATAATTAACAATATATCTATCTGTTGGTATAATATGCAACAAAACATTTTTGCTGTTTGCATTTGGGTTTTATGTTACAATATACGGTCATTTTTCACGTATAAACGGGAACTTTACATGCAAAAAGAAACTGGCACTGTGCGTTTTGTTTGAAGTATATGGAAAGTTTATACATGCCTGGTTTAATGTTCTGCATAATAACAAATTAGGTACATTATGTCATTTTCTCGTTATTTGCTTGGCCGTTAAAATGCTCAGCTGGGCAAGAAGGTTTGCATTGGAACAATGTTCACGGGATCCTTGTGTAAACAAAATACAAAACTTAGGTGTCCCAATTCATCGTTTACCCGTGATCTTTTTGTGCACTTATGGCAAACTGGAAATAGTGTGGCAAACAATTCTGTGTTGTTGCATTTCACTTTCTCACTACCTTCTTTGTATGTGGATTATTACATACAAAATTAAAACATGTATGAATGACCTTAGACCCGTGGCACTAACCTCTGTGGTAATTAAGTCATGTGAACGCATTGTTTTCAAGCACATGAAACCCTTAGTGGATCAATATTTAGACCCCCCACAATTTGCTAATCGGGCGAAACGCAATACAGAAGATGCTATTTTACATTGTTTCGAAAAACTGTATTCACACCTTGAACGTACTAAATCAGGTCACTCTGCTAGAATAATGTATTTTGACTTTTCCTCTGCCTTTAGTACGATCCAGCCACATGTATTGGTGAAAAAGTTGTTGGCAATGAATGTTCCGCATGATCTCATTTTATGGATTTTTAACTATCTTACTACTCGTTCCCAATATGTCAATATCAAGTCCTCGGTTTTATTTCAGATATTTTAAGATCAAACACTGGTGCACCTCAAGATACAATTTTAGCCCCTGTTTTGTTCACAGTGTACACATCAGATGCAAGATCGTCCAGTGACTCCTGTCCTTTAATAAAATTTGCTGATGACACTGCCTTGATTGGTTTTAATCGTAAATGAGGAAGATACTGCTTACTTGGACCAAATAGATCGTTTTGTGGATTATTGTAATAATAATTTCCTAGAACTTAATGCAAAAAAGACAAAAGAAATGGAAATTGATTTTAGGATTAGGCCAACTACTAGATCACCCACAGAGGTCATAATCAAAGAGAGTGTCGTCGAACGTGTTTCTACTTATAAGTACCTTGGCATGGTAATGGATGATCAACTTGCCTGGCATGACCATATAGACTACGTAGTGAAAAAGGGCAACCAAGGACTGTATTGCCTCCGTTAATTGAACAAGTCCAACATCAATAGCAGTATTTTAAGTCTTTTTTTTAACTCAGTGATATGCAGTGTTTGGCTGTATTGTACTGTTTGTTAGGGCGGGAATGGGGACGTAACAGATAAAAAACGTATTGATTCAATTATTAGACAAGCGGGACGTATTTTAGGCGAAGACCAGTTGACAATATAATCATCATATCATCGTCATATGGATGTAGAGATCAATACTGTGCTTAATGATAGCAGCCATTCCCTGTATGCAATTCTTAATAGTACAATAATCCCTCGTAGCGGTCGAATGAGACTACCTTACGCCGCTACAAACATAAATCGGCAAAAATCTTCTTTTATTCCCCGTTGTATTAATCTTTTCAATGATCGATTTAATCGCTAGACCATTTTATTTTATAATATGCCTTTTTTGTATTATTTATGTTGTTATCTTTTCATATTGTTTAATATCATTTATTAGTCTTAACATCCTTTTAACATTTTTGTGTGTTTAAGAGTTTTTAAGTTTGAATATGTGACCATTTATATTTGCTAACCTTTTGATGTTTGTGATACTTTTATGTGTTATTGCGAGCATTGAATTTCCCTTTTGGGACTTAATTAAGTTGGACTTGAACTTGATTTGGAAAAGGATTAAAGACTTGAACATATAAATTTTTGGGAGTCTTGGTTTCCTCGCGTAAATATTTTACCGGGGACACCAAAATGGTGTCCAAATTTACACAAGACCATACAATTTGAATGAGCAAATTTTAAACTATTTTTGTAACTGGTTTAAGCATATGATTAAGTTATGATTAAGTTATGATTGTAGGGAAAGTAATTTTCGCAATAATGAAACCCGGACAAACTTCTTTAAAACTCTCTCCCACTACCAACTCCGAGGAGCAGCTTGCAGCTAGCTTTGGTAATTCTGTTCCATTTAACCTAAGTGAATCGTCATTATCATCGTTTACATGTTCCCACGAATAAAAACGGTCTGTAGTGAGGGGAGTTGAGATTTAAGTCTAAACTTTGTAACAAATTTGGCCCCTAAATCTGTTTCTTTGTCTACCAATCAAATTAATTTTCGGTTTCCATAGTTTCTCGACAAATTTTCAGGTCGACACGTACGACTTCATGTGGAGGCCCTGAAAGTCATCAGTAAGATATTATCCAAAGGTATTATCAACCCTCATAAGATTTATTTCACTTCACTCTGTTGCATAATCAGCGTTCCGATATTAACCTTTCAATGGAAATATTGTGTTTAAAATGCTCCAACAAAAAATACAAGGTAATAGGGTCAGACACCATCTAAAAATTTAGTCTTAATCATCAACCCCAGCAGTAGCTACATCTCTCCAAAATACTATGCACAAGAAGAGCCATGGACATTGAATCATTTGAAATGTTGAAAGTTCGTTAAACAAATTATTTTTGAGCAACAAACTACTGACTTTCTATCTGTAGGAAGCCTATTTCTTGAAACGAAGGCTACCATACTGCCTTATGTTTGATAATCTATCACCCCGTGTCAATAGATCTTACTTTTAAAATGAAGAATTTTTCTTGCAAAGAAACGCAGTAGTCACCTGTAAGATTACCTTTAACCAAGTCTTGATAACATGCCGGAATTGAGATGCACTCGATAGCTTTTACTCATAGGGAAAAATGTCTTCGAAGGGCATTTACAAGAATGGACATCGGGATATTTTTCACGGTCCTTTCCAGAGTATTCCCTCTGATCCGTTTCTTTTTTTCATTTTCATAGGATTTTACATACAAATTTTAGCGAAAAACACAAAACCTAGTAAGGCTGGAGAACGTGCAGTTCCCACAAGCAAAATAAAATGGAACATCACAAATTAACCCAATGGTCGCCTTTAGCGATTTATCAAAAACACGGAGAAAGGTCAGGAAAGGAGAAGAAACCTTGCCTTAGATGTACCATTGTATCACAATTTTAGTAATTTCAGCGTACAGGTAGTACGGAGAAACTCCTTGGGTTCAGAAAGTTCTTCTACTTGGTTTGGTAGGAAGTGGTATGGTCGCATGGTGGGGAACATGTGATGTGTCGACTGGCTATTTAACATGAAGTCTTGAAAGACTTTTGAAAACGTACTAAGTAGATTGAGTGAGAATAAACAGAACTAAATACATTACAAACCCTGTAAATTGTCGCTGGCTTTATATCTTTCTGGAACCTTAACCAATTCATTCCATCGAATCCTTCCCCACTCTGCAAAAATTGGCCTTATTAGTTGAGTATCAAATTTTAAAAATCATGACGAAAACAGGAACTAAGGGACGGTTTACTAACGTACTGCTTTTCTACGTCGCCTGATATTCTTCCTTCCGTCTTCGCTTGTGAAGGAATAGTAATTACAAAATTATGAGGAGCAATCTATTTCATTGTCGTCAAAGTCGCTCTCTATTGCTAGTTATTTTTAAATCTTTTATGTATAATGTATAATCAAAGAAGAAATTTAACGTCAATTATACAGTAATTAGAGCTACAGGTACGTCCTATATTCATTTTTTGTAGTTTATATTTATGCCATTCCTAGATTCCTATAAAGAAACGATTTCTTAAATTAAAGAGAGACCATTATTTAAAATGAAAATGAGTAAATAATGTGATCAAGAACGTTCTCTGGTCGCCTGTAGTTTGTGTCATCCTAAACAGTTACGGAGACTTGGGTTTGTGTCATTCCATATTTAAAACGTTCTACTACATTTTCCAAGACGACAGAATTTGAATATATTTAGATATATACAGGAATATATATATTGAGAAAATAGATTTTTTGATTCATCTTTTTCAAAATATATGTTAAATAGATTGGACTTTAGTTTTGGATGAAAAAACGTAATATTAGAGAGTATTTTAAGGATTAAGATGAACAAGATGTTATGCTTGTTGCTTTCTTGCGGTTATAAATATGTCCATCCCGTCCAGTTTCCAGCGATATAATGACAGGTATGAACGCTACAAATTAACTTTTCTTAGGTCACAAAGTTATTAGGCTCATGTAAAATCGTCTTTGAATAAAAGAAAAAAGACTCCCTATCTGCAGTATGTCCAACCTGGGAAAACTATTTGGTATGGGAAAGTGTATATAAAGTTCATGATGTTTACACTTAAGCTGACATCAGTGAAATTGCTCCTTACTCTCTAAATGAATATGTTGTTACGTTATTACTTAAATCGAAACTCAACCTCCAGCTATTATTTTACACTTTGTGCAGTAACAACAAACACGTTTAATATCGTTAATTTTTACTAGTTTCCTATACATTCAATATAACGCCTAATTTTTCATCGCTGGCAGTCACAGCATCAAACTTTCAAAAACATATGTTGGGTGTACTTGTTTTCCTTTCGGGTTTCTCTGTGAACATGTCTAACAGACAGCCCGTACATATCGAGCGAGATATGTCTTCTATGACACTTTGTCGGCCATTTGCACCTCAGTGTTAGTGCTCTCTAACACTGAGGTGGGTTATATGGTGGTTATAGATATAGGTCGTATGGTGGTTAAAGAGAATAAAGAAGAGAAACAGATATGGATTTAAAAGTAACGACAAGCCTTACTAGAAACAGATCAGACATAATGCTTTAAAAATGAGTGAAAGTTTCTTGGGAGGAAACTTTCAAATGTTCATTTTTTCAGAATATACATTAATACTATGTAGTTGTGAACAATGTTTTCAGAATTAGCTAATTTGATTGCAATGGGGCGCATTATTTTGAAAAACAAACCACTCCTATGTTTTTGTGGAATATCCTTGACATTTCAATTGTCATGTGTTTTGATGATTTGTGATAAACGTTATCGCAGATTGGTAGATTTAACTATTTTGTTAGGGTATCTACATGTTAGGGATACTGTCTATCTTTTGCATTATTCATAAATTAAATCTAAGTCATAATTCAAAGGTGGTTTATACCTTTCTGCATTAAACGCACAACTCTCAATATCAAAGATTCCGACCTTGACATCTCATTTTGAATGGACATGTATTTCATTCAACCAATAAAATATCTGCATTACTTGTTATTCTCAGTGATTGGAGGGCAACTGACGACTAAGTCGACCGGTGAAATTGGAATATTCTTTAGCCGTCTATCTCTGATGCTTTCACGATCTATTGAAAAAGAATGCTTTTAGAACAACGATTTCTCCGTACTTTGTTTATCATGGTATTTAAAATCCCCAAAAATGTTCTTCGTAAGCTGATTTCCCTCCCGCCTTTTTAGAATTTAACTTAAATTTCTCTAAATCAAATTATGTCTCTTCCGATCGTTTTAGCAATTCCGACAGGAGAGTGGTAACTGTTTGATCAAGACAATTCAATTGAACGGTCTGTGGAGGTAAGTACGTATATGCCAAAACAAATACTCCTTATTATTTATTCTGGATTTGGGCACCCTCATCGGTTCGACTTTTGGTGTATTCAATCAGTCTGACATTGCAAACGTATGAAAAATGGTACACAAGGGGAAAGGCATGACTGTGTGAACAAGCTCCCTCTTCCGAGACTAATTGAAGTTGGAGAAAGATGAACGAGATGAGCAAATGTCAAATGAACTAAACGATTGGTTAAAAGGAAACCTTAATTAAAAATCTAATCATATATGACATGATTGCAAACATTACTAAATACCATATGGTGAATTTTAAAGTACATAACAGTAGGAAATTACAACAAGATTAATTACCCAAAGCTGGAAACCATAGGGCGACTAGAGCAGATCCATTCTGTCTACATAATTTTCACGTAATGTTACAAACCTACGTCATTTGTAGAGTGTTGCATGTTTGTACAACCTTTCCAGCCATGTGCTGAACTTCAGGTCATTTTTCAAAGCCGAGAGCTGTTGTACACCATGTTTACTGGATACCATATCTGGCCATGGACGAATCCGATTTGGGCTTGTTTTTAGTGACTGTGCGCAGCCATTAGTGGGGTCCATCAGCCTTTAATCGTCTTCATTTAATGTCTACTTGAATTTCAAATCCTCATGTTCAGTGAAGTTGATAAAATTAAGATACACTTCAGTGTACAACCATCCATGGAACAGGTAAGGAAGGAAATTTAAAGATTAAAGGTGATGAACCCCAGTAATGGCCGAATAAAATCAGACCATCAATATCCGTCCGTGTATGTTGAAGAAAGTTGTGGTAAAACTTATTCTTACCTTAAAGACAACTTTTCAGTTAGCTGCCTGCTTCCCAAAATGCTTTATTTTTTGCTTTTTATTTTTGCTAAATTTTCAAGTATCTTGAATGGATACAATATGATCATAACCTGATTACTCAAAGGAATGAGATCACTTAATCTACACATGGACACTCACGTCATAGTTACCAGGAAACACGTTATAGCTAAAGAATAAGAAGAAAATGAAGATACTTATGCATCGACTGATACGGTTACGTCACTCGTTAATAATGGTTGCCTTGGGACATGAACAGGTACTGAATGATTTCAAAATTCCACAAGCCCCCTTCCCCCCTGTCAAAAAGTGGTGTTGTACGACAGCTGGTGTAGCTAGCTTAGGAGCAGCTGACGACCCACGTGTGGTAAGTTAGTTCAGGAAGTTAGATAGGGTTTATCCCAGATTCCAACGAATTGGTTCAAGTCGAGCCAGACATTTTGTTTCCAGGTGTGACCAACTGACCTGTTCTCTCTACTCCATAAAATCGGTATAGTATGCTACCTGCTGTAGCTAGCTTGGAAGCACCCGACGACCCACGTGTGGTATGTTAGTTAATTAGTTAATTTAGACGGTGTTTTGCTGCCCAGTTTCCAACAAATCGGTTCTAGTCGAGCTGGCCATGGCCTTTTTTCAGTTGTGAAAAACTGGCCCGTTTGAGTTATCTATTCCAATGTTTATGCTAAGCACCAAGCACAATGAAAACCAGTTCCACTTTAAAGATTGTCGTAAGCCGACAAGACCCCAAGTATGACTACTGCATTGAGACATTGCTGATTTTTCCCCGGTAGTCGGCGTGGCTTAAACAAAATTGTGACGCAACGTAAAAGCACTCTTCATTATGCGTGCATGATAGGCTTTGCGGGTCTTGCGATGTTGCTATTGTACGCACAATGTATACAAATAACAAACTACAAATAACAAACTCCTTGTGACGTAAATTTAAGCACATTCCAGGAACTTTCATATGGAACAGCCTTCACGTCATTTGTTTGTAAACATGAATACGTCCATTTCTAAACTTGTTCTCCTCGAAAACCTTTACAATAGCTCATAAGCACTAAGCAGAGAAGGAACATGTAGAGCAGGAACGCGCTGAAGTGTTCAGGATATAATTAAAAAATTAGATTTGTCCCTAATGTCGGTAACGCTTTCTTCTTACAAGTTCAAACGTACCCATTGTGCGTTCTGATCCGTGTTGTGCTTTTAATGGATTTCAACAGGCGATGTTTTTAGTAATTTGATCAAACCGAACAAAGTATTCCCTCCAAAATTGACCTTCCCATTTATCGTATTTTCAGTTTCCCTCTCTGATCGTAATGCTCACAAGAGGTGACCCGCGACGACGACGTAATTTCTCTTACAATGCATCGTAGTTATGCTTGGTGTTCAGCTGCAATATCCACCAATTAAACTAAGATTTATATTGCACGTATGGCTTGTAACGTAATCCTTCTTCAGTAATTAGAATAACTCGGAACATGTTGATCATTGAATGTACTAGTTATTTAAGCTGCGGTGCAATATTTTTAAAACAGAGTGCTAAAGTATGACAAAATACTTCTTATTTAGACTTTTCTTTTTTGATGCTAGACATGGATATCCCATGTTTCTTAATTTACATGAGAGTAGTAAAGGTTTTGTGCGTGTCATTCATGGTAATGTAAAACATCCAATAAAGAGGCGTAGTTTATGCATAAATTGTCTTTTGCTGTTGATAAATCTCTACAGTTAAAATAAATCAACCTATTCAACTATCTGGACGGTTTCTTAAAAAAAATCTTACTGTCACTACTGGTGTTGAAAAACTTCAAGAGAAGCATGAACACCCAGCGTGCCAGTTGATACCTTGCTTATGTGCTACTAACAAAAAAATCGTAATTTCTACAATATTTACAATTCATCACGTTCTACCTTAATTAAGTTACCTTCAACTGAACATTTCAAGCAAGTGAATTACATCAGTTTTTTAGTTTATGTCACAAAATTCAGTTGACCATGCAGAGAATACTTCAAGTTAGTGCTCCTATCGGCTAGCCGTGGAAGAATCGCAGTCCACTATATCAAATTTAAGTAACAAATCAAAGTTTGTAATAGATATTGCAGCCTTGGTGTTGTAACTGTTTTAATTCCAGGGCAACGATTAATGAATAAACAATATCAAACGACTAACGTTCTACAAAAAAATCAATATCTACGACCTTAAAGCTGTGTTCACTAAATCGTTCAATATGACCTCGGCTGTGTGCTTAAAAAGAATTTCGAAGTGCCCATCACACATACGTAAAGCATCAAATGGTAAATGCTTGGTGTCAAGACCGTTTTGCCATTAAATAAAGATACCCTTGAAAATTACTTTCAACTTCTAGTGGAGAAATTGTTTAACGTTTATCGTGTATGGTCTGGTTAAGGATTCTAAGATTTTGTTTGTTTCTTAACATTACTGATTTTGACTTTCAAGGTTCAAATTTTGGTAAATGACGTCATAATCTGTAATAAAACTTATCTTAACGCACGGTTCTTAAAGGCACATTTTCGAAAACAGAGAAAGGGTGTACATTAAATTTGTTAGTAACCTGTCGCTTCTCTATGGGCTCAAGTTAGCCAAGCATCATGGCCCAACATCTTTAAACAAAACTGCCTCAACACTTTCCACTAAGCATCTCCCAAATCTGTTACAAATCTTCTATTTAAGAAGGCAAGTTCACATTATGCTGAGTGTATTCCCGTTTATTAAAGCGCGTTCATTTCTGTTAAGATGTGACCACAAATAATTTCTTTAAATACCTTTGCTAGAATAATCTAAATTTTTGGAGTAAACGAAAAATAAAAACACAGAATGCAAGTTTCAAGCTTTTTGATATTTAAAGGAATGATGGAAACCTGTCTTAAAACTTGGTCTGAAAAATGAAAAAGGTTAAAAAAAACAATGGTTTTAATTTTTTCCTTATCTGTGTTCAGGCTGCCCATTGCAAAGTTAGAGCAGTTGATCTGATTATATATATGGTTGCTTAGAATTATTCATAACTGCATCCGAGGTAGTAGCGTAGGCTATTTCGTCATTTTGAATTCGTGAGGCTATGTTAGCTAAGTTTTAAGTACACTGGAAGTAATAGGGCAGGATATTTTATTATTTTTAATTTTTGGGATGTTTATCTTCTATTATACGTACAGGTATACTTGACTGTGACAGAATACTGTTAACGAATTTTTCCAACAGTAGAGAGTAGTTTACTATTATTCCAACTTATGATGGCTCACATGTTACAACCTATGGGTAGCAATCCAGAACATAAGCTTTACTAAAAGGCTCTGACTTTAAAATGATTTGGAAAAAACAAATCCAGTGTAAATATAGTGGAAGACCTTGCTCTGAATCTTATCCCTTTCACATTGCCTATCGTTAAGTTAAAACACATTCAGTACTGGTCTCTCTGAAATATTGCAATTGGATCCTGTATGACATTTATATTCAACAGTTATGGCCAGATGCAAGTCATTGTTTAAAGTGGAATAGGGAAAACTGTGAAGAACTCCATGCTTCTCAAAAGAATGATACTCATCGTTTGACATTGAGATACAAACGACTGAAATTTCATCATCGAAACGGGGTTACGCATTATCAGTCTTGTAAATTGAAAGTTCAAAATGTTCAGTTGTAACATTGACAGCCCTGAAAATATTCATCGATTCTCCTTTCAAGTGACAAGATTTCATGATCCTAAAGAACTCCCCGGCTGCGCGATTTTATGATGCTCTTTCATTCAGTTTCAGACATTAACCACGTATACCACACAATTTATTGAAAGGAGTTGTGGTGTTAAAAACACCTGATCGTCTTTTATACATTTCCATCAAATTTAGAAATTACTGCACTGAACTTCTCTTTGATTCTTCTAAAAATGTGCATGTTCCCCTTTATACATCTATTTCCCTTTATTCGTGGAGTTCACGCATTAATGCAGCCATTAATAGCACTAATTTTGGCAAGTATGAAAATTACAGCCTGATGATACATACTAGGCTATATTGAGCCGTTAAAGTCAAATGCTTTACCACATGATTTTGTTTGGCTATAGTCAGTTGAAATATAACACGACCCTTACAAAAAAGGTGCGTCAATCTGTGTCTGCACCATGTGTAATCACGCGTGGAAAAACAAAGGAAATCACACGTGTTCTTGGGTGACAAACCTGCGTTTTTGGCACCTTTTACTCACAGGTTTGACACAGGTTTTGCACACATTTCCTTGCCTTAAATATCAAGCCACAGGTTTTGTGAAAGAATTCTTTGTTATCCCTAGTTTTTATCACCACACGTTTTGCACATAAAGCCTGTGTCAAACCCGTGGCAAACCAGTGTCAAACCTGTGACAAATGATCAACCTTCGTCAATGTCAAGAGAAATCACAGGTTTTCATGCAAAAACCTGTGATAACCCCTGGAAAAAACCTGCGAATTTGGAACCAATTGCCACACCTTTTTTGTAAGGGGATATACGAAAACAAAGTGCAGCAGGCTACACATAAAGCATATGTACGCACAGGATTTGCACTTGATAACACAATCTAAGCCCTGTTTCACGCGAAAACGTTACTCACAATTATTTGCATCACGTTTCGTCATACTTCAAACGCTTCCTACATATACAGCATTCTATGTTCGACAACACGTTTTTGGAAAATTTATCAACTGAGAAACATTACTTACCAACATCTAAGAATAGCAGCTCCCTGATTGTAGCTGAACCGGGAATTGCAAACAAACTAGAAATACTAATCTCATATTCTATTAAAAAATATATAGTTAAACTTTAATTGGAATTTCCATTCTAAGGGCCGTGTAGCAGGTTGCTTTGCTTTCAAAACAACAAGATTGTTATGACAACATCTCATTGATTTGACATTGATTTAGGACCCAGCTCGACAACAACAGAAATGTTACAATCTGTGATTCGACTCATCAAAAAGTTATGGTAGCATTGGACTATACTGAGACAGTCGAATATGTATTGCCCATGATCCTTTGTATAAACAAGTCTTCGAGCCCCCCAAATCCCCAGTTCGTCCCTTTCATGTACCCATGCAGCTGTTAAAACTAATTAGTTTAACTGTGCGGAGCCATAACCGCATAGTGAATTATTGAAGGGGCTGTGTTATTATTTCTGCCGCGGAACAGGACAGGCGATAAACTGCACGGTAGGGAAAATGTTGTGCTGCTCTAGTTTTCTAGTAAGATCAACCGTATTGCGAAATGAGAGTAATATGGCTAGGGAGCTGCCACTCTTCGCAAAGGAATATGCAGCCTACGGAAGCGATTCTTTGAAAATAAAGCTGTTCGATGAACATTCTTTGCTGCTTCGTTCTGTACATATTTTTATGAAATTTAGGTTTATTAGGAACATGTGATTTGTGAACATGTTTGGAATAGGGGTGGACTAAAAATTAAAAGGAAAGGGTTTACGTCACTTTGTGATAGTTTGTTTGAATAATTCCGTGCCTATAAGGTTTAATGGAAAAGTTGCTCATTTATACATATGGGGCGCACTGGTGATATTTCACATTTATGGAAACAGAACGTTAATGCTTGTGGAAGAACAATCAAGTGAACTTGGAGATTCTACTGCTTGACTTAAACAATACGCGAGTTCGGTAATTCGTTGCCGCATGGGATTGTGTGGCACAGCGTGGGGTAGGTACACAAACCGAGCTCAGCACGTACGTAGCATACAGCCTCCCTTGTTTTCGTCAAAGGGTGCATACAACCCTATTTTAGTGTCTCACCAGCTCGAACGGAAGTAAAGGTTAGTGCTACTTTACGGCTCACAAAAATGCAATTTATTACACCACAAATATAATGTAGACACAATCCACTGTACAAAACCGATCTTGAGATCCTTTCTTATGTTATGGATGGATTAAGGAAGGAAGATTTTACCAAATTTTCATGTACACTAAAATTTTGGAATACGTGTTGTAGGTGCGGGATTGGTTTGTTTATCCCGACGATTTGGAGTATGTGTCCATGTGCACAGCCACCAAAACGAATTACCGAACTGTCTTATTGAACGTGCTTTTCTAGAGGACCCCATTTTCTAGGTTGCCAAGGATATTATGGTTTCATTATTCTTTTATTAGTGATCAGCGTTACAAGTGACTTTCGTTTTTACTAAAATGATTTAGGCAAAATAATACTTGCTTTGTTCCTTAGGCTATTACAAAACAGAGTTTAAAATGTGTTTTACTGAAATATATCTAAGGCATCTGATACAGTCAATTTAAATATACATGTTGAAGTTAACTATATACGTGGGTGCCCAATATTATGTATTTTTCCGTGTTTTTGAATGGATGAAAGAGAATAAACAATACAATTTGAACCGAAGCAAAGTGAGGATTCTTTCGGACAAGACTTTTGCTTAAACTAATATAAATCAGACAGTAATCTGATTTGAAACCAATATCTTCGTAAGACCCCCCTCCTTCCAGTAGTAGGCACATACTCTACTAAATATCGATAGACTTTATTCTGCATTTTTGTACTATTTAACATGATTAAATCTTTCCGACTGAAAACGTTATGTTATACTTTTTTTTAATTCTGTCTTTTCTGCTAATGTCTAAAATACATTTTACAGAGAGATAGATCAAATGGCTGGAAAGTTATCTTAAGCAAACTTCAGACTTCAGGCAGGCCCAGTAACTTCATTAGTAACTTCTATCCCTGTATCAGGCGTATGGTGAAGACGGCCCCCAGACATGCTCTTAGTGCGTATGAAATTATTTGGATAATGCGGAGTCATTCCACACACAAGTTAACATTGAAAATTTGACAACAAAAGACGTTATCTCAGACGTGACATGTTTACGGATTGAAACTTTCGGCGATGTTTTATTTTACACTTAACCTTATGCACGCTGGGAAAGGAATCACACATATTATAGAGTCCTTGAGGAAATGCAACTTTTGGCTTTTTATGAAATTTCGTGAAAGCAATAAGAGTATGGGTTATGATTTTTTAATTGAACTTTCATCTTCATGTCTCGGACCAACCGTTTACAGCAACACAATTAATAAATATTTCCTTGGGATAAATAGTTTTAGTTCCAACGTGCCTTACAGCGTTTCTTTTATTGGATGGCTGAATTAAGCAACAAGGATTATGCGACGCAGTCATGCTTGACGAAAACTTGAGGACATAGAAAATTAATTAAAAACACCCAACTTCTCTTGGGAAAGATTTTTCAGTCAGTTTTATTACTTTAGGCTATTTTTTGTTTCTTCGCTGTTATTCATCCTGATTTCCTTGAAATTATCACGAGGAAGAACTACACCGAAGGCCACTGGAACGTCCACATCAAATAAACTATTCAGATTATTAATCTAAAATTTCGCTTTTTGCCTTCAATTCGTGAAGCCGTATGTCGGTTATCAAACATAAAGTTTGTGTCTTTTGTCAGTAGATCGTCATCATTTGTAATAAAATGTTGGAAATGTCATAATATTGTAGATTACTTGTATGGGAACACTGTCTTCCTCTTTGTTATAATAAAACAGAACGACAAAATAGGAAGACGGAGAGGAACAAACACTATTTTCATATGATCATCTGCTTTTTTTTCGTTCTGGACTTATTATGTTCCAATGTCGTTCCAGATTATTCATTCTACTAGAATAATCTTTAAATGATTTCATTTTTACTTTCGCTCATGGAATATTATTTCCTTCTTTTTATTCAAATGATGTACATATGGACAGTAAAATATACATCAGATTAATGATATAAATACTGACAGTACGCATTAATTCAGAACTGGATGCAACCCAAAGAATAAGCATACTTTGACGCGACTGCATATTATTATGTACATATACTATTAAAATGTATCTATATAAAGTCACGAATGACGTCACATAAAAAATAGTAGTAGATCTGACTTCTCAATCTGATTGGTCTTCTTTTTGCAATAAATTTTTCTAACTTAATTAAACTTGTATATAAATTCTTGAAATGAGAGTTGCACCATTTATCACTTACAATGATATATAGTTTATCATACGTAAAATTAAAAATATAAATTGGTTGTTTTTGCCCTATTTAAAACCAAAAATATGTCTTGCTTGCAAAAGGATTTTTTTAAAGATGGCTTCTTCTGCATCCAAAGTGAAACCTAAAACTAACCAACATTCCCAAATTGGAGCTCTATACTTTTAGTTTCTAATAAGAAAAAGAGAAGTTGTCGCCCCCTCCTTTCCGTGGTATAGCAAAAAGTAATCTATTAGTAGTTATGATCCTATGAAAAAAATCTAAACTGTAGGTAGTGTTATTTCGTTTCAGTTGTATTAACCCGGGCCATTTAAAAAAATGCGAAGTGGAGGAAGCGTTCACAACCCTTTCATACCAACAACTGCCATTATCAGTCCTACCCTCTGCTCCCCTCTAGATCTTTACCGTCGTTACAATGAAAAGGGGAATCTATTGATACTGAAACAAGTCTTCAATTCACCATGTACCAAAGGTGTACATCTTTCATCCAATAGGTCTCTAACGTGCAAGACATTTTTGTTAACTAAATCATGGAACATTACAGGTTTATTGTCCATACGAATAGAAGAGTTCTTCCAGATAACTCGATTATCACTCATTTGAGTAAAAATGTAGAAAACAAGTTATTTTGCAGCAATTTGCCTTTGATTTATTCATCGCTTCCATAGAACACTTTTGTCCGTTGGATGCAAAACATAGAAGGAATAATTTTAATCTTAATTCGTTTGTTACTAAAGTTAGAATTCCGAAAAATTTTATTGACCTGTAATACAGTCATCTTCGAGAAAGTTGCACAAGAGCCTTACGATAAGAAAAACGAAAAGCGCTCTCACTTCTCTCATGATTTCCTTTTATTAAATTTTCGATCTAACCTCGATCATCTTCAGTTACCGACTACAATACAAAATTATTTACAATTTTGCAGACCAGAATGTGCAGCCACACAACACCGAATAATAGGATTGAGGAGAAAGCTGCTGGATAAATGCCTAGTCAAGAGCGATCAAAACATCCGAACGTTCAATGAGAAGAGGGAGATGAAGAACATTCGGTTGAGAAGTTCTGTTCATAAGAAGCCTACTAGTGACCCACTCTTTCCTCCCTTCCTGGGTAGGATTTACTAATGCAAACAGCTTTAGAAGCCTGTTTCACTTGAGGTCCTCAATATGGGTGTGAAGGGGCTAACTATAATTGACATTCAGCCGATTGTGACATTATGTTTTATGGCCAAAGAATACTGATTGCTTGTCATTCGTACTAGCAAAATGCTCTTCCAATCTCTTTCCTAGAACCCTTTAAGTTTCTCTAGTGTGTCTAAAGCCACCTTCACAATCTCTACATTCATAACTATGAAAACTCGAAGCACAATCACTATTGGAATCGCTATTTCACGCACGATTGCCCTCGGAAGTCATGATTCCCCTCATGTGCTGTTGTAAAAAAGGGTAAGCAGGCTGCTCAATTTGATATGGTCAGCTCCCCCTGTTTGAATTTCGTGGGTGGATAGGATACATCAAGTATTCAGCAAGTATATATCTTCAAATAATACTAAAAATTAAGTATCACGTTCAATTTTCGTCTTTCGTTTGGTACATGTGTGCCTAAAAACGAACTGTAATATCCGCAGGGAGTAGGTTACATCAAAAAGTGTATTTCCTGTGTGACCATGCACGGAACCTTCGTGTAACTCGAAGCCATCCTGCGGTCAGCTTTGTTTACTTCTGTCCTAGAAAGCAACGCTGTCCCAGAATGTAACGTTCAAATCTTAATGTGTTTTCGTTTTAGTATGACAGTAACCACCTCTCTTTTTCTTAAATAGGCCGCTCTTCATTTTACTCAAATTACAGAAAGTGGATTCGAAACACTCGTCTTTATCAAATGGGTTGAAATTCATAGTAAATGTTCAATCGAGTGTCAGATCTTTGTACAATATTTACTTTAAGCTGTGTATCCTTAATACTTCTTTTCACATTTTTGTGTAGCACGCTGTTAGTAGTGGCTTAAACAAAAAGAACAGCTTCAAAGTTTTGTAATATGCAATCATTTTATCGCTTACCCCAAGAATATACCTTGAAATCCTCATACCGTGAAAAACCACTATATTGCATAAGAAGGGAAGCTTCGCAAAACCGTGATTGTTTCGTTCTCAATTAAACTGTGGAAAACATTTCTCATTACTCTGACGGGATAATTAGGATGTACATTTTAGTTTTCATGTTTGAACAGGGAGCTGTTACTTGGTCCAAATAACAGCTCCCTGGTTTAAGACATCATCTCTGTGAATGACGTACTTACTAATACTATTGGATGAACAAAAACGCTGTGATGGATTAAAGTGTAGTGCCTTGTTCTGCTAACTTGTGACCGTGAGATGACTTGGACTTTAACTATTAATTGGTATGGTCTATGGTCTATTTTAGCAGAAATGTGCTCTCCGACACACAGACTTTGTACCCTATCAGAAATACGGTAAAAACTGACCTGTGGTTTTTATCATTTGTATTGATTCATTTGTTACAGTTCGTTTGTACCAGTGCTGATATTTTTGGTTACTTTAAGAGTTTGTATTCACTAATTTGTTGTAGAAGTGCTACAATTTTGTATGTATGTACACACTTCCATGTTGTTACTCAAGCACGATCAATGTGGGATGTCAGTCTAATTTGATTAAACAATCATGCGTAACTATGGAGAAGTGTCCTATGACGACCATGGTAATAAGCTTCATCAGTGCAAGAAAGGTCCTGCCGGGTTTTGTCAAAAAAGCACTGTTAAAAATCTCTGCAAATTTACAGAATAAAAAAGAAAGACAAAAATAAAGAATACAGGAAAATACTGGAAAACATTTGCTAGAAATCTGCTGTAATCTTAACATATCTATAAATATTTTGTTCTGTGAATATGTAGCGATTCTTAACAGTGTGTCAACGTTTTCAAATACAAGGTTTTAACAGAAAAGCTCTATAATTGCAGCCTTCAACATTGGGGGAGTGTAATTCACTATGATCTGAAGGTTTATCGCTGCAGAGAGTTCTCTGCAGCAATTTTGGATAAGAAACAAAGTCATATAAACAGTAACGAAGCGTGGAGGAGTGACACATTTCGACAGCTCATACGAAACAATTTTATTCAGCCTCTCAATAGGTCGGCCGAAAATTTGCCCGAAATTGAACGAGGGAGCTCTTACAGCTCCCTGATTGAACAATATTTAGTTGGGACAAAGTTGTGTGCAACAAGTTCTATTATGTTTTCAATTGCCAGAAATCAGACGAAAGGGCGTGCAGAAGGATAAAGGGTGCAAACGGTGTGACCGGAAACAGTACTACTAAATGTAACGGTTTTTTCTGTGTTCTTTTTTATATTTTGCAACTAGTTTGACATATCTGTTAACTGAAGTTAACATTTTTTTTTTGTAAACGAGATCTTCAAAATAAAAGCTGACTCAATTTCTCATGTAACTGGGAAATGCCGGCTGCCTGAAGGTCCGTGGAACAACCCCAAAGTTGATAGAAGAATCCATACAGCACTCCCAGGTTTATACAGGGAGGTATTAGAAAAAAAGTCTGTTGAAATGAAATGTCTTTCTTTGATTTTTAGTCCATGGACCACCACATAATAAGTGAACACTTTCGATAGGAACGTTTTGACTTGCAAGTCGATTTCAATATTTTGAAAGGGTGAGTCGCAAGGCTCAATAGTCGAAAAAATAACACACAGCATAGCAAAGGCTGTATCCCACACCCTGTCTTGGATGTTTTCGGCACTTTTCGACAACATGGGTGATCATTCTGCAGTGCCGAACACTCGCAGGATAACTTCAGGCAATGAATGTAGACCCCTTGTGCTGTCGTACCGTGTCATATTTTCACAGATTACTTTGTCTAATTTTCAAAGTAAGTCCCAAAAGTTTGTTGTTTTAGTCATTTATTCCTTTCGGGTACCCGTTCTGCTAAAATTCAATAATTGTGCTGCTGATATTTCCTTGCATTTCTTCCGTGATAAAATATCTCCGCCGTCGTGTTCACCGTTCGCCCAAGCTGCACCACCAGCCGCAATGGTATGAGGTTTGGGGTGGGTCAAGAGAAGTTCATGGAATGTAACGTGATGTTTTGTAATCGACTTGGACAGGAACACTGCCCTCTGTTCCTGAACAGGTTGAGAACACGGGGAAAAATACAGCCATAGGGCGTTACATCACTTTAAACAAGTAAGCTTGGCGCAGACTCACTTGTGAAACAAGTACAGTGCATATCGTAGATACACTTTAGTGGTTATCAAGAGTCTTGGGCCTGCTTATTGAGGTCAACGGTGTTAACACGGAGGTAACTCTTCAAATGTACTGGATGACGTCTCAACGCCATCCAAAGTGATAAAAGCACATTTTTGTAGTAATGTTTTTTGTCGTTTCCCTAAACTTTGTATTTTTCACCTTCAGTTCAAAGGAAGTTAAAATAGGAATAGTTAAATGTTTACATCACCGACATCTTATGTGTTACATGAATAAGCTTTGATAATTATTGACAGTCACAACATTAAGATTATTAGAATGACCATCTATAAAGTCTACCTCGAAATCATTTGCAAATACATAACTCATTCGTTAACACTGGTAATCCAGTGAGCTGGTACTGCCAATAAAAAATCCTGCATAGACTGCATCCACATCTTGGACTTTTCAATGAATATTATTATTCTATTCACAAGCTGTGTGTTTGTAAGAGGTCATGGCACTTTTGTAACCCATTTTCTCTCCTAAATTCTTTTTTAACCTGTAGAGCGTATCTTGAAAGAAATGCTTCAGGGAGGATTACGGCCCAGCGTTTTTGTACTAGGTCATTCTAGCTTATTCAGTAGAGCTTAGTAACTGTGACCAATATAACTCTTGAAAGACTCTATAAAATGTGTCTCCAGGGTAACGACAGCAATTTATTAATCTCATAGTGGTTGCAAACATTCTGTACGCTTGTTGGTTTTGTGCTAACCCTTACATATAATTTAGGTTTCCTTAAAGTAGATACCTAAAATGGATTTTAAGATCATAAAAAGGGTTGGATGTTTAATTATGGAATACACAACCAGACTGGGGAATTCTAATTGTATTGAAATCAACACTTTAAGTCAGCAAGGATATCAGAGAGGAAGAAAATTTCCCTATTGATTTTGGGAGAAAAAACTTCAATCCATATGTATAGTGTTTTGCTAATAACGAATGGCACAGAAATAAACACTCAAGCTTTATGTTGAAAAATTTAAGGTCTCAAGATAACAATACGTACTTTTTATTAAACACTTTTGGAGCATTGCAGTTTAATATCATGAATATTACTTACATTTTCAAAGACAAGGAATGCACTACTTTGTTTCATCAATCGTGATGCAAGTACAAGGTTGCAACGTTGAAGGTTTTGCCCATAGTTTTAACATGTAGGTTTGAGAAGTTTAGAAAATAATGACCATTGGGAGATCCATTCGTTAAATTTTCAGTGTCTGCTTGTGAGATACATCTAAGTTGGTTTTCATTAATAACTATTAAATTTCGTCAATAATTTTGAAATTGCATAAATCTGTAGAAACTTCAACAAATTTTCATTATACCTTCTGAAGTGAGTATGATGACTTTTTACGGGATTCGGTGTTAGTATGGCATATACACAATTTGGGTTGCTGTGATCAAAAACTCAAATTGACCAACAAACTCATTAAACACTACTCGAGTAACCATGAAAATGGTTAAATTTAAACAATTTAATGGTTAATGTTACAATGATTTGCTGGTGAAAAAATATCAATTATATAGGTGGTACATTACAACGGACCGGTTAGAGGGAATGCACGAGGCACTATCAAGTCGCAGCAATTATTGAGTAAAACTGATTTTATGTCCTATTTTCTTTTGCTCCAGATATTTCTAAACCTATTTATGTGCAGGAACAGGAATTTCTAGTTCCATTTATTTTGCCTATAAATACAAACAAACACAATTATCAAAGAAGCAAATTTATATAAAACAAAGGCATTTTATAAAACAGAAGAATTATGATAGCCAAAGAATGTTACCTTAAGTGCACCTTTCAAATGGGACAAGCTTCTTGTTTGTAAAAGTTAGGACATGACTGGGGAAACTGAACCATTAACGCAGTCTCCACGAAATGTAATTCGCTACTCAAAAGTTTAGCACTGCCTCCTATGTAGGTCTAAATTAGGACCACAGAAACCTTTCTAAATTGTTTTAAGTTGTCGCATAAACGACCAGTCTAGTATTATCCAGCTACTTAACTAATTACAAGATAGCTTATGCATATAAATGGTGTACTATAAAGATAGGTATAGGTGACACCATGCAGTGAAAAGTAAAAAGAAAAAGTACTAGTTTAGTTGGCTTTTTCACAAATCATCCTGATTTTTAACAATTTGAAGGAAAGTTATACAATTCAGTACAGCATGAAACCAATAAAATGATCTCTAACAACCTGAATATCTCAATTTGTCACTCAGCAGCAGCTTGGCAGCCGCCATTGAGACCTTTTGAAATCCCCCATTTAAAAGGCAAACCGTCATACAATGGTCCAATCAAACTTTCCTCCTTTCCCAAATCGCTGTTTCCGAGTAAAATTTTCCTGAAAGCGTAGGGAGAGTAAAACGAGAAAAGGGTCGTCAAAAATCTTGAACAATATGCCCGTCTTCACAGGGTGCTCAGGGTTTTATTTTTCTTATATTCTTATTTTCCATTATTTTTATTCTTCGTGGCATGCAGAAACATCTTCTGAATGTGTTCATAGTGGGTCCTTGAGCCCATTTGCCAAGAACATATTTACTTTTTTTTCTATTCCCTATTGTGTTTTAACTTTGCTTCTCTCTAAGTCACATTCTATTGTCTTAGTTTCAAGTCCATTTTTTCGATTTGAATCCTCAAAATCACTTTGCAACCTGTCAAAATGAAATCTTAACAGTTATCTTCCACGACCATTTTCTAATCACTCAAACAGCATTGGAGAAGGGGTCGTTAAGACTTTAAACTTTCCTCCTTTCCCAAATCAGTGTTTACGAGTAGAATCTTCCTGAAGGCGTAGGGAAATTGAAAAAAAAAGAAAACGTCGTCGAAAATCTTGCACAATATGTCCGTTTTCACAGGATGCTCATGTTTTTTATTTTCCTAATATTCTTCTCCTTTCGAGGGTTAGATATTATCTGAAAATGACAATTGATAACCCTTGTAGAAATCATGTTACCTACTATATGTCATACTTTTTTTTCCAAAACACTCAACATATTTTGTTCGAGGTTATGGGTTTTCTATTCCAGTAGTATTTGTGTTTTTTCACTAGAGGTTGCTGGCTTTTACACTGGTTAAAGTTACTGTATCGACCCCTTGTAATAGGTTGCTTCGCCGCCGTCTGAATTTTGTTTGTGCTTTATCTGTATATATGTCTTCCTACATAAAAAGTAAATTAATGGTGGAATGAATGTTGCAACGTGGAATTTAAAAGCAAGAAGGCAAGAGGATATGAAACTCTTTCCTACATGTATCAAAGGAGTCAGGAGGAATGATGGATTGGGAGAATGAAGCTATGCAGTAAGGAATGAATGAACAATTGAAGGGGTGAATGAATGAAAATCAAAATACCTTAACAATGAAGTAAATGAGAGAAGAAAAATTGGAAAAGAAGATTTTGATGTTGTCATGCTATTTCTGATGTTATCTAGAACGTCAGCTACGTCCGGTTATGAGATCGTATCGTTTCAAGGCACAGACTATAAACGAATGTATTTTTCCGTAAGCTTTCTCAGATAATACAATACATTCTCAAAAAGTGCTGAGTGGTGATCTTCAACGTTTATAACACCGACTAGACACTATTCTTAATAACTTTCTACAATCACAAACCTGCCTCCGAAATCCCCAAGAGATTCAGTTGAATGATCAATTTTATACAATAGACGTTCATCAAGTGTCGCAATTGAATTAAGAGAGGACTGGCTGATTCAAATTCTAATTTTGCAATTTACAATCAATGAACCGTTTGTAGTCACTGACCTGCATGTTATAAAAGAATTTTTTGATGTTACAAAGAAGATAATACGTGCTGCAAGAACCACGCAATACCAAAGATTAAAGAAAACGAAATGATACGCTCATGGAAAGATTAAATGTCTCTTAATATCCATCCTGTATGTGCAGGACTTTGCCATTAATTTCACAAGGGCCTATTTCTATCAAAAACGTACGTAGATTTTACTTGTTTGTTGAGTGATAAATGATGTTAATGTTTATCATTAGTTTCAATAACGTCGTATAAACGATACAAGCGGTTGTAAAGGAAAAATACAAATTAATATTAGATCACATGGTACTGCGTAATCCAAGAAGACACGACGTCATGTCAAATTATCTTTCTAATTTGTTATCCATTGGTTACTGATGAGATAAATTGAAGGAACGCTGGTTGAAAGATTTCTATGTCAGATTTAAAAGTAGGCCTCTTTGGCTAAAATATTAATAAATTACATTGTTTGATGCCAGAGTTGTGACATCATCTAAAGAATTAATACTCCTTACATTATTTTCAAACTAGATAGATACTAAAAGCAGAGGTCCGTTGTCTATAGATCGCAGGAATGAGAGTTGGGGGCTAATGCAGGCTACACAATCTCGAAGCCATTCTCTGAAATACCGCCACATGGAAAAACATTCCCAAGAGGCCTTTGGTCTCAGCAACAATGTTCTTCGTGATGAGGACTATTAAGGAAAATCAAAAAAGATTTTCCTAGAAACAATCGATATTTCATCACTCTGCATTTCAGCATTTTAAAATAGCAACCTTGCCCGCTCTTGCTATTTACGTAATCGAACTTTACCATGCAGTAATTGCGTTCAACAGTACGATTTTACTAATATCAGTTAATGCACGCTGTCTGCATGATCGAAAAACATGTAGTTCGTGGAAGGTAAATTAATTCATAATTCCTGACACCTTTTCCACGTTTTGCGAAAACCCCGTCGTTAACGTATTGTTTCATATTATATTTGATATTGCATTTAAGTATTATTTTTATACATTGCACACGAAGATACGCATAATGGTAAGCACAAGTACTTCCTCTTGCAGTATTCTCTGTATTCTAATTCAATGGTAATATATTCTCTGCTTTTCTGTCACTATCCATATGCTTCTCGTTCTTGCCTATTAACTATTCCTGAATAGGGGATTGAACATAAATGACTGAACGTGCAAGTTGCACTTGTATTGAAAACACTGTGATTGTTACCAATAGCTCATCATTTTGCTTTGTCTGCAATGTCTATTTCTTCACCCGTTTCAAAATCAAAACAAGTGTTTAAAGTCAAACCAGATGCAATTCAGGAGCTTTAAAAACCCTACATATCGAATCGAAATAACTAAGACTTAAGTGAAAAATAAGTGCAGAGAGTGACTTACGTTATCATGTAAGAAAACTTTAATCAATTTCTGGACCTAACGTTGTTTAATATTAGAACTCTTTTAGTATTACATACTGCCACATATATTTTTGTTATTAATGAATACGGATATCCGTAACTTCTGAATCGACGACTTCTTTAACGTGTTTTTAATACAAGGAGTTCAGTTTTGTAATCGATAACCCTATATGTTACCTGCAATACTGTGTGATGTAACTGTGAAAAACGCGTGACCATCCCGGGTATACACTTGCGTTCCATTTGTAGTGTAATTCAAACGGCCAATAATTGGCAGGAAATCACATTCGTGACCCAGTTATCGTTGCTCTGAGAACTCTGAATATCAATAAACATGGTTTTTATTGAATTTTCGTATGCTATGTCTTTCTTTAACATTCTATATTCCCAAACAGAAGGCATAGCAATTACAACTTCCTTAGTGTGGAAGTAATTCGTTTAAGTATGTTTTTAATGCTGTTCTACTGAAGAAAAGGCGACTTAAAAACTTTGGAAAGTGTTAAAGATCCCCATAAACAACCATAGTAGAAAACACATTGCATGGAAGACCAGAACCACCATCGCATAGTGTCCATTTTTGCAAGACCTACTTTCTGGTAGGTATAGACTATAGACGAATCCCAATAGTCAAGTGAAAGTCTGGTTTTAGCCGTACAGCAACGAGTGGGAAGCTGACCTAGGGGTCACAGAAATATATTAAGCTCTGATGACGTCACGCAATTTTTAATTTTAGCGGCTTATGGAAATGTACACTTGGAAAAATAATTGCTCCTTTTAATTCTGTATACTTCCAGTTACGATCAAGATATTTATGAAACTTACTAGGCTTACTTCACAAGTCATCACATACATAACCAATACAGGCGAAATTTTCGGCAAAAGGCCTTAGAATCACCTGGTAATTTTAGGTCACTCAAGCTGATCTTTAGGCGAATGGTCATACATTTATCTCAAAATCATCGGGAAGTTCACAACATGCACCGAATGCTCAAATTTTGTCACGAAATATATTTGTACAAGTGAGTACTTCAACTCAATTTGTGTAAAATTTTGCACAAATTCAGCAATTTGTGTAAAATTTTGCACAAATTCAGTTGAAGTACTCACTTATTTCGAGTAGAAATACTCATTTTCGTGAGTATCCTAATTTTTAAACAAAATCGTTTAAATATTTTTTAGAGTGTAGGTTTGTTGATGAATTATTCTAATTTTCCTGAAGATACCGCTTTGTTAACGTTACAAACCTGTTTGAAGTAAACTTGTAGTCAGCCAACCTCCTTGAAATGCAATGCATTTTGGCAGCTAACATGCAGCACGTCGATACAAGATCCAACACAATGTTATTGGGCATGCCCATACATTTATACGTGACACGAGATTATGTACATATAACGAGTAGCTAAGCAGAACAAACACACTGTCTGATGTTTTACTATTTTTAGTAAAGACACAAGGAAAGCAAGAAAGGTACCACAATATTTTGGACATATTGTTGGTTTTTTCTCTTCCAAATGATGTTCAACATATTTTCACCTTGAATACGATAAATGTGCAGTTTGAAACTTCGCAAGAGAGCTCTAACTCTCGTTTTAGTTAATGACGAAAACTCTAGAGGAATTTCACTCCAAGGCAATCGCTGTCTGCTGTACTTAAACGTTTTTTTTTTTATTTTTAACTATTGTCAAAGAATACTTAACTGCGTAAGACTATGAATAAAAATCAACGAAATTTTAACAGGATTCCGTTTTCGCTCTGCGTAGTCTAACTCGAGTACGGTTTCCCAAAATGCATTTCACCTCTCATGGTGTAAAGATTGCGCATTAACGGTCAAAATGCAAGATCTGTTCCCCAACTGATAAGAGGGGTCCATTACATTTGGTTTTTCAATTTCCTTGTCTTCCTGTATCATGGATGGCTGTACACCGATATGTACCTTGATTCCTTCAATTTTACTTAGGTTTCAAATTCATGTAGACAATAAATGAAGACGATTAAAGGCTGTAAGCTGGTGGACCCCATTAATGACTGTCTACACTCACTAAAATCAAGCGCGAGCTGATCATATTCGTCTATAGTGAGGCTTTTTGTGAAAGCTTTTTTGTTACTATTATGTTACTAAGAAATGGCCTGATCTATTCACAGCAAACACCTCACATCGAAATCTTTACCACTTTTACTTCAGTTAACAGCACGATCGATGTCTGAGATTTTACAACTAGGATTTATAACTGAAATCATACTCTGCGTTAAAGAACGGATTCAAAGAGGTTTCTGGCTGATGAGCACTGTTTTACAAAAAAAGCCCTAACGGCCTTACGATAAAGATAATCCCTAACCCTAACCCTGATCCAAAGAAACAATGCAATATATTCAGTTCAATGTCAACAACAAATCTGGGAAATTCCTTCTAAAATATGCATCAACTGAAGATTTTTGCCAATAAATTAACAGTGCTTCAATTAAAAATTTCGTTTAAGGTGATTTTGATGGGTTCATATGAGTTACATTATTAACTGTTTGCTAATACATGTGATCTTCATCTCCATCTAGAATGTCCTAAAATTGTTTAGAAAGATAGTTGATCCTCTGCAAATTCGAAATTTATCAATCCGCGGAGGGCAATCCGCGGAGTTGCTGATCTCATCGCTAGTAAACGCGGGACTTAATTTTATCAAACTCCTTTGCGGATTTTAGCTCCAAAAACCTCATGCCAAATTTGATGTGCTAGAAACGCGTTCAAGAAGTGAAAATAATGACGTCAGCGTGTTTTAATTTGGCTTACAAGATGTTACTGATCATACGCAGTAGGTGTGTTACCGATACGTGCGCAGGATAGAACCTTAGCAACAATTGTTGCACAATGTACTCCTAGATGAAAAAGAAAAGCGCAACGCAGTGACATCGGTTCATGACCTCTGTGAGGAGCTGGCACCAAAGGTCAAAAGGTCAAATTCAGCGGACGCACTAGTTATTCTAAAAGACATCCATCCACGCACCACATTTCTTTACTTAGCTCCCATGTGTGTTATTTGTCCTCCAGAAGGTGGTTGCGTTAGATGGCGTTTACACTCGTGTAAGCTCCCTATAGAGGTTTTTCACATGACGTCATAATACTCACCGACGGCCATGTTGGAGTACATGTAACAACGTAGTAAACCATAAGGGACGTGCTTGCTCGTTGAATTGTACACACCGCGCGTGTCACAGTGCACACTGTGCAGTGCGTTCGGCACAAAGCCACGTGTATTTGGCATGAATGTCCTCCAGCATGGCGGTTCCGTGACGTAATTGCAAAGCCTCTATAGTAAGGCCGAGACGAACAAGACGCATACCATTGCATGCTACACCAACAAATTCGGACAGCTGATTAACCAATCAGATACGCGCGCTTAGCCCACCACACGCGCATTACGAATTGTAATGCGTGCGGCCACACGCGTCATTAGGGAGCTTTAGATTACACGACGTGGCCAGGGCCACGCGGCGTTTTAGCCCACAGTTCACGTCTTCGAGCTGACGTCCGCGCCCTGAAAATATTGCGCTTTAGATTTCTACGGTGCGGCATGAAAGTCGCGTGGTGATATTCGAACTTCGTTTGAGTAGCAGACGGGCACACCGAGCTGATAATTTTAACAGTATTTAACGGAAATGTGTCAGTCAAACTAACTTATTATGTAGGCCTACGTTGGAGAGTGGAAAACCATCGAGTTCGTGAAGCAATTGCAGTGATAATCATGGACGACGATGAATTTATGAATTTCAGCTATTAACAGCATTTTATATAGTGTGTTTTTTTAGTTTAGGCACACTGCCGAAAAGAACGATGCGCAAGTCAAATTGTCACTTCCGCGTGCACCGATGTTTGTGAATCCACGAGGCAATTTTTTCCGTCTTATTAAACGGTAACAAATATTGACTCGCAATACTTTCAAACCCCACACAATTAAAGAAGATGATTGCTAAACGCAAGACAATTATGGAAAAGGTTAGCTACCCCTTGGACCGGGCTCTACGAGACACAATTTTTCAGTTTGGGGCACATCTTCACCACCTTTAAACAAAAGCTAACGACCAGCGGTTTTTGAAGTAAAACCGTACATTTGACCTCCTGTTACGCGACTTCAAACCTGAGTTGCCATGACAACGAAATATTTTGGCAGAACATGTCACTCCTGTTATACGTTTCATGTTTCATGTCGGTGCAATGTTTTCCCCCTGGAATTATGTACACAAAACGATTTTGACTCAATTTGACCTTTAACCTTAGACCGTCACCTCCAGAGCCATGGCAACCGTATATTTGGGTAGTTCTAGTCATCCTCATGACATGTGCGAAGTTTCATGTCACTATTATGTTTCATTACCGAAATACAGACAAAAGTATGATTTTACCTAAATTTATCCTTTGACCTCTGACCTTTGTCCTTCATTTCCGGGAATCTGCGAGACACAAGTTCCGACCCTGGGATATCTTCCCACCAAGTTTGAAAAGGATCGGTCCAGCCCACTAGGAGGAGTTCGAGTTAAAAGTTTCTGCTTTTTTCACTTGAAAATAGACACTTCACTTCCATCACGTGACCTTTAATGTCTGTTTCCATGGTAACCATGCATTTTGGTAGTTCTAGATATCCTCATGACACGTGCAAAGTTTCACACCAATGGCATGTTTCTTTACAGAAATACGGTAAAAGACCCGGAATTCAGCAAAAAAATTCCCCCCAAATGATTACAATAGAAATTTTACCTCTGACCTTTTGCCTTTGACCTTCACTTCCGGAAATCTGGGAGACACAAGTTCTAACCCTGTAGTACCTTTCCACCAAATTTGAAAAAGATCGGTCCAGCCAACTAGGAGGAGTAAGAGTCACAAATTTCCTATTTTTCGATTAAAAATAGACACTTCCCCTTCCATCACGTGACCTTTGATACCTGTTTCCATGGTAACCATATATTTTGGTAGTTCTATATATTCTAATGACACGTGCAAAGTTTCACATCAATGGCATGTTCCTTTACAGAAATACGGTAAAAGACCAGGAATACAGCAAAAAATCCCCCCCCCCCCAAATGATTACTATAGAAATTTTACCTCTGACCTTTGACCTTTTACCTTCACTTCCGGAAATCTGGGAGACACAAGTTCTAACCCTGTAGTACCTGTCCACCAAGTTTGAAAAAGATCGGTTTAGCCAACTAGGAGGAGTAAGGGTCACAAATTTCCTCTTTTTTCGATTAAAAATAGACACTTTCCCTTCCATCACGTGACCTTCAATACCTGTTGCCATGGTAACCATATATTTTGGTAGTTCTATATATTCTAATGACACGTGCAAAGTTTTATGTCAGTGCGATGTTCCATTACAGAAATATAGTAAAATATATGATTTTCATCAAATTTGACCTTTGACCTCTGGCCTTTGACCTTTACTACCGGTTATGCAATATGTTCAATGTTTCCACCTAGGGTACCTTCCTACAAAATGTGAAGAAAATCCGCTGAGCCGTTAAGGAGATATAAGCAAAAGAAAAATTCACACACACCACACACACCCTCACACACACACACACACCAACACACACACACGGACACGTTTGGACCCCACACAGCATTAGAGTTTTGATTACCTTGGGGGACCCCACATTAGGTTAGACCCTTGGACTAGTAACTTGGGGGCACCAACCATTACCATGGAAACAGTGCCATTTTCAGCTGGCATTTCCATTTTTAGCTCAACGGGCAAAGTGATTACAATATCTCATCCTCCTCACGGAGGGATGAGATAATAACCTGACGCTAAGGAATTAAATGACTGTATAACGGTCTTTTACTAAGTGCATTGCGACCCATTTGAATTGTTTTTTAACTTTTTGAAAATATTCAAATTTCAGATTTGTTACTTATTGAACATTAGCTCAGTTCCCCATTTTTTAAATTGGAGATTTGTCACTATCCTTAATCTATGCAATGAAAAAGTTTGTTTTGCTCTTTAAGCTTAAGCTCTGCTTTAAAAAGCCATTAATCCGTTTTCTCTAGCAATTCCATAGAGAACTTTACCTACCGACATAATTTAATATTGTCGAAATTTCACGAGTTACTGTCTTGCTATGCCCATCAACGTTCATTTGCATCCAGGATCCTAACAGTGTTATCGCTGCCTGAGCGTTGGGAATATTTGCCTTTATCACAAGTTACCACGAGAGCGGGTAATATAGATGAAAGATGATAAAATCTGCGAACTGGACGGTTGAACGTGAGATGAATAGATTTTTGCCTTATTTAGTCTACATTGTCGCTATTTTAAGTTTGAAGATTATGATCGCTGATTCGATTCTGGCTTAAGGCACCCAGTTGCTATGTGTTCGATTTGTGTGAATATTGTATCTATTAAATAAACTCCCAAGCATTAGCCAAATCTACAGAATTTTGACAGTTCATTCAAACCGCATTGCTGGCATCATTTATGATTTATCTGAAATCTGTAACACCATGGCAACTCAACCAGTAGGTTAAAGACTACCATCACCTCGAAATTAAGACAAGGATGGACAAAGAAATAGTTGACGGTAACATTGTACAAAATGATTTAAGTTGGTGTCATGTAAACTGATGGTATCAGAAAACGAAATGTTATGCAAAGAAAGACAATGGAACTGAGTAACTACGTATCTACAAAATGAACAGTTACCTATTGCGCTAATATTCTCCGTAAGGCAGAACCAACGTTAATTTTGGTGCAGAGATAGCTCCGTGAAAATTGGTTCAAATCTCTTGACTAATTCACCCTATTCTTAAATATTTTTCCTAAGAAATGAATATAGTAAACATCTGGGCACTATCTGGGCATGAACATACTTTAAACCCTAGAAAGTTCTAACGTTAATCATTTCAAATGAATCTTCTATACTCAACAAGGCATTAATTTGGTGTGGTTCAACCGACACAATATGTAACAAATGCATGCCTGAGTTTTTTTATTTCATCTGAGATTGTTCAGTTTTTCTTAATAATATGTTTACTGAATGGCACTGTTTTGATCTTGTTTTTGACGAAACGTTAAGGCCGAGTTAGTTTATTTCTTCCAAAACCACCATTTTCGGCTAGACAAATTCTTAAACCTCATTAGACGCCAAAACTTCAATGTTATGAGAGATATCAATTACCTTTACAACGTATATGAAGACACTTACTAACGGTATTGACAGCATTTTATCTCTAAATTGGACAGACCACGGCCCGCTGCATAAAATACTTCTATCGATAAGTAACTAATCCGTTATGACATTTTGTCGATTTCGATCGAACCATAAATGTTTCCTCGTATCTCATGTCTGTAGTTTGCGTCAACGGGGTTTATAACCGTTGGATTAACAACATTTCAGGTTTGTATTTTGTGCGAAATAATATGTAAGTTGCTGGAGGAGAAATATTCACTTTTATTATCAATGATGCTCGGGTGCGATTTGTGACAGAGGAAGAATACTCGATGGTTTTTTATGCGGAAACTCAACGGCACTTACAAAAGCGATTGCGCCCAGGCGATATGAAAACTCATCTTACGAGGACAATCTTTAAAACAGTTGCATTTGTCTCTTAAGTCGTACATACAATATCAGCACGAGATATGTGCAGAAACCTTTGGATATCAGTCAATTTCCGGAGGCCTTAAAAGTCGCTCGGTTTTCTGCTTTAAAATCGTAAAAAAGTTGCTCGAAATGGTAATTAATGTGGGTGTCATACTTTTGCGTTGAGGCTATTTTATTGGAAAGATGAAAGATGGTATGCAAATTAGGGCCTTAAAGTACCCCCAGCACTAGACAACTAATTATCATAAAAGCTTCTTTTTAGCAAAGCTCATTGACCTGCAATCGTTTTTTCTCATTCATCATTTTCAAGTTAGTTTCTAGGGATATTTTATCCGATGATTCTTCCCTTAAACAGGAACTATTTGGGGAAAAGGTCAATATTTGAGGAAGTTCCTGCAGATAATATTAAAAGATGGTAAAAACGAATTAGAAATAGGCCTAAGTAATACCTTTTTTGGAAAAAACCTTTCACGCATCCTCAGGTGTTAACGTGATCGCGTGAAAAAACCTTGATTTCGTTTGAAAAGTCACTTTGGAGAGTTTTCCTTCTCCATCATGGAAGTGAAAAGATGAAAAAAGCCCAAAACAGGAGAACAAAGGTACATAGCGTGAGGTTATAACTGTTCAGCACTAGCGTGTTACAACAATTAAAATTTGTCATTAGAAGGTTTGTTACTCAAGCATGAAGTACTTTGTGTTAGGGACATTCAAGTCTTGCTTTGACTTCACCCAGGTACTGTTAATACGTGTTACCAAAGGTATGGTATTCCTACGCGAAGATAGCCCTACTCTCTCTAGTTGTGTATGCAGAGAGTTATTTTACCCCATCCCAAATTTTTACCTCAATGCTTCTGTCACCCAAGACTAGCGGTGCATTATCATATGCCAATGAGGAGACGTATTCCTTTCATTCTAGTTATTGACTTTTTGTTGCAAGCCGTCCTGCAAAATTGATTGAAATTGATGTCAATCGACGCTATGCATGATACGATGTATTACTCCATTTAAAATCACAGCAATTTCTATAAAAATTACTTTGAAAATTTTGTGCAACCCTAAAGAGTGCTTCCATCCAGTGATGAAAACAGGAGAAAAGGTGAATTGAGGCATATGCCTCAGACGTTTGTTTAAAGTCTTCTTACAGACAATGTGTATTACAAGACTTTTCAATCAGTGGCGGAGCTAGGTATTTTGGTCAAAGGGGGCGAAAATGGTCTGCAGGGGCGCTTCGAAGGAGTAAATACCTTTAGCCTCAGCACGATCGAGGCGACGACTTTTCAGACTTATTTGATTTGCCGCGCCTGGTAGAAGACTGCTTTGCCATTTTTCCTCAGAAAGTTTTCTATTAAAAAAATGTTTAAATTTTCTATCCGAAGAAAATTCAGAGAACAAAATCATTTTAGGCAAGTTCCTTTAGAGGGGAAGTCTCCGCGCCACCGTGAGTTGGCGTGGAGCGCAAGAAAATGTAGGCCCAAAATGTCTCTCAAATCGCTAGAAATGGCATTTGTAAAGCTTATTTACCGCATATAAATAGGGAAACCACTGATTGAACTGTTCAAAAATGTTGATGTTAATTTTCTTTGTCTTTTTCTTTATGTTTTCTTCGTTTTTTCAGGTTTTGTTTTTTATTTTCCAAAGGAAGGCAAGTTCCCCCCTTGCCCCTACATGCGGACGCCTGGCAATGTTTCCATTCCTCTCTTATACATTCTAGTATGAAAGCGGTCATTAGATTTTGTGTGTTGCCAGGTCTTGTTTTAAGATTCAAATGTAATAGTGGGCTATTTTGTGAGGATGAAGATTAAACCTCCTAGAGCCAAACAGCAAGCAATCTTGTTATAGCAATTAAACACCGTAAGGTTTACATTTTTTGTATCTGGAAATCAAGGCAAGTACACGAAGAAACATTAATAGACGTATTTTACATCATGTGACCACTCTGAAATAGCCATTAATTGAGCACACTGCAAGAAATAGCCAAGGTAAGAGTTTTGCTTGGCTCTCCAGATACCGAGTTCGTAAAAAATACACGTAGCCTATACCTGGGCTTATTAGATGCAATTTTCTGGCTTTTGAGACCACGAAAATGAAGAAATAAGGATTGCCATGGAATTATCGTGCAGTGTCAGAAATAGCCATTTATCATGGGAATGGTCACTTGAAGAAAAACAAAATGGAAATTGCTAATTAAATCTCTTAAACCGTTACTACTGTGCAGTGGCGTTGGTAGGATTTTTTTCCAGAGGGGGGAAGGGTATGAAATTTTCCCAAAACTTTTGCCGGTTAATGTGTATGTATTGCATATTAAATATGCAAACAACAAGTAAAACAACATTACCATGTCATTATGTAATATAACCTGTATTTTAATCTTCAAGTATAACATAGAGCAATTGTAAAAAACAACTCCTAGGCCATATATTTATTTTGGTAAACATTATCCGTTTTATTTGCATGATTTCTTTGAAGGGGGGGGGGGGGTGCAGTATGTTGAGTGATCGCCAGCCTGTGGAGGGGTCTAAGGGGAAAAGGTTACCGGTCCCCTTTGTAAATGTTTGGCGTTTTTAAGGAGCCTAGATGCAAAACGGTGCAGGGTTTTCGACTTAAAAAGGAACAGTGAGAAAATTTGAATTGTATTTCATGTGGATTAAAGTGAAACTTTTGGGTCTTTACATGCATTCTTTTGTCATTAAAGCTACAGTACTTTACGAAGTAACTTGATATTAAATTTGCATATATTAAGGAGTCAAAATAAAAGAGCATCGATTGGTATAGGCGAAAGAAAACAAAATGCTATTCTGTCATAAAGATTATCTGAGCTGAGAGTCACCATTGGTTGTCGCGGAGCGTAGAAAAAATTTCGAAAAATCAGACCTCTCAGATGGCCAGAAGTAGCATTTTCCAGACTTATACGAAGAATCTAATGAGTCGCTATCTTCTTTTGTCGTTTGCATTGAAATGCTCACTTCAAAATACTGCAAAGTGATCAGAGAGTTAAGGGCTACTGTGACCCCCAAAATGTAATTTTGCCCAAAAGACTGAGCGAAGATCCACCACTGGTTGGCGCGGAGGGTAGAGAAAGTTTCGAAAAAGATGGCCAATTGATGGCCATTGAGTATTCATTCGTGTAAAGAGAATATAAACAAACAGTCTTTTCTTAAACTTTTGTTTGCAATACGAAAAAATCAAGAACATGCTAAGTGATCAGAAAATTGTCACATAAAATAAACTACCATTATGAGTCCTATATGAAATGGTCTTTGAAAATATGCTATTGCCTCTCAGTTGTGACTCTTGGCTCAATTGGAAACTGGAAAAACAGCCGTGACCGGCTCGATTTGAATCAAAAGGTTGGAAACTGGGCCATAAATCTCTACCTAACTAACTAACAAACTTGGTTAAATTAAAGATCCGCTATATTGATGAATTTGTCTATGACTCATCGAACTCCCATCTGTTAATGATTTTACCCCTAACATCTCTTGCGTGATAAATGACAAACTATTTCTCACCGCACCTGAACACCCCTCTCCCCATCTTGTACGTCTGTGCCGGTCAAGGAAGGAGTCTATGGGGTGGGCCCTCCCTTTTAAAATTTCTTAAAAAGGTGTGTGTTCTTATGCAATCGGTGCCACCAGTGTTATACAGAGGCTAGCTTTTGATTACGAATTTGACAAAATTTGCCTGTTTCTAGGAATTTTAAAAATTGGCATCACTGGGGGGCCTTGCAGAGAAAATCCCTCCCTTTTGATTTTTTTTTTTTAAATTGTGTCCTTATATGCAATCTGGTGCCACGTATGCGATCTGTTGAAATAAAACCTGTGTTACTTAAGTATGGCTACGTATTTAAAGAACATTAAAATAAATGGCATCCGTGAGGGGGCATGGCCCAATGCTCCCTTGCCGCCTTCATACGCGACTGAAGGCACTGCGTTTCGATCACACAAGCTATCCTGTTAGAACAACAGTCTGTTGAGAGAAGAAGGCTACATCCACCGAGTAAGTTCTAGCATAGGACAAGGTATTCTTGGACCCGTTTATTGTTGCACCCCAAGTTAACAAGAAAGCTATTTTCTCGAACTAGCCTGCAAGCCTCCAAGGATAAGGTTAAGTAACAAAATCTAAGTATGCCCATGGATACCGTTCATTCTATTTTCTTGACCAACGTAATGTTTATCGTAAGCCAAGGATTGTTTCAGCCCCATCCATGGTTATGTACACAGAGTAAAATCGGTATAGTTTAAACCCCTCCCGCTTTTCGCTTGTAGGACAATGTATCCTGGGGGGTCTACGTTAGTGACTTGTCAGTTTTCACATCCTTTCAATGAATTCCCCAAAGTATAAAACGCAGAGACTGTGTACGAGGTGATCATATTCTCTAGTTCGGGTTTACAGTCATTCACTGTAATGATGTTGGCTAAGTAACAGCTTCCTGTGCACTGGAATCACACCCGCGCGTATTCAAGATAGAGAATATTCAGTCACATCGCAACTGCTCGAAAAGAGCTTCCTTCTCTTACATTTTATGCATGACGTTTCGTGACGTCAGAAGGATTTGAATACTAATTAGCTAAAAGTCATGACTTTTAAAGTCAATTATCTCAGAAACTAGGAACCAAAAAATCTTTAAAACCGTGAAAATCAATGAATGAGATGTAAAAAATACTTTCGGTACCTGGTTCTGAGTGAACTTACGGGCAAAAGGGAGGATTTTAGTCCATTTTATGAAACGTCTTAAATGGGTTTCAAATGCTCTTCAAAATAGTTCAGCATTTATTCGGTGTTGTTTTAAACTACTCAGTTTTTACTTCAATAGAAAGAAAATTTTGTTTTCTATCTAGTGGTACCATTTTTGCACTATAAAATATTCTCAATGAGTCAGGTACTCAGTAAATTCCACCACGAATCGATTGTGGCGCCCAGAGTATGTACACATATAGTGGGCCTACTTTCACGAAATGAACGTTAAAGCAGGTTGTCCTATGTAAAACGTTACAACAGCAGGGTTATTCATCCTCACCAATATTGTTCCCATTTCGGAGAAAATGGTGTGATACTTGCTCCTTCGACATTTTTGCAACATTTTGTTTGTTGTAATGCCATTTACAAATTTAACTAAACAGTATAGTGTTGCACTAGAAGGCTATATATTGTTTGAATGTGATATGCCTGTACATATACAATGATATAGTCATGATGGCAAGCTCTGTTGACACAGAGCAAAACTGCATATTGTTTGCCCCAAAACTGTGAAAATCACCTCACTTTAAAAAAAGTTGGGCTAACTAAAAAGCTGGTTTAAAAATCTTTATACTAGGAAACTCTATCAACTTCAATCCAATGTTCATTCTTTGAAAAAAATAAATTTATTCTATGCATCATGTAGTACACTCAGTCAGCATAATACATTGAGCAAGAAAATGAATGAGAGAACTTCTAAATTGGCCTGCTTAGACAGGAAGGGCCTTGCAGGAAAGATCATCAGTTCAATGTTTAACAAGTGCTATTGATTTTCCTCATTTACTCTGGGTAAAAATGAAAAGTACTGAAGGCAAAGGCAAATTCCAATAAGGTTGCAAGGGAAGGAGTGTATCAGCTGAGGTTTGGCAATTGGGATATCTTACTTTGAATTCCTTGTGAATTTCTTTTCACATGAAATACTGGTCCTAAAAATAACATGATGATAGCTGGAATGCTAGGATAATATTTCATCACTATCCTGTCCTCTTGTGAGGTGACGGAATGTTCCATGGCTCATTTCTACTGGCAGTAGGCCAGTTTGATATGCCTATAGTATCTCAAACAGTCAATGTAACAAAACAGTTTTTTTTTGCAGGAAACTACCTAAATGTTGCCCAATATGGTTCTCCTTTATGTGACCTCCTTAAAGATCAGAAGTATATAATTAATGTAAAAAATCTAGGAATGAATTTACAGTTTTCATTTCATTGAGTGCCACACCGATGAGAATTCATTTTAAGACAAAGTTGGGTATAGCTATAGAGTGTGGCAAAACTGACCACTGCCAGTAAAAACATGGCTGTCATAACCACTGTCTGTTAATCAGTAGTAGGCTTACTGTACTGCAGTTTACAAGCCGTCAGATTCCACGGGAAAGGATTGTTCCCCATCGCGTGGTGGAGCTCTGATGATTAAATCACGGAACCCCAAAACTGGTTACCACCAATCAGTTACCACCCATGCATTTATAACAGAACCCAAAAGTGGGTTCCCATGAGTTACCATGGTGAAAAATGACACAACCCACAAATGGGTTCCTGTGATTTTTGAAACCCAACGGCTTGAATTAAGCACCACAGTAAGGTGAGCTTTTGGGACAATTCAAGTCAGCCAGGATAAGATTGAGTTTGAGGGATGGTTATTCTTGTTACTGAATAAAAATTATATAAGCTAGGTATGTATGCCACACAGCCAGTACTCACAGCACTAATTTCTGTTTCCACTGAAACTGCACTCCTTCATTAAAGTTAACCAGTAATTTTAAAATGCAACTCAGACTTTAGATGGTAGTACGCAATTGCCCATGGGGTAATGTTTTTAAATGATATAAGCTTATAAAGGGCTAGAAATTGTACAAATTGCAAAGCTGCAGCTTTGCAATTTATAGGCTACCTATGGGACTTTATAGAAATAGAAAACTTGAACTAATTACACTACAGTATACCTCTATACTGTAGGTCGATCTATTATGGAAAATGATGGAAAGGACTGAGTTTTACTGTTTGGGGCACAGTAACTATCAAGTAAGAAAGAATATTAACCCGTGAATATGTCCAGACTGAAGTTGAACCCTTTAAATTTGGAGTTTGTTTACTTAATCCAGGCTGACTTGATCATGATTCATACGAGTCCCAGGTTTACCAACTTTACAACAAAGTTACATGTTACTTATTGTAAGCCCCCCACTTGCCAACATTGCAATGTTACTGAATATGCCATGAAAACTGAAGCTTCAAATTTCATAGACTACAAGTACAAGTTAACAAACAACACTGGAAGTTTTTAAGAATGTAAATGCAATGGGTACCTGTCCTGCAAATCCCACAGTATAATAGTCGTTCATTATTTTGTTATAACCGGCGTTATCCGAGCCATACCGGAATAGTACTAACAGTAACGTTGTAGGATATACAACGTCGTGTACTGTGTACGTACCAATACCATATGTACTATAGTACATACTACATACATATTATACGCTAAATGCCCCTTCGGGTTTACCAGTTGTTGACAAAACAATTTATAAATTAAACTACGTAGTTTTGGTATCAACAGAAAGCCTATACTATAATCTTCAAACGTCGATACAAAAGAATCGTTTTATATTCCTCAATGAGTCAGGTACTCGCAAAGTTTGAGGTCTTAATTTGAGACGTAAGAATCGACTGCCTCTTTTTGGGAGCGTATTTTTGCAGTAAATGTTTGAAAAAACCTAAAAAATCTTTGATTTCTAAGAGAAGGAAAGATCAAAATGTCCACTTACCGTGTTGTTGTACCCATTTATACGCCTACTTATACATTATTCAACATAAAGGGGGAGACCCCTTGTCAGTCACAGTTCCGCGAAATCTCATTTGCGCAGATCTAAAAAAAGGCGGGAATGCTAGAGAAGTGGTCACTTGGCTTCATTAACTGTACAGCTGCGTGTTAACTGTATTCAATCTGCTGCGCGGCGAGGACATCTCTGTGGAACGCGAGTCGGGCCGGTTCATGCCACACTGAATAGGGGTTAATTTGTTGCATAAAATACGAATTATGTACGAGAAATGTCTCAAAATTTGTTATTCTGACAAAAATTTTAAGAAATGGGAAAAGGGTATATCATTCCATCAATATCCCCAATTTCATCAAATTTCCCCAAATTATTTTCAGGGGGAAACTTGCCCCCTGCCTCCCTCCCCCTCCGTAGCTAAGCCTCTGCTACAATGATAATAGTTTTATTCTATTTTAACGTGAATGCTCTCTTCAAATGATTGTGAAAACTGTTGTGGAAGCTATTTTTGTATCTTTATAAACTCTTTTTATTGTCTTTGTTGACATTATCCCCGACAATGGGGGGGGGGGGGGGTATTTACGCTACAATTATCACTACGCACTTTGCAACATCTTACATCGACCGAGAGGGTGAATTTAATGTACGTCTATGTATTTCGTAAGCTTATAATCACGCTTGGTGTGGAAGCAATTAACTTAGCCTAGCGACAACATTCATTAGTTCGTGTAAGCATGAAGATACGTTTCGACAAAACCTATCCCTATATTACAAAAAAAACCTTTTCATCAGAACAAAAAGTGCAGATAGTACAGTAACTGGTGGCTGTTTGAGCATTTTTTTACCTGGGCCTTAAAACAATGCTATTATATTATGTCTTTTGCCAATAATGGTGCAAGAGTAAAGTATGTTAAAAAACCTACAAAGGGCTCCGACAGACGATTTTGGTCCGTCGGGGGGGGGGGGGCGACCGCCCCTGACCATATGGCAGCTCCGCCACTGTTGTCAATGGCCGAAAGAAACCTCAGTTAAGTTGAAGCATATCCAAACAATAAATAGCTTTTGTTTATGGATTACCTGGGAAAGATTGGAAGAGATCATTATTCTTAGTGTCAAGAGATTGAGCAGCAAAGAAACTTGTTAATCAAATAGTGGTATATCCAAAAATATCGTTTTCAAGTACATACTTTTTGAAAAGTTTTTTTCGTTCTAAAAACTACCTGGTATAGGTGATTGTTCTGTTGTCCGTTAACAGTGAGTCATTAAATATGAGGCCATTGGATAGTTTTGAAGATTTCCTTGAAGGAACCTTCATGTTTAGTGAATCGGTCTCCTTGGTAAACTTTATTCTATTTTACATACAGTGAATTACAAAATCAACAAAATGAAACGGACACTAAATGCAAGGAGATCTAAGTAAAATGATAGTTAATTGTACATGGGAATACCTAAAACAGGGTTGAATGCCCAAACCATACAATTTTCGCTCAACTCTAAAGGTTGTCAAAGGGGGTGCAGGGAAACGGTAAGAGTTGAAGTGTAGTGGAGAAGTAGCTGCACATTTTTTAAATGGAGCTTAAAAGGGGGTCTCACCTATTGGTGATAGTTTGTTGGGATACACGGACATGAAGCATGGTCTGGGATTATTGCAGATATAAGGCGTTGTCAAAAGAAGGCAAAACCTCTTTGACCCAACATTTTAGGTCCCAAAAGCAGCAACTTCACAGTAAATCAAGATTTTTTCCTTCGATCAACTTTTTTCCTTGAATGTTATTTGCAAATTGTTTGTGGAGTTTTGGACCTCATTGTATTGATATTTCAACGACTATTCAACATTTCTAAACCACAACGTAATATTCATCTATCTAAATAATGCTTTCTACATTTCTCCTTCGTCTATGGCTCATTTAGTTTCTTTTTTTTTTACAACTGTATTTAAACAACTTTCACAATTTTAACAAAATATCGTTGTACATTAATAGATACATAACATAGACCAGATATCATAAAGATTAAATGAAATAATTTTGAAATATCCTCATTCTATCAAGAAAATTGTTCTTCTTTAAAATATGCAATTCAACATCCAAATTAAAGTGAAATTTATAGTAACAGGTAAATGCATCAGGGATTGTACTATCAAATTTACAGGAGAAGATATTATGTTTAGCATAAAGAATGAGGAAATTAATGGGGTGATAAATATTATCAAAATGACCAAAGCAAATATCTGCAGCAGAAAAATTATAACCATCTCTAATACAATTACTTGATACTTCTTCCCAAAATTTGTTAACATAACTGCACTCGTAAAATAAATTTAGGAGGGTTTCCTCTTCAATGGAGCAGAAGGAACATAAAGGATCAGATAACTTCATTTTGTTTTGCAAATAGCTAACTCCGAGAATTCTGTGAAGGAATCTCACTTGCAAATAAATAAACTTCATGTGGAAAAGGGTCTAAAAAGGCAAAGAGAAAATAGAGTGCCAATTTAAATTATTACATTAATTGCAATCATTCCATTTCGCAATGGCTGTCGGAGCGGTGGATATTTTTTCTACTAGAATATAATAAATAAAACGAGAAATTTTGGGACTGGCTAAAGAAGATATAAACATATTCTCACTTCGACCAACAGTAGAAGGTTTAGAAGGTGTACAACGTCGCCACTCTTCTGGAATGGATTTTAAAGTACCAAAGTAAAGTGTAAATGGAAAGTTAGGCACATTAAAAGAGTTCTGAAAATCATTGTAAGATAGATATGACCCATCAGATCTATAAAAATTTTTAACATACACAATATTTCGATCACAGAGACCTTGGTGAAAAATAATTTTGTCATCAATTTTTATATAAGCATTACTTTTAGAATGATCTCATTCTCAAAGTTTTCTGTCGGAGCATGAAAAATAAAATCCGCACAGGCCTCACAAATTTCATTACAAAAGGGATGACTTATTTTGGAGATGTCGTTTTTATTAATATCACATTTAAATAAAAAAGAACAGCCAAAAGGCCGAAGGTGAAGATCATAGAAACATTTCCATTGGCAATCTCTGTCATCAATATAACGTTTGACCCAGCTGCATTTCAATGCTTTAAGAAAAGATATCATTTTGTTTCCCTTCTGGCTTATTGTATCTTAGTAATTTATTATAGTGGATTTTTGACATAATTAAAATGTTGAAATTTGCTAAAGATTACAAATTATTTCTTTAGCCTTTACTTGTCTAAAAGAAGCAAGTTCTTAAAAAACAGACCATGACGCCTTGGTCACACTACAATGATAAATTTCTTCATCTCTGGTCGGAAAGAGCCAACAGTTTGCAAAGATGTGGAATTAAATAAGTTGTGGGGCTGTTAAAATTAAATTTATGATAATCACTTCGTGACGTACTATTGGTGGACAGATTTTATCAGACTAAGATGTTCGATTAAAATATTTTCGGTACGATTTTACCAAAATTAAAGTGCTTTTTTGTAAACATCAGATGCCAATCAAACATGTACATTGAATGGTAAATATTTGACCTTTTCCGACCAGAGGTGAAGAAGGTTTCGACCAAATGCCGAAAAATCTGAACGGAACCCTATCCGAATTCGTTGAAATGTGACCACGTCTTTAAGTATTTCGGTAGCCGCGCTCAGTAAAAACCAGGGTCGTCCAAATGAATGCAATTTTTGGTGTTGTTACGGAGTACATGCTTCTTAAACGTGTCACGTCCAGGGTACATGTTTATACAATCTTCCTAAGAAAACTTGAAAGTCATCAAAGAAAAAGGACTCGAAATGAAGTTCACGAATAAGACAAAATAAGAATGGCATAAGGGTTTTATTTTTCAACCAAAACCGGGTCAGGGAAATGTGATATCTGTGGGAAAATAAAATCGATAAACACGTCGTATATTTCGGAAAATGTCTGGAAGGATCAATGGAAGCCGTAGATGCTTAGTAAGAGAAGACTTCTACACAACTGGTTTGGCCGAGATTGTTTTGGGGGTTTTCAGTATAAAAGTCAAGAATGTAGGTAGGAATAGATCAATGTTGTGAAAAATGTTTCAAAATCCTAGTCTAAATGAAAATGTGCCTTCAAAAGTAGCCGGTTTTCATTTGTTTTTTTAGAGACAGAAAATCTCTCTCAAACAAAAGTTTTGAGAATTTAAAAAAAAAATTCATCAAATTGATTAAACTAAGGTTGTAATGTTGCATTAAGCTGGGACTAATTACGTTTGTTTCGAAAATGGGATATTCAAAATTGAATTGCTCGTTGTGAAGCGAAGGTGGTGTAAAATGTTATCAGGTACTTAGATCAAGCTGCATTATCCGGGTAAGCTGGGATCACTTTAAAAAACACATGGATTGGCCTACATGGAAATGAGGTATACGTCGTACAGTGAATATATTATTAACTGTAGTTCCTGGGACTAAGTCTTACAGGTCACATGTATATATGGGTTCTGGTAATGGTTGACAAAAAATGATACTCTTCTTCTGGAAAGAAACTACCTTCGATATCACTTTTAAAGTGGTCGATTCAATTTTTAAGAAAATATAATCAGAGCACAATGAAGTAGAAACTTTTAAAAAACTAGACTAGACTTGTTTCAAACTCAATCATTTGTAAAGTCCGGGATTTGTGACAAAAACATTTTTAATCAGTCGATAAATCAGAGGTAATCTGATTTAACCCTCTTTTTCAAATTTGAATAACTTTTGCGGTGTATGTTTGGAAGCAGAATCCACACATACTACAACTTGCAATGTTTTTGGGACAACCCATGAGTCCAATCTAAAGTTTGGTATTTACAATCTATTCAGTTGCATCATGGAAACAAAGAATTACAAGAGAGATATATGTACGTGATGTCAGCGCTTTCCAATTTGGAACACTTGATGGAACTGAACATATGCAGTACACGTGTGACCCATAAGCGCGCACCCTACCACCTTTGTAACAACCCTGGATAAAAAAAAAGTAACGAGACGCCAATGCAATGTCGTCGGTGCATGACCTCCAAGGAAACCTGTTAACCTATTAGATACAGAGACAACATCAAGGTAAAAGTGAAAAAGAGATTCCAGCTAAATTAACTCGACAAGAAAGTACTTTTCTCAGGTTTTAAGCTATGCATTGGTTAGAGTTGGTACCTGCTGACGCAGTTTATCACTAATATTTACGCATTTCTGCAATGCATCAACAAACCCATTTAACCTTACTAATCTCAAAATAGCTGAACAGGAAGCTCAGCAAGAATTTCTGGATTTAAAGTGGTCAGCTTGAGTTAGGTAAAACGTGGTATACTTTTCGATCACCATGACTGCACAAGGGACAACTAGCAATAAACAATGCTAGAGAGACACCTGGGTCACTGACCTAGTGAAACTTAGAAGTAAGGTTATAGTAATATAACAAAATGATTAACTGCGCCCTCTAATGGTCTATCTCCCTCTGAGATTCCTGGGACGCATTAATGTCAGAAGTAGTTTCATTAGGTGGTGTGCGAATACATCCTAAGTTGCTATCGTGTATCAGAAATGAGTTTTACATTTTTTGAGTAATGAAATTCCTCAAAGCTTACAGCTCGTTATTAACATGATGAAAAGTATTTCCTTTACAAGTCAGGCTTTGTTTTCAGTTTGCCTTTACCGAATCTTTTAATGGTGACGCATATTGTTTACCTTATGGGATTTACTGTCACAGGTACATGGAGCGAAGCATTTTCTTTTTGTATTTTTAACGATTTTGGATGCCCGTTTGAATGTTGACTTATTTTATTAAAATACTATACACTTCATGTCGTGAAAAATGCTATTTGGAGGTATTGAATTTTAGACATTTAAGAAATATCACAAGTATCCTTTTGAGAGTTAAATAAATTCGTAATTATTTTAATTGCATATTTGTCGTTTCCAGCAGGTGCAATCGATTAAATTTGATTAAAACCGTTGAATGTCTGAAAAATTGCCAACAAGATTCAAGGACACTCAACTACAGCATTTGGGAATAATTTTGAGTTATTTCAAACTGTGACCGACATGCGAGCTTTGAAGACATCAAATATCATTTCCATTTTCAGTAGGAGGGAACAATTTATTCCTGAAAACGCTCATTATATCTGTTTACTCAGATGAAAGACAGCTTGATAATTGTATCCACAATTTTCAATTTTAAGATCATAATCTTGCATTATGTTTTCAAAGAAATCATGCCTTGGCACGTTTCTGCTAATATTCGCCCTTGACAGTTTAATCGAATGCAATTGCGTAAGAAGTGGTAAACGGAGCAAGCCTTTCAGTTGTGTATTGATAAAATTTGAAAGACAAAGCTACATTTAACTACAATGATGGGATTTAATGGTTATATGCAGTGAAACGTCATATTGTCAGTCCTAGTAGAAGGTTATGCTTCTTCATAAATTAGCGTGCTTTCAAAATATTTAAAGTATAAATTTTGCTGTCTTGAAGGTCTGAGATCATCATCTGTTCGTAGTTTATTTGAAATGAACTCAAAATGATACTTCCTCCCTTGGGGTTAAATGTTCTTCTCATTAGTTTACACTATGTGGCGAGAACATGTACCGTACTTCGAACCCCTATTTATGAAGTACTAAAGGAATTAACTTAAACCGCAGAAGCTCTTGTTGTAGCGTTATTCCCATCAGTCACACAAAGTAGTGCATGTAATGTTTACCTACAATTCTCTAAATTAACATCAAAGGCCTCCATTAGCTGATTTTTGCCATGGTCTTAGTTTATATATCTGCAAGGTATCATATGGCGCTCAGAAAGGGTAAGCACTGCTGTGTCCCAAAACTGCGATTCTACACGATCACGACAGAAAGTTAAACGTCCTTTAATTATAAATAAGCACCAGCCATAATCAGATAATGATAGCATCGACTACTGTAACCGATAGGTTAACATGTTGATTTTCTGCGGTCCGTTGTTAGAGTTTGAAACAGTAACGGACTTAAATTGAGTTGAATGAGTTAAGTGACTACATAGTTGTAGCTGCTAATATACGTACCACCTGAAATCGTTTAACGACAGGGCGCACAAGCATGCGATGTGCAAGATGTGATCAGATGCAATAAGTTTCTGTCATTAGCGATTGTACAGTGTGTTTTTGTTTTCGAATAGGAAATTTGTGGAAATAAGCAAATAGAAGATGGATTTTTCTTTTTTGATGAAAGTGAAATAAATGTACAATGTCATAACAAGAATAATGCATATTTCTGTGTAAAAACTAGAATAAACTCACATTGTATTTTTTTTACGATGTCTTAATTGAATATAAGTTAAAGCAAGACATGAGTACGGTTTCCTTCAGGAATAATCTCCACTACAAATGGCAATCGTAACCGATGGAATTTCTCCAGGGACAATATAAACGTGTTGACGCATCTTGAAGATCCCGTCCGAGTATTTGATCGTTATAGAAGACTCTACATCCTGCCCTTGTGTTATAACAATAAGGGAAAAGAATTCGACGGTAGAATATCTAAGTCATCTTAGTCATTAATATGCAATAATATTGAAGTGAATCACAAATTTGGAAGCTGTGCCTAAAGATATGTCCCCTCTCCTTGAAAATTTTTAATAGTGCTTCGAGTGCTGTACTTCTCTGAAGCTGAGGCTTCGTGAGAAATTCTGATCAGCTCTCATATGCAGACATCCCAGAGTCGACCGTAAAATGCAGCGGTGCATCCGATACATTTGACAGAACCTGGCATAAAATCTATCTGAGGCAATGTCTAACTGACCAATGTTATCGACTATTCATTAGCTTTGAGATGTTGCTATTGCTTTGTATTCATCACGTTCGCACATTTTATGAACAACATAGCCATATGAAACATTAATCAGCAGAAGCATTCCCTTGAAAATGATAATAAAAAGCCACTAAGTTGGTAAATTTTCAATCGACGTCATTCTGTGGCATTTATAAGATCCTAAAGTAAACGTATTAAGAGCTTTTGAATTTCTGCATGTTGAAATGAATCTTCGTCTTTTGAAGACGTCCTTCGACCGCTCGATCAACAAACTCTAGATGAACTTATCACTTATAATACTCCGATTCTACATTTCCGACTACACTTCCTGAAAAAGAAAACACGTGGTTGACATGTAACAAAATAACTCACTAACGTTTTGAAGAAACATGACGTTGCTAATTTATGGTATAATCAATCAAAGCTTTGCTAAAAATGGCATACTGGGAAGGAACTTCCTCGTAGATATCAAACAATGTTTTAAATGATGGATTATAACAGGGAGACTTGGCCGGAAAGAATACATACCGGTAGGTTTAATTTATGCTAATTGTTTTACAGTTACTTCTTCACGTCAAGAAAATGTTGCACTTCTTGAGGGTATTTTGCCTCATACTGTAATATAGACGTTTTTATTTCTCCTCTCTTAAACATTTAGTGATACATCACTTTATTTGGAGCGGTATAAGCAACCTCCTACTGCTCTCGGGTTTTATGTCGCTTGTCCGTACATTTGTGCTGCTCAGGAGGTGTTTCAAGAAACAGAAGAAATTGCTTTTAACCATCATCAACCTACCATTAAACATACAAAATGGTTACAAATCACTTATTCAGATATCTCATTGAATGCTGTCGGGTATAGCAGACGCCTTCTCCCATTTCTTTTCATCAATATTGACCCTAAAAACGACACCTTATTATTCTATGAAAATATTTAAAGGGCTTTCATGTTCACCCTTAATATAAAAAGCTCAAAATATTCACCTCTTAGATTCTTCTTAGGGATCTTAAAAATACCATTCCCAGCTGTCTGAAGGCCTAGGTTGGGTACCTTTCAATATTCATCCATTTTCTACGGCAACGGACGGTTTTGGCCAGATAGATAGTCTTTCTGTCAGGATCGCAAATTTTTGGCATACGATCCCGTCCAACCCACTCAATTTCCCTTTGTTGTAATGAACTGGCTGGGTGAGGGTTGTGATAATTGGGAATTGCATGACTAGCTTAAACAAAGAATGAGAGATAGCATTGGGTATCCTACCTCTCTGAGGCGAAATTAGATCACCATCTACGTACATAATTTTATTCATCGCGTTGAGGCTGAAATGCGAGCCTCCTTGAATATTACGTGGCAACAATCCTCATTTGTTCGTATAATGTACTTGAACAATGACATGACGCATGTATCGTGCGATACGCTTAATTTGAACCAACAATATCGTTCAGTTATTTACGTAATCATCAACAACCTTTAAATGGTTTCAAAATTTAGAAAATCTGTAGGTATTAAGAGTTATTCAACTCTACCTGTTTTCTTTTGATTATACATTTTCACTGAACACTTACTCTTCTGAAACAAAGTACGTCTACTGCAACCTATCTTTGCATATAAGTGACAATAGATTTTGTCTGTAGGAGCCTCCGATCAATACCTTTACTCAAAAAAGAGGCCGTCATCTTAAATTAGTACGCTTTGTGACAGATAATCCCAATACGGATTTAAAACGAGAGAAACCTAAAGGAATTCGGAAATTTCGAGTGAGTTCTTCGCTATGATTTCGTTAGCGATGAGGGGTATTTGAGTAGATGGTCCTTTGTCAAGCAATTATAATGTTCACGACATTATTTTCACGAAAAATGTTTTCAAATATGAAGTTTTCTATGAAAAATTTTGAAGCCATATAAGTTATCCAGGAAGTTGTCCATTATATAACCGCCTATTTAAAATCGTCCGCAGACAGGAATCAAAAAACATTTACTGTCTTTGGAGCCAATGGAAACCCCTTAACTGACACACTCAATATAACACAAGTTATGTGGTTCACAGGGAAGGTTAGTAAAGAGTTGTTCGTGGCCGCTTTTTGTCAGGTAAGAAGTTCCTCTCTGATTTGAAGAGCAAGGTTTGGAATCAGATCCTAAAAGGACCCTCGTCGAGAAAAAACCTGATGTAAGCCATTCTAAAAATGAAGTGAAGAAATGCCAACTAGTCATATTCATATAATACTATCCAGCTTGCCCATCTCACTCCACGTGTATATTCACCTGAATTTGAGCAGGAAGTCGTTAACCCAACATGAAGTATATACACCTTGGCATACTTCATGAACTTTACCACAGTGAAGATAGAACGCCTTTCACGAGGTTTAAGTAAGAAATATAATTCACTTATTAAAATTTAAGAAGAAAGCATCGGGTATTCACTGGAAATACAATTTGATACACATAAGCAGGGAGAGCGAGTGCAAGGTGTGCAACATGATAGACAAAAATATTCAAGAACGGTAACACAGATATAATAAGACTGATGATGATATGCGGCTAGTTGAGTGAAAACCTTCAGATGAAAGATACTTCTACAGATAGCATGTGTCGTAATTAAGGACAACTGGGTTCAGTCAAAGAATTTTTCTGTCAAATATGGAAGAGTAAAAACAAGTCACCATTCAAAAATGTCCAAAGTGTGTAAAAGGAGAATAAAACTCAGTACAAATACATAAACATGAATGAAATATTTACCAGCACATCGATTTTTTTCATAATAGTTCTTTAAACCAGATAGGCTGGAGAAATTCATCTGAGCAAAGAAGAGATAGAAAAATGAAAGAATAACAGGTAACACAGGCTTGAAATTGAATTACATGGAACAAGGAAGGAACAATTTTAATAGTCACAGGTCAAAATGACGTTTTCACTTTTCTTACACTGGCTGAAATCTTTAGAGTGTCAAAACCCCCTCCCTGGTAAGATTAGGGAGTAGTTGTAACTTTTGGAAAATTTCAACAGAAAAGAGTCATTGCAAATTGAACAATTTTGCAGTAATTTTTCAGTTGTAATGATATGTCCGTACCTAATTTTACTCGTTTGCATAGTGAAGGGATGGATCTTAAAGTAGATAGAATTCCCATTATTTATATTGAGGAGGGGATTTAATTTCCATAAAAAATCTTAATATAACACTTCCAGAAGTCTTGTCTGTAGGCTACAACAATGATATTGCATATTTTGCAGTTTGGAAACCGATCATAGGCTACGGGATAACATTCAACACTCACGCAATGAATGTATTGACAGCCTTCGAAACATGTCATGTGTCCATATCATAATGAGAAAACAATTGGCCATCAGAGTCCTTGACATTTATGTGCAGTAAATCATTTTTATAGCAAATTTGATGGTAAACAGTCTTCTTGCTGTAAATTTCACCAAAATATATCACATTGGACAGGCGTCAGATAACCACAACATATCCCTCTTTGCTCCATAAAATTCTTTTTAATCAAGGAACTAATTTGCTAAGAATTTGAAACATAAATACGTTACAGTCCCATTAGTACGTAGCAGGTTCAAACGGAAAAATGAGTGATTTCTTTATTTTTCATAAGATACCTAAGGTTGGATTCAATTTTCGTTTTCCTTCAAGAGGCAAGGAAAAACCTTACTCCTCTTTACAAACTCATTTTCTATTTAATTGGAAAGTCAGTGTTACTCACATGTAGTGATACTTACAGAAAGCATTTTTTGAATAAAGCAAGGTGAATGAAAAAAGGACAAAATTGGTAGACATATGTAATGCGTCAAAGTATTTTTTCTTTCCTATTCATCTGTTTTGGTCATGAACCGTATCACAGCTTCAATATGCAGATGAAGTCGCTAGCTCAGTCTTTGCGATTTTCAACGATCAGAATCCGGTAAATCTTTGATACACCTTGAAATTCAAAGTGTAAAAGAAATTAATGCGGGGTAAAGATATTGCGTTGAACAAATCATTTTCACATTGCATGTTTGACAATTAACTTCGTACCCATTCTCTGACTCTTTACCTTAACAGTAATCTTCAATGATTAAATTGAGGAGCACTGTACATTTACCGTGTTACACCTAAGGTTGAAATGAAAGAGACAGACACGTTACCGCAAGTTAACGATTATGCACAATCATGTGAGCTCTTATTTTTGGACAAGAATGATTACCAATGGATCTTTGAAAGCTTTAGCTAGCGAGGTTTTTTTTCTGTGTGTCTGTGTGTCAATCACCCTAGCAGATACAAAATGACATTCATGTCATGTTCATTACGTATGAAAATAAATGCAGATCCCCGCCAACAGTGGCACTTTGTACAAGTTTCCGTAGAAATTCATTTGGAAAATTTGCACTGACTTACACGAAATGTCGATTTTGTTCACTTTTATTTTCTGATTTATGCGTGAAAATTTGTTGGATGAAAACTTAAGGCTCAAAATTAGTGAAGATGCCTACTTCCCATGAAATTCTCCTGAACGAACTGACGCAAGCTTTTCGCAAAACAGTCACATACACGAGGTAACGCCATTTACAGTCGTATATCATAATCAATCAAAGAGGAATATTCTCTCACGATTTCGTGTTTTTATTTCTCTTTACCAGACACACTTTATGTGAGCTTCTGGTTCTTAACAATTTTTCCGCCTTCTTGGAGAACAGGCCTCGTATATGACCTGAAAAGAACAGTCTAAACTGTGCTAAAGCCTCTTACTCCATTGCTATAGGGAAAATGCTTCTGCAGTAATAAAATGATAGATGCTTCAATTGACAAGTGCGACATTAAGAGTTCGTCTGTCGTTTCAAATTGATGGGACTCTTATTCTTACGCATACTTATACTTATGTAACTCGGCGTACAGATTGAAAAGAGGAAGAGCCGAGTAGCTACTTTCATCCCCTTCGTTACGTGTATCATGTGCGTGATATTAACTTCTGTTGAACCAAATACATAAAGGTAAATGGTTACTCCACGCTTCCATCCCTTTAACAGAACACAGTGCATAGAACACGTAACAAAAACATTACTACTTCAGACTGAGCCCCGTTACTCAGCACAGTAATATTAAAGCACACACTATGGTTTGGAGAACAGGTTCTTTTGCATCTGTCATTATTTTGAGGTTTAATAAAATCAACGTCGAATGACCAATTATCCACCCTCCCAGGCCTCGATGAATAAACCTCGAAGCACACAGCAATGTTTAATCACCTGCTGTCAAAGACAATTATTCGACACAAGTGAAATACCTGATGACTACAAATCATGCGCATCACGGTTTTGGCCACATCTTTGCACGTAATGATTGGGGTGGCTTTCCATCAGTTTTGATGATCCCGTAAAGATGGTCAAAAAAGGTCAAATCAGTCTGCTAGTGTTTCATTGAAACTGGCAAGGAGAAATTGTTTACTTTAGGTCGAGGAATGAATTATTTCAGAAACATTGACGTAGACAATTGAACTCGCTCTTGACTTTAATTACTGTGATAATGTCGTGGTCATTGTAAATGGGCGGTGTCTGAGGTTGTAGCTAATTTTGAAGTAACCTCGTTTAGTGTATTTTTTCTGCATTTTCCTCTTCGATATGCATTGTCTCTGTTTTAAGGGAAGTATCTTCTCAGTCAAAACTACAATTTTTGAAGCAGTCTACAGAAATTCTCAAGTGGCACAGTTCTTTGATTTACAGTCAGTTTAAAAAACGCAGAGTAACAGAGCTCATATTACAGCATCCCTGTACTCAGGATAATTCTTTTTACTCATTTTGTTCTTGTATACTCACCGTGCGCTTGCTTAAGGATGAATTTTAGACAGTTGTGGAAAGGGCTTACGTAAGTAGAATAGTAAAATTTTAATTGTAGGGGTGAGACCATTAGGTCTTTTGGTCCAACCTGCATTTTATTAAAGTTATGGTGTGATAAAACATTTTTAAGGAAAGGGACTTGGGGAAGAGAAGATCTATTTCATGCGGTGTACAAAACAGTGTAACAGTTAAAGATAAGGCCCAACAGTACATTCAAACTCCGTTTAAAGCGTTCTTCCACATAGGCAACAATGGTTCAGTGGAAGACCATTGACTCGGTTGGCAAATGTTTGTTGGCTCCAATCCAAAAGATGTGGAAGTAAAGATAAAAACACTCTACACAAGAAAACCAGAGGGATCGTCACAAATGGCTTTTTGTGATCACATGCGGCAGAAAAGGGGCAGGGGGCCAGGACCCCAATATTTGTTATGAGACTTTTGGGGGGCATGGTCCCCCAATAACTGAATGTCGCAAAATAAATTTTTCAAAAGTAACTAAACAAATTTAATTTGCTTTTATTACATTTCGGTTATTCTTTGGCTCAATTATTACTTTTCATAGTGCAAAAGTTGAAAGGCTTCCGGAGGCTCCGCCTCTGGACCCCACATTAACGATAACTTGTGGGAGAGTTTACTTTCGCCCTTCAAATAGTGAAAACAAAACTTTTTGAAAGCTATCTTTCTTTTTCAAGTTACCTTTCTTTTTCTCAAATCAGGGTTTTTCAAACATACTCAGCAATGAGCATGTCCCCATGCCCCTTATTGGCCCAATAACACATATTTGCCTCAGTAATAATGTCACTTTTAGGATTATTAGTAATACCTATTGGAAGGTACTTTTTGCTTCTTTTAAGTCCCCTAAAAAAGTTAAAATGTCAGAGCTTCCTGGGACCCTGTTGCGGGCCCCTGGACCCCACGCATATTGCCCCGGTGTTTTAAAATAGAACTTCCTATTAATGAAATGCTCCAAAACACTTTGGATGTATGAAAAATTCCCTTTCTCAAATTAGCAATCACATGTTCAATTTTGAGTAGCTTCGACATTTTGGTTAAGCCCCCCTAAATTAATGTAAAGTGTGGTTCTCCTTAATCAAACGCCATAGTATTTCCCGATTCCCTTCTCGTCCTTTACCTCACCGCACTCCGGAATTAAATGCATAGTTTAGAATCCTTACTTTGAAAAATGGACCATTTTTGAGCCTCTCAAATCACTAAAATCGCTGAGCTCCCGGGGTCTTCACTCCCTGGACCCCCACTGGGGCTTTGCCCCTGGACCCTACCAGGGCCCTTAAACGGACCCCTGGAGCCAATGTCAATGGATTTTTCGCGCAAATCCGGACACCTTTCGGCGTCACCATTATGTCGCCTGCCCAAAACTTGTGGCTCCCAATAAAAAACATCTTCCGCCGCCTAGAGTGATGATTGGAGTCTAACGATGAACTTGTTTATCTACGTAAACACCACTACTGCAATGATATAAACGACATTTTTGAGTTAGAAAATAAGATTGTTTTGAATAAGACAGTATGCAAGAATAAATGGTAAAAGGCATTCCTGTGGTTATCAGCTTATAGATCTGTCGACGGAATTGTTTTAAATGTAAATTGACCATTCTTAATCCATAAGGTTAGTAATGTAAAAGACAGTTAGGGCTTTTGGACTCACTTTATGCATAACTATGAACTGCTGTTCTTTTCGAAGGCTAGAAAAATGGAACCGTTCAACTGAATGATTAAGGTCCATCGCGTTGTGACAAATAACTTGAGGTTATGTTAGGTTATACAGACTTTTACGGCCCAATTTCTAACCAACGTCTTTTTTCCAATTGTGGCTCACTGATTTGTGTTCCCTCTTAATGACTTGAGAGAGAATTAGGGAAACGGAATGTATTTGGTGAGGATTGTATGTTTATATGCTTCGCGATTTATACAACATTTCGTCACAAAGACAAAGTATCCAACCCGACAGAAGAACCCACTGAGATGGTTGATATGTTCTTAATGGATATGTTTCAGTCATACCAGGCGCGGATCTTGCGGGGTCCAGGGGCCCAAACGCCCTGCTCTTGACAAAAAAAGAGGACGGTTAATCGAAACACAGTAGGTGTGTCTTTTCATTCAACCAAATGAACAATAGTATGCACGCGACCTCAACATTCTCTTAATTCCTAAGATTGAATCATGTAACTGTATGTAATGCTAAAGATGCACAGTTGGATTGCAACATCACTTGATTGTCACTGCTTACAGTACTAACTTTTCGAAGAAGCACTCGAAAATGCTTTTGTGGACACAATTCCATCTTTAGAGCTAAGCAAGGGAGACCTGCAAGGTCTTGAAGTGGCAGAGTGATCTATTCCAACAACTCCCAGGAAATACTCATCAGTTGAATATTAGTACAACTTATCAAGATATCTTATTTTACAACTCAATTTACTACACTTTTCATAAAAAGAGAGCATTTCTTGTAAACCCTTCTAGACTAGGCGGAGAAGGGGGGGGGGGGTATCTTCACCCGAAAGCGAAATATATGAGACCACGTGGATTTGGTCAATTTTGGGTCGCTGATTCTGAAAATTGAGGGTATACGGGCCATATCCGGGCTTTTCTGCGCCATTTTGACGTTTAAAGTTTAAAGGAGGCCCTCTATTTATCAAAAGTCTCGTTTTCGCCATAAATTTAGGGTCCAATCATTAACTGATGTGAAATTTGGTTCTAAAATTCTGTAAATATAATGTCAACTGATGAATACGGGGAAATATTAGTATTCATACAAATATGCTAATAAGATAAGGTTAAAGGTCCAGTTTTAATGTTAGCCGAGAAATAGGCCGAGGGTTTGAGTCATGGAAAATTACATCAAAATAGACCTGCCTACACCCTACAAAAACACAATAGATAACTCATTTTAGAGCATGCGGCAAGGCTGACGCTCTCTGACGATCCCCTCCTTCCTCATCTGGGAACAAAGGACCCCTTTTTGAAGACTAAAATTGCAAAAGTGTAATGCCGACAACTAGAGCTGGGTTGGTCATCGCACGATCGTGGTTTGTAAGTTGACATCTTTCTCCAGTTATTAATTATATACAATATATACCATTGTGGTTATGGGGAACAAATATAGTACCGGTGCTGCCCAATCAAGGCTTGACATTAATTGCATGAAACCATTCGGAGAGACTATTTAAAGTAATTTCATTTGCCGAGTCTTAATCGGCACCTTTCGAAGAATCGGTCCCCGCTCTATGGCATAGGGAGCAATATGTGCATTCACATGGATGTGTACGAGGGAAGTGCTCAACTGCCTGTGGGCTTAGCATAGGCTCAGGAGCGATTTTTTTTATTGCGCGACTATTCATTTAAGTGCGTCCTTTGCAGGGGTGGTGTTACCTGGAGCCAGAAGTTCGGATTTACTTGGGAAATCTCGATCCCTTGTGGGACAATGATTACTCCTTTGGATAACTTGGTAGCGGGAAATGCAAGAAAAAAAAACAATATAAAAATTCGCAAGATATATGCTTTCAAATTATAACATGTGTAATTTATGACATAGCCTTCAATTTGCTATCCGCCTCTCACTTAAGTCCCCCGTGGAAAAAAATCCCACTGCCATCTGTTCCCCCTTTTTAGTCAAATTAAAGCAACCCAAATGACATTTTGAAGCAGACTAAAATGCTCTTGGCAGAAAAGTGTGCATACGTGTATGGAGGGGAGAGGGCTATAGACACGTCTCGAACACCCACCTGCGTTGCCTGCTCAATCGGCAGATTTGGAGAAGACTTGAACGAAAGGGAGAGAAGTGGAGTGGAGATCACCTATGAATTTTGATGCAATTCTACCCCAATAGCATACGTAATACGTCAATAAAATTGGTTTTAAAGATGCGATTGTGATAGAATATCTCATTGATTTATTACAAAGTTCAGGCTTATTTGTATTTCATATGAGGTCATAGGAGTTTGAGACTAGTTCCAGAAAAAAAAATACCAAATGAAAATTAAGGGAATACATTCTAAATTTTGGGTAGCGAAAAGTAAGTTGTGGTCAGAAGTCCATCAAAGTAAACTTGAAGCCATAGTTGAAGAAGTAGCCTACGAAACATGTTTACATCAATCTTTACATGCTTGACATATTAATTTCCTACCCAAACATGAGATGATGGGGTAAAAGTTCACTTGACCTTTGTTTCAGTGACCAAACAGAATATTTGGCTTTCATGGAACAATGGCAGAAAGTACCACAAGGGCCAAGCAAACTGCAAAAGTGCTTGATACCTTACGATTCCTTAGCTGAACATGACAATTTGTATACACACATTATATATATTTCACGGAACAAGGCTATGCGAAGTAGTAATCACTGCCCCAAAAGGGATCAAAATTTCCCAAGTAAATCCGAAATTCCGGTCCCAGGTAACACCACCCCTGAAAATGAGCCACTTAGATGAAAATCCGAGCACTTAAAAATCACTCCTGAGCCTATTATGAGCCCACGTACCGGACAGTTGAGCAATTCCTCGACCAAGCCTTCGTACACATCCACTGTAAATGGTACTAGTTTTATGCACATATTCCTCCCTATGCCATACAGCGAGAACCGATTCTGAGAACCGTGCCGACTAAGGCTCGATAAATGAAATCACTTTATTTTTCTCTCCGAAAGATGTAATAGAGTATATGTCAAGCCTTGATTGGGCAACCATATCGAACGTTTATTGAAAAAAAACGATCATTTGCTCATTTTACACCAAAATTTCTTTTTATGCTTCGAAAAGATATGTCTAGGTGAGAGCACCCATGAAACACCAATTTTCATTCGAAATACGTGATTTTTTACGATTTCAAAATTTTGTGACGTCATATTTTTGGGGAATTTCCCCCAAATAAAGCGTCATTTTATGTCATATAAACGCGGATTACGACAAAATTATAGACCCAAATAACACCAACTCTTTTCCTCCTGCTACCTATGACATGCAGAACGCGTTTAACCATTTCGATATACATGTGGCTAGAAGAATTAATTCTTTAAATTATGTAAAGTTGGGGTGAAAAGCAAATTTTTGCTTAAAGATATCAATTCCCATAAATTAATGTTTTACGACAAAATTAAAAGGTGTGCCCAATCAAAGAAGTATTCACTGTGTGTAATAGTATAAACATTGTAAATCCAAATTTGCCAGACCTTAAATCACAACCCCGAGCACTACATAAAGCGAAAAACTGAACAATAACCAAGCGTCCATACACTGTAACGCTTTTGTGAGGTAAATAATCGAAACTTTTCGATATGACTAGTACCACATCTGTCCCCCATTTCTACAATTGTATGTATTGTATCTAATTAACTGGAGAAAGAAATCAACTTACAAACTTCGATCGTGCGGTGACCAGCACAGCTCTAGTTGTCGGCATTACACTTTTGCAATTTAAGTCTTCAAAAGGGGTCCATTGTTCCCAGATGAGGAAGGAAGGGGTCATCAGATAGCGCCAGCCCTGCCGCATGCTCTAAATGAGTATTTATGGTGTTTGTTGGGTGTAAGGCAGGTCTATTTTGATGTAATTTTCCATGACTCAAACCCTCGGCCTATTTCTCGGCTAACATTATAACTTGACCTTTAACCTTATCTAATTAGCATATTAATATGAATACTAATATTTCCCCGTATTTATCAGTTGAAATGATAATTACAGAATTTTAGAACCAAATCTCACATCAGTTAATGATTGGACCGTAAATTTATGGAGAAAACGAGACTTTTGATAAATAGAGGGCGCCCTTTAAACTTAAAACGTCAAAATGGCTCAGAAAGCCCGTATACCCTCGATTTTCGGAATCAGCGACCCAAAATTGACCAAATCCACTTGATCTCATAAATTTCGCTTTCGGGTGACGATACCCCCCCCCCCCCCCCCACCTTCTCCTCCTGGTCTATTCCGTTTTTCGCATTCTAAAACACATAGTTAGCAAACCGTGATGTCAGAAATGGAACATCGCCCTAACAAACATGGTAGCTAAGACAGCACGGAAAGCAAGAGTGCACGAAAATGGCCATTTACTGTTCGCATTTACGTGCACGCAGTTTAGTTGGAATCTGAACCTAAGACCCGTTGATATCATTATAGCCTAAGCAATACAACGTCACCAATTTTTTAATTTCGCTCACAAATACACTGGGCAGGGATGGAAGCATGGAAAAATCTTCCCGAAATGTATTTAACCAAAAGGAAAATGGACTAGGATGAATTTGAATAAATAGTACTCACCAGTTGTTGGAATTTCAATCCGAGATGAAGCACCACAAAGGCACATTCACTCTATCGTTGTAAGCTATTAGTTAATGCACCGAGGTTTCATTGTCGTCCATAAAATGTCGAGAATAACATTCCATGTTCATTATTCGCCACGAATGTAGTGAATGTATAGAATTTCGTCACAAGCTTTGAATAATCCTCAAAACTGAAATTCATAGTTGTAATCGTTAGTTCATAAAGCAATTGTAGATCTACCAGCGTTCGCCAACGTTTCTTACGCCATTTTGATTGCAAACTCTGTTATAAGTTTCACGCCTCATAGCAGTTGTTCCTTTTATTTGCCAAAAATACCAAATACTATTATAACTTACGTGAATACCTTCAATAAAATCCACTTTAAATCCCTTGCGAAAAGTTAAACATTTTGACAATATAAGAACAGAATATCAATATCTTTAATCCATTTTGAAGCAGTTCGAGGATGCGCAATGTATGAAGGCCACGGCCTACCCCCCTAGTTATAGAACATAGACAATGTTCGAACCGATACTCGATACAGTTATATGGCCAAATCCTCACCTGGCTATACGAGCGCGGCAGCTTCATTAGCTTAAAAACGTAACCGCTACGATTGCCACCGCCATCAGGTACCGGTTTTGCTGTAATTTAATTATGCCTTTGAAAAAGAGGCCTTGCTGTCAGAGAGTTTTCCGAAACCACCAATGTAACGTAAATAACACTGCAGTTGGTGTGGATATCCTGTACATACGTAAGTACAGTACAGTAGCAAACACAGTACTACGTATTGGTGTGAAGTGCTATTGTTTACGTAACCTACTGCACCTACATGCGGTCTTTCCATCGCTTCACCGGCCAAATCAGAAGCTATATTGTAATCTCTTTTACTCATAAAGTAAGTCTTTTCTGACTTTTTGGTGACCGTGGAAAAATCCAGAGGAAACTTTTCAATGCAAATTTGGTGTTTAAACCCAAAATGCATACTGTGGATAGGTGTGGGAACGCATGAAGTATACATATTGCAAGCGTCGAGGTTAATACGGATTCTTTTTATGACGTCACATGACATAATGGGTTTTAGAAATTTTTGACGGCCATTCAATGGAGCTCAAAAAAGCACCCAGAGTCTATGAATCTTTATGGACCGAGAGGTGTCAATGTAGAAAAAAGCTAATGGATGCACCTTGTAGAGACTTCTTTGTTCTATCAATAACACTTGCAATTTGCCAAAACAATTAGGCAAAAAATTCATGTCAGGGCCACTTTTATACTCAAAGGAAATGACAAATCTTTTTTATTTCGCCGCTAAATTTTGTTCCATTACCATCCATATTTATTGCAGGAAATTTTGTCTTTTTATATGTCAGAGTGAAACAAATTACAATACACTACCTTTGTAATTGCAAACATTCTCAAGAGGGTGGAAATCCCCTTCCTATGGCCTTGTAATCACACTTCGAGTCCCCATGGGTAGTTTCCTGGATCCGTCCCTGCATTTATATTGGTTCTTGGTGATATACTCTACGGACTACAGGAGTGACTGAGACTGTCAAAATGTACATTAATATGGTAGACAGTTAAAGGAAACACCTGGAGTAAAAAGAGACGTTCTAGATCAGATGTTGAATTGCTTTGAAAGTCCACCGCCTACGGCAAATGATTGGAAATTGCATCTCATGTTCAGTTCCGTAGTAATGTATAGTACGTCTGGGTATCAAAGTGCTTTTGTAATAAACTGAAATCATTGTGAAAAGGACAATTGAAGACACTTGTTTAACGTTTCGCATCATTCAAAGTGAAGTCGTAATATATTGCAAGAAATAGCTTTGAACGGTAACGAACTTATCACGATACGATTGTCGAGTGTGAAGCTACTGGAATACATTTTTGAAGAGTGAAGAACAATCTTAGCTTTCTAAACTGCAGGTAGTCCCACTCTTAAACCACAAGTCAGTCGCTGCATGCCTCGTTATGAGGCATTTATACGGCGAAAACGTGGTATCGGAACACCACATAGTTGTCAGGAAATCGCACTCTCTCTCTCTCTCTCTCATCAAAGTTCAATGTTTTCAGTGCCTGTGCTCCTTTATTCGACTTCTTATTCGTTGTGCTCACGTTCATTGATCTCTACATTAGCATTAATGCCGAGCCATTTGTTGCTTTGTACAAATTGCAGCTGTGTCGTATCTAATTCTGGCTTTCCACTTTTTCACTGAATTGCTAGATGGAATATGCGACACCCAAACCATAATTGCTAATGAAATATCTAAAAATTTGTTGAAACTTTCCTGTTTAAGGTTTAGTTTCGCTTGCTTGGAAGAACAGAGACCTGTAGGGGAAACTTAACCAGAATCGGAACATGAATAGTTATGAAACTTGATACAGTCGTCATTTTTTTTATAAGTATGTGTATACCAAGTATAAGTTCGTACCCATGGAGTAAATTTTCAACGAATCTTTAACTTGCATCTTTAGCTTGCTACTCTGCCGAGTCTTTAAATCAAACCTAAATTTAAGTGCGTTGCAAAATTGTTTTTTTTTTCAAAATACCAAACAAAACCGGGCATTTTTGTCTTTTGTAGAAGCCACGATTTTCAAGTTTGTAAAAATGTTCAATTTCGTTTTGTCTGTTGCAGTCAACGTAAATTTTGCGCAGGCATTTTTTGAGGATTAAATGAAAAATTCCGCCATCATGAATGAATTTCGTTCTGTTTTCTCATGAGAGGTGGTATCACATAAACTATCATTTGCTTGCTTATGCCTTCTTGGAAGTAATACTCACGGATTCTTGAACCATGCCAACTTTTGCAAGACAATGTGAGTCTTACATGTATTCACTTGCAACACGGCGTCGTGACGCATGTTTTTTATTCAATATCAATGTGCATTCTTTAAGTTGAAATTTTCACCTTTCTTAATTTCGCAGTGTGGAAACATAAAACCACAGTTTTGACCTTATCTTTACTTTCCTGTTAACTTGTATCACCAAACACAAGTAGTTATTATGCATGGCTTCATGTGACAGGTGACGCATTATTGAAACATAAGCCGTTATAAGATAATTAGTAAAGCAAAGTCGAATACTGATTATTCACTTTGTTATAATAATATGATTGAGGGTAGGATTACTAGTACTGTTTTAGGAAAAGGCGTTGTACTGTTCTTTGCTTTCAATAGCCTAGTCTAGAAGATCTTATTTTATGATGTTAGATATCTTGCCAAGAACTGAATGACACGTAAATCACAGCTAAGATTTAGTTTTGATTTATTTACCAAAAAAAAAAAATCATCATGTTCTCGACATCACCAATACATTTTGCGAAGTCTCATGAAGTAGTTTTGAGCTACTTCTTCAGTTAGGCTGCAATTCATCATGTGGTATTGGATTTCTTTCATGTAAATGTCGATGCTGTCATTAATCAACAAATATATTGCAAATAGTTCTTAATTGCAGGTTAACAGAATGCATGAACTCTTCATGAGGCTTAAAAGTACCCTATTTTTACATAAAATAGGACCAGTTGTGGATCCCATAAACTCGACAAGGTGTTACTAACATCAACGCACTTTAAGTCTAGTGCATCAATATCACTCAGTTAAGTTGAGACAAAGAGCGGTTAAGAAATTATCAAGATCAACAGCTTACTCTATTTAGAGGAGCTTTTCAAAGTATATAAACTACCATAAATTGATTGGTTTGCCTGAATGAATAATTTAACAATATTAGTTACTGATAAGGTCATCTAAAATATTCACGAACATGCCTAGCAGCTGAGAACCGACTTTTATGTTTTAAAAATTAATTGGCCCTCGGTGGCCCCTTCTAAGGTAGGGTTTATCTCTTCATCATTCAAATCAGTAATAACATGTTGCCCAACACATTCCAACCAAAGCTTGCTTTTTTTAATGACGAAACGGGACTAACGAAAAGCAGACTACACAAAATTCGAAAACTGGCAGAATATCTTTTCGAAAACTGAAAGAATATCTTTCATCCGAATCAACCTACATTTTTGTACATTGAAGACCCTCCTTTTAAGGTGGATCCCTCACATGGTGTCTGAATGGAAGTGTAAATACTGTTTCATTTATCTTAGTTTTTCACCTTTTTCTTATTTCATCTTTAAACATATAATGCAAAATACCATAAGCTAACTGAATTAGCTTTGCCTTTTCTGTTTATTTCTTGCTTTTCCAACTCAACAGATCTGTAAATTAGGAAGATTTGCAATTTCACCTACGGATTGAAGATCCGAGAACTAACAAATCTAGTTGATTCATAACTTTTCAACATGACATGTTTATACTTTCGAGCGTAGGAAGACTGTGATCAAATTATTATTTCATTAAATTTTTTTTAATATGTCTGTTGTATCTTCCAGGAACATTTTTATCTCCAACGCCTATGTTGAACAATCTCCAGGCAACAGAAGTATGTCTGAGCAAACACCATCTCTAGTTGCAGTATATATTTCTGATTTCCGATGGCTTGCGATTGAAACACCCGGACGACAAATGCCACTTCTCCTAATGGTTTGAGCTATCTGCCTGATATACGTATACTCACATGCACTGATCGTGTATACCACAAATGAAACGACTGATGCATCTTCATCATTCATGTACGCCAGATAACGAATCATATAGAATGAGAATTAGACCACGAGGTGCTCACAGAACAACCGCATTTGATTCGTCAACATTTCTCATTAAAATAGCTACTTTGAATTCTCCTATTCTACACAATCGCACGACTGAACCGAGAGGACAAATCACGTGACAGGCTCAGTTCAGTATAAAGAGGTAAAGAGTTGATATTGTGGAGTAGATCGTTGCTGGCAGTGACACGCAATTTACAATTGTAGTTTGCTCTATAACATTAAGAACGATTTGGTATTTGGAAAGTTTCACTCGTTTGGATTGAAAAAAAAATGACAAGAAAGGACGTTGGAAAACGAAAAAAAATGTTAATCTCACCGATAATTTTTTGTTAAAACGTTATGCTTGATTTTAGGTGAACTTATTGAAGAGAGGATGCTTGAAACCACATGCTCTTTATGCGAATATTGTTTCTTGAACTCAAGGATTTCATGAACGCTATCGGAAAAGTGGAAAGAGTTAAAAAATAAATTTGGTTCGTAAGATGCTCCTGAAAGAGGAATGTTTCTGAAAATCATTTTTTATATGATTTATATTGTCTTGTTTAAGAGCAGAGACAATATCATTTTTTTCACAGCGGCTAAAATTTAAGTACGTGTTTCCTTTTCGGACTTTTTTCAGACTAACCCTTCAGACTGACTTCTCGATCGAAATCTTTATTATTTTTGTACTAGGGGAATGTGTAGTGTAGATCAAGGACATGGCCAACCTCTACTATTTCTTGTCTAAACGACTACGTCTCGTTCAAGGAAAGAAATTTTGTTCTAACGATGTTGTCATTGCAAACAGTAGCTTCACACTGATGCATTTGAAACGTAACCAACGAAAAATTTCAAAACATTGTTTTGTTTGAACTTCGGCTATAAGGGTGCCAATTGTGTAATGCTTTCACTACCTTTTAACACAAACAATTTAGCACAGAATGGGACTTTGGTGGCTTTCTGACATTGTTTGATAAAATTGTCATCTTCTGAATCTCGCTAAGAAGCAAAATGGAGTATAACGACAGTTTCTTTTATAACTACTCTTACGGCTCCTGTCTGTCATATAACTACTCTATAAGGAATTTCACTCATATGGCAGATGAATTTCTGTACAGTGATTCAGAAATTATACTACATAGGTTCGTCTTGCCTGTAATTTTACTGGTTGGAATAACCACCAACTGCGCCTTCTTGTTCGTGGTTTATCGTATTCCATCCATGAGGACTGTTGTTAACCAATATCTCACTCATATTGCTGTTGGGGATTTATTGTTCCTAATAACCGCAATTGGTAAGAAACTCCTTAGATTTTCTGCTTCTAAAAATAAATTCGACACAGGCACGCTTTGGCCGCATTGGATGGAAATTTGTTCCCACGTCGTAAACTACACTACTATTTTTGCGTCTGTCCTTATAATGACTTTAGTTGGCTTCGAAAGGTTTTATGCCGTATGTCGCCCCATGCGACTTTACGCAGCAACAACAAGTCAGACGATGGTGAAAGTCCTGTTAGCAGTTGTTTGGGTTTTAAGTGCATTTTTAGCTTTAACAACTATACCGAGCATAAGTATGGTAACAACTTACTGCGTCGTTTGGCCCGATGATCCTAGATTTGATGATATGGGAGATGTTTTCGACACTTACCATCATAGAAGTAAAGTAGCACTGGCATATACTTCGCTTGTTCAGACCGTGCCGTTTTTCGTTGTCATGGTGATTAACAGTGTTCTTTACGTTAAAATGGTCTTAACCATGTCTGGTAGACTTGGAACAATGCAAGCCCATGATTTAGACACACAGAGAAATATTGATTTACGTAACAAAGTGGCAGTGATGCTGATTATTAACGGAGTTACATTCTTTACTCTGACATTCCCTTTTCAATTGGTTTCGTTTGTGATAGGGATGATGACGCTTTTTAAAAGTAACCACACTTCTAACTCAATTACTAGTGACGGTATGAAGACTTTTCTCCAGATGCTGCTTTACTGCAACTCACTTATAAATCCGATTATTTACAACGCTGCCAATTCCAGGTACAGATCAGCTTTTGTGACAGCCTTTGGCATTGACAAAATGACGTGGATGAGGAATTTGTTCGTTTTCAGACCCCGGGATTACAGCACACCTCTGGGAAATGGCAAGAACAAAGAGAGTCCCACTAAGAACACAGTTACCACCACTTACAGCAACAGCTACACCACCGCTGCCAATGGAGACATCTTGCTAGAAAGCGACACCAAATGTTGAACATACTTGGATAGTGTAAGTCACCTTATCCTATTGATAATTGAGGGAACAGTTAGGATATAATCCCGAGAAGCGGAACTATGAAAACGTTAAAACAGTAGGACGGGCATTTGTCATAGCACGAAAAATTCACTCTGTTAAAATATGCAGATACATTTTATAAGTCAAAATTTTGACTAACCGCGATCGCTCCATTAGTAAAGATTTAAGCATTAAACCATCAGTAAAGCCTATGACTTTGCATTGACTATTAAACTAGGAAAGAAACCGATCAAAGCAAAATTTAGGGCGTATCATTTCTCACGACTAAGTCTTTTCGTCCTGTCCAGGTTTCCAGGTAAGACAGTGCAAATTTAAATTTTAAAAAAATGTAAGATAATTATTATATACGGCAAAAATATGTAAAACGAAAATCAAATGCCACCTCTGATGTTATAACGTTATTGAACGTCCGTAGAGTATTACTTCACTTAAGGTATACATCGATTTGCCTTACACAAACGGAAACTGAGCAACAGAAATTTGCTGCTTTGTTCAAGGTATTGGTTCCCACCAGCTGGAAAAGTATGCATCTAATAATAAGGAACTCAGTGAATTGTTGATTAAAAGGTAGTTCAAGAAGCTTGATCGATTTCGTGAAACCACCAACTGTTCTGCAGTATGAAAGTAAAACTCAAAACGCATTGACCGTTGACATTGACATAGAAGTTCAGTCATTCGCAAAATGGTTTCCAAATATGGAAAATCCATGCAGTTCACACTTTTATCGTTTTGCTGAACAATAAAGTAATTCGACTGATGAAGATGTAATTTTTAAACTGAAGAGTCCTCAGAGACAGCGCGAAACTTTTAAAACTATTAAGACTACTGTCTGAATTCAAGTATATCATTTCATTGCGTACTTTGAGGAAATCAGTACTGTTGTCGTTATGCATGTGTTATACCAGCAAACGCTAATCCTGCATTTGATTAGAGTAATTGATTGTAAGAGCGTACACTGAACGTTGGAAATTTGAACACTCGTACATATTTTAATCCGTGAAATTATGTCTGAGATCTGCAGATCTAAGGCATGTTTTGAAAATATAGTACAAAAGGAAAATCAAGGAAAACGGCTTCCGTCCGATGAGGTAGGTTAGGCATTCGGCTCATTTGATGGGTTTAGTGTGTAGTGTTCGGAGGAAACATGTGAAGCATATACATGGAAATGTTAAAAAGTATATATTTTGTATAATACACTATTGTTATTTAATCACAATGTTAAGCTACTTCAACACTTTGAAAATCCTGTGCTGTGTACATTACAATAACAATAGATGGCTGGTTTAGAGACCTTAAGACTTGAAATAGTTTGTTTGTTGCTAAATGTATAAAAACAAATTGAGCAGTGCTTTATATGTAGTTCTGTCATTGTTTTGTGTTGACATTTCTTGCTTTTTTCAATGCATTCCGTCCGTTTCCAAAAAAAAAAAAAAAAAAATGCGCAAAATACTCATTGCTTTCTCTCCTTAATTGTATTCCATTTATTTTATGTTTGACAGTGTGCATCATCAAGACTATCTTTTCATTTCCAAAAATGTATGAAATAAGGGATCTAGTTTAGGTAAATTCATTTTTGCCGTTTGCGATTTGGTTTTCGGCTGAACGGATAGGTTTAGACTTATCGAGCAAAATACAATATTTCTCTCCCTAATTTTATAACATTTTATGTAACACAGTGGGCATCATCAAGAACATCTTTTTGTTTGCGCGAATATGTTAAATAAAGGATCTGACTAAGGTAAATTCAATTATGCTCGTGTTTTGGTTCTAAGCTTAACGGTTATTTTACCAGCTTGTGAGTGCTGCTGCTGCTAACTAATAAATTGTAGTGTGATGATTGATGAAAGTAGCAAACATATTGGAGACAAGAATCATTTATTAAATAAAAGGTCTTTTTACAATCAAACGTCAGAGTACTAAAGCAATTTATTAGAGAAGGTACGTTATCAGGTGACTACTAAAATTAGGCGCACGACTGAAATTTGTCGAGAGGATCATACATTCCCTTTCTCTTAAAATTAGAAGCAGCAGAAGTTGGGAACTGGTAAGCATTTTCAGAGCTTTCCAATAACTTATTTATAGTAATATCGCCAATTATTGCTTTTGACCTGACTTGTCGCATTGCTTAGCTTGCCATCTCTGCTTTAGAAGAAGTTCATTAACCGCTTGACATTATCGCTTGACATCAAAGTGGATTAACGAAAATTTTTGGAAACAATGAGTAACTATATGTATGATTGGATTTTGTTCATAGTTTGTCCCAGGGTTAAATTCCATCTGATAGAACCTAATTGAAACGGTTAAGATTTCGTTTGGTTAGGACTGGGTTTTGGACATTTTCTATTCAAAATCTTTTATTTACTAAGTAAAAGCAGTCAGAAAAGCAGTTGAGATTTGTATGTTCTTTCAATTTGGCACCATTCGTAAATTTCTTGAATCCATTCAAAACCAATCGAGTAGCCTGTGATTTTGAAAATGGTCCCGAATGGAATTAAAGCCCGGATCCCACATGAGTAAAGCGTTTGATAGCAACTTACCTGTATCCTAAATAATCTTTCTTTATTATCCATCAGATTCAGAGTTTACAATGTTCATGAAAAGAATTATATATTTCCATTATCTATTATATATATAATGTTTAAGTTATATTGGGCTAGTTGCATTCAGTTATTATTCTTAGCCACGTCAACTAATCATAACCTTTGACTGAGTCGTCCTGAAAATATTTACTCTTTGAACAGTTTTGCAGAGGAAGAGAGGATACTTCATCATTAGTTGTGAAAGAAAGGTTCATTCCATCAGTGCATTGAGTGCTTCTGTTCGTTGTGGTGAAAGCATGTTGGTACTGAACTCGTTTTCAAAATCATTCAATACTGTATTTGAGCTCGTTTCGTAAAGATTAAAGCGACGTCATTTTTTCCTTTGTACGGTATGAAAAAGACCATCGCCATTTGAAGGGTAGCCCTCCATGGATACCAGTAAACCAACTTCATGCATATTTTTATTTATACAATTTGTAGCTCTGATCGTTGTTAGTTTGATTTTCATAGAGACTATGTGATGAAATCAGTCTTTATTTTTTTCAAAAGTTCTGCGTTGCTCTTGAAAGATATAAACTTTATCGTATAACAGTTGTTTCGTAGACATTTAAAGTTGTCAATCACCGTCGTCTCTAGCTTGTAAGAACGAGATTCAAGCTAGCTTTTCATACGCATATTTCAATGGGAGGAAAAGTAATTGTAGATGAAAATGGCATATTTAGTACCGTTCCGTATTGAAGTGTTTTTGATTCCATGCACTTGAATTCTTCTGTATTATGGGATTGTAAAAGCAATGTTATTTCCTGTTTATGAAATATTTCGTGTGTTTAAATCTCTTAATGTCGGCACATACATGTAAGAAAAAGCTGCTTCAATAAACTCAACACAAATGACGATCTGGTATCACACTCAACTCATTCTGGTTTTACTATCCTATTGATATTCTTCTGCTCGATTCATTTTTCGAACAATGTGCATATAATATTATGTTAAACCTCTCAGAATTTGTTTACCTGGTATTGGGAAAGGATGGTTCTTCCCAGAGACATGACGCCGTTCTCATGATGTCAGCGGTACTTGTACCATTCTTTTGTTTAGGACATGATTGGTAACCTACGCTATTTGCAATGGACGTCTTTATACTAAAACCAAATCCGGTTACACCGCCAACCAATGACAATGAATTTAATACTTTTCCAAAGTATATCATGCAATTCCAAAGTGTATATATATATATATATATATATATATATATATATATATATATATATATATATATATATATATATATATATATATATATATATATATATATATATATATATATATATATATATATATATATATATATATATATATATATATATATATATATATATAGCCTTTGAGATTGCGTCACGGATCCGCCTTGCTGAAGAACAATCAAGCAAAATGCACGTGTCTTTGTGCCGAAGGGACTGAATACTGTGCACTGTGGCATTCCACGTGTGTACACACCCATCGAACAAGTGTGTCAACAGGTCGAGTGTGGTCTACTAGACTGCTAGGGCTTATGATATTGTGCGACATGAAACGGAACAAATAAGTTTAGGCTACCCATGGAATAGAAAACATAAACCGAAAAGGGGAGGACAAAATACAATCAGTCAAAGTAGGCCCCGGCCTATGTACATATTACTTCGTTCTGTTTCGCAGATAGGCTATCATTAGGGTGGTGGGGTATTGATATTCTGTGAAACGAAAGAAATAGCCTTAAGCCTTCCCTGAAAACACGGAGCACATTTAAGGAATATGGCATGGACAAAATTCAATCTGTCAAATTATTTACATGTATCTTGCCATGTTTCGCAAAACATCTTTAAAATATATCAATAAATATACCATCAAAGTATCATCAATATAATGAGGGTTTGATAATCTGCGAAACAAAACGTACCGTGAAATCACGATTTGTTGTATATAAAAATAGCACAGCGGGTTAGGGGAGGACAAAACTCAGTCGGTCATAAAAGCCTATTTACCGATCATTCGTAGAGTACTAAAGCTTTTGTAGAAAACTGGCATAAACGGGCGCAGAGAATTCATCATTCATCATTACTTAGAAACGGAATTATCAGGGACTTTACTACGGAGAACGCTTATTTTACCATGATATAGGCGGTAAGGTATAGCCAGGCTATAAGCAGAAGTATGGATGTGACCCTCTCTCATGCTCACATGACTTTACACAATACACCAAAAAGGGGTCCATGTATATCGGAATGTTTGCTTGGCGGTCCAGAGCATATAGTAAAACAGAGATACAGTTAAACTTTCATGGAAAAAAAAAATTACAAATTCGGAGAAGATTCGAGCACAGCTTTAAAGTTGTAGGCCTACCCGATATTTCATCTACAGTTTTGAAACATTGTGTTGAAGTTTACGTTGAGCATTGATAGAAGTTAAATTAATAGAGAAATAGAATGATCTAATTTATGGGAAGGATTTAAAATCTGGTCAGAATCTGATCTGAATTCTCTGTACGCCGTATGACCGCGGCTAGAACTATCTCTTTTCGCAGATTTTCAATACCCCACCACGCTGATGATTATGGGTTTTTTGGCAAAAAAGAGCCAAAAATATGTACATAGGCCTAGGCCTACTTTGACCGATTGAATTTTGCCCTCCCCTTGTCTGTTATAGTTAACCATTCCATAGGTAGTCTAAGCCTAATTTGTATCGTTTCGTTCCGTTTATAGGCCTTCTACTAGGTATTTGCATGTATCCAACATAGACCCGGGGAGAATTATGACGTCGTATAAAACGCCTTTATTGTAGCAATACCTCATTCACGGAATCTGTTCACTTTATTGACCAATTCTACATTGGACTATCATGCTTAAAAAATGGTTATCACATCTAATTCGTTGTCGTTGCTAAGTGTGACCGCGGTTTGTTTTCCAGACTTTCCTCAAGAAAATCGATACTAATTTTGTATCGGTATCTGGGTATGTTGCGAATTGTCTCGATGCAAATTTTATTCCAAATTCAGATGAAAGAAATGAACTATTTTTAAATAACAATTACTTTACGAAGAACACTACTCTTATTTATCGACATATTCGATATTACGGACTGGGTGAGGAGCATTGACTTCCCTTTCTGAAATATTCCCAGGGACAAATCAAGAATAATACAGACCTACGTTTTAACTCCTTAAACAAAGATATCGTACGAATCGTACTCCTATAAATCGGAAGAATTTAGCCTACCATCCTGACGTCCCAGAGAAGCGGACGCTTTGCCGGCGATGCGTCTTGCCGTCTCTTCAAAACTGTTAAACCGTCATGTAGACGGTAAATGGTACAAAAGAACTTCGGCAACCAAGAAATTTAAATATTCACATGTGCAATTTACACGCGGGTAGGCTAAAAACGTACTGCCGAATACATCAGAAGGTTCTTGAATTCTGGGGTGATTCGCCCCTGGAACCAAAACTTCATGAATTCGTGCTCGGGCTGTGATGCAGGTTCTAAGATTTTCATCATTGACAGCAAATTTCAAAACACAATTTCTGGCTAAATGTCTTCGGACTCCATGGGTTGGGACACGCGCAATAATGTACAAGACTGTCAAGTCATATCTTTGTGTTGTGGTCTTATTAGGGTTATGAAAGCATTTAGGTCTGTTCTGTGCATTTAACACACACATCCTATAATATAAAATGTCTGGTTCGTGTTCCTTCACACTTTGTTTATTTGTGCACAGAGCAAATGGTGGCGCTCCACTTAAATGCTAGCTGAACGGAGAGCTGGTACTACGTTTGTGTGAGGAATGTAGCTCAAAGTATGGGGCTATGTTGGTAGCGCCATTTTCACGCGTGCTGATTTGGCTTTGTGTGCTCCGTCGAATGGAACCGGGGTTAATAAAGAAACATTGAAATCGATTGTGGCTATGGCAAGCGAAATGTCCAATAATTAGAAAAACCAAGTTTATCGGTCGAAAAACCAAGATTATCGGTCGAAAAACCAAGATTATCTCCATATCTTGGTCTTTCGGTCGAAAAACTTGGATTTTCAAAATAACTTGGCTTATCGGTCGAAAAACTTGGATTTTCAGTCGAAAATCCAAGTTTTTCGATCTATCTGGTATATCGGAAGATTAACTTGGTTTTTCGAAGCCGAATGTCCAATAATTAGAAAAACCAAGTTTTTCGATCGAAAAACCTAGTTTATCGGTCGAAAATCCAAGATTATCGGTCGAAAAACCAAGTTTATCGGTCGAAAAACCAAGTTTATCGGTCGAAAAACCAAGTTTATCGGTCGAAAAACCAAGTTTGTCAATGCAAAACGTCCAATGATTATGAAAACCAAGTTCATCGGTAGAAAAACCAAGTTTTTCGATCGAAAACCAAGTTTTTCGATTGTTTCGAAAAACCCGGTTTTTCGATTACCAAGGTGATTTGCAGGTTCTACTTTCTGTGACCACGACATGCGACTCCTTCAAATTGATGGGCTATGTAACAACATGTATGCAGCTCAGTACGTACGTACAGTACATATCATATTGCATAGCTAACGTTGGTAACTTCTAAAGAGGACATCGTCAAGAAACAAAAATGGAATTTAGGTTGGCCAAAATAATATTTTTGTTTGTGATTATCAACACTGTTTCAGCACCATTACCTAACAGACAAGAAAGATCGTCAGAACCTAAAGTTGCTTCATTCCTTAGTCGACTGCCAAATCTTCGCTCATTTCAACGGTGAGTAGCCTGCCCCCACCCCGACACAAAAAACGGAAATGGAAGGAATGGAAGAATAGAAAAGGAAAAAGAGGAAAAGAAGGGGAAGGAAAGGAAAGAAAGGCAGAAGAAAAAGGGAAAACGGAAAAAGAAGGGGAAGGAAAGAAATGGGAAAGGAAAAAAAGAGAAAATTGAGAAAAGAAAGAAAGTGGACCAACTATAACATCAAAAGCAAGGATGATCTGCATCCGTGGAACACTGTTTTGGTTAATATATGAACATTTATTTAGAAAAATATATGAACATTCATTTACTAGTCGCCTAAAGTTAATATAATAATAATATCTGAGGTCCACTTTATCGGAGGAAAGACTTTCCTATCGTGCTCTCCTCATTATACAGAAAGCGACATTTCTGCGAGTATTGACTTTGATTCAGTCATCAATACATTCAGTATATGACCATCTGACGAATGGAACTTATCTATAGGACAATACAGCCCACATTTAAAGACCGTTCATGCAAGAAGACCAAGAACATTAAGCGTTTTTTCCTTTAACGTTTAAAAATGTTTATTTGGATGTAATATATCAGATATATTTTCATATTGACATATGAATTGTTAAACTTGAGTTCGTGTATATTTTTCGTTTTACCTGAAGACACCAAGTCATGTAAGTGTTGACCATATTGCATAAAATTTGCTCGCATTTGGGATGTGAAAAGTAATCTTTTTTTAAAGTCATCCCGAGTCTCTGTCAAAGTGCCTTGAGGTGAAAAGTAATCAAAATTATATTCAGATGGTGGTGTTTGAGGAGGGGAGCGGTCCACAACCCCACCATAGGTGTAGAAAGCGGGGACTGGGGGCGGTGACAACCCCCCCCCCTCCGTGAAAACTGAAGCAGCGGAACCATGCTTCCGCCCCTCCCGGGTAATAAATCCCCTTTTTTCATTGTTCCAAATCTCAAAAGGAGCTGCAACTAAACTGCAATGTGAGGTGCATTTGTTGTCGCACATAAATCAGTTTGGCAAACTTTTCCCAGCTCTGGAAATGACAAAATCGGATATTTAGCACATGTGACACTACATTATCAAGAGACACCGCAGCTATATTGCCATTTTTGTACACTGTCTTTCATACAATTCCAAATTTTCTTCACTGAAAGCTCTTGGTTTTGAAATATTTTGTCTAAATAGTTCGAGAAACTTTTGAAATGTAATCGTAAAGTGCCAGTTCGTAGGCCTTAGATAACATTAGGTAGCATCAACGACTGAGTAATCGTGCAATCTAGCTTCTTCTGGAAGCAGTTTATACTTTGGTTTCGCCGAATGGCTTTTTGCCAGACAGTCGGGAGGACTTTAGAATGCAATCATTCTCAGATTTGCCACCAATATTTGAAGGAGGTACAGATTCGTCAGTAATCCCCCAATTCTTTAAACTTCCTCATGGGAAACCCAGAAAGCTTTCTGCAATACAAGCTCTATATTTACAAATGTGTTTAAGGACCCAAATTTTCGGTGTGTACCTAATATGGTAGTGTTCACACCAAAGAAAAAAATCAGAATTACTTTAAAAATTTTTTTTTTTTTTTTTTTTTTTGAAAAGGCAAAAAATTTAGTATAAAAATGTACCTTTTGATCAATTGGGTATAATGAGTTGCATGGTCCAAAATTGTACTCCCCTCCCCCCCACTTCAATATTGCCTCCGACGCCACTTAACACAACACTTCCCTTGAGGCCCTAAGACACCCACAAACTAAAACAGTGTACATCATCTCAACAGCTCAACTAGTACAAAATCGGGAAACCTCTATGGTATTGCCCCCTACCCCCCCCCGGACAGTCAGGTCTGGTTACGCCACTGATTTTGGCCAACCTGAATTCCATTTTTGTTTCTTGATGATGTTCTTTTTAGAAGTTAAGGACCTAAGCTATGCAATATGATATGTATCAATCATTTTGAAGGAGCCGCCATCTAGCATGTCGTGGTCGCAGAAAGTAGTACCGGCAAATCACCATGGTAATCGAAAAACCAAGTTTTTCGAAATAATCGATAAACTTGGTTTTTCGACGGAAAAACTTGGTTTTTCGACCGATAATCTTGGTTTTTCGACCGATAAACTTGGTTTTTCGACCGATAATCTTGGTTTTTCGACCAATAATCTTGGTTTTTCGACCGATAATCTTGGTTTTTCGACCGATAAACTTGGTTTGTCGACCGATAAACTTGGTTTTTCGATCGAAAAACTTGGTTTTTCTAATTATTGGACATTTCGCTTGCCATATGTGGCTGTGATAATCCGACTATGATGTGGAATAAATCAAGTGCAATATAGACTGTTCCAATAATAGACCGATCCTTCCTAAACAATGAAATGAAATGTTTTCGATATATATACGGGTCTTGTTTGTATGAAATTCAGTCAAAGACCGATTCATTGTCAACATGATGTGGTCTGTTTACCATTGGGGATTCAGAGCAAGAGACAGCAAATGAACTCATTAACTCAGCAAATATACAACACGTTTAACTGTGGTGGAGATGCTTTGAAATGGGATTTGTTCGGCAGCAAGCAGTTCATCCACGTTCAGGACCACCAGCGAGTGAGAACTTTGTTCAAGGGCAGTAATGACGATTTGGAGCCCATACCTACTAGCTAAAATATACTATTTAACGTGAACTTCCTGCAGCTTTGAGCGACTAGTATGTATCAGCAGCGATCACTAATTCTCGTAATAATTTTGCCATTGCAACAATTTTGGAGTTGTATCACTTTAATCATGTCGTGCGCATCAGTTCATCGAGAAGTAATTGAATACCTTTGTAAGTCTAGATTTTAAGCTAACACTCACAATCCTGTTCAAGAAAGGTATAAGATAAACAACTTGTGAAAAAAAGTTTCACATTTATTATGAATAATTGTCAACTGTGTCACAAATTTCACATGCACATAGAGCTAAGTCGGTTCAAAATTGTCTATACAGATTTAAAGCTAGACACATGGTCAATATTGTGCAAATGTGAAAGTTTCATTTCATTTGGGAATGTAGGTTGTCACGATTTGCCGTGCCGAAAACGTAACCAAGGTAACGTTTAAATTCTTCTTCCTTTTTGGTCTTCGGCGTCAGTGATGTCAGGCAAATTTGTAACGTTAGTTTATTTTACTGATTTAGTTTATTTTTGATTTAGTTTTGTACCGCCAGCGACCAAGAAATGTTTTCCACATTGCCGAATTTTCAAACAAAAGAATCTTAGAGGGCTGTAGCCCTTGCCATGTTGTCTCCTGAGCCTACAACTATGTACTTAAGTTTCTTTTCCCAAAAGCATCCTTGGAGGTAGTTTCAGACTGGAATACAACATGAAACCTATTGAAGTTCAATAAAACCAAGCAGGATACTTAAATTGCCACTTTAACAATCTCTTTGAATTCTAAAATTACACTCTAGACTAATTTTTAATTAGAAGCAACACCTCACTTTAACAATAATACGGATAACTCCAAAATACGAATGATCATAAACGGTTAGTCTTGCAGTTAACAGCTCCTATTTATATTCTTTTTTACGCTCTGTTTAAAGTTTTGACGCATGATTAAGCTCTTAAGATGATCAGACATCTTGTAAAGACGCTTCTGCCAATGTTTTATTGTTGGAGAGAGTAGTTCTAGTAATAAGGTATAGTAGAATAATTGTAGTATGAAAAATTCCAATTTTAACAGGCCAAGGTTGCAGTCTCAAGCTGTGTCAATGTTTTGATTGAGTCGAAAACAGTGCGTGAAGGTCAATATATACAAAATCAACCAACAGGAACAGAAAGACCTTGGTTTAAGTCAAGGAGATAAAAGTGTACTAAGTTTTATAAAAACTAAATAAACGTGATTACAAGGCAACCCGTTGATAATATAACATGTTGTCTCTTGCTATAAAGGGATAGTTTGAGATAAATATTTATCGTCCATTCCATACTTCAGTGCCTTAAATTGAGTTGCAGGCAGAGCATATTCCACTTACATTGGTAACCAACCAGATGTACTAACTTTTTTCTGCATATGACGTTAAGTTTACGTTTCTTTTTCTCAGTCAAATATTTGACAGAGGCTACTGTGAAACCTCAACAAGGTGTTTGGGTTTCCACTAAATATCGGAATTCTGTTTTATCTCTGCATTATTACATATACCTCTGTAATTGACAAAGCTTTGAAGCCGTCGATCGAATCACAGGCTTCAATGCTTACTTACGGGACATGGATACAATTTCACCATGGCATTGCAATTGATGGTATGACAGAATCTTTCAAATGCGTTTTGTATAACAAAACTTAATCAATATGTAAAATTATGAACGTACGGTCATTCTAGGAAGCCTGGGGTAAGTCAGTTCGAAATCCTTGTTCGGTTTTTATCGGTGCATGTGTGAATTAGACGAATTGTGTATGAAGGGCTTGGTGCGTACGTTGGAAGATATAAATCAACCTTTTTTATTTTTTTAATTTTGTTTTTTTTTACATTTTGCACAATATTTAAGGATCCTGCAAAGTTTAAGACATTTTAAAATCCCTCATCCTTAATCCCTCATCCTTAATCTCAAACAGTTGCTCGCAACCACCACACCGCAATACTTGCGTTGCTAGGATCAGCGGTTGTAGAAAATCACACAGACTAATATTAACATTCAAATGTAATCTAATGAGAACAAATTTACCATTATCAAAGTTTGGACCTGGTGTATGTCTGAAAATTAGATGACGAAAAGAGCCGTGAAACCGTAACGTGGGTGTAGGAGCCCATGGTGTGGTCCAGTATGGTCCAGTGACCAGCGGTAAGGCTACGGAGGAGGAGATGGCAATATAACCGAAATTTCTTTCATTTACTCCAGCTTAAGTCAGTTAGGAGTTAGTTTAACCGAAAAGAAAAAAGAAAGCACCTCTCCATAGATTTAATTTTTCCTCAAGAGACGTGCTAAAAACTCAAAGCTTCCCCAGGACAACCATCCGGAAGAACGGACGCTTTGTGCTCGGTTTCGTGGTGTGTCCAACATTTTTGCCGACAATATTATTCTTTGCCTTTCGTTTGCCCTCCAATTTCAACATTTTGGCCATTCTTTCTTTCTTTCTTTCTTCCTTCCTTCCTTCCTTCCTTCCTTTCTTTCTTTCTTTCTTTCTTTCTTTCTTTCTTTCTTTCTTTCTTTCTTTCTTTCTTTCTTTCTTTCTTTCTTTCTTTCTTTCTTTCTTTCTTTCTTTCTTTCTTTCTTTCTTTCTTTCTTTCTTTCTTTCTTTCTTTCTTTCTTTCTTTCTTTCTTTCTTTCTTTCTTTCTTTCTTTCTTTCTTTCTTTCTTTCTTTCTTTCTTTCTTTCTTTCTTTCTTTCTTTCTTTCTTTCTTTCTTTCTTTCTTTCTTTCTTTCTTTCTTTCTTTCTTTCTTTCTTTCTTTCTTTCTTTCTTGCTCAGTTTTTACTCTCCATCAATTGTCTGCTACTTCACAAGAATAATGTGTTAAGTTTTAACATGAAAAATCTAGTTTTGCGTTTGAGGGTTTCCATTGTCCGTTAGGTTGGTACATAACCCTGGGTAAGTTACAACCTTTAAGTTAAGTTCCTGTTTTAACTCAGGACTCCTCATTGTTGGTCATGTTTTCTCTTTTCAGTTGGGAAGCTGACCTCGGAATCACCGCTTGTGGAAACCTGCACTTGGAAGAAAGAGTGGTTTATTTATTCTGTATAATTCCAGTTTGGGATCAAGAAAACTATGATACCTACCAGACTAACTTCGCAAGTTATTATACAATATCAGGCGAAATTATCGACCAAGAGGCAAAAGAATCACTAGGAGATTTTATGTTCCCCAGACTGATCGCTGGGCAAATTTTTCTCAAAATCATCTGCGAAGTTCACAACAAACACCAAATGACAATTTGTAGGAAATATACCTAACCACATGATTCGTTCATAAAATATTCCAATATTCCCGAAGACGGTCAATCCCGCTTTGTTTATGCGTATACGATTCTGTTGCAGCACACATGTTTAAAGTAGGCCATTTTGAAACGTAATGTATGATAGTACCTAGTATATCACACTACTGCGATACAAGATCCAAAAATACAATACCATGCATCGGGCGTGCACATACGTAAGTGATACAAAGGTATGTGCATGTAATGAATGGATAAAGCAGAACAAAGACAGACTTTATAGCATTTTTAGTACCATCATATTTTTGAAATATTATTTGTTCTATCTCTTTTAAATGATGTTTCAACATATTCTCATCTTAAAGAAGGAAAATGTGCGTTTTTAGACTTAGCAACACGGGCATCACTAGATACTTTTAGGGGGGTCGTATTTTGCAAGAAGAAGGAAGTTATTGCTGAGTGTACGCTTAAGAGCCTCTTGGGGGGTCCAGGGACGAAGTTCCTGGAAGCTCTGAGTAGTTAGACATTTCAAATGCCTATAATGCGGTGAAATATCGTCAATATTACTAATTTGATAATTTAGAAATTATGATTTCATAAAGGTGCAGACCGAACCCATATATGGAGTTCAAAGAGAAAGCTTTTGAATCTTAAAACTACAATTGCGCCACAACGTTTTTTTTTTAAAGTTGGGGTCCTATCGTGAGACCCACTGGCTCGGTAAAGGGAACCAACTGGAGTGATAGCATTCAGGGGCAACTGAAGATTCGCAGGACAAAAACCCTTTTAAGCTCGTGAAATATAGTATAGTATTCAAGATTAAGCAGGTAAAACGAACGAACCTCAAATAACAAAGCATGAGGAAATTTTAAGCGAATTGAACTCTGCAATGCATACAAGATGTCAGGCTTTACAGAAAAGAACAGTAATTTTTACACAATATGATTTTGCCAATGTGCTTTATTTTTTTACTTTCAACCTTTCTCCTTAATGACCTCGAAAATAGTGTCGTTTATTCCATTACAAGGGTAAAAATTAAAAACGACCGGCAAAACTTTCAGGAAGAACAGAAGAACTTAGTTGAGATTTAGAATAATGATTGACTCATGACTCAGTTTGATACGTTTGCACCGGTAAAAGGAAGTTAATTTTCAGTTCTACTACCTCTGCCATCCATTGTTGAGAATCCTGCATTCTGATTAGTTAGACACGGGGCTTAATTTCACTATACATGGCCAACAAACGTAAAAATAATGATAAAGATGAAGTTTTCACCCATTTTCTTTAATAGAAAAGAAAAAAAACACATTTGTCTGATACTGTCTCATAAAGCTTTTCGACTCCAAATTAGCAACATAATAGACTCTGCTTCGCTTTGTCCGTTATTTTGCAAATTTGGAGTCTCGACGGTTTTTTCATCATAAAAGTCAGCCAAATGCGATTTATTCCTTATATATCTGTACCATCATTTCCTAAACTCGAAGGGTCTTTGACTGAGCAGATTTTGGTGGGATAATTACCTGGTCATAGTACTATGCGATCAAGTAAAAGCAAGGTATTACTGGCATATTGCACCGTTTATTCAAATGTGGATATTAAACACAGCTAGACAAGTATATGGTACGCATTCAATAAGCTAGGGGTCGAAATTTTAAGGGGGCATCCTACTCTACAGGTTTTTCTGTGTGTATTACCCTTAAATAAGTCCGAACAGTCGACTGCCACAATAATATCATCAATTTTGGAATTATTTTTTCGTTGCGATTTTAAGTCAATGTGAAATATCCCGCCGGTGCACTAACGTCTTGATATTTAAGTATATTGAACTTTACTGACAGGAAGCAGTTTACCTACCCAAATATGAACAGAATTCAAGAGATGAAAATACCGTTGTAATAAAGCTTTTTACAATTAAAAATGATGGTTGCGTTTAAAAAAAATTTCATTTAAAGGTTTTTCATGAAAAAGACAATTAGATATATGATTATAATACTATGGAAAGGTGTAGCTACATATAGCAAATAGAATTTGCTAGCGGAGGGCACTTTACAAAAAGTAAGGGGTGAAATATTAATTTGGGGCACTCGACCTGTAATTGCAGCGAGATTGGGCATTCAAAATATGAAAAGAAGTTTATTCTTTGCAATGGCAGAAGAAATCCTCTTTCGACTTTGGTAAATCCTTTAAACGTTTCACGATCTTTGGGAAAAATACTCAAAGAGGGTCGTTTGTACACCCGACTCCCCTTGGTGACGTCCATGCCCAAGTTTACGCTCGCTATATCGGTTTTCTCGGAATGCTTATGACGAAGTCTCTAACCAAAGTTCATTCCCTGAAAATCGCTATCTACTAAAACGAGTTTCTTTTGAATATTTAATTTTCTCCTGTTCTTCAGTTTCCAAAACATACTCAATTACACAAGACCTTGATTAAGAATCATTGGCATTTTTAACGGGTGTTTGTTTCCGCTCTGCGTGGGCTAGCTCGAGAACGGTCTCCCAGAATGCATTTCACCGCGAGTGCTGAGGGTGTAAAGATTGCGCAATAACGGTCACGAATGCGAGGTCTACATCCCAACTGTTTTGTACAACTTTTTAAAAGAAGAAGTCTTAAAGAAACATACCAAAGAAACAATCAGTCATATAGTGCTTTACCTCTATGGTTTTTAATTTGTAGGTCCCTTTTAGTGCAGGGAGTTACGAGGAAACCAGCGCAACTCCCTGGTTACTGCAAGGATGTCAGAAGGATTTTGATACTTGTTCTAAAATTTTGACAGTAACGGCCAATCGGTGTTCCCAAAAAGTAAAACAATGTACGGTTTATGCAGCATTTGTGAAAAGGTTTTTGTTTGTGTAGGAAGCTACCTTGCTGCTATATTGAAACCAATGTAAATTCTTTCATTGTTCTGCAACTTCATACTTAGATCACATCAACGTTTCCGTCCTTACACCAAACCTTAGATATGAAGTTTCATATATTGGCCATATATGGATTTCATGAATTGGCCAGATATGGATTTCATGTATTGGCCATACATATTCAGATGGGATTGACATCTGGGCCAGATAAAGAGCACTTTCCTAGATCATGAAAAAATGTTGGTTAGATACATTTCCAAGCTACACCCGTATATGCGAATTATTTGTTTCAGTTCACTTAGTATGATGCAGTATGAAAAAAGCGAAGCTACTAGATGACTGCAATGTCTGGGAATGTAATACCATATACAAAACATGTCTTAATTTGTAACAAGCATAACCCAAGGAATCCGATAAAAATAACGTAAACAAAATTTGTATCAAGTTAAATTTGGCTTGATATGACCATACAAAAATTTATTTTCATATCTCCACCATCAAAGTTGAATCAAGTGACTGTCATACCTGGCCCTTGACGTAGTCATTAAAAACTGCGATTGCAGATCTGGGCAGACATTTCAGCAATAAATGCATTGCTTCCCAAGGCCATATAAAACTTCATTTTGTTTCATAAGGTTATATCTGGCTTGATATTGCCATAGAAAACTGCATTTACATAACTGGATTGGCATGTTTCCAAGTTTAATATCGCTTGATATGGCCATATAACCCTTTATTTGCATATATGGAATTATATAAGCCTTAGGTTATATCTGGTATAATATGACTATCCAAAATTTAATAGAATGTACGTATCATGACACCTAAACAAGGTTGTATTTAGCCAGATATAGCCACAAACAAATCTATACCTGGATTTCGTGTATGGAAAATTCCGGACAGTGTCAAGGACCTCTTTGTAGAAGACAAGAAGCAGCATATAAGGATCTTGGTGTCCAAATTACGGTTTCACTTCGAAAACTTTCAAACCTACAACTTATCATGCTGTCGCACTCAGTAGAATTTAAAACCGGCAAATAATATCGTTCCTATGTATTCATTTCAACTAAGGTTCAATTCATACATGCAATAAAATTTTCAAGCTAATGAATGACTGAGGAAGCGATCCTTTCAATCCAATATACAGCAGTTCACGTAATAATATGAGATTATATTAACCGTAAACCAATGACTATGCATATGACAGTCAGCTTTGCTCGTCAAAGTCTTTATACCAGTGAGAAGCTGGAGAAAATGCAAAGGTTTGTGCAAGAAACATCGAAAATGCTTCATTATAATCCTTTTTATTAGCAATCTTTGAAACATTTCAAATGATTCTTTTGATCCCTCAATAAGGATAGCTTGTATTGATTAATCAAATAAAAGCAATGAATGGTAAGCAACGTGTGATAACTTTTTTGAAAGGTTTGTTATTTTATTTTTATTAAACCTGGCCTCAAGTATTGAGACTATTGTTGCAAACCGATGCAGTGCATATGCACTGGTTGGTACTAAAGACTGAGATATTACGTCAATTTTGTTTTTTGACTTAACTAAAGCCTATTCGAAATAACTTTTCTCTTCACTTCCACTAAACAGACGGAGATAATGTAGAGAGAGTGTATAAGAGAGAGTGAGGAGAGACTGTATTACCTTAACAAATCCTTATATTTCTAAACGAAAAAAAAAATGAATTCTAATATTCACTCCACTTATTTGTAGAAGAAACCATAGTGCATACATACCCTCTAAAATAAATAGTTAAACTTTCACAGGGTTCAGTGGTTACGTATACGTCATCAACCATTCCTACTCACTTTTAACCAGCAAATCTGCGAAGAAACTAGGTACAACTCGAATATGAGTTTCGTTATATTCATCACTGTGATGGTTAATTTTACACATGTTCCGAGATGAAGTTTTAAACAAAATTGTATAGCTAGCATAGAAAGACCTAAATAAATTGTATTATGTAACAAATAAAATTCACCAGATAGTGTCTATTGCGTACCTTTATCGATTACTTCCCGTAACTGTATAGACGTTAATGGGGCTGTCCTTTATATTCAATGTGGAAAAGGAACGTTTCAAAGATACATATCACATCTAACTTATACTAAGGAGTAGATATATAAAAAAAATCAAGGAGTCATTAAAATTTACCAAAGGATAAAACCATACGTTTATATCAGTACTGATAGATACAAATTAGTGATTACTCTGACAAGTTTTTGAACGGCCATCCTCGTAATGTGCTACATGGACGGTCGTAGGTGTGTTTCCTCCTGGCAACGTCATCTATTACACACTACGAATGGTGCACAAACAAATCACTTTGAGGATGCCTAAGTCCTTGTTAAAACCCAGATTTGGGGTACTAAGCCAAAGGAGTCAATGTTCAAACACAAAAAACACTTTTTTGATATTCTTGAGAGGCAAACCCTGCTCCTGAGGAAAAAAATGTAAAATTTTAAAATGGGATTAAATAAGGTCAGGTCGGATACAACCTTAAAAAGGTCCTCTAAATTACACAGAAAAAAAAATGCCTCGACAGTTCCTAGTGCAGATTAAATGTTTTTAATCAAAGTCATTTGACATTATCGATTTGGAGCTGTTAACGAGATGTTATTAAGTAAACGTTGCCTAATTTTGAAGCTATTTCGGAGTATATAAATTGTTCGATGCAGGAAAACCCTTAACAGATATCCTGCAATGAAGATTAAATGACTTAAATTGTCCAACGAATTACACATTTGTAATTTGATTTCCCACTTTTGAATGAGTAACTGAAGAAATATTGTTTACCTTATTAAAAAATCGTAAAATTCGGTGAAAAAGTTAGAAGAATCTAAACATTTTCATTGAAAATGCTCTTCTTAGGGGGTGGGGGCTGGCGATTTCATCAACATTGCGCACATCTGTGAACGAGCTTCTGGTATCATTTCTCAGCAAAATATACTGTTGTACCGTTTCGTCTTGTTGAAGTAAGCATTTGTGGCAGAGCTGGTAAAGAAAGGAATTGCTATAGATTCATTATCACCAAGACCGCTCTTTTAGACTCTACCGGAATCTTATCAGGGTGTTTCTAGCGATCGAATTATAAAATTTGTTTCTTCAATAAAGGGTTCAGGTTGAGGCAGTTTGTTAAACTCGTCAAATTCTCAAGTACTTGTGAACGGTCTACTGAGACGACTCAATGATTTTCCGATTTTCAGGAAATAGATAAAATAGTTGAAAAAATATGTAGCTTGGTCCAGAGTAAACGAATACAAGGAAAAAAAATCACAACTGTACAGAAATTTCAATTCCAACTAGCCTTAATGTTGAAATGACCACTTTTTGAAGGATATTCAAAATCCAAGGAGCTTATCACTTTTGATGTCACTTTCTAATTTAACCAGGATAGATATAAAGCATGAAAGTCAGTGTGAAGGAAGATATGCCATGTGAGTAATTTAATATGTTTTGCTGGTTAACGCTTTAAACATACTTAATTGCTATAATGGCGTATCCACGTGTACAGTAAAAACAAGAATTAGTGAACAAAATAACGATGAAGAGACGAATTGAATTGTTCAGCTTTGTTAAACATTCTGCCTTGCCATTCCATCTGCTGCATGTAATAAGTACACGCAGTTTCCCAAAGTAACACTATTGAAACGCCTGTAAAATCACAGTAACAAAAACAAAGACATGCATATGCATCGCTGCTAAAGGCAGCAAGGATTCTTAATGTATATTTTGTTTTTAACTGTAATTTTACAGGTGTTTTCATAACAGTGTAAGACAAATCGGCTACCTATGATTGCACCAGGATGGGTTTATAGTTGTAATATACAAATTTAATTAATTTCTAGATTTACTTGAGTCTGGAATCGGAACTTTAACATCATACGTTTCTTCTAAGCTGAAAACATCCATCGGACTAGTTTTTGTATTGATGAGGTCAGATTTGACCATGGATATCATATTTCTTATCTACGAAAACAGTTATAAAAGCTAACCAACATTTCATGAGCAAATCAAAGCATACCCATTTTTATATTCATTAATTTTCCATCTACTTCCAAGTTTAGTGGGAGACTAATCCATCAAATGTCTGTTTCAATCCAATTTAAATCTCGGTTGTTATCAAGACAACGGCGAAACATCTATTACTAACAAAGACAAAACGAGAGTTATTTTAAGAATTCGAACACAGGAAATTTCTTGTTACGTTTTGAATAAATGCCAAAAATGGAAATTCCAAAAGAGAAAAGTTAAATAAAAGTACATCTAACATTCATCTTCCATTCTGTTGAAAGAAGGGGTTTTATTTCAATGAGCAGTTCTTCTAATTCGAAGTGTTAGATTACTGCCTTGAAACAAATGGGTTGAAGCCTCCATTAGCTGATTGAGAATTTTATTCTCTACGGTTTCACAAACCTTATGGCAGCTAAGCAGTTTCCAAATAATTTATCACAGAGGACCATATATGAAGTTGACTTAACAGACAAATTAATTTTATTATAAGACTTGCGTTGAGGGTTGATGAAATACCTTTGACTTAAGTATTTGTTTTAAGAGAAGGTATGAAAAGCCAGCTGAGCTCAAGAATAGTTTGTAACCTATTTTTCGTAGTTTTCTCTTTTGAGTGTATTGACTTCAAGACTGTTCATATCAGACGAGAAAGGGAGACAAAATGTATCTTGTATGTTAGCGCCACTCTACCATGTACTGATCAGTTAGAATTACATTTTATAACTATATTGTTATAGTGATATGATTTGTTGCAAATTCCCACAACCTTAGAGAACACTTCAGACTACTCATTGATTACAATATAAAGGTGAGTAAAGGAGGTTTCTTTAAGCTATGAAGGATAGCAAATCAAGTGGTTTCTAGGCGGGAACAGAACGCACTGCAGTCACTACCAGCCCACTTAGGACGTTCACTCAGACCGAACACATTTATCTTTCAAATCTCTAAAGTAATAAACATATATCTCATGTACTTTCTTATAACCTCAATATATTTCAAAATAAAAAAACTGAATAATATTTTTTTTTTAAAATACAAGATTCTCATACCCCAGACATTTCAGTATCTTGGCAGTGATCGCAATATCACTACACTTGTGAAAGGTTACAAAACCTTCCATTTTGGAACAATGGAAATACAAACCTCCAGGTAACCTAACTTTAATACAACCATGAAATGGTATACGCAAACATGGAACTAAAACGAGGATTTTTTCATGTTTATCCAGTTTTTTCCAATTTCCATTTAGAAATATTAATCTTTTGCGTTCCTTTTTCAGCTGCAATCTGAAGAAAAGCATGAAATGCTATTAGTTGAAAATGAAATGATCCTTCCCCATCTTGCAAATACAAAAGGGATAACCATTTACAGTTTTAATCACTACACCAACGTTTGGATGCAATTATCTAGCAGCTATCTGTCACCTAATTTATCACAAAAAGTGTCAACTCTGTTGGCATAAAAAGAGTTAGGTAAACATGCGCTGCGAAATTAGCCAACGTAATAAAAACAACAATCACGTCATTATTCACTTAAGAACAAAGGTAGTCTCCAGAGACTTGTCTTCGTTAGAAGATAAAAATGCCTCAAGTAATTATCACTTGATGAATCATTAAAGGGAAATATATTTACTGAATTCGATGGCAACCCTTGTGTAACTAGTATTCGATTGGATTAATCATAAAAGTTGCTGCCGGAAAGTTCTGAAATGTTTTCAATTGCCAGATAACCCGGGCAGGCAGAAGGATGTACAAATTCAACCAGGATCCTTTTAATGAACGTAGGTGTACCATACCCCAATTAGATGATGTAGGAATGCAAAAAGAAGCATTCATGTGAAACTCGGATAAAATCTGATAAAATGGGAGGTTGTGTCACACTTTTTCGGAAAACCCGTGTGAAAAGATTAAGGTTTAAAAATTTGGAGATACAGCAATGAAGGGAATGTCCCACATGCAGCAGAGGCCCTTTTTACATTCACTATACGAAAAGCGAGTTCTTGTCGCCTCCTTTCATGACGCTGGCGGTTGGTTTGGAAAATGTGTTTTTCAACATGGAATGTTTCAAATCGGGACGCTTCTTCTTGTAAAATCAACACAAACACCCTAGTAGATCAAAAACTGTGTGGGGTGAAACTGGTTTCTAATTTTGTAACAAAATCTGTGCCCTCAAAAGATGTATGCTTCCATTGTTCACACTGCGTAAAAAGCAATTAACAGATGCTTCACTCACCTGTTCGCTAAACCAAATGTTACGTAGCTTTTTGTTTACTTTCATATATATAAATATATATATCTGTTACTGTCAATCAATAAATCAGAAGTACAAGTGTTCCTGTAGTGAGCTTTATTTCCTCACCGATTTGATAAGAGGTACCGTAATCAGCAGAGAAGAAGGATGTAACATAAGTAGGTTACGAAGGAAAGTTTCAAGATGATGGTACATTACTTTAAGTAATGATAACATACCAGAGGATGAAAACGGATACGTTGCCATGAAAAAATCTGATTTTGCTGCACCGACAAAAGTATATCTTAACAACCTTAATGAATAGTAGATTATGATAAAAATTGAAGTTGTGGTGGCTTGTTTTAAACGACAAAGTGTTTTCACAGAAAGAAACATGTAGAGTTATTTGTTACTCAACAATAATTTGGTAACCAACAATTTCAAAATTCAAATGATGTAACTTTTGTTACTCTTGTACAATGCAAAATAATTTGAACTTATGATGTTTTTGCTACAGTTTATTGATGAGAATATATGAATAATAATCTCTGTAGTCCTAAGTTTGAAATTAGTTAAGCATGTTCTGGAGTTTTTAGACATAATTAAAACATAAAGCGTTCTTACAAAATAAACGCATCGAGTTATTTGTCGCTCACCCATAACTTGGTGACCCACAATTTCAAAATTCAAATGATTCACTTTGTTGACTCTTCTTGTAATGTATTGTAATTTGGACTGATTAGGTTGTTGACACGGTTTACGGTGGAAATGTATGGTTTAGTAATGACAAATATTTTCACTAGTTCCAACTTTTAGATAATTTAATTATGCGCGGGGATCTGTACGATAGATTCACCTTCATCTAAATCCCTTTTGTGTAATGATGATCTAGGCTTAAATTACAACGTGTTCATCATGTTGTAGAACAGACTCAGTTTTTTCGGCTTAAAAAAGATAAACCAGAAGCATACCAGTACCACAGTTACGTCAAAATTATTGCGTTATGCCGGGTAAAAATGTAACAATTAACCTTTACGAACACACTCCCATAACTACTAGAACCATAAAAGGTCTTTCCGTCACCTAACACTTCTCTAAAGTCTAAAGTTTATTCTTACCTACACTTTTTTAATCGAAAAAAATTATGCAAGAACGAAAGAAAGAAATTGTAACCGTCATATCCTGAAACGTCTGTCATGTGCTTCGGTGATTACTTTCTGCCGCATACGTCAAATCACTCAAATTGCTTTTAAATCATAGATTGTGTGTCTCATCAGCAGGTTGGAAATTTTTAATAGATTCCACAAGAGACTTACCACAAGACAAATGGCAACATCAAAACCACCAGAGATATTCAAAATCTTAACTGCAATCACAAATTGGTAGGATATCCCAACCAACTTTGCAAAGGTTAGAGTTACCTGTGATACGGACTACGTTGGACATGCCAGGGTATCGCCAGCTGGCGGTGCGGACAAAAACCCCCACCCCGTAGGGAAGCACTGACTCCTCTATAGGGGGAATGTAAGCGGTCTCGTCGGAAGGTCTATAAAAAATAAACAAATAAAGAAGGAAGCAGAAACCCCAGCAGAGACTGACGTTACTGGATTACAGGTCTTGAACATTCTCTTTCTTTGGTAACGCTATTTTAAAACAAATCGGAACCAATCTTAATGACTTCCTCGTAGCTCTGCTAAACCTCATTCCGTGTACCTTGTCCCATCTCCCCCCCACCCCGCTTTTTTGATACATATCGGAATCGATTTTCAGTCACTTTTTCTTAGCTCTGTTAACCCTCATTCCATGTATCCTGTACTATCTTTAATCTGTGGTCGCAAGGTAACCAAGACTTGTGTTGCAGACTAGTTACGAGCATTGGCAACGCCATTTCCGGCTGTCTGGGGTTTCTCAATTTTTCAAAACTTTGTGTGTGTTTAGATGGTCTATCGTTCAGGATTACATTTTTCCGACAAAAATATCTTCTGCCGAACCCCCTTCAAACTAAAAGTCTCCCGAACGCATATGTCACTATGTTAGATATAAAACTACAAAATATGGAGAGACCAACTTTCCTCACAGAAGATTTCCCAATGTGGTCCGAGGGCCTTACCCCGGCCCAACAACGAATCGCCCATCTACTTGATTTTTCTCATACCGTAAGAATGTCAGATTCTTCCATTAAACTCCAAAACTTGTTACAAAATTACAATTGTCTGTAATATAAGCTGCAGATTTTCAAACATTTGTTAAAAATAACAAAATCTTCTAATTCCAATGGTTACTCCGTGCAATAAAAACTAAAACAAACATCTGACAATCACCTAGACATTTTACTTAATTTTGCTATTGAAAGGCATGTCACTCAATAAAAAAAAACAAATTTTTGTTTTAATCTTACCACCAATCAAATTTTTTTTCACAAAATTCTTAATTTTTTCCATTAAATTGAGTTCTTAATTTTTAAATCTATGTTCAAAAAAGGAAAAAGTTTTCTGGCAATTTTCATTTCGTCTGAGAGCCTTAGTACGCAGGCCTGCCCAGTGCGATAATGTGTAACCTCAAAAGAATTTCAGATTTCGGCCACGAAACGTTTTTGATATTGCTTATTTGAAGGGCAGATTTTTGAATTAGCACCCGTCTTATTAATGCTCCTTACAAAAGGCCAAATTTCTTTCAAAATTTTATATTTTCTTCAAAACAAACTCAGACTTTTAAAAACGGGCGCGTCTCAAGTTCTGTCAAGAGACTTACTCATCTCGTTTTTCGTTCCTCGAATTACTGTCCTCCGCCAGGTCAGGAAAATCCTTGCGACACCAATTGATCACGTTGTAACCTGTTAAGACCAAAAGGTAAAATGAAACACCCGTTACCATTTTTCTGATCCGAACAGAATAAAGGTTTGATCTAACGCAATTTGACAGTAAAGAGCAAACCGTAATACATTCGGCTCATCAACAGTGTTTTTCAGCATAAATAAGTCAGAAGGGCGGGGTACACTATTCCTCAAAAATTTTAAAATATTTCAGATTTGCAACGTGTGTGTCACTCCCTCGGAAACAGAGTTAATTACCAGGTAGAATTTTTACCCACTATCTTACTGTATCCTTCTTTAGACTGTTGGTTAAATTGTAAGATTAGAACAAGTTGTCTATATTCGAACCTTATGTTCTAAATGCACTTAGGGTTTTGCAGTACATCCTGCAGGACACCGATCAAGACAAGAAACTTTCCGTGATCGATTCGAGGCATTTCTTCTTCCAGCCTGTCTCCCGTACCCTCTCTGCGACGGCGATCAAAAGTATGTCTTTTAATTGTTACTCGACAATTAATCAAAAGATTGTGTTGTCTGATTTATTATAATTAGATGCACTTTTCCAGATCCTGCTTTCGTCTTTTTAAGTACCGTAGTCCTTGGTCACAAAATTTAGCCGAAAGACCAATTAACTTTGAATAACGCAGTTTGAAAAAGAAAACGGAAAACACTTCTTGTTTCTGTACATCTCACCCTGATAGCCCTATCCCCACAACCCCCAACCCACAAAAAATGGATCTACCACTTTTGATGAGTTGTAAGTCCCTTTCATGTATCTTAAATGTTTAAACTGATGCTTTATTTACCTGGCTAAAAATAAGTACGAATAATGGCATTGGAAAGAAAAAAGGTGAAAGCAGATAACTCACTTCAGTGATTGGGTGTAAAAAGGGATTTTAAATGTAAGAAAATATAATCTGCAAGTCCACGGAGGAAAACGTGTCGGGGCCTTTTCATTTATCATTTACAAATTGGTTTGCTTTACTTAACTTTGATTCTACATATTTCACCAAAGGGAAATACACAAAGGCGTAGGAAGCAATATGAAAGTGAGAGGGGGGCAGTTTTGGAGTATGCACGTCACCTTACCCCACTGACGAAAAGGTAGATTTTAATGCTTAATGTTTCGCTTTTCTCTAAATGCCTTAACTAATTTTCCTTTTTCAAATAAAACTTCGCACTGAAAAAGATGGAAATATTCGATTTTTGCCAGCCATGCTACACTAGACAACAATCCCAGTATATCTATGCCCTCTGCAGCAGTGGTGTAGCTAGACTTTTTCAAGGGGGGGCAAGCACCGACATTTTCTGATTTTTTTCTTAAGTGTGAACACTACTGTTTCTGAAACGCAAATCTGCGAATGATTGCACGACGACTGGATCGTTGTTGCTACGTAAATTTCTAAGACCTACGATCTGACAATCTACAATGACATTTCAAAAGGTTCCGAAACTGTGTTGTCCTTTTAGACAAAAATTACCAAATCAAGAGCTTTCATTGGAGAAAATTTGGAGTTCTATGAAAGACAGTTTATAAAAATAGCAATAAGCTATAGCTGCCTGTGTCTCTTAGTGATTGTGGTGTCACATATGATACATATTCCATTTTGGTATTTCTAGTGCTCGAAAAATTTTACCAAACTGATTTATGAGGGAGCCGGGAAGTTTCCTTTTTTGATATTTGAAAAATGAAATAACGGGGCTTTCTGACCCGGGGAGTGGGAAGCGCATGCTCCCTAATCTTCAATGGGGGCTTTCGCTCCCCGGCTTTCAATGCCAGTGGAAATACATGTTTTTTAATGTATAAACTTTTTATAATTTGATATCCTTTGTTAATAAGAGGGTGAATGTAGCAAAAATATACAAAGCAGTGATGATTTACCATTTTTTAAAAAAGAGTTTCTTATCATTAGCTTATCACTACGTCGTCTCAGCTGTTCCCCACTAACGCGTATAGGGAAATTAGCTGTGTCCGAGTAGGGCAGAGCCGTCACCGGGGGGGGGGGGTGCGGAGGGTGCGAACGCACTACCCTCCAGACCTGCTGGCCGAAAAAAAAATGGGGGAGGGGCGTCGCCGCCGGGAGTGGAGATTTTGTTTTAAAATGCGGTCGGAATTGTGCATGGAACGACTAAACCGCAATCTTTCCTACGTTTTCAATACTTCTAGACTATCACGTGGCGAAGTTTCAGCTCGTCGTCAATCTCACAAGTATCTTTGAGAGATCTATCACTATTCGGGTTTGTAAATCCGGGGCTGCATTTCCATCCGTCGTTTCCGCTCAACCTTCCTCCCAGCCTAGGCTTCGAGTTCGAAGTATCGCAGGCCATAGCACAGTTTTAGTTCGCCTCAGTTATAGTCATTTCGTAGCGTTTTACGCTACCGAATCCTTCTGACCGCGTGCTTGTTCTAACGGCAAGAGGATCCGCCTCTCACGCGGAAAGCCAGGGTTCGCTGCCCAGGTCGAGTCATCAGTGGCGTGGGCTAGCCCCCCCCCCCCCCCGATTTTCTTCAGGTCCCCAAGATTTTTTTGCCTCCTGATAAAGCAATTGAGAAAAAATAAAGTGTTTGAACGGAAAACACTTTGAAGTATTTCCTTCAAAAAAAGTGAATAAATAAAATGTGTAACAATTAATAAAACATGCATGAATGTGTGTAAAACACATTATGTTTGCACGTATGAAATCAAGTAATAACTTCAAAATGATTACTTTCACTAAATTAGGTACCGTATATAATCTGCACTGTCGTTTATTGCATTACACTTAGAAGATGAAACGAACGTTTCGGCGGCAAACTCTTATATGACTTTGCTAAGTAAAGACCCTCTCTGCCTTTCTATGGCGGGTTGATTTACTGAAAACAAGGCAATCATACACTGGAGACTATTCTTACATTTCCATTCCTATACTTTATCCTACACAAAATATGTCTTCAAGGCCCTGTTCTTTCACCCCAAACAGTACCAATTCTGCTAACCTTCTTACTTAAGCTCCTCCCACAATTGTCTGAAATTCATCCTCATCCAGAGACAATAACAGTTGATTGCTTCGAGTCGAGTATAGAAAAGCTCAATGTTTATAAACAAAACACTCTCAGTACAGTCCATGCTGCGTAATAAAAGCATTGGTACTCTGCATTGTTTGAATTAGCTGTCAATCAAGGAGCTGAGCCAATGGAGAATTTCAGTACACCGTATCAAAATTGTGGTTTGAGGTGAGAGGATTGGCCCTTTAAGGGTTAGGGTGCCTTCGAATAATTCTTCCCATCCATCCCTAACAAGTAGGCCTATGTCGTGCCTCACTCCTTCCCATGACAAGTGCCACTGTAGAACGATTTCTTCAAGAAGTCCTCTTTTTACTAGTTGGCACTGGCGTCCGGGCGGATTTGTAAAATGTCCACAAGGTCCGCATTTCATGTGTTTCCCACATGATCCATACTTCGGATTTGCGGTTTAAATTTTTTGAGAGATTTTTATTTTGAGATATTTTAATTATGACTAGGTAATGAACCGATGACTGAACAAATACTGCACCATTTCCCATTTCAACACCACTGAAAACCGGAAAACATTGTTTCTTTGGTAGTATGTATGTCACGTGTAAAATCTCTACAAAGAATAAAAATGAGGATTTTGAAAATTTTCATGTTCCCAAAATAGGAAATTCTTTTTGGAGTCAACTTCACTCTTTTTGGAGGGAACTTCACTCCTCTTGGAGTGAATTATCACTCTTATTGAGTGAATTTACGCTTTTCGCTCGATCAAAGAGTGAATAAGTTCACTCTTTTGATTTTAGAGTGTAGCCCCCGGAAATTTGATCCTGGGCTACGCCACTGCAAGTCATACCAAAGACTCTAAAAAAGGAACCTACTGCCGTTGTACGTGATGCCCAGCATAAGCAATGGGAAACAATCCAGGGGGCCACAACTGGAAAAAGGCCGTGGCCGGCTCGACTTGAACCAATAGGTTGGAACTGGGCCGTTAAACTCTATCTAACTAACTAACATGCTACCGAATCCTTCGCAAATTTAGCAGTACAACACTGTGGCCTAGTTATAGTCTAGCCCAGGTACCAGTATTTCTTTTTACAGGAATCAGTCATTTCATCCAAGCTGCGTGTTAGTGTAAAACAGTTTATAGTTTATAGTCCCCGTCAGGATTTTGGTTCATAAACGTGGGCAGACTCATTACTGGAGGGGTGAACCAAATAAGGACCGACTAAATTTTGAACTGTGAGTGTTTCATATTCTTTTTTCCAATTATGTTTCTTCTTTTCAAATCAGAGCCTTTTAAACAAACCGAGCCATGGCATGTCTCCAGTCCACATGGCCCCAATGACACACATTTGCCCCAGTAATAATGTCCCTTTTAGAATTATTAGTAATACCTATACAAAGGTAATTTTTTGCTTCGAAGTCCCCTAAGAAGCCTAAAATTTCAGAGCTTCCAGGGATCATGTTGAGGGCCCCTGTACCCCACGCATATTTCCCCGGGATTTTACATAGAACTCCCTTTTGATAAAATGTCCCAAACACTTTGGATCTCTTAAAAATGTCCTTTCTCAAATTATCGATCCCATATTCAATTTTGAGTAGCTTCAACATTTTGGCTTTGCCACCCAAAATTACCGTAAAGTGTGTTTCTCCTTCATCAAATTCCAGAGTACTTCCCTATGACATTCTCGTCCCTTACCTCTACCCAAATCACTAAAATCGCTGAGCTTCAGGGGGGTTCGCTTCGCCCCTGAGCTCCTGCCGAAGCTTTACCCGTTGACCCCACCAGAAGTCCTTAAGCGGGCCACTGGATCCCACGCCGAGGGGGTTTTGCGCTTTGCACCAAACAGGACGCCTTACGGCGTCACCATTATGTCAGCTGCCGAAAACTTGTGGGCCCCTTCCCAATAAAAAACATCTTCCGGCGCCTATGCAAACTTCAAGCATCTTTGACACACAGAATACCTTGGCTGAAGAAACAGCAGGAGACCTCCCCAACAAGCCGACCTGCATCCCAAGACACACGTCAGCAAGCATTGAGCATAGACGAGGAGATGGAGGTGCAGGAGACAGAATCAGTGGAGGGGACAGGATTAGTGCAGGAATCTAGATCGGTGTCAGAGACGGATTCAGTTCAGGGGCCAAGGTCAGTGTAATTAACACTTCTTCCGCAAGCAGGACTCAAGTAGTCAAGAGAAGTCGAAAATATTCGGAAAGATTCTACAACAAACGTAAAGCAATCGGACTATATCTGAAACATTCCAAAATACTTCTAAATACGTCTATAAATGTTCGTAACGTTTCGGAGTGCATTTGTAAATCTTCGTAACCTTCCCGTTATGCTCTTCGCGATTGATCCGGATATTTTCGTTGCCGTTTTTAATCAATTCGTAATTAGTCTATACTATTCGCAATCTTTTCGTACTTATCCGTATCTTATTCGGAACTGATCCGTTTACTTTATTTTACCCACGGCTGAACAAGAGGAGCTTACGAATAGCATCATTTTATTCGGAAATGTCGCATTCGTAATTATTCGGGCTGTAATTCGGCCAAGTGGGAACTGGGCTTATTTATTCCACGATTTGAAAAAAACTTTCCTTGGTATATTGAAGGTAGTGACCCACCTGTTGATTTTAGGAATTTTCTAAAAACACAATTTACTGCAAAAAGTAATATTCTGTCCATTAATCATGGAGACAAAATGGCATTAATTTGTAGTTGTCAGAAGATTGTTGCATTTTCTGTTTATTATATCTGGATGCCACGCCCTAAATGGCAGTTCCTCTGGGTTTAACTTGTGTGAGCATCCAATTATTATGTATTAGATCCATTGTAACAGTGGTACAAACCAGGCACGTAGCCAGGACTGTGTCATGAGGGAGGGGCTTCGTGTCATGGGGGTTTGGGGCAAGACATCAGGGAAAAGTCTAAGGATAGAGGGGAAACCGCTTTTAAGGTTGTTTTTTGCATTGCAAGGTTGGGTCATAGGAGGCTATGACCCCATCCCCCATCCCCGTTGCTACAAGGTTAAATGCTAAGGCTAGATGCAAACATATAAAATGGATCAAAATGTGAAACAGGAGTCAGAGTCAGAATTTTATTACATCATTTTTGGGCAAAAACTGGTATCAGGTTAAAAGTTCCTTAGAGACAAAATCTCGTAATGTGGTACTACTTATTTATACAGAATGCCAAAATTACAAGAACGAGTACTCAGAAATTTATTACATTTAATTTCAGCTTTGAGGAAAGGCGAATTTTATTAACAGTGAAGGACTCTTCTCAAAATGTTTCAACAAACCCTTCGGAATTTTTTATTCATAACCTTTTGACTTTCATATTATATGATATCCACGACATTTATTTCATTAGAGCAGAGCAAGTATCATTACCAGCGATACCAGCTGCTTCATATGCTTTTTTATCCATATCGAACAGCTTTGGCCTTCAGTTTTTCCATTCTTTGAGAGAACAACATAAATTCGTCTTCTTACTGCGGTGACAATATCTGCAACGTGCTGGACAGCTGGAAGTCTAAAGTTCAGTCTTAGCAGGAGGCGCAGACGGCTTCTGTTCTATGTCGTTTTTAGTAAAGCACTATCATATATAAAGATCTCTTGTGGCTTTAAATCCGATGCCACGATAAATGAGTGTACTCGAATTCACGATAATGACTTTACTTTCCGACAGGTGTTTAAATTGCATCTTTGAATTGGCTGCTTCTTCAACAAGAGCAGCATACTTGGGAGAGTTAAGAGCTACTTCAGATAATTCTTGGAGTTTGCAAGAGAAGCTAGATTTACACCTTGTGGAGAGTCGAATTTAAAATTTCTAATGCTTTGCTTTACTTAATATTTCTCCGAGTGAGAGCAAGAGCAAAAAATAGGCTTAGCAGTCGCCATTTACTCCTCAAATAGAAGTACTTACGACATTGCTCGTTGGTAATAAATATCATGACTTTGCTATTCCTCACAAAAACTAAGATGATCCCACACTTAATCTGAAGAAATGAGTAAAAATTTGCCCTTTGGATGAGATTGTGTAATATAATGTACGCACTATTTAACTAAGTTGGAAATTAACTCCACAGTTTGAGTCGCTCTTCCACTAAAAGAAAATGGTATGCAAGGACTGACGATACACGAAGATAAATACATTTCAATAACGTTAAATATTCATGTAGGCCTTGAAGCGATGCAGCTGTCTTTACTTCCCAAAATCTGTTTTTATTTTCCACCCAGCTCCAAAAACAATATCTTAGTGAATGTGTGGGTCATTCCTTTTTAACGTATTCGAATCTCAGGCTTTGAAAAGGAAGATATATAATATATATAAGAACGTTAGCCTAAGGCATGCCTAAGTTAAGACATATCTTTTTCCAAAAACGTGATTTTGAAGATTCTTGACTAAGTATAATACAGTGTCTCAACTTGTCACAAACGTCAAACTAAAGTTTTGCATTATTGAATTTATGTTACAAGCTATATTAGATTTCATATTATTTAGGTTTGTTTTTCCTGTGTTCCTTGAAAATTAAGCTTAAATGGCTGTAATGGCTTCAATGGCTATAAGATAGTAAATGCACTATTTCATTGTGTCCTGTATGGTACATCAAATAAAATCCCGTCCGCACCAAGAACAGTGATAACTAGAAATACTAAAAATTTAAAACTAGTATTTCTTGTAGCTGCTTCTCATTAAATAAGATGAACTCCCATTTTACTGAGTTAAACGATTTGGTATCAGTAGATGCATGTTTGCATTTGTAACTTTTGGGAAGAGCGTGCCTTTTTCTCTTTAATCGCTTGTGCCACATAAACAAAACCACATTCCCCATTCCTTGAACACTCCATGAAACAGGAAATTTATAGTGATTTCGGCACTGGGTGTACTCTGCGATTATAGTTTTCACATGTTCTGGCATCTTGGGAGCCCTTTTGGTCTTAAATCACTCTCAACCTATAATAGATTTTCGCAATAAGTTCACTTCTGGTCCCTGTCTTGAAATCATCTATAGAACCGGTAGCCGGTCGTTTCGCCCCTTGCCAGTTCGCCCCCAACCAGTTCGCCCCCTAAATACCAGTTCGCCCCTAAGCATAAACCAGTTCGCCCCCTAAGACCTGCCAGTTCGCCCCCAAAGACCTACCGGTTCGCCCCCTAATCTTTTTGAAGCAGGTCCCTTTAAAACAAGTGAATGTTTTAGAACAAACGATGTCCACGAAGTGAAGTTTCTCATTTAATTCTCTTTTTCAGATGAGATTGAGTTCATTTTTAAAGGTGAAACAAGTTGTTCATTTGTACTAGTAACTCATATCGTTACCGTACTCTCGTGCGCAATTGTTGAGTGTTAATTGTGTTTATTATACTGATGTACCCTTTCTATCTGCGTTATCATTACTACATATTGCGAAACGACCGGTAACCATAGAACCTGTATGCCTGTGTGCCGATACAGAAATCTTTAAAAGGGACGGCCGACCTTTGTTAATACTCATCTAAGCGGAGAGCCACCCGCTGGCGCAGGGTGTGCAGAAAGTGTTGAAAATTGGAAGCTTCTCAGTTAGTCGGTTATCGCAATTTTCCTGTCTTCTAATTAGAAGCTGAGCAGTCGTTTCTTGAAAATTTTGTCAGAAACGTTATACTTTAATAAAATTCTTCTATTATGTACAATGATCTGGAAATCATAGAAAATTACCGAATAAACGTGACACGCCTAATGGGCAGTCGGTCCATAAACACACAAGAAAATGTGATTCATCATGCCAGATCGGATATTATGTCCGCCAATGTACAATTGAAAAAAAGTTGTTCTTTATCAAATTGAATGATATGTATTTCAATGAAATTTGACCATCTTGAAGAAATGCATGAATTACTTCAAAATGTTATGTGTCCGTTATTTTGATGCCAAAAGGAAACACTAACAGAGCTCTTTCCATCAGAATTAAAAAAACTGAATATGACCCATAGTCGACCATGACGAAACGTTCCTTCTTACTTTTTTTTACATCGTCCTCCTCTGCCTGATTACACCTTATCGCTTCAGGGAGAAAATGAAGCTCACCACATGCACACTTTACATAGTCAGGTTTCATATCTAGTTAACTGATTGATAGTAAAAAATACATCAAAATACACATAAAGTTACTTAACATTCGAGGTTACATATTATACAAGTACATGCGGATCTGCTTAGATGGGCACTTTGGTCAATTTAATGGGGGAACGGTATGGTGTAAGAGGTGCGAATGGAACGCTATACGCTCATAAATCCCAACGCAACCTGATTTGTCCAGATCATCTATACCTTCTTCATGCAATGAAACAACGTTCATGTAGGCCCATGCGAATAACTTAAAATACATTGAATGGTCGTAATAATATTAAAAAGAAAATGTAGCAAGGGCAGAAGAAATGGCAGAAAAACGTATGGAATCACTCGGGTTGTGAAAGTCATACGGAATTCTATTTTTGGGCATTTCCATTGCTCCCAAGGAAAACAGACACTGCAATAAAGTTTGCTCGGTAACACTCCTGGATAAAAGGTTCATAAATGCAAATCCAATTTATCTGCCTTCTTCGTTTCCTAAGGGAGCAGTGAGGCAGTGATCCTGGGGTTTGTTCTTTGGTCGGTGAAATTATGTTGCTACGATCATGATCATTTCAGACACAAGCGTACCACACATTTATTCCTCATTCGTTACTTAATAAGCTGGAATAGGCAAAAATCCTATATAAGTTGCCCAATCAGACCTTTTTCCTAATAGATAATTGTCATACAAAGGAAAATCCAACAAAAGTAAAAAAAAAAAAATCAAGGTACTCACCTTCTCTTGATTAATGCGTATATTTCAAAATGAATGTCATAAAGGGGCGGACACGACGTACAAAAAATGGACCATGGAAGATAAAAAGAATTCTGAAGTTTTCTAAGAACAAGAGCTTATAAATAAGTTCGAACTGCTCTACAATTTAAGCGAAAAATCAAGTTAATGTTGTCTCCAAAAACATGCGACTCAAACGAAGTTTTACGGCTCACTTTGTAACCATTTGCTTTCATTCTGGCCGGGCACTGCGTTTTGTGGTTTTGTCAGAAAAGTAACACTGTGGAATCACTCCCCCAGGCCCGTAAACCAAGGTGGTCTGGGGGCCACCCCCCCCCCCCATGCTCCTCGGTTTGGCCCCCTGCTCTGTAGTCTTACACCGTCAGACCGATGCGCAATAAAAATACTACGACAGTAGTCTAATTTTTAGATTTTGATATTTTCTTTAGTCTCTAAATACACACAAACTTCACAAAGTGAAATTTTGTCCCAGTCGGTGGCATGGGCGGATACAGGTGAATGGTCCAAGGGGTCCGCAGCTTTTATCGGACTACGCGTATCCGATAAAAGCTGTCTGCGGATGTGACGTCACAGATTATTTGGTATTATTTATATTTTCGTAGTCCTGAGAATAAAATCATACATTTACACAAGTTGGAAAATTTTTGTAACCTACCAACACCGTGCATGATGGCCAATAGTGTTACGTTATTAACACTGTGTGCAGTAAACATATACTATAGGAGACCAGTGTGGCAACATAAACGGCCGGTTCTTCAGGCTAAAGTGAAACGACTTGAAGTTAACTAACCTACATCAAGTTACCTTCAATTGGCTTCACTCACGGACTTTCTATGCATGGACATAGCCTACTGTACGGTACAGTGTCGCTGCCGTACGTGTCAGAAAAAGCGCACCAAAATGGCCGTCTGACATGATTTTGTGTGACAGTTTGGACTTGCACAAGTATATTCCCATATTTTGCAAGAAAGTTAAAATAATTTTAAAATATGGTAAGGTAATGTCAAAGACATTTTACGTATTGCAGAAATATGATATTGTTTCCCATTCAAGTTCAACTTTTGATAGTCACTGTCAAATCAAACAATTTATGGCTTCACGGCGGCCAACTTGGTGCACCTTTTTTGTCCCAGTGGCGACCATCTACGGATAAGACGTACACGTTACATGCTCTGTCCATTCATATAGCTTCACTACATTATTGTGGAATGTGCCTTCCTAGCATATATTTCACTGATCAACAACGAAATGACGTAATTCGTAGCTATGCCAATTTGAACGCAACCCAATACTGACGCAACACAAAATTGTGAAGGAAAATGCACGGGGTGACGTCATTACATTGCAGCTGACGTCCGCATCGTGAAATCTAAAGCTCACTAAAAACCAGGGCTACAATCGCCAAAAATCGCCAAAAGTAAATGGAACAAACCCCTTTTCAACGTTTCAACGCTGTTTTACCCAGGACTGGTCAGTTTTTCCAAATTTTGTAAATAGGCTTACACAAAATTATGTCAATTGCGGTAAAGCGCCGGGTGGGGGTAGTAGAACGTGGGTGAGGCAGCTGAAATGATAATTTTGAACAAAATTCACGGTGTGAGATAGAAATTTTGAAAATATCATTATATTCTCAAATATGCATTGTGAGCAGTTCGGGAGATAACCACTTTCGGGAGAAAATGAGTATAACCCCGATTGGGGGAAAATTTGCCTGTCTCAACGGTATGAATATTTATGAGCACTTAGCGTCTACTTCTTCACAGTCGTCAAACTGTTTAATAAGTGTGTGTATATTCAGTTGTGAGGTAATAGTTTAGACGTAAAAAAACGGAATTACCATGGACCTTCAACTACGTATTTACAAACATATGTGTAAGCACGACCCACTTGCACACCTTTAAGTTAAAAATGGTGTACAAAACTTACGTCTGCTTGAAGTCTATAAATTAAGCTTAGGACAAAGAACGCAGCAAAATTGCTCGATTTCTCAAAATCGGCGTGGTGAACAACCCAACATGACGAAGCTTTTTTATTCCCCTATCAACATAGTTTTTTAAAATGCCCGAATTTCTCTTTCGTAAAATCGATAAAAATTGCAAGGCTGTCTTGAACGTTTACCTCCGTTGAATTTGCGCGGTAGGATCGCAATGCACCGTGGGAGATATTTGAAAATGGCGCCACCCATGGCAAAATAATCCCCCGATCGGGTGAAAATTGATTTCTCCCGAAAGAGGTTATCTCCCGAACTGGTGAGCAAAGACCTGTTTAAGAATATTTTATTTTTTCGGCAGTGGGGGGGGGGGGGGGGGGGAGCGGAGAATATAAAATTTAAGTTCGCCATTAATCTTCGGGAATGTTTTTCGTATTCATTTGCCTATAAACCATTTTAACTGCTTATAAAATGTTGTGTAGGGTAGCGGTGCTATTTTACATCCTTACGAGCCACTATAATGTTGGTTTACCAATAATGGTTTACCATACCAAAATTTTGGTTTACAAGCCAAATTTTTACTAGTTGCAGTAAAACTATTCATAATGATGTACTTCAGAGACTCGTGACACTGTGGAATGTTTTATCATGTGGGCCTTTACACAGCTAACATACAATATTTTTTTCCTTACATACCAATGGTAAACACAGTAAAGCAACTTTAACAGGTTTAAAAGAATACTACTGATTTCTGACCTTTCCTCTGCGTAAAGATGGTTTACCGTATATGCGAATCACGTGATATTGATACAGTGAAGGTAAAAACTGCCCTTGCTTGTTATATCATGAAATAATATAGTGAAAGATAAGAGTTATAACTTGCTCCGTACCACTGTTTTTACTTTTTTATAATAAAAGTGAAAATTAACAACCGAACACGCGATGCAACATCTTCCTCCCATTCTGCAATTTAGTTTTTAAATGAAATCTTCTCAGCACATAGTAACTAATAATTTAGTCATGAGATATACTTTAAGTTCAAACACCTCATCTTGATACAAATAAGCCTTCCCATTGCCTAAATTCTCCCCACTTTGCTCCAGTCCCCCGCTACTCCGTATGCATTTCAACAAATATAACAAAATATTGCGAATAATATTTCAAACGAGGGCTTCACATATACTAAACATAGCGATGTCCTAAATTTGTGCCGGTCTTCCGACAATCGTCGCCAGAAGTACATTAAAAAAACAAACCCCTTTCCCCGTTTCCCAACATTGAAGTGGGGAAAAATGGGGAGAGCGGCACCATGTGAGATGGCTAAAATGGCAATGTAACATCTGCTACGGAGGGATTTTGTTCCACTTGTTTTGGCGGTGACTGGAATATTCACATTATGGCGGGCGCACTTTCCACAATGTACCGCGTACCGGCACATAGGCTAAGCCAGTTTTTTCAACAGAACAGAGATACCGATAGGTCTTTTTTTTTTTTTTTTTAGCTGTCTGTCTTTAAACTGTTGGTTTATAATTTAGTTCCGCTAAATTTATGTTTACCTTTCCTCGTTGTCAAGTTATAGCACTGGAAGTGAGCCGTTTTGTTTTGAAAATTAGTGGGGACGTGGCTATCTAAGCGGGGAGCGTACGAGAATTTTTTTGACAGATGTACCCCCCCCCCCCCGACTGCCGGAAATTCCATTTCACAGACACAACTAAGATAAAAAGAAAGGGTCATTCATTTAAAATTTCATGATTTTTAATGTTTCATGAAAAATAGTAATTAACAAAATAAAAGAATAAGAGTTACTGGTGATAAATTTATCAAATAAAAACATCATAATGAACCTATGGAAAACAAAAAATTATAATTCACTCAAAATACCATGTCCCCACCGCTAAAATTATTGGTGGGGACTCGTCTCCGTGTCCCTGCGGGAAACGGCGCACATGTAGCACTGCATATGCAGGGTTCAATGGGACTGCAATACATGAATATCATGAACAGGCCGGTTAACTGAACAGGCACTGTTTAAACTCTGTGCTTAGCGACTACGTGGATTCTACGAACAAATGAGACCCTTTGAAAATCTATGACATTAACTGATACTAAAGGCAATTCAAATTTTATTAATGAATGTTTATCCGCAACTTGCAGAAGTGAAGACTTGAGAAGTGTCATTGCCGGCGATCTGCGAGGTATATTTACACAAAAGAATTCTTGGTAAGCTACACACCAACCAATGATGGCGCCTCACGTAGATGCCAAGTTTTCAATAATTACTTGCCCCTCCCCCCCTTTTGAAAATCCTGGATCCGCCTATGGATGGAGACAATCTACGGATATGACGTTCAAGTTACATGCTCTATCCATGTATAAAAGTCCATGGATCACGGACATTCCTGTGCTTGCTCAAGAAGAACATTGAAGATTCACAATGTTTTGCTCATCCAATTTCGTAACAAGTGGAAGCACTCGGCACAACTCTTTCCCACGGTCTCGCGCCCCGCAGCCTAACCCTGCCAATTGTCAGACGGTGCGCCATCTGACGTTTTCATAGTCAATGAACCTTGCACTTTTTAGGAAGGCCTGCAATCATCGTACGGATTTCATGCAAAAGATGTCAGGCTTTTTTTAGGAAGCCGGGGTTTGAATTTGAAAACATTGATTCTTATGATCAAGCCAGACCGGTTTCAGTTGTCGGTCCAAATTGCTATAATATGGTAGCAACTTCATCAGCAGCGAACCACCGTGCGCGGTTGTGGGTTTAATTCAAGACCTTATGGAGCCAAAGTTAAAGTATTACGGATAAGTTCATTTAGTTTACTCCTTTGGTGTAAGAATTTAAATTTAAGAGCCCGAACTTTTTATAAGCCCTTCAGACGACATATATAAAATTTTTGGGCAGTGTTCCAATGATTGTTTTTTTTTATGAGCGCGAACGGGTAAAAGGGGGTTTGTTAAAATTGTTTTTGATTAACTGTTAAAAACTACAGTGTGCAAATTATAAGCACACGACATGTAAGCTCTAGGCATATTAAATTTTTGCCAGTTCTTTTTAGTGGTTCACCAGGGTTATATTAGCGCTGGCCATTCTAGGGGTGGCGCTTAGAGGTCTCTCTTGTGAACATTTTAAGACTAGCACCGAATTCACACTCTGATTATCTTGTCTGTATTCTTGATACAGAGTACAAGTAGTTTCAACCTTTTAGACAGAGAGGTATTCGAAAAAAATTTAGGTGCAAAGGGGTGAACCCCCTCCCCCTCCGAGCTCCCGCGGTGGGCATCCCCACCCCCGTGGGGATTTGCGCACTGTCTCGAAACCCATCTGATATGCATTATCATTTTTCGTACATTGAGTTTTTATCAAGAACTGAAAAATTGCAGACATGAAACCCCTATTTCATGGGGGTACATGTAGCTTAGAACACTAACAAAGTTCCATTTCCGTTCATCTGGGGGGTTTGTAGAACTAAACATTTCGTTGTACGCTCCGCGCTAACAGATGGTGACGCTTAGATAGTCACACACATAAATTTCCCCAAAAGTTGGAAAGTCTGCATTTAGCAAAACTTAGTGCCCCTCTGGAAATGAAAGATAGCATGCATGACTCACCACTAAATACACTAAACTTAAAGCCGAATTTCAGCACGAAAATAAAAATATCGGAGTTAATGGAATTTTTTGTTTCACGTGTAAACGGGACACCAAAGTAAATTTTAGTTCATTATGCCAACTGTCATGCAGCGTATTGGACGCGGGTTCTTGTAAGCTTTTTTATTTTTTCACTATCATCGGCAATCTTACATCAGAGTAAAAAATTATTTTCAGTTTGGTTATTGAAAGTTTTATGGTCTTGTGTACAAAGGTACACCGTTTCGATTTCCCGCGTAAAATATTTACACGGCATCTCAAGACGTTTCTAACAATCATATGTTTAAGGAGATGGTAAGTAAATCATCTGTAGGAAGACCACATGTCCATGTGAAGATCGATGAGTTTTGTTAAATGCTTATAATTTATAAGATTACCCTCGGATGTTAATTTGATTGAATTGTTAAACAGATTATAAAAAATTATTTTCCTTTTCAGGCAAGTTTTTTAATCGTTCTTTAAATTTCCGAACAGAGTTTATTCACAAGATGATTCCCCTATTCCCGAATATCAAACTTTAATTAACAGTAATAGGAATGGTCTGCACTCGTCATGGAAGTTCCCAATAGCGTCACATCAAACCAATCACTCACCAAAGTATAATTGGTATACATATTTAATATCACCAGATACAAGATACTCATTAAAGACGTCTTTCTACAGTTAGGGAGATAACCGCTTCGAGGGAAACAAATTTTCATCCTATCGGGGGAAATTTAACCATGGGTGGCCCCATTTTCAAATATCTTCCATGATGCAATGCGATCCTACAGCGCATACTTAACGGAGATAACGTTCAAAACAAACTTGCAAATTTAATCCACTTTAGGAAAGAGAAATTCCGGCATATTTAAAATTTCTGTTGATTAGGGATTAAAAAAGCTTTGCCCTCTTTGGTTGTACACGACGCCGATTATGCGATATCCAATAATTTAGCCTTGTTTTTCGTCCTAAGCTTAATATATAGACTCGACACAGCCGTCGGTTTTGTGCAACATTTTCCGCATAAAAGTGTACAAGAGGATGGTGTCAGCATTTGTTTTGTAAATAGGTTTTTGACGATCCCTTGTGGTTTCGCCCTTGAAGTCTTTACTACGATATCGCATTTGAATACACACATATTTATTTAATTTATAATAAAATATTTATTTAAAACAAATCGACAACCGCGAAGAGGTAGACACTAAATGCTAATAAATTTTCATACTGCTGAGACAGGCAAATTTTCCCCCGATCTTGGGAAACCTCGCTCTTTTCCCGAAAGCGGTGGTCTCCCGTACCGTTAAAGGGGACGGATTTAAAGAAAGGCCAATCCCCCGGACAGCAACCCTTCGCACGAGAATGTTTGCCTTCAACATTTTGGTTGCCCAAAAGATATTGCAAGCATCATGCCAAACTTTAAATGGCCCGGTGACTCCTCGTGGAGGCCGAAACAGAGGGGAGGGAGTGCTGATCCGTGCTCAGTCGTTCTAGGGGCAAACAGGTGAATTGATATCTTAAGGTACAAATATTTGCTTTGCCACAACATTGGAAACTTGCAAATACCGTTCTTCAGTACATTTCACTTACCCGAAAAAATTTTGCATCTTCAAAGCTTCCCAATGGAAAACCCCTTGAATATGAATGCATAACGACTGGTTTGGAATTTTGGAATGCACAACGACTGGTATAACGTTCATGGACTTACTGATTGGTCAGTTCCTATGGTGTCTTTACAAACCCTCATCTATACACACGTTAACATCATGTGCTTGTAATATCTTTAGGATACCCTTAGTTTGCCGTCACCAGTATTGAAATGCGGTATAAACGCCACTGGTCATAGGTGATTCCTGAAAATCTTTTCGGCAATTTTACAAAACTGTGTGTTTGATTTCCTTGGCCGTGAACCTATCACCAATTGTCAACAGAAACCTTTTGAAATCTTGGCTCAAACCCGAACAAATATAAGGGCGGCGTTTCCTGTGTAACCTGATATCGAAAACGGGACTTTTCAGTTACAGATTTCGCTGGTACATTGCAAATACATAGTTTTAATAAGCTATGTAAATCTTTATATTGTATTTCAAATGAAGTGCATATTAATTTGCTCAAATGTTTTTAGGCCATCGACTATACGTTTTATACGTTTATGCACAGCTTTCCTGTATTTCTCCGCTTTCGGGTTTCCAACCAAAGTTTTAACTTGGCGTCTTAGGGCACATGTGTTAATTATTCGTACTTGCCACCCCTTGAATCACTGTCTTAAAGATAATCTAAACTTATAATTTCCGCGATTCGTTAAGTATTTATCGATGTCTGCAGGTCAACCAAACCGTTACCTGTAAATAATCTGTGATAATTTTTGTTGGTGAGTTTACCCAACACATCTTAAATAGATCACCACCTGATTTAGTTTATAGACGTTATAACCAAAGAGAACTTTAAAACAATATCTGCAGAAAGGCAAAAAAGATGGGAAAATATACTGTATACTGAACAAGGAAGGTATATAATATAATTACATCACAACAACGTTTACGTAGCCATTCCTAACGTGTTCTCTGATTCTACAACATAGCACTACATAATAATTTTCCTCGTATTCAAGGCCAATATTTAAATAAAGCTAAGTCAAAAGTTAAAAATTGATATTCATAAATGCTCTTTTCATGTGTTCAATTTTAATTGAGCACTATGTAGATAACCAAGCAATATTCATTTAGAAGTTACAGTCGATACCAATAGTGCGTAGCAGTGGCGTCGCTACTGGGGGGCAGGGGGACAAGTGCCCCCCCCCCCCCGGAAAATAATTTGGGGAAATTTGATGAAATTGGGGAATTTTGATGAATTTTCTTACTCTTACAAATATTTCTCAAAATTTTTGTTAGAATAAAAAATTCTGAGACATTTCTCCTACATAATTCGTATTTTCATGCAACAAATTAACCTAGATTTGAGATTTCGTCAGTGTCGCATGAACCGGCCCTACTCGCGTTCCACAGATCCATTGGCATACTAAGATTTTGTTACTTAGCCTAATCCTTGAAAGCGTACAGGCTAGTTCGGGAAAAAAGCTTTCTGCTCACTTAGGGTGTAACAATAAACGGGTCCATGAGTACCTTGTGGCCTTCTTCACTTAACAGACTGCTGTACTAACAGGATATCCTGTGTGATCGAGCCACTATTAGGCCTTCTTTTAGTGGCATAAGAAGGGGGACCATTGGGTCATGCCCCCTCACAGATGTTATTTTTTCTTTGTCCTTAAAGAAAGTACTGTAGTTAAACTGTAGTAACACAGATTTTACTTCAAAAGATAGCATATGTGGCACCAGGTTGCATATAAGGACACCCGATTTTTCAAAAATTTTCAAAGGAGAAGGATTGTCTCTGCAACTACGTCCCTCAGTGATGCCAGTATTTTAATTCCTACAAATGGGCAAATTCTGTCAAATTCCAATTTTTACTTTAAAAGTGTAAACTCCGTTACCCACTGGTGGCATCGGTAAAAATAAAGACCACATGTGTAGATTCTCTTTACAAGCATGAATACGCTATTTTTAACCATCTGAGGGGTCTGATCCTTCGAAATTATTTTTGCCCTCCGCGCCAACCAATGGTGGCGTTTCGCTCAATCTTTTGGGCAAAATTACATTTTTGGGTCAGGTTACCCCTTAACTCTCTGATCACTTTGCAGTTTGCGAACATATTTTGAAGGCAGAATTTTATTTGCAAACGACAAAAGAAGAGAGTGACTGGGTAGATTCTTCGTATAAGTCTGCAAAATGCTATTTCTGGCCATCTGAGGGGTCTGATTTTTCGAAATTTTCCCTACGCTCTGCGCCAACCTATGGTGGCGTTCCACTTAGATAACCTTTATGACAACGTAACGTTTTGTGGCCAAGAAATACCACAAATCATATACCGATCAATACTCTTTTATTTTGACTCCTAAGAGTGTGCAAATTCAATGTCAAGTTATATTTCGTAAGGTAGCATAAATGGCATAAGAATGTATGTAAAGACACAAACGTTTTTTTTTTATCCTCATGAACCACCACGATTCAAATTTTTACACTGTTCCTGTCAAAGCCGAAAATCTTGCACCATTTTGCATGCATCAATCTTGCACCAAATTTTTGCGTCAAAAAAATTTGCGGACACCCCTCCCCTTAGATCATACTGCATGCCCCCCCCCCCCCCTCTTCAGAGAAATCCTGGGTACGCCACTGCGTTAGTACATACAAATAAACCAGATATTGTTGACCAAAATAATACACTAAGAGCTGTTGATTCCAATTACTCTATGTTATACTTTAAGATTAAAAATGTAGGTAATGTTACATAATAATATGGTAATGTTGTTATACTTGTAAATTTGCATTTTTTACATGAAATACATACACATTGACTGGGAAAAATTTGGGGGAAATTTCATACCTCCCCCCCCCCCCGGAAAAAATCCTATAGCAACGCCACTGGTGTGTAGTTGTTGCCATGTCCTGTTATTGATTTGGAGCCCTGCGATACCAGGAAAAAGGGAGAAATGGAGAAGGAAGCCTGCAGATGCACTTCATAGGCGAAACGCTAACATGATTTAGGGTCTACAAGGAAAACTATAACAGAGAGTCATCTTTTAAAACAAGAATAAAATTTGCATGATGTCATTTTTGTAAAGATTTGGAAAAGTCCTTCCAACAGGAGTTTAATTCAAAAGTAGTAATGGAACAAATTGCATAAGGCCACTTTTTAACCCTCGTATTTACTGTATTAATGTCTTTGCTGTAGGATGCAAACCATTCATTGTTATATCATAATTTGGCTTCAAATAAGCAGAAAAGTGTTCTCTTTCGGGAATTGAAAAGAGTATCGCAATTTGAATAAAGCGTACCGAAGGTACTTATTTGTGAATCAATGTATTTTTTTCTGGAGATAATGTTATTCAAAACATTCAATTTGCTTACGAATCTCAAAGTGGCTCATTGAGTTGGTTCATGAAATTCAACAAATTTTTCCAAACCTGTTCCATTTTCTTCACAAACTAATGACAAATGATCGAGCTTAAACAATCCCTATCTGTTCTACAAACAAATAACTATCATATGGGTGAGTACTTAACGGTTCAATTCGTTTTCAAAAATTCGTGACCAGACACTTTTTCAATTATGTACAAAACCGTTACAAGACAGGAAACGACGAAATCCAAAATTTAAACTTTTTTGCATAGCTATTGGATATGAAACTTGGGTCGTTGTGATAGCTTTAAGCATTGCAATGTGGTAATGACCTTTAAATACTCTCATTAAATTATAATTGAGTCCCTTCAAGCAACTGTATGGAAAATTCAACAATATTTTTTGCTATACAGTACACATGGTCATCTTGGAGGAACGAAGTACTGCCAATCCAAAACAAGAACTTATGCGTAATGCTCTCTTCTTTCTCGAGTCATAAGGACTTGTCTTATTGTTATTCCTTGGAGAAGGTCCGATATCAAACCTTCTCCCTCCTTTGGCACATGCTGTTTTACGGGACTCCTAAGCTCCTCTTAACTTCCAAGATGTTGTGAAATTGCTTTAGGCAAAAGTTTGTCGTTTGCCCATCCTGGTGCCTCTCGTGAGAAACGTGGTCATTGCTTGCTTGGGTAGCTCATTCCGAAGTGACAGTGCCGTTTTTACGATAATATTCACTATTCCTTAAAAAATCTATCAGTGGTTACCTTTACCTTCTTGAACGACTGTAAGCTTCCGACTTGTACCAGGGAGGTGTGGAGTTCGACTCTTAGCCGCATCTTAAATACAGTCATAAATGGAACACACTGCCATTTTGCTTGGTGCTGAGCGTAAGCAAAGGAGGAAAGAAAACCAGCCAGTGAGCCGCAAATGGGAAAGGCGGTAACCAATTGATTAGAAAGTGAAATGTTAGCCTCGCCTCTCGACTTGAATTATCTCATAATTTTATGCAACTTTATACCGTATATGCGTCAAACAACCGAATGTAATTCGAAAATGGCATTTTGTTCTGCCAGTGAACGTTACAAAGCAGTATTTTCGTTGAATCTGTTCTCAGTGTTCTAATTTTTTGCAGAACCGGAAAGGATCCTTACAACAATGCATCTTGGTCCGGTGTGAAGAATGCATGAAAACTGAAGGCTCTTTAGATTCCATAATTTCAGATGGCCCAAACAATATGCAGTCAACGATAACAAGGGTGGTTAAAATTACTTTCTTTGTTTTGGCAATTTTTGTGATCGTTCTCTTCAAGTTTTCTTTGAACAGAGTTTAATATTGAACACAAAAATAGTCCCGCATTTGTTAATATCAAACTGTAATTAACATTAAAAGGAATGTCCTGGACTCATCATGGAAGTTTCCAATTGTGTCACATCATTCAAATCACTCATCAAACTTTGATTAGTATACCTGTTTAATCCCACCAGAAACAAAATATTGATTAAAGACGTCTGCCTAGTAGACGGAATTAATTTATATTTTAAAAATGCTTCTGGTCTTCCAAAAAAAAATTAAAATTGCATCTTTTCCCTTTGGGCTCTAATGTCTAGGAACAAATCTGCTTATCTTTTGAACTTTAATGCCCCATCCGTTTAAGAACCATTAAAAACTTGGGTTTCGTTTTACTTTTGAAAGAATTGCTCTTATCATACTCAACTTTCCAAAAAAACTCCCTTTAAACTTAAAAAGCAACTTCTGGTCTCGTCGAAACCTTATCCAGGTTGAAAGGAATGTCACTGTAAAGTCTTTCGTCCTGTCCCAATCGGTTTTTGAATTGCAAGGGCTAATCCCATAACCATGCCGCTGTCAAATAAACCCCACAAACAGAAGCACAAGCTTCATCTCGATTTCATTTGGGGGTGGGAACCCTGATAAAATGAAGCTTATATTATGTTCAATCTGTAACTGTAATTTTAAAGAGCCGGAAAATTACTTTGGCACTTGAACTTAGGGTTTTATGGAATAATAACTCATTTTAGTTAAACATTAAAAGTAACAGTGAGATTACACAAAAAAATTGCACCAAACAGAATTCTCTTTACAAACGATGTCTCTCGTCATTCATTTTTTGTAACGATAACATGGTGGCTTGCTTTGTTTTCAACTAACTTAATTGATATTTGCTGATACGCCAAGCAACTGGAGAGTAAAAGGTATTCAAGTATGTTTTAACTATGGCAGACCGAATAAGTATCTCTCCATCTAGTAAAAACGTTTAACTGTTAGTTAATCTACCAACTGCCGTTGAAAAGGGGATTTTCGGATATACGTTTGTTTTGACATTTCGAAGGCATACAATCGCTGTCAATTTTTGTAGAGCTGAATCGTTTACCCGACGAAAAAGTTTGTACCAATTCCCAGAATTTGTAGCGACGGAGCAACCCGCATCTCCTTTTTTCTTGAAACATGTGTCTAAAACGTATAAAGGATGAAGAATGAAGTATTATCTTCGTAACATGAGAGCGAATGTAATGTTAAATGCTGCATGTTAAATGTTGCGTTAGCAAACATTTCACATTCGTTGAAATCGTGGAAAACAGCTTCATAAGATATAGTCATTTCTTTATGGCAGACAGTGCAGGAATTATGTGAATGTTGACATCATTATCCAAAGATAACAAATGACTTTCTTCGGCACTGGGAATGCAATGAAACCTTCGTTCGTACGCAGAGTAATATTTCCTTTAGGTGGTAAAAAATTGGTGTACTCCATCTATAAGCTTGACATAAAAAAGCTTCGATTATCCTATCCGTTATTTTGAGACTATCAAGAGACAAATTAACGCATTCTGAATTTACCAAGATGTTTCTGTCGTTACCGTAATACGACCACAAGCAAACGTTTGATTAGAATTAGAATGGGAACTTGAGAACTTAACAACCTCGTTGAACTTGGTAAAATTTCCGACATGAGGGATTACTTCCAGCTACCGCAAGCTAACTTATTATCATATCAGATGTTACAAGTTAACTGGAATAAGACGCTGGAAAGATTTGTGATAATTCAAAACAGGAAGTTTCAAATCCAGAGGAAGCTTGATTAAAGATAAACAAGTCTGCTGCAGTTTGTCTGACTTACCGTTTTATCTCATCAAAATTTACACATCTTGAACTTCAGAAGGTCTAGATATAGTACATATTTTAATCTTACTTCTTGAAGTCTTAAGATTAGTCAATAGATATTTGAGACACTAGATTCTGCAGGTAGTTTATCAATCTGGTTTTGGTCCCTTGTACTTCAAGAGTGTACAACCGACGAAAACATAGGAACATAATATTTACCCACTTCCAAAAGCGCCGTAAATAGTCATTGAAGAAAATGTTTTCGTCACACTGCAGCCTTCAATCACACTTACTTATCGTTCTTGAAATGTCAAGTTTGAAGAAGTTTCAGACCTGTAACATCAAGTGGTATTCACTGCAAATGGGTGAATGATTTATTTATTAATAAAATAGTATTAAATTTATTTTTGTTTTGATGGGATTCGAACTCGAGACGTTAGTATCGGATTCTTCGAGTTATATTTATCATCGGATTACCTGAAGTAAGAAGGATTTTGCCATAACCAAATATTTTTAAGGCTTTTAGACATACAATTTCTGTTAAAACTTCGTTCCACGGCCATAAGAAGGTGTTGATAGAAACACTTGCTTATTTTATTCTACTAAACACTGAAAACACTTCCAAACGAAGCAAATGTTGCAAAATCGTCTATGAGGAGAAGACAGGCATGGAGGTATGGAAAAACGCCACCCAAACCCATTATTAATCATTTCTAATCGTCCCAATTTATACTAGGACTGTACGTTAAGTGAGTCTCAAACTTTGTCCCTGGTGGACAGGCACAGGCCCTTGCGCAGATTTGTTTTTGTAGATGATTACCGAAATGTTTTATTAAAAACAGCATTCAAAACGTATACACCTAAAAGGACAGCAGTCTCCAATACTAAAACAACGTTTTGCTTTCATGCATGCACGAAAGTTTGATGCGTAGTAAGGGTATTTGTCTTCAATTTAAGCCTCCTTTAAATGCTCAAATTTTTAAAACCGAAAGCCACGTGGATAATCATAAAGTTATTATGGATATAAAATTCGCCAATTTTATTTTCACTCTCATTTGTTTGTACCGACTAAACTTATGCCAGAAGCCATTCTTTTATTCTTTTTATTCTCTAATTGTGCACCATTTAGGGTGAAAATTTAATTTGTGGAAGGTATTTTAACTCATATTTTTATTTAAACCTAGACACGAAGCAAGAGAAAATGTGAAAGAAATACAGAGGGCGCGATAAGCGTCGACACTTGTTGATGTTGGTATAGTTCCAATTTTGGCATGCACATTCATTTCCTAATATATACATACACTTAGGCATATTAGTGTGAGTTGGAAATCCCCATAGATACAATTTCACTTCGATATTCTATCTATTGCTTACTTATTTATTTCTACATTTTGTATTTTTGGACTTACTTTTACTTAATTTAATTTTGTACGAGAAAATCGGTATTTTCAAGGCAAGATTGGTGACGTTTTTTTATTATTGTCTGTATTTACTCATTCGTAAGTTGTTTAACCGATGAAAATATTATTTCGTCTTGAAAGTTAATGTAAGTAAGATTCAAAGGACGAAAAAACGGCTTTGAAAATACAACATTTTACGAGGCTCAGTTGTTATATATTCTTATACATTTTGAGTGAAGTTAAAATGAGAATCGGCCTTAAGTTCTTCATAGTTTGTGAGTCCTAGAAAGAATTACTTAGACTGAATTGTGAATAGCATATATGCACTGTGGATCGGGACGACGTCGATACAGCCTTAATAAATGAAATATTATAATGGAGGTCTAAGCAAGGGCAAGCATTGCTCTTCAATAATTGTAGAACCTTTAAAAGAAATATCAAGTGCGTGGGGTAAATGTGGTATTTTTAATTGAAAAATTTAATGGAATTAACCAGAGTTATGCTTTGAAATAGCTAATGTTTGTAATTTCATCACTCAAGTTGGAGTGACGAAAGCATTCCTTCCTCCACTTTAAGATGACCAAGAGACGTTCTTTACTAAGTGTCAGAAGGCAAACATATATTTTGAGGATTTCATATATGATGTGATGCAAATACACGTTTGAATTCTTCTTGTGCCAATAATAACTTGTTAATTCAACATGATTACTATGAAGACACGCCCATTCTTTAAGGGGTGTTGAATTTCTAAACAAAAGTTTCCTTTATCATAGTTTCCTTTTTGTTATAAAAATATGTATTATAGAGCATAGAGAATGAATTCAGTTCATCTTCCATCTTCATCGGCCAATCCTGAGCTGAGCTGAGACGTGTAATGTTGAAGTTCATCCCCCAATTTGAAATGGTACATTTGCGCAATGTTATGCGATGTCATTTTTACTACTCGAATTCCCGCCTTTTTCCTTTAATTTTCGTCCTGAAATTTAAAGTTACTGTACGTCGTGTCCAGTGGCGTACCCACAGGCGGGTTAACTTGGGGGTTACAACACCCCATGCCCAGCCTTGCAATGCAAAAAAAAAAAAAAAAAAAAAAACAAGGATCTGTATTCTTAGAATTTTCCCTCATGTCGTGCACCCCCCCCCCCGACACCACCTCCCATGACACAATCCTGGCTACACGCCTGCTTGTTTCACTACGTGGTAGCCCTCTTAATCTTATGGATGCTGTATGTAATTGAGTCTTCTCTGGACAACATGCTTTGCAATCAAACGGGTAGTACTCAAGGTCAAAACAGCCTTTTTAATTTCAAAGGAACACAAAGCACATAAAGTGATTTGTGCAAGAGAAAAATCATACATTATTTGGCAAAGGGGTTATTAAGCTAAGGCAAAGGAAGTTTTATATATAAAAGATTCTTTTATCTTTAGGAAGTTTTATATATAAAAGATTCTTTTTGCAACCTCTAATACATATATATATAAAAATATATATATGTATATATGTACATATATATATATTTGTATATATATTTATATATATATAAATATAAATATATATATATATATATATATATATATATAAACATGACGGAGAAACTGTGCTACAACGGTGCTACAGAATTGAAAGGCTGGATCTCCGAGGAGATACAAATAGCGGAAGGCTATATATATATATATATATATATATATATATATATATATATATATATATATATATATATATATAGACGAAAAACAGAGGCCACCAGACACACGAAATATTACTGTCATCCATAAAAGTTTATTAAATGTTGAAAAGTAAAACAGGATAGGTAAATCTCAAAGCAGTTTGATGAAGACACTGGTAAAACGTAAAAAGTTAAAAGTGTAAAATTGTACAACGTTTCGAAAGGGTAGACCTTTCTTGATCACGTACACAAGCAAACTGATGCTTAATCTCGGACAAAAACCTTCTAACAAAAGAGACCGCTGCAGAGGAGGGCTTACAGGTTATATGTCAAATCCTTAACATTTAATATATATATATATATATATATATATATATATATATATATATATATATATATATATATATATATATATATATATATATATATATATATATATATATATATATATTTATATATATATATATATATATATATATATATATATATATATATATATATATATATATATATATATATATATAAACCAAATAACAAAAGAACACAAAAAATAGATACATTCATTTCCAACTAAATTATAAATCCGTGAATACAAAATATTTCGGGCTTAAATTACACAGCCCTTCATCAGTTGTACAAAAACACTAGTGCAAAAAAGACTGTATACACGTACTCGTTCTGCTTCCTCGCTTAGGTATCAACTGCTCGGGTGCCCATGAACGCCAAATCCCTATTCAGACCCGATTTATGATTGTTAAGTGAGATGATGGTTTGTAACTCACGGTTGCATCTCTGTTGAGCGCTTTTAAAATTGCCGTACAACAAGGTACACTTTAAGTGGGAAAGGTTATGCTGAGGGAGATTAAAGTGTTCGGCAACCGGGAATCCAGGGTTATTCTTTCTTATGCTGAGCTTGTGATTATTAAAACGAAGTCTGAATTTTGTGCTTGTTTCGCCTACGTACGTAGCTAAGGGACATTGGGTGCAGAAAAGTAAATAAACTACATTACATGAGTCACAATCGAAGTCTCCCGGTTTTAGAGTTATACCTGAAGCATGATGGTAAATGGTGGGGTAAAGCTCTAAATGATTGCAAACTTGGCACCGGGGTTTATTACACTTCCTGTTGCCTGTTTTGGGATTGTCTACCGTGGGAAGGGTTTTGCGAACTAACATGGCTCTAAAATTACGTGGCTGTTTATAAGCAATCATCGGGGGGGTCCCTGAAAATTTCAGAGATCGAGGGGTCAGATTTGAGTATTTCGCAAGATTTCTTGATATTGTGGGTAAGGGTGCGATTGGATGGGTGGTATGTGATGACTAAGGGAATGCGGTCACAGTTCGATTTTGTGCGATACCGAAGGAGATTATGCCTCGGTGTAGCAAGAACTTTATGAAAGTAATTGTTGAGGAGTTTATAGGGATATCCTCTGTTGAGAAAAAAGTTAACCAATTCAGTGGCCTTTTCCACAAAAATGTTATTAGTGGAGCATAAACGGCGGTACCGAAGGGATTGGCTGTAAACAATAGAGTTTTTGGTATGACGGGGGTGGAAACTATTGAAGTGGAGATACGTATGTCTGTCTGTAGGTTTAGTGTAGACGGACGTAGTGATCTTACCGTCTCCAATCATGTTATTTATATATATATATATATATATATATATATATATATATATATATATATATATATATATATATATATATATATATATATATATATATATATATATATATACATATATATATATATATATATATATATATATATATATATATATATATATATATATATATATATATATATATATATATATATATATATATATATATATATGTATATGTATCTGTTAAGTAGTCTGATTTCTGTCTTTCCAATTCACCAAGAGGTATATTTTGTACATTTTGCACACTGGAGAGCAGTGGGACCCATTTAACTAGAAAGCCGACAACCTACGCGTATCCGACCTGTGCCTACTGGGTGAAATTTGATAGCTTTTCAGTAACAAATCTTTCAACTATGTATACATGTTAAGTCACGACGAACCTTCCACGTCTTCAGGTATCTAGACACTCCACTCCATGGGGTAAATATTTTTCAGTAGAAAAATCACGAGATTTGCGGTTGTTCCTCATCAGATCCAGATAGTCAGAAGAATTTCCTTCTTCCGCAAATATTCATGAGCTTGCATTGACCCGTTCCAGGTTATTCTCATGGATGCAAATGGAAGATAACTTACCACATTTGCACTTAACCTTTGAATGTCAAAAGCTGCTTGCAACTTGAAATGTAATATGAAGATAGAATTACTACTATTTTACCCCTCGAATAGGCCAAAGTGTTTCAAGTTAATTCAAGCTTTAAAAAGCTACTACATACCTAAGAGACAGAATATGTAATGAGACGAAAGAAAGAGAGAAAAATCAATGATCGTTACCATTTTATTGTGGAGGGATGCAAAGCAGTTTTTTCTATACAAGACCCTCATTAATGTTTGCCCTCTTTGTTTAATTTAAGAACAGTAATCTTGGTTGTAAGCTCCATAAAAAAATCTTTTCATATATGATCACATCTTATCATTTCTTTTGGCATCTTTTTCATCTTATCTCATAATCTCTTATAATCATTTTAGTAAAGTTTTTGCAGGAATTTTCGAGAAACAAACTGCCAATAGGAATGACAGCTTTAAAGGTAAACAAATATCTTTTTCTAAGAAATAGGTGATTAAAGTTTTAAATGCTGCAATGCAAGAATTTATTCACATGTTATTCGAATAAATAACATGTCCAGTAAATGAAGGTAGTACATGCACCCCGCATCTTACAGCATGCATTAAACTTGCCGCCAAAAACACATTGGAGTTCTATTTCCCTGCTATAATGTTTCGCAATCAGCAACACTTATCTTGCTGTAATGTGAAATTATACGAACGTTGATAAATGCCAAATGATCTTTTCACAAATCCCTACTGATATATTTGCATTCACATTTTTGTTTACTTTAAGACAACTTGTGCACTCGAAAGTGAGGAATCAATCACGGAGCCTTCTACGATTACAATATTTAGATCGCATTTGCATTTCAGATAGAATAAAGTTCATCAAGTTCGGCAAAATTTGACGTAAACGTGTAAAGCCATTCGTTCTGGAGATTTCCTTTCCACCTTTTGCAGGGAGATTTCTGTCAAATGTGTTACCAGAGGCATACACCGTATTTGTAAAGAACAAACTGCGAACAAACAAGACATATTCTAGTGACATTCGACAGAGTATCGTCAGATAGTAACAGTTTTTTTTAAGAAACTTTCAATCGACTATCCAAAATTGAGTCGTTCGGCTTTGCGATGAAATGTTTTGCAGTAAAGCTTAATCAATGTGGTATTGCAGCAAATTTGGCATCACGTACTTGGAGGGACTTGTTTTGAAGGTAAAATAACAATCCGGACAGATTTATCACGAAATGTTTTATTTACAATTCGCAATTGTCAAACTCAAAATGTCACAGGAGAGTATCGAGGAAGTTCCAATAGAGTAGCGAAAGATTTGAGAAATCCGCAATCCTAGGGGACGAGAATAAAACGTGGGAGTTTCCTCCCCCCCCCCCCATCTTGTTTTTTTCTTTTGAAACAAGAATGTGATGCAAAATTCCAATAAAGTACCAATGTTTGTTAAATATTTTTCCTTTACTAGTTTTAATACTGAAAATTATAAAAGGAAAGGCGTGGAATTTTTCCACACACTCCTGTTTCCTTCCCCTGCTACTGTCACTCCAGGAATGTTTGAAAACTGGTTTAGCTAGATCATGTTTTGAACTAGTAAAATTCCTCAAGCTAAATGCGCTTTTCAAAAGTTGAAAAATGTTTGTTGAATTCGACATACATATTGAATGGTCTGCTTATAAACTGGAATACAACGTATAATGCATTGCTTCCACGCAAATTTCTCTAACCTCTAACTGGTTGGTTGCCAACCACGCAGTCAACTATAAGCCTTTTAGGCAACAAATGTTGCATCATTGCTTCCACAATCTGTGTGGGTGGTTACAGAAAAAAGTGTGGGCACATGCCCCCTTCGTGTTTTGAAGAAATAAATATGCTTACTTGAGTTAGATAGTTTGATAGAGTTTTGCGGCCCAGTTTCCAACCGATTCATTCAGGTCAAGCCGGCCACGGCCATTTTTCCAGTTGTGGTTCACTGGCTTGTTTTCCCTACTCCATTGCTTATGCTGAGCACCAAGCACAATGGAAGTTGGTTCCGTTCCAGCAAAGTCTTTAATTCGGTATGACCCGGCCGGGACTTGAACTCCCAATCTCCCGACTGCAAGTCGGATGCTCTAACCACGTGACCATGCAGTCGACGTACTAAATGAAGGTGTTTATCTGTCAATGAACAGAATGAATCCAATTCAAACTCGCTCTGAAATGTCACTAAATAATGTCACTTTATTATTGATGGTTCATAAATACTTTTTGAGAATGCTGGCTTGTGATTCGTCGGTCACCCATGTTCTAATCCAGTGTAGAGACATAGGGTGTATAGAGAGCGATTTTTTTTTATCAACATGACTTTAAATACAGCTTTGCTGACACGGTATTTGTAGCCTAGACATAGTGTTACGTTACATACTGGCCCAACTACTTCCAAATGATTCCTGACGTTTTAGGCAATTCGAAGTCATAGAAGTTACGACTGTAATTTTCCCCATAACTTTCTAAGTTAAAATGTAAATAAATTTGGTTGACCACTTTGTTGCGTGTATGTTGAAATAAATAAATAAGGTCCGAGGCCTGATCAGATTTCAGACCTTTAATTCAGGGAAAAAGTGAAGGTCTTGTGACGTGTTTCAGTTCACATAGGGTAGGGCCTAACTTTAGGCCTGGGCTTAGAGCCCGATTTTGTAATTGATATGGTACACTGTTGATAAGAAAAAGAAAATTAAGTAGGACTAAAGTAAGCTAGGCTTACCTCAGTTAGATTCGAAACCTCTAGCCTATCTGGGACGATGAAAAAAACAGTTTAAAATGAGTGTTCGAGTATACGTTACTCATTAACCTTAAATCTCCTCTCGCATATTCCATACATAAGGCTTGGTCAATTTAACACCAGAATCGCCAAGGGAATTGTGATGTGATAATGTGATAATAAGAAGAGCCTACGCCGGCCCAATTGCCTGACTAGCCTACTGCATCGACAAACGTCATCAAGATTGTGATAGATTCTCTCTTCAATAAAAACTTCCGGCATTGCGACAGCCACCGTTAGAAAAGGCAAATAGTCTGGTTCCATAAATTTCCACTCAAAAAGGTCAAGCTTATTACTGACTCAGCCACATTTCGAAAACAACGTAACACTAATTGGAAATGCTAGGCCTAACGTTGTTAGCTTAACGTTAGTTGTTTAGTCAACAACAACGTATATAAGACGTTAGTGTGTCAAAGTCAAATGTCACAGTGAGCAATATTAACCAAACCACAGATAATCAAGCTAGTTTATACTTTTAGTGGAACTATTCACGACCATAGTCCCAGATCCACGAGAAAAATCGTTTCAAATATGACCTCGTTCAAGACTTCCAAAATATAACTTATTAGTCAAGTAGACTGCACGAAGTAGACCTGTGACTGTGAGTCATCAGTGGTCCGGTTGTGTACCACAGAAGTCCGTGTTGTGTGCATACCAAAGACAATTACGGCCCTATATACGGTACTGTCTTTTGTACATACGTACAGTTGCTACTGTGCGTTGCAGTGACACAGCTCTTCCCTACGCTATGTCAACTGGTGTCATTGTTACATATGCCTGTGCGAGCACTTCATGTTACAAAACTTAAGTCAGTTTAGGAGAATAATTGATGATCAATGGAAAATATATAAAAAAGAAAGCTTTTTCCTCTTAAACTTATCGATATTAAAGTATTCATGAATGGGAATAAAGTAATGGTGCCCATGTCTTTTACATCAGATTCGAACAGGTTATGACGTCACGCATACCCGCATACCGAGGCCAAGCCTCGGGTCTCTCAGCGCATATGCGTGACATCATAGTCTGTTCGAGTCTGTGTAGAGACATGGGCACCATTGACTGTATTCCCTAAATATTGTATTCTAGGTCCCTACATTATTGTGTCTAAGACTCGAAAGGGTAATTTAGTCCGGACTTTTGTGCTCAACAGTGAACAGTTAAGCCTCGAATTTACCATGGTCCCAAATCATGAACTACAGACCCAAAGTTTGGGGGTCGGTAGACCAGTAAACTAATCCACTGTACATTTAAAATAGACCTAAACTGACTTTTTAGGACTTTACACGACACGAAGTAATTTAAAAATGCTTAGAACAACAAATGTTGCTTCATTTTGCACCTATACACCATCGAGAACCGGAGTAACTCAAAAGGCTAGAGAATGGCTCCCATTCCTTAGCTGCTAATACCCCCATGCCGGCGATCAGGCCCTGCAGCTAGCAACAAAACAAAAATCTTGCGTAAGCTTGTGTATGTAGATTATATATCTTAGAAATGGCAATGATGTTCCCCCAATAATTTAAATTTTGGCGGTCCCCTGGCTGGATCAACTCTGCATCATTAAAAATATCAATTGGACTACGCCTGTCTGTTTACTAAATTGCACAATGCATTTGCGCCAATTCAAGAAATCGTCTAGCCATGCTCCCAAGTCAGAGTCAAACATAGCATTAAAATATGAAGGATTTAGTTGTCAACCAGTGACCTAGAAGTGCCCACGTTCACCTCTAAAGTTAGCATACAACTTGGCAGTCAACTAACTAAGCGGCATTTTATGAATAACATAAAGTAAACAACTAGTCTTAGTTGGCAGCTAAGGCCTAAGATAGTTGCCAATTAGGCTTAGCAGGGTTTTATGAATATCGGTCCTGGTTATCATTAGCCATCAAACGTTCGTTTTAATGGATCCACATTTGTAGCAGCTATGCCTGAAAAGTTAGCACCAAGGCTTGAAACTGATTCTATCAAATTTAATTAAGAATGGCCACGTAAATTTAAGTGAATGCAGAATCCAAATGCATGTATACCACGCGATTGATCGGTTTTATCCAAAAACAGCACTACTTAGAATAAGTCTCCCTGGAACTACAATGTTAATGCCAATCTCCATCTCATCCAGCTCAATTTTTGTGTGAACTCACTATCAAAACAACAATGAACAAGGGTTCAATAATATGCGCGGTCTTCTCTGGAAGGCCATAACAGTATATATAACATACGTTCTGATTTTTGAAACGTTCAACTCTTCATTGAAGGATCAAACATGCGAACTGTCCAACTGTCGATAAATAAAGTTGGAATGATAATATTCCGTGGTTCGGGTAAATCCATGAAACTGCAACGAATGCGCTCAAATGTGGCTTAAAAACTTTTTTAAAAAAGGATGGGTGGGTGTGAAGGGGAAACTGCTTTAAGTTAAATATCATTCCCAACGATCTTCTTTGGCGAATTACATGATTGACAGAAATTGTTTCACCAATGCAGACGTCCACATGTATTGCCTCTTAAAATGAACTTCCAACTGATTGGTGAAGTTATTAAGATTAAGAAAGAGTTATATACCTACATCTGATATTAAAGTGGACTCTATGTCCCCTTAAGCCCCGTGAACACTGGACACATTTAAGGAGACATGTGTCTCAACATGTTGACGAAAACACCTTGCGTGAGAAAATGTTGTCAGTGTGTACAGAGCAGACACAAGCGCAAATATGTCTCGCACCTTGTGTCCGCGAGAGTGTCCAGTGTTCACAAGGGTTAAACATTTGCGTCCAGTTGTTTCTGCAACATGTTGTGATACATGTATCATGAAATGTATCCAGTGTACACAGGCTTTAATGCAGGCAAAGGGATATCGTTGAAACATTTACCAAAAACGTAGCCTGCTGATTTATGCGCCCACCAGATTGCGTGTACCTTCTATGGTCGCGTGCGAATTTTATAGTGGTGGGTACATTATTCTTCATGTTCTTGCCTCCAGATTAACGTCACTGCATAAGATTTATACATCCAAATGTTTTCTCCGCTTTTTGTGTTTATACGCTCAGTCACGTTTACGTCACTAGTTCGCACTGCTTGGCATAGAGCATGTGCAGAAACACATTTGTGCATGTAAGATTGCACGCAGAATGTACACGATCTGAAATCTATATTTCATTGTGACGAAATCGCATGAAAAAATCATCAAGGGTGTTGTCAAAAAGCCGTAACAGAGTATGTTTGTCATCAAGTACATATGGACGAGCCTATTTAATGTTTAACTCTTCCCTAATGTCTTCAGCTAAATCACAAAGAAATGTATAACACATGATACAATGTTTACTTGTTTTCCTCCACATTTTAGTCACTAACGATTGACATAGGACTTCATACTACTTTATTGTTGGATTGCAAAAATTTAAACACAGACAAATATAGAAACACTTGTGCTTTTAATCTGATAAACATTACATTAAGGGAAGATCGTTGCGATGTTTTTCTCGTTATGTAGCTTTTAGAAGACATCTTCTCACGTCTTTACCCTAATGCAAGAAGCATATGCTTAGGAAATTAACTTTGCTACATTAATTAAAGGTTGTCTGTCAGTTCCTAGAAATTTAAATTTGACGAATGAAGCGTTTGATCCGAATTCGTTTCCTACCAGAGTTTAGTTTTTTCGAAAAACTTAAATTCGTCAACATTCTGTAATTGACTAAGCGAGTCTTTTTTATCAAAGTGCTACACCCCCACAATGACGGGCACTTAATTAAAAGCCCGCTCTCTCATACAAGATGTAATGTGCCCTGAATGGATATTTCTGACGGGAGACCCACGTAAATGGATAGTGATGGAACATCCGTGAAAACAGTTAGAGTTGAGGTGCTTTAGAACAGCTGAAATCTAATCAATCAATAAAATATTACATTCATTCTTTTCCTCCTTTTCTACATTTCAAACTGTAGGGTATGAAAAATTTTGTGTTATATAAATATATGTTTGTTGCTTTTTATGATAATTTTGCATTTTCTCTTACAAAGGTTTGACCAGCCCACGACATGACATCGTTACTCTTAATGCTGTTGTAAGAGTAAACCCGCGTTCTAATGTAAAGTTTGTTTCAATACAAGTGCAATCATGATTGGATTGATGTTTTGATTAACACAATGGCGTCGTCGTAGACTACGTAGTCGTCATTGTCATCTTCATCGTCATCATCCTAATCATGAAATTCACGTTACATAGTACATCTAACATTGCATTGTCAACGAATTAGCCACAAGAGATTTGTAAGGTGCTTCGGACACTCTTAGCGTGTTTTCCCATGCAGTTCACAAAAATTTGAAGCAAATCTTAAAGGCATATTTTCATCATCCCAAACAGTTCCAATTCTCCCAACCTACTTACTTCTAGCCCCTCCCACATTTATCTAAAACTCATCCTTATCCAGACACAATCCTAGTTTATTGCTTCATAGCTTGTACCAGTGGCCATACAAGTCCATAATGTGTAATCAAGACACTCTCAGTGCCCATGCTGTGTAATTTAGCTATGATGCATTGTTTGAATGTGATTCCAATCAAAGAGCTGTACCAATTGAGAGTTTTGATATATGTATACTGAAACTGTGGTTTTGGGTGACGAATGACTACCTTTAAATTCAAAGCTGTCCAATTTGTTACTTTCTGGAAAAGTTCCTCGTTGATAGGTTTCTTTTCCAAACGATTTTTCATGAGGCGTACCCTCAGCCAGACTGTCAGAGGCCGGGCCACAGGTATATGAAGGTAAGCGGTGCGCTATCTGACGTAACCCTTAGTCAGTGAACCTTGTAATTTTTTAGGAAAGGCCCGAGATTATCATTCGTGACCTCATGCGAAAGATTTATAATGGCTTTAAATTTTATGCCGGGTGTGAATATTTGGAAGGTGGTTCTAATGACCAAGCTAAAACAGTGAATATGTTTTTCTATTCTCAGTGTCCGATTTACTACATAATATTTATGCTTCACCGCACACCAGATTACGTACCTGTATCCGTTAGCACTTGTGGGCCATTAGCAGTTATTAGGCAATTCGTGCAGTAGTGCTACAACTAAGTATCACAAAGTTCAACAGTTCGGGAGATAACCGCTTTCGGGAGAAAATGAGTATTACCCCGATTGAGGGAAAATTTGCCTGTCTCAATGGTATGAATATTTATGAGCACTTAGTGTCTATCTCTTCACAGTCGTCGAATTGTTTAATAAATGTGTGTATATTCAATTGTGAGGTAATAGTTTAGACATAGAAAACGAAATTACCATGGACCTTCAACTAGGTATTTACAAACATATGTGCTAGCATACCTTCAAGTGAAAAATGGTGTACAAAACTTGCGGCTGCGTGGAGTCTATAAATTAAGCTTAGGACAAAGAACGTAGCAAAATTGCTCGATTTCTCAAAATCGGCGTGGTGAACAACCAAACATGACGAACCTTTTTTATTCCCCAATCAACAGAGTTTTTTTAAATGCCCGAATTTTTCTTTCCTAAAATCGATAAAAATTGCAAGGCTGTTTAGAACGTTATCTCCGTTGAATTTGCGTGGTAGGATCGCAGTGCATTGTGGGAGATATTTGAAAATGACGCCACCCGTGGCAAAATATTCCCCCGATTGGGTGAAAATTGATTTCCCCCGAAAGAGGTTATCTCCCGAACTGTTCAAGGCCAAACGTTTGGAAGTGTCCCTGTTTGAGGAGTTAATGGGTTGGAATGTCTTTCACTAATCACTACAGTTAGACAATTTATAAATATAATGTACATGATTCAAACTTTTTAAAAGTTATCAATGTATTTCTTTTAACTTGACTTTGTAAATATTTATTGAAGTCGCGTTCAATCAACGTAAAACAAATTGCACTTTCACTTTTTCCGGAAGCAGTATCATTAAGGCTAAAAGGTTACTATATTAATGGTATTTGTCAGTTCAGCTTTATTGTGGTATATGTCGTACATGCCCACCTAACGCTAAGTACAATAATTTCTTCATCAGTCATATAAGTCCCAGTTTTACAACGTAACTTACAGTAATTAATTAGACCTGTCCCTAATAGTTATACTCCATGAAGCAAATAGTAAGAAATTAAAATAAAAATTTCTTTCCCAATTTAAATGAAAGGATAAAAAACTCATATTCAACACTCCCGGCATGAGTGGATTTAGTGGTCCACCTCAGTTACCCATTGCACCAAGAGCACAAGATTGTATTGATTATCTTTAATACTGCTTAAGAAACTGTTCGGGAGTTTTACAGTTAAACGGAAGCTGACAACTATTTAAACGGAAAGGTGGCTTCAACTAATTAATATACCTGTATCCTGAAGCCTTTCTTGTAGTTAATGCGTAATTAATATGCGAGTCTTTCACACCAAAATAAGAGAACTGTAGTCTCTAACGTAATATGCTGTGACGCTGGATTGTCGATTATCTTAAATTAACTGGAAAGAAATCAAACCTTCAATGCTAACAGTGATTTGACGTTTCCATGGTTAAAGTAATATTATTTCAAACTTTGTTGTCGGTTTAGTGGAAAACTTTCCAGTTGCACCCTTGTATCAATGCGGATACAAAACCTTAAAATATATGAACATATGCTTAAGTTAGTGTCCGAGCTGTTTAACTGGAGAAAGACTGCAGCTTGCTCTTAAAATTTGGATACCTGTGACAGATGAAATTTAGTGAAAGGAAAAGGGCAGTCAAAACAACTTCGTAATGAACCTTTTCTGTTACAGTGCTAAAGACCGTTGGAAAATTAGAAACAAACAACACTGTAAAAAATTTTTTGTAAAATTTACAAAAAGTTTCTTTAACATTAACAGCATAATTTCAGGTTTTCTGTTTACCACAAAAAATTGGTTTTCAAATTATGCAAATTGGAAGGATACCTAACTTGTTTAAAGGTTACACTTTCAACCCTCTGCAGGGTATAGGTTATTAGTGATATCACAATGTAACCTTCAGATTAGTTCAAACTGACCTTAAAACCTTTCAGCTACTTAAGTGGGCGTTGCTAAAATTTTGACATAAAATTGTGAATTTATGCGTAGGTCAGGCCTATACTAATGGAATTTGTAGAAAAACAGTTTTTGGGAAAACGAATAAGCAGTTTATCAATACAAGTAAAAAAAGAGATGAACGAACTGTATTTCTTTAAAACCTGTGTAGTAAAGTTCATTCATAACTAACGTGTGATAGGCATGGTACATATACCATAGCGGAGCTTTTAACAGTTAACGCAATGTTTTCAAACCTACCTTTGAACGGCGCCCTTGGACTCTGGTTCTCATGCCCGAGTGACGAGGGGATATTAGAAAAAGTGAATGGTCTTTCGAGTGTGACATAACAATCATCATGCGAAACAGTTTTATTGTCTTCCTGTATTTCTACATAGTACAGCTGACAAAAATTTATTGTAAATTTTACAGGCTTTGCGTTATTTCCTTTACAAGTGACTGTAAAAATAACGCGTTTATGTTGGCAATATAGCTTACGCTGATTTCCCTGTAAAATTTCCACTTTTTTACAGTAAAGTAAGTTATCCCATGCTTCCCAATTGAAGGGAACTTTCACGGAAAATTAATTTTTTAAAGAATGTTACCAATGTGGACAACTTTTTAATGTAATTTAACAAGACCTTGAAATGACTGAATGTATTCTGCAAGGAAAAAATGTGGGCAGTGTTTGCTACTTCGCCTTAAATTAAATTTTTAGTAATTATCCCGGAAATGTCAATATGAGTAACGGAAGGTAACGTGCACATCGGTTTCTTTGAATTAAACATCTTGACGCCAAAGCTTTTTGTCTACCTCCAAAAATCATGTGAAAAAAATGATGGGCCCCGTTGTTAATTCACTTTAAAATCTTAACTTAGGAGAGTATCTTCATTCACTTCGTCTAATGCAGTGTGCATTACTTTTTTCTAACCGTGACCTTCACCCCGAAAGATGAACCAATACACTAACTGCGTTGTTCACTTACTACATTGAGTCTTTTAAAAGACGACACAAGACTCACCCATTTCTCGATTGTCGGGCAAAAACTGTATTGAAGTACTTATAGCTAACTGAGGAGACAATTAACTTCAAAAATGTAGAACTTTTACCCGGCGGTAGGTGTGGCTAACTAATTAAGGGGTCACGCAAAAAACACTCATACATTTGGTCTTTGAACTGCGAGTGACATACTTAGCGTTCTTAATTACTTTTTAAAACGTTGAGCAGCCTGGGCTTTTTATGGAGGGTCGACATTTGTTCATAAGTGTGATTGAATTTCGGATCTTTACAGTCCACATGAGTACACTGACACAGTGTACTTCTACTCAACAGCTCAGCTAGTACAAATTTGGGAAACCTGTAGACTATTGCCGCCGGACAGTCAGGTCTGGTTACGCCACTGACTCAACAACTCAACTAGTACAAAATCGGGAAACTTCTAGACTATTGCCCCCCCCCCCCCCCCAGGACAGTCAGGTCTGGTTACGCCACTGGTACCAGAAGTTTTTTGCAGAGGTACATCTCTAGGTAACATGATGATGCCTGTTTTCAGGTGCTTCCATATAGGTTTGAAATTGAGAACTTATGCTTGAAAAGAACATTTTTTAAACATTAATATAGCGAACATGGGCAGAACTTGCAGCTACCATACCTATCAGCACATGGCTCGTTAGATGATACTCCTACACAAATATCCAAGACGTTCCCCTAAAACTTGGCCAAGATTATTTTGAATTGCTAATGCTGGTTTTCCACATAAGTGTTACTCTTGTAATTTTTCCTGATTCTTATCCAAAAACAATGAACGATGAATGCACTAAAATATAGCTAGGACATGCATCCGATAAATAAGCATTATATGTTATTGTGATCTTTTTCAAAAATTTAAATTTTGCTAAATTTTCCTTCACTAGCCAACAACAAAATTTCGTAAATTGTTTTGCACCAAACCCGTTGCGGCGTATCAGCACGATTCATCTGAAATAACATGAATTCCGTTCGATATTTAACTGCTAATTTGATCAGACAGTGTAATCTACAGCAAGAATAATGACTTGAATCCATTTGACTAAACTAAAGAATCAATGTCAGAATTTTAAAACAGGCCTTAGAGCTCACTGGGAGTCACGAGAATGAAGTCAGGGTTGCAAGCGTCCCCCTTTGATCCTGGCTAAAACACAGAACACTAATCACTTACAAATCTCAAAAACAAAATTTTAGCCTAAGCTTTACCCTAAGGCAATCCATCTCAACGTTCCCACCAAGATTTGGACACCATTCTGTGTCAAAGTTTTATTGAGCTACTGGACCTAGCCATTTATGAACAACGTTATCGATCTCATGATTGGAAGGCTGTAATCAAACTGATTAAAAAATGAGGTTATTGATGATGTTGGCCTAGGTGCTTACCATGAGCTTATAATTAATGTAAATGAGAATACTAGCAGGTTCAGTTACCTACTTGCGACTCGCCGGTTTCAAAAACAAACCATGGACTCGGTCTCTAAGGAGAAAACATAGGAACCAAGACTCCTGTTTGGATATTCAGGGTCCACCTATACCTGCAGGGACAAAGTCATAGTTCCCCCAACCGCTTGGCAATCTTGATTACAACGAATCACAAAAACGCTTCATTGTCCGACGTTACTGGTTCTGCATTTGTCCAGCATACCTCTATCGTGCCCAGGACCTCTTCTTCTACTTCCATTTTTCCGTCGACCACAAAAGACGTTACACCACCCAGTGGGATGGATACTGAAACTACGTGTGCTGCAGGGAGTCAACCGACTGCTTCAACCTCTATCCATATTACAGACTCGGTTACTAACATGAGTCTCCTCGGTCTTCTGGCTATCTTAGTGCCACGACCTGGCACCCGATCTTTAGATCAGGACACACAAAAGCTTCCCGATGAAACTTCGCTCAGTTTTAACTTGAACCCCATCGTTCAACAAAGGCACATTTTTAGATTCGTAGTGCTCCATTGTGGAGCATGAAATTATGTCGGAGCAGAACCGGGAGTTTTCTCGAAATATGTCTACTGCTGTAGATCAAGCTGTTCGGGAATTGCAAGGTAACCCAAAATAATAATTAAACAAACAAATAGGCAAGGGCTCGCTTGTAGTGGTCATGGACCGGGTACGGTATGTTAACAAGACATATCGCCAGCTGCATGACCTCCCTGTTAACCAAAACAATTTCAAGTGACCCGACTTCCTTGTTCGTATGCAAAGTATGCTGTGTTCTCGATACTTTATTGAATGAGGATATTATTACTAAAGTTATGTTCAATTTAGCCTAACCAACGGATACGAAACCAGCACGGTTTTATCCATTTAGCTGAAATACACAAAGCAGGTTGGAATTTCTGAACTTGTTGATTGGTACATCCAACCTCTCAAGCCATAGATCCCGTCTTATGTAAAGGGAGCAAATTACTTTCTTGAGAAAGCCCGAGCTTTAGGACCCTTAGCTTCCCTTAGCCATTTGTACGGTATTTTAAATAATTTGCAAATGTGTTTCAATGTTTCTCTTCTAATGTTCAACTGTTCATATTTCGATCGCGATGGACATTACCTGTTCAGTCTCGTTTGCAGCCCATGTTAAAACTAGTCGGAAGATTTTGATATCAATAAAACCTATGTTGAAAGTTACTTCCAATATGTAACTTGATATAAAAAAGAATGTAGGTGAATAACTTTGTATGAAACAGCCATCTATATTTGCTTCTGTGTCCTTCAATCCCAATCTTGATGAAGTGTTAAGAAAAAGCAAAGCAATAAGTGTTTAATTGATAACGATGAAAAGCGCAGGGGAATTGTGCAATTACCGTTTGCTATGTAAAAAAGGCTAAAAGCACTTTAAGTAAATTCAATAGTTACTGTGAGAAATATCCGTGAAACAAGACTACAACCAAATTGCATCACTTAGTAGACCTCGAAGGAATTGCACAAAGTTTTTCAAAAAAGTTAATCATTCACCGTGGGACATTAAGACCTCCCTGAGAGGAGTACATCATGTAATTTAGAAAGATCAAAAAACGGTTTGTCCCTTGGGAACATCAAGGCGATTGAATTTAAAACGTGGTGTGTTTGTGACGTTTCATGACTTTATTAGGAAAACGCATTGCACAGAGGAGTTATTGGAACTGTAAAGAAAAATAAATCATTTTGTTTCCCCTTGATGCAATTATTTTCAAGCTCTATTTGATAAAAGCTTCAATTTTCTGTACATGTTGTCGTAAGTAACAGAATCGGGTCGGTTCAATGTTGTCCAGGACGGTAAAACCTTTGAGGATATAAGAACACGTGTGCTTACCAGGTTTTCCTCAACACTAAAGAGTCTTTTGCATTGAAATGTGATGTAGACGATGGGTCAGGGGAAAAACGTACTCTACTTCTTGGTTTCCATGGTCCTCCTCAGGACATCCATTTTACATTTAAACATTTTCTGAAGAAGGACATTTAAGAAGAATGACGAAAACTACATGACCTTGGTTTCAACGGATAATATCCCATAGCAACCGTAATTCAAACACAGAATTGACAAAATGGTATACATTTCGAACAATAGGAATGCGTGATAAATAACATTTAGTTTCAAACAGTAAACACACTTTTCAACATTTATATACTAAGAAATAAATAAATAGCAGTGTCTTGTTTCGTACTGTGTATCTAGAAAAACACATTAGTGATACTAGCACATTTAAAAGAGTAAAGATTGCTTTCATCTTTGAGCAGTAAATTTCGCAAGGGACGTATTCAGAGTTCAGAGATTACTTCTGCACTTAATTTCTAGTCGGTACCTCCTTCAAATTAGGTCCTTTGCAGTACAAAGTTCAATGATGCCCGTTGCTAGTGTCTTAACAATCCCGACTTGCTGATTGGGTGCAAAATAATCTGCTTTAAAATCCTTGCTTTCATTTTTCGATCTTCTTGATTGTGCCTCCTAGATGTTATTGTTCCACTTTTCCTGTAATCTATTGGAAATGGGTTATCGAGGAAGACCAAGAAGCATCTTAAACTGGAAAACCTTCGAGGACTCTGCCTCTCAACGAAGTCTTACTTTCAGCCTACAGACCTATCCACTAGACGCCGTACGCAGAACACAAGGAAGACGACTCAGAATACGATGCGGAGCGAGACTTTGCCACTGGAGTTAACCAGAGTGTGGACAGGCTCTGCAGAACCGTATTGTTAGAAATTAATTCCCTCCAGGATGACTTCAATAAAAGTATTTTAGAATTACGACAGTCAATAGAGGATTTAGCAACTGAGAACGATGCCTCAAAAGAGAAGTGTAGCTTCTTTGAAGGGAAAATTCTTGGCCTGGAGGAGGCGTCTAAGCAACACGACCAACAGATTAACAAACAGGAAAGGTTCTCCAAAAGGAGCAACGTTAGAATCGTTGGTGTGGAGTTTCAGGATGGTGAAGACTGTTTGCAGATTGCAACTAACGTTTTTGAGGAGGTTGGTGTTAGGGAGTGCAAGCTAGAGAGAGCACACCGAGATGGAAACCCGACCCAGGTAAGAGCCGACAGAGGCACGTCAAATGCTCATTCTATCAGGACAAAATGAAGATCATGCGAAATGCTAGAAAAGAACTCGAAGGTAAACCCTACTTCATTATCGATGACCTAACTCAGGCCGATCTGAAAGAGCAGAGGAAAAGTACAGGACCTTTTTTTTTTAAACGGGACCCGGTTTCGTTTCTCTGGTGGTCTCTGGGGAGATAGCAGTAGAAGGCCGTTCTAGTTTGATTATAAGCCGTCAATACGCCATGCAGTAATTGTTATTTTGGAGAATTCTTGATTGCCCGTTCTTACTTTTCTCTGCCGTTTATCACAGGAACCCGTCGATAGCCCAGTAATGGCTTTTCTAAGGAAAATCCTCGAGCTAGTTTTTCGGAACTGCAGATGCCACAAGAACTTCGCTTTTGTTGATTTTGTTGTGTTTGTTTGTTTGTTTTATTTTTCTTTCTTCGGTTTTGTGTTTCGTGTTTGCCGTTCGACCATCTCAGTCACCATTGCATACGTATGTTATCTTTGTTATTTATTGTTTCACACAATATTGCAATGCTCTTCCTCCCTTTTGTAACTAATGAGTGACGTAAAAATTTGTACCTATAATATGCGAGGACTTAGGCAAGCCAATAAACGGAGGTCTCAATTTACCAATTTTTGCAGACATAAATTTGATATTGTATTCATTCAGGAAACCCATAGTTCTATTAATGATGATAGTTTTCGGAGAATTAAGTGGGGAGGTAACATCATGTTCCCATGGCACTACTTTAAGTAAAGGGGTTGCTATTCTCTTTAAACCTACACTTTCTATTAGCATTGAAAAAGTCCATACCGATCTTTTAGGCAGATCTTTAATAGCTGATGTTTTTATTGATTCTCGTAGCTTTATATTGGTTTGCACCTATGGCCGTAATCTAGATTATCCTGCTTTTTGCAGCGAAGTCTCTCGTCTCATTGAGATTTTTGATTGTTCTACCATCATTTGGGGAGGGTATTTCAACTTTGTTTTCATTTTGGTCTTGGATAAACTTGGATGTGATCTTCGAATCAATTTTAAAGCCCAGGATGAATGTATTTCAGCTATTTGTGTTCACGATTTAATTGATGTATGAAGAGAGAGAGAAATCTCCTCGCAAAAGACTTTACTGATCATTCCAATATCAGCCATGTTCATTGTCGCGTGGATTTTTTCATCATTTCCCGTAGTGGTTGCTAATGTTATCGATGTAAAATTTCACCCTCCACTTCAATCTGATCATTCAGTTGTTGTACGTACTATCCGTACTCATTGTGAACGCAGAGGTCGGGGATATTGGAAGTTTATTAACTCTCTTCTTACTGATGTTACTATTGTTAATATTATTCTCGATCTCGTCTCATTAGATTTTCCCTCCTACATAGCCTGGACCCCTCTTCCCAATGGGAAAGAATTAAATATATTATCCGAAAAGTTCCATTGATAAAGCAAAGAATTCCCGCAAGTATGAGAATGAGGTGTTGTGTAATTTTTCCACCCTTGAGCGACTTTCCTATGGGAATGATTCTGATGAGATTATTAATAAACTTTCTGAAGCCCGTGAAAAGCTCATGTATGTTTATAATAGCAACATAAAAGGTTTTATTGTAAGGTCAAGGACAAGGTGGGGTCGAATTTGGTGAGAAGAGTTGTAAGAACGTTTTGAATTTGGAGAAGAGGAACAGAAATAACAATGACATTTTTCGCTTGCAATTAGATATTGATGTTTGTATTCACAAGAGCAAGTACATTCTACAACAAATCCGTAAATTCTACCGTTCATTGTAGAGTGGCTCTTCAAATCACGATTGTGATTTTATTTATGACCTTGTAGATTTCCATGAACCAGGCTGTAATCTTGATATTTTAAATGGACCTCTCTCCGCCGTTTTCAGGCTTTATCTTCTTTGCCAAATGGGAAGTCCCTGGGTACTGATGGGTTATCTACTGACTTCTTTAAGTATTTTTGGCCTGTCATTGTTTGGTATGTGGTGAACCGTTCAACCGTCATTATTTGTCCCTTGAGCAAACCAGGGTTATAATTCTTCTCATTCGTAAACCTGATAGAAATTATGATCACTTGAGTAATGACAGACCTATAAGACCTCTAAATAACTATTATAGAATATGTGCTAAGGCTCTTACTAAAAGATTAGAGAATGTTATCACTTACATTATTGGTGAAAGTCAAACTGGTTTTATTTAGAATCGTTTTATAGGAGAAAATATTGGTTTGGTATTAGATGTACTATACAAGTAAACGGAATATGCCTGAGTTTCTTTTCCTTGATTTTGAGAAGTCTTTTGATCGTGGTTTCTTCCATATTGAGAGAGGAGTTAGACAAGGGTTTCCACTTAGTTCTTACCTTTTTATTCTGGTTATGGAAATATTAGCAAGAAAATAATTTATAATAATACACTTTGTGGTCTTAACGTCTTAGGAAAAGAAGTCAAAATCAATGTCGATGAGACTGCACTTTTTTTTAAATAATACTTGTGATTCCCTTGTCAATATAATTAACGTTCTTGATAACTTTTCTTCCAAATCGGGCTATAAATCAATCAGAGTAATTGCCATCTTTTTCCACTGGGCTCCTTTATCAATAACCGTCCAGTTTTCAGTCAGGATTTTGGTATTACTTTTACTAAGGGTCCAATAACATCTTAGGAATTCTTTGTACCCATGATGGAGATGATTTATTCCGCTAAAACTACCTTAAGAAGCTTTCTTAGTTAAAGAATCAACTTAAAATTTGGATTGGCAGTGATCTGACTCCACTTCGTAGGAATAGGATTGTTAAAGCGTTTGGTCTAAGTCAACTTGCTCTTCTTTTTCAAGTGCTTCCTAACCCACCCCCCCCCCCCACTTACAGAGTTTCTAAGAATTTACAAAGCATTGTTTTTTATTATATTTGGAGCGGTAACCCCTAAAAATTAAAAGAAGTGCAATGTATAATAGCATAAATAATGGGGTATAAAGGTCATTCATATCCAGATTTTTGCCTTTGCATTGAAAGCCCCTTGGGTTAGGAGATAAAAGGACCCTTGTAATACTTGTTTTTTGAAATTATTCTTTCATCATTTTTTTTCTACTTTTGGTAAAGAATTCTTATTTGAATATAATTTTCTTGCAAATGATGTAGATTGTATTGCTAATGACTTTAATATTTATATTTATAAAGGTAGTAGTGACGATTCTTTTACCACCCCTGATGAAAGTAATTATGGTACGCAAATACTTTGGAACAACTCCTACATAAAAATTGATAATTCTATAATATGATAAAAAAAACTTCATTGTGTCACTTACGTTAAGCATTTTTTTTTTGACCGATGGCAAAATTTCAAACGATGTATTTCGTAATAAATATAATATTTTGAGCCATCCATTTACCAGATGATCAATGATCATGATATTACCCCTATCAATATTCATTTTAAAACTTCTCAAGTATTTTACGCTTTGTTGATAGATAAGATTATCAGTCCGCCCAAAGCTTGTGTTAACTGGAAAAATCAATTTAACCTCTCTTGGGATGCTATTTTTAAGATGCACTTTTACTGTTTTTGAAGCGAAGGTAACATACTTTAAATTCAGATTCATTCACCGTATCTAAGGAACAAATAGGCTGTTGTGTTTAATGGGCAAGACCGATACCGATCATTGTACTTTTTTGTCATATTGAAACAGAGTCCTTAGAGCATCTGTTTTGGTCATGTCATGTAACCTCTAGTTTCCTTTTAGACTTTTTCTAGTAAGGACCTGTTCTTTGGTCGAATATATGGTGAATATGATCCTATTAACTATTTTATCTTGCAATGCAAATATTATATTTATAACTGTAGGCTCAATGATATCCTGCCTGACCGCAATACTTTTTTCCATAAAATGAAATTCATCACTAAAGTTGAAAAATGTATAGCTCTTAAGAAGAATACAAGGTCCAAATGGAACAAATTTTAAGCTATTCAACGCTACCTATCATAGTGTATCGAGAAACTGGAAAGTTCTTAACTTGGTACCAGTTTTGTTTTGATCGGTAAACATGATGCATTTAATGGTGTCTATTGGTTCCATGGACGGTAGCTGTGACCAGACCCTTGTAGTGAACCCTATGTTTAGCCTGTAAAATGTATATATGTTTATTGATCGCTACTTATGTGATTGTGTAATGTGAGACTTTGTATATTATTGAAATGTTGTATGTAACACCTGCACTTTATGAAGTGTTGTCAATAAATGAGATGGTCAAAAGGAAGAAGGTTGCAATAGGCTATTACATCTAAAAGGTAAAATGTCATATCTACAAGCTTGTTTCGTGAGGTTCTTGCGAACACCACTCTTCAGGATAAAAAATTGTATTATGTTTTATAAACAATGTTTTATCCTGAAGAGTGATGTTCTCACGAACCTCACGAAACAAGCTGGTAAAAATGTAAATGTGTACGTTTGTAATTCTGCGAATGCACATTGTTTTGCTAACATGAAGTTCTTTCACGGTAGATCATGGATGGAATAATTTGGTGTGTCATTCTATCATTCCATCCATGATCTACGGTTCTCTATTCTAGCGGGACATTCTTTCTCTATTGATAAACGTAACCAACTTGAATTGAAAACCTTAAAGAGTATTGATAACATCAGGTACAGTTGTGTTGGAAATGGTGACAAGAGTTCTCTTCACCAAAATATGTTAAAGCTTTCATTATGACAACTAAGACCATAAACAATAAAACAATGCCTCTAACACCAACAAGAATATAACCAAAAGAAAAGGAAAGATATAATGCATATGAGTCTTTGCTACAGAAAAAATCCACAATCTAAAACAGATATTGAGCTTCTATGTGTAGAAAAAAAAAACAAAAACAAAAAAATCCAGTTCGTTCCCATCCCATCAGGTGATTTGTCAACAGTGCATTGTACCGAGTAGACTGTCTTGAAAAAAGTATAAGTAAACTCAGCAGCCAAGCTAACATGTCGTAAATGGAAGGGCCATAGTCATCCCATGTCTGTGTTATTACACAATTAGCTGAGTTGAAATGGAACAAGAAGCCCCAAACTACTATAAACTGCTACTAAAGCTTGCCTTGTGGTTGTTAAACCTCAGTCTGAAAGTTGTTGAGTTTTGAGGTTTTGCCGATGTTTGACGAGTGGGGCATCTAGTACATAAGAGCAGATTCATCACATTGAAAAAGTTGCAGGAATAAGGGCCACGGGAGAACATGACCCTTTCGGGACGGTTGGTAACCGTATGGTCGGTAATTATGTGATCTTACACTTTTTGTCGTTGCCACACTGAAAATTGCCTCTAGAGATGTCCCTGGAGGGAGTGAGTTTTATGTGTGAGACCATGCATATTTGGGGACCGTCTTAAGGGGGTTTCGAAACGGGTTTCCTCATAGCTTCCAAAAGGAGCGATGATTGATGAGTGTAGGTAAACTGACTGGGTCTATTTTTTCTTCAACATTAAGGTAATTGGTTACACGATTTTTTCTGTCCAGCTCTAACGTTAGCTCTGTTAGCTCTAACGAACTGATTATAAAGAAGTCTGAAGGGAAAACTCCAGTTAAGAAAATGGCCACCAAGCGTGCGAATCATGCAGTGAACCAACTCTTTTTCCGTAGGGCATATTCGTTTGACCCTAAGGAATTTGCTTAAACTAAAGTACTGTTCAATGCTGTGAAGAAAGATGCCCTAAAAAGTGGGTTTAATGAACAGTGTAGTATCGGTAAACTGAATATTAGTTGGGAGAAAAGATCAATAAATAATTTAAATGTAAGAAACCTTTCTTAAATTTGGGACAAAAAAAACGTCGTCAATATGTTTGATAGATAGAGAAGGTTTAAAAACAAAATAAATTTCTACTGCGACCATAAAAATATTGGCAAAATGGGGGCCATCGTGGTGCCCACATCAGTACAATTTGCTTTATGATAAAAAATTATCTAGAATTCGGAAGTATTTGTTCTTAAGAATGTAACATGATGATAACCAAAACTATGTTGTTAGTTTCTCAAACGGAATAATTCTTAAGCAAATTCCCTACAGGCGGTTATTCCCCCTCGTGAGGTATATTCGCATTAAACATACAATACAGAGACATCGAGTCTAACTAGAAATAACCCATCCTGTACAACGGAAACTTCAAGATGGAGTCGTCTGAAAATATGGGTGGGTGGCATCTTGATTAAAGCAAGGTATATCAGGTCACAAAAAGGCTGTGAAAACTTATCGGCATCATACATAAATATCGTATATAAATGATGTAAATATTTGTGATTACCTACTTATTTCAGAAGTGTAACGCAGTAGTGACTCGGTCTCCCCTTTCAATCTTCTACCCACACCATTATCAAAGCTAAGTACTAAGCCATCATTTATTATTATTGTTAATTCTGATTGGCTTGATAATTACCAGAGCTATATTTTGCTTCGCATGACACTTTGGTAGAATTGAAACACAACACTACCTTTAAACTTTTGTGAAAGCATTCATACTGCAAACAGAGGATACTGCTAAGAGTCATCCATCTAATAAGCAGAAGCAACAGACAGACCTACTTCCTCACTCTTTGCCTGGGGCATGCTCCTGTTTAAAAGAAACGAAGTGAATATCGCTGACAGTTAGCGTTTAATTCGTACACCCACAATAATGGGGTTCCAGTCAAGGCATCCAGATAGATGCATCCAGATAGATGTCGAGTTATTCAAAACATTTGGTAAGGAAAGTGGCAGTTTAAATAGAAGTTATCGCTCAAACGGAGGTCAGTGTTATTAAAGTAGCTCAGGGAGTGCACAAAATGCCCTTGTTCTATTATCTGCAGTTGGTACACTTTTCGTATTTACTGTTGGTACACTTTTCGTATTGCAGTATTATCCAAAATTGTTGGCAGATAGCTCTTATCTGTCTTACAGTTATGTCATAACTTTCGTGTTGTTCTCTTGAGAAACTGGTTTGGGATGATATCAGTATCTTTTGATGGTTAACATGCAACCCGGAAGTTTTTCCGTTTTGGAAAAGGGAGGATTGAAAAAGACGCCCACGGACTTGCGTTTCCTCAAAACAGGGAAGGGAAACACCGATGGTGCTGGGTACTTCCCCAGCAACTAGTTTCTGATTCAACATTCAATTGTAATGCATTACACAATCAAGTTTTACTGGGGATTTTGAAAAATCGGTGGTCACCTAAGGTTTGGAACCTCCCCCAAGTAAAAGAAAACCATGACCCCTTTTTACTTTCGAAAACGAATCATTTTGCCATTTTGTCCTTTTGTTTGTATATCATGTTGTATTTTTATGTATAGACAAATGATAGATAGAGTTTCATGTTTTCATGTGAAATGGCAGTGTGGTGACATCGAATTCCTAAACTGTAGACATGTATTGTTGAGCTGCAGGGACAGACTTTTCAGCATGTTTCAGCCCCCAAGAACCTGACTTTCGGGCAGGCGCTTGGAAAAAAACCGAACAGCCATTTCAATCTCACCAAATTTGAAACCCATTCAAATACAAAAAACGTTATGCGTGTCCTCATTCAACATTGAAAAATGTAGACGAATCCGGCCATCAAGTGATCATCCGATCTATGTCGGCTAAAACTGGGGTCTATCAGCTTTTGATGAATCAATTTCTTTGCTTACAGGTACCATGGATGATTGTACACTGTAATGCCCTTTGATTCCCTCAATTTCACTGTACATAAGAGTTTGAAATTACATTTAGACAATAAAGAAAGACGGTTTTAGACTGATGGACCCCACTAATGGCCGCTTATATTTACTAAACATAAGCATTGGTCGGATTCGTCTATAAACAAACCATAGCTTTGGTAACATTGCAAATGAAAACTCAACATCTTTACAAGTATTGATACATTTCTAACTTTATGGCTGAGACACTTCTTGTTACATCGGGCCTTTACTGAGCAGTTATTACGAAAAACCGTTTACAATTGCAATTTCACACTGTGTATTTAATTTACCTAAATCATAAATTTTCAGCAACAACGTTGCCCTTATCAAATCTTGTTACACACTGCAGTCTGCTACTCAGAAAGTAATGATAAAAACAGTGCAATCAAGGAATAAAAACAGAGGCTTTTGCTTCAAAGACACTGCAGTCTGCTTACTTTATTTCTCATATTTGAAGCCGTCATATCTGTTTTTTACAATATCTAAGCAGCCTCTAGTCCAAGTTCACACATGGAGTCGCTGGCAATTCCGTGGTCAATGGATGAACACTTTTCAAAATACAACGTGCTCTCCAAGACACCTTATTTGTGCTGCATCATCAGTTACGATTATAACAAGCAATGAAAGATACTTTATAAAAAATAAAATTGCGGCCACTTTTTTTTAAACAAGAAATGGAAAACAGAGGGGGAACAACATCAACAGGTTAAAGATATACCGACGGACAGGCCAGAGGTGGACTAAAACCTTGCCTCTTGTAACTTGAGAGCTGAACGAGCATAATCAGTGACAGAAAACCTTACCGCAACTTGAGGGACAATCATTTTTAATTGTAAGTTTCCTCAAACGACCTAAGTTATATGCTTTATCATCAGAAGCTTCTGCCCAAGTTTGCCCGAGTTGCCCCCCCCCCCCCGCCCTTAAATTGGGACCTGTTCAAGTGTAAGTTTTCAATAAATCCAGCTTTCAAGACCAAACAGGTGTTAATTCTTACAATAAAGAGGTATTTTGTTGCACACAGAATTTCTGAAGTAAAAGGAAACACTGGGCAACTTATTAATTTTTTTGAGCCTAACTGCATCACTTTGCCTCAAGTGCATGGTAGAATATTCAGTTCAGACGAAAATTCAAAACAGTTCTAGGATGCTCTATATTGCCAAATAACACCCGGCCAAACGGGAGGACACTTTTTATAGAGATTCCAACAATTTGCCTTGAAATGGTCTCCAGTAAGACACAACTGGAAAAAAATATTTTCTACTCGACTTGAACCATTATGTTGGAAACTGGACGAGTAAAACTCCATCTAACTAACTTACTAAGCCCTGAAATGGTTTGGGTACATTCTATGTCTTATAGAATCTTATTTTACATACTTCTGCATTTCGAATGCCTACATTCTACTTACACGCATGAAAAATGCCATTTTCGACCGTATGAGAGGACGTAGTCTTAAAGATTGTCTGCATGTTCCAATACAAATCGTGATGGCGCTCAAAATCTTAATAACCCCACACATATATAAACCCCACCTCAGCCTGGTTACCCAACAGAGTGCAAAAAAACTTGCTCGGAAAAAATTTAAGTTGCACATTTTTTGTAGCACTTTTCTTTTTTACTCCGCATGACCATGGGGCCAGTTCTACCCTTGGTCGGACCCCTCCTAAACACTCGGAAAGGTGCTATCCAAGCACATTCTTCTCATCGACCATCAGCGCCCCTAACAAGAAATCCTAGATTCACCTATGATAATATACACAGAAAAATGTCTATTTTCCCCTTATGGGAAGAAATGCGCATTTCCCCAACTGATAAGCATGAAAGAGACGTCAAATTTTTAATACCCCATTTAAGGTTTTCACTGTAAACTCTCCAGAACCTTTTGCGGTTGCAGATATAGTTGGGGAACTAGGGCCGAATATTTTACATTATTGTGAACGAAAACCTTGGTGGTCCCATATTTGTAGTGTGGTGGTGGCAAATATAATCCATTTTTCTAAGCGAATCATTTAGGATTATAAGTACAAGGGAGCCTCAAAGGACCCAAACTTACCCTCAATTACACTTTTGATGACAACATTGATATTAAAAGCAGTTAATCTACTACAATCAATTTATTGCATTACAAACCTTAAGGAAACAAATTGTGGGCAGTTCGACCCTTATGGGAGAAGACCCCAAAATTTCAAAAATTTCGTTAACAAAAACAATGATTACAAAAATGATACTATCAAGGGAATGATCCAACTCTTCTAGCTTGATAGGCCAAAATGTACCTGCACAATGCCTTATTGGGGCCAGTTTATTTGCAGACCAACGCTGGTATTACCAGCATTGGTACATTGATATCGCAAACTTCAAAAAAAAACCTTACATTTATTTGGACGGTTGTCCTTCAGGAAAGTTCCAATTTGGGGTCCATATTCGAGTCAATGACACATACGAGAACAAAGCTGAAATCAACACTGTTAAATCCCCAAACTTCACTGCTTATAACAAATATAACTCAAGAGAGAATGGTCCAGGGGTTTTTCACTTTAGTCGGTCTTCTTTGTCACTTTTTTATAGCGTGGAAAGAAAGCATGAAAGTGTTTCAGGTGTCGCAGATCAGAAATATGTGGGTGCCTTTTGATGTATATTAACTTGCTTCACCCTGTGTATTTGTTTGTCCAACCTTTTGTTGTAATAATGGTTTCAGAACTTTTACCTTTCACATTAATCACCGTGATGTGTACAAAATAAAGAAAAAAATTCAATGCCGGTTCTCTCCCAGTTATTCACTCACATTATGTACAGTGATATCTAGTACTCCCGGTTTTTTGAAGCGTTTTGTCGAAGTATTGGCATATTTGGCTCAAATATGGCCTGGAATATTTTATCTTTGTATTCCCGTCGTTTCCGTGGCAAATCAGTTCTTTGGTCCAGACATTGTTTTAAAAGAAAAGTCCAAAGGCCAATTTACCTTTGGTATGTCAAAGAGGAACATATTCTAAGCATTCTGGTGAAAGTTGCATTCATATTTTCATGTTTGGTTCTCGAGATATTAGCAATTGAAGTTGGCACATTTTCCAGAGAAAGTGAACGTGAAGCAATCAGATGTGATGTCATGTATTCACATTCTTGGTCATTGTTTTGCTTTTCCCTGTTTTTCTTCCTATTAGTTTGACCTTGAATTAATTAGACATGTCACTTTGCCCCTGAGGCATATTAAGGTTTTAAAATTCCACTGCTCAGTTATGCACCTATGAAATCAATAACGTTAAGTTTAGTTGCATAAAATTCGTGGTAAATTATGAAGATAAACAGAACATTGGCTGAAAAAGTGAATCCATGACATCGTGCCTGCTTGCTCCCCGTTCATTCTTTGTGGAAAATTTGCCATATTCAATTGCCAATATCTCGAGAACCGAACATGGCAAATAACTAAAAATTTCACCACAATGCTTAAAATATCCCCCCTTTAGCATACCAAAAATAAAGGTGGCTTCGGACTATTTTTTTTAAGAGTAATTTCTGTTAAAATGTTTTCTTGACTATATTGTACATTTTTCCTGTCGCAAAATATTCTCCTCCATGTGGCACTAAGAAAAGTTGATATGATGCCCCTTAATCAATACCTTTCATGGTTTTCCTAAATATAAATGTTTCGAAACATTGAATAATACTTTAGACGCCTTTTTACCGGATTCATTACCTTAGATGATGGATTCAAGCCCGCTATTTAGCTAACACTTAAGCTGTAAAAGATTAATTCGCACTAGTCGGAAAGCATACTTTAACATACAAAACGCCTGTAACTTAAATAACGATGCAAACTACCGGCTAAGATTCCTTACGGCACACGAGGCTGATTCATCGGCAGTTTGTTCTATTTCAGCGTCTGTAATTGGGACAAAGATTTTTGGCTTCTTATTTTTGTTTTTGGTCTAGCCTAGGCTGCTTTATAACCAGACACTTTCAGGTCAATTTTCCAGTCTCCCAATGGAACTTACAAACTAAAACTTTTCTCTCTATGAGTCCTTAATAACGTCTCAAACGAAATACTTTATCAAGTCTGTTTCATGGGTCCTTAATAACATTACAAACGTCAGTGAGTGCATCCTATGTCATTGAAATGTGTCAGCAGCCTATAACCGTAACATATGTGATGACAGACCTACTAGTTATTTGCAGCACAAGGTGGAAGTTTGGAAAGACGCTGCAAACCATGAGATAGCCTAACATAAGATATCACACACATTGTTAAGAAAAGTCGCTGCAAATTATTTGTTCATACCAAAACTGATTTCACACTTTAATAGACGTTCATGAGGTGCTGTTAATTAAGAAATACAAAAAACGATTGATTACTAAAAGGGGCACGAGTGAGAACAATAAATGTTAGTTTGTTAAAACCGAAACTTACCTCAGGAAAATCATTACCAACCAGAAAAAAAGAAAATAAAACTAAAAAGAAAATGTCCCATCAATTTGAGGGAAACAAATTTGATGAGCCCTGGGGAAATTGTCAACGAGTTTCAGGCCTTGATGATCTCATTTAAATCGACTCTGGGGAGGTAATAATTTCCATAATTGTCGTAGCGTGGCATCACTTACACGAAGGGGAAACCTTAGTTATTAGCAAAGGAAGTTATTTACAGCTTTACGCCCCCAAAATTACTTACACTGACTAAAGAGCAGAAGAAGATATTTCACCCCTTCCGGTGCTTTCCGATCAAAATGACATGACATTTATCTCAGTTACAAGATCTGTTTCAGGTCAATTCAGGTTGTTCAGTGTTAAAACCTTTACTTCTTGCTGTTTTGCGTTGGTTGTTCACCCTGTCACGAAATGTTGCAAGCAAAGCGACTGTTGGTTTTAGTTCTTTCTGATCCCATTCCCTTATTCAACGTCTTTTTAAACCAATAAAGATTACTAACTTGTTAAAATCTTGACGTCAAGTCCTGTTCTTTCGGAAATCATACTGAAAATATAAGTATGGAGGGAACAACGCATTCCAAAATGAAAAGCATGCAAAAGTGAAAGTTTTGTTAAATCAGGGTAGCAGACAGCACTTTTTTTGATTGACATACCTATTTTTAGGGAACGGAGGATGTCTCGGTGCAGAGTCTGCATGCAGGTTAGTTTATAGAAATAGGTTACTACTAATTTAATACTTAAGTTCACAATGACCATCATTAAAGAAATAAAATTACATGGAAGTTTCCTGGCTATCTCCATTGTGTATCTTCATTGTTTGTGTAACTCGTCTTGCAATTGTGGCGATTTCCTCCACATGCCAAAGTGGTATCGACATTGTGGAATGAGTGCAAGGACCCCTTTCCTCTCAAATTTCCCCCAAAACATGTTCAAGCTTTGTTTCTACTGTATGGATCTGTGTGTCCACCAAGAATATTGATGAAATAATTTTCATGTTCTTGCCTTGCCAAGAGAACGGCAACAGCAAGTATTAAAAGGTTTGCAAGATTCATAGGGTGGAAGTACAGCTTTGTGATGTTCAGATCGAAAGAATTGCGAAAGAATCAAAGCAGAAATATTGTGGAATTCGATTTCAGAGAGAAGGAAAGGTGATTTTCGCTTCGTTCACAACTTGTGAGATCCCAAAGAATGTTATCATCTGTGAGTAGCCTACCTTACATTAACTTCTTGACCTCAACTCTCAACTTTCGAGAGTATTCCTTGCTTCGTAGCTTGCATTTTATGAATTGACCCTGCACAGTCCAATCAGGGAGTTGCCAGAGAAGGAGAAACAACGCTCTATAGTCTCTTTGAGACAATGTTCGTTTGCGATGGTAATCGTGCTTTTATGCGCCAAATTCTTATCTCAAAGCTTCGATCAACAAGGATTAGTGATGCATTATTGAAATTCCAATGAAAAGACGCATCTCTTACACCCTACTCATTAATATTTCGTTGCCAGCCGTCATGCAAAATTGTGAAATTTATATCATTCGACGCTATCAGAGACACCGCGTCAAAATTAGTTTAAAAAATGTGTTTCCTTATGATGACAAATTGATTTAAATCTGTGGGAAATATAAAGACTTGAACAATGCTTCCATCCAATGAAGAACGGTCGCAATTGAAGCATATATTTTAAACGTTTGTTTCCAGTCGTTCTAAAGAAATTTTTATTGGAAGTTTTGCCGTTGGCGGAAAGAAACCTCCAGATCAAAGGAAATACGGACAATGCCTTTTTTGAGGGATTACATGGGAAAAATGGAAGAGATCGTCGTTAGAAGGGCTTAGTCGCAAGGGATTTAAGAATAGAAACAAAGAGACCTGTCAATCAAATAGTGACACCTCAAAAGATATAAATCCGTTTCAAGTGCATATTGTCTGAAAAAAAAAAAATTGTTCGTTGTATCTCCTTCTCCAGCAACTCCCCGGTCCAATAACAAATTTCACCATCTGGCTTTACAGAAACTTGGAAAAAAGAAGAACTTAAAGGGTCTGTTGAATGTTTACCGAACTCTTTACTGAACCATTAGTCGAAGTTGTACAGTCTTAGTGCCACCAACATATAGGTTGCGGAAAAAGTGTGTTTGATGCCCAGTTTAATGAAAGAAGCAGCTATGCACCTGAGCTCGGTATAAAACTGTATCAAGTCAAATATTTCAATTGTCTTTTTTTCATCTTCTAATTTAAGATTACTATGAGCTAAACTGGAATACTTTTCTTCTCATAAACCATTTTTCAGGTGACATTTTGGAATTATTTTGGTGAAAGAAAATGATGGTGGTGGCAAATGAACTAAAATCTTCTTGGATAATTGAATAATTGGTTAAGACCTTGTTTCAAATGTGCTCTATATACCCTTCTTTTGCTGGGGACATTTGTATCACCAATCAGTATATACCACATTCAATCCAACCAGTCTTTAGACATTGATCATTCTGGTACTCATACTTAGCATTATTTTCGATAACACTCTCAATTTTGTTTCTGAAATACTTCAACTGTAAATCCATAAAAAAAACAACAAGAAACTTTCAGTAAAAGACACACTTTAAAATCCGATCCAATATACCACATTTTGTTTACCATAATCCTATATATCGGTAAAGAAATGGTGGTATAGCAAAACTTATTTAGCTACATGTTAAATTGTAATTATGTGCATTAGGAAATTTTGTGGCCTGTTACCATTCTTCTACCCATGTTGCAAACAATGCAAGGAACAGGGATATTGCATTCAGTCATACACTCTTCTGCTAAGTTATTCTTACGCAGGTCTTGACTTCTTCAGAGCCTGTCTACAGAATATGACTTTTTTATACGTTAGCCTAGGTCAGTCTATCAATTTGTCCGCAAAGTCAATATGGCTGTCCACCCAGGACGTGTTTCGCCGAGTAACGATCAACGTGGAAAACATGTTGACTTACGTCTCCCGGGTGCCTCATTGTTTGGCAAAATTCATGTGAGTTAAAGAAACGGAGTTGATGTACTTCAAGCGTGCGTCAAATTTGATTTGTGGTGTGTGTGTGTGTTTTGGTGTCATTAAAAGTTATTCTGAGAACAGATGTTGTCAATACGAAAGAAGGAAAATCCTATAAAGTGGAAAAAATGTTCAATCCGAACAGTTTGTGCTACGTAGCTACAATGGAAAAATGCAGATACGTAGCCAGTTAATTTAAGGAGGACATTATGAGTCCCCTGAAATACAAAAATGAAAGGGCAACCAGAACCAAAATGGGGCAGTGTTTGGACTCAAAATGTCCGTTAAATGCCCGCAAAATGGGCTTCAACGCACAATCGTGTGAATGCATAAGCGTATGATTCGTTCGTTAACGACTCCTTGAAAAATTTCAGTGGTAAAAAACACTTGTTTTGATTGATGAGTTGCAGAGCTACCTCTCTAATCATTTGGTCTATTGCAAATGAAAAAATCGTGGGACCAGTTCTATCAGGGGTACAGTCGTTCATAAAACCTACTTCCTATCAGTGCAGTATATGGGGGGACAAAAAAGTGGGGACCTGAAGGATCCCTGAAATGACCTTCAATTACATTTTTAGGGCAACATTACTGTCCATAAACGCTTAAATACTAAAGCTAATCAATTGAATTACAAAAGATGAGAAAACGAACGTGGGGGCATTCACCATTTAAGGAACTGCTGAAGGGAACCCAAAATTCACCATTTTGAGAAACAAAGCTAGTACCATAGTCATAAAACACTGGTTAAAAGCATGACTTAAAAATAGATTATCCTGAGAATTACAGCTAAAATGTGCCTAAATGGATTGCAGGGGCCCAAGTAGGGTACATTTTACGTTGCGGAACAACGGTGATATCACCAGTATTTGAAACAATGACTCTCAATCCTCAAATATATAACCAAAACAAATTTGATCTGAGTCGTTTTCCTTCTGTTTTTAAAACTCAAATGATATGTGGAACAAAAGGCGTAAAACCAAATGACGTCAGTGGGATAAAGGTAGGCATAACTAAGAATTTCGCTTAAAGTACGGAACACATTTTGAAATTGATCCAGTACAAGTTCTTTAGGGCAGGAGGATTAGCACATGTTCATTTAACGTTTTGGTACTTGGAGAAATGTCCTAAAACGGATTTTCACTAGCACTTCCCATAAATATGCATGTGATGATAGTTTTGAATGCAGTGCTCAATGGGCTGAATTTGTGAAGTTTTGAATTATCAAACCAAGTGTTACATCGACACCGTATTTGACCACCGGAAAAAAATGAATAACCTTTTTACTCATTAACTATTTAGTCAAGTATCCTTTGCCTTTTTCGACCGTCTGAGATAAAAATCGATGTTTAGGACTGCATTTTGGAAGGAGGAACAAAAAATCATTTAATCGATATACTGCCCTGCAGCACCAACACGCCCAATACCTATTAAGTCGGCCATCCTGACCTTTCATTTGCGAGCTACTCAAAGTGTATCTTCCCTTTGACTTATACGTGGTGCTATATTGTTATGTTTCCTCTTCTTGCTTTCTATCACATCAAACGGCGGACTCTTTTAATCACCTTCTCACTCTTTCCCTCCCTCTCTTTTCCTTCCTTAGAAATATTACATCGAATGGATTCGTAACAAGGGATATCTCCTTTCTTCTCTACTTATTGGTAACATTATTTGTGGAGATCGTCTTCTTACCTGCAAGGGTAACCCACATGCACTCATTTTACCCATAGTTATCAAAATGATCTACATTAGTGTAGTAATTGACATCTCTTGCCGTGTCGGATGACAAATGACCTTTGAGGCCCTCTGTTGACTTATAAATCAACTTTTCGATAATGATCCGTCTAAGCACCAATCCCAGACTTGTTCTCAGGATTCATCAAAACACAGAGAGCTAATCTCTTCTAAAGAGATGGGTTGTATAGTTACCAGCAGCACTGCCAAAAATTCTCCAGCAACTTCTAATCAAAACGAAAGCTTATTTTACGTCCTCTGTTCCTTCCTTTGCATCATCTGATTCTTGACATATAATCGTTTTACAAACACCGCACATGCCAAAAAAGTTCTCAAGGATATTTTAGACACTGACCTATGTACACTTAACCAGAATGCAAGGCATTCATACACTCTAAAAACAGTTGGGCAAACATAGCACATGCTACATTATTGGGGAAGAAAATTGCTAAAGGTTGGGCAAAACACAACGATTTTGCCTTATTATTTCGTAAATTTTGCCCAGTATATTCAATGAAGTTTGCTAAAAATGTGTCATGTGCTATGTTTCCCAAACATTGGGTAATTTTTGCCCATCTGTTCTTAGAGTGTACTCGCGAATGGAGGTGGTCTTTACCGGTTCTAGTGATATTAACGAAAAGCTGCTAAACTTAGCAACTCACAGATGGCAGTAGGTTCCATTTTTAGATTCTTTGGTATGATACGACCTGGAATCGAACCCAGGCCTTCCGTGTGTTAGGGGATGCTCTACAGTTAGACCAAACACGCGATTTTTTTATAATGAGGAGGTTTGCGCATTTCAGAAAAATATATCAGTGTTGAATATTTATACAGGTGAAACATTAGTGATGGGAGGTGAGGGGAAAAGAAATGTTTATGATACAAGCTCGAGTTTTAGAAAAGTGTATATGAGGGAAACGTATATATAATATTAAAATTGACTGAATAAAACAAGTAGTGGAAGATATTATCTACTAGATCTAGAAAATAGACGTGTTTAGATTGCAGGATTATTTTATTAATAATTTCCGGCCGTAGCCAAAACTGTCAGAATGTCACGCATATTATTGGAAGTTCAAAATATCAAAATTTCCTCACGAATGACAATTTCAATATTTTTTAACTTCCTTAGTGTTCTCAGTATTGTTCGATGGCAGTGATTATTACGGTTCGACAGTTCACCCTGATCACTTGTGAATGCATCGCATGATCACCAACAAAGCAAGCCTATGCTTCCAGATCAGAAGAGATGTAACTTAGCTATCGTCTTGGCTAATGAGGTTTAAGGGTAGAGAGAGATAACTACGCAGTCTTTTATTTTGCTACTCCTCATCAGAGATCTCTCCCATTCCTACTATAATTGTCAACAACAAAAAACAGTATAGAATTTCTCACCGGCCTCCTCTTTCTTTGGTTGGATAAGAGCGCAGCTTGTGGTCTTTTCCCTTACAGTACGGTTGCTCAAAGGAACCGTTTTTAGTTTGTCTTACAAGATTGCTAAATCTAATGATATCATACCGTCAAGTACAGTCACCAATGAAAAAAATCTAATGTGAGAATATTTACAAAATGCAGAACAAAAAAACTTGGGTTGGTGTTGACTAAGTTATTTAGATGCGGTTAAGCATACAGGTATATAGGTCCTGCGCATGGCACATTTGAATTTCAACTGGAACACATCAAAATCTCGAAATGGCTTTTTTAAGCCACGGTTGCAATAGATATCATCAACTGTATCATATGTCGTTCGGCTGATCATGTGGTCACCGGCAAAGCAAGCGCCTATTCGTAAGGGCGATTCATGTTTCAGTTGAAACGTCTAGGTCAGAAGAAAACTACGCAGTTAATATTGCGCAATTTTCGCATCCGGGAGACTGCGTTTTCTTATCCGTTCTCTATTCCTAACCCTCTGTGACGGTCTTCAGTTCTGAACAAAATAAAATATAACTTTAGTTTGACGCTCTTGTTACAGTTATAAGTTGCTTCATTATGAAAAGAAATCCACCGTTCAATGTTTTTCTTTAAACAACGCCTAAACTTTTAAGTCAACAGGTTGCTCGGATGTTTCAAACTGTAAGAAAAGAAGGGTAACGACCATGTCATAAAGAACGGCAGTTGACAAAAACTATAGAAAGGGCTTCTGAGAACCCTATACAGTCGTTCCAAGAACCATGCGATTGAAATATCCCTCAAGTAAAATGCCTCAACGTGTCATGAAACCAGAGACATTCTTAAAAAAAATTATCTGTTTTGATGGTTAACTCCTTTTAATTTACAAAGACTTGCAAAGTAACAAAACCAACAAGGTACAGATTGAAAACACTGTAACAAGTCCATAAAGCGACTGCTATACTTCGCATTCGCTCGTAAAAACCAGAACACAAAAAGCGCTTGCAGCTGTTTTAATCATTGCACGGAAAGCGCCAAATATATTATTTCTCAGAAAACGTAATTGTTCGACGATGTCGGTAAATATGTAAACATCTCTGCGTATGCAACGAGGGCTATTGGAATTTGTTTGTGATTAAGCCTGTTCAAAAAGGTTCATTAACGTTGGAAGGCGGTTGTTCAAAATTTGAGGTATAGTTCTGGGCAACAAAATAAACAGATTAATAAAAGGTATTTGATACGCAGGTTTGGGGGTTCACTTTATTGGTAGACCTATACGAAATATCGGCCTTGCAAGTACAGAATATATGGATTGATCGTATTCCTGCAGAACTTGGCAAATATGATTTCAGTGCTCCATTGGAAGTATGGTGCTTTTTTACTATTCTCAGCGACGTAGCTGAGGCATGAGAAGTGGTAATTAGCCCACAGGCTTCTACAGTGTCTCAAAGGTGCTTCAGTATTCCAGTTATACTTGTAAGTACAGTGTATTGTATGTTGGTCAATGTTAGTAGGTTGGGTTAGAAAGAAACAGGATGTTAGAGCAAAAGTGGCACAAGTTTCTGAAAGGACGACCATTGCAACCCTATATATATACCTTAGGTTAATGAAATATTCACCTTACGAACGGTGCATGTCCACTCAAAACTCGGTATCTAACGTGCAATTATCAGTTCGGTTTTTCAGCCGATCAGGGGAAAAACGGTCATGGGTGGGGTCATTTTCGAATTTCTCCCTTGATGCTTTGCGATCCTACCACGTAAACTCAACGGAGACGAACGTTCAAAACAACTGGAAATTTCGTGGATTATAGGAAAGAGAGCAGTTGGAATATATAGAAATCTTGTTGCTAGGAGAACAAAATACCTCGATCAAGTTTGGTAGTTCAACGCGCAAATTTTGAGATATCGAGAAGTTTTGACACGTTCTGAGTCCTATAAACAGTTGCAAACTTGTATCGGATATGTAATACTTCTGTTATTGTAACAGAGATTGGGACTCTGTAGATGGGCCAAATTCGCCCTCTGCCACCCTGTACTTGTCAGTAAAGTCACCATACAAGGAACTATTAACATTTCAGCAGAGTCTCTGAAAAGTACCCATTAACTTCAGTGAACAGCGAAATGACTATTGTCCACATGAATGCATGTATCACTAGACTCAGAAGCCTGTTCCAAACATTACTGAGGAATGACCCTTCCTGCTTTAATGATCAATGGGCCCACACTAAGGTTATTGGTTGAGTATGAGCTCGCGCATATCGATGTTCCACGAAGCAATTCAATTTCAATTTTATTGACTGTTTCCATACTGTGTTCATTCGACACGTGGTCAATATGTCCTCTCATGTCACAATTTTTTTTATTCCGTTTTGATTATAGTTACTAACAGAGCTCTGTTAATTGGGTTAAGCGCCAGACATTGGTCGATTGCCTTACCGTACTCTGTAAGTATTCTACAAGTACCCAACGTCTTCTGGTATACCAAGAAGATTTGCGTAGGCAAGGCGGGAGGGCGGGGATGGGCCATGCCCTCTCGCGGATGCCTTTTTTAGATCCTAAAAATACGTACTTAAGAAGCACAGATTTTACTTCAAAAGATGGCATGCTGTATGAATGTGGCAGACAAAGACATCCAAATTTAAAAAAAAAAAAAATCAGAGGGAAAGGATTGTCTCCCCAAGGCGGCTCAGTGATGACAATTCTATTTTAAATTCCTAAAAAGTTGCAAGTTTTTGTCAAATACAACACTTTACCTCAAAGTTACTGTAGCAGGTGTGGCACCGATTGCATGTAAGGACATCTATCTTTTCAAGACTTTTAAATAGGGAGGGGTACATCCCATCGACATAGGCGTAGGAGGCGGGGGGAGGGGCAGGGGGCAGACTGCCCCCCCAAAAAAAATTTTCTCAAGACCTAAAATTCGGGCAGGGATCTGGAAAAATTCGGGCAGCCGTTTGAGTCTTAAAACCTGGTTTGTTTCTACTTGTACAGAAAACCCCTAGGCGTGCACGAATTCCTTCAAACACTTGGCCGAAAAATAATAAAAAAGCATTATAGTCAAGGTACAATTTTCATGAAAACTCTAAAAGATACCAAAATTCGCGACACATTCGGGCAGCTTATGAAAAAACAATTTTTCTTCAGCCTCGTTTCATATTCTTGCCCAAACCTTTGCCCGAAAAGACACAATATTCGGGCAAAAGTTGCAAAAAAGTTCTGGGATATTTTTAATTGCCAGATTACAAGGGGAGAGAGGATGTATACAGTCCCCAAAATTTTGCCGGAACAAATCAATCAAAAGCTATCTCGTGACGCACCATATTACTAAATGACAATCACCAATAGTCACCAGAAGACTGAAACATACTTGGTCGACAGGTATTTGGGCAGCATATGAATGAGATGACGATTTTGCACTTTTCAAAATGATCCTCTTAAATTTGTGCGAAACTTTTCAACCTGCAGTGCTGTGGAACCGAAATGCGGGCAATGGTACACAAATCAGCGTAGCTTGTTTGCTCACTCATACGAATTTAGTGAGAACAAATTTGCAAGTAAGTCTGCCCACAAATTCATGTAAAAACATCCAGCAACGTGACAAGCCGGGTTTTTTTCAAACGGCGTGAGTAGAAAAATCATTTATTTATAGTCGGGAGTTCGGGCCGAGTAATATAGACAGTTGTATCAATTCAGTGGAACTGGAATTCGGGCAAGAGTCGCAACAGAGTCACAGACATATGGTACCCATGTTTTTAATTCCGTTTTACAGTTTTCCCCGGAAAGATACAAGACCAGGTAATGTTTTATACATTCCCAAAGTGGCGTAGCCACGGGGGGGGGGGGGGGGGCTGGGGCCTGACCCTCAGATTTTGAACAGAAATAAAAATTTGAAGTATTTCAAACAGTAAATAAATCAAATGTGGAAAAATTGAAAAAAAAACATCGATGAATGTGTGTTAAACACATTTTGTGCGCACGTATGAAATCAAGTAATAACTTCAAAATGCCTACTTTCACTAAATTAGATACCGTTTGTGATCTGCACTGTCGTTTATTGCACTTCACTTAGAAGTTGAAACGAAAGTCTCGACGACAAACCTAAATGTGACTTACTCAGGTCAAAAGCCTTTCTGCCTTTGGGATGGCTGGTTGATTTACTGAAAATATGGCAATCGTACACTGGAGACCACTTTTACACGACCATTCCTATACTTTGCCATACAAAAAATATGCCGTAAGCAGGTAAGGGTAAGGTACTGCCTTCAAATAACTCTTCCCTTCCATCTGGGAAGTGCTGTTTCCGGCTATCTGGAGGGGTTTTAAAGCCCAAAATTTTCTTGTACGCACCGCGCCAACCGATGGTGACGCTCCGCTTAGATTCAAAAATTGCCGCATTTGCGATCTACGTCCTTCTGAACTTTACAATTTTTCCCAAGGGAAAGGGAGATACCGCTTCCCTTAAGTCTCATCCCCAGGCCACAGATCAGATGTGCCCAGTTTTGGGGTCCCTAAAAAGTGTATGTATTACCATTTTTCATAGATTGATTTTTTATTCTCATTATTTGAGAAGTCGCAGACATGAGATTCGTATTTCTAGGCTGGGTACACCCAGCTTAAAACACTTGGGAAGTGCCGTTTCCGGCCATCTGGAGGGGTTTTAAAGCCCCAAATTTTCTTGTACGCCTCGCGCCAACCAATGGTGGCGCTCCGCTTAGATAGTCTTGCCAAGCCTGACCTTCGGAGGTGCCTGCCCCCCCCCCCCCAAAAAAAATCCCATCCTGGCTACGCCACTGCATTCCCAGGTGCGGTATATCATAATATTATTTTTTTTTCACATCTCAAATGTTTTTAAGGACGAACCTCAGTTACCGATTGCTGGATCGGGGAAGAATATATGGATAGTGCCTTGTCAACGCCCTTTCCCCTTCCTTTCTTTCTGATTACACAGCTCTAGGGTAATACATCTCACCGTATTGATTCAACTTACTAAGTTGTGGGAACTCTTAAATAGCCTTGGAAGTGCCATTTCAGCGATCTTGGAGGCGTTTTCGGCCAAAATTTTGGGGCGTTCCGGTCCAAGCCATGGTGGCGCGGAGCGCTGAGAGTCTGTCTATCGCCTTCCATGACAATGCCTTAGGATTTTCGCGGGTATCTGAAGGTTTTCAATTTTCAAAATTATATTGATGATAGTCTCATGCTGCACGACGTAAAATAGTTTGTAGAACGCGCAAACAAACCCATTTTCCAATGATTATAACTTAGTGTAGTCATCCAGTGGTAGTGGTACATTTCATTTTTTTATTGCAAACGAAAGTTCAGAATATCGACGGCTTTGATTCTGCTTATAAGCCTGGAAAAGGCCATTTCCGGCTGTCTGAGGGGTTGCGATTTTTCAAAATTTTCTGTACGCTCCGCGCCAACTGATGGTGGCGCTCCGCTTAGATAGTCTTTCGGGCAGAATTACATTTTTCGGGCAGAGAATCCTCTGCCCCCCCCCCCTCCAAGCTGAAATGCTCCCGCACGCCTATGAATGCCCATAGACTCCTTCCCCGGCTGACATAGATGTAGGTGACGGGGGCAAGGAAACGGAGGTTTAAGGTGCGGTTAGCAATAGTTTGCCATCCATCATGGAAAAGATTTCCGGAGAAAAAATATTTATGGTCGGGAGTTCAGGCAGTCATATAGACAACTTCATGAATTCAGAGGATCTTGAATTTACCCAAGATTCATAGTAGAGAAACATAAGCACATTTTCATTTTCGTTCGACATTTTTGCCCCGTAAATATTCAAGACCATTTGGTCTAATGCTAGTGGTACATTTTATGTGGTAATTTTCTGATCACTTAGCAAGCTGCTGACTTTTTTATTTTTGCCAAAAAAGCATTACAAGCATGAAGAGGTGGCGATTTTCCTAAATTTTATCTGCCCTCGGGGCCAAAAATGGTGGCGCCCCGCCTTAATAGTCAAATTTTTCGAGTCGATTTTTTAATAACTTTCTGATCACTTAGCAGTTTATCAACTCATTGTGGATGTTTTATTGGAAACGACAGAAGATAGAGACTGCTTAGATTCTTCGTATAGTCTGGGGGATGCCTTTTCTGGCCATTTGAAGAGTCTGAATTTTCAAAATTTACGCCACACTTCGCGTCAAGCGATGGATGCACTCCGCTTAGATGCTCTTATTTAGAAAGTGTTTTTAAAAGAGCTTGCAATTTTTTCGGTATTTTGCGTTCTTTTCTCTAAGTTAGAGCATTTCATTGTCTCAGTTCATTAACTTATGAAAGGTTCAAACCATGACTAACAAAAAACCCCTACATTTTTACTTTTGGCGCTCGAACTATTACACTTTTCATGAGAAGAATCTAGGAACAGAGGTGTGATCGTGTCATTTCATGATTTTCGGACCCATCACAAATGGGACATTTGAAATTAATACAGTTGCCACGTGTCATTTTCCTCTCTTAACCACCGAATTGTTAGTTTTTTCCTTGTTTGGAGTATTGCAACGCATTTTACACCGGTTCGACTAGCCTCCTAGTAAGTAGGCATTGTGTGTGATATTGCTTTAATGTGCGCCCACCAATGTGTGCCCCTGCAATCTCTGATGGAACAAAATCGCTGATACAGTGACGAAGTGAAGTCACGATCTTTCAAACTCCGCTTATAATCCCCTCTCCACCTTTTTTCCTTGCTGTTTCCTATCTGACAGTTACAAAATTGTAGCCAACATTGAAAGGGAAAACGAGAGAGGGAACTTTTTCATTTACTTTTGTCAGGTGTAGGCTGCGATAATATGAGCACGGTACGTTATTTTGCTTTATATGCGTGCACGAAAGTACACTGTTTTTATTAAAATTATGCTTGTATAAACATATAGTGAATTTAGCTGCACACATATCATCCATTTCTTAGAGGTGACTTTTCAGATGAGCGATATTTTCAACTTAACTGTGGAAATAATTTGTCTATGTGTATATACCTGAACTGACAAACAAGGTAAGCTCCCTAGCAACAGATCTGGTAACGTTCAATGAAGACGTTTGAGGGAAACCTTAGGCCGTCAAGACCGAGCCAAACGTAACACAGTTCAGGCTACCTTTACAAACACAAGAGTGCTTCAACTTTCAGTGTCAGCATCACAGTTTACACGTTTACTGAGATGCCACATGGCGCATGTGACAGTGACATTAAAGTTAAAGTTGATCCGATTACTCTGATCTGAGGACTTGGGCATTTTACCTTTTCCATAGATCTTAGGGCAAGGGCTACATCTTTTTGTGAAGGAATTTTTCGGAGACAAAATTCATTGACTCCGAAATATGAAGAATAATTTTCCCTTTCAGCAGGTGAAAACTGCATCTGTAAATCTAAACTGCATATCTGTGATGTCATCGCGGCACATTATAATTTGGCATTGCATTCAGTTTATTTATAGTAATTATATATAGACATTAATGCAACATCTGCAGGGAAACGTACTAAAACTTTCCAATAGTATCGAATTTCAAGAACAAACAATACGTTCAAATATAAAGAAAAATAAAAAGGAATCTGGCAAAATATGCCCACATTACATAACTTCCAATGGCTTTGTTGAAAACTAGAGGTATTTTTGACAAAATAACCAAATTTTATATTCAGTTTTCTAGAGTTAGGAAAAAATATTGCAACAGGGTTGAAAGGAATAAGGTGAAATAATCTTGTGTTTTTTTAATGAGACCCAAGTTAAAAACCACGGACCAGAACATGCCTTTAACGTTCAGTGTTGTCATACTATTTTGAATCTAGTTTACTCAAGTATAAAATATGAGAAGAACGTAATTAACTTGCGCTTTCCCCGTTAGACTGTACACTAGGGCTAGCAAGCACCATGCATTGAATAGCAGTGACAAAATTTTCATACATGATGCGGTACCTTAGCCAAAAGGTAATTTAGTTTTTATACGTACGTATAGACGAATGTTTGTCGTATTCGGGTTTTATTGAATTCATCCGACGGTTTTTTGTACAGTGGTTTATTCGTGGAGAAAAATCAACGGTCACATGACCGTAATGGACTAATAGGAATTGAGGGTAATCACTAGGTATGAATAATTTGTGTTAATGAAGATGTTTCAAATTTAACAGCTATTGAAACGATTTTACCCGAAACTGCTATAATAAACTGTCAAGCATGCACTCGAAAGGCATCAATACTAATTTTACTTTAGTGATCCACCTTATCTTGATCTGAGAATTTTACATCATGTAAAATAAACGTAACAATGAAGGAACACGAGCAATCCCGTGTTCAAAAGTTGCACATTAAAGGAAACTGAAACGTTTACTACAACTAACTTTAAGCAACCCAAAGACCTAACATAAAACAGGTAGCACTTACCCTTACTGTAACGCTGATTTGTATAGTCCACTTTTGGACAAGGATAGTAAACGAATAGGAAATTAATGCCTACCACCACAAAAATTGCTATCCTTAGTACAAAAAGGATGTTTCTCATCAATTCAAACCCATTTCTACCAAACAAGAATCTCTTACTTCCAAAATAAAGACAAATTTTTCTACATCCTTTTGCTCAAAAATATTGATCTATGAAAGCATCTTGTCCTAATAACTTTCTTGCAAAATTTCTCCATTGTTCGGTTCGCTGTACATCTTTTTTAAGTTCATGTTGTACATGTTTTTCTAGCAATAATTGGTTTCAGCAATCTTAATTCAAATTAATCCTATTTGTAAAATTTCTTTGCTGAAGACTGGATGTGTTGCCGGCCAATCATCAATTAACTGAAGAATTCAGTCTTTCCTATTAACGTTCAATGATTGTTAAAATTAGCCCCTCTCTTTTCAGAATACGCAAAGAAGAATATTTTCAAGCATCTACGGGTACCTCTTTGAGTAATTGGATTCAACTTAAAGTCTTTCAAAACATTCAATCCACACTCAATTTATTTATCTCTCTAAGCTGATCGTAAAATGCTTATCTATCGTGGATGTTGCCATCTCTGTAAACGAACCGTTGTGTACCGTAGCAGCACACTACTTTTTCCCCGCAGTCTCAAATCGCTCTAGGTCTGTAAAATAAAGGGAAAATATAAAAGTAAAGTAGCATTTTTGTGAAGACATTTAAGACACTTACCTCAATTTAAATACAACACATTTAATTTTTTTGTGTTGCCAATGGTCAGGCTTTACTCAAATTCCAAAGAATAACAGTACGTTACTTTAAATCTGTTGTTCCTTACTTAGTTTTCCATGCATAACATATGTTCCTTATGCAGACATTAATTGCATTCATTAAGATTAATAAGCAGCTCAATTTGGGAGATGTGACGTCGGCTTACTAGCCTAGGCCTACGGCTCTTAACACTGTAATTACTACTTTACTTAAATGTTGCCCATTATAGGCCCCATTATATTATAACGCCACTAATAACATTGAATTTAACTGCATGCTGGAACGGTTATTTTGATTCTCCCCTGGTGGTCTATACTTTTATGGCCTTAACCCTCTACCGTTGTTAGGGTCCTTTTGGACCCATGCGGAGAGCACGGCTGTCACCCATCTTTACTGTTTAACGCGGAGCTCGAAACTGCGAGTAGCAACCCGAAAATTCGGCTACAACAACGAGAGAGACAAGATTTTAAGGTCACGGGGTCAATAGCCTACGGAAGCTGATGCGAGGCGTGCTACGTCCGCTTTTCCGCCCACTCCAGAGGCCCGCAAATATGCCCCGATCGGAGCACAACGGTAAAGGGTTAAGTTGAAGTTTTAAAGTTTCATTTTTACAGTCAATGTTAGCACTGAAAATGGTTTGGCCCAACATTTTGCCCAATATATACTACACATGTGAGCAGTATCATGACACAGTATGGCAAATTTTGCGAAAGAATTTTAACTACTTCTCTGAGATTTAAAAATGAAAACCACTTACTTCTTGATTCATTTTGGAATCATTAAAACTTATTGTATTGAGATATTTCCACATCCCAAGCAATATGAAAAGGAAAGTCTTTTCACTTAACTGCAACTGTGACGTTTGTTGTCAATATTGTGTTTACATTGGGGTTCAGTGTGCTCCAGTCGTGATTGGTAAAAAAAAAATGTAACACACCAAAAACGTTCCAGACAACAAATTTGATCGGTCGTATAAAGCAATTTTGGAGCTGACAATGGTCCATTTTCTTTTTTTCTCTATCTTTTATTGGAAGGCAAGCCCACTGGCTCACCCGTTTTAAAAATAGTTTACACAATATATACAAAATTAAACTATACATCATGATCACTGCACAAAGAGAGAAAAATTAACCCAGTCAAAACATGCAGTAAGTGGGCACATTACGATCGGGAGATCACTCGAATTTGTCTGTAATAGTATACAGGAAATCACCGCGTGACAAATCGTGAACAACGCGAGCTTAATGTCATGGAAATCTCTTAAACCATGAACTCTTAGAAATCATTTACCTCTTAGAATTCCAGACGGTAATAAAAATTAAACATTCAAATGTATTCTCTCTTTTTCAATGCAATATCTCTTTCGAAGGGCCTTGGACAACCACACTGACTTACCTCATGGAGATTTATTCGGATTTACCTTGGTTCTACATCCCACTACACAAAATCAAAGCTAATCGCTGTCTCTAAAATATCAACAAAGGACAATTTTACTTTCATGGCATTTTGATTACCTCATAATCTATTGCGCTTTACATGTAGCTCGCGAAGCCCCCTTGATAATAACAATCTTATACAAAAGGCATTTTAAGGGGAAATTTGAGTAACTTGCGTCTTTTATTCAACAGTACTTTTAATCTTCAATTCAGATACAGATATTTTTTATGCCTTTTCATGCATAAGCTCTGCTTCATATCACATTGTCCAAAGGAACGTGAGGATTCCAAAAGGACATCTTTTCTTTGTCATAGAGTAATTAAGTCATGTAAACTCTGAAAGCAAACTAACGATTTCGGAAAACCGGTTTGTCCGAAAAAGGTCAAAGGTTAAATAAGGGTTTGCGCTCTTCCGATGAACCAACGCTCTGAAAATGCACAGTGCCAAAAGGTTTGCATAGCGCGTGACCAGTCTCATCAGCTTGAAGAGGTTTTAGAAAGCAATAATAGCATGTGCGAGGTAACAACAATAAACTGGTGTGTTGCCGTCATCAAGCTGAACCAATTGGAGAGGGTAGATATGCATGAAAAATAAAAAACGGTACAGCGTTCATGTTTGATTTTCTAGGGGACAATATAGTAAACCTACTTACATGTACTTCTGTCATGTGAATAGCAAGTCCATATCCGGAGTGAGTGGGAAGTGGGAGTAAAATAAAAAGACATGTGCCTTAAAGCAGTTGAAAAGCTGACCTCGTTATAACCGAAGTATATTAGACTCTGATGAGTCACAGAATTCTGAATTCTAGCCGCTTGTGTGCTTATGAACATGCACACTTGAGAAAAAAGAATAGTTTTTATTCTATGTACTTCCATGAAACTTACCAGACTAGCTTTGCAAGTAATCATGTACCCAATTACAGATGAAATTGTCGGCCAAAAGGCCCAAGAATGATCGGGAGGTTTAAGGGTCACTCAGGCTGAACGCTGGGCTAATGGTCACATTTTTTCCCGAAACCATCCCCAAAGTTCAGAAAAAAAGTTCCAAATGTTGATATTTTGACACGAACTTCACTTTCCCATGAAGGTTGGTTGATGAGTTATTCCCATTTTCCTAAAGAGGGACAATTGTGCTATGCTTAGGCTATGAATGCCTTTGCACGTGTAGTCAGTCGACCTTGAACCGCAATGCATGATGAGCTAACATGCAGCAAGTCGATAAGATCCAGCCCTGGGGTGTACATACATTGAGGGTGTACATACGTATACATACGTATGTATATACGTGTACATACGTATGCATAAGTATGTAAGCGATACGAAAATATGTACACATAATGCATAGATAAGCAGAACAAACACAATGTCTGATGTGTAGCATTTTCAGTTCAGATAGAAAGATGACAAGAAAGTTGCCATTACATTTTGGCACTATTATTTGTTCTCTCTCTCTCTCTCTCTTCCAAATAACATTTCAACATATTTTCGCCTTGAAGACGGGAAATGTACAATTCGAAACTTCATAAGTGAGCTTTCTCTTCTTAGCTTATGAAGAAAAAGCTTATGAAGAAAACTCTTTCTAAAGTTCACTCCCTGACAATCGATATCTCCTATAACAAGTTTCTTTTGAATATTTAACTTTCTATCTTCTTTAAGTGCCAAAATTTATCAATTACGTAAGATCTTGAGTAAGAATTATTAACATTCCTAAAAAGTGTAAGTTTTCGCTCTGCGTTGGCTAGCTTGAGTACGGTCTCCTAGAATACATTTCACCGCTAGTTCTCAGGGTGTGAAAGTTGCGCAATAACCGTCATAAATGCGAAGTTTTGCCCTTTCAAACAAATATAGGTAGGTATGAAAGCTTTGGATTCTGAGTTTCATGTTAAGAATTCAAAGAGTTGGGGGAACATTGATAAATTTGCACTTCTTTCATATATTGGTGACAAATCTGAGAATCTTTGCTTTTTCCTTTTTCCAAAGTCCTCCCGACTCTCTGGCAAAGAGCCGTTCGGCGAAACCAAAGTATAACCTGCTTCCCGGAGAAGCTAGATTGCACGACGACTGAAACGTTGTCGCTTCATAATGTTATCTAAGGCCTTCAAACTGACACTCTCCGATGACATTCCAAACGTTTCCCATACTTTGTAATCCTTTTTAGGCAAAATATTTTAAAATCAAGGGCTTTCACTGAATGAAAGTTGGGATTCTATGGAACTTGACAGTTTAATAGCAATATAGCTGTCGGTGTCTCTTGATGATGTGATGTCACATTTGGTAAATATCCGATTTTGTAATTTCCAGAGCTCGGAAAAGTTTAACAAACCGATTTTTAAACGAGAACTAATCTATTTTATATTGCAATTTTGGCGCCGGATTTTTTTCTTGAGAATTTGAAAAGTTAAAAAGGGGTTTTATGATCCGGGAGTAGGGAAACGGAAGCATGCTTCCGCCCCTCATTTTTCGGCTGCGAAACTTTTGCCCCTCAGCCTCCTCCCCTGCTTCCTACGCCTATGACCCCATATGACCTTTGACCTTCATACATATCCCCATGCCAAGTAAAAAATGCTCTATGAACTTCCTTCACTCAAACAGCGTGTAAAAAGTTTTTGATACTTTGACACCGGGTGACACCATATGACCATTGACCTTTGCCAAAGACAATAGCGATCATCAACTTAATATGGGCCATGTATATGCCAAGTATGAGATCCATTCAATTACGCTGACCTTTAGTGACCCCACATGAACTTTGACCTCTACCAGAACTGCTTGGTTTCTTTGTTTCACTTTAACGCACACACGTACCAAGTATGAAGTCTATCCAAGCTCCATACCTTCAGATATAGTAAACAAGGTTTTAAAACTGTGGCCCCTGTTAAGTCCACATAATGTTTGGTCTCCACCAAAAACCAAAAAAAAGATCATCTACTTCATATGCAACGTCCAATTACCATGTGAGAACCATCCAAGATACTGTGCTTGAGATAAAGTGTAACCAACTTTTTCAATATTTGACCTCTGGTCACCCCATTTGACCTGAAACCTCCACCTAAAGTGACAGTTTTCTTAATCTCACTATAACAAAGTCACAAAACAAGTATGAAATTTATTTAAGCTCCATACCTTAAAATACTGTGTAAACCAGATTTTCAGACTTTGACCACTGACCATCCCCATATGACCTTTTACTCTTCCAAAACAGTGGAGATCATTTACATTACATGGCCATGTGCATGCCAAATATGAGGATCCTCTAATTTACCGTTCTTGAGATATCTTTAGCACAAGTCCAAAGCGTCACACACACAAACACATGAACAAACGCACACGCACGCACACACAAACCACACCACCATCGCATTGTGTCTTTGCCCGTCTGTGTTGAGGAATCAGTGATCCACAGCGATATTACCTTTGACTCTACTTACTGCCTGACATGAACCGAGGTTCCTATTCGACGCCTCAGTCCCTTCCTGTGCCGAGGTTTGGTATGATAAGGATGTCTAAAGACGTTTGGTTTGATTTAGTAAGTTTCTACTAATAATGGTCCGTAGTAAGTTATTTGAACCCGGTAACGGTATCAGCACTATAGAGAAACCAGTAATATAAAAAGACTTGGCTTGAAGGCTGTACTCCAACGCACATTTGAAAAATGCTGTCACCCCTCACGAAATAGGCATGAGATTCAAGCATTCTGTCGCAATCCCAATTTCTCACGCCAAAGTATCAACCTCTCACGTGCTATCGAAAAAATGCTGTAAAATTTGACTCAAGTTTATGCCAAGAAGATCTTTGGAATAATTAGTGCAGGTAAAACACCATCTGTTTGCTTCCGAATTTTCTCTTCGACTTAACTGATCATAGTTTGCAGTACGCTCACAGAAGTGCACTGCTGCAGAGTTCAAAGAAAGCACCATATGCCCCACGTTTGTTAAAGTGGAAAAAGCAGACACGCACATTGGATTAGTATAGCCGTCTGCACTGTTTTTTGATTGGCTCCGGACAGTCATGTAGAAATATTTTTTCCCGGAATTTGGAATTTAGGGAAAGCCAGAACTAATCATTTTATTTATATGTTGGACATGCAATGTTAAAGGGGTCATGTATTATGGAAGATACAGGAAGTAAAATTACAAGACATTTGTGGAATCTGGCTGTTGTTAAAAAAATTAATTTTGGACGAATGCCTTTGCCTTTTAGTAGTTACTTTAAACAAGACCGTACATAGCCACTTTTTGCTGGTTGGCAAAAAGTGTGATCCTTTTCAAACGACTTAAGATCTTAGAGGAACGCCACCGTCAGTTGGATTAAGAGCGTACATGAAATTTTGAAAGTCGTCACTTCTGAAAAACCAGAATTTGGATTTCCCAGGCTTATAAGTAGACTCTTATTAGGAACCGTCATTGTGAGATTGCGTTGCAAATTAGCAATTGCAAATTCGTAAGGATAGTACCAATCAAAATAAACCAACATTATTGTTTCAGGAAAACCTGGACACCGTAAACATAGGACCGCCAGGGCCTTACATTGTGAGCCCGTATTGAAGTTATGTCTACTTAAAAGTCATATACCATCCATGAAATCTAAGTGGAGTGTCACTATCAGTTGGAAATGAATAATGGAAACGGAGGTTCCTCCCAGGCTCCCTGCAGATCACTCAAAATTTATATCTGGCTTTTATCTGGATATCAGGCTGTTACAAAGTTTTATATGGCCATGAAGGCATATATGAAACCCTACTGGAACCTCGGTACATTATATCAAGTTTTGTATGGCCATATCAAGACAGATATAACTTGGAAAAATGCCTTCCAGATAAAAAAAAATAAAAGATTTAAATGGCCATATCAAACCAAATATAACTTGATAAAATGACAGTTCAGATATGTTTGTAAATTAAGTTTATACGGCGATATCAAGCCGTATGTAATGACCGTCCACATATTTATTTCTAGTTTTTTATGACCATATCAAGCCAAATATAACTGGAAAAAAGCCTTCCTAGATATGCAAAGAAAGTTTTAGATGGTCATGACAAGCCAGATATAACTTGATATGTTTGTCCATGTACGTAAATAAAGCCTTATATGGCCATAATAACCCAGCTATAACTGATTAAAATACTATACCCTATAAACTTGACAACTGTTATAGGGCCATATTTATCCTCCTCGGTTTAATTAATGTACCTGTCCTACAGCTTACCAATTCCACTCAACCATCTCTTACTAAAAACCAATATTTTACTTGTCTATGTTTGTCTGTCTTTACTCAGAGGTGCCTAAGTTCTGAAAACAGGTACACAAAAATTTCCTCGAGATGATTGGTATTCTACTTCCGTTTTGTAATCTCATTATTGTAACACTTAGATTGGTCAGTCTGACTTTAAACATGCTGTTTAAGATGGCTATTCATTATCTGTTTGATAGATGAAATGCCTGAAATAGTATGATTAGGGTAAGCTGATTCAAATTGTTTGGAACCTGAACGAGCCCCACCTCCGAGCAAGCCAGGCCTAGTTTGAATTTACTCAATTGCAAGACTTCGCGCCCTTTCCCAAGTACTTCCTCTGGTAAATCTTAAAATTTATCTCTCAAGACGATAGTGATCGCAGCTTAAGAGTCTTAAACGTTTAAATCTTACCTGCTGTCAGAATGTTTCTGTCTAGGGGGCAACACTGAAAATGTTTGATTATGTAAGGAACCTCCAAAGTAAAGTAAAGCTGCTACACTCTTTTAGCAGACTCTTTTTATATTTAAAAAAACAGCCAAAGATGGATTTCTCTTCACACTCTCACTTCGCCTTAACTTGTAAGCCCCGACACTAACTCAAATTCCAACAGACAGCCAAGGATACCAATAAGCTAGTTGCTGGATGTCAAATTTTAAAGCAATTTACATTTTCATATGGTCAAACAGGCAAAAATTCCAAGTTACTGGCATTTTCAACATACCTACCATCATATACGATTGAAATGAACTGTTATTTTTTTTACAACTTTGGTATTCATTTTCTATAGTAGAAAGTCTTAAAAATTGATTGAAATTCATCCTGATAGCTTGATAATTGTAAAAGCCATATATTGTGGATGGTTTAGGCTACACTAGCTTTAACTTTCTTACTTTACCCAAAGCATTGTGGGAAAAGGGCATGCAATTTTCAAAAGGTGATTGAATTAATTCACTCTAAAATGTTTCACCACAATGGTCACGTATTTCAATATTATTGACATTGCATATATTTATTTTCCCAATAACTGTAAATTTATGTTTAAAGCAATATGTAAAAGTGAACCTTATTAGCATTTGGTAACTAGCCTCTACGGTTACCAAAAAAGAGGAAATATTGGGGCAACGTTACTTAAGTCACTGATTTAAAACACGTGATCAGTGTTTGAGAGTTCTTACCAAATTCTCATACAATGTAAGGCGTATATTAAGTTTCGCATTTCTATGGAACTTGTTTAATAATATTTAACAAGTTTCAAGAGCCTGCAAATCTGCAAGTAAACCTGTGCGTAGATTTTGTAAAGCAGTTTATGTATTGATAGTTCATATGCCAATTATCTTTAAGCTCACTGTATTTACAACAACAAACAAAACAAAGGAACCCGGGTTGTTTGGAAAACAAAATTTGTTGTTGTTCCATTAAAAAATGGTCCCTGATTTGAGGGACAAAGATGATACTATATTTGTGATCAATGGTTATTCCAATTCAATGTCATTAATGACAATTTCTTGAAACATTTGGAACAGCAGTGACAAAATACACTTTTCATTGACAGTCATTTGAAGAGAATTGTCTTGTCTGTAGTTAACTTTCGGTACGCCTCCATGTAACCCCTTAAGTGTAGCGTTTTGTACTTGACAATTCAATAGCGGCCTTTAATTCAAATGAATAGATAAAGTATTCTGTGTGACACTTAAAAAGGAGTAAACGGTCCATATCCGAAACTTTTTAAACAAGGAACAAGGGAAATGTCTTCCTTTTAAGGGAGAATGGTTTATGCAACATCAGTATTTTGCTTTCTACGCCATTTTCACAAAGTAACCAAGAAGTCCCGGAAGTCCCGACGTATACATAACAGAAAGATAAGACCTAACAAACAAAGAAAACGGATCATGCAGGGGCTTGTTTCATAACTTTTCAAATCTTACAGAAATTAAACAAACAAAGAAAACCGATCATGCAGGGGCTTGTTTCAAAACTTTCTCAAATCTAACAGAAATTAAAAAATGGATCGTTCGCACACTCTGATGTAGAAAAGAGCAGTGAGTTCATTTTCACAGTTATTAAAAACATTTTTAAACGACCGATACATGTCTTTCGATTGGGTAATTCCTATGTTGCAACAATTATCTAAGCTCTTTGAAAAATTCACTTCTGAAACAGGAGCCTCCCTTTAGAGTGAATTAGATGGTTGCTTGCAAGACGGGAAAACTGCCCTGAAAGTTCTTACAAACAATGGAAAGTGTATCTCTATCTCTACTTCTAAGCAAAGTTCATATATTAATAACGATTGTGTGATGGTGTAGGTTTCATTAAATATGCATGTCAATCCTAGCACGGAACGATTGCATTTTTGTATCATTTATTACGAGAACCGTCAAGAGCCCATCAACGGTTATCGTGTTTCTCAGTATTTCTTTTCTTTTGAGAATTCCTTGAGTAAAACGTCACAACTTTGGGGATATGGTGTCAAAACTGGCGAGAGAAGCTTTTTACAGCAGGGAGACATAGGTGACTTTGTCATCCCCGCACCCTTAGGTCTGATCGACTGGCGTCAAAAATCGAGTTAAGAGTCTGAGGAAAGAATTTGGCAAAAGGGCTCGAAATTTCTAGCTACAACTTATGAAAATAGAAACATTCCGGAGCGCTATAGCATGGAGTCTATTCTTGTGACAGGATATATGATGCGGTTACTACGTTTTGATTGCTGAAATTATTCTGCTTCGGTCCCATTTATGGTAATTTTAATACGACTTCTACATGAAAACGTTTTATGTCTTGCAATTTTCCAAATCCACTGTCTTTTATAATGTATGGCGAAGGGGTTTACTGTGCCTTATTAAACGGTATTCAAGCGCCCAAAGTCTAACTCAGCTAAATTCTAAAATAACGTACATCTTTTTCCACATTGTGTAACCTCGCAAGGATCCCATGAAAAACTACTAGCAGATAATGGAATTCAAAACAGAGGGTGCCTTTGTGTATGTGGTTAGTGAAAAGGTTGAGAGCCAAATTGTCAAAAGTATTACAGATAGAAAAAGTTGCAGAGGGAGATTCGGTAGAAAGAAAAAAAAAACAGCACGTTCTTAAAGACAAAAGACTTTTTTTCAATTTAACCTCTTCAGTCAGTCCTGGCAAACTGTTTTGAACTCTGGCAAATTTACAATGATCAAAATGCAAAGGGAGAAATTCAAGAAGAGAAAGGCAAGCAATCAGTAGTTAAAGTTAATGGGTAAGATGAGATTTTGTCGCACGAATGCCCTGTAAACACATACAAGCAAACACGCATATATATATATATATATATAAATATATATATATATATGTATGTATATATATATATATGTATATATGTATATATATATACATATGTATATATATATATAAATATATATATATATATAAACATAACGGAGAAACTGTAAAACAACGGTTCTACAGAATTGAATGGCTGGATCTCCGAGGAGATACAATATATATATATATATATATATATATATATATATATATATATATATATATATATATATATATATATATATATATATATATATATATATATATATATATATATATAAATCAAATTGGTAAAGCTGGAAAATCTGGCTGAGGTGAAAAAACGATGTTGACTCCACCGGGATTCGAACTCGGGACCTCCCGCTTTCTAGCGCGGACGCTCTAACCACTGAGCCATGAAACCAAGTTGGTTTGGCCTTTGTTCAAATGACAGATGAAGCAACTCGCAATTCACCTCCTGAGCAGGCGCCTAATTTTTTGGAACAGCACTAGTTCTCGTTTGACGCAAGCCCAACCAAAGATCAAAGTTGATGCTATCCAGCTGAACACAGTTGTTTATTCGCCAGCGGATCTCCGAAGAGATACAGAAACCTGTGAAAGCAGAGATATATACATTATGCAGTGTTTTGTGAGAAGGGCAAAGTGTGCAGGTATCTACGCTTCAAAAAAGAGGAAGAACAGATTGGTGCTTTAACCCTTTACCGTTGTTTGGGTCCTTTTGGACCCATGCGGAGAGCTCGGCTGTCACCCATCTTTTCTGTTTCACGCGGAGCTCGAAACTGCGGGTAGCTACCCGAAAATTCGGCCACAACAACGAGAGAGACAATATTGTGAGGTCACGGGGTCAATGGTCTGCGGAAGCTGATGCTAGGCGTGCTACGTCGGCTTTTCCACCCACTCCCGACGCCCGCAAATATGCCCCGATCGGAGCACAACAATAAAGTGTTAAGACTGTCAGGAAGGGTATATATATATATATATATATATATATATATATATATATATATATATATATATATATATATATATATATATATATATATATATATATATATATATATATATATATATATATATATATATATATATATATATATATGTATATATATATATATATATATATATATATATATATATATATATATATATATATATATATATATATATATTATTTGGTAACAGGAATTTGAAGATCATTTTAAAGGTAATTTAAATGGGACAGTATCTGATATTATATCTTTATCATTTCATGAGTTCCATTTAGAAACACCAAAATACCTTTGTCCCTTATCAGTGTTACACTCGGAAAACTTCATACAAAGATTTTTGTCATTAGTGGGACCATTCATTGAAATATCCGGAATGTTCCTTTAATTAAAAAGGAAGAAAGGAAGAAACAAACAAAAGGATAACTTACTTTGTGGTGGATCTTAAAATTTTTGGTGTAACTACAATTATAATCAAATTCCATAATGTTCGTCACTAGGTCTCCATAATTGTCCACATTATTCATTAATGGACAGATGGACCATTCACAACTAGAAGTATTGCAATATATTATAATATATATAATGCACATTGCAGAAAGGTCGACACCTCTTTCTTGCAATCTTTATCATAACCAATCCACGTAACCATGCGACCTATTTGATAAGTAAATGAATAAAAGCAAACGACGTGAGCCGCTTAGTTTCAAAACTGCTTGTAGCACGTATCTGATGAAAGCATACCAGGTTTAATGTTGATTCAGATTTAGATCATCGCTCGGATAACCCTGCCAGAGCTTATATAGGTCTTTTTGAGCAGAACAGTGGTCGTCCTTATTTAAATATCTTGAAGCGTTACTTCCCACTCCTCTTCTCTTTGCAATATACTTGAAGGACCTATCTGCAATTGTTTACCGAAGATATCCTGAAGTTATAATAACATTCAAGGCCACTGTCAATTTTATTCGGCTTCATTTTACATTACATTGACAAGCCATGATTCAAAATTTCTGTAGTTGACTCTATCGTTAACTCAGTATTAAAAAGAGAGGAAATATAACTTGTAAAATAGTTCTGCATACCATAATTTGAAACCTTTCAGGCGAAGTTGCTTTGCAATGAAGTATCAAAACTCTGGCAATAGTTACATTACCCGAATTGGGATAACGCTTTTATGCCAGTTGCGGCTCACTGTTTTTTTTTTTCCCTACAGCATTGCTTATGCGGAGCATCACGCACAACGGCATTAGTTTCCTTTTTTGGGGTCTTTGGTATGACTCGATCTGGGTATAAAACCCGGGCCTTCCGGGTGAGGGGCGGATGCTCTTACCGAACAAATGCAAAGATTTGAGTAATCTATTACTATGTCCTGGGGATTTTGCCACATCGCTTGGGGGGAAAAATCGCAAAAGATGTGTTGAGTTAAGTATCCAGCACTAACTCGGCTTTGGAAACTTAATTTTTGGAATAAACTGTCAACCTTTTAGTTTTGGAAGTAATGATCTTGTGCAAATAATTCTTACATTTACTTCATAATTGTACTTCGAATGCATTGCACTGAAGTAGATTAAAATTTCGCTTAATTGGTAATGGCTCCAAGTCCATTCCATGTTTTTTGAGTTGAATTCCACTACCAATTTTGTAAAATATCTTTCACTTAATTACGCATTTCCTTTAAAATAACTTGATTACCTCTTCAGAATGAATATAACTTCTCTTAAGTTGATTACAATTTCACTGAAATAAAAATATAAATTACCTAGGTTGGTAAGATCAGATATTCAACTTAAGGTGAGTGGAATTTTGCTTACTGCTTATTTTTAGTGGCGCTACATTTCACTTATGTGGAATACAATTCCACGGCACTGAAATAGCATCTACGTTAGTAAAAAGAATAAAAAATCAGCACAGGCAAGAGAAATGAACTGTTAACGTTACCACAAGGTACTAAGCTTCATTCAAATTGCTCAAGGGAAATTTAATTAAATTGTTATGAAGCACTGAAACATTTCCCTTCAGTGGAATTGCACTCTAATACAGTGGAATGTCTTCATTTGAGTAGTTATTTAGTTAGTTAGATAGATGGAGTTTAACGGCCAAGTGTCCAATCTATTGAGACAAGTCAAGCCGGCCACGGTCGTTTCCAGTTGTGGCTCACTGGCTTTTTCTTACATCCATAACTCAAAATTTATGTCTGGATTATGTCCGGAAATATCTGGCTCTTAATACGTTTTTTGTGGCCATTTGAAACCAGGTATAAAACCCTATATAGATATCTTGACATATTATATCAAGTTTAATATGACCATATAAAGCCAGATGTAACTGTCTTTCCAGAAGGACAAACGCCATATCAAGCCAGAGGAAAGTAGATGAAATGCTACTCCAGATATGTTAATAAAGTTCTATATCACCATATCAAGCCAGGTAAAACTTGGTAAAATGCCTTTTTACATATGAAACGTTTTATATAGCTATAAAAAGCCAGATCTAACTTTATGAAATGCCAGTCCAAATGTGAATAAACATTTACATGGCCAAACCAAGCCAAACGTAACTTCATGAAGTATTTGTCCATATAAGTAAAAAGTTTTGTGTGACCATAACAAGTCAGAAATAACCTGATGAAAAGTCAATCCAGATATGTAAATAAAGCTTTATGTGGCCATAACAGGCAAAATAAAACTTATTGAAATGCCTTTCCAGATGAAAAGCCAGATAAGATGTTATGAAATGCCAGAACAGATCTGTACTTAGAGTTTTATATGGCCATATCAAGCCAGTTACAACTGATTTAAAATTCTATGCCAGATTTACATATAAACTTTTATAAGTACTCTTTTGTTTAATTTGTGTACCTGTCCAACACAAAGGTCATTTTGGAAGCTGAATAAGTATCAGCAAAATCATATCATTCAAACCAGTTCCCTTATATTCAGCCATATTTTACTAATTTGTGCAAATGACTTTTCAATGTGGGCGTTGTCAGGAATTTAGAGCCAGCTAATCTCCCCTTTTTTATAATTAAGGAAATGAAATCATGTAAAATCATTTAAATCTTCAACGTAATTTATGTTGGAATATTGCCCCATTCGGTAATTTAAACTAATAATGCAGTGTAAACATTTAAAAGTAGGAATTTCACAGCAGTTTTGTTTACCACTATTAAGTAATTTAACAACTGCAAATATTTGGTCAATGTAATACAAATGACACTAGGCTCTTGTATGCGATGGAAAAGCTGGAGTGCCCAATGTTCTTTTTGCAAAACGTTTCAAAGAAGCCATCCATTAGAAAACCAGAACAATAAAGTGGCATTGACATTTTCTGGATGGTTAGTGTGATCTTGCGATAAATTTCAATGGCATAGTTTTTAAACCACGTCACTGCGCTGTGTGCCTTCATATTTGACGTACCGGCGTCCATGTGCAACATTTGTTAATAAGGTAATGTCGCGCCAAGTATCGCTTATACACCGACTTTGCATGATCAGTGACGGCCAACATACTATCTTTAATGTTATGTTAAAACATCTACACAAAATAAGGAAATTTTAAAATGATCAAAAAATATATAATGTACTACAGCTACCAAGATCAAAACATATTGGATCAATTTGTGTGAATCTCTTGTTCGCTTCACATATCTGAAAATTTCGAATTAGTTCCAAAACAAAAGCATAACGGTACATTGATTTTTTTTTATAATAATAATGAAGATATCAACCCAATATACATATACGTGTATATATACCACTACATTGAACATTAGGGAGAAATTCTTATCTTGATACGTTTAGGCGAAATGAAAAACAATGAACTACATAACTGTATATTTCGCCTTTAAGGAAAAACATATACATGTACGTAAATTCAATAGTCCATTAGTCGTACGTGTTAACAGATAGGCGTCCGTAATTTGGTCAGCATTGAAGTAGCTAGGAGTATGACGTACCCCCACATGTATTTTACTATACACTAACGCATTCCCATTATAACAGTGTGTGAAAACGTTAAGGGGAACGTGAATTCCCCCATAACAGTTATTTCCCCCTAACGTTGATATTTTGCCTCAAAATTTCCCATATATATATATATATATATATATATTTAACGCTAATTCCCACCTTAGGGGGAATTTGTTATATCTGCTCGTACATAGGGCGAAAAAAACAATAAAAGACATAAGCAAAAGAGTCCGCCCTAACGTCAAACATATTAACAACGTTATATCAATGGCCAGCCATCGGTTCGTGTTGATAGCTAGGTATCTGTAACACTGCATAATGTATGTATAAATATATATATACATATTTATAACGCTAATTTCCACCTTAGGGGGAAATTGTTATATCTGCTCGTACATAGGGCGAAAAAATAACAATAAAATACATAAGCAAAAGAGTTCGCCCTAACGTCATACCATATTAATAACGTTATTTCAATATATATATATATATTTATTTATATATATAAATACATACCTGGATTCTACCTTTGGTCGACATTCCATGCTCTAAAAATATTTATTAGGTCTTCATTTAAGATAGGTCGTAAAGACCTTTTGTTTGAGGGCCTATTCAACCTGTCTGTGTTTTTTTTTTTTTTAGTAAAGTAATACCATTATAATGCCCGTCCGGTGCCCTCTTTCTGGTGTCTCTATATGGGGCTGGTATTTAAAAGTGTTATATGCTGTGTTATATCAGCGTGTTCTAAAAATGTTCCTTATGGAGACACGAAATTGTTGCTCAATACCTTATAAAAAAACATGAATATTTAATTAAAACTTGTGCATACGTCATACGTAGTAAGTATACCTTATAAATATTTGCGGGCGCTATTTAAGTTTATCATTTTTTTCCCCTGAATTTTACAGTGGCCCTATGAAGAGCTATAAGAAAATTTGTGACTGTTTACCCAAGGTCGCATTTTAGACGGTGATGACGTAAGGAAGAAACCAGAGTTAGTTATATATTTATAAGCCTACATTTTTCAATTAGGACTAAGAATGGGGTCTATCTTTCCTTAGTCATTGCCAGATAGCGTCTATTTACCCTATGATGTCCCTACACGTTTATCCATTTGTGCCAATTACCTGTCATCCAGCTGACATATCCTACTAGTAATGACAATGGTTTGGAAAATACATCATGAGCATTTATTGTCACAATGTGACTTGGTATTCTTTTGAAATACTTTCATTGTCACTTGGGTAAATCGTTGCAAGGGTTTTGACCACATTTGTATATGTACAGAATGATGCATGATCTCAGTGGGTTATAAAATTCCTATCGTAAATACTTAGCTTCCATATTATATATAAATATTCTTTTGAAACATTCATTATGCTGTGCTTGACACCATGATGAAATTTTCAAGTAATCAAACTTGTACGTGCTTATACTGTCACTCTAAAATTTTATCTGATTTAGAAAGGGTGGTATTTACACGTACATGGACTTTCCTCGGGGTATTTTGTATCGTTGCGCGTGTTTTCGTTATGTGTATTGAACGTGTCGTCAAGTCATGAATGTAATTGATTTTCTTTGAAGTTGTCATTTCAAAGGACATCCCTAGAAGTCAGAAAATAAGCCACATCAATTCTGCTGTCGTCCTGTAAGTATGCATTTCTTACATCTTCTCCTTACAAAATCTTATGAGTTTTGTAAAATTTTCTGTATTCGCAGTGACGACACCTTTCAAATATTTTAAGAAGGTGTGGCCATGCAACACAACAATGATTCAAATATAATTGAACATTTTCCAAAAAAGAAAAGAGGAAAATTGTGCCATCGGCGAATCATTGTTATCTTGATTATCCTAGCTATGTGTAATTAGCCTGGGATGTCAAGTACATGGAACGGTCGTTCTATGGTCGATGCTTGTGACGAAATACTGACATTAAGCACGTGGCGGTGAAAGAAGTTATTTTGTAATTAATGGTTTTGGAATTTCCTACCTTATCAATAATTTATTGTTTTATAAATATTACTCCAATGCCATTTCCACATAGCTTCTAGTATCATGATCATATTGATGAAATGTAAATCTTTTTTGTCATTGTCAAGATCATGTCAAACCTCAGGAAGCAAGTGATGACATTTCTTCTTTCCTTTGTAGAATTCGACGGTTTAAGTTATTAAAATTTAAGAACTGTCTAAGGCAAAAGAAACTTTTGTAGCAGAAGGTCAGGCATATCATCCGCTTATATTGTACATATTATAAACACATTCCACACGCTTCAAGGAATTTTAACAAAGAAGCAAGATGAATAATGGTTTTTACAGGCCATCAACTGGCATCACTCAGTTCCGCAAGGTTTATACCATACCGAAGATATCTAACTTCGCACAGTAAAGAGAACGCAGATCTATTCAACTGAGTAAGTTTTGTCCTATTGTGATGTTACAAGTGCTTCTGTGGATTGGCAAAATACATTCCTCGTGATTCTTGCCCATTTACTTGTGGCTTCGTGCACGCACGTCACACACCCCTTGTTTGAAACAAAGAAATGTCTTTTGTGATTTACTTATGACCTTTTTCCTAAAAAAATTGTCTCCTAGAAAGGAAGGTCTGGACTGATTTTTAGTTTTGATATGTCAACAGGCTATACATCCGGTGATTGCAATTCCTGTTTGAGTTGCCTGTTAGTTTCAGCGTGCCTGTTTCTATGTACGTTTTAAAAAGAAATGTGTCAATTCCAACTTCGGTCAGTAATAAAAGCAAATGAACCTAAAACAAGATCACGCGACATAATCAGCTTTGTTCTTTCAGCGCAGTGAACATCGATGGCCCTTGTCACACTTCTTTTGAATTTTAGTCTTTGAATAGTTTTTAAAGGTTAAAATCCCGATATGTTTCATTACAGACAATTTTGTAACCTCTTACAAAGTAACATATTTTTACCGTGTAACAATAACACACGCTTGCCTGATTGTGATAATACAGAACATTTAGAGATTCAGTTAGTAACTATAAAAGTAGAAGTTACGATGAAATTACCTTGCCTCGTTAAGCCTTCCACCAAAGTTAGTGGATCTGATATGATGTTACATAAAACTTAATGAAAATATTTTTACTTCGGCAATACTTTTAGCTCGCAGCAGCTGATTCCAATACCGCCCCGATATTCAAATAATTAACTATTTGAAGAATGAACGTGCAGCATTGGGTTGGGGCGCTACCTTACTTTTTTGGAAAGGGAAACTTCTCCAGCCCATCCCCCTTCAGCCATAGTACCCTATTAAAAGGGATGAAAACTGAAACTGTTAAGAATCGACAGGGTGCCGAACTTTTTAATATTACTCAAATATATTACATAAAATGTGCTACGAATTTGCAACGCATTGTGAACTAGTGAAATAACACTTAATGTTGCACCATTCGTCACAAGTACTTTTCCCAATTTCATTTTCTTTCAAGGGGGTAGGGTAGAATTTTTAGACCTCTCCATCCTCCATCAAGTCGGCAGTTTGAATTTGTCTTTTGGATCCACGGCCTTGAAATATTTGAATACCTTTCCAAAACCTTGGTCTGGATTCTTGTATTAGTTTTTCCTGGCACCTGACAGAAAGTTGACAGAAAAATTACGACGGAGAGGTTCTTTTTTTGTTTATGTCTTGCAAGATAGGACTTTATATCTAAAACGTAAATGCCAAATACGTGAGAGTCATAAAATGGATGTCCTTAACATTCTTATTTTATGTGCATAATATCACAGACGATGGGTTTGTTGAGCAGTCCGTGTAAAGTTTGGCACGATGGCGATTTTTCTACAGCCCTCACTTTGTCATTTACTGCATTATTTCATAAAAAAAGGGAATGTGCCGTTGGTGCCTTGCAGGGTAAATCTGAAATGTGTTACAGACACGATATGCCTAAATCAAACAAATCATGTGTACATTTCTATCAGTTATTTGGGAAGTTTTAATTTATTTTGTTTGAGTGCCACAGACTGGTGTGGAAATACAGAACCATGGAGAATAGTCTTCGTTATCATCACATATTGACCTTCAAAAAGTCTTAGCAACGGAAGGTTCTAGGATTGGTTGAGGGCACACACTCAATGGTAAATTCTTTAGGGATAGAGACCTAACGCAGAAGACTATAACTTGGTAACATACACACAGTGACGTAGCCACAAGGGTGGATTTAGGGGTTAGCCCCTCCCACCCTGACCCAAAATTGCACTACACCGATTTTTCTCTCCATCCTTAGACTTCCCCCTCTTGTCGACCCCCCCCCCCCCCATGACACCAACACCCCTCCCTTCATGACACAATCCTGGCTACGCCCCTGCATATATATCTTACCAATGGAATGAAATTTGGGATTTAAAGGCAGGTTTTGTGAAATGCAATAGGGCATATAGGCATGATAAAAGGAACGTCCTATACGAAGACGGTTTTGTTCATCTAGCCTGATATGTCCAAAGAAAACTCGCACTCTGGGTTTATCTCGTCATTTGCTCTGTTTCTCACATTAATCATGGTATTCGGGATCTAAGGTCCGAGACGTATATACTAACGGGTATAAGCAGGGCGGTCACCAGCTTTTTTCGAGGGGGGCGTTTTGAAATTCGAGCATGTGAGTGAGGAAATTGTTGTGGACAAGACCACGAAGTAGCAAAAGGGGATGGGCATGGAAGGGCCCCCCTGGAAGGATTCCTGAAATACTGGCATCTTTGCTAGGCTATAAATAGGCCACCGTGTTGCACTGCTAAATTCGCGAAGGATTCGGTAGCGTAGACGCCAACCCGTACTGCTACGAACTGCTACGAACTGAGGCGAACTAATATTGTGCTAGTGAAGCACTGTATCATGCGATGCTTCGAACTCGAAGCCTAGGCTGGAAAGAAGGTTTAGCGAAAATGACTAATGGGAATGCAGCCCTGGATTCACAGACGCCAATAGTGACAGATGTTGTAGTCCTAAATTAGTCTAATTAAAATATAGTAGACCCCTATAAGTAACCAGGATTCCATAAAACCAGGCAAATCACGATTGCTTATTTGTTGTATGCAGACGTCTAGCTCTAGACAAAGTCTAGTCTAGACTAGGGCTAGGTTAGAGCATAGCTCTAGCCTTTAGTCTACAATGGGTATTGTGAGGTATTTTTCATTTCTCAAAATCCACAGATGTTTTTAAAAATCACTAAACTTTAGTTACACAGAATAAGATATATTTATGTTACTCACACCAGAGTTCACTCCCGCACCCTTCAAAATATCTAATTTGGTGGGAAAACGCGAAAAATTCATCAGATTCCGATCCCCACACATAGCCTACATTATTCGTCTACTACAGATATGCCTAGGCAATGTGTTTAGTTGGATGAAACAAAATCACACTCAGAATTTACCGAACACGCCTTATCCCGGAATCCGCTGTATATCAAATGAAATGGAGATCAATTCCCCACATCTCTTCCAAATTCGGGCCAATTCTATTTAGAAATGAATGAAAACTGACCAGTGGCGTTGCCAGGATGGGGTTTTTTTTGGGGGGGGGGCAAGGTAACAAGTGGGGGGCCGAGGGTAAGGCACGGCAAGGCTATCTAAGCGGAGCCCCACCATCGGTTGGCGCGCAGCGAACAAGAAAATTTGGGGCTTTAAACCCCTCCAGATGGCCGGAAACGGCTCTTCCCATGTCTTTTAAGCTGGATGTACCCAGCCTTGAAATACGAATCTCATGTCCGCGACTTCTCAAATAATGAGGACAAAAAATCAATCTATGAAAAACGGTTAAACATGCACTTTTAAGGGACCCCCAAACTGGGCACTTCTGATCTGTGGCCTGGGGGATGAGACTAAAAGGAACCGGTATCTCCATTTTCCTTGTGAAAAATTGTAAACTTCAGAAGGACATAGATCTCAAATGCGGCAATATTTGAATCTAAGCAGAACGCCACCATCAGTTGGCGCGGAGCGTACAAGAAAATTTTGGGCTTTAAAACCCCGCCAGATGGCCGGAAACGGCACTTCCCACGTGTTTTAGACTGGATGTACCCAGCCGCAAATGTGGCAATATTTGAATGGATTTCAGCTTACCTAAGGCAGTACCTTACCCTTTACCAGGAAAACCAAAAGTAGTTGTGCCGCCCTCTGAGAAACTTTCTTTGCGTTAGATTTCGTAGATGCAAAATGGTGCTATGTGTTTGGCAAAACTTTGAACTGATTAAAGGCCTAAGTTTAAGGATTCTCCCTTTTTGGGGAGCATGAAAAATATCAAAATATTTTTAGTTTTTGTAGAGATTTTACAAAAGACATACATACTACCAATGAAGAAATGTGCAAAATGGTGCAGTATTTGTTCATCGGTACATTACCTAGTCAAAATTAAAATACTACGAATAAATCTCTCAAAATAATTGAACCGCAAAGCAGAAGTATGGATCATGTGGGAAACATATGGAATCTGGACCTTGTGGACATTTTACAAATCCCCCGGATGCCAGTGCCAACTAGTAAAAAGAGGACTTGTCGATAAAAATAGTTCTACAGTGGAACTTGTCATGGGCAGGAGTGAGGCACGACATAGGCCTACTTGTTAAGGATGGAAGGGAAGAATTATCCGAAGGCAGTACCTTACCCTTACCTACTTACAGGCTTATGTCACATTTTGTGTATGATAAAGTATAGGAATGGTCGTGTAAATGTGGTCTCCAGTGTACGATTGCCTTATTTTCAGTAAATCAATTAGCCATCCGAAAGGCAGAAAGGGTCTTCACCTAACAAAATCACATTAAAGTTTTGTCGTCGAGACTTTCGTTTCATCTTCGAAGTGAAATGCAATAAACGACAGTGCAGATCACAAACGGTATCTAATTTAGTTGAAGTAGGCATTTCGAAGTATATACTTGATTTCATACGTGCGCACAAAATGTGTTACACACACATTCATCCATGTTTTTGTTTGTTTGTTTGTTGTCTGTTTTTTGGTTACTTTTTTTTATTTATTTACTGTTTTGAAGGAAATACTCCAAGGTTTATTTCCGTTCAAACATTATATTTTTTCAATTACTTTATAAGAAAGCAAAAAATCTGGAAGGCCTGAAGAAAATCTGTGGGGCCTACGCCCTCAGGCCCCTCGTGGCTACGCCACTGATACTGACCTACTTTGTCCCTCGAAGACCACGTAACTGTGCCCCAATGGAATGTCGATAAGTTTGTATTGGAAACAATTTTAAAACAAATTCTGTATACCTAGTGTTGTATCTTTCGGGATCCCAGATAGTTTTTCAGACTTTCCAATGAGGGGTCGGGTGAGGTTTTTCGTAGTTGTTTGGGGAAGCTAGGATTTTTTTACTGAGAGGCGGAAAATAGGTAAGTTTTTTCCGAATATATCCATGTAATAGTCATGGATCGACGACGAGCTGAAACTTCCTCACACGATAGTCTAGAAGCGGTAGTGAAAACGATTGCCGTTTGGCCGTTCCATACACAATTCCGACGGCATGTAAAAAAATCTCCACACCCGGCGACACTCCACACGCGGCGACGACGCCCCTCCCCCAATTTTCCATGGTATAAAGAACGCAATTACATCCACCCCAGTTGTTAAGGATGTGTTCGTCAAAACATAACTTATCTTTTACATGTCATAAATGTAGCAGTGTCTCCCATAAATAGGGTTCACGACGTTTACTTAACCTAGAAATATCCTTTTTCGTTACTTGTAGATAGTTGTGTTTGGTGTGAGCAAAAAAAGTGGTTGAATTTGGAAATTTTAAATGATCGAGAACCTCGATTGCAAATTTGTTTCATGAGCGGTAAAATTAGTTAAATAGTTATTATGAAGTTTTACGGCTCAGTTTTTAATCAATTTGTTTAATTCGGGCAGGTAATGGCCTCTTTCAGTCGTTAACAATCAACACTTAAAAATATTGCAGATACCAGAGCAAAAACATCTTGTGCCGTGGAAGGGTTCATTCTTTTATTAACAAGTTGGTGAATGTAAGTTTGAATTTGCACCATACGAACGTCGGTTGGGTCAATTGAAAATAACGTGTGCTTTCAAGGTAGTTAGGCACCCTAGTTTATCGTAGAAGTATTGTTTGTCTTCGTTTTTAAATTAAATTTCGAAAACTGACTTATTTGGCGTTTTTGGAGGGTTTCAATTAGTGATATGATTTTGTCATGGAAAGAGACGTCTTAGACTATCATTTTCTACATGACAAGTTGGTAAAAGTAAGATGAACCTATCGCAAATTTAGCATATGTATGTTTTCGATCAAATTTGCCCCGCCCGACTTAAACCAATTGGGCGGTGAAACTGGGCCGTGAAACTCAACCTAACCTTACCTATCCGCGTTCAAATAAAGAGGCCTAAACCTCTTACCCAAAGCAGTTCCGACCGACTGCATGATCACATGGTAAGAGCATCCGCGTTGCAGCCGGAAAATCTGCAGTAAGACTCCTGGCCGAGTCATGCCGAATATTGGAACTTAGTGATGGGAGATAACCGTTTTGGGGGGAAAACGAGGTTTTTTAGATCGGGGGGGGGGGGAGGGAAATGTTTCTTGTGTCAAAGTTTTGATTTTCGAAGAGTACTAAGTGTCTACCTCTTCACAGTGGTCGATTTGTTTAATTAAATGGGATTTATTCAAATATGAGATCATAGTTTACACACTAAGGGCGAAAAAGGACCTTCAACAACGGTATTAACAAACAGAAATGCTGGTGCGGTCCCATGCAACTTGCGGCTGTGTCCAGGCTGAAAATTAAACTGAGGACAAAAGACGTAGCGAAATTACTCGAGATCTCAAAATTAGAGGACAACCAACGATAACTAAGCTTTTTTAGTTCCCCTATCAACAGAGGTTTTAAGAAATGCCCGAACTTCACTTTCCTGAAATCGATAGATATTGCAAGGTTGTTTTGAACGTTATCTCCGTTGAATTTGCGCACCACAGGTCGCAATGCTTCATGGGAAATATTTGAAAATGGCGTCACCCATGGCGAAATATTCCCCTGTTATTGTGAAAACTGATATTCTCCGAAAGCGTTTATCTCCCTAACTGGTAATTGCGCTTAGTGCTCAGCATAAGCCACGAAGTAGGGGAAACAAACCAGTGAACTACAAGTGGAAAAAAGTCCGTGGCCGAAATGCCTTAAACTAATCGGTTAGAAACTGCGGCGTAAAGTTCCTTCTAACTAACCCACTAAAACAGTTCAAATTGTCCAAACCTACTTATTTAAATACACCTCCATCCATTTCATTCCTATTGGTTATACAGGACACCAATGTGTAATCAAAACACCCTCAGTAAAGTCCGTGCTGTGATGCGGTACTCTTGGTTTCCCGAAAGGGAAATCCTTTGGACTCATGCAGACTACACTTTTTGCAAAACATGTGTAGGATCGTGCATTTTAGTGTTGGCTAAAGCTATGGTTTGTAAGCTCAACGATTGAGAATTATTTCTTTGTTTTGTTTTGTTTTCAGTAGAGTAGTACCAAGCCAAAGCTTGTCTTCATTTTGGATGATTGAAGTTGTTGTTGCTAGGGTAGATCATTTTTAAGAGGGACATCTGTGTGAATGGTATTGCTGGACACTTAATTCACCAATTTTAGTGCAATGTTTGCCTGTTTGTTTCTTTTTGAAAAAATACTGTGACTTTCATCTGGTATTTGTAATTTCTGATTGCACAATTGCATAAACATCAAATTTTGTCTAGAAAATATGTCCACATGAGGTCGTCAGATATATGTGTACCTTCTGTTTAATGTAGCAATCTTGAAGAAGCTGTGTTTTACTAAGTGGTACATTATTTGATAGCAGGGCATAATCAAATATTCCCATGTTTTCACAAAGTGACTGACATTCATACATCACTACTTTGACAATATTTTTGCTTAGAATTATAATTTAACTACTCGTTATGCATGGTAAGAGGTACTTCGATGCTCTCGCAAAGAATTGTGAGGTTTTTTTAGTTCAAGATACAGCTTTACTCCCTGTTTTTTAAGTGGAAGGCATTGTACCGTCTGAAAGGTCACGCGTCGGGCTGGCTTTTCCTCCGCAGTTACGTAATAGCATGCACAATACATGCATTCGGGTCAGTTAGTGGTTGTGACCTTATATCAACAGAGAGCAAAGTAAAGTATTACCGTGTTTCTTACATGGATGGCTAATATTTATTTTGATTTATACATCAATACTTCCACAAAATATTGTTTTAAATCATTTTTAAAGATTTGTCTCCCATTTGCAAACTTCAAAAATACCTTTGGTACAAATTGTTAGGAACTTTCTAGCCAAGATATACTCTTTACTCGCTATGATTTAGGTAGAAGACACCTCGACCTCCTAAAAGGTCACTTATCCGGTCGACCTTTCTATTCTTTATCGCAGTGACAACACATGCGTGACTTTCGTTGAATCATTTCGTCGCGTCACTTCAACCGGATCGTACTAGTGTATAGGTTATTAATGAGTCTCACTCGCTATTTTCACAGCCTGAAATTAGACCCAAAGAAAAAACTTTGCAATTAGGCTACTGAAGGTTGTTTTGGACTGCCAATGTCTAAAGAAATATTTCTCCCTTTTTTCGGGAAACTTTTCATACTTAGGTTTTGATTTGAACTAGTTGTCAGTCACATAGCAATAGCGATGGGAAATTTCTGTGGACTAGTGTCGGGTAATGGGATTAGCCCCTTAATAATTTTATATGTTTTCAGCTGCACGTGTTACAGATAAAGAACCTTTAACTGATGAACTGATTGCAGGCGTTTAGCCCTTTTTCTTCAAGACAGCAAGATGAGACGCGTCAGAGGAGACTTTAAACGTTTCCCAGGCTACGTTACAACGTGTAGGAACAAATGTACAACGTAACATAAATTACGTGTAACGAAACATTGGTTTGGATTGTTACATATTAAGAACTGAATGATGAATGAATTAGTTTGGGCCATGATTCTTATATTTGCTGTCATCTAGTAGACACAACAACCCGTAGAATGCTTTTGTTAGAGGTATATTAGAGGGGCGAGAGCTGGGGCTCATAATTGACTTTCGTAGAAGACTTATGTCTGAGGAATGTTTTAATTGCTTTTTAATAGGGTTCGTTCACAAAGTCGTCTTGTCGTCTCATAATCTAGCAACTGATTGCAGGTTTCTTTTAACCACTCAGTAACCAGTAATTATTTTCCAAGACAATTATCCATCTATGATAAGGAAAAAACCTCCATTTAATCACGTGACAAACGTAAACATATTGTTTGGCAACGGTTCTCTTTCATGGATATCAAGAGTAAATGACAAGATGCAAGCTTTTTTGTGGTACTCCGACAAGGATTAAAAAAACGGTAGAAAAAAGGATTCACATAAATGGAGAAGCATGATTTGTAATGGCACTATGGATTGGGTTGCTTTTGGATTTTTCATACATGGGAGCCTGATTTGCGATGAGGTGGTGGTAAACATTGACAACGGCAGTCCCGAGTATGTGACGTGTGTGGTCACCAGTTCATGTGCCAGGACTTTATAATTTAAGTAGATTAAGTCTTGTTATGCCACTTGACCTGCTTTTTATAATAATCACCATCTCTTCCCGAAAAAATCCAGAGTGTTACCAAATTATGTAAAAATATGGTTTGTATTGCAGGACAATGAAAATCAAGTTTATACAAGTTTATATTTTGTGATGTTACGTCACACCAACAGTCAGCTTTCACTGGACACGGAGACAAGTTGTCTGTCGGTGTGACGTCATAAAATAGTTTCATTAGTAATCACGTTGTTATAAAGATCATGTTGTAAGGTTAAAAAAACATGGGTTCTTTCGACAAGAGACCAAGACAAAAATCGAATCTTGATTTGATTTGATACCGCTGTGGTGTGACCTGCGCTTACGGCCGCTAAAAAGGTGCGTTCGCAACCAACCCGAAATCTGCTGCCGTTTCCAGGATAGTCTTGGAATATTGTATTAAAGACTAAATAGGGGGACTTCATTTGCATGAAATTTTCGAAATCCGCTCTCTTTTCTAAAAATATTGAACGCGATTGATTTGAGCTTTCTGTGTGAACACATATTTATCATGTGTGACAAATAACAATTATCCTCTTTGATTGTTGACGAAATACCCAAACCTTATCAAAAACTCCATCTATTAATGCACATGTTGCTTGATAAGTCATAGAGGACACATTCATTTACTGTCAAAAGGGGGTCTTCCATGAAGTAAGTGGGGCAGTTTGCCACGACATCATGACCACCATGGAAATGCAACTTACTTAAAGTTTGTTTATAAAGTAAAGCACTAAAGCCTTACATTTGATTTGATTTGTATTTCCATTAACTGCTTATCTATTTTTAAACAAACAAAAATGCACCAATGTCATGTTCCATATGCACTTTTGTAAAGAACTTTGAAATTTCAAAAATTGAAGTGATATGCCCTTCAAATGTTTACTAGGGGATTTATTTCTAGTAGGCAGAGAGTTACTATAATGAGAATCTTGGACTGAGTCGTTTCATATGAAACCTGAAATTATTCCCTCGTCCAAAGTGTAGTAAACAGCAAGGTGCTGGAAATATTACTCACCTAACAAAACTTATCTCACATTAACCTGAATGATACTTTGTGATCTGATTGTTGCGAAGTCAATTTACCTCGCTTACCAGAACAAAGAATTGCTTATATGTACAGGGATAAGACACATGATATCGTAAAAGCATGCCATGGTAAAAGCCAAAGGCTGAATTTTAGCTTAAAAGGGTAAGAAGAGATCTCAATCCTTGAGAGTGTTTACTATCACAAAGACCTCATAAAGTTTTCACATTTGAGGTTTTATTGACTCTTTACGATTGCGAATTTACATGATCGGAAAAGGCTGTTAAGTTGAAGTATATCCTTCATCGCGCCATGCTAAGTTTCAGCTATGTTTGATGAATTCCTTATTCTTTTATCCGGTAACCACTTGATTTATACTTTTAAACCGACGATTGCATCTTTGTAACGCTTTGACAAATTTCTTTCCACTTACTACCAATATTCCTTTTCTAAGAAATACAAAGAACGACTGCTTAAAATGTCATGGGTTAGTTGGATACATCTCAATCATCAAATCACTTTTAAAATCAGCTTCAATGTTTGCACAGGAAAGAGGAACTGATAAACTCTACAAAATTCTTTTTCTGATTCTTTCACCTAAGAGTAGATTTCTTCTCAAAGGTAGTGTGGCATCAAAATGAGAAAGTCGGGTACTTGATGTAAAATGCATTAACAACCAAGAAAATTGCCACAATTCCCATCAAAATCGGTTAAAAATTGACCATATTACAGGTTTATTTCTGATTTGCACTTTATCATGCATAAATATGAGCTCAGTATGTAAATCTTGTGATGTCATGGGAGGGACATACCATATAAGGCTAATGTTATCTTTTGTTTTTGCAACCTACATTTCAAGGGCAGTTGTAACATTGGTGTTTCATGAAGGGTTTATTTTGAAAGTTGAAATTGTGTCTTTGAAAATCATCAGTATCAATCACCAAACCATAAACTATCTGATGAGTAATTAAGACATAATGAATGTAGGGTTAACAAAAGAAATGTCAACACTACGCAACACTCAACATCACTATTTTTGCATAACCAACAAGTTGCTACAGAAACATTCAAACTTTGAAGAGGTATATCTTGAGAACGGTAAAAGATATTAACTAAATTCCAACGGATTCTTCTTAAGGAGACCTTGCCTCTTAACTACCAAGTAAATTCAGAGTCTTTTGCTGACATATCACACTACCTTTAAAAACAGACACTCTTCAAGGTAAACTTCATTTTTGCTGGAAGGGAGCTAGGTTCGTAGTTGACAGTGCTCATTGATTGGCATCAAATTAGAAAAACAAATACACTTAAGGTAGCCCGTATTCATATGATACGCCATTCACAAAGGGTCCTGGTTACGTATGAGGTATTTGCACGTTCCTCTGGATATGACTTTTGTCAATGACCTAGGAGACATTGTCAACAAGAAAGAGGGTAAGATTTCTGTCAAGAAATAGAAGTTCATAAGTTGAGAATCAAAAGGTTTGGCCTTTACAATTCAACATGTACACTCCACAGCAAACTACAGCGGCCCATCATTTTACATGGGTACTTGCGTGTGAAAACATCTGATGAAACATCTCTCTGACACGATGATATTTAGCAGATAATCTTTGATACTTCAATTGAACTTTATTTGAGTGTTGTTTCGAAGTTAAACAGAACTAGAAGACAGTGAATGAGTACTTGTTTATTCAAAGGGTATAATGTATAATATTTAATTACACACCAATATCAATCATCTTCCGTGTCTCGTTTAGCAACGGTTCGGAAAACGATGAAGAGGGTAGTAAAATTCAAGTCTTTAATTTTAACTATTGGCTTATGAGGACCGCGGAGCTAATTTTGAAGTGGGAGCCAATCACCAAAGAGGCCGAATATTTTTAACAACCAAATGGCACTGTAAGTACAAAAAACCCAACCCCCCAAAATTGAGGGCCAAAGCCCCCCTCCTATCTCCGCGGTCCTTGCTTATATTACCCTTGCGGGAAGTTTCAAATTTTCATCGTTTACGTTAGCTAGAAGGCGTCAAACATTATTTCAAAGTATGGTTAATAACTTCTAGTCAATAACTAAAGCAACAATATCAATCACATTTAAAGGTCTTATCCTCTAACTCCAAACTACAATTTTTGTAGTAGTGCACAAAAATTCTCTAGTGGTACAGCTCTTTGACTGACGCAACATATCCCAGTTCTATGCATCAGATATATTACAGAGAGGCTAAAACGGTTGAGATGGGATTGAAATAAATATACTCCCCAAAAGCCATTCAACCAAACATATACTGCGTACAATATGTTACGACTCCTACATAAAAGGTATCGAACAAACAATTTTTCATAAAACAGTAGGATCGATAAAAAGCTCCGAGATGTTTTACATGCTCGTTCTCAGACTAGTAAATTCTCTGGCCATCACCAAGCCACCCCATGTTATTTGTATCAAAAGTCAAAAGGTGCTCGTTATCTAAAAGACAACATTAAAACATAAACAATTTTCAAACAGTTTTCAGGGCTCATGAGTCTTTATACAGTTATATATCTTGCTGGAATAAATTATCAGAATTGAACGTTTGGAATTTAAACTGATATCATCATGTAAAGTGTTAGAAGCAAATATTGAACTTTGCTTATCGTTATCAACACGGTTTGTCTGAAATAAGATTATGTGTCTATTTTATCGAAAACTTTATACAACTAGCAATACACATAGGTAAGAGTACTTCCCTCTAGCCAATAACTTTAGCAATGGTTTCAATTTTGTTTAAAGGCCTAATCCTCTCGTCCCAAAATTACAACTTTTGTAGCAGTCCACAGAAATTTCCAATTGGTAGAGTTCTTTGATAGACAGCAAGTTAAACAAAAGAGGGCAATCCACGGAGCTGCATATCTCATCGCTAACATGTTCGCAAGTTGGTTATAGAACTGGAACTATTTATGTGCTAGAAGTTTTATTTGTGCTGTTTTCATGCTAAAGTAGAATGTCATTGACGAAAATTACCATACTTCAACTCTGTGCCACAATCCTTTGAAATTCCTATTTGAAGTCCAAGGAAGCGATTTTTTTTTTCGTTCCAAGGGACGGAAGTATTTTTCGTAAGATAGCGAGGGGAAAGAATATTGCATAGACCAATCAAGTTCTTGGAACTATAGGCGCACACCTTATTCCAAAACATCATCTTTTGGATATGTTTAAATTCTGACACCGTATTATGAAAGAACTGGAAAAATGGGCTACCCAATCTTTGTAACGCTTGCCCCTTTAACCCAGTAAAAAAGTAAGACGCTTTCAGGATGCTTTAGACCAATGCGTCATTGTTATTATTCATTCGCTAGCTTGGCGTATTCTCCATTTTGACGAGACGGCAAACTTCATGTGTGTCGAGCTGATACGCACATCAAGTGCGTCTCAATTAAGTAACTGGGCGTGTGCGTCATGTTGAACGCGTGGCCTTAGAAGATTTCCGGATGACGCACAAACCTTTTCTGGGTGCTGGTCTGTGACGAATCCTTGCCAATCCAAGGCGAATCCAAGGCAATTGTCGCGTACGTTTTTTTTTTTCTTTTTTTTTTTTTTTTTTTGGCGATGCTTCAGATATTTCCCTCTGGCCGTGGACCAGAGGGGAATATAAGGCCTAAAAATTGACTTTCGTGCAACACAATCTGGCACAACTCAAAAACACATTAGGGTTATGGTACAGACCCTTCTGCATCAGAACCCATCGATCCACACGCACGAACCCTGTACGTTGGAAATCTGAGGGCTGATGAAAATCATGAGTCATATCATTAAGAGTTGCGAATTTGTGCTCTTTTTTCACATACTCCCTGTGGCACAAGTGCTCTTCTCGTATTTTAAAGAACCTTTATCCCGGCCTTAATAATGATTTCTTTTATAAGTGAGACTTATATATCGAAGAATGGATCCAGATTCCAGTACATATAAATAAATTAAATTAATTTCAAGCGTGGATCAAAGGAACTCCCGGAACTTCTACCAGCCCCTTGGCTATACTTCTGGTTCCCAGAAATATTTATGTGTCCAAGGCTCAATATGTCCAGGGTTTGATGTATGGCTAGCTTATGGAGTTAGAGTTAGACCCTGGGAACATTAAACCTTTAGTAAGAATAACGGGTAGGAATCTCTGACCCAACGCATTAACATCAAAACACTGAAATGAAACAATTTTCTATGGTTTTCATCCCCCAGTTTATTTAAACCCACTAATTAAAACATACAAAGAGCAGAAATAATATGTAAGGGAGAGTGGGGCACAGTTGATCAGATTTTTTCGAATCAAACCATACCCCTTTCATGAACATGCACATATCGTTCTTACTTTACATTTGATAGATGTAGTGTGTACTAAAGATTAATAAAACTTATCTTTGTATAAAAAGTATTCTTTGGTTTCGAAGTTATTGGTTAGTTAAAAAGAGTGATATCCACTGTGCCCTACGAAAAGTTACACAGTGCACACTGGATCTCACTCCCCATTTACTTAAACGGAATGATACCCCAGATGTTTTGGAAACTGGACCATAAAACTCGATTTAACCCTGATCTCCTGTGTAACGATCCATTATGCCCTGCACATCAATACCCTTTCCACGAAGTTTTGAAACTATTTTATCACGGATAATGAATCTAAGTTGTGTTCTTAATGTAGTTTCCTACCTATTACCTCATACAGTGAATGTAAAATTTTGCATGTATGCAGTTCCGACGAGCTTTTGTGGGAAGGGAAATGTATGTTGAGTGACAAGAAGAAATCTGTCGTCACAACAAAAATGTTCATCAGATGACGGATCAAAAGATAACGTAGTTTAAATGCTTTTTATTTGGTGCATAGGTACTAGGGTAAATATAAAAAAGATGGCCTTGTGATTATTTTCTTCCATGTGTTTTGATCCATTGTGCCTCGTGATACACTGCCCCACTCTCCCGTATAGCTGTACACCATGAAATATACCCATGCTTTGTGTAAAAGCAGTACACAAAGCCTTTAACGTAAAAGGCAAGAGCATTCTCCCCAAACTTTGAAACAACAGCAAATTTTGTCTTATTTCTATTCACAGTACCTTTCTTTAAATTTCATGACTTAAATATTGCATGTTCTAGGAAGAGCAAGGAGTTACTCCTCATAAATTTCACAATTTTGTGAGAAAGTTATTGTCACATGATTCTCAATTGGAGCCATTCATGAAATAGGATAGTCTACTACACTGGCTAATCCAGATTTTCCCTACGAATTCAAAATTAACATTTTTTGTTTAACATTACCATAAACAATGGTGTAACATCTGACCCACTTTGGTCATAATATTATTGTCATTCACCAGTCTAAAGTTGCCATCACATAGTGATTCAAACAATTCATAAGCATATCACACAGAGTACACACATGAATGTTCAGTAACAACTTACACGTAACACTACAGTATGTATACATAGTAGGATATGGGAAAACTTTAAATATACTGGGCTTTCAAAGTGAAGTGCGAGCAGGAACGTTAAAATCTCACTGCAGCATACAAGCTAGTGAAAAAAGAATTTGATTTGTGAAGACGAGACTGCTACTACAAAGTACTAAACTAGGCCTGATGCTCAGTCTAGCTTATTTACATTCATTGATGAAAAATAGGCTAGTTACAAAATATTTACCTTTGACTATCTGTAACGTGAACTATGTTCTTGGTTGCCATGACAACCACACATATGGATTCAACTTGTCATGCCTAGGCTAATACATTAAAACTTTCAGATTTGTGGAATGCTTGCTATAAGAGTTATAGAAATACAAAAAAGGTATCTGACTCCCTGTCACGTGACCTTTGATCTTGGTTGCCATGGAAACTACATATTTTGGTAGAACTGGTCTACCCTATTACACTTAAGAAGTTTCATGTAAAATGAATGTTTTCTATAGGAGTTTTAGTACAAAATAGTAAAAAGGGTTTTTTTGCAAAATGGGACCTTTCACCTCTGAACTTTGACCTTCACTTCCGAGGGTCTGGGGGACATAAGTTTCTTTCCACCTACCAATTTTGAAAAGAATCGGTCCAGCCAACTAAGAGAAGTTTAAAAGACAAAAAGGTTATTTTACGAACAAATTATCATTTGAAAAATTTTTGGTCCACACTACTACTTGATCTTTGACCTCTGTTGCTATGGCAACCACATATTTTGGTAGGTCTAGATGCAATTATGATATGTGTGAAGTTTCGTGTCAGGAAGACGTTTCGTTTTGGAAATGTAGCAGAAAAGGTGATTTCACTAAATTTTACCTTTGACCTGTTATCGTTGACCCTCACTTCCGGCTGTGTATTAAAATACAATTGTTTCACCTAAGCTAACTTCCTATCAATTTTGAAGAGAATCGGCCAGCCGTTGACAAGATATTAGGAAAACAAAATTGGGCACACACACACTCACGCACAAACACCCCACACACGGACAGGTTTTAACACCTCTCTCAGCCCTGGACCTTCAGTCATTCGGGTTACCTCACCATGGTTAGTCCTTGAGACAAGTACATTGGGAAAATTTACCGTTGCCATGGTAACCATTGCGGTTTAAGGTGGCATTACCATATATAGCCCCATAGACAAAGTGAATACAATATCTCATCCTCCTCATGGAGCGATGAGATAAAAACAGAGTATCGAAGCTCATATTACAGAGCATAGTCTTGTGCGTTCACCCTAAAACAATAATCTGATATTTCATGTCAGTTACCTTTTCTTTTCTCAACAATATTTCGTACATGTGAAAAAGATCATTTGCATCATGTAAGCCAAAGAAAAAGTCGTAAAAAAGGAAGTGTGGTATAACCCTCTTAAGGGCTTGTCTAGAAACACTCCCCGGAGGTTTTTTTCTAAATGAAAATATACTTTTGGCAGTTGCGGGGGGAGCTTAAGTAAGTAGGTTAGGAGAACTGGAACTGTTTGGGGTAAGGGAATTAGGCTTTTATGAGATCTGCATAGCGAAGAAGGCGAAAAACTTATTGTCACTTAAACAAAAACTAAAGCACGAAGTTTTGTTAGAAAAAAACACACAATCTCCATCTTCAATCAAGAGGTTCATAGACTTCATCAAATTTTCATCTTTACAGTTGAAAAGCAGACCTCACATTTGTGACCGTTATTGGGCAATCTTTAAACCCTCCGCCCTCGCGGTGAAATGCATTCTGTGAGAACCTACTCGAGCAGGCCTACGCTGAGCCAAAACGGACACCCCGTGTCAATAAGTTTATTCAAGGTCTCACGAACTTTGATTTTTTTTTTTGCAATTGAAGAAAGATAAAAAACTAAATATTAAAAAGAAAATCGTTTTAGTAGATAGCAATTTTCAGGGAGTGAGCTTTGGCTAGAATCTTCGTCAAAAGCTTTTCCAGAAAGCCGAAGGAGCGAGAGTTCACTTGCGAAGTTTAAAACTGCACATTTTCCGTCTTCAACATAACAATATGTTGAAATATCATTTGAATGAAAGAAATAATATTTCCAACCATTCTTATTATCCTTTCATCTTTACTAAAAATGCTATAAAGAACACTGTGTCTTTGTTCTACTTACCTATTCATTATATGTACATACTTTCGCATCACTTACCTATGTTCACGCCCGACGCATGGCATTTTGTTGGATCTTGTATCGCAGTACTGCAATATGCTAGGTACCATCATGCATTGCGTTTCAACACGGCTGACTGACTAACAGGTGTACTGGAAACAGGATCGTAGCATAAAAAAGCGGGATTGAACGTCCTCAAGAGGTATTGAGTATGATCAACGAAACTATGTGTGGTAAAGTATATTTCATAAAAAAACTGTCAGCATTTGGTGTTTGTTATGAACTTCCTGGATGATTTTGGGACCAATTTGTGATCAATCGTCCAACGTTCAGCCTGTAAGACTTAAAATCCCCTGGCGATTATTATGCCTTTTGGCTGATAATTTCACATGAAATTGGTTGTATGATAACTTGCAAAGTTATTTTAGTAAGAATTATAGTTTTCTTGATAGAAATTGGAATTATACAGAATAAAATAGCCTTTTTTCCAAGCGTTGTTTTCCATAAGCGGCTAAAATTCATAATTGTATAACGTCACCAGAGCTTTATATTTTAGAGTGACCCCGAGGTCAGCTTCACAACTGTTGGAAAGTAACACAAGACGGCTAAAAACGTATCATGTGTCGTTATAGATCGTTTTATAACACTGCCTTACACGTTTGAAAAACGTCACTTTTTTGTTACCTGGGTTTTCACAATTATCGATGACGTTAGCCACTTTGAAAGCACAAATGTTTCTTACAAATCGCTGAAGATTTTACCAATAAAAGTTCTTTTATTTGTATCTACCAACTATAAAACCAAGACTTTTCTGTTTGCAGTTTTAAACCCACCATTAAGCTTCCTTTTGTTAAAATGGTTACAAATTTGAAACATCTATTTGCACATATTTAAAAGATTCTCTCAATACCATACGAGACCTTCAGAATAGCTCGGACGTTTTTCTTTGTATATAGAAAAATATTATTATGTTTCCGCCCTAATTTCTCCATGTAGAAAGTATCTACAACAAGAGGCTTTCGGCTGTAGGCGGATTTTTTACGGGGATGAAGCCTTCGGCGATGTCACTCATAGGCTAGGAGAATAATATAAATTCATGGCAATTGATAGACGCACAATGACTGTATCCATAGCAACCTTCATCACTAAATTGGCTATATAACCTTCTACTCAGTGGGTCTTTTATATCATATTAATAACCGAAGCGTAAAAAATTAGGAGATCGTCTAGCGAGCCCTTTTTGTTTTGTTGAACATACTTGTTTCATCTTACGCTAGCACCGACTTGTGGTTTTACATCACAAATCGATTATTTTCACTTTAATAATTCATTTTGTTTTGTTTTTGTTATTCTCAGTCGTAATTTATTTACCACAAATAGCAGGAGTTTGGAAAATGACGTAATTCATTATTTCAAGTAAAGTTTCTAAATAAAATCCAGATGAAGGCACTGTTCGATGGAAGTTCTTCCCTTTTTACCGCTTTTATTCCATTTCCTTTGCATTTGTTATGACATGATTTAGTTTGACTAAGCAAGAAAGGAAATCTTCCTAAAATTAAAAAAGTGACTCGACTCAACAGGTCCTTCAAAGTGTACCTCAAGTCAAAAAGTATATTAAACAGCATGAAAATGACTTCTAACATTCACACTCCCATCTTCGTAAAACATTCTTGAGCCGAGATGTACGATCTCAAGCTAATTTACATAAAACAAATTAGTTCATTTCGCAATTATTTGTGACTTTCGTCCTCTACAACTCAAACTACCTGCTTAATTTCCTATTAATATTAAAAATATTTTTTGACCTTCAACACATCCTGTAGCATGATGCACATAGAGGGCTAAATTAATTACACCACCCTATAAGTAAGAGTGTTATCACACCTTGATTCAAGGTAAAGTCACTTTCAGCAAAACAAAGAAATACAAAGATTTTAATTTAAGTTGTACAACAACGTCATATCAAATTCTTGCGCAAAGTACCATTTCAATTTCATGAACTTCAAGATTTTATACCTTGACTAAAGAATGTCCTGTGAGTTTGACTGTAAGAACCCATATTATATGTTGGTTAATATCTATTTTTGGATTTTTTGACATAAGGTACACTTTAAAAGAAACCAAATTTGATCCAAACTGTATTAGTTACTAACCATATCGAAGTGCTCCTAGAGTGGAACATCAACTGCCCTTCAACGTTTCATTTATTGTTTATATAGTCAGGAAGCTACATGATTCAACCTCTACTCTATCGAAGGTTTGCAACTGAAATGTCCCAAGTTTTTTTATATCATAAGTTGTCTTCTGCTGAAATATCGAAATTCCTGCAAAAATTCCAGTTTGCATCGATTGAGGACCATGAATTACATAACCATGTACGGTATACCTTGAGGAAAGTAAAAGATCTTTGAATATTTTTTTTAAGGCATCATATAAAGATCTGAATCTTTACTGTGTGTGGGAGAAAATAGTATTTTGGTTCCACGACACCATGACTTTCATCTGAGGAAAGTAAGACAAATATAAATAACTCATAAACATCCACAGACAAGAAAACAATATGAGTTATTTTATAAAGGAAAAGCAAGAAGTTGGTTTTATTCGTCTACTACATTTCACTTTTGATTCGTTTTTAGATTCCTTTAAATAATTTAAAAAAATAAATGAAAGATTAAATGGTTAATAGCAATGAAGTTTATTGAGACAGATAACGTGAAGACATCCCCTTAAGCTTTAGTAAGATTGGCATCATCATGCAAAGGTGGTCTTTTTCAACGCTGTTACACGGTACCCGAAGCATAAACAGAACAACGCTCCGGAACATCACTTACCAGTTAATACCCATAATGCTTTGAGTGAAAAGAGATCAGCAGGAACGGTTCAGAAGTTTAAAGTCAGTGCACAAATTTGCAGATGTGCAGAGCGATGTTATGTGTATCCATCCAGTGTAGACAAGTCATCACCGCATCATGTTTATTTTTCCAAGAATTTTAATTTAATGTCACGCTTCAATTTTTTCGACTGCATAGATTATAGGAAGTATAAACTCAAAAGCTGTTGTTTAACGAGATAAAACAAGAGTATAGGCGTAATCGGGTCGAAGCAAGTCGAAACATGGTCTCTCTACTATATATTGGAACAAAATAGCTTAGCCAGGGGTCAGGGTTAGGAACAGGTTCATCTGTAGGATATTTCGGACAGAATCTCGCCTAAAGAATTGAATACCACAGAATGTTTGTTTTGCTTTTTCCTAAAGATTTAAGGTAAACTCTGTGAATGTGTTTTATATTGTTACTGGACGGTTGTAAAATCTTGAAAGGCCTAATACTCTGTGGACAGTGAGATAGGGGGGACTGACGAACGGAAAAAATCCGACTGCATTATGCTTTCAAGCCAGGATTATGCTAATTAGCAGCTACAATTCGAAACAGAAGTGACCACATTTCGAATTACTAATAAATTTCAACTGAGACCTTCAACTGTATTAAAGGAACCATGGGGCTGTCGCACTCACATTTTACAAACCCCGCTACCTAATACGAAATTTTAGAGCAAGAAGCATGGGGGTTTCATGAACTAGCTCACCTTATTTTATCACTGTTCCTTCTACACTACGTCATTCACACTGTACTTTATATGGAACAATATTTCAGTACTTTTTGTGTACTTGCTGTCAGCTTCTCTTTATTACCTTCTTTTCCTTGCAGTCTTAACCAAACTCGCCCCTCTTAATATCTTTTATGCGTTTGGGTAATGTTCCATCTTACCCCGTAAGTCCAAGGATTTATATACTACATAACATCCATACTATGGATATACGTCACTGCTTGTTTATCTTTGTTATAATTGTATCCAAGCAACGGGCGTACGGAACACTATCCGTTAATAAAATGCTAAGCTGGATTTAGTAAAAGTCAACACCCTCAATTAGACTAAAATCTCTATAATGTCACATAAGATCGATTTAACGTGCTAATCACGGAAAAAATCGGTAATGTTGTCACCACAAAATTGTAACGTATTAGGTTTCCCGTAAGGTGTATAGTTGCTTATAGTTTCCTGGTAATAACTTGTTAAGAAAATATTGTTCTAGTTGAACGTACCAACTAGTTAAAATAAAGAAGGCACTGGGCTTTATATAACTGCCATAAAGGGTGCCAATGTGTTTAAGAGGGTGTCCTTTGTCATGACGAAATGCATAATAAAACATTAATCTAATTTTGCTACAGGTGTTCTGTATATCGTTATGAAATCGGACTTCAGTGATTTCAAAAATACGTGCGTCTGTACGGAGGCATGTGGTGGGGTGAATTTACATTCTCTTACACCGGTTGGGCAGTATATTACTTATTGTGTTACAAAATATGTGCTATTTAAGGGCAAAATACATACACTTAGGGGGGAATATTGATGCAGTACCCTGGGCAGTTAGAAGTGACGTGTCATGTCTAAGTTATAACAACATCCACCTTATCGTGGCCATCTCTGAGAGGATGAAAAGTGCCACTTTTAATACTTTTATTATAGTTTATTATAATTACCTTGACCTGTAGCGTAAAAGTTGTGCACGGCAAAGTTTGAATTTCTATATTTTTTATATTTGAAGCGCCATTGTCCATGACCATTCTTAATATAAATAAAGGAAATATACAACATTTTGATTTTTGAAGGTAAGCACACTGTTTAACAAGATGTTTCTTCATTGGTAGCTGTTTCCATTGTAATGTATCGTTTGTATTCTTTGTTCGGATTAGGGATTAGGTGAGGGATTTGGTCTATCGTTAGCCAGTTAGAAAATTGCTTTTTAAACAGTGCGCATCGCCCCTTTTGGGTGGTGGCAATTGTATGATAACCACAATATGCTTGGCGGTACAACTGGCTTCTATTTGCTTTACAGAAAAAAAAAATTAACGTAGACCTTACTCATGACCACAAACACACAGCAACAGTGTACACTCAAATTAGTCCAAATAGTGTTTAAGTTGACTAACCTCGAAAGTCACTAATGTTTGACTAATTGGTGATGATATCTGACTAATTATGAAGTAATTGACTAAAGAATATCAGTCAAAAACTACTCAAGTAGGCTTATTATTTGTTAGACAATAATTCAACTACATGAAATAATATTAAAGAAATTATTAAATATTAGTCAAATATGAGTCAATATTGTTTACTAACGTGATGGGTCAGTTCAGGCGCTGATTTGACTTACGTGTGTTTACATTGAAAGCACAGGCGACACATGATTTTCAACGCGTGTATCCGATGAGTACACAAATAATCTGTCGTCATCTCTTGGGGTGCGCATACAATCTGTTATATGACGTTATTCACATCAGTTCTATCACCAGTTCGATTAGAAGAAGTACCATTTGCCAACCAACACTGTTGTAATGAATAATTAATGGAAGCATAACTCATTTACACCTTTGTCGTTTACGACACGTCACTAACTTTTTTTGGCTAGTAAAAAAATTTATGAAGTACATTGTATGACCCTCTACGTCTTTAATGACTTAAAAGATAGCAACGCCAGAGAGTATCACCTCCCAAGAGCTAAGAGGTACTTGAGTTTTCTTTTTGTTTGAACATTTGGCGATAACTGATGATACCCCACAGCTAAACTAATACCACGATGCACAAGATCCCAATTATTGACTACTTAAATTTTCATGTTTTCGAGAACCCATCTGGGGTGAGCTACTAACATGGCTACATAATAATAACTGCAGAAATGTTTCTGAAAACCAGACTAGTTAACAAGCCACACTAAAAAAGATTATCACCTACTGGTTCAGTCGAATACTTAGCTGAAGCAAGCAGTTCAACGATTAATTAATTTAACCAGAAAGCTGTTAGACTTAAGGTTCTATTTAGACACTTGCAAATGGCCATTCCAACAGCTGCAAAAGGTACTTTAAGGGAGGGGATTTAAATAGGTACACAAATGTAAAAATATATCTATATTCCTGACCAAGTATTTTGTGTTAATTTTGACTTCGAAGGAACGTTTTTCAGCCGCCGATGAAGAGCAATCAATTTAAGAGGATGAAGGACTTCAAATGTCGACGAAACCAACTGCGTAGTAATAACTACTTCCCTTCAACATCACTGCAAAATTTTTGAAGCCCTCGTTAATAAAAAATTGTGGCCACCCTGGGTTCTTCGATTGTCATGTTTACCTAGCCTACAACGATGCAAAGACTGTAACTCACAGATGTCATGAATATATATTTACTTAAAATAGGACAGATGACTGCTTAGCAGATAAAATACTTCCCATTTGTCATTCCAATTGGCACATGGCTATGCCTTGCGCAAATTGATATGTCTGGGAGAGCATTGCTCAAAACAATGTTTTATTACAAGCAATTATCTATCTTATAGTACACCAATCTCAGTTCAACGTAGATCGACATTAAACCTAAGAGGGTACTTCGTCATAAAGTAAAACTGAAAAATTCCAAGAGTTGTAATTTTTACTGTAAAGTGGACGTTCACTTTTGCTCTTATCTTGGGACTTGGGAAATCCAAATGGCAATGCCACAAACGTTATAGCTATGTTACCCACAATACAAGTGATGTGTTCTGCATAAGCAATGTAGTAAGGGAAACAGTACAATTACTCATAACTGGTAATAGGAGATTAAACAGAAAAGGTCAACGTAGACCTCTAAGAAATCAAACCATTCCCAAACCTCTATAAGTTTTCTTTACTTACAGACTTAGAACATGTGCTTCATATCTCAAGTTTAAAGTGTACCTCAAGTCAAAAAATTCAAAAATATAGTTTAAAGAGCATGGAAAATCATCTCTATCATTCCAACTCCAATTTTTGTAGGACATTCCTGAGCTAAAAACAAAATGTTGAAGTTTATTCACTCATCTTAAAATGGCGTATGGCACAATAATTTGTGATGGCATTGTTGTACTACTCAAATTACAGTCTTTGTATTACTTTGTTTTCTGAAAGTTACTCCACTTTGTAGCAAGGTGTAATAAAACTCTTACCTTTACTCTTATGGGGTGATACAATTCATTAAGCTCTCTCACTCTCTGTGTAACATTCTATGGAAGCAAACAGGAAGTGTTCAAGATCATTAAAACAATTTTATTTTTTTAAACAGAAACAAAGCAGGGAATGTGAGTTGTACAACAACAAAGTCACAAATTTTTGTCCAATGGACCAATTGTGTTTTAAGTAAATTAACTTCAACAAATTATATATCAGCACAGGAATGTCCTATGAGGATGGGAGTTGTACTGTTGGAATTCATTTTTCATGCTCCTGACTATATTTGTTTGAATATTTTGATTTGAGGTACACTTTAAGGGCTTAATTAGTACTGATAGAACGAGTAAAGTATTTCACCATTCACCACCATTTATCTTAGCGCATAGAAATAAGTGTCATTAATATGAGTTTTGATAACGTGAAACGTTTTGTTTAAGTTAAGCTTACTGGGTTTTATCGCAACCTTTCGCATAAATAATTACTCACTGTACAACTCACTGTACTTATTGACACACCGCTGTCCTCTCCCAGCTTGTCTCCGTGGTGACAAACTGACAACAACAAACGGAGGAAACCATTAGTGCAAAATTAACGGTTTGGGATGTGAGGCCACCTTTATGGTTCCAAAGGTAATTTTCATGTAGAAGGTTGGTTTATATTATTTTGAGGACAACCTCGTTTATTAACTACCAAACTGCATGTCAAATTTTTAGGGTCGAAGAGCAAGCACTATTGCGGTCTTCAATTTATGTCCTGTTTTACCTTACGCAACTGGAACATGAAAGTAGCCGTAACTTTTTCTGAATTATTAGTCGGCAAGCTTACAAATTCAAGGTGGGAACAGGTTATTGCAAAAAAGTCACAAGTAATACAGTTTCCTTAAACCTTCACAAGAACTCGAGAAACTTCTCATGATCTACTCTTGAGAGACTAATGACAATTCTTTGCCACCTGTCAATGTAATCAGAGTTTCCTTTGACCTAGTGGTTCATTTTTATTAAATAACCTCTGGCGGTATACTTTGCCTTAATTCTCCTCAATAAGCAACCGTCTTAGTAATTATTTCATGGGTAGACGTTACGATGCTATATCAGTAACTTGCCAGTTTTGCACCCGACGGAATTGAATCTTGAAACTAATTTGGTACTAGACTGTTGATGATAACGAAGTTTGGATTTGGTTTTTTTAATTAAGCCAAATATTTGCGCAAGCAGTTCCGTCCTCCTTCTGCAAATGGTTAGTTCAGCAGAGAGTTGTTTACTTTTTGTTTCAAAGTTTTACAAATTCTAACACTAGAGATACTTTTCTGATGCATAGTTAGTTATAGAGGGCGTTTATAACATTACATGATCAGTACTATCGTATCCTGTAAAGCATGTGCCCTTTTGCTGTATTTCGTTGGTGAAAAAAGAAAACGAAGAATTACCAGTTAGAAATGAAATGCTTCGTTTCCTTATACGTGTTTTATAAAGAGTGTGGTTTTCAATGTCTTTTTTTCAGTTTCTTATATTTTTAATTGTTGTTATTAGATACTCTTTTCTTATAGACGTTGTTGTTATCATTGTTGTTTCTGTTTGTGGTACTGTTGTCAATGCCCCTGACGTTTTTCCTGTTGTGTCAATTCCCGTAAGACTGGCTAGAAGAGTCTTCTGTTGTTCTGATTCCTTACCTATCACAGTTTGCAACTTCAACAGCCTGCTTTATCTCATCAAGATTTTCCATACGGAAGTACTTTAATGCAACAAACATGTTTTTAATTCTCTCAAACGATATGGGTGGGTCGTGGGCCTGGCTCCAAAATAAAGTCGTTTCTTATTGCTGTGATGATACAGCTTGAATTGAATTTTAAAAACACGTGTTCAAACAAACCATCAATCATTATAAATTTTTGAAAAATCATTTTTCAAAACATACCTTTATTGAATGAAACCATGGCTGCGTAGGGAAAAAAACACACTCTTATCAAGACTCGGAAGAAACCAAGCATCATATAACACAACGAAGAGGCTGGTGTTGGGGTTTCGTCTATAAAATACAAATTCACCCCCAAAAAAGACCAAAAAAGAAATACTAATTTCAACTTATCACACAGTTTCAATTGTCTTCACAGTTTTTTTCCCCCTTTTTTTAATTTTGGTCTGAACTAACAATGGCAACTAACTTTGTTTCTCTGATTACATTCAAACTTGTTGGTTTTCTTCTATATTCTGCTTCGTCTACCCTAGTTAAATCACCTACAATAACGAAATCTTTCCCTTGTTGTGCCTGTCTACGTTGTGTGTGCGTGTCTAGGGGTGGCGCCAGCGGGGGGGGGGCAGGGGGCCATGCTCCCGTCGGGGGAGGCTGCCCTTTCCCCTCTTGTTGAGAAACCCAATTTCTTCGGGGAACCTTCACCTGAATGCCCACCTTAAACTGAAAAAAGATGCGGGTCTTATAAACTTCAGTAATCCGGACGGTCTTCTTGGTTTTTCTCACTAGAAGATCATATTCTTCAAGGAAACTCACAGTTCCGAATTTTTCTCGACAAAAAACAGACGAGAGGTTGTTCAGGTGTATGCAGTACCCAATGATCTGCCATCTGGCCTGCCCCGACAGCCGAATTCTAGCAACGGTAATGAGAATCGGCCACGATGTTTCGAGCTACACATAATGATAAACAGTAGCATTAGGATGTCTCCCAATAAGTCTGACTGAAAATTCATTTTAAACCACCTTGTAACGTGACATATTTTCAAATACGTCAGAAGTAAAATCATTTATAGTCTGGGGTTAGGGCAGTCACGTAGAAAATTTCAACTTGGATCTTGCAATTGAATACAACGAAGATTCCTAGTAGAGTCAAACACATTAGTATGATTTCAATTCCGTTGCACAGTCCCCCCCCCCCCTCAAAAAAGGACAAGGCCATTACATCTGATTGTAACAGTACCTTTTATCTGGGAATTTTCTGATCCAGCAAGTCGGGCCTTTTTTCTGTTGAATTTAAACGTTCATTTCAAAGGAAAGTTCAAAATAACGATGGCTTCATTTCTAGTTACAAGTCTGGGAAATGCCGTTTCCGGCCGTTTGACAGTTTGAGGGACTAAATATTTTTTAACAATTTTCTGTACGTTCCGCGCCAACTGGTGGTTGCGCTCCGCTTAGATATTTTGGCCGAACAGATTACTTACCGAAACAATGCATGCTGGCATATTATTCATCGTTTTGGGACAGTATTATAAAGTGAAATTTGAATTGTGAAAGAAAGCTCAAATTAATGACTACTTTGTTTCTAATTTTTTGTCCTGCTGTCTGGTGGTTCTCAATTTTTCAAAAAAAAAAATCTATGTGCTCTTTCGGACAGGATTACATTTTTCGGGACAAATTCTGCCCGCTTCCAAACAGAAACGCACCCGTACGCCTACATATTTCAATATATAAGATATAAAACTTCAAATATATGGGATGCCAAACTTTTCCGCGGGGGAATTTTCGAATATGGTCCGAGGGGCTTAATCTGCCTGATGATATTCAGTAACGCCAACAAAACTACAGATCACCCCCTACTTGATTTTTCTTATAAGAAGGTCTGTCGTATAATTACAATTTTTTCCCCAATATAAGCTTCAGGTTGTTCAAAGTGACAAAATTTTACAGTACAACACTTAAAACCAACTTTTTAAATCACCCCGACATTCTACCTAATTTTGCTCTTGAAAGACATATCACTTAATAAAGAACCCAAATTTTTCATTTTAACTTTGCAAAAAGCAAATTTTCTTATATTAAATCTTCGTTCAAATCTTCGTTCAAAAAGGGTAAAACTTTTCGGGCAAAGTTCTAGTCTCGTCCTGAGACCTTAGTACGTAAACTTAGAACCTCAACCTCAACAGAACTTCCGCTGTCGCGTGCAAAACGTTTTTGATTTTGCCCATATGAAGGATAGATTCTTCAATTAACACCCCAACTATTTATGGTCCTTCCAAAAGTCAAAATTGTTTCAAAAATTTTATTTTTTTCCTTTAAAATAAACTCCAGATTTTTAAGTATTATATAAAAAGAGAGTCCAAAATTTCGGCGCACTGCGCGTGCCTCAAATTCTGCCGGGTCACGTCCCACCGGGACTAAGTCACCACCTTTGTCGGGGCCTTGAAATGCTGGCCCCCTGTCGGGCAAATCCTGGCTCCACCCCTGCCCTTATATGAAAGACATCTTGCCAGGATGTGTGGGGGTCTGTTGTTATAGCCTTCCCCTCTCGGTGACATCTTTCAATCTCAATGTTAGGGGAACCTTGGAAAACTGGAAAGATGTTTTCAACAATGATTTTTTTCCTGTCTTCTCCTTGGGTTTAAGATGCCCAAAAAACTCTCAAACTATTGCGGCAAGACATTCGCCCAGGCGTATCGACTTCTCCGTCTTTGATTACTACGACGTTTATGAGCTGAGATAACCTTTTCTCTGTTGTATCTGCCTCAACTTCGATGGCTTTATTCGATTCTTTTTTATTTCTGAAATACTTTTCTTAGTTCCTTCATCGATGACGCTAAATCAATTTAAAAGTTATGAATAGAGGTTCTCAGTCCAGTCAGGATCGTCTTCAATAGTGTCAGCATTGTGCTGAATGTTATAGAGACACTATGGCGTCTTGCTCTGGGTGTGGTTTTTTTTTACCGACGCTAAATTCAGGCTTGAATATGCCCATACATACTGACATACGTATATCGGCAATATATGAAGTTAAACTAAACACTTGAATGATATCAAATCAATGCTTGAATGTTTGAACCTTTCTGAGATAGTGATACTCTCGTCTAAAATTTTGAGTAACGTCGTCGTATGATGGAAGTTACCAAAGTTTGTCGCCCCAAGAAACATACGTTCACTCATCAACACTAATACACATATATATGTTGATCGATCTTCATTTGTCATTTCATAAATCAAAAACTTTAAAAACTAGAATTTGTTCCACCAAAGTAGTCATTTACCAATGTAGAAAGAAAGAGAACCAGGTAAAAGGGAAGGAACGGCATAAATTGTGCGAAAATTGCCAATGTAAGATACTCAACTTCACTGCCGATCCGCATGTTTCCCTTTAGTGATATGGGTAAAAGTATTCAGACAACAAACTAAAAGTCTTTATTTCCCAATTTCTAAAGCGGTATGACCAGTCTTTATTTTCCGATTTGAAATATAATCTACGTTATTGTATGTCTATAGTAGATTCAGCCTTGTCTATGAAGATTAGTGCCACGACTGCAAAAATTTTGGACTGCAACCTTATCCGCACACTCGTAAACATTATGGTACTTTACAGCTGGTCAAGATGTGACCTACACAGAAAATAAAAAAGGGAGTCACTATCCTAAAACTGAGTCAGTTTATTCCCATAGTGACCCACTTGGTATAAAGTGAGTTACCTAGGGAAAACTTGACTCACTTTAAGGATAGTTACTCACTTTTTATTTCCTGTTCATGTAACTCACGTTCCATCCAAACTAGCAAAAGCTGGCAGCAAGTTTCAATTTCAAAATGGATGTTCAAAGTTCATCTTTTGCCATCATTCATTTGAAATATACCTGTTTTACTTGGTGTTTATGCCAAAAATACGCGAGAGAGCGCCACTTTTGCCAATAATCCCCTACTTACATTTCACATGTGCACCAAATAGCACTTGCCTCTGCCATTGTCTTATAGTATGAGGTGTGCGGGAAAAGTAAGGCCATTTTCTATAATTTTTGAAAGATTTGGCAGGAAGAATATGTCAGACGAGACTGTACAGATAGGGTTAGAAAATCCATTTTAAAAATTTAAATTGTTTAAACTGATTTCAGTGTCATGATAGTGCTGCTCCGTGTCAATTTTAATGTCACGTATCTTCACTCCGTTGGCGACACAACAGAAGTGGAATAACAGTGTCGACTTTTATTTTCCTAGAAAGCCGGTACAATGGGTGTTATCGGGCTGGCATTTGAATAGACCATGGTTCGGCAGAGCTGTAAGAGATTCCTGCGTTGTTTCACGCTAGCATTAGTCTAGCGCGCTGGTCTTCATGCTAGAAAAAAAAAACGTCCTGGGCATGACGTTAAACTGCATCCAGGTTGTGGCTTCTGTTCTATTCAGCCAGTCTAGAGCAGGACCACTCAGTGTTTGCCCTTTGGAGGGCGTACTTGTCCATTTGGGACGTTAAGCTCCTTAAGGGAGCAGAACTCCTCCGGGAGTAATCGTTTGGTTTTCGCCCCTTGGCTCTTCGCCAGAGAGTCGTGGGGACTCTTAGAAAAAAAATCTAACATTCAAGGGCTTCGATATGCATCAACCGTCAAGTACAAAAACGTGTAAAAGCTTTTACTGTGTCAAAAACAAACTTGCTAGAAAGTCTGTGATCGTCTTTCTATAAACTTTTCAGATTTTTCTATGTCAAAATTTTCAGCGACCAAGTTTTGTGTGTGCTCCTTGGACAGTGGAGCACACAGTAAACACGTTTGTCAATGATGCTAATTGAAGATATGTCAATATTTTTTTTTTAATTCTTTCTGCTATAATTACCAACCGACACAAGCAGTATGGTGGATAGTAAAAACTCTAATATCTGGGGTTGATAAGGAATGCTGGAAACAAGGTCAGCAATCAACCTGTAAGATGTTGGTAATTGCCTTTTATACGTACCGACTGAATACAAGTTGCCGGATGTCAAGTGTTTCTGACACATGATGTAAACAAATATATGCATTTTCTTGGTGATATTTGTTAAAAATATTGACTTTCAGTCCTATGTCGTCAATTGCCTCCTTTCGGGGCCTGTAAAAATAGGCTGCGTTAGTTACAGGAAATGAAAAGTCTTATTCTGAAAAAGTTGTTTGACAAAGACTGCCTCGGGGCACTTTTGTAGTAGATTAAACTTCTTTATAAAACCTTGCAACTGAATGATTTTGCCGGAACCTGCCATCATACAATTTGAAAAAAGTTACACATTGATATTTATTCCTAACATCTTTGCTGAAGGCTGTCTAGAAACAGAAGACATGTTAATTTGGCATGACGTTTCTATGTTCCCGTTTTGTGTTTTAAAACATTTTTAGCGAATTGCTTTGAATTCAAGGCATTTGTGGATTAATTGGATAAAAAATGTGTTTTTCGAGATCAGCGAAGCGAAGATATAAGACTGCATTGGAATTCGTAATGTAGTTGATTATGCATGTTTAAGTGTCAGAATAACAACGGCAAAGTGGCACAATGGTGTAATGAAGTTATTCCAATTAAAAGAAGACAGATGAAACTGCGGTTTTTAGGAGACTTTTTGTAAAATTGATGCTGTTTTTCAGACATTTTTATCCATAAAGAAGTACGCGAAATGGTTTTTTTTACACATTACAGATTACACATTGGTGAACACATTGCATTCTAAGAATCAGAATCCAGCAAAGAACTGGATGCATGACAGAATGTAATAAATCTATAACTCGTGTTCTCATCGTAAAACGGTGTTAAGGCGTAATTGTTCTATTTTTATATGGCTTGTATTCCCAAACGAAGCTTACATATGCCCTTTTCTCATGATATCAGTTGCAATCATGATTTACACCTAGTTGGTCTCTTTATAGCCCAGAGACATTTGATAATACTACGTCGTTCCACTAATCAAACAATCTTAGAATGATTATGATTTTTGAGAATTTGCGCGAGTATTCTTTCCATACCGGTATGTTTTTTGTACCTATTAAGTGAGGCTTATTTACGTCCTCTTGTACAGTTTTATTAAAAAATACAATAAAATTGTTTGGACCGCAGCTTTCAACTTTTAAAGTCCGTAACTGTATGCAGGTGACTTGAATGGGAATGTATTGAGAATGATTATTGATTATCTATACTTGCTCGAGGAAATGCTTCCCTATATTTAGCATAAGGTAGACAAAACACTGTTTTGTTAATTGAATAATTGAAGACTTGAAATTACTTCTGGAGGATTGCATTTGATTAAAGATATCGACATGCATATCACTCCCTAAAAAACAACCTTTTACTAGCCATAAACACACCCGCACAATTCCTAGTCTGAACAAAAATCGTACACTTCATTGACTGGCTTAGGAAAACTAGCCCGCTACGGTATCGTTACATAACATTGACAGCGCTTTTTAGTGAACAGGAAATAACAGTTTTACGAGGACATCTCTTAACTATTGATAGTTCAGTTTTATATCCGTTCAAGTTCGAAATTTTCAAAACTCGCCGCTCCCTGCAGGGGGGGGGGGGTGACGGGGCGTCTTGTACCCTAATATTTCTTGAGGGGGTCATCATATCAAAAGTCCCTTACCCCATATTCGAGACATGATGAAACATATGTGTCTAGACAATTTTCTTTTTTGCTTTAACCAGTAAACCAGTAGGTATTTTGGGTTTGATGTGACACATACTGTAGTCTTAATTTCTTAAAAATTCTCATCTTAATTACAAAAGGTTTCTCTCGAAACGAGCCCATTTTCCACGGTTGGTTTCAACTGAATTGAAACTCCAGTTTCAGAGATGTTGATTAAATAAAAGTATAGTTTTCGCAACTAGCCTATTAGTAGCTCGCGGGATATTATTCTACCAACACACCCGGCATATTAAATCCGTAAAAGGTCCGTTTTGGACGCTGTTTTGCAGCTTCTTTATTTAGAAACGACATCATATTACCAAGAAAGTGTTAAGTGTCTCAACGATAAGTTCAGTGTGATGATTCCCCGAAATCCGGTGCCTTGGATTTTCAGCCCAAGTTGCTGTTGTTGTTTTTTTTATCATAGGGAAAAGAATCATATCACTTGCTGAATTATTATCGTCAAAAGGTGCCGTCTGAGGATAGTCTAGCTAGGTTTTTGTAACATTCACAGAACGTTCGCCGATTACATGTTATGGACTTGCATGCCCTCATGATAATGTTGGGCCATTGCAACAGGATTTGAATGCATAAAGAAGAGTTCAAGGCAGTTTTGGTTGGGACTAGATAAACGTTAGTTAGGAAAATTGGAAATGTGTGGTATTACACAAGGAAAGTTTTTCCATTTCAATGACAAAAGCCAAACGTTTTCAGAATTTCTAGAGCGAAAACCAAAATTTCGCGCTTCCAAACGTTTTAGTTCCCGTAATTGTTTTGAAAAACCGTTACATGTAGCACAAAGTCGCGTTTGCTGGATCCTTTATCGCATACAGCTGCCCCTGTGCCGTGTTTAGCTTTTCATGGTCTCTTTTACTGTATGGAAAATAACTTCCTTGCAATTTACGGGTGTAGGGCCCACAGTCAAAGCTGAACTCACTATATACTTTATGCATTAACTTTTAGCAGAAACTTTCCACTCAAATCCAGGCAACGCCTCAAAGGTATAGTTCACCTGCATTGCCACTTGGGGTTTCTTTTCAAAATTTACCTTTCTCTTTATTACGAAATAAATCCTTCAAAGTAAAACACTTTAATCAGTGGCGTTCAAAGGGGGGAATTGGGGGCATTGGGCAATGCCCCTCCCTAACGGATTCCATTTTTTACAAATTCGTAGCCCTACATTACTGACACAGAGTTTACTTCAAAAGATAGCATATGTGGCACCAGATTGCATGTAAGGACACCCAATTTCTCAAAACTTTACAAGGGGGAGGATTGTCTCTGTAAGGCTCCCAGTGATGCTATTTTTTTTTAGTCCTTAAAATAGGCGATTTTTTTCAAATTCCAATTTTAACTTAAAAAGTAGACTCTTCAACACCCTGGTGGCACCGATTGCCTCTGAGTACATCTACCTTTACAAGAATTCGCTTAAGGGAGGGGCCCATTCCTTAGACTCCTTCTCCCGCCGGCATAGACGTAAGTGATCGTAATGGAAACAGAGGGTCCAGATGCGGTGAGCAATAGTTTGCATTTATCAGGAAAGAGATGTAAGGGGTAAAATTATTAACAGTCGGGAGTTCGAGCAGTAACAGACAATTTCATCAATTCAGCGGATCTTGAACTAAATCAAGAGTCACCATAGAGAAGCATTAGTATATTTCCAATTCCTTTGTATAGTTTCCAAAAAAAGAATCAAGACCATATGTTTAACATTTTATGTGGTAATATTCCGATGACTTAGCATGTTGCTGATTTTTTGTTATTGCAAACAAAAGCTAAACGTAAAGATTGTTTAGACTCTCTTTCCAAGCATGAAAACGCAATTTTCTGCCATCTGAGGGGTCGCAATTTTACAAAATTTTCTTTACCCTCCGTTCTAACTAATGGTTGAGCTCCGCTTAGACAGTCTTTAGGGCAAAGTTACATTTTTCGGGTCAAAGTATTTATCAACTCTCTGATCCTTTTGCGGTTTCTCGAAACTTATTTTGTAGTAAAAATTTTATTGCAACAACAAAATATTCAAAATATTCTTCGAATAAGACTGAAAAATGCTATTTCCGGCCATCTGAGGGGTCTGATTTTTCAAAATGTTCTATACCCTCTAACCCTCCAACTAATGGTGGCGCTCTTCTAAGAATAGTGTGTGAGTGTGAAAAGTGTGTAAATTTAAATTTTGTGGGGAAAGGGATGAAAATATCGGACATCTGATCTGGGATTGCAAATGTACGTCCGATATTATTTTAGATGTTGAACAGGCTGTAATATAATAGGAAGGCAATTTTGTTTCTCTAAAGCTGATTTCTTTTTTGGCTATAAATCCATTCTTAAGCATCCATATAACTTCCTCATGCTGCATGCTAAGTACTTCATTTTCCAGCAAAAAAATCCTTGAACGGATTCCATCTGTGAACGACGTCATGCATAAATTTAAGTTTTCTTTGTAAGCGCAAAATCATTTGCATTAAAATTAAGTCTCGACAACTTATTTCTTTCGACTTTTTGATAAATGCTTTTAGCACCAACAGTTTTCTTTTAGAGTAAGATTTGATCTTTGTTACTGCTGTTGTGGGTTAGGCCCCGGACTGGCCTCTCGAGTGGGTTGGAGTCACTGGTAGTGTTTGCTCTGTGACATTTAATTATTCCCGAAAATCAGTCATATTGCGGGGTACTCTTCCGGGCGACTGTAGTATTCAGCTACTTAGATTGGTAACTGACTTCATGGACTGCCTGCGATGCCCGTATGTGAAAGTTATATAACTTTGCTCATTAATTGATATGCACGTTTTTGTTTTATATCGAGAAGCAATGGCTGATGCTTATACTATTTTTCATTTTTGATATGTTTTTGCAATAGCATACATTTACAATTAATAACGATTTGTATGCCTGTCGAAAAGCGTATACTTTGTATTTACATATTTATAAACATTTATATATTTATATCAACGGTACAGTTGTTGTAATGCTACCGTGTCTGTAGTTTGACAGTATTACAGTAATGTTCTTTCATGAATTAACCCAATACACATGTTACTATTTTGTAACTACAGAAAAAGATGTGATTGCACAAAATTAATTGCAGCTCAATAAATGAAGGCTCAATAAATGATGGCAAAAAGGATGTTCTTTGATGTTGGCTCCTGAAAGTATGCAAATGTAAAAACAAATTTTACTTCGAAAAGTAGCGTAGGCATACATGTCATTAGATTTTATGTAAAGACACAAAAGTTTCAGTTTTATCCTCATGAACCGAAATAATTCTACTTTTAACACTGTTTCTGTCAAAGTCGAAAATCTTGCATCATTTTGCATCTAGGCTAGGCTCCTTGAAAATGCCAAAAATTTCAAAAAGGGAGGTGGACACCACCTCCCCTTAGACCCCTACGCCAGGCCACTGACTTAAATAATCATACGTAATGAAGACTGACTCTGTCATTAAATCTCCTCTTCAAAGTTCCATGCCGTATATGCAAAAGAGGTAGAAATTCCCACAAGAGAAAGGTTTTCGCGCTTTTCGCCCACAGGTGCACACCATGAGCCACATCTACACCGATGGGATAACCGAGGCAAGCTTGCGATATCTTGTAATTCTCTCAAACTAACGCTCGTGAACCCCCACCCCCCACCCCCCTCACCCCCACGCATATTTGATAAAAAAAAAATCTCCGCCCTTTGCTTCCTGCTTGGAATCAGAAACGTCACTGTTAATTCTAAGTTTCTTAATATACAAGTGGCATTCAGAATGAAATAAAAATATGAAAAACTGAAAGGGAATGATACATCATATCATACTTAAAGGTAACTACAAATACGTGTGAATTATAAATACTTTATAGTTTATTACACTCTGATTACAACGATTTGAAACCTGCTATGAGGAAAAAGGCTAAGGATAGACAGAAAGACAGCTGTTTTAGGTGTTTTTTGCCGCTGTATTCTAATGATATATTTATATCTCTTGGGTGCATGTTCTGCTTTGTATTAGTATTTTTGCTGCTAAAGTTTTCTTACATTCCTTCCATGAGAAGATATCCCCTCCATCCTGTTTCGTGTTCGTTCTCGCTGTACCGCCGGCGAGGTAGCATGAGATTTGGGTGCAAAAACAGAAATCCGACAAACATGACGAATTGGTCACGGTAAAAATATACACTTGATTTCCTCCATTGCCCAATTACACAATTTGATGATTGACAGACAGTGATACTACATGCTAAGACATTTAATCCAAGTCAAGAAACCCTAGCCACAGTATGCAGAGCACGGAGAGGGGGTTTTGATTACAATCCTGCCCAAAGTAGCGTGTAATTTTTTGCAACCTAAGTGGACTAAAAGCTCGGTGAAGTGATAATAATAGACCTCCAGCAGTGGGTTTGGAAATTTGATATACCTCACTTAAACAATAGATTACTGAGGTTAGAAAATCACTTTTTTTACCGCAATCGAAACGGCATGAACCTGTTCTTTCTTGTTCCACTCGTTTGGGAACACTGTTTTTTGTTCGCGAAGAGGCTGAGAACAGGTGGTCGAATTTAGCCCATGACATCCTGACATCAGAAAAGGTATTGTACACCTGTCCTTCCGCATTGTAAAAACTGAGTACATTTACAAAATTTAAAAATAAAGAAAAACAAAAGAATAAATGAAAGTGCTGTGAACTCATTGACAGTCCTTCCTGTATTCCTTTTGTATTTATATAATTGTACAAAAAATTGTAATATTACAATTTTTACAATGCGGATAATATTTATGGAAATTAACAATTTTGTAGACTCATGGAGACAATTTTGTTTTTTTAAACTACATGCTTAAAACCGCTTCTCTGAAATATTCCTGCACTGTAAAACCAAACTGGTAAACGTGGTCACTCTCTGATCTAGTTAAAAGTGTGAATTGACCCAATTAGAGTGTGATTCACCCAATGATAAGTGAAATTCATTTTAACAAGAGTGAAATTCACCGCAAGAAGAATGAAAATACACTGAAAATTCACTCTTTTACGAGTTCCTAAAGGGACCCCTCATTTTTTAAGAGTGGTTCCTGTAGGCACACCATCAAGAATGAATCTCATCTCTTTTAGAGGGAAATTTAATATTTTCACTTTTCCAACGAATGAAATTTCACCCTTTGTAATCTTAAATTGTAGAACGTAAGTTAAATGTTCGATGAAACCAATTAAACAGTTCGAGAGATAACCGCTTTCGGGGAAATCGTTTTTCATCCGATCGGGGAAAAATGGGCCATAGGTGGTGCCATGTTCAAAATTCTCCCTCGATGCTTTGCGATCCTATCCGCAAATACAACAGAGACGAAAATTTCGTCGATATTAGGAAAGAGAAATTTGGGAATATTTAGAATTTTTTTTGCTAGGTGAAAAAAAGCCGGATCATGTTTGGTACTTCTCAGCGCAAATTTGGAGATATTGAGCAATTTGACAACGTTTTATGTCCTAAGCTTTAATTATAGACTCGACACAGCCGCAAGATTTATTCACATTTTTCTACAGAAAGTTGTGTAACTTACTCGTGCTTTCAATTGTATTCATTCCTACGTTGTTGAAATTCTTATGATTTCGTTCTGAGGTGTTGAACAATTACCTGGTATTTGAATATATCCACATTAGTAAACAAAGCGACGACTGTGAAGAGGTACACGCTAAGTGTACATAAATATCCATGCTGCAAATTTTCCCCCTATTGGGTGATTTCTCATTTCCATCTGAAAAAGGGTTATTTCCCAAACTGTTAAATGGCATAGACTAGGCTACGTTTCCACTTAAATTGGTTTGGAGAAATTTACTTAAAAGAAAGAAACCTCTAAAAGTGATGACACGGTTTAAAAAAGATGTATTCAATTAAACTTTGGAGTTAACAAATGTCTGCTTAGGAAAATAAACGTGGGTGAAGTTACTAAAACTTGCACATTTAAATTAATTAATCGAGGCAACTTAATGGTTAGGTTAAGGATCATTTTGTGTGTGTGTCATCAGTCAGGCGATCTCTGTCATTTCACCACTGATGTTCACTGAATCAGTGATATAGGTAACTACATGGTTTCCAATTAGAGCACGTTTCTCAAGGGGTAATTCGTTTTCCCAACTATACATTTGAAAATATTAGCCCAAAGTTAAATCATTCTTTCCCAATTTCTCTCTAGAAACAAGTCTGTCACAATTTTGTCTTTCTGTTTTGGTTTTAATGTGATCCAAACCTTTTACTCAAAGCTTCAGGGTAATTTAGTAAGGTTAACATTTCCTTGAGATGGACTAAAATTTATTACCCAATTTCGTTAATAAAGTTTCCTTATTTCAAAATTTAAGCAAGTAGTTGAGGTTAACGGCCTTCTAAGACAACACCCCCAACTGAGTTTACTTTAGTTTAATCTGCAGGGGGGCTGTTTGGTGGGACTCACAAGGGGTTCAGGTGGCCACAAATAGAAAAAGCAAACTGATTAGTCACAATTTTGTAGATTTTTCGTTTATACTTATTCCTACAGGAGAAATTTTGTTACAGAAATCCCCGGCAGCCCGGCGTCTTAAAGGCTACAAGGGATGCGTAAATTGCCTTGCAGCATATATGGGGCATACTCAATACAATTCGTGTAGGAAAATTATTTTGTTATGATGATTTAAAAGCCCGTTTTTGTTTAAATGAAAGAGCGGAAAGGCAGATCTTTTTTATCAGAGATGTCAGTAAGCCTTTCCAAGCTGCAGTAAATTACAAGATGAAGCATTGTGGGGACCTTTACGAGAAAGCTTATGGTCAGGGATTCCTGAATAAGTTAATTTTTTGCATTGATTGCTAAGTAGTTGCTTATATTATTAGTAACCTTAAATTACAAGATCGTATCAAAACTTGATATTGCCTGGGATTAAAATAAATTGTTAACATAACAACCCCAGAACGATATTTTTTGAGAGGAATAAAGTAGGAAATTTTCTTCAGTATATTTTAATTCCTTTCACTATGTCAACCCTTTCCATTAGATTTTTCATGAGACTACATTTAAGCAATAGACCTTATGAATTGACTGCAAGTTGTCGTCCATTTGAATTCTCTTAACTTTGTATGGAAAATATATGGAAGCGGTGTCCGCGAGCATTATAAGACTGACTAGCTTATCTGATTGAGGGACCAATCAGCTGTCTCCATTTGTTCGTGTTGAATATTTTATTTTTCCGAAAGAGGGCGTTCCTTTTTGCATTTTGACATCACATGCATGAAGCCTATACCATAGAAGGAACTTTCTATTACTGTATGATGTGACGCAGACATAGTAAGTCAGCGTGATGTGCTTAAATTCATAAATGTTTGCAAGTGAATATGTTTTCTTTTCTCAAAAACAAAGGTTTTATAATTATCTCTAATCGCGGGAAACATAAAACTCGGAACTGTGAGTGGGGCTTACAGCTGTTTGACAGAACTGCTCTTTAATTATATTACGGGGCCAACAGAGCACGAGAGAGTATGCGAGAATACCCCACTCGTCCATTGTTCATAAAAGAATTAGCAACTTTGACAGCGTCACTGTCTTCAACAGTATCAAATGTTCGTTTAGGCCTTTGGGAACTTCTATCTAAAGCCTGTGAAGCAATGAACACATAGACATAAATGACGTCACCGATGATAAAGCCAATGATAAAACTGCTACAACAACTATATCAAATAAGACTAAGAGCTACATAAAACTATTAACTCAAACATGCACGAAAATAACGCAAAGCAGAAGTCTTCTCTTACCTTTAACACTTATTAAAACAATAAACAAAGTTAAGGCATGAAAAGTACAATAATCACCATATCGTTAACACTGTTGCACAATTATTCGATACGTTTTTAAGCAAAATCAACGAACACAAACACAATCGTTTTAATTACTAGGCTTTTCGTAGTTGCTACGTTAAGAAATGTGGAAAAGGTGAAATGGGGGGGGGGGGGAATTTCAAATCAAAGAATTCTGATTTGGCGAGTTCGTAGATATCCTAAATAAATAAATCTTTCAGTTGGAAAGTTGCGTTGGTATAAGAATCAATTCATGAGACGAACGTGTCGGAAGAAGTTATAAATGTAGGGAAGTTAGTCATTTCACGTATAAACTGTCCAATTTGTTAGTTATGAAATGAAATAACACACTGTAAATGTGGCAAACCAATCCTGTCAAGTTAGTTTTCATGAAAGACATTTTATGACTCTAATTCAATATTACGGTAGTACGAACAAATAACGAATGAGTCGATAAGACGTTCATTTTGAGAGGTATAAAATATGACCTCACCTAGCTAAACTGGTGTCAAGTTTTTACAGCGCTACGCAGGCTTCCACTATGCAGCGTTTCTTCCCCAGTCACCAAATTCGTTTGATACCTCTAGAGCTTAAGTCGGCTCTTCATATTTCCCCTATTAATGTGAAACAATGATATCGGCATGGTCTTCTTTGCTCTTTCGAGCACACTGTCGATTTAGCCCTCAGCTGAACACTAATCAAAGACACACATCTTTATAGAGCTATAACGAAATGTGAGTTGTTTCAAATTATTAATTTCCAATAGCCAAGTTGGCACCCACTTCGATATAAAAGAACCGAACGAGCTAATTCTATGTCGTTAAATATAAGAAAACTCACCTTCCAAGGTAGGTAGGAACTACTACCACCCTCTCAGTATACACAGATACAGGTGTAGCAAAGACGTGAACTGATCCAATTCCAAACGAATTTTGCCGGCATTGGCATAAAATAAACAAGATATAACTATCTGCCTTATGAAGACATTATGAAGAATTGAAAGCAATCATTCTAGACTTAATATTGTTGAGGAAATACAATTTGATTCATCCAGCATTCCCACATCCCACGTGACCAGCATGTTGGTAAATTGCCATCAAACAGTGAAAGAACATCTTGAGGTTTTCATAAGAGCCGGCAGTAGGCCCTTTGAAAGTTGTGCATAGCGTAACTTTCATCTTCGTGGTAGTTGCAAATTCAGCGGGCATTTACAGGAGATAATGCAGAGTAGGAAGATGATTTTTCGCTAGGAAAGTAAGCAGCGTACAAGTACATTTGACCCTTTGACCGGAAGTAAACAACTTGTATCTTGAATTTCAATATATTACGGCTGTAGGAACCTACATTAAGAGTAAAATCAGATCAGTTTAAGTTAAATAAATTTTTTACCCTTACTCACCTTTCAAAACTAATTTTTCTTTGCCAGAAAAGAAAAACTCATGTTAAGGGGGTAATCTTTCCACCCCAAACTGTTCCAGTTCTTCTAAAGGCCTGCATACATGGTCAACATTTGTAAAACATTATCAAAACACTTCGCCTGCAGCAAACCCAAAACATGATTGTGTTCGGTTTGTTGCACAGCTTAGACAGAACAAAAACAATTTGAAAATGTTTTGAGAATGTTTTGAAATGAATTGACAGGACATTTCTTTTGCAACATTTCCAAAACATTTTCAACACATGTTGTGCACCCTGTCTGTACTCTGCAACAAACCGGAAAAAAAACATGTTTTGGATTTTTTGCCAGTGGATGTTTTGGAAATGTTCTGGGAATGTTATGCAAATTTGTATACAGGCCTTAACATACTTACTCAAACCTCTCCCACAACTGTCTAAAACACATTCTCATGTAGACACAATCTCAGTTTATTGCTTCAGGGTGAGTATAGAAGACCTCGATGTGTAATCAAAACACTCTCGCTACAGTACTATGTATCATACGTCTGAGTATTCCGCTTCTTTGGAACTTGGTGTCAATCATAGGAGTGCGCCAATTAAGAATTTCTGTGGACTAGTACAAATATTGGCAGGGTAGTCTTAGGGTAAGAATTGGCTGTTTTTAAGTAAATGATAAATTCCCTTTATTATACCTTACAAGACAATGATGGAAACGCCAACGAGAGTGAGCAGTAAAAATAATAAAGCAATTAATATGTTGTAAGAAACAATGACACTGCTTCCAGTGCCAGTATATACTTGTATCCGTACACGAAACACATCACGTCTATTCTACTATTCTACTTCCGCTTATAAAATACGTGAATTATGTTGTGCTGTATACTGAATACGCCCATGCACTGCGACATTTATGGGTAAGTCGTAAATAATTTGAAACATCATAACTCAATACCTCAGTTGCTTTCTTGAAAAGCATATACCAAAGTGTTATTTTTTACTTATATATTACTAATATTACAATAAACAAACAAGAGAATTAAAGCCGATAAATGTTCAGTTTTTAATCATTCCACAGCTCGACTTGTGAAAATGTGGCATATAAAGTGATAGCCAGTAGGACTAATGATCGCAACTTAAGTATGACTGGCGAAAAACAATTTAAAGCGGAACTACGAGATTGTTATAAAGAAAAAACTTAAACCTTCAAAATTTTCGAGAGAACGAGAGCCATATAACTGAATCCGGAAACTGTTTAAGAGGAGTGCATAGCATTCGTTTGTATTTTCGACGGAGGCCTATACGAAAGGACTATACACAGGCCAGGGAGCTGCTCCCTGCTCAGGCAGTTCAATGTTAGGCATAGGCCGTAAGAAACGGTACCCACGCCATCAAAATTGTTGCCCAATAACTTGAAAAAGTAGTAAAATCTCACCTTAAATCAGGCTGGAACGGGTGGAGAACGTTTTCTGACACAGCGAGGCAGCAGAAGCTTAGACTACAGGTATGAACATGTACTGTAAGACCTAGCCTAACATTCGTCGTTGATAAGTGTAATGAAAATATGTTAGGCGATTGAGTAAGTATATCAGTATACACTGGCTGCATCTTGACGGTGTGGTCGATGCGATCTTGAAAGCAGCTGACACATGAATATTCATAAAGTGCCTATGACTGCCTATACACAGAAAACGATTTGTATATTCTACAGTCGTTTGAGTAACTTTAACTGTTTTCGATTGTTTTTGTTTAATACCTATTAATGCTTCTTTTATATTTTGTGTGAAGAACATAAAGCAAAACTTGTTCTTTGCCATTGGGAGTTGTCAGAGATGTCGTAGTTCCACTTTAATGTCTGATCGTGATACAGGAGTGGCGAATGTTACTTTATGAGTGTGTTTATCGTTTTTCCATCTCAAACGAATTGCGTTCTTTGTCCATTTGTGAACTTTTTGGAGACAAATGATTTAGATTAGCCTACTATTGGCCAATTGGATTTGCCATAGACCCTTTTCCAAATAGCAAATACAAAGGATTGTGGGATGCAGTTTTGGTACATGTGGTTTTTGTTCATGGCAGTTCACTGTGACCCCCCAAAATGCACACCAAAATTCTATCCCACAATCCTTTGTAATTTCTATTTGGAAAAGGGTCTATGACCAGCACCCAACAAAGTCCATAACCATCATATTACGTGAAATTATCGTAATGAATCTGACCTGATTTGTGTAATCCCAAAACTAATTGTCCATGCCAGCGACTTAGCACCCACTAGCAATTCTGATTTTCAAATTGGGAACACTTTTTGAGATTTATCGAATGATTATTTATGAGAACAAGTCCCTTTGGGTAACGTTACAAGCGTTGACGTTACATTACGAATTAAGTAAAAACTTTACTTCATGTGTATATTTACCCACCTGCACTAGTCCCATGAAAACCAATGAAGGCGTCAAAGGTGATCCTGTCATAATACGATGCATTTTAAGTTTAATACATTGACTCTGTAGTAAGCACACCCCTTTTTGATGAATGTGCATTTAGTGACGTTTGCATATACCTGGCGGATCTGTCATTAGTGTGAAATCAATGGCAGAAAGTCTCAAAGGAAATCATTCACACAAGTGTATGTATGAGAAGCAAATTACTAGAGCAAAACCTATTTATGTCCTGCAGACTTAAGCTTTATATTAGTCTACGTTACATCCACATATGTGCAGTATTTGTCAACATACTGAAAATATGAGAATGTAATGTTAACTTCTAGCGCACTATCAAGCACCATACTTTCGGAATCTTCATGTACTTTGTGAGAAAAGAATTGGAAGCTAGTTTTTTTTTTCACTTTAAAAGTAGTTTGAAATCATGTTTCTTTAGTTGAATTCCAACACTAGATCACTTGACCATCACAAAATTTAAACCACTGAAAGTCATTGGTGACTAATCAATCAACAGTTGTCTTCTTTTCGTTGTGAGGACGCCGCTGGTTTTTCTCATTACTTAAGGTCATACATTGCCCAAATCGTAAGAAATTGAGCCTTTAACTCCATGTAACTGACAAATTTTTTACGTCATTAATCCGTTATGTATCTAATATGTTAACAATATTTTCCCCATTTACTTAAGACAGAATACATTCCATAAAACGGCTACCAGCTTAAATGGACTTCATGAGCCCTCCGAGATGGAGAAGAAATACACAATGTTCCTGCTGTAGTTTCCCAATGTTTGCAGCGATATGTGACTGTTACATGGTCGCAACCAAATTTTCAACCAACTTTTCGTCTTTTGTTCCAAACAAATTGGAGCGATGTTTTAAAAATGCAATTTGCAGTCCCGTGGTTGTAAGTTTGGCAGTCGTTGTAGAATCAGAGAAAGCGAGAGTGAACTTTAAAGTATTTACATTGCACAGGTATACTTAAAATTATGACATGAAATCATAGGAAGTTAAACAAAATTATATAATGCGATATATGTTTCAAGTAAGGTAACATTAGATTATCATCCTGTCAAATTACAGAAGCTCTCCGTCAATCATATTTTGTTCTTTTCGCCACCAAAACTGCAGTTTTGCTACATCTTCCTACGCGGCTGCTCACACTTGTTTACACCGTTCCAGGTCACGCTTGATCATATTCTGACTTTGAGTTGAGTAACCTGTGCGTTGTTTACGTCGTCCTGACAGTGGTACAGTACAGTCGCCTCACATCGACGAGGGATTTTTGTCACAAACGACAGTGATAATTCTTCACAATGACTAAGTATTCCCAGACCACATAAACCTTTGTTTCATTAGAATATGCCTACGGGGACAAATAAGCTTTGATTACAACTGATTGTGATTGTATACTCTCGTCAAACGTTAGGTACTTTCTTCACACTTCGAAAGCTTTGGGGATTCTGCTAATAGCTAAAGCACGACTAATCAAATCAAAATGTGGCACGCATGACAAATACGCCTACCTTCATTTAACGGAGACTGATCTCACTTAAAGTGGCATTCACATTTTAAAAAGTAATCGGCAACGTTTAAAGGCATTTAACGAAACGTCAAGTTGAATACATAGCTTGTAAAATGCTTCCTTTTACATTTAAGGTCCGAAGGGATACTGGATGCCTATTCAGTGAAAATGATCCTCAGGACACAATGATGTTTGTTGTGCGTAATCTGACGCCACCGACGAAAAGAACAAACATGCATCAAGAGTATTGATTTAAAAATGATGACATAAATCAAAAGTAACATTTGCTGGAGGTCTTTCCTGCTTAGGATTTGGAGCTCGATTGTTTTCGGATGTTTGAAAGCAAAACAATCAACATAGATACATCAAAGTTTTAGGTACACATTTATCCCGTTTTAGAAGTAGGGCTATTATTTCACTGAACATTTTTACTTACTGATTGTTCCTCAAAGTAAAACTTAAGTGCGTTTGATTTGACAAAAAAATGATAATATCAAACTAAAAGTAAGTCCAAGGCATGAGGGTGGTATTGGTTTTAAGAAATAAATAAGTCACAGAGAGAGGTTCAGTTAGTTGGTGATCTATTTTCGTTATCAAAAGTTTTTGCCCAATTTTTCCTTGTACTGCAAAAATTTTTTAAAGGGACAAACAGATTGATTCCAAGCCTATCCCTAGACCTACCCTCACAACTTTTTTAGAGATAGTTTTACGACCAAAGAGAGTCTAAGTCTGTTTCCGACACTAAAATTATTGTTCTAAATGGTACCTAATACGTAAAGGTGGCAGTTTTATTTCGACCTAAAATTGAACTGTCGTCTAAATGTCGATTAATTGTATCAAATTGTCACTTCAGAGATAATCAATCCGTTTAGTAATAATCATGATACTACTGCTACTTCTAATAAAAATAATGAAGATGATGATGACGACAACGGCGATAGTAGCCTAAGTGCAGCAGAGATTACTGTAATAGGCGAAGATATAATGAATAAATTTTCTATAGGCCTAATGGGCTAACAAGTTACTCAGAATAGAAAAATGCACCCCTCTCCTCTTGAACGAATGTTTCTTGTGTCTAAAGGGAAATAGTTTTTCTTTTCTGCAGGGAAATTTTATTTTTTTCCATTTGACACGAAATGGCAGCTTCTTTAAAAGAAGGGTTTACGGTCACAACAGGATTTGGTATGTTAGAGGGATACTTATTCTGAGCATTTCGGTGAAATTTGCATTGAAATTCGATGTGTGGTTCCCAAGATATGAGCATGTAAAGTTTTCACATTTTCAACAAAATGTGAACTTGAAGCAAGCACATATGTCATCACATCCCCACATTAATGGGCATTTTTTTGTTTTTCTCTAAACTTTATACTGGATTTTCTCCTCAACAATTCCATATTATTAAAATGTGATTGCATAAGTGGCATGACAACTTTACAAACTTTGCATCAACACAAATCTTTTTTTTTCCCTTCTCGTTTATTGTAAAGATAACTGTGGATTCGTAAATATATACGTAAATATAATGTAACTTTGATACTTATCAAGTGATAACATTTTAATAACAACAAGGAGTGAGTTTTAACCTCTTAAGAAACGGAAGTCATACGTTAATGGGAAACAAAATTCAAACTAATTACAAGAAATATTCTCTGAAATACGGTTCTCTTGCTTCCATATTTTCTTTTTTGCAAGATATAGTATTCTACTTCAAGTAAGAAGCAAAATCTCAAATTCGCTTTTGAACACAAATCTACTGACTTTATATACTGATATCTCAAGAAATACATGTCCAATTTGAATGGAACTTTCACCACACTGTGTAGATTTTGTTCCTCTTTCACATATGAAATTTAAATTTTTGCTTAAAATTCCCCTTTACGATAGATAGATAGAGCACCGCAGCTTTTTAAAAGTAATGTTTCTAACAGATACAATGTAGGAAATTCCTGTTTAACGACTTTTCAATCAAAGTTCAGATCGAAGTCTTTTAATTCATAATGCTTTGAACTATTTCTAAGATTTTTGTTTGCATTGATGTTTACAGGAACTAAGGCTGTTTAACAAGTTGGTGCATTTAAAACGCAACATTTTTATCTAACGTATAGTCTTCTTAGCTTCAATATAAAACTCCCAAATAACAATCCTGCTGATTCCTTTAGTATATTTAGGGATAAGAATAAACTTAGTATCACATTGCTTACTTCGTAGTCACTCAGTCGATTGCCCCGTGTATTTCTCTCAAAAATATTCGTAAAAGTACATTAAAAGTACTTTACAAAATAGGCTACGCTCGACGAATGTCTTTGTCTCCACTGATTTATGCTCTGGGCGACAAGCGAAAAGAAATTCTTGGCCGCCTTTGTTCAGTCAAGACAGAGAGTTACTGAATAGTCGGATGGTTTTCACTATTGAGGGTGTAACTGGAATGTATCCCCAGACAGGAATTTATTTCGATGACATTTTTAGCAAGAAAGTACAGAGTTAGCTGACCCCAATGGTCTCGAAAAATGGGCTAAGTGGTACGCCGTAGGGAGAAAGCATTGAACCCGTCTCGTAGAGACTAATCAAGGTCAGCCTACGTTTCTGACTTTCCCGGTCTTATTTCTAAACAATCAACTCACTGACCAACAAAATAAAATTACTTAAAAAACAAAATGATTTGATTAATGTGCCTGAACTGCGTTAGTCACTATATATAAACTTGCCAGAGTATCACGTGTGACAGCATTTATTAGAAAATATATTGATCAAATGTTAATGAGTACTGATTTTATCGTTTCTAACAAACAGCATATTGAAAACCATGAATCCAAGCTTGCTCCAGATATTTTTACAGAATATGTTTCTCTCTTTTTCCCTCATTTCTTCCCCCCCCCCCTCCAGACGCCACCCTCCATGACACAATCGTGGCCACACGCCTGAATGCATTAGTTACTTAGGTGAGATTCCCCGTCTTAGTTTTTTACCGTTTGGATTAGGTCGGGTCGGCCTGTTGTACATGACCTGCTGGCAGGCACGTGTGTTTTCCCTTCTCCATTGCGTACACTAGAGAACTGTAAGAAAGGAGACACAACTTACATAGACTCTTTGGAGCAAGTTTTGTTACGAATGGTAATCCTGCTCTTCTTCTCAATCAATAAGGATCAGCTATGCTCTTTTCAAGATGTCAGTGCAAAGGTACTCCCTTAAACCTTATCTTCAGTGACGTTTCGTTGCCATACGTCATTCCAAAGAACAAAATTCTACACTTCCTCCTTCAATAGAAAGACATTCATGTAATTTTTTTTTAATTTTGTTTTTACTTTATCACTATGGCACGCGAAAAGGCTCACCTTATATGATGATGTAGTAATATTATACGTTCATGTACCAAAAATATACGATGATGTACTAACTTCATACCAGAATGATGTAAATTTACACCAGCATAAAGTAAAACCATAAGTTAATCATGTTAAATGTTACGATGTACATGTGAAAACGCATGTTGTACATGTAAAAACGTATGATCATCATGTTATTATTGTCCCTTCGGAATGCCATACTGAGTGATCCTTTCGGCGTGCAAGAAGTCCGCCGAAAGGCTCATCTACATACGATGATCATCTAAACTCATGCGATGTAGTAAAAGTACACGTTCATGTTCTAACTGCTTACAACGATATACAATGATTTCATACGATCATGTGCCGATTTCATACCATAATGTCCTGACTGCATACGAACATGTACTGATTGCATAGGATGGCCCAGGGGCATATTACAGCAAAATCATTGGTCCTGTTGACAGAGAAACTTAGTTTAAGAACCGGAAGTACCGAATCATCATTGGGTCTTGGCGACGCGTAGGCCTGGACATTCACTTGACATGACAAGTTGAAGTATAAAGGGTCAAAATAAATTGCAGCATGGTAGTAGATCGAAAGTTTTGGGCCCAGGGTCCCATTGTGGGCAACAAAGGCACAGAACACCAAAAGAAACATTGAAGTAACACCGACCACAAAGGTAATAAAGTCAATTTTTCTTATGTCCTCGGTATGACCCGACTAGGAGTAAATCTCCAGACCTGGCTGCAAGCAGGAAGCTGCTAGTAACTCCCTGCTGCCAGTCAGATCCTGCAACGATTGACCAAGCAGTCGGCAAACTACTGATCTATGAGAGTAGAACCGAGATAGGAAATAATTTGAGGTGTATTACGAGCAATATTTTTTTATTTACAGTAAACGCGGCAATGCTTTGGCCAACCTTTTTCAAGTAGCAGACCATAGAACGGCTGTCTGGTCATTTCGGTGGTTCAAAATACCAACAGTTATATCATTGGAGGGAACGTTGAGGCATATATTTAACTTTAATATATGAAAGAAGAACCAAATCAACCCAGTATAAAGAAAATTCCATTCAAGTTTGACATGTATATCTCGAGATATCACTAAATAAATCACTAGATATGTAATCCTAAGTGAGGTTAAGGAATGATTTCTTTCTCTTCCATTTTTTAAGTTTGTTATGCTGACTGGAAGTTTAAAGGGAAGGTTTAAGCAAAAGTTTTCATATTTGAAAGAGGAACCAAATTTACACAGTGTGGTGAAATTTTCATTTAAATCGGACATGTATTTCTTGAGATATTGGAAAATGAAGTCAGTGGATTTGTGTTCAAAAGTGATGTTGAGGGCAGCAGAGCTTTAATCACTTCCTCACATTGACGAGGAATGCTTTGTTTCACTTTGTTTTCTCAGACTGTTTTGTTGACCTTGAAGTCAATAGGAATAGGACCTCCCTGTGGGGGGATGCAAAGTTTGTAAAGTTCTCATGCCACTTACGCAATCACATTTTAATAATGTGTGATTGCTGAGGAGAAAATAAGTCTGAAGTTTAAAGAAAAACAAAAGACTGTGCTCTAATGTAGGGATGTGATGTCATATGTGCTTGCTTCAAGTTCACTTTTTGTTAAAAATGTGACAACTTTACATGCTCATATCTTGAGACCCACACATCAGATTTCAATGCAAATTTCACCAAAATGCTTAGAATGAGTACCCCTCTAACATACTAAATCCTCGTGTGACCTTTAACCCTTCTCTTAAAAGATTAGGATCCCTCTGTTTCGAAAACAAAGTTTACCAGTTTACAGGTTCTCATGATACCTCTGCGATCACATTTTGATAATACGTAATTGTTGCGGAGAAGCCGGATTGGCGGTAAAGTTAAAACAAAACCAAAACACTGTGCACATACATGAGGATATGACGTCATAATGTCATAATTTCTTTTTTGGAAAATGTGACAGCTTCATCTGCTCATATTTTGAGAACCACTCAAAGAATTTTATTGCAAATTTCAATAAATGCCTAGGATAAACACTACTCTAACATATCAAAACTTGACGTGAACTCAACCCTTTTCTTAAAAACCCACACATAATCCCTTAACTTCTACCAGAAATTTTGCAGAGGAATGAGCTGATACAAAACTCGTATGACAGTTTGATTTTGTTGGTTAATACAGTTTTATCCGAAAGTGTGCAGAGAACATTCTTATCAAGTTCATATCATTCCCAAACCAATAGATGGTTCCTCCATTATCTACAAATTTTTAACGATTCCTTCATATCAGTGTTGGAAAACTTTTGATGAAAAATTCTTAGACGCTTTGTAAGAAATCAATAAATAGCAGCATGAAAAATACTCTTTCAAATTAAAAGGTGAGAATTGAATAACGAAATCTAAAACATTAACGGAATCGAAATCATAGCAAAAATACAAACGACCAAAAGTCAGAACTGATGTTGCAAATGATCTTCAAAAGTGGTTTGGTGAAAGGTTTCACCGTGACCTACAAATACTAACTTCAATTTACTTACATTTAATACTGTTCTAACTGAAAAGATAGACACATTTACGCTCGAAGCGATAATGAAATGTATTCTTGTGCTTTAATCTTTCCAGAAATCTAACGGAGTATGCAAAAATTCCCGAAGACTCTAAAAAAATCAGATCTTAATCACATTGCGTGCTAGTTTTGGGGTTGTGGCATTTTACGCTAAGTTTATTATATGTGTGTACTGAAAGTGTTCTATAATGTGTCCGACAATGAAAACAGCAGTGTCTTTGTGCTTCTGTTTTTCGTTCTGCATGAATTTTGAACAAGTACATTAGAGCTCATTTCTTTGTAGTACTTTCTCCATAAAAAGGATATATATATGGCTACTTATCACGGATTCGGCTTCTAAGGCCGTTGACTGACATAGCTACGATACCATATCATATGGTAATATTCGAGTGGTATCAAAGGGCTGACATTCATATTTGTTTAAATGCATTCAAAGACGTGTTGATTTCTTTTCCATTCTGAATCTGAAATCATAAAATGAGAATTGGCGAAATGCGAGTGAATATATTTGTTTCCTTCAGACAGAAGTAATCCTATAAAATAGTTTGAGGGAAATTTCAAGACGAAGGAACATTTCTTCATTCCTAATTTCTTCCTCTAATTCTCTAAACCGAACACGCTATTGGCTATATGATATAGATTAAGTACATTTGGACAAATTGAACACATGAAACCATGGATGGTGATCAAAGGGGCAGGAGGCATCCCATAACACTTGAGAAGTCACCCATTAACTTTTGTATTGTGGTAATGAGGTTATTTACAAACACACACACACATCTACCCAATAAAACGAAACCGCCCTTCATTGGAATGAAGCAAACGTATTTTACAGGGAGGATTTTGTGGGGTCGGGTGCCCATGCCCCCACCCCTTCCAAAAAAGCTGATTTTTTTAAGTCATTAAACAAAAAAGACCCTCTACCAACTTAAATTGGCCTATGCGATGTGTAATATTTGCTTAATGACAGCCTCTCCCAATATCCCTGGACCTTATCCCTCTCTCACACCAAATAACCCCTGCTGTTGGTTTTAGGAAAATTTCCGATCATTTTGAACTCTTTCATTCTTCTTGTTGATTTCAAAGATTTTATTACAACAAGAAAGCTAAATACAATGACTGTCTAAAATTTTCTTGCAAGTCCAAGGGAATGCCATCTCCAACTGTCGGAGGGTTTGCGATATCCAAACTTTGCTGAGCGATCGGCGCCGACCGATGGTGAAGCTCTGCTCAGACAGTCCCTCTTAAAAAGAAAGGCCCCCAAAAAGAAAGAGACATTATATCCGCAGTAAAATTTTCATTAAAAATCAACATGATTAAAAGAATCGCTATACATTCGGGCTGCGCAAAAGCTATTATTCGTTACTTTTACTTCACAGTCTTTCATAACGTGCTCAGTTCACGAAATAAACGGATCTCCACGCTCTTTCAAGCATTTACCTGGAAAATAGTAAAATATCACAGCCAGGGTAACATATTTATTAAAACCAAAGAGATGAAAAAATCGTGACACATTTGGGAAGTATGTCGCTTAAAAGAAAAAATTCATTCTTCACCGTTTATTGTTTTCAAATCCTGTGCAATTTGAAATAATACCCGAAATGTCCGATTATTTTAATACTTTTAAATCTTTGCCGTGAGACGCTGTGTTAAAAGTTAAAATTTTCATGAAAAATTAAATGATGACAAAGATTTGCGATACACTTGGGTAGCTTGTGAAAAAAGTTTTTCCTCAGCCCCACTTCATACTGTAGTCTTGCGAAATCTTTGTTGGAAACGGTAAAATACTCTGGAGTGAGGTTGAAAAATAATCTGGGATGTTTTGTAATTGCCAAATCAATTATACTGACAGAAGGGAGGGCGTTCAGTTGCAGTGTCTGTACTAGTTTGTCATCTATCGTATCCATACATCCGAAACTCGCGCAACAGTTATGAAAATCGGGTCTGTAGGTTGTTTTTAAATTGCATAATGATACAGTGTGAAATGTCTGCCCAAAAGTCATCCTGAAAATTCATTTCAACTCATCTCAAAGCTTTCGCGCTCTCCCAACTTGTGTTTCTTTTTCAAGTGCTCCCAAATCCCCCGAATCATTTTATAAGAGAAATAGAACAAGCAATTTACGACTTCATCTGGGGAGGAAATCCAGATAAGGTAAAAAGTTCAACTATAATTAATACAATTAGTGAGGGTGGTTTAAAAGTAACTCATGTTCCTACATTCATAAAAAGTCTAAAATATACATGGGTTAAGCGTTATTGTGAAGCGACTGCTGGAATCTGGGCACTGTTTTTTAACTTGTACTTAAAGCCTTATGGGTAAGATTTCATTTTTCGATGTAATTACTGTAAAAAAGATATGCAAAGTATAAATAATGTTTTTATTAGACAAGTACTTGAAGCTTGGAGTGATGTTGTCTTTGCAAAACCCATCGGATAATTACGTTAGTCGAATTTTTTGGAATAATTCTAATATCCGTGTTAATAAAGATATTGTAATGTACAAGAATTTATTCCAGAAGAATGTGATGTATGTAAGTGAGTTTTTGATGATAATAATTTACCCTGGACAGTTTACGATGGACCGTTTTAAACATCTCTTTAAAATCGAGGCTTTCCATTCACTTTGTATTGGGGATTAATTAATGCAATACCACAGACTTTGCGAAGATCAGAAATGATAAGAACTTTGACCTCTAATGCTACTATCGATTTTCTGAATAAAACCATGCAGTCTACGTCGGTTTCTCAATTTATTTACAAAAACCAACTAAACCGATTATCCACCCCCCCCCCCCTACCTCTAGACAAAAATGGCAGGGCCTTTTTAATACCCTTACAAAGAGTAATTGGCGAAGGTTTTTCACAATGCCCCACTTATCAGTATCAGAAGCCCGGCTTCGTTATTTTCAATTCAAATTTTTGCACAGGATTATTCCTTTCAGTAAACTCCTGTTTTCAATGGGCAAATCCGATTCAGATCTTTGTAGTTTTTGTGGTATTGCAACTGAAAGCACCGAACACCTTTTTTGGGAATGTAGTCATACAGCGTCATTTATTCTTGATGTAGATGGTCTTATATAAAAAAAACAGTTTTGTTTCTCGAAACAAACCTTTTTCTTCGGGTATGGAAATAGCCCAAATCATGCGTATAATTTCCTCATACTCGACATGAAATATTATATTTTTCACTGTAAGAGAAAGGATGGTAACTTTTCTGTTGATGACTTTTTCTTTTGGTCCAAATTTGCTCTAAACATTGAAAAATACAATAATAACAGAATTTATAAAAAAAAACTAAGTCAATTATAATGACCTTTTGCATGCTTTCTCTGCCTGCCAGGAACTGTTTTATTGAGACCTTTTCAGTATATTTACTGTAAAGCGGTACTACTATTTAATATTATTATCATTATTCTCAATTAGGAAGTATATTAAAGTTGTTTCTTTTTTTATTGATGCTTTTTCATCTTTGCGTATAATCTCTGGATTAATGCTTCACACTGTTAGATTCCAACTAGAATTATGTTACATCCATCCTATTTATTATTTATTTTGTACATATCGACCTTTATGTTTAGATCCGCGTTTATACAGTTATATGTTAAAAAGATGTCAACAAACGGAGAAAAAAAACTCATCTCGTAATGTGACATATCCTTCAAAATGTGTTACTAATAGAAGTAAAATCATTTGCAGTCGGGATTTCCGACAGTCTGAGACGACGTGTGATCGATGTATAAAAATGCTGAGAGTCGCAAGGGAGGAAAATACATTAACATGTTTTAAAACCGTTTCATAATTTTCTTCCGAAACGATTCAAGAGCATTTCCCCCAATGGTACATTTTATCTGGTAATTTTCTGATAGAAATAGTACCTTCTTAGATCCTCCTTCTAAGACTCGAAAATACCATTCCCGGCTGTGTGAAGGGGTTCCGTTTTTTTTTTTTTTTTTTTTTTCAAAATTTTCTATGCGCTCCCCGCCAACCAATAGTGCCGCTCCGCTTAGGTAGTCTTCCTAGCAGTCTTAGTTTGAAGTGAACATTTATTTCGGCAACTAACATCCAAAATATCGACTGTTGGACCCTTATTAGCTTGAGAAATGCCTTTTACGACTGTCTATTCTGTACAATTTTTCAAAATTTTCCGTACGCTCCACTCTCATTATGGTGGCGCTCTGCTTAGAGAGTCATTCTGGCTGAGATGTAGTTTAGGTGAACGATTTTCTTTAAACGAAAACTCAAACTACGAACTGCCTGCATTATCCTTGTAAGCCTGGAAAATGACATTTTCGACCGTCTGAGGGGTACGATTTTTAAAATTTTCTGTACGTTCCGAGCCAACCGATGGTGACGCTTCACTTAGACAGTTTTTCGGGCAGAACTGCACTTTCGGGCAAAATATTTTCTGTCCCAAACTGAAATTCCCCCGTACGTCCATGCTTTAAGGCAAAGTCATTTCTGGCTGTTGAAGATGTTCTGAGTTTTCTATGTATCCGTTCAAACTGATTGTAGTGTTCCACTTGGATGACCCCTCCTCCAGAATTACAAAATAATAACTGCTTAGTTTCTGCTTACAAACCAAAGGAATAGCAAATCCGGCTGTCTGAGGGGTCGCGATTTTTCAAAATTTTTCGCCGCTACGCTCTGCGGCATCCGAGGGTGCTCCGCTTCGATAGTCTTTTGGACACTATTGCATTTTACGGGTAGAGAATCGTCCCCCCTCCCTTAACTGAAGTGCGCCTTTCCTTGAGCATATGCCTAACCCTCTTATGAGAACATTCTGAAGACACCTTTCAATGACTGAGACGCATGAATATATACAAAAAATCAGTAACATTTTAACTTTTACACGGTATTAGGAGTGAATAGGCGATAATGTATACAGGAGGAATATCGATGCATTCAGAACTGTTTGTAAGGATTATGCACCCTTCGGCTGCGACGTTTCTGTAGCTTTCTGGGAATTCACTGGCAAATATCTGTATAAACAAAGTAAAGTATAAGGTTAGTGGTGTACTATCTGACGTCATATACAGAAGCACACCGAGGATGTTGAGCTAGAAGGGAGGGCTTTGGGGAGACTATCGAAATGAGTCGCCACCAACAGTTGGCACGAAGCGTAGGCTTACTAGAAAACGTCTGGATAAAAATACGCCACAGATCGCTGGAAATCGCCCTTACGCTTAGGCCTCAGTCGTAAACAACTTCTTAAAATGGTATTGCGAGAACTTTGTTGGAATAGTTGCTTATGTTCTTACGGTCAAATTTGGCACTGAGGATTACATAGTGAAAATTTTTCTCATGAAATACATAGGCAATATGTTAAATAATAATAATAGGCATTTTGGAGACTTCTTGCAAGTTGTTTGCCGTTAGGTTTTATGTTCTAGAAACAGAAGTTTGATGGATGGGAACTTCTCCAATGTCGAAATCCAATTTGACAAAACAGTAATACTGTTCATCAGTGGCGGAAATACTTGGGGGACAGGAAAGTTCCCCTATTGATTTCTAAAAAATCATCCGAAAATTTTTAAATGATCTCAAAAGTAGTTTGAGATATAGATTTCTGTAGGGGGTAGGGTGACATGCGTCCTCGACCGAATGTTGCATCTATTGCATTCATTTTCTATCACAAATGACTCATAACTATCAAGATTTTCGCACGCCCCACGCACGGAAGCTACTACCATTGAACTTGGTGATAAGCAAAAGAGCGGAGAACTTTCGGAGAAACACAGCAAATATTGAAAGCTGTTTACGAACGGCTGGACCAAGACCGGCTTTTTGAGTGGCATATAGGTTTGTTTGGCAATTGAAAGTGTCAAGATGCAGAACATGATCGTATATATTTTGTCATGGAAATCTTCTTTGATGAGCTAAATTCGGCACGCTTCGCGCATTTCCCACTACACACCTCCCGCCACATGACCATTTTTAAGGCAGTAGGGGTTAGGGGCCTTCAGAAGGTTTGTTCGCAAAGCATCGTTTTCGTAGATAAATGTTCTCCCCTTCCACTTAGCCAAAATTAGAATTCACATTTTCCGCCATATGATTAGTTAAAAAAAATCCCAAAGATTGCACCATTTTGCATCTAAGTAACCTTAAATTAACAAAAATTTCTCAAGGGGGAAGGGAACATTCCCCGGGACGACACATTTACGTAGTGACAAAGTAAGGATCCCAATTCTGTAAAGAAACCCTAGGCTATGGCGCATATTAAGGTGCAATTTACGCAGAATTCAGGATTGATTGAGGTGATCTTGTTCTTCCGCCTATATACACACGCTTGTGCGGGCCTCTTTGGAATTGAGTTCAATCTTCTCCAAAAAAGCACCCACCCAGGTTCAGACCAGCCTACGCCCCTGCATTCCACGCAAAAAAAAAGTATTTGCATATTTTTTCATTTCTTCTCATTCGGAAAGTGGCGTTTCCGGGCCTCTGGAGAGTTTTAAAGTCAACAATTTTCTCGTGCGCTCTGCGCCAGCCAGTGATGGCGCTCCGATAAGATAGTCCTTATGGAGTTCAATCCCCAATATATTTACCCTTTCCACCACAACTGACCTGCCACCTCCACTTCTGGAAAATCCTAGATCCGCCCCTGATTTACGCGTAACTGTGTACGATAACAATAACTGTTTCAGTAAAATGACTAAGCTTACGAAGGAAGTTTCACCTCACAAACTTAGTTTTCCTTTTTAAAGTTTGATTTAGCTGATATCTTAGATCTTTCGTCCTGCTGAGTGCTTAACCTCTCACATGTATATCACAGTGGTAAGCATAAATCTTCTCATCATGAGCAAATGTATATCTTTAGCCATACTCTTCCCCATCCTCTTTGCCTTCCTTTTTTCTCTTTTTGGAAAAGCGTTGATTAAAATCATTGATTATAATATAGATATATAGAACCACATGTGGCGTTTGTGTCTTAGGCAAAATATGACAAGGGAAGCAGAAGCCATTCTTGGCATTTTGCCCAAGTGTTCGTATTACTATTTTAGACAGTTCACATCATATTAGAACTGTGAATATTATATGCTCAACCATGACATTGAACACTTTTAAGGTGATGGTTTAGGCATGGGTTTTAATATCTAAACGTGGAGATGGTCATTGGGGGACTGCAAGGATGGCCGAGTTCTAATGCTTGAGGCCTCTTGATAACAATATGGGGCAATATTTTTACGCTATCATCCAAAAAGGGTGAAGATTAAATCTCATTTTTTTTCGGATACGCGCAAATTTGCTCGGTATATTTTACTTTGTAAGGCATCCTGTCGTCAAGCTCCTCAGTTCTCATTACATATCCCAAAGTGTTGTGAGTAGTCTTGATTGTGAAATACAGTAGATTTCACTGATTTCCGATGTACTATTCTATTGACTTGATGAGGTCATTGCCATAATGTCATAGATTCGAGCTTAGTTCAGATCATGAAAAGTCGCTTTGAATATTTTATCCTGTATAAACAAAAACGCATCGAACTATTCTATTTTCAAAAAAAAATTACCCAGCAACTGATTTTCTGCTTAAAAATGAACAAAAATGCCAGCAGCGTATTGACCAGCTATGTTTAGATTGATCCTAAACAAAATGGGCAAAGAAGTGGTATCATTCACCTTTTCCTCTTTAAGATGAAACCTATGATCACGATAAAGTGTGAAGAGAGAAGTGTGACTTTGTATTTTCCGGGCTTCGGCGTATTTGCTTTCTTTATCACACGAATATTAAAGTATTCTCTCACAGCTATTATTTAATGGAGTTTACTGGAACTCATATGAACATCTTAAAACATGAACCTACTGCATTTTAAATTAAAGTTTACCCGAAGCTTAGTATTTGACAAGTAGGTGCTTACCATTGTAAATATCCACAAACAAATCAAATATGTGATTTGTGAATAATCACAATATACAGATACCCAATACTACATTGCATTATCTGAACTGACATCGAGGAGGATTGTCAGGCACTCCTCCTCTTCCTATTGTAGTCTTGCAAAACCTTTGCCCGAAATCTTGAAAAACTCGGGAGAAGGTTGAAAATTGTTATGGGATTTTCTTTTAATCATTTATTTCAACCATCATTTTCAACATATTGTAATATTTAAACGACAGTTCTTGATTTAACATAGAAATTCCACAGCTCATAAGTAAAATCATGGGGTTGTTAGAAGGAAAGGATCATATGACAAATTAAGCCAGATTAACATAGGCCCAAGTATCATTTTGCAATTACTTATATTACACTTAGGCAGTACAAAAAAGCCAAAATCTGTTCGGATGTACTTGCTATGTTAACATTGAACTAATATTCAGGAATCCATCCCTAAAAGACTAAAGACATTTTTCAACGTGTTCAAAAATTTCATGACATTTCCCCATATCAAAATCAACTTTACTCCTAAGTACAGTAAGTACAGTATATGGAAAAAATATGGAAAAGAAATAATAAATGTCTTCATCCTTTTTGTCTTCCTTACGGTAAACTTAAGAGTCGGCATGGCTACAACTTTCAGGAAATCAAAGTATCAGAAAGGACTCTATCTGAGGTCAACCAGGTTCTTTGGAATTCAAACTTATAAGTTTAACAATCAACATTAACATTATGAAGTTTAACAATATCCAAGTTGTTCTTTTCACAAACATGATAGAAAAGCTGGTTCCTTTTCCAATGGCACTCTCACATGACACCTGCATGAAGAAGGGATGTCGAAAAAGTTCATAATTAGGCCTTGAGTTGGACCAGATAGACGGAAAGGAAACTCGAAGTGACTTGGGGAGAAAATACCAAGCAAGGGATAGGTACATGAGATATCTTCCATCTAACAAAGTAAAAAGGGGATTCTCTAACTGAGCATCAACTTTAATTCTAAAACTATCAAGGGCCAACCCACCACTTTTTGGCAGGGAAATCGCATGCCTAATGACCAGGCCAGGTTTCCTCACACCCCATATGAACGACAAGACAACTTTGTTTAATTCCTTCCCAAATGCGTCTGGCATATGGTAGAGAGGAGCTAGATATGGGGTAAATAACGATGTTAACAACTACACCCAGAAATGATTACCCAACCTGGGCAAAAAAATCACCCAACCGTTGGTTCCGTAAGCCTCCTGACCGGAATTGGGTAAAAAAAAACTTCCCACCCCAGTTGTTTAAGTGCCCAACAACTGTACTGTCTGACTGTTGGGTGCTTGTTTGGATTTCAATATAACCTGATACATAATTATATATGATGTGGGCAAGAAGGAGATTTAACGAAGTGCCCTAAAATTTACACCGCTTGCCCTCCAAGAGTGGTTGGGGGCAACAGCTTTTTCTAAAGTCCTCTCGACCCAGGCTGGCACAGGGCCGTTTGGTGAAACCGAAACTTTCTTTAAAACGTACATAGAAACAGGCACGTATGTAACAAACCGACAAGTCAAACCACCAACTATCCACACACAAAACATGAAACAAAAAGGTTTGTCACAAACGGAAAAGCCGCATCAACTCTACCCAATCGTCCCGCCAATTAACCCACAACCGCCTTCAACACCAACCATCAGAACCATAACTTTTTCTCAAGTCGTCCTGATCCTCTAGCAAAGAGCCGTTCGTCCAAATAAAATACTTCAATGCTCCCCGAAAAAGCTTTTACGTTCACTAAAGGACAATACGTGAACAACCTCAAGACTTTCGGACCATTTGCATTACTGGTCTGGCATGCATGGCTCCATTCTACATTGGCTGAGAAGAACAGAACTTTCACTGCTTCCATGCACTTGGTTTTATTAACAGTGATGCGTGTAGTTTGAAATAACAAACTCAATCGTGAATTTGGATTTCTTCTGTCATTGATTACGTAGTAGTGGATATTCTTTTTTTTTTCTATACGACCATTGCTCTTTAAATTATTTCGTCCAGATTTTTACTATTTTTCTACCGCCAGCTTTTCATTTACAAAATGCAATCGTATTCAACCATAAGATTTCAATTAACCCACTTTTATTACAATTATTATCTGTAAAACTTAATTGATCTTTCAATAATCATCTGATTGGTCAGTATTATTTTGCCCAAATTTTGGGTACTTTAAAACTTGTCCAACACTTCTGCAAACCCTTCAATTTTACCCAACTTTAATGACCCAACAAATTGGGTACATTTTTTAACCATTTGTTGGGTAATAATTTGCCCATGTTGAGCACTTTGGATTTTGCCCGACGCTCTTTACCCAACAGTTTTAAGAGTGAAGCACTTTACTTGTGAGAGTCGAATTCTAATTGCGTTATTGAACTTGTTGGTCCAGTTCGACTTAATTACTTCAAAATATTCAAAGAAAATTCATTTAACTTTGATTGGAGAGGAGTTGATATAAATATCACAAAGCATTTTAATTCTTCAGATTAACAAGTTTTAAACCCATAGTCTTCCCCACAACAATGAAGGCACCTTTGGCCCTTTAAAAGGCCAAACTGATGGAAATTGACATGAAAATTGACTTTCATCATTAATACTTGAAGTAACACATGTCGCGTCATCGGCATACTGTAGGTATTTGACTCTGCCATGTTCATTAAGCAAAATAAACCCTTTAGAAGTTGTCTGAACAGCTGAATGTGAATGTTACTAGACAAAAGTTCAATGAGCAAAACAAATAACTAGGGTCATAAAGGACAACCTTGTTTAACACCTCTTGGTTTTGTCACTGATTTAGAAAACAACCCATTAACAAGAATACGACTCTGAATATTCATGTAGAGAATAGCAATCCAGAGAAGAAAATTATCACAAAAGACTTACGGAGAGCTACTACTAAAAGCCCAATAGACCTTGACAAAAGCTTTTTCCTGGTTCGGGCAGGAAAGCGCATGCGCTATTTTTCACAGAGGAATAATCAATGATATCTCTTATTAAAAACATATTAAAATGAATGTTTATACTAGGTATTGCATACATTTGCAACTCATGTATTGTAGTTGGTAAAATGTTAGAAGGCCTTAATTGCAAAACAAGGTCTGTGTTCAAAACGCTTATTGGACGTCAATTATCTGGGATCAAATCATCCCTTTTTTCGCAGCGATGTTATGACACCAAAAGATTCCGTCAGCCTGCCTCTTTTAAAAATATCATTGATTACTTCAAGGAAGTCATTACTAATGATATCGAAAAACTTCTTTTCGCAGAAGACATTAAAAGGAGCACCAGTTTAATGAATCAAGTCATGTCACGTGGGAACAGACTGGGAAAGTAGGAAAGTGTCATTAGAGAATTCTGTCCCTAGAATGTAAACGTCATGACTTGACCGATAGCGTAACGACTTGGCTGATTTTACAACAATAGAAAACCGTAGACAACAAAAGACGGTCACTGAACCATATTATCCTCAACAATGTCCTTTGTCGGATGTGTAACAAGCAAGGACTTCAAGGACAGAATAAATTTGTCCAAGTTTCAAGGGCGTGGATTCTCTAATGGTGACGAAGTATCATATTTTGTTTGGAGCTGCAAAAAAAGTTTAGAGAGCATTTATAGGATTCCTGCTTGACAGGCAAAGTTAGAAGTACAGAATGGTAGCTTGAATAGATTTGCATAAGGTATATTCCTCCGATTCGTTACTCAAGTCGGCTGCCGTACCTTTTATTATTCAGGCAACTGCCTTTCAAGTAAGACGTCAGACGCAGATCCCCTTAATGCTCCTGTTTTTCGATTTTCTGGCCATCCATTTTTAACAAGTTAATGCTGCGGTATTAGAATGTTATTTTTATAATAAGATTAAAAACCATGTTGGATGTATTTATACTATGAACTGGAGTCTTGATTGACTGGCATGTCCAGATGTGGTTAGAATCTTTTAAAACATTTTATTGCAGTAATTCCCACCTGGACACGTCCCAACGTCATTAGTCTTACTCTCATATTTCGTTTTTACGTAAATTCTAAAGCAAAATCTATTTTGAGGAAACCGCGTACTTAAACCCCAGTATATGTATGACCTTTCCAAACCAAAGGCTGGTATCTCAATTAAGTAGGGAAAGGACATTTACATCGCAGCAAAACGTCACGATATAGCCAAAATAAATTCCTGTAAGTACCGCTTTTGAATGCAAATCCTTCGAAATGTCGTTACAGTGCGCATTTTAAACGGACAAATGCGGAAACGGAGATATGTTACTATTATTTTCTAAATTTTGTATCCTGTTTGGGATGCTGCTTCCCTATATAGAGTTTTGTAAAAAAAAAATTTACACGAGGGAAATGCTTACTTCATATTAATCCACATATAAAAAGGTTCTATTATTAGGTGTGAATCTGGAAGCTCTGACGTCACGACTGACCAGTATTTTGAGGTATCAATGTAAGGTGTATCAAATGGCGCCTACTCGTGTTTGCATTTAAATGAGACTAAATTTGGCTATATTGCTCTTATCAAACAGACTTTGGCAAGTGATTAGCTTTCAATTATAGCAGCAAGCAAGAAGGCAGATTGGGTCAAATCATGGAAGTACTACCTCGAGGTAGTACTTCCATGGTCAAATCTTTCTATTCTTTTATCAAGATAACTACTTTCGAGAATTGATAGGATGTGGCGCAAAAGGACGGGAAAAGGTTGACTGAGACGAAGGTCGACGACTAGTTTTAACGTCCATATACGGATAACACCACACAGCAGAGTCACTTTAGAAACTACACAGTACTATGCTCACATCTAAGCTTCATTTGTGCCTTTTGTGTCATGTGTTTAAGGGGCAAAAAGCAACAGCTAAATATCACAGATCTCTCCTTTTTCTTTCCCAATTATCTTTAGAAGTGGTATTTCAGTACTTCAAATTTCATGTTCAGTGTTTACCAAACAGTTGCTCTTGGTAATTTCTAAAACTGAGGAGAAAAAATATTGTGGCATGATTCTAAAGGACCGACCATGAGACAAGACAGTCTACTATAAAAATTTCATGTTTAGGTGACTGCATTTCCCATATGAGCGAGCAGGTATCACCAGGTAGTAATTTCAGGTGATTAGCCAACTGATCAGTTCCGAAAAAAACACCCCCAAATTCTGCCTGACTAATGTCAAACCTGTTAATTTCACATCTGAAGAGCTAAAAGTGGCTAATTGAGTTGGTTTCTGAAATTCAACAAAATTTTTCGAACCTGTTTAGTTTTCTTCATAAAACAATGACAAAACGTCAAACTTAGACAATTCCCATATACTACAAACAATAGCTGTTTAGTGAGTGAGTACTTAACGGTTCAATTCAGTTTTCAAATATTCGTGAACAGACACTCTTTCAAACTATGCACAAAAACTTCACAAGTCCAGACATAACAAAACTCAAAATTTAAACTTTTTCCGTAACTATTGGATATGAAAACGGACTTATTATACTAACTACAAGCATTGTCATGTGGTAGTGACCTTTAAACATTCTCATTAAGGTATCCATATCAACTAAATGAGCCCTTTCAATAGGTGAACTGATGGTGGCAGTCTATTATAATTTTTTTTATTTTTCTTTTCTCTTGTTACGGCATCAAAATAGGTTCACAAAGCAAGGTCAACAAAGCATTCTGATAAAGAAAAGGGAAACAAAGCATTCTTTGTCAATGCGAGGAAGTGATTGAACCTCTGCTGCCCTAAAACTCACTTTGGAACACAATTCTAGTAACTTCATTTGCTGATATCTCCAGAATTACATGTCCGATTTGAAGAGAAATTTCACTAGCCTGTGTAGATTTGGTTCGTCTTTCACATAATAAAATTCAACGTTTGACTTAACTTCCACTTAAATTTATTGAAAAGACTAAGAAGGTAACAAGGACCTGAATAGAGACCCTCTCTAACGGATTCCGTTACAATTTAGAAGCAAACCCCTCGTTTGTGACCGTTATTGCACAATCTCCACACCCTAAGCACTCTTGGTGAAAAGCATTCTGGGAGACCTCACTCGAGCTATGCTACGCCGAGCGAAAAAGAATACCCATGTAAAATGTCAATAATTTTATATAGATTTGCGTAATGGAGTACTTTTGGCAATTGGAAAAAAAAGAAAGGTGAATATTTAAAGGGAACTCTTTTTAGTAGGTACCGATTATCGGGGAGTGATCTTAAAGTCTTGGAGTGAGAGTTTGCATGCGAAGTTTCAAACTGCAAATTTTCCGTCTTCAAAGTAAGAATATGTTGAAATGTCATCGAAGAAATCGAGAACAAATGAAATTTCTAAATTAAGTGGTGTCTTTCTTGTTATCTTTCTGTCTTCACTAAATATGTTACATATTTGTGTGCTTTTTCTGCTCTTCTATGTTTTATGTGAGACTAATTTCGCATCCCATACATACGTATGTGCCCGCCCAGTTGCATTTTGTTGGATCGTGTATTGCTCCCTCCATGCATTGCGTTTCAAGAGGATCATGGACGACTGTTTACAGGTGTACGTACTGCAGGCGGATTCGAAGCATAAACAAAGCGAGATTGACAGTCTACATGTAAAAGTTTAAACAATTTATCAACAAAGCTATTTGAGAATGTATATTTTGTGACTAAACTTGGGCATTTTGTGCTTGTTTTTCAACTTCGGGAATGGTTTCGGGAAAAATTTTGTCACCATCATTCTCTAAACGCTCAGGATTAAGGCTATCGTTAGCCAGTTAAGAATTTTTTGTTAAACAGTGCGCATCGCACCAAAAAGTTAGCAATCTACCTTGATTTTTTTAAAGGTAGAAAAATTCATGTAATTCGGAAAATATGAAATATTTGTTGAATTATTATTTTTTTTTTTTTTAAAGAGACAGACGCTTAGGTCGTTTTCTCTTCCTTATAAATTTTCTTTTTAGTTTATCACCTCAGCTCCACATAAAGGCAATTAACCTTTAATCAGTGGCGTAGCAACGGGGGGGGGGGGCAGGGGGCCTAGCACCCAAGATTTGCTTCGAGTCGAGTATAGAAAAGCTCAATGTTTATTAACAAAACACTCTCAGTACAGTTCATGTTGTGTAGTAAAAGCTTTGGTTCTCTGCATTGTTTGAATTCGCTGCCAATCAAGGAGCTGAGCCAATGGAGAATTTCAGTACACCCTACCAAAATTGTGGTTTGGTCTGAGAGGATTGGCTCTTTAAGGGTAAGGTACTGCCTTGGAATAATTCTTCCCATCCATCCCTAACAAGTAGGCCTATGTCGTGCCTCACTCCTTCCCATGACAAGTGCCAATGTAGAACGATTTTTCGACAAGTCCTCGTTTCACTAGTTGGCACTGGCGTCGGGGCGGATTTGTAAAATGTCCACAAGGTTTGCATTTCATGTGTTTCCCGCATGATCCATACTTCTGCGTTGCGGTTTAAATATTTTGAGAGATTTACTCGTAGTATTTTAATTCTGACTACGTAATGTATCGATGACTGAACAAATACTGCACCATTTTGCAGCTAAACACCACTGAAAACCGGAAAACATTGTTTCTTTGGTAGTATGTATCTCACTTGTAAAATCTCTACAAAGACTTAAAATTAGTATTTTGAAATTTTTCATGCTCACCAAGTAGGAAAATCCGAAAACAGGCCTATAATCAGTTTAAAGTTTTATCAAACATAGCACCATTTTGCATCTAGTAAATCTAACGGAAGGAAAGTTTCTCAGAGGGGTCCACAACTAATTTTGGATTTCCAATTAAAGCTGAAATCTATTCAAATATTGCCGCATTTGCGATCTACGTTCTCCTGAAGTTCACAATTCTCCACAAGAGCAAGAGAGATACCGGTTTCCTCTAATCTCACCAGGCCATTCCACAGATCAGAAATTCCCAGATTGCGGGTCCCCAAAAAGTGTATGTATTATCATTTTTCATAGACTGATTTTTATTAAAACTATTTGAGAAGGGGCAGACATGAGATTCGTATTTCAAGGCTGGGTACATACAACTTAAAACACGTGGGAAGTACCGTTTCCAGCCATCTGGAGGGCTTTAAAACCCAAAATTTTCTTGTTCGCTTCGCGCCAACTAATGGTGGCGCTCCGCTTAGATAGTCTTGCCGCGCTTGACCCCCGGAGGTACCAGCCCCCCCCCCCCGCTACCTAGCCCCCCCCCCCAACAAAAATCCATCCTGGCTACGTCACTGCATTTACTTAGGGTCTTGTAATAATTCAGGGAATAAGCTATCAAAATTCAGGATATTTGGCACTTTACGTCAGAAACATTTAACTGTAGTTTTCGCAAAAAATAGCATGTACTAAAACTAACCGTTCCTGCAAACAACAGGATGGCATTAATATCGCGTCGGAAGTTTCTGTTAAAAGGGTTTTTCGAGTTATTTTTAATTTTAAAGACGGGTTCAGTATGCTCAATTTGGTAAAACATACTTCATATCCGACCAAAATGAGATGGATGGATCCTCTTTTACATTCCCTCTTAAGCTTTGCTTGGATTTCGAAAGCTTCAAGAGAATTTAGTAAGTGCTATCGTTATAGAATGCATGCAACGTGATCAAAGAAACCGTGTCAGTTCAGACCTATAGCCAGAAAGCTGAAAATCCATACGTACATTTTTGAGCTGGAACTCACTGACTAAAGGTTTAATTCAGTCCAAAATTTATTTCAAAGACATTTGCTATCGATGCAACTATTGTCTTTTCAAAAGGTAATAAATTCGTTAAAGGCATAGCGATGTATACAAACGATAACTCATTGAAACTTAAGGTTATAGTTAGTTCTCAGACTGATAATAACACGGAAATTGGAACAGGCTATGGTGTTCTAAAACCAAGCCTAATGAACGTGTTTGTCTGAATGAGTTATCGTTTGTGCATTGCCATCCTTTTAACAAATTTACATTTTAAAAAGATAGTAGTCAGGAAGTTGTCACGATAGGAAATGTCTAAAAATGTAGTTTCAATTGAATTAAACCTTGAGTCAGATATAGCCAACTCATCGTGGAATGAAGTTCATCGTATCCAACTAGACCTATGAAAAATCATTCTTGCATGTACTCTTAACTAGGAGGAGAAAATCACGCTATATTATACTGCAGGATCTAGCCTACAATTGAAACAACAAACAATAGGAAGTGTAAAAAAAATGATTTTTCTGGATTGTACAAACAGGGGTATGGATCGTCTTACTCTCTACCTTCCATAAAGAGGGACCGATTTAAAATGGAAGACTGAGTATTAACACTTAAGAGTGGTAACAACTTTTTCGATTGAAACTACCTACTACAAAATCACTGCAAGGGTTTCAGAGTTTATTAAGCTGGTGAAGTATGTTTAGTTTCGATTTAGCAAACCTGTAGGTGATTTTCAGGAATGTGAACCCATAGGTCTTTGGATTAAGACAACTATCTGTTAGATGATAGATCACTGTGAGTATTGCAGGTTACGTTGATACCTGAATTAATGTTATCAACGACACATCTTTCTTAACATCTAATTGGAAAAATACTCAACCAAAGGACAACGCTAAAGACCAAATCACTTCGAACAAAAGTTGGCCAGAGATATCGAGACGAAATTTTTGATTAAAAAAGTTCAAAATATGAGCCAATTTTACCCTAGTTGACTTAGAATTTATCTCAACAGGCCGTCGTCGATCGCTGAATTTTAATGAAATATTGTGTTATTATACGTTAGCTACATGTGCATTTTTTTTTTCAAAATGTCTCGAAAAAGACTGTGACGAACCTCCCTATACATACTTGTCTGTCAAAGATAAATAGAGTTAATGCATCATAGTTTAAAATGCATTGCTTTTGAGCTTTTCGTTTTGGGTTAGGGAAACAAGCGTTTTTTTGTTTCTCATGAAATCATACTTTGGAATTAAACACGGAGACAAACTGAATCCTGTCTGCTTTTTCGACGGTTTAAACTTCTGTCAAGGTAGGTTTAGGGACTCAAGAAATCAAATCACAAGATTTAGGACGTAAGCGGAGTTCATGAATTATGGTCGTTCTTCAATTCATTGGTGTAGCTTTGGGAGTAAACTATCATATTGCCATTAATATGCTAATTTGGATGAAAACGGCTTCCCAAGGTACTTGTGGTGTAATAGAGAGAGCTGTTATGCAAACGTTAATAAAGCAAAAAGTTGGAAGAGGGAGATGTGATTTGGCAAATGAAAACTCTCTGGTTGGAAACGCTATTAGAAGAGTACATATGGTTAATGCAAATTTATGCGATTTTTTGGTATGACATTAACTTTCAAGCGAAAATGTCGAGGATAGGTGTTTGACAAGCACCACAAATGATGTTATTCTTCTGCATTTATAAGTCTTCAAAATCGTTTCGTTAATGGTTGTATTCCTAAACTGGAGAGAGGAATGTTTACATTTGTGTTTAAGATTCAGCACGGTTTATTTTATAGTCTCATGGGCGTCGATTTGGGGACAGGGGGCAATTTCCCCCACGTTTTGAGTGGAGGGTGCGCCAATGTAAAGGTCTCCGCCCCCACCCTTTTTTTTGTGACCGGAAACTTAAAAGTTAGATACTCCCAAGAAGACTTTACATTTAGGTTATGAAAGGTGTCTTCTACCGATTACGATCGATTTTCTGTATCAATAATTCCACATGTTTACCTTGGAAATCCCCAAATTTTCGCACGCTCCGCGCGGAAGGCTTGCAGTCTCATTGATGTTCTTTTTCTGTTGCATATCAAACATACATTATTCATCGGTTTCTATGATTTTGTCGATTATTTGGGCGTATAGGCTAGCAGGTGTGGTTATGAAGGAGCACAACATTTAGAAATTTGAAGGAGAGGAATCGTTCCCTACACAATGTTTAAATGAAATTATTATATCTTTAGTGAATGACCAGCCTTGCTGGCTGAAATTGGCAAAGACGTTTTAAGGAAACTGAAATTCCTCGGTGAACAGTCTACATGCAACTTTTTCCAGAAAAATAAATGATTTCTAATGCAAAATTTTGACAAGCGCTCATCACATATTCGTATAACGACTCGACCATTTCGAATTGAGGCCATTATGAGAGAAGTAAAATCACACTGATGTTTGTTAGATAAGAGACTTCAAACTGGAATTACAAGTACACCTCCATCCTCTGTCTGCGGATAGTGTATGATGAAGAATCTTTCGAAAAGGCATATTTTACTAGTGCTTTTGTATCATCAATCTTACACTGGTAGGCCTATACAACCGTGCCTCAGCAGCACCAGTGGGTATCGCTCCCACCCTGGCCCTTTCGATCTATGATTTTCCTGCAGCAGATTGAAATGTGCTTTTGATCAATTCACGGATTCATTTTACCATTTTAAGTGGTTCCCAACTATTTGAACTTTTGCATAAATCCTTCGCATACTATCACAATATTCGTTGTGATTCTGATCCTTATAGATTACACCCGGTATTTAAATTTACATTGAACATATTACGTTGACATAATAACCTCCACTTTCACGACCATGCTTTGAAAACTTCGGAGTTTTCGTACTCAAAGTATTGAAACATTTAGCACCAGTTTGCATCCGGGCTTCTTCTCTTAGACACCCAGTGGTGTAGCTAAAGGGGCCAAGCGACTATGAAAAAGGAAGAATTCGGAAATATGCCATTTATGAAACCAGTCCATGTGGTTTGACATCTCATGATATTCCGAGATTCCGAATTCCAACAAGAGCTCCATATTGTCATTACTTGTTTCAGAAATCAAACTTCTCCCCGCGCTTCACGCGCTGCAAATTGCAACATTTTAAGCAGAAGTGCTCACTCCTGCCTTCAGTTTGGTAAACTTTTTTGAGCTCTGTAAAAGACAAAATCGGAAGTCTGCTATATGTGACACCAGATCATCAAGTGACACCGGTAACTATCTAACTAGCTATTTTGATTATTTTTCTTCATAAAATTCCAAATTTTCTCCAATAAGCTCTTTACTCAAAAACGTCGTCGGAGAACCTTGTTTCAAAGGCGTTGGATAACATGTAGCAACAACGATCTTTGGTCGCCTTAAATTTCAGATTTGCCAATAGGAAATGCAAATTCTTTGACAATTCCCGGCTTTTCTAATTTACTTACAGAAAATCCACAATCCAAACTGCAGTAGAAGCTCCACATTTTCAAATATTTGAAAAGGGCAAAAGTTTTACGCACCTCGAATTACACCCCTAGCACAGTGGTGTTCACACGTGGAAAAAAATCGTAAAATTTGGATGCTTGCCCATCCCCCTCCCACCCCACACCCCCCTCCCCCGCCCTTCCCGAAAAAATGTATAGCTACGCCAGATGTCCCCCGTGCACTTTGAAATTCAACTTGATCGACGTCCGTGTTTATTCATTAAGTCCTCCAAGTGGCTTGCGTTTGCTTTGTATTAGAAGGGTGCTCTATGACTGATCAATGGATCAGTCGTAGGGTCCTTGAATCAGGGAGCTGAAATTTGGAAAGTAAATACCTTTGAGTCAATTATTCAGTTTATCTTCATTCAATTTAGTAGGCCTTAAACTACTAGCATACATTAAAACTTCCGTTCTGTCTCCATCCAAGTAACGGCTCCCTGCTTGAATCTCGAAGTTTCGAAATAAAGAACAATAACATGTAACACATTCGACAAGTGACTGAAGACAACGTCCGTCGGGTCTGAACTTTAAATGAGAATCTCGTTGGTGTCTACCCACGCTCACTCTAGTGTAAGGTCTTACAAGGGCCTTTTCTAATGGTTTCCTGATCCTATATTAAACCTAAATATTAAAGGGCAATCAAAAGCAGTCACCCCGACTTAGAATGCCTTGTTTCATGATGGGCTCTTGAGATTTATTTGCATATTTTTTTCTTGTCAAATGTGAACTTTACTAGGAAAAACTGCTTGACTAACCTTGAATATTTAATAGTGAAGTCATAAAATTTCATACAAGATACTTTGAAGAGAAAATTAGAAGAAAATTGTGAGATTGTAAATAGTGAGATATGCTTCTAAGTTCGGGCGACTGCTCTTGCCCTTAAACCTCTTTAGGTATGCAGAAAGAAGAAAATTTTGAACATATACGGGGAAAACAATGTTATACAACGCTAGTATCAGACAACTAGTTAGTTATTACACTAAGTAAAAAGGACTTTGTGCAGTAGTAGCACGAGGATCTTTAAAGTGCGGGGCAAAAGCAGGACACAAGAAATTGTTGGTCAGGCAAACAATTTGGATGGTCTATGTGGGCGGGGCTCATGGGCCCGTCTTACGGGCCAGATGGTGTCCTGGGAAAAAGCCCAAGTGGGTTCAAAACCTCCCTAAGCTCGTAACTTTTTAGCCAATATCTAGGTCCAAAATTAGGCTTTAAGATGGGTACACTATGGTCCAGAGTGCATCGTACAAAGCGGTGGCTTCAAACGACTTTAATGTGTTAGTTTATCCTGTTATTGCCATTGTACATGTACATGTGTTAGTGAAAATGGTTCAGATATCATTCAACTAAAACTGTACATGTAGTTCTACAAAGGAATCTGCATGTCCTGGTAAATATGTAATTGCAGGCCTGCAATTATCAGTGACTGAGTAAATGCAGTTGACTTGCTTTAAAAGGTGCATGCTACTCAGAAGGCAGGGATAGCGTATGCAAACAATTAAATCAAAAGCCTTTGCGTGATGAGTGAACACAGGATTGAAGCAATTTTGGTCTGATGCTGAGTGGACCGGTGGAAAGACGCCACTGCACAAGCTTACTCTGCATAAAATTCGTTATGTCATGTTATTCAATACCCTGAAATTGTAATATTTTCCCCTTATACATATTGTACCCACAGTAAGTTTTTTCAAATGTAAAATTGCTAACGATTTTCGATACATTCCTTTTCCAAGTCGGTCCAGTCGGTCAGTCGGTATATATGTTTATGTTTAATGTTTAAAATTCAACATTAATATTCATACTCATTAAGCACTTCTTTAAAAAAAAAATATCGAGCAAATATTCCATCAAAGAAGTTTCTTGCAATTATATGGAATTCACTGCACAGAACGTTAACAGATGCAAAATCCATATTTTTGCAAGATTTTACTCATGTATTTGATGATTATCCTTTCTTTAAGTTTAGGCATTTACTCTTTTCCTTTTCCTTACTTTTTTGTTGTTTTGTGATTTGCCATGACTGGCCTTTGTAAGGCGGGACCGCTTGCTTAAAGTCCCAATTCTCTCACCCTAAAAAGTACCGATTCTCCTTACCTTCTAACTCAAGCCCCTTACACAATTGTCTGAAATTCGTCCCCATCCAGACACAATCTCATTTTTTTGCTTCAGGCAGAGTGTGCAATCCAAGCACTCTCAGTGCAGTTCATGATGTGTAATGTAAGCTTTAGTATTCTGCATTGTTTGATTTTTCTGTCAACCAAAGAGCTGAGCCAATTGAAAATATCTGTAATACAAGAATTGTAGGTTGGGGTTTGGCCTTTTAGGCTTAGCTTCCTCCACCGCTTCCACTACCTTTTGCATATATTGTATAGGCTATATCATGTATTTAACTCAGACTCAACTAACATTTTAATTTAAAGGTAAAGAGCAGTCCCCCAAACTTATTTTGAAGAAAACCTGAATAACACAATTTTCATCTTATTTCTCTTCAAAGTATCTTTCATTACATTTTATGACATTACTATTGCATATTCAACGTAAAACAAGCAGTTATTTCTGGTAAATTTCACATTTGAAGAGAAAAAACATTGTCACATGACTCCCAACAGCCAATCATGAAATTGGACAATTTACTACACTTCTTCAATTTGGGATGACTGCTGAAGCTCTTTAAAGTTCCTTCCAATTTTCAGACATACTGCATCCTTCATACTTTACAATATGCTCCATTCTAATCAAGTTTGTTAATACCACCCGTGATTTACTTTCACTAATGCATTTAGTTAATTAAAGTATATCGGAGTTATTTCATAATTTACATCGTTATTAATGATGTGAAACATATACGTATCTCAGCATTTTTTCACAAAACCAGTTTTTCATAAAGTTGAAAGCCTTTTTATATCGAGACAAATGGTTTGTTATCTCATTTCTATAATGTCAAGGTTTTAGATCCGTATATGTAAACATTTGTAAAATTAGTCCTTTGCTGCAAGCAAGGTCCCTGTCATCACTTATCGCCTGACAGTACGTAAATCGTGCGGTATAAGATGCAGTAAATAGATACTTTTAATGACAGATTTGCTAGACTGATCGTCTCCTCTCGGTGTAGGTTCACCGTGATACTCTTCATATAAGATCTGACGTCGCACACGATTTTCCTCTGTCTCGTACATTTCTTGTGACTACATTATTGTCGTGTCGTGACAAATTCCTATTTTGATTGGCATAGACGAGATGCAAATCTTCTACCAGGTTAAGAAGATTGAGATATACATTTAATTAGGATGCTGTGTAGAATTATAATTATCTTATAAGACTAATGTACATGGGGAAATGGGCCAAAAGACGCAAATATAGCCACTCGACAAGAAGAAAATCTTCCTAAACATTTCGTACATTGAACGAACTTTCTGAAACTTTTTTGACGTGTTGACACATGACTTAACTTAACTGTTTCACAAGTTCTATCATTTTGTGTTCGACTTGATTTCCTGTTGTCAAATATCTTTCAGCGCGAAACATGTGAAAATAGACAAAAAAATCGTCAAAAAGGGGTATTACCAGGGGTGGCGCCAGCGGCGGGGGGGACATGCCCCCGGGCCACCCCCTCACCCGTCGGGGAACACTGCCCCCCTGTCGGGGAAGGTCGGCGGTTTCGTCGGGGAGGCCTAAAATAATAAGAATAATAGTAAAAAGAAAACCTACCAGGACTGAAGTTACTGGATTGGTGAACATATTTTTCGTTTTGAAATGATATTTTAATACGCATCGGAATCGATTTTCAATCACTTCTTCTTTGCTCCGTTATACCACATTCCCTGTACTAGTGTCCTATCTCCTCCCCCGTCGGGGAAGGATGGCACTTTCCTTCGGGAAGGCCTAAAATGAACGTAAAGGACTTAGAGTTACTGGATGGATGATTATGAACTATTTTTTTTTTCTTTTTGCACTGTTATATTCTTTTGTAACGGTATTTTAATGCCTATCTGAATCTGTTTTAATCAGCTCTTACTAGCTCTGCCACCCCTCATCCCATCTTCAATCCGCAAGAGCATGCCCTCGTTGGGGAAGGCTGCCGGCCTTTCCATTGTTGTAAAGAAAGACCGATTTCGTCGGGGAACTTTCATCTTCATGCCCACCGTAAACTAATAAAAGATGCGGGTCTAATAAACTCCAGTCACCCGAAAGTTCTTCTTGATTTTGCTAACTAGAAGACCACATTCTTCAAGGGAACTCACAATTCCGAATTTTCCTGACAAAAACAGACGAAAGGTTGATCATGTGCATTCAGTGCCCGATGGTCTGCAATCTGGCCTGCCCCGACAGCCGAATTCTAGAAACGGTAATGAAAATCGACCAGCCCGTTTTCAGTTACACTTACTGATAAACAGCAGTGTGAGAATGTCTCCCCATAAGTCTGACTGAAAAATCTATTTGAAGGTACCTTGTAAAGTGGCATATTTTCAAAAACGTTGGAAGTTAAAACCATTTATAGTCTGAAATTGGGGCATGTCACGAAAAAAAAAATCATTTATTTAGTGAACCTTAAAATTATAGTAATTCCGTTGCATAATCCCCCCCCCCCCTGAAAAGAGACAAGACCATTAAATTTACTTGTAGCAAAGCCTTTTATCTGATAATTTTCTGATCATTTAGCAATTTGGGTTTTTTCAATTGAAGTGAAACTTTCATTTCAAAGGAAAGCTCAAAATAACGACTGCTTCATTTCAAGTTACAAGTCTGGGAAATGCCATTTCGGCTATCGGAGGGGTTAGATATTTTAGCAATTTTCTGTTCGCTCCGTGCCAACTGATGGTGGCACTCCGCCTAGATAGTATTTTGGTCGAACAGATTACTTAACAGAACAAAGCATGCTTGTAAATTATTCTTCGTTTGCGCGCAGTATTATGAAGTGAATATTTATTGCGAAAGAACTTGAAAGCGCGAAAGCTGACTTCTTAAATTCTAGTTTCGAACACGGAAATGCTATTTCCTGCTGTCTGGGGGTTCTCAATTATTCAAAAATCTGTGCGCTCGACTTAGATGGTCTTTCGGGGATTATGCTTTTCGGACAAAAACAATTCTGCTCCCTTCCAAACTGAAACGCTTCCGTACGCCTATGACAATGACATAAAATATGAAACTTCGAATATATGCGAAGCCAAACTTTTTCCTTCGGGAGAATGTTCGAATATGGTCTGAGGGCCTGAATCTGCATGATGATATACAGTAACCCCAACAGAACTACAGATCATCCCCTACTTGATTTTTTCTCATGAAAAGGTAAGATTTTTTCATAAAACGCCCAAACTGTCATAAGTTTTACAATTTTTCCCCAATATAAAATTCATATTGTTAAAAGTGGCAAAATTTGCCAATTCTAATGGATACTCCATGCAATAAATAACCTAAGCCAACTCTGTTAATCACACAGCATACTGCCAAATTTTGCTTGAAAGACATATAGCTTAAAAAGCCAAATATTCTTTGTAACCTCACCAAAAAAACAAATTTTCTTTCATTAAATTCCAAAATTTCTCCATTTTAATAAGCCCTTACTTTCCAAATCTTCGTTCAAAAAGGGAAAAACTTTCCGGGCAAACTTGTAGTCTCGTCTCAATTTAACGTCTAACGTCAAAAGAATTTCAGCTGTCGCCTGTATAACGTTTTTTATTTTTACCATATGAAGGACAGGTCCTCCAATAGGGACCCAAAATTTTTCATGGTACTAACAAAAGCCAAATTTCTTTAAAAAAAAAAAAACTCCAGATTTTTAAGTATCTGTTAAAAAGAAAGCCCAAAATTTCGGCGCGCTACGCAAGCCTCAAATTCTACCAAGTCACGTCCCACCGGGACGAAACATTACCTTTGTCGGGGCCTTGAAATTCTGGCCCCCCTGTCGGGGAGCTTGCCCCCCCCCCTTGTCGGGCAAACCCTGGCGCCACCCCCGGATATTACTTTGATCACACCTTTTGCAAAGAACAGAAAAATATATTCCCAGTGAAGATGTACTTAAGCTGACAGAAAAATGTGAAGGCCAGATGAGCAATTTGTAAAGAACGACATTTAATCCATTACATTTTTGGTTCAGTTAATTTTTTTAACCTTTATCACGAGGCAAAGGTAACAAATATTCCTATTCCAGAACAACGATATTAACGGGAACTAGCAAAGTTCTCAATCAACCATATCCATTGACGTATACCATAGCAACCTGTATCTTTTCCAAAACTTTACGCATGTTTTCCTTTGAAATATTTTCAATGATGTCAAAATACTACTTTTATATTCCGGAATCGTTTTTCTTTCTTTCTTCCATTCCGTTAAATTGTTACTTTCACCAGTTTTAAGTTTTATTACAGTTGGTCCTCTCGACGCTAGTTTTTAAATCAAACATGGCCTTGCTACTACACATTTACAATTCTACAAGTGGAAGACGTGCATCAAAGTGACTCTTCAGTCTTCAAGCATTATGCTAAGGAATGATATTTAAGAACATCTACAGGTTGTTAAATATAGGGCACAAACGAAATTCGTCTCATGGGGGGGGGGGGGCGGGGGGGGTCGTTATTGTAATAGGTATATGAAAAACCCCGTCTAATAGTTTTTTACAAGGAAGAGCATACTTAAAAAAATTCAGATATTAGTGGCAGCGTTTTAACAGTTTGAAGCACATATCTCGAAATGTAGGGGTTTTCTCATTTACCTGTTTACCTGTAACGCTAACGACCTCTTGTGAGACGAATTTCGGTTGTATTCTTTATCAATGATGCCCTAAATACATTCCGGAAAAATTGTAAAAGTAAAACGAAATGAAATGCAAAAAATGAAATAAAATGAAACTTAAAAACTTACATCATTCCAACTACAACCGGCGTTATAATTATCACATTCATTTCACATTCATGGAGAAGATACGATAGAACAAGCGACGGTATTTGCTTTTGTTTTGCTTTTCAAAAGTTTCTATCAGAGGAAAACTCTCCCAGGCTAATCATCTTGTAGACAATAGTGGAGACACTGAAGTTCAGCCCATGAATATTAAAAAGTAGGTCTGAGCCTATTTATTTGGATTCAAAAACTCTATATATTTCAAATATTTTGTTTTTTAAGTTCTCTTTTCCAGTACTTTACAAACACCTTTCAGTTTGTTTCCGATTGAACATAAAAGGTAACAGGGATTACATTGGAGTTAGAAACTTTGGGTACAATATATTGCGAACAGAACATAATATACTAATGCAAGTTGGGTTTCTGCCTTAACTTTTTTAAAAATGACATTGCCGTACAGTCTAGTACAGCAACCTTTGTATTGAACTCTTTTGTTTGTATTTTTGTTATATTTATTTCGCACATTTAAGGTAACAGGAGAACGATCACAAATTTAAGCATAAATGAATGGACGAATACCAAAAATTTTAGTAACATTTTCATGTGATTACTATAAATAATAGAAGTAGCCTAACTTGTTTAATTAAGCGAGATTAGGCTACACATAAATTAAACAGCATTTTTTATTTTTGTCAGAAAAACACAGAATAACGTTTCTTATCCGTAATTATCTTTACTTTAAACTCTTTTACTTGAAAACTCTTTATACCATAAGTTTTTTTAACTGTTCAGAAAGGTTACGAGATTAAACGTTCAAAATATTTGAGTGTATCTTGGGGAGGAGACTTGAGGGGCTTTTGGGGATTAAACACCAAGTCAAGAGTCAAGAGAACTGTCTCAACCGAAAAATCATGGTAGCATGAGTACTTCCGACTTCCGCAAAAAACTTTTATCACTCTTAAGATGTACTTCTGACGCAAATAGTGTTGTCACAATGTGAAAAGAAAACTAGCATAACATGGAAATGTTGACACGATCAATGCATAGACAAAGTCTGGCAAAAGGAGGTTGAGGTAAATGTTTGTATGACATTTTATAAAGGACGAGTCCCGAGTTTAATTTAGAAATGTCGATACGGCTTGGCGTTGTGACACGTGGGGGTTACGTAGATCCAATAGCTTAATCATAAATTCACCTTCGTGCTTTCACTTTCAATAGTACGGGAAATGTGATCTGTTACATGCATGGACTTCATCAGAATTAAAGCAGGGAAGTGATAAGAAGGGGATACTAGGTGTTATAAACTCTTTAAAGCAAATGTTCGATTCCGACGGTAATGTTGCTTTTCCTCTTAAATTCGTAGTATCTTATGTACTTGATAAATTATGCCGATTATTGATTCTCCTAATTTCAATGAGGAGAAACACCTCTAAATGTTTTCCTCGTGAACTTTTGCCATGGGAGCATATAAAATTTTAACATTTTGTGGTTATGTGTGACTCTTAATACCCTATCTTTTAAGTCAATAAAGAATTCTTTAAACCTTCAAAGGTATTTTTCATGGGGCATGGATCTGAATTTGTCAAAATTGGCGTCATATCAGTGGCGGCACCAAGGGGGAAATGGGGGGCATTTGCCTCTCCCCAGTCAGACCCTTTGCCCCTCCCCAGTTGCACCCCCGTCAGCTCCGGAAAAATAGTACCCTAACAAGATTTCGTGCTTTTTTGCCCCCAGCATTTTCTTTTACCCCCCATTTGTCCCCCCCCCCCCCTTCTGATCCTGGTGCCGCCACTGGGCATATTATGTAAACTTGAACAATATTTCTAGCGTGCGAAGTGGTTAAATTGCTAGAACACAATTCAGGTCCATTATTTAAACTTTCGTGGCCAAGGGATTAAAAGAAAAACCTGATTAAAGTTTGATCATTTGCGTAAACCAACCTCATCTCAAAACATGTTAAAGCAATGAATGTTTCAGATTACTACTGGGAAAGGAAAGGAGGACGACCATTGAAAGGACTTGATCAAAAGAGACTTAAAAATTAGAACAAAGAGACTTGACAATCAAGTAGTAGTGCATCTAGGAATTCACTTTCAAGTACACATTGTCTGACAAATTTGTCCATTGCATCTACTTCCTCACACCTCCCTGATACAAAATTAAGACTGTTGTTATCACTAATTGTATTATACAAATAGCTCAAAATAGGGGACGAAGTCTTTTCGTTCAGTTCATCGCTACGAAAACCTGCAGCCACAGAGGCGCTACGCAGACTACCGTACAAAAGTCGTTTAACTTTCACAACTTACATGCAAATTAGTAGTGTGACACTAATTTTTAGTACTGAGTGAAGTGTTTATTTTTTTTGGTTTTCCAAATATACCGTTTGTTGCCTATATATTACCTTCAACTTGTAATAACATTAATATTAATTTTTAATATTAATATCAATATCAATACCACATTAAATAATTGAACGAAATATCAATGTTAATATACTAAGATTGAAAAAAATAAAGTATTTGAAACAAAATGGACTGATGGGTACAATAAGAATCAGCCTTGCTTTCGCATAACTGGTTTTGCATCATTTTGTTCCGCAAGAGAAACAAGGACTGTATACAATTTGTAAGAATGGTCTCAAAAATTGAGCCTACTCGGAAAGGCAAACGGTACTAATTATGGTCTCAGAGGAAACTCGAAACTTCTACCACGTAAATGTGTCTTTTATCCTCTTGTAACTTCAATAATAGTTACATGTTAAAAACACAACCGTCAGAATTTAATGAAATTACAACAACGAATTGTTTGGTCAGCGAGATCAATGTTCGTTCCAACTGTCCAAACGCAGGCTGCAACGCTTCCAAGCTGAATGTTATGTGTTTCACCACTGGGACTGAGAAACATACCTGTTAAGAAATCGACGAAACACAACACTGTGCTTTAAGTATTGCACAAAACAATCAAAGTAGCCCCCTAACCGACATTTACTAGTACATATAGAGAAAGGGGGTAATATCCCCAGCGAAGGTAGGGGTACTTGAAAATTCTAAATTTTCAATGTGACTGAAATATTGCTCTCTGTAAGGAAAAATACATTTGTATAAAAGCCATGTTTTAAGCAACATAAATTATGGCTAGGTTAGGTTATATGGAGTTTTACGGCCCAGTTTCCAACCAATTTGTTCAAGTCGAGCCACCCACGGCCTCTTTTCCAATTGTGACTCTCTGGCTTGTTTTCCCTAATTCATTGCATAAATTATCATACCCAAGCTAGCGATAAAGTTGTGAAATGGAGAGGCCATCTTATTATACTTCAATGTTCTTTAATATCCCGATGCTTTGGGCACATTTTACTTCTCCTTCGTCAGTTACTTTGTTAGATGAGGTTTTAAAGGTCAGTTTCAAACTGATTTAAGTCGGCCTACATGGCTTTTTCCCAGTTGTGGTTCAGTGCTTGTTTTCCCAACAAGTCCATTGCTTATATACACTGACCATCAGGCATGTACATGGTAGTTGTTTCCATTTTTAAAGTGGAAATGACCGTGCCAGGTATCGCCGAACTCCAAACCCCACTGCAAATCGGATGCTCTAATCACTTGTCATGGAGTCGGTCACTCCGTCATCAGGCTGCAGGCTAAACATTATTGCAAACAGGTCGTAACATTTATGCCATTTTAAGAAGGCAAACAGAGTTAGTTTTTCACCCTTAGAGATATAAAACGCTCATTTATTCATCCATTTAGCAAAAAAGAAGGTATCACGTGTGACACTGCGTTAGCTCTATTCCATTTTTGATGTAGCCTCACAAATGTTTCGCTTCAACTACACCTACGGCTGTGAAGATGAATAACAGGCTATGAAATATGAGGGCGTTATCATAGCACCATTCTAACCTCCAGGAAAAGATCATTGCTTTCAAAATTCAAAAGAACTTGCCGGCGCGGATCAAAGGGGGGGGGGGGGCTTTGTCGTCACATCAACAATAATAAACACTAAAATAAGCATAATGCATATCTCCGAGAACATTCAAGGGGCTATTTCAGGCTCATCCTTTCCCTCACCACACAAATCCAAATACACGAATCTCTAATGATATTAAAGGGCAGGAGTAGTCATCCTAAATTGAAGAAGTGTAGTAGACTACCAAGTTTCATGATTGGCTGTTGAGGGTCATGTGACAATGTTTTCTCTCTTCAAATGTGAAATTTACCAGAAATAACTGCATGGTTTACCGCGAATGTGCAACAGTAGAGTCATAAAATGTAATGGAAGATACTTTGAAGAGAAATAAGATGAAAATTGAGTTATTTAGCTTTTTCTTCAAAATAAGTTTGGGGAGACTGCACTTTACCTTTAAGTCCGGGTCAATTGGCTATCTGTTTAGTTTCCAGCCCTCTTGCCTTCGCGCCACAACAGGGAGCTGCAAGTCCCTGGCCACAACAACAAGATTTAAATAATGTGAACAGCCAGATAGCTACCGGGCAATATGTCATTATGTGATTAGCGTTACCGACTGACCCATGTTCACACAGTCTCACGTCAGCCCACGTGTGCAATGTATATAGTGGATTTGAACGGTCAGCACGTTAGTCTTGTCTCAGTTGCCAACAGTGGTGCATTATGGCATAGCGCAGGGGTTTGTCAACTTTTGGACCAAATCATGTTGCTTTGTCCATCTGGGTGGTTCCAGTGGAGCACATACAGATGTTTATTAGGTGACGTCTTACCGTGACCCCTTGCTTCCATCCTTCCACCGTGAGATTAACCAATGTGCCGCAGTGGCGTAGCCAGGATGGGGCCTGTGGGGGCCTGGTACCTCCGAGGGTCAGGCACGGCAAGACTATCTAAGCGGAGCGCCACCATTGTTGGCGCGGAGCGTACAAGAAAATTTTGGGCTTTAAAACCCCTCCAGATGGCCGGAAACGGCACTTCACACGTGTTTTAAACTGGATGTACCCAGCCGCAAATGTGGCAATATTTGAATGGATTTCAGCTTACCTAAGGCAGTACCTTACCCTTTAATAGGAAAACCAAAAGTAGTTGTGTCCCCCTCTGAGAAACTTTCTTTGCATTAGATATTCTAGATGCAAAACGGTGCTATGTTTGGCAAAACTTTGAAGTGATTAAAGATGAAGTGATTAAGGATAGAAGGGAAGAATTATCTAAAGGCAGTACCTTACCCTTACCTGCTTTTGGCATATTTTGGGTATGATAAAGTATAGGAATGGTCGTGTAAGAGTGGTCTGCAGTGTACGATTGCCTTATTTTCAGTAAATGAATCAGCCATCCGAAAGGCAGAAAGGGTCTTAACCTAACAAAGTCACATTAAAGTTTGTCTTCGAGACTTTCGTTTCATCTTTGAAGTGAAATGCAAAAAACGACAGTGCGGATCACAAACGGTATCTAATTTAGTGAAAGTAGGCATTTGAAGTTATTACTTGATTTCATACGTGGCACAAAATGTGCATGCATCCATGTTTTTTTTTTTTTTTTAATTTTTACACATTGTATTTATTTACTGTTTTGAAGGAAATACTCCAAAGTTTATTTCCGTTCAAACGTTTAATTTTTTCAATTACTTTATCAGAACGCAAAAAATCTGGGGGCCTGAAGAAAATCTGGGGGGAGCTAGGCCCCCCGTGGCTACGCCACAGATGTGCCGAGACCCAAATGCACACCCCACATGTAGAGGGAGAGGGATCAAAAACAACTATGTAGGAGAAACACAAAACGCATCTTACCATTATTTTCAAGTATGTTTAAAGCGTTAAATATGATCCGACACTTAAGAATTGGAGCTCTTGTATACTTGGTGATGCTGACAACGGATAATTGGGCTATAAATTGATTTTGATTTCTATTTCGTCTCGAACCGGTATTTTTTATTTGATGCCTACGGTCTGTAAGAGGGATCAAGTTTGCAAAAACCGCTGATATGGACTGGTTGTTTGTTGGCTAGATAATAACTTGCCCTTTTGTTTGTTTGGAATGCATATAATTTCTTATGTGTATACAAGGCATCTACCTTGCGCGGTAAAGCGCGAAAATTATGTCGGTTTTGTAAGAGCCAATCACTCTCATGCAATTCCCCACTCAGGTAAACTTCGGGCATGTAAGCCTCTGAGACTGAGCTAATCAGGCTGCTCAAACACATGAGATCCTTGTAAAGTTCGATGAAACTTGTAAAGACTAGGTAGCCAGTATGCGATGCATTGCCATCCTCCCTTGAAGTTCAGAAGGGATTTTCGCCGTTCAATGAAGTTGCTCGAATGTTATATGTTATACTCATCATAATCTTATATCGCAAGGTAGTCAAATGGTTTCTTAAATGCACATACAAGCTCATTTTCCAAAGATGTCTTTTCACTACCATTTAACCCAATTAAGGTGGTACCTTTTATCTGGTAATTTTCTGATCATTTTACAATTTACTCATTTTTTTTTTTTATTGAAGTATCAACTTTATTGCAAACGAAGGCTCAAAATAATGATTGCTTAGATTCTACTTACAAGGCGGTGGAAAATGCCGTTTCGGGCGAATGAGTGGTCGTGATTTTCAAAAGTTTCTGAACTCTCCGCACGCTCCGCTTGGTCTTTGGCCAGAATTTGATATTTCAGGCAGATAATCATCGTACGTTGTTACAGCAGCGTACGAAGGTGGGGGGGGGGATTGGACCACGGTTTTGCAGTTCGCGAACTTATTTTGAAGTGCGCATTTTGTTTGAAAAAAATATATAGCAACTGCTTAGATTCTTCGTATGAGTCTGCACAATGCTATTTCCGGCCATCTAAGGGTATGATTTTTCACAATTTTCTCTACGCTCGGCGCCAATTAATGATGGCTTTAGGCTTAGCTTATCTTTATGGCAGAATATTTTTTGTGGTCAAGAAAAAACGCAAATTAAAATATTCCCGTTCGCTTATAACGATCGATGATCTTTTATTTTGAATTCTAGAAGTATCTAAATTGAATGGCAAGTTTTACTTCCAAGTAGCGTAAAAGTAATAAGACTGGATATAAAGTCACAGAACTTTCAGTTTTATCCTCATGAACCACCACAATTCAACTATTAATACTGTTCCCGTCAAAGCTGAAAACATTGCACCATTTCACATCTAGGTCCCTTGAAAACGCCAAAAAATTTTAGGCGGAAAACCCTAAACTTAAAACCCTCCCTCAGGCCGGCGATCACTGAACACACCTCATGACTACCTCCAGAGAAATCCTAAGTACGCCACTGGAACGTCCCCATTGACCTTTTTCTCTAAGTTCAGCCCCCCCCCCTCCCTTTAAAATGTCTGGATCCGCGCCTGACTTCGTTCTGAATTCGTTTTTTACTTGGCTGTAACATTTCACTTGAAGTTTATGCCAGTTTGTGTAAAGGGATTTGCAGTGTTGTAAGTCAAAGCAACACATCATTATGCAAACTCTTTTCGCGTTACAGAGGACACAAAGCATCTGCAAATACCGTTGTCAAACGGTTCAATGCTTCAGTGTAGCATATTTTTTAGGAACTAACAAAGTTCATCTCGAGGATATCGTCGGCAACTTGTGAAGATGACAAAAGATAAGAAAAAGTTCCATTTAATCGCAATTCCCACTTTCAATTGTAATCAATCTAGGGAGAATGTACTTAATGCACTTTATTTCAGAAAAAAAAAAAATTCATTAACATCTGAATTTTTCAAACTTGAAAGCGGCGTACTCTTGACATGTTGATAATGAAACAAATCGTTTGCATTTTTGACGTATCTGCATTTAATCCCTTGACATCCATTTCAATTGCTACAAGTGAAAGCAAATGACAGTCCCTTGACTGGGTGAATCGTTGTCATGTAGAACATTGTTTACCACACTATCACACAAAACGTATTTTCTGTGGTAAAGATGTATATCAAATGTAACTGATTTCAACAAGAATTCCACATCTGTGTCGTGTTGAAAAATTCGAAAATACGACAAACACCTTCTCAAGTTAAAACCCACAGAGTCAGATCGAAGTAGCATGGCTTGACCATGATACCGTCCATTGATTTTCAAGATCCCAGTAAATCAATAAGAGTTACGAAAGCAGTCTAAAAGGCCCTACTTTTTCATGACCTAATCTGGTTATTTCGAAGCTTCTTTATATTCTTTTCTGGACTAGTTTAATTGTCTCCTTTCAATCGTGTTATGCTTCCGGGATCGGGTTACTCAAGTTTGCGATTGTCATTCGTCCCAGACATAGTGCAATTGAAACAAATCACTTCCCAAGATTATCACAAACATAGCATTTTTCTCAGAAATTTGTCCTCAATGAAACAGTTAAACATTATTTCATGAAGTTTTGAACTAAACAATGAAGGCTACACACGCCATGAAGCTCGATATCTTATCGATCTATTTGATATCTCTTCTAGCTGTCCCGTGACTTTTCCCCAGTGTGACATACATATGCCCCGTCGAAGTGGCTCGTGCAGAAAATGATAGTGACGATGAATTCATTGAAAATTTTGTCATCCCGCACATTTGGTATAACATTTCTACTGTGACGTCAATTGTTAAAAGAAAGGTCTTCAAAATAAGAACACTAGAATTAAATTAGACTCAGTTGATTTGTACAATTCAATCACTGGACTTCTCAAAAGAAAAGTGGAAAGAAACAATAAAAAATTGAAAGAAGAATGAAAATGTCCTCTGTGATACTTTTAATCAGTCTGCCTATGTAAGATCAGGAAGCTGGAGGAACGGTACTGTAAGTATAAAACTGGATACTCTCTTTTCATGCATGGAGAAGCTTCGGGAAGGGGGTTAAGGGTGCAGTCCCATGAAATTTGACAACTCCATCCCATCTCCTCTTCAGTATAGCGATTGGAGATGTGTTAAATCCACAGACTTCCTATGGACAGAGCATACTATGCACGGTAGATTGTCGCTACCGTACGTGTGAGAAAAAGCGCACCAAGATGGCTATCTGCTATGGTTTTGCGCAAAAGTTTGGACTTCCTTAATTCAATTCCCAGTGCTTAGAATAAGTACCACTCTTACATACTAAATTCTGCTGTGACCTTAAACCTTCCTTTTAATTAATACTAGCCCGGGTCATTTCAACTCCCACGCTTACAAGCACAAATACAATTTTGGTTGAAAGGCCATTGCAATTTACCTACAAGTTAGAACTTTGGAATTTTTCATAAATGTAGATTACATTCCAGCGGCACGTGACCCAACAGTTGAGTCCGTTCTGATTAGCACGTTTCCATTGGTCTACTGCTCACTCTCAACAGCGGTTTGCGTGGGCCAACAGGTAAATTGGTAACTTCCGGTAGTATTAAAACGTGGGATTTCATTTGCAATTCTCGCAAACACCATTCTGAAATAAATTTCACCCACAGAGAATAGTTTTTGCTTCTTCCAAGCTTTTAATTTCAACATGAACGCACAACGACTGGTTTGACTTTCACCGACTAAACTTTCTGGTTAGTTTCTATGTTATCTTAACAAGCCACATCTATAGACGCGTTTACATTCTTTCGCGCTAACAACACAAGATCCACTGAGGCGATGTTTCTTACGCGTTTATTACCACGGGCTTCTAACGGAGAAATACATTGTGTGAGTGTGGAACTGGTTTTAAAAATACACGCTCGCTTACATCTCGAAGCAATGGAATTTTTTTTACGCATCCATAGTTATGCTCTTAGTTCAGCGGGTAGAGCTGTACCCATGTCAAATCAACACTTATACACAACAAATACATTTCACTTAAGTGGAATTCAATTCTACTTAAGTGAAATTGAATTCCACCTTAGTCGAATGTATTTCACTTAAGTGAAATACATTTCACTTAAGTGAAATACAGTTCAGTTAAGTGAAATACATTTCACTTAAATGGAACACAATTTCACTTAAGTGGAATATAATTTCACTTAAAGGAATGCATTTCACTTAAGTGGAATACGATTCCACTTAAGTGAAATGCATTCCTTAAGTGGAATGCATTTCATTTAAGTGGAATTGAATTCCACTTAAGTGACATGTATTTCACGTAAGTGGAATTGCGAGGTAAATGTTAAAACGGCTCCCCATGTGCATTCATAGGGAATTCTCTTAGTCTGTGATATCATGTGCAGGACGTAATTTCCGTCCAATGCCATTTATGGAAACTTGACTATATTAGCGCATGTGTAGAGGTTGTTTCCCTATATCAATTCATCACAATTGTCTAAAACCAACGAAAACAAAACAAAGCATCAATAGCTTATACCAATATGATCAATCTTCACCAGTGTATCGAATTTTGGTCCTATCACAACCGTTAGTTAGAGTAACAGCTCCCTCGTCTAATGACTAGCCAAGCAATTAAACAAAGTAGCATTCAAAGTAATACTCTCAAGATGTGACTAAATGATATCACTAAATTCGATTTGCTATAAACATTTAATGTAACCACTTTCTTTTCAGATTCTTCAACATTAGAGTGCGCAACATTGTCTAGAGAAAACTAAAAGTAAGCAAATGACGCCGTTTCCTCACATTAATGAGCAGTATTTTGTTCTCCATTAGCTTGTGCATCCAATTTTCCTGGTAAGACTAAAACTGGATTCGGTTGTGTGTGTGTGTGTGTGTGTGTGTGTGTGTGTTTTTTTTTTTTTTATTGAACGTGAGGTTAATACGTTTTTGCCACGACTGTTTCCGGGCACCCTTGGGCAAGGTGCGTCTGTATAATTGCCCAGTCCACGTGTCCGGAGAGAGCGCACGTTCCAAGTCTTTCCAGATCGTTACATGTTAAAAGTTTTATATGTCGTAAACTAACTGTAAATAGTGATGAGTTCAATGAGACAGGTGGACCCTAGTAATCCTCGACGCTATGGCCCTTCTGAGGAAGCTAAATTGTATGATCCTTCGGTGTATTAGGTTCGATTGTTTTCTGGAGCCTGTTCCTAAGCTGTTTGAGTTCTGTTATAGAGTTTTAAAGTGTCGTTGGTACCACGGCAGAATGGCCACGTATCTCTTCGGTAGCGACGTTTGTTTCGTTTGTATGCTAGCGTTTGGTTTTGTGCTTCGGCAACATGCGTAATCGTTTTGCACGTCCAAGCTCGCACGTTTTGAGCACGTAAAAAGCACTTTGCCTTTAAAAGTAAATTTTCCAAGGTGTCAGTCACGTTAACGACTCTTTTATCAGAGTAGAATTTGTATTTCAATTAGCAAATCCTCTCTTCCGGATTTGATTATTCTATATCATTTCGCGTATTTGAGGAAATCCCTAATGAAATGAAAGTTAAGCATAAAATTCTCTCTCTTATTCCCCTAGTCTGTCAAAGGGTATTAAAGGTCACCAGTGAAAATCAGGTAGTTTTCAGGGACTATTCCCGTGTAAAAGAAAATTTTCGATCAACTTTGTCTTTAGTCACTAGTAAATAATCGTTAATAATGGCGGATATTTAACTGTTACAGTTGAAACAATTTAATATAGTTTGATAAGCCGACCTTAATTTGTACTCAGATACATCCCTTTACAACTGAACAACTTAAACTTATATCATTTTTTAAATATAGTCACATGACAAAACTGATAAATGATCCCACCCACGCCTAAGACTCATTCCTTTAAATCACTGCTTACCCAAAGATTACCTAAATGCTCGTACTAATATCAGGGAGGCACTTTACGTCGTTGCAACCTAATTGAAGAAAATATATGGCATACTAAATATCTTCAGATATCGTAACAAGTTTCACTTACAATTTAGTCTTTCATCTTTAACCTTCTTCAAATATTAAGGCCGAATCCACTTAGGCCACCATATCCACGGTATGTATTACATGGCAGGTAGATGTATGCATTGTTTCTAATTAGGAGCAATACGAACAAAGGTTATTAGTGGCAATACCACTAAACCAACCTTATAATTACTGGTAGGTTTTTTTTTTTTTTTCAACACGACAGACAGAACAAAACCTGAATGATAAATTTCCAAGAGGATAGCCTACCCGCTATTTCCACATACTGCACTGTCTGTTAAGGTTAACACGTGTTAGGTTGTGCTATTAAAAATGCTTAGATACTCCCTATATATGTAAGGTTGTTGACCTAATTCCACGGACCTAAAAGAATAGGACATGCATTTGCAATTATGAAACACTTTGCAGAGATCCAGTCTCTCCTGGAAAATATTTACCAAACATTTGCATCACTATGCTTACGGGGGTAAATGGTCGATCAACACATTTAACGTCCAAAATACCACTTTATTTTTTAAACTACCAATCAATATTTAAATTATCTTGAGAGCTCCGTTTAGTTATCTCCTCATTTTACCGAGACCATTTCCGAAAAAAAATCTGACCGCTGGTTTAGCTTTTGGTGAAGACTTGAAAGCTTAATTTCCTTCAAATGATAGTCAATTTCCCTAGTAGTGTCTTCTATTAAAACATCATCTATCACATGGTATTTTTCATATACTCTCTCAACGGATACTGTTAAACATAACATTGGCTGAAGGGAATTTACTGTAAGTCATTACACACTCTAATCGACGGAGCGTCCAGAAGCTGTCAGTAAGACGACTCACGTGCGTAAAAAATGTGCCTCTGTTGTGATATCAGTCACGAGTTAAAAATATCAGATCTTAAGCCTCTGCGTCAAAATAGGATTTTCTATCAGTACAGGTCATGATTTACATATTATTTATGCTTGCCATTTATACTTTTGATATATTTGTATATGGTTAATAAAAATATAAGTATTATTCTATGAAGGTAATATTTTGATCCAGAAGAACAATTTATGCGGACTTTTTTGGACTTTGTAGACGTCAGGTTTGACTCAGACATTCAGAGGTGAATGAACGAAGGTGACCGGATGCATAACACGTACTTAGTATAATTTGCTAAGTGGCCATAACATCACTGTAGGCTTCAGGGAAATAACTGCGATTTTTCATTTGGCATAAAACGTAAATTTTGTCTCGTTCCTTGTAGCAAATTTGTTTCAAATCCCTCTCTAAACTTTACAAAAACTGCGACTGTTCGTTAGGAACACAGTATTAAACACGTGTATGCTGTATGCGTGCCCTAAGTTGTAATCCTTGATTCAGTATCGCTCACACAGTTTCCTAGCCCTGGAATTGGCAGAATCTATACTTTATCTTATATGACAACAGATCATCGAGTGACATCAGTCAACTTCTGTAACATTTTTCCAAGTTTTCTTCTATAAAATTCGCCTTCGGTCCTTGCAAAATCTGTGTGCTAACTTTGTTTTTTTTTCACCAAGATTAGATAGTCCAAAACCTCCTCTTCGTGTCAGCTTCCTATTCATGAAATAATCCATTTCAATCTTTTCTTGTTTTTACAAGTGAAATGTTTGCTCCTGATTATCTTCTCCAGTTCTCAGTTCCTTTTTATTGCAATCCCTAATACAGTGATGCCCGCACTTGAAAAAAAGTTTTGAAAAAATATATAAAAAAAAAAAGCAATCAGTGCTGTTTTCCTAAATTTTCCTTCATAAAGTTCCAAATTATATCTGTAGTTTATGCTCTAAATGTTCAAACATTTGTCAACAAAGGCAGCAAAATTTTAGGACTTTCTTTAAATGTCGACGGGAGCCTTAATTTTCAGGCCTAAGATCAGAAAATAACATGCAACAAGAGCGATACTCAGTCGCACCGTGTAATCTTAGATTTCAAATAGGAAAAGGTACCGTATTCAATAATCTCCAAAATTCACAAACCCCTTAAAGAAAACCCACATTCCAAAATTTCTTCCATACAAGTTCCATGTGTTCAAACATTTGTTTAATATTGCAAAATGTTCCCGCTCCGTTTCTGGTGCAGAAAATTCACAGTTTCCTTACACTCAACCAGTGAACGAAAACACCAGGCTTACTTTATCCTAACACTATCATTGCCAGCGTGTTTGGTCTAACGGTAAGAGCATCCGCCTCTCACCCGGAAGAAACTGTCCGTAAAAGCATGTTGAGCTCTTCAAAAAAGTTCATCACGTGACTTTGAAGATGAACACGATCTATCGGTGGCGATATGGCTCCATTGAGTGATGTACTGTTTCTGCTGGGAAGTGAAATTGAAGTTGACCCAAGGGCTAAAAGGGAACTGCATGAGGCCTCCTAATCTGTAAGTTTTTAAAGGGCCAAACCTCTCACCCCAAACTACAGTTTTGGAACCCGGGTACCGGAATTCTCAATTGGCTCAGCTCTTTGATTGACAGCTAATTCAAACAATGCAGCGTGTCAAAGCTTATATTACACAGCATGAACGGTACTGAGAGTGTTTTGATTAGTCTAAGTTTTTCTATACTCACCCTGAAGCAATGAACTGAGCTTGTATCTGGATGGGGATGAATTTCAGACAATTGTGGGAGGGGCTTGGTTAGAAGAACTGGTACTGTTTGGGGTGAGAGAAAAGGTCCTTTAAGATTTTTGAATAAATGAAGAAATCCTTTGTTCTCGGGTTTCATTTTCTCTTTTTAAGCATAAAATACCGGTTCCGAAGTCTGACGTTTGACGACCTTCGTTGAGCCTGGACATTCAGTAGGCCCTACAGGCTTATCACACTGCAGTCAGCGTGCGGTAAGGGTGAAGTAGACCTACTTCATTACGCTGGGTTGACTTCCTAAAATTTTGCACGACCACAGTTACTGATCAATATTGTATAATACACTCGTCTGATGAACCGTTACAAAAGTTTGAAAAATGGTTTAATCCAACTAGTCTAACTTTTTACAGTGCGATTGCTACTTGCTTCGCTATTTCGCGGAATCGTTGAGTGTGCTCACCAAGTTACTGATGCTGGCCCAGCCTTTGATTGTCCCGCTATTTTAGTTTGGTTACAGTTATTCTCGCTTTACGGCCGTTCTAATTTAAGACAGAAATCTGAATCAAACCTTTCACAATAATATACGCCCTGATTGAAGTCATTACAGTTTGATAATTGCTCACAAGGGACTCTCGAAGAAATCAGTTTTCCCTGTCTGCATATATACAGTACGTATGGAGAGTCCGACAAAAGACTCCCGTGTACTATCAACGTCACGTGACTGACGAAAACCGGAATCTCAAAATAAGCAGTCAGTTCGCGGAGTTTCCAAACCAGGGAAAGGTATAATAACTATGATCTAACTAACTAACTAACTAACCAAACACTATCTTTAACATATAACCACTGCAGGTCTACTCTCTCTCTCTCTTCTCTTCAATGCTCGCAACCAGTTCATCATTCGTAACGTGAGACTTGTTACATTCTGCAACGAGTGACTTCATGAACTGGATAAAGTAATTGTAAATCCACCTTTTTCTTTCAAATTGTAAAGCAAAGGGCACGGCAGAAACATTTGCAGCATGACCAGAAAGTACCCCGTTTTTCCATGTGGTGGCGCTATTTGTTTATCGCAGAGCCAACTTATCATTTGCACAATTGTCCTATAGTTGTTTATGAAATTGTATAAGTGTATGGTTTGCCAGAATATATATTTTAGTGTTTGATTCCATTTGTCATTTTAACTCCAATTGTTACAGCTCGAATCCCTTTGTGATTAAGCAAGTTAAAATTTAGTTTAAAAATGGTCGATTTTGCGATAATTTTTGCATTGATTTATTCAATGCACCATTCACAATCACTGTATGCTTCATTCAATTTAAAACCGTACAAGATTTACATGATCTTATTTTTTTTTCTTGCAGAACATGTACGGAGAGGGTCTGCATAGTGAGAGATATGTAGGCCTTCAAAAAAGTAAAAACCCTCATCACATATTATTGTGTAATCGAGGATTGACGACACACCGACGTCATGTCCGAAGGAATATCAGTGGAACATGTGTTCGCAGTACTGGTCTTTGTGTGGGACACATGGATCTGTGCGGTGTGGCAGTACATCCCCTCCCCCCCCCCCCCCACGTTAGCAGATCAATTGCGCGCGTATCCGATTGTGGCATCAGGTGGTACTATAGATAATAACCTCCCGATGAAATTGGTTCTATGTAGAAGTCACTTGGGATTAATATCAAGGACAGAAATTGACTGAAAAATTAGAAAATGAAAGAGCACATAAAATGACGAAATGTTGATAAAAATGCCACGTAATGGTTTCGTTGAAGACTGATGCAATGCTAATATTGGGCTACTTAAAGATATAAAAATGTCTCTCTTTTGTCTTAGTTTCTCCATGCCCAAATATTTCAGAGAACCAGTACTTGTTGTACGTGAGATGAGTTTCTTTCAGCAAAACCTGGGCAAGTAAAATAAGAGCAAATTGAAGACCTTCGGGGGAGACGGTCCCTTGATCCTTTCTTAGAATAAAGTGTTATATATGGCCTAACCATGTTTTAAAGATTTAATCATTGCCCTACATGCCCATGGAATCTATCATTGTGCTATATTTGCCCCTAGAATATATCTTATCATCTTTATACAACACTTGCTACTGACCTGTTTATCTTTCAACTCTCTTAGGAAAATAGCAGGGAATTTCCAAGCAAGTTTTCCTTCAGTGGCTGGACTGTAATTTTCCTCGAAATAGTTCAATTGAAAATTCCTGCTTTGTTACAAATTGACGCTAGGTGTTTTCCATAAAGTTAATTTTTAATAAACAGTACTGCTTGCGTGGTAAAATCAGCAGATCAGGGAGTTGCTCGAGCAACTCCCTGGTAAAATTCTTTACAGGCAAGAAAGGTAAAGCTGACCTAATAACCATGGACAAATCCAAAGTATCTGAGCTTAAAGTGTACCTCAAGTCAAACCAATAAAAAATATGTTACATAACAAGAAAAATTAATTCTAACAGTCTTACTCTCATCTTTATAGGACATTCTTAAGCCGAGACATAAATTGTTGGAACTTATTCACTAAAAACAAACTAGTCCATTGTGCAATAATTTGTGACTTTCTCGTGGTAAAACCCTCATACGCTGCTTTGTTTTTCTTTAAAAATTCAAAATGTTATACCCCATAAGATAAAGAGTTTTAACACACCTTGGTAGAAGGTGCGGTAATTTTCAAAATAAATAAAGAAATACAAAGGTTGTGATTTGAATAGTGCAACAATTACATCACAAAATAATTCCCTATAACATACCATTTTATATCTCAGCTCAAGAGTGCCCAATGAAGATGGTACTTAGACCGTTAAAATTCATTTTTGTGCTATTTAATGTATATATTTTGTTATTTTTTGACTTGGGCTGCACTGTAAAACTGAATAACAAGCTACCAAGTACGCTACTACCCATGTTTGACCCAACCTCGAAGCCACATGCAACCTCTGCTGATGAGATACATCGCTTCAAACGTCACTACCGATCGGGTTATCTGCTCGGTCACGGCATATTGAAGTCATATTATTTACTATAGAAGTCCAACAAAGTGAGTTAATCAATAGCTTTCCGCGAAAAGCAAATTAATACGTGATAATGTCGAACAGCTTTCGTGCATTTTCTTTTTCTACTGCAAGGGGAACGGAAAGGGAACAGAATTGGTTATTCTGGCTTCAAATAACAAGATCAACACATTTTTGGTTGCCACCTGTGGATAAAAACTGATTTGACTTCAATAGCTGGGTCATATTGTTCATGTAAATTGGTAATATAGAATATTCCGTGATAAGTATCTTTTAGTGCTGTCGGGACTGGTTACAAACTTAGTATACGTTAGACTCACCTCTGTTGTGATATGCCACTGCTATTTTGTTCCCTAGATTTTCAAAATCCTAAGAAGCGCTGAGCGAGCGCTGTTTTTCTTTTCATATGAAAGCGTATATTATGACATTATTATTATGACTATATTAGGACATGAAAGATTTGAAGCGTTTACATACCAAACGTAGCCCATTTAAAGACGTACACAGTGATGTTTGTGCACGGTACTGGCATTTTCATACTCTGAATTTCACGCCCTATTACCTATAAAGTGACCATGGCGTACATAGATCTTTAAAGTTCGTTTCATCCTGGGATGTCGCATCAGTGTTCAACACTGTTCAAATTGGTAGAATTTGTAGGATACAGCTTCAATTCAGTCGCGTATCTGATAACTGAGCCTCTTGGGCAGTTGGTGGTTTTTGGAATGCGCCCACGGTCATATGATGAATGGAGTTCAAGAAATGAATCACATGATGTAACTGTGTCTATGTCTCCTCGCTCCAGGCTCGTGTTACAGATCTCTCTTCGAGGACTGATCATTGTTCCGAAGTGTTGTGTCCCCGAAGAGTCATATTCTAAGAGGCCGTTGCAACGAAATGTCATTATTCCGAACGAAAAGTTCTGGTCGTCATTCCGAATGGTTGCTATTCCGAATTAGGACAGGGGCGTAATTCCGAAAAAATAAGGGTACTTTTCCCAATTAAAAGAAGGGTTTAAGGTCATAACAGGATTGGTATGTTAGAGGGGTACTCATCCTAAGCATTTTGGTGAAATTTGCATTTAGATCCGATGTGTGGTTCTCAAGATATGAGCCTGTAAAGTTGTCCCATTTTCAACAAAAAGTGAACTTGAAGCAAGCACATATGACATCACATCCCCACATTAGAGCACAGTCTTTTGTTTTTCTTTCAACTTCAGACTTGATTTCCTACTCAACAATCACACATTATTAAAATGTGATTGCATAAGTGGCATGAGAACTTTACAAACTTTGTATCCCCCACAGGGAGGTCCTATTCCTATTAACTTCCAGGTCAACAAAACAGTCTGATAAAACAAAGTGAAACAAAGCATTCCTTGTCATTGTGAGGAAGTGATAAAAGCTCTGCTGCCCTCAAACTCACTTTTGAATACAAATCTACTTACTTCATTTTCCAATATGTCAAGAAATACATGTCCGATTTGAATCAAACTTTCACCACACTATGAAGATTTGGTTTCTTTTTCACATATGAAAATTAAATTTTTGCTCAAACCTTCCCTTTAAGAGTCCCCGGTAGCATACAACCAGCATATTTCAATATGTGAATAAGTAACCTTACTTTTTATTCGGAATAACGACCCTTATTCTCCTTTTGGAGCAACCATAGAGTTCATCGGAATAAAACCACTACTTTTAATTCGAAATAACGACCTAGTCTTTAATTCTAAGTAACGTCCCTTGCTACTTTCGAAGCAACGATTTGGAAAAATGCACCCATTCGGGATAACGACCCTGCAAGCTTTCGGGGTAATGACCCTTCGGAAAGACACCGACACAATATCAAGGTCATGTGTGGTATCTGTTTTTTCATTAAGTCTAGAATGAAGACATATATGACAGACCAATGATGTAAATGATCTGCGGGCCGTGAGGTTGGTTACGTATTGTCCTTCAGTGGACGTATAGCTTCTTCGGGAAGCAATTCATCGTTTGGTTTCGCCGAACGGCCCTTTGCCAGAGCCGTGAGAACTTTAGAAAATGTCTTTTGGTAGAGATATCTGTGAAGTATCTGTTCTTTTCATCCAGTCGAGAATGGAGCCCTACATGACAGACGCATGATGTAAATGGTCTGAGGAACGTGAGGTTGGTCAGTTAAGTGTTGTCCTTTAGTGGACGTAGATTTTGCGAAAGCAGAACTCTTTCGGGGTGTTATTCGGTTTTGCAGAACGGCTCTTCGCCAGACAGTCTGTGGGAATGTAACAAAAGTAAGTGTGTGGTTATTTCTCTCCCTGGTCTTTAACCAGTTTCCTGCATAGACATACAGAAGGCTCCAAGCCCTTTCTTCCTGACCCGTTGTCCCTAATAATGGGCATTACATTAGAAATGGTTGTTTCAGGATTTGGAAGTGTCAGCGAATAAAACAGCTAGAACAGGTAAAAAAATACTTTACCAGTTAGAGGATACGAAAACAGCAAGTAACATTAAAAGGGTAATACATTCAGCCATGTTGAATCGATGTAGTATAGACTGTCCTGTTTCATGATTACCTCTTGAGGTCATATGACATTTATTTTGTTCTCAAAATTGTGAGATTTAGTAAGAGTAACTGCTCGGTATAACTTGCATATGCAAAATTGAAGTCCTAAAATATCGTTATACTTTGAAGCGACAAAGGAAGAAAATTGTGAGACTTAGCTGCTGCTTCAAATTGAATTTGAGGAGACAGCTCTTGCCCTTTAAGGAATGAAGCTTGATACGTGATTCTCAAATAAGACAATTTATGTAGAACAATGAGTGTCTTGGTCATACTGACTTCTCAATGTAAAGTAAAGGGTTGAATTTAAATATATATTGATATTCCTATAGTTTATTCAAGCAGTGTCAGTGACTTCTATTGGGACAGCATATTGAGTTGATTTCTCTTGTATAAAATATTGTTCAGTACAGGAAAACCCAACTGACCTTTTTATCTCAAAACGTCATTTTCCGATTTTCTCAAGGCGCCAGGAGTGTAACAAAGATGGTGTCAAGGGGGGTGGTGTCATGGGGGGTTTGGGACAATACATGAGGGAAAAGTCTAAGGATAGAGAGAAAAAACCGTTATTTTGGCAACCCCTCCCCCATGCAGTGGCGAAGCTGCCATATGGTCAGGGGTGGTCGCCCCCCCCCCCCCTGACGGACCAAAATCGTCTGTTGGCGCCCTTTTTAGGTTTTCTCTCAACATACTTTATTCTTGCACCATTATTGGCAAAAGACACTTTAATGGCGTTTTGTAAGGCCCAGATAACAAAATGCTCAAACAGCCACCAGTAACTGTTACTATCTGCACTTTATTTTGATGAAAAGGGTTTTTGTAATATAGGGAGAGGTTTTGCCGAAACGTATCTAAGTGCTCTGTACGCACTAATGAATGTTGTCGCTGTGCTAAGTTGATTGCTTCCACACCAAGCGTGATTATAGGCTTACAAAATACACCGACTAACATTAAATTCACCCTCCCGGCCAATAAAAGATTTTGCAAAGTGCGCAACAATAATTGTCGCGCAAATAGCCCTCTTGTTGTCAACATAAACAATAAAAAGAGTTCATAAAGATACCAAAAAAGCTTCCACAACATTTTTCAAAATCATTTGAAGGGAACATTAAGGTTAACAAAAAATAAAACTGTTATCATATTGGTAATGATTTTAGGGTTTTAGTGAGCAGTTTCCATTTTGTATTCTTCAAGTGACCATTCTCATGATAAATGGCTATTTCTGACACTGCACGATAATCCAATGAAAATGCTTGTTTCTGTACTTTCGTGGTCTCAAAAGCCAGAAAATTGCATCTAATAAGCCTAGGTTAAGTCTACTTTTATTTATTATGAATTCGGCATCTAGAGAGACATGTAGACCTTTTGCCTTGGCTATCTCTTTCAATGTACTAAATTAATGGCTATTTCAGAGTGGTCACATGATGTACTTATCTTCATTTCCAGATGCCAAAAATGTACACCGAACGGTGATTTATATCCATAACTTTTCTCCCCTGTAAGATTGCTTGCTATTTAGCTGGAGCAGGTTTAATCTTCATCTTCACAAAGTAGTTCATTGTTACAGTAAAATCTTAAATCGAGTCCTGACAATAACACAATTTTTCTTTTCGAAAACTCCGCCGAATTCGAAAAAGGTACAGTTGTTAAGTCAATTTGGATTGCCATATTTATGCAAACGTTTAAGGAACACAAAGGGTGGTCGGGTATTCTATACCATATTCAGAATAGGTGTAGTGTTTATAAAGTCCTCTTGAATGCTTGCGAGCAGCTTCGACCAACCACTCCATTTCTCTCAAAAACCTATTTAAAATAAATAGCTTCCCATAAAAAACTCATCCACTTGTTAAGAAAACTTGTTTCCTCCCTAGTCTCCCCCTTTGTAGATGGAGAGACTTAAAGGGGTTGTTACAGTATCACCTATTATTTTTAAGGATATGACTGTGTCTTTAATACAACCAGTCTGTTGATTGAAAGTTGATATTGATTCAAACTGTAACTTCACTTTGATTCGTCAATAATGGTTTGAGCAATTAGTTTTAAAGCCAAGTAAGTTCAAAGAGAGTATTTGAAGGCAATTTGGAAATATTTCAACTCGATTTCAAGATTGTGTAACGTTTTGTAAGAACTTAACCACATAGGCCTAGCTGTTTTTACTGAAACTGAAAAATGTTCTACTAGAGTATGAGAAGGTACATTATTTTGAAGACCCTGTAAAAGCAAATGTAATAACCTACCTTCGCTTTCTATTTTTAATTATTTGACAATATTTCCATCTCATAAGTTTCAAAATTGATGCTGTGTACTTCAGTACTTCGTTTGCTTAGCTTGGTTGTTTATTCGATCTTTGTTTCATATCAAGAACTTAACCCCTAAGAACTAGAGAGATCTGTAGGATTTTGTTGACGGTTTTAAAATAAATTTGGAGTGACCGCGTACAGTTCTCTTTAAATGTTTCGCAAAAGAGCTCCTCTCAGTTTGCAATGGCCATGGCAAAATTTCATTCTTTCGGGATTCAAATTATTCAGCACGCTGTGAAAACCCTTTCAGTCTCTTAAAAGAGAATAAAAATAAATCAGCAGTAATCGAAATACAAAATTTTGTTTCACAAGTGGTCGATGTTTAACGAAGAGCAGTTTTGGTATGAAAAGGCTACCGGGCAAACTGAAATGGGCTCTTTTAAAATCAGAGGTGGTGCATCATAAAGAGTCAGGTACCTTGCGTCTTTTGGGGGGATCGCTCTCCTCAGTACTGAAAGTCTTCCGACTTTGGGTAACATTTCAAAACTGTTAACCCCCCCACAATGCCACACACGCTTCACCGAATTTTGTTCTCCAAAACTCAAACCTTTTGACTAACTTTTTGATATTTTAACCCATTTTTTAAGTGTATAAAGATGCTCTTAGAAAATTTGCTTGCTCTACCCTTTGGAAAGTTTACTTCTAACGAAAATAATAAGTTTTTGTTCTTCTTTGACACTGGTTCACTCTCTCCCCCGTTGATAAATCCTGTTATCGCCACCCACCCTCGCTTGCCAGTTTGTTCAGCAATTGAGAATTTATGGCTTTAGAAGTTCGAAAGCGCAGTGGCGCGTCGTTTAAACCTTGTAATAGTAAAAATCAGTCCACAAGCTTTGCAAAAAGAAAAGTTCTCTTTTCAAGTTAATTTCCTTGGAATCTTGTTGTAGTACTTTAAAACAGTTTCCTGTGAACCTACTAGTACGTAGTGAAACGATAACCCATAGATGAATGAAATGAGAAATGTGACTTTTTAACATTATAAACGTGGCCCTTGGTGATAGGGGCGAAAAAGATGTTGATTACCGTACTAGAGTTTGAAGTTTAAATTCAAATCAAATAAATGTAAAGGAAAAATAAGAGACAGACTCCCTTGAAGAGGAACTGTGAGGTATCGCAGAGGATATTTTTCAAGTTTTAAGTATTTTCTTGCTGGAAAATTTGACAGAGTGAAATGCGACACTTTGTTAAAGATTGGGAAGATCAGTTTAGTTACAACGATATATCAGTATACTGAAGTTTGTGGTCACCGTGTCACCAATCTTGCTCATCAACCGGGAGGAAGAAAGCACGTTTATATTTACGAGCCACGGTCCTCCCTGTGACAATAAGTCGGACATGAAGGCATTCATCTTCATGTCGAGTTTAAGTACTGTCTGGTACACTCGATGACTGATGGTGGTTATAACGATCAGTTTGAGTTTGCAAAATACACTTACAACCAAGCATTAACAACTCACTCAATGAAAGGGACCAGGCTCTTCTTGTTGGACGTTCTTACCTGGAAAACTTTTCTTTTCTTTGAAAAACTGGAAGAAAAAATGGCGAAAACCTTTCCACATCCAGGGAGTTGCAATTCCCTGCCACATCTTAACATATATCGCACTCTTTTAGAAGCCTAAATCTCCCTATCTCTCTCTCGGCGCTCGGCTGCAGTCTCTTTAACACCTTGCCTGGCAAAAGGTCCTTTCATGAAATGAGTAAAGTGTAATGAAGTTAACGTTGCCAAGCGTGACTTTACCACGGACTTCCCATAAAAATGGGCAGATTATGTAATGCGTACGTCCTATGGATGTTTTCGCCACATCTGGGGAAAAAGACGAACCAAAATGGCCGCCGGGAAGCTATCATTTGTATGATTTGATGACGAATCTTTCATATTTTAAACCAAATTTTAATTGAATGGGAAACAATATCACATTCCTGCAATACGTGTAGTGATTTCGACCTTACCTTGCAATATTTCGAAAATAGTGTCAACTTCTTGCAAAATCTGTTGTTTTGAAGTACTTGAGCCAGTCCAAACTTTCACACACGAAACCATAGCAGACAGTAATCTTGCTACACCTTTACTCACACGTACGGTATCGTCGATCTACACACTTTAGAGCAGTATGCTCTCTCCATGTATACAGGAGGTTCGTTTTTGCCATCTGAGACCGGTTTATATATGAAAATTGTCCAATTTACGTTACTTGGAATTCGTACATGTAGCCGTAAAAGCCATATTGAATTAGAAAAATACTCAGTCTGTTTAAATGTAAAGTGCAAATTCATTTTTGCCCTGCCTTTACTTTGTTTCACTCCCCCTGTCTTCATGTCTACATACTAAAATATCGTCTTACACCAACCTTTTAAATATGATCTTCCTATAGAAAAAATTGTAAAAAAGCGGGAAACATAAACAAATTTGCCACTACCGTAACTCACTAGAAAGGCAAAGATATTAAAACAGATAGTTGCACATCAGTTTGACTTATTTTTCATTAAATAACAATAAAACCTCCCAATGAAAACACTTCTCCTTTCCCAATTTCCTCGAAATAAGGCTCTAGTGTCTTATTAGGATTCGCGATGCCTAAACCGAACTTTAAGTCCTCCGGATAGTATTTTTTTTATTGAATGTGCAATAACTTACGAACTGTAAAATGAAGTACAACATTTGCAAAATGTCGTTATAGCTCCACCCACACAGTGGGTATGGTTTATTCGGTAATGTGGGGTGAAATGTCTCTCCCTCTTCAGCATACATGTTACGATTCAACCAGCTTTGGTGACGTTTGGCCACTTTTTGGAAATTTAGTTTATTTTCATATCTTTATAACCGGATTTTCCAGAAAAAAGTAAGATATTTTTCAAAATAAGACAGTGCAGTAGCTAATTTTTAAAAAGGAATTGCTTGGCAAATAGAAACACAGTGATTCGTGTGTTCAAACAAATTTGAAAATTTCAATTGATGTAATTTCCTTTGCTCCTCGAATGTACTTTGTTTTGAGGAAAGATAAGCTACTGCTGGTGTTTATTTTTGAGTCTGCAAGGTTTAATGTTTAGAGTTGTTTCCTTTGTTGACCAGGTTGATGCACATTACATTTCATTTCAGCAGAAGATGTGTGACACGCAATCAAAAGTAGGGGCTTCATTTGTTAGTTAAAGACCATAATTATTGATCACCAAAGAAAGAACCATTCAGCCATTATTTCATATCCATTATGGTTCCCAGGACGCAGTCCTTTGCAGTTGAACAAATTTGAAGTAACACACACACTCCATGACTGAAGTATTTTGAGGTTTGAACAATGATGACAATCTTTTGAGGTTTGAACAATGATGACAATCGATACATTTTTTTTATAAATTATGTTTAAATACTCATTTTAATCCATTATTTTAGTGCACTAAAAGGCATATACCCAAAGGGATATGCGTAGATTTGTATTGAGAAGAATTGCTAAAGTGTTCTGAATTTTTAGTGATCTTCACATCAAGATCCCTCTACATGTCACAGGAACAGCTTTAAAGAAGAGTTAAAAAGTCTGTAATAATTGCTAGCGTCGTGTTCTATATGTGATCAATGCGACGCTTATCTAGAACAAAATGCGGTTTGTATGAAAGTCTTTATTCTGTTTAGCAGCGATAATTGTGTCAAATGCTATATCATATTCACCTACATCCTGCATTTTAACATTTATTGCAACTTTTTTCTTTTATGTGTATGTTGACTGGGTTCACGTGCACTTTAACTTAAGTGTTTCAGTTTAAAACTACAATTCGCCTCTGGTTCTTTCTTATACGGTTAGGCTTTCAAAACGTTAAGTGGGTGCAATTAAAGATTATGTGCCATGTTCTATTTAAAACGCGTAACACTTTCTGTTTAAACGCTTGACGCAAACTACATTTATTCATATTAGGTGATAATCCGTAACTCCCATTGAAAAATTCCCACCAGGTGTTCGGTTGTTAACTCAAAATGAACACACAGTAACCAATAAGCCGACGGTAATTTAAGAAAAAAATAGCAGGGAGAAATTAAAGGCCTACCTGTTCTAAGATCACTGCACTGACGACTTAATGCAATTTTTCATCTTTCTAAATTGAGAGGTTTCTTTTTTTTTTCAAAATGACGTGTCCACACTAAACATAAGGAAAATACGATAAATAAGATTCGTGGAACTGGGCAGAGTTAAAGCCGACCTGGAAGCCATTAACAGTCCCACATGTCTGTAGTCCAAAATTGATAGTGTTGGGTACTTTAGTCAATACTAACTTTCACATGAATATCACTATGACAGTAACCAATTGCATCGCCTACATCGACCCCAATTATGCATTATCATGCGTTTAAAGCACAGGTCCACAGTTGATTCAATCCCAAAACACGAAATATTTTAATGCTACCTGCGAAATGCTCCTATTACTCGTGATTGCAGGTGGTCAGAAATTCACTGTAATCCAATACCTTGGCACTTGAAGTTGTACGTCATGGCGTGACTCAGACGCGAAAAACGTGGCACCCTTCCCCCTGAGGAAAAATTGCTTAAAGTTCAAAAAGTGAAGCAGTAAGGACTGCCGTCGTGTAAACGTTCTCTTTAAATAATCACAAGTAATTGGACGGGGGGGGGGGGGGGTCTGTATAAAATACAAATGTAACCCGATCTTGAAAGGTAACAGGTAAATCTTAGATTGCTTTTGGATGAAAACCCCACATTTCTTTGACGCGGCCAGGGATCGACGACTCTGTAAATTTACCGGTAACTAAGTTTCATTACCTTAACACCCAAGTGCACTTTCGAGCATTTGTAGGGAAGATTTTCGTTTATTAAAAAGCTGGAAGGATGCATTAATCCATATGATCCCATCGGAATCCCTTTTTGACGACGTATGCAATATTGCCAATAATTAAAGGAGGGATTCCAGTCAAGATGTTCCATTGCAAAGTGTATTCTTTTATACCAAAACATCTCTCAGTTTCTCCGCCAACAAATCATATTTACAAACATGTGAGAGATTTTCAAATGGGCCCCTTTAACTTGAAATTTCACAAATAAACATAAATATCAAATTATGTACCTTCTACTGCATAGACAGTAATTCAGCCAGTCAGTCTGTTTGTCTTCCAGTTGGTTAGATATATGAAGTTTTACTGATCAGCTTCTAACCAAGTGCTTTAAGCCTTCTTCCAGTTGTGACTCACTTAATTGTATTCCCTATTCCAATGCTTATAATGAGCACCATAATAATTTTCAGTTTTCGGTAAGACCCGGCCAGGAGTCGAACTCCAGACCGCAAGTCGGATGACCTAACCACTTGAACAAACAGTGGGACCTTTAGAAGGGAAATCTAGAGCGTTTGTTTTCCTAAGAACGTCTCGGTAACGGAAAAACAAGCTAAATGAGTAGAACATCCAACTTGCAGCTTTCATGTTTGGAGTTCAACTCCTGGTTGAGTCATATAGACGTAGCCGACAAGAGCTTGTGTTTAGTGAGTGTAGGCAGCCATTAACGGGCTCCATCGGCCTTAAATCGTTTTCATTTTCAAGCCCTCATATTCAGTGGAACTGTTGGAATCAAAATTCAATTTTGTGTACAACCATCCATAATAGAGGTAAGCAAGGAAATTGAAAGATTAAAAGGTGATAGACCCAAGTTATGGCCGATTGAAATCAGTCCATCATTTGCTGTCCGGATTCGTCTATACAGAAGACTTTAAAAGTGAACCTAACCTACTGTCCTTGCCCATAGCATTACCGGTACGCAATGAAGTAAGAAAAACAAGCCAGTAGACCCCAACTAGAAAAAGGGCTTGGACTTAAACCAATTGAATGGAAACTGGGCCGTAAAACTTCATCTAAAAATTGACTCGGTAACTGAAAGCCAGGAGAAACACGTTTAGTATATTTCTTAATTCTCCTGACAAAATCAATCATTGCTGAAAATTTAAAGAGCTGGACCAAGGAAGTTCGTCTTTGACGACTTAATGATTACATGCTCTCCTTCATCAGTGGACAACAACCCGTCTGCCCAGACATTTTTAGAGAAACAACCGACCCTTGGGAAGACATCGTGTCTAGAGTACGAAATTTATACATTTCGTTGCAAGGAGAGCTAAGCAATATTATGTTGTAAAATAATAATCAGGGATAAATATTTTATGGGAATTAAGGGTCAATTCCCCCCCCCCCCCCCCCCGTAGAAGATGGCTCCAAAGTCATTTAAAAGATCTATGCGATCCGTTTTTCTGTTTTGTAATGAGATTGAAATATATCAGCCTGCGGAACTCTCAGTAGACAGCGATTCATAGTCTGAGGCACGAGTTTTCACATTGAGTGTAGAAATCAGGAACATTAGATAACTACAAGCAACTGGCAGTCCGTGATCTTACGCCTATTGCTGGCAGTTAACGCTCGGATGACTCGCATTGCCAGGAGATATATTTGTCTAAAATGATATTAGCTGTAATTCCACACTGTTAATTGTCTGATGCATGCATGAAACTTAAACGATCCTCTGAAGGATGTGCCTATAGTTGTTAAACTTAGAAGGTCTTAATCTGATAAGAACACATTCAAATGGGAAACATTTTTTCCTACTCTGTGAAGAAAAAACTCATGAGCCGAAATAACTAATTTCAAAATGCTGGAAAAATGCAGAAAACTGAGTTATGTAAATCGTACATATTAAAGTTTGGAAGAGTTGTGAAAACTTCCATGTTTCATGACAAAAAAAGCACACTATATCAAGTGTACCTAGAGACGAATGTGATATTTGTATCTCTAAATTTTGAAACCCAGAGTATAGGCTATAATCTTTGTGTTACTTCCAACAGTTATGTTTTGTCTGTGATTTGAAGTTTTATGAAAGGTACTTGAAGGGAAATAAAGGGGACATTTTGAGATTAAGCAGTTCTTTCAAATTATCTTGGGGGACGTTTTACGCAACGCATACTTTTTCTCCTTAATTATTGCTCTTTCAAATGATGATTAAACGATGAAATTACTGAACCCCTACACAGAATCCCGTCACAGACTCTTTGCAACTGATTAGAGGGATCGCTCTCGGCTATTTAACAAAGTATAGAAAGGCCCTGTAAGGCGACTAAATGTTCTAATTAACAAAACAGATGATATCTGCCTCGAGGAATTACTGGAAACGGTATCTTAGATGCACAATAGCTAAAGGAATATTAAGGAAATACAAATAAAAACGTGTATGCAAGATTTATAAAGCGCATTAGTCTTGGAAAAATGCTTGTTGAGGAACACGTTTTTCCTGTGATGTAGTAAAATTTGAATAATTAAAGCCTTGGGAGAAGTGTGAGATGGGAAACTTTAACGAAATGCTCAAATGAATGTGTCATTGTATTTACCGGAAAAGATTTCAAAAGAAATGGAACTAAAAATTCGTAGCATATCAACTGTAACAATACCAACCCTTTTTATTTGTAAGTAAGGTTCCATTTTAGGAAATACAATAACTTACAAAACACCTTACAAAAATTTCTTGGACAAAAGTAAAAATTCTCTAAAGATAAGTATGTCTGAAGAAGTAGTTTGCATTGATTTATATTTCACTCTGAGATATGATAATGTTGCACTGTAGTTGGAATTGCAACCGACGGGATAGAAAATCAAATATCTATTTTTTATTTTATTTTTTTTTTTACAAATTAACTTCATACCAGGATTATATGACAACCTCTCAACGGGCGATCAATATTGTAGAATTCTTGAATTTTGAAAGAAAGATGTTTTTAATCCTGTTAATTACCTTGCTCGGATAAAGAAGAGCCTCAGTAGCTGATCTTATGTAAGTTGCTTAAAGGTTTCAACAGGATTTTATATTTTGATGCAGTGCTAGAAGATAAACTTTTTCTTAGCAATAACATGTTCCAAAATTAAATTAAATTAAATTTCAACAATAGAACAAAAATGAGCATGAATTTAACACTTTAACATTGTTTTAACAAAGTTTTGACTACACAATTTTTTCAGCACAAAGCTGTTTCACGTCAAAACACAAATTTTTCAAAATGTTGATGGTCTGCATAGAACGATGTCATCAATACAAACAATAGCTATCAATGTGCCTCTTTAATTAAGAAAAACAAAATTGCTTGCTTAGTTGAAGATTATAAAAAAACTGATATGCATTTAAATAGCACAAAACATCCAACCTCCCGGTCATGGGAACGTTAAAGGAATAACCTTGATTATCTTTTAAATTTTGTAATTAATCATTCTCTGAATTACTTGCAAGAAATGGCGTCTGGGAGTGTGAAATGTTTATTACCTAAAACTAAATTTAAAATAAATAAATTGGTTATTTCATTTATTGAATAAGGGTCCAACATATTATTGCTTTGTAAGTCAGATAAATTTGCTCAAATACAATATAAAATTTTCCAAATAATGCAGCTTTCATTGCATTGTTATATTTAAAGATGAAAATTTGTAGTCAGGGTTAAACAGTTGGACTTGAATGGCATCGCACAAGTTAAACGTTATTAGTCATCAAAACAATGTATCTTTAGACATTGATTCTATGATTTAGAGGAAATATTAATTATAGTTCTCGACATCTGTTAATTTTTTCTTGCAATAATTACATTTTTGGTAACGATGCATGCATACACATGATTTGAATATGCTTATTTGGTCAGAATATTAGCTATTCGATTTGGCGTCACAAAAGTAACGTCGTCTACTACAACTTCCACTCGACTCTTACGCTATTCATGATGTTTTCATTAAATGTATATATTTTTTGTAAGTTTTCTGTTTGAATTATGAGAGAGACATCGAATAATCCGGGAAGGGGAAAATGATTGTCACCTACATTTAAATTTATACCTTTCGGTTAAATAAATCACGTGTTGCTAAATGATGGTATCAATTGTACTTGTTAGCAACCTTTTGCAAGGTAACTTTTATACCCTCCGGTGAACTGGGAAATGCCGGAAACATGTATGTAAGGAAACGGATGTAAATAGAGAATCGATTGGTTTAATATTGTCTGCTGTGTCAAAGAGCGAATTGGCCCTATAGACGAATCCGATTAGCGCCTGTTTTAGAGACTGTAGGCAGTCATTGGTGGGGGTCCATCAGCCTTTAATCGTCTTCATTTATTGTCTATGTGAATTTCAAATCCTCATATTCAGTGAAGTAAGGAAAATTAGGATACACCTCAGTGTACAACCAAGGTAAGGAAGCAAATTTAAAGATTAAAGGTGATGGACCCCAGTAATGGCCGACTAAAATCAGACCATCACAATCTGTCCGGATTCGCCTATAGGGGATGGCATATTTTTTCTAATTGTAAAATTTTTTACTAGGTGAATCCTGATAATCGGCGGATGTCGAAACCGTTTGCTGTCACTTATTGCGAGATTTCCAAGAAATAGAAATGTTTTTTTTTTTTTTTAACAAAATAATGTTTACCGACATAATGAAGTTAAGTTTGCGAATTTAAGTTCACGCACGCCTCTTTCATGGATACTGACGCGACATCACTCTTATTAAAAAAAACACATCATGTCATTTGTTTCAACAATACAAACAGAACTAGAAATGTGGTTACAAAAATCGTAACCACTTACTGTCCATGATTGTTTCTGTGCCATACTTATTTTGGTACGTACTAAAGCTTAGAATATCGTCCTTTCACGCTTGTATGCCGATGTGATATAATCAATGCAGTACTGTGTTGGCTTCTTGTTGTAGATATCAATCCTTGTTACTTTCGACTGGGAATCTCGTGATACACATGAATGATGCAGGACATCACTATTTCTCATAATGCTTATCAGGCTAATTGAAGCATCACCACCTATAAGCTATCATGCAATGCCGATGTAACGGCAGTGATCAACCGGAAGTCGCAAAGTATGCCTACAGTGCTCACAGTGGTACTGCAAGTAGGGTTACTAGACGTTCGGTTTTACCAGGACACGTCCTCTTTTTATTGTTTCGTGCTGGTGTCCGGGTGGTTTTGTAAAATTACCGCCACTATGTCCGGATTTCATGTATTTCTCACATGATCTGACAGGTTTTCTCTAATTTTGCTTTAATCAATTTAGAAGAAACTCTAGTAAAAGCAACACATATTGCACCATTTTGCATCAAGATACCATTGAAAATCAACAAAATTGCCGAACTCCCACCCCTCCCCTCCTCTTAGACCCATCACCAGGGTGGCGATGCATGTCCTCCTTGCGAGAAAATAAATACGCATATGGTAACCCTAAGTGCAGACAAAAAGAAGAGTATAGACCCCTACTCTAATTCTGAGAATGACCATCATTCTGAGAATGATAATATACACAAGCAGCGGTGGGCCTTTGGGCGCATGTAATGCCCATGGACTTCCTATATATAAATGGACAGAGGACAATGGGGTAATTGCTCGCCCCCGTTCGAACCAAAAAGACGTAGCAAGATGTCACCGACTGCTAGACCCAGAAAAAGCTTTGTTTAACTTATACTTCCTACATACAGTACATTGACAGAGCACACTGCAATAACGTCCTATGCATAGATTGTCACTACCGAACTAGTGATTAAGATGGCTGCCTGCTTTGGTTTTGTGCGTAGAGAAGGATAAGTTCTTGTTACTTCTCAAGATACACCTAGCGTTTGGCAAACCTTAGTTAAGCCTTACGTAACTGCTTGTAAGAGAGAAACATAGCAAGAGAGCTAACGTCAAATTCTAAGACTACACCTATGCCTTGATGCGTATAAACGTCATGGCTGTTCGGCGAACTACACGCACTTGCGAGATACGATAGTACTTTGCAGTGTGTGTGCCACAATACTACAATGCTCTTTAGCTTGTTAGCGTTAGCGTTTAGCGACGCTGCACGTGTGCGCGATATACTACAAGTACAATGCGGCCGTTGTGTGATGAGCGAGTACATACGAATTTTACTTACTCAAGTATTCTTTTACAAAACAATAAAATACATAAAATGCCAAAATAAAACCCGCTCATTTTAGGCCATATCGTAACCAACATTGACCATGACGTCTCGTTCCCGTTTACAAGACTGGCACTCTACATAATGAGCTCCGTTGTAGAGCAAACCACTCACTGAAAATCAAGAAACATTGAACGAAAGAACTGTCAATCGAAAATGAGAAGCGTGCCTAAGGTTCTGTCCATGACGTCATGGACAGTACAAAAATGCATTTCATTACAAAAGAAATGGTACAATAAGAGTATGAGCGAGGTACTTGGAACAAAGACAGAAGTATCTTTATATACAAAGCTAGCTACCTGTTCGTAAAACCCACTCTTAAGCCGAGATCACACTGCTATGAATTCTGTCTAATCGGATATTCTTCCCCATCTCTGATCGCAAAGAACCCCTTACTTGTCAAAGTAGATAAATTGTTTTCCAGGACGGACTACGGAAATTAAATTTATACAAAATATTTCCTGGAGTAACATTGACAGACAGCTCTTTTCGGACTATGCATGTCCCACAAAAGCTGTTTGGCGGTGTGACGGCACGGAAAAATCAGTTAACATTTCAAGTGTACTTCAAGTCAAAAAATTCAAAAATATATAAGACCGTGAAAAATGAATTCCAGCAGTCCAACTCCCATCTTCATATGACATTCCTGAGCTGAGATATCAAATGTTGAAGTTTACTCACTAAAAACAAATTGGTCGATTGCGCAATAATTTGTGACTTTCTTGTTGTACAACTCACATAACATGCTTTGTTTCCCTTTAAATTTGACAATATTTTTATTACCTTGAACACTTCCTGTTTGCTTGCATAGCATGTTGCACAGAGAGGTCTTAATTAAATTCATCACCTCATAAGAGTAAGAGTGCTATCACACCTCGGTGCAAGGTGCAGTAACGTTCGAAAAAACAAAGAAATTGAAAAAGATTGTAATTTGTGTAGTACAAGAATCACATCACAAATTATTTGCGCAATGTAACATTTTAATTTGAGTGAATAAACTTCAACATTTTACATCTCAGCTCAGGAATGTCGTATGAAGATGGGGGTTGGACTTTTCCAATTTATTTTTCATGGCCTTTAATATATATTTTTTAATTTTTTGACTTGAGGTACACTTTCATTGTGACAGTCATAGACCTCCGATGTAAATCATATTTTTGCAAAGGTTGACACATTTTTGGCACTTTCCGGCCAGAGAAAGAAGACATTTTTATAAACATTCACAAACATCCCGTAGAAATCCTATCCCAATTCGTTGTAGTGTGACAGCGACTTTCCGTAAGTAACATACTTGAACATACTTAGGTCCATTTAGATCACCACAAACGGTTCTAGCCAATTCAATAATTCTAATATTGAAGAAGCTTACATCACCGGGTCTTGGAATAACAGGTTTTATTATTGCCATGTTTATTAGGATAAACCTAATTGCAGAGCCAAGCGAGTCGCTATTACGGATAGTTCCCTTCTGAAAAAAAAAACGTTCACCTGGTCTTCGAACGTTACCCACGGCATTCACTGCAGACTTGATTTCTTTTCTAATTCCTAGGAATCTATCACATTCAGTTGTTAAGAATAACTTCACTCCAGGTCTTCGGTCGGATCATTCTATAGTTAATTTAGATGTAAACATTTTTGATGAGAAAAGAGGCCCTGGGTTTTGGAAAATTAATAACTCTTTACTACAGGATAAAAACTATACGGACATGATCACTGATCTTGTGCATGAGGTGTCAAACGCTTTACCCAGGGAAACCCTATCAGACAGTGGGAATATGTAAAATATTCGATTCGTAAAGCCTCTATAAAATACAGTAAAGAAAAGGCTAGTGAAAGAAGGCAGGTCGAGCTAAATCTTTTACATAAGATTGGTCAACTAGAACGGTCATAATATCATTCTAACTCACCCACTGATTTGGAAAATCTTAGACAAGCTAGAAATAAATTACAGCAGTTTTATGATTATAAGTTACAGGGTATTATTATCCGTTCCAGGGCCCGTTGGGTCGATGAGGGCGTAAAGTCAACTAAGTATTTCCTTAACTTGGAATCTCGAAATAAAAATTGCAATGTAATAAGAAAGCTTAAATTGAGGGACGGTGTTGACATCAACAACAGTGTGCAAATACTGAATGCGTTATCTGAATTTTATTCCTCGTTATATACAAGTCATTATTGTGATCCACAATTGATTTTACATGATATAAATTGCATTAACCAATTATCACAGGAGGAAGCAAAGACTTGTGGTGGTAAACTAAGTATGAAAGAATGCTGGGAAGCCTTAAGCTCTTTTTCTAATTCTAAAAGTCCTGGCAGCGACGGCCTTTCAGCAGAATTTTATAAACATTTTTGGCCAATTATCGGCAAACTAGTTTTAAACTCTTTGAATTACGCGTTTGACGAGACTCGTATGTCAGATGAACAGGGAAGAGGAGTAATAACTGTAATACCCAAGCCAAACAAGGACCCAACTCTTATCAAGAATTACCGTCCTATCTCGTTACTGAATGTGGATTATAAGGTTGCTGCAAAGGCACTCGCTGCCAGGTTAAAAAAGATCCTCCCCTCAGTTCTCAATTCGAATCAGACCGGATTCATCAGAGGCAGGTTTATTGGGGAAAACATTCGTTTTGTTTTAGATTGCATTGACTATTGTAAGGATCATGATATCCCTGGCTTTCTTTTACTAGTTGATTTCGAGAAAGCCTTTGATAGACTCGAGTGGGATTTTATATACAGCTGTCTCAATTTTTTTAATTTTGGTCATGGTTTTATAAAATGGGAACGTACTCTTTACTCAAACGCCACTTCATGCATATGTAATAATGGATATTCTACGCCATTTTTTCGTATTTCTAGGGGGGTTAGACAAGGATGCCCTCTCAGCCCATATCTCTTTATTCTTTGCGCAGATATTCTTGCAATTTGTATTAATAGGTCACCCGTCGCTGGTGGTATCACTGTTTCGGGCAATGAAATAAAAATTTTACAGTATGCGGACGATACGTCAACTTTTGTTGATGGTACAGCCAACAGTTTAAGGACCATCGTAGATATTTTTGATTGCTTAGAAGCATCTTCCGGTTTGAAAGTTAATTATGACAAAACAAACATTTTTCCACTTGGACCCCTTGCCTCCGCAAAACCCATTTTCTTGTCCCAGTTTAAGTTCACTTGGACCCTTGGACCAGTCACGGTATTGGTTATAACTTTCGACAACGACAGAGATAGCCTCTTCAAGCTTAATTACACTCCGAAATTATCTCGTCTTAAATGTTTACTAAATTTATGGTCCATTCGTGATCTGACACCTGTTGGGAGAATTACTATAGTCAAAACATTAGGCCTTTCTCAATTCGTTTTTCTCTTCCAAGTTCTACCAGACCCTCCGAACAGCTTCTTAAAGGAAGTTGAGACACTTATCTTTCGTTTTATTTGGGGCGGCAAGCCGGACAAGGTTAAAAGAAATACATTGATTGGCTGTGTTGAGCAAGGTGGTCTTAGGGCAACTCATATCAGATCTTTTATTCAAAGCCTGAAATGTACATGGGTAAAGCGTTTTACAAATGCAGTGTATGCCGACTGGAAATTTTTTTTTAATTTGCACCTTAAAAAGTACGGAAGCGATTATCTGTTTAAATGTAATTTTCAAATTAATGATATTGTTGTGCGAAATACGTTTATTAAGGATGTTTGTAGTGCTTGGTCAGCTTACAACTTTAGGAAGCCCGTTAAAAATTTTAAAAATGAAATTATTTGGAACAATTCACTCATAAAAGTGGATAACAATATTATTTTCTATAGTTTTATGTACGAAAAGGGTGTAGAGAGGATAAGTGATTTCTTAGACGATAAGAACTGTCTGCTTTCTTTTTCCAACTTTAAACAGAAATTCTCTCTCCAATCTTTTCCATTTACTATATTTTATAGTATTTTCTCGGCTATCCCAAGTTATTGGAAAGAGGATTTTAGAAACATTTACAATAGTGACGATGTTTCTGATAAACTTCAAAATCTACAGGATATTCCATTTCTTTCACGTTATGTTTACAATGTACTTATTAAGTCCATTTTTTCAGCCCCTACTGCAATTAACAAATGGAAAAGTGATTTTGTCTTTAGCGATGAGCATTGGCGGACTATTTTTCGTTTTCCATTCACTTCTTGTAGCGAGGGTAAAATTTGGTATTTTCAGTTTCGCTTTATCCATAAGATTCTGGGAACAAATTATTACCTTTCTGTCTTAAATCAAAATGAAAATCCACGCTGCACTTTTTGTGGGACTCATGACGAGAAAATTGAGCATTTATTCTGGGAATGTAGAATAACCTCAAATTTTATATTAGATATTGAATACCACATTTTAGGGAGACAATTTGTTTTCAAGAAGCAAGACATATTCTTTGGTTATCAGCTGTCTCTGAGACATCCATATAACTTTCTTATTTTACATTTAAAATATTTCCTTTTCAATAAAAAGCTTAATAATGAGTTGCCGTCCGTAACTGAATTCTTAAATAAATTTAAATTTATTGTTCAAGTTGAGAAAAGATTAAGTAACCAAGAGCGCGGTAAAATTTCATTTTGTACATTGTTTAAGGCATTTGAAAACTGTACCTTTCTGTTTGCAGAGAATTAAGCCTTTAATTATTTTTTTATTTTTTATTTTTTTTTTTTGCTTCCTCTGTTTCATGCATCTATTTAAATTGTTTCGACTTTGTTGTTTTTGTCTTTGAATAAAGTGAGATGGAAAAAAGAAAAAAAAAAGAATCACATCACAAATTATTTGCGCAATGTAACATTTTAATTTGAGTGAATAAACTTCAACATTTTATATCTCAGCTCAGGAATGTCGTATGAAGATGGGGGTTGGACTTTTCCAATTTATTTTTTCATGGCCTTTAATATATATTTTTTAATTTTTTGACTTGAGGTACACTTTCATTGTCATAGACCTCTGATGTAAATCATATTTTTGCAAAGGTTGACACATTTTTGGCACTTTCCGGCCAGAGAAAGAAGACATTTTTATAAACATTCACAAACATCCCGTAGAAATCCTATCCCAATTCGTTGTAGTGTGACAGCGACTTTCCGTAAGTAACATACTTGAACATACTTAGGTCCATTTAGATCACCACAAACGGTTCTAGCCAATTCAATAATTCTAATATTGAAGAAGCTTACATCACCGGGTCTTGGAATAACAGGTTTTATTATTGCCATGTTTATTAGGATATACCTAATTGCAGAGTCAAGCGAGTCGCTATTACGGATAGTTCCCTGCTGAAAAGTAATTTGCGGTAGCTAAACGTTATCCAAATAGGCCAACTTTTGTTTTCCATTCAGACAGGTAACCTGAATTCCAGAGACTCTTATATTCCATGAGCTTGGAACTAACAAGTTGCTAATGCATCCTTTATTAAGTTATCATTTCGTGCCGGCCACCGTTTAGAGAAAAAATAGGTCAACGATTTTGAGCTGTAACAGGGGACATAATCTTGTAAAAGGTTCATAGGTTACCTTCATGGCGGTTGGTGTTTATGTACTGTCTAGAATTTAGTAGGAATTCGAGTCAGTGTTGTCAATACAGGATCTGGAATAATCCACGCCGCTGAGCGGGCAAGCTCATATGTCGCGTTGAAGAGATGCGTTGAATGATAAATGCATTAGATGTTTAAAACAATCTTTGGAAATTTTATTCTTATGAAACCAGAACAGACGTAACTTCGATTGTGAGTGTTCCTCACACCATGCACAGGAGAAGATCTAAAGGTGTAACATTACATAATTTTGGTACAGCAAATCAGTATTATTTTCATTTTAACTAAAATTTTAAAAAGAGATATATGTTCTCAACATAAAACATTTTTTCATGAAGGAAGAAAAGGAATTAGATCATAAAAAAAATTCTGAAAAGCTGGGTGGTCAAGTGGGATGACATGAACGAAACGTTTAAGGTTATTGTGAAGTGAGAGGAAGAGGATATTTTGTAGGAAGAGATCGATCATGGGGACAGAGTTCTTTCAAATATTTCGATAGCCCATCTGTCCCTAACATTCAGTCAGCATGCCTAGTATTGCGGATATTCTTGAAAATAAGAAATGGTACTTTTCGGTTATTTACTTATACATTTAACGTTTTGCGCAAAACCTGTATATTTTTATAATTTTGGCAACATTTTGCAGTGGCGAAAGCGTGTGGTAAACGAATTTATAGTGTGCATTGTGATGCAACTTTAACTAACTTAAACTACTGTATGTTTTATCATGATTATCAACCCATGTCTAGGCATTCCTATACTACAGACAGAGGAGCGAAGATGGGACATGACTCCCTTTTATCGGACTACGAGTATCCTATAAAAGCTGTCCGTCGGTGTGACTTCACGGAAGATTTAGTTGAATTTTCATTTTCATAGTTCTATGATGCAAATCATATATTTACACTGGTTGGTAAATTTTTGTCTCTTTCCGACCAGAGATGGAGAATACTTGAATAAAAACTCACAAAACAGATCGAAATTCGATCCAAATTCATTGTAGTGTGACCGCAGCTTACATTTCGATACTTTTGAGGTCCTATGTACCTGGGAATAGCATGCAAGGGTTCCCTTTCCCAAAATGTTTGGAAAGTGTCCGTCTTTCCAATCAATCGACCCCCTTCGTGAGGTAGATATTTTCGACCATAAAGCAATGTATTTTATTTGCATAATTATGAATTTGCCTTCTTGCTTGGCTAGGCGTATGAATATCTTCAGTATGATGCTACTCTCTTTACACACGAACAATACTATACGTTGTACGTTATTTCATCTGCCACGCAGTTACTTTGACTTTTTCATGAAATGGAAATTTCGACTATTTCCCCGATTTCACCAACTTGACGGTGTTCCAATAGAATAATCAGCCAATTTGAGGCATGTAGGAAGTCTTCTTTTGGAAGGACGATAAGTCGTTACCCAGTTCTATAGGCTTTCTTTATATACTTGATTTGATCACTCATAAAATAGTTCCAGACTTGAACGCCGCTACGCAGACAAACACTAATGCTTGCTCCACGACCACACCATCGAAAATTGTTTAACACGCTCGTCAACCGCTACAAGTCAGTTGGCACGTCTCGGCTTAATCTGCGCGTGTTCAAATGCCGAATCTGAGGTAGAAACATCTTACAGCTCATCTGTTGCCTGCGTGAAAGGTACGTTCCTGACACAATGATTAAAGTTGTGTTCGCGGCAGAACATTTTTCTCTGAGAATGTGAGCATGGTAGGCCGTTTCCTCATTTTTGTACAGCACTTAATATTTACTCGATCGAGGCTTGGAATCAAGTGGTGCAATATTGGGCTTTTTCGTTTTGTTTCAGTCTGACCATTTTCAGTGGCTTCGATCAGTACTTGCCCGCAAGTACAAACCGTCTAGTCGGTTTTCTGATTGCATGTTGCCACTTTTTTTAAATATTTAAAATACAATCCAGCCATACAGTTTCATCCAATCAATCGGCCAGAAGAGGAACATCGGCGCAAACTGCATGATCGGACGGAAACTAGACGGCCGATTCGAGATGAGTAATAATATAAACAACATGATATATTAATCAAATTTTAAACTTGTGGTTAGAAGCACCGATTCTTCTGCCATCAAAGACGAATGAGAAAGACCTTTCAAATTTATCGTTTCGCACTGCCCTGATATTTTGCCGACTGACTTTTCATCTGTTGGTTCAATCGAATTGTTTTTCCCAATCGGTGTGTTATAATTTGTGTCCCTCTTCTGACTGCTCCTGACATGTTGAAAATATTTAATGCTCCCCTTTAAGGAATAAGGAGTGACTGTCTCAATTCTCCCCGGACAGTACGGGGTTAAATGTGAAGGAAAGTATGTTTTCCAAATTTTCAACTACAACGTTTTGGAAAAACAATTCAGCTCAAATTTATTTTTACATGCTTTACAAAAATAACAAGGTAAACAAAAATGTGTGAAACCAAAAGCGTATGACAAAACCTATTACAAAATGCTACCCCCCCCCCTCCCAAAAAAATGGGGTGTTAGTACGAATGACTTGTTTGAGACAGTAGCGCTCATTTGACCTTGATAAAGTTTAACTTTTTTTTTTTTTACTTTTTTATAGAAAAGGTCGTCCCCACTTTCGATACCTGGCATTCTTGAGTAGGAGGCAGAAAACGCCTAAAGGTACGTTCACAATTGTCCGGCGGCAATAACGGCAACGGCAGCGGCGAACACTGCGACACTCATGTAGGAAAAATGAAGGTTTGTTCAAACTGATACGGCAACGGCAATGCGGCTATCCGGCAATTGACGAATACTGCACGGAATCGGTCGTCGAGTGATTCATTGCCGTTGCCGGTTGGTACCCATGCAAATTATCCCTAGCAACAATGTTACCTCAAAGCCTTCGTGACTCTCGTACAAGCAAAAACCCTAAACAATCAGATCATTTTTAAGTTGCTGTAATTGAAATTCAGTTGTTTGGTGATGAATAAATCCTGATGGAATAATCCAACGAGATGTGCTATAATACCAGGACATACGAAAAGCAAAGTATGAAAAGTCCAAAACTTTCTAAGTTTTGGAAAAATCTGAAAGGAAAGGGAAGATTTGTAAGCGAAAACTTTCAAAGGGTAGGGGCACTCTGATACCCCACCCAAGGATCGTCAAAAATGGGGGTTGGGTCGGCTGTACTACTCTCCACAACAACACATGATTATCCAAGTTTATGAGGTAGAGCGTAAAAAAACAAAATCTCCTCTCAAATGAGAAGAATTCTGCAAGCCCAATCACCTTTCTTCTCACTCCATTTCACCTACTTAAAAAAAAATACCAATGACTGCTTTATGAGCAACCTGCACTTAGAGGTTGCAATTTAGAAAATTTTGCCTTTTTAAAACTAATAATTACAAATATGGAGCTTTTATTAGAAAGAATTCGGAATTTTATGAAGGAAAAGTTGGGAAACCGCACTGTATTTGACTGGTGTCTCAAAAAGCAAATTTCCGATATTTTTCACTTTTCGAGCCAAGGGGGAAGTCGGTTCCTGCCCCCTGTAGCTACCTCACTCCTCTTCAACATTGAACATTGACAACGTTTTGAAATTTCAATAACTAAAGAATTCATCTACACAGACTACTCAACTTACAGGATTGAAAGGTATCTGATGATAGGTGCTGCATGTGAGAACATTTGAGTACGGTAGGCCAGTGGTCCCCTGCCTGGAATATAAAGTCTTGTGCGGAAGACTATCTTCAGTTGGCAGAGAGGCTACAGAAGATTTTGAAAAATTGCGATCCTCCAGACAGTCGGAAACGCCTAGCCTAAGTAAAAAATTTTTTTATACTTACTCAATGACAACTTAAATTAACACTTTCATTAATTTAAAGTTATTGGCTCAAGTTCTGTTCAGACTTTAATGGGCCTGTCACTGTTTCAGTAGCTGCGATTTAATTGTCAAATTTAATTATTCTGCTAAAACCATATTCTCTTCTTCCTCCCTTTCTTCCGATCTACTTGGTACGCTATAGCCAATACAGAAATTCTATCGTATGGGGGAATAATTTTTGCCGTCATATGTGAACAGCTATGCCGGGGCGCCGTTGCCTTTGCTGTAACCGTTGCCGTTGTCATTGCCGCTGCCGGTGTGGCAGTTTTTTGGTCCCCTGTCCGACGGGACCAAAAAAACTGGAGTTTTAGAGTTTTTTTGCTCCTAGGATAAGAAAAGCTAGTTTTTTTGGTCTGGGGTAGGACAAAAAAAGCTAGATGTTTTGGTCCGGGTCTAGTTTTTTTGGTCCCACGAAATATAGAAGCTTTTTTGGTCTGCGTCACTGATCGATTTTGTACGGTGGCCGAGAGGGGACAAAAAATGGTGACTTTTTGTTTTTGTTCGCATCTTAATTATCTTAGGATTCTGAGTTATTTAGTCAGAATTCTGAGACAATTAAGATGCCGACAAAAAAATCACATTATTCTTTTTTGGTGGTTCCTTCCCGGCCAAATACCATAATAACAAATTGTGTGACCAAATACAAAATATTACAGGACCGCAGTGACGCGATTCAGGCGAATCTTGAGCGGACAAAATAATTGTAAGGATGGGGGGGGGGGGGGTTGGCGGACTAAAATATATCCACATTCCTTTTTTTTACAATGAGGCTGTTGCATTGGGGAAATAAATAGGGTGAATATCAGTTTAAGCAAAACGAGAGAGAACAAGTGGCGTCCCCCTGATTGATAGGTGACACCCAGGCTTAATTACCGCCTCTTGTAGTTCACTGAATGAGTGTCATCCTGGCGTGGGGATTAAGAGTGCCGTAGGGATACATGGAAGGTACCGGTTCCTGTGCTATCAGAGATTATGCGAACTGATTTATCAGTTTCATTGTCATATTGTCATTCCTAGCTAAAGGTCCTTTTGAAGCAGGCGAACGCAACGCATTAAAATATATAAAATTTTCATTTCCGGAAGATCCATGGACGTCACCAAGGGAGGGGAGAGTTGCGAACGACCCTCCTGTGCTTTTTTACATAAACGTTGAAAGTATGTACCAAAAGTCGAAAAAGGATTTCTTGTGCCATTGAAAAGTGTAAATTTCTTTTGAAATGTTAAATGCCTAATCTCGCTGCACTGCATGTAGATCGAGTCCCCCAGATGACTATTTTACCCCTTAATTTTTGTAAAGAGCCGTCCGATGGCAAGTCCTTTTGGATGTATGTAGCTACAACTTTCCATAGTATTATGATCATATATCTGATAGTGCTCTTCATGAAATACCTTTAAAATATGTTTTTTAACAGAACAACCATTTTTATTGAAACCATATTGGAGCGATATGTTCATCTCTTGAATTCTGTTCATTTTGGGTGGGTAAACTGCTTCATGTCAGCATAGGCTCATTATACATAAATACTAAAACGAACGGATATTTCAAATTGACTTAAAATCTCAATGAAGTGGTGGTACCGATATTTAAGGGATAAGTCGCATTTATAATAAATAATAAACCGTCTAGACTCCAAGTTGGCAAAATAAGGGCCGAGGCGAAGTCGAGTCCATTATGTTGCTAATTTGGTGTCAAGACGGCTTATGAGACAGTAATGATCAGACAAATGTGGTTTATTCCTACCACTGAAAATGTGTGAAAAACTTTACCTTTCTCACTTTCTTTACGTTTATTGACCAGGGAGTAGTGAAACAACAGATCTCTGCTCAACCAATCAGAATGCAGGATTACCAACAACGGACGGTAGAGCTGGGAACATTGAAAATTAACTTCCTTTTTCCATGCATACGTATCAAACTGAGTGAAGACTAAATCATTTTTCTAAGTCTCAGCTAACTTCTTTTGTTTTTCCCCCAATTGTTGCTAAGCGTTTTCAATTTTTTACCTTTCCATTTCCTCTTTCAATGGAATAAATGACACTATTTTCTAGGTCTTGAAGGAGAATGGTTGAAGATAACAACCAAGTGCATTGGTAAAATCGCATTGTGCACAAATTAATGTTCTGTTTTATAGAGCCTGATATCTTAAGTAGTGCGCTGTTCATTGCAGATTTGCAGTAGCGTAACCAGACTTTTTCAGTTGGGGTCTGAGGGGGGGCAAAGGTTGATGTCCGGGGGGGGGGGGGAAGCAAGAATAACACTTTCTAAGCGGAGCGCCATCATTGGTCGGCGCATAGTGAACATGCAGAGAAAATTTTGGCTAAAATGCCTCTCAGATTGTCGGAAATGGAACTTCTCAGTGTCTTCGGCCCTGTTAATTTCAGCTAAATATCCCTTATTTTTTGAAACACATGATTGGAAATTTATACTTCCACTATGAATGTTTACTACATGCCAAAGAGGGACCTGCTTGGCAGCTAGAGTCTTAATAGGGTGGTCGAAAAGGTTCTCCTCTGCGTCAAAGCGTCGTTTGTTCCCCCGTTTATTGCACCAGCTGGCCATTTAACTGTTTTATACTTGGAAATAGTCTTACCATGCATGCATTAAAAGCCCATTTCTCTCACCCCAAATAGTACCAATGCTCCTAACCTTCTTACTTAAGCCCCTTCCGCAATTGCCTGAAATTCATCCTCATCCAGACACAATCTCAGCCTGGTTTATTGCTTCAGGGTGAGTATGTATGTAATCAAAACACTCTCGGTGCAGTTAATGCTGCGCAATACAAGCTTTGGTGTCTTGCACTGTTTTGCTCTGCACTGTTTGAATTAGCAGTCAATCAAAATGCCGAGCCAATTGAGTCGGAGTTTCTGTTACCCCACACAAGAAGTGTAGTTTGGGGTCAGGGGATTGGTCCTTTGATTTAAACTACGAAAACCTAAAACCTGCACATCAAATATGTTTAATTAATGACACACATGTCAAGAAAAACAAATGCAAAATTTCTCGATTGAATGACTTTGACTTATGCCTAATCAAAATCACGATTTGCCACTCTAAGTTCCCATTGAAATTGTTATTGTATGGAGACCTTAAGGGGGGGGGGGGGTGATTTGCTTGCTTTTAATATCAACGGTATGCTTTTACTCTCTTGTTTTGGTCTTGACTTTTGCCCAGTAAAGAAATAAAACCAGGGCTATTTCTTTCTGTTTTAAGAAAAAATATATTATAGAAAAAACAAAAAGAAAATTTTAGTAACTACTGTACAATATCTTGACTCATTTGTAAAACTTCTACTCCCACCCTAGACCACACAGCACACACATGCATAAAAGATGTCTATGGCTACGCTAGCTACAATTCACGACAAAAATACATGGGACCAGGAAGTTGCAAGTCCCTGATGGGGCAAACCCGTATCAAGGTTGAAGTTTCAGGACGCCTTGGGCTGCCACAAGATTGAATGGGGGCGTGATGGGGGATAATGATCCGTTCATTGCCTGTTTTGCTTGTTTTTCCCACCTTTTTTGTCGAGGATTGTTGCCTAATACAAGTTAATTGTCAATTTCTTGTGTTTGGAGAGGCACAGAAACATTAATGAATGAAAATGGTTAGGCGGTGGCATTATCTAATACTACGCATGCAGTCCCTTGCTTCAATTTTGAAATTTAGGCGTTCTTAACCCTTTACCGCTGTGCTCAATTCGGGACATATTTGCGGACGTAGCGCTCCCCTCGTCAGCTTCCGTAGGCTATTGACCCCGTGACCTTAAACTATTGTCTCTCTCTCGTTGCTGTGGCCGAATTTTCAAGTGACATAAGTGACATACATGACATACATAATGCCAGAGGAACAATGTTTTTCAGGACGCAAAAAGTCTGGGGAGTCTGAACAACATCGGGGGGGGGGGGGCTAGGCCCCGCCCTAGGCACTATGTGGCTACGCGACTGACTTCAAAGTATCTGCGGTCTTTAATCCTACCCCATCTTACCAGGGAGGTGTAACTAGATCACACCTCCCTGTTCGCACAAAGATGCTACCTCTCTAACTACAAGACAGGATATCCGTTAAGAACGCATAATGAGGAAGTTCGACCACCGTTGCCATGCATTTAGCAATAAAAGAGTTGTCTACGAACTGACGAAGGAACTCAGTGAATATCCACACAAAAAAATGAATAAATCTTATGCAAGCGATTTGTCAGGTCTTTGGGGTTTTCACTTAGCCTACAACCGAGAGGTTCCACAGTTTAGCATTTTCATTAGTATGCCACCTTTGGGTAATTGTGGGCTCGGAATATCTGCAAGTGCCCTGTACACACATCGCAAAACCGGCCTGCCCTTACGGCAAAACCAGGATAATATCTGAGTTGAGTCTGAGTTTATTTCCACAGTTTAAATACAAAATGATACAACATTTAAACAAGGCGGTGGAGGAGGACTGAGAAAGTAAAGCTTATGCTAGTAGACCCCTTAACAAAAAGAAAAAACAAAAAGAAAAAACAAAACCAAAAACAAATAAAAAAGACCCAAATCATAGTCCCATACACACATAATATGGACGACGAACAGTACCATGGAGGCATTATTTTTTCCCGCCAGTCGTTCCTTTAGCCCGCATGAGTACAGTGCACCCGGACCGAAGTACACAGACGACACAAAATAGCTCTATTGTGCCTGACCACCCTAAGGTGGAATAAAAATGAAACCACACGGAAAAAACTAGAGTAGAGAACAAGTGAGAACGAATTACCCTAAAAGTTATAGTGGTGCCCAATTTGACTGGCATTGTTCTGTTAAGATCGCGCAAAATGTGGGTTCGTTATTAATTCAAAACTTTACATGCGAAAAAAGTGCATTATTTCATTTATATCGTAATAAAGTTGTGAACATATAGAGGGTACCGGTCCCACGAGAATTCCATCCTTGCAAGTAACGTACCCATTCCAATCATAGCCCCCACCTTATAGAAATAAATTATCTGACCTTTTCGTGGCCTTGGAGCCCCTGTGACAATTTGCCCCGGCTCATCGGAAGCATGTTGATAGAATGGACCCACCCCTACATGAATCATCCCCACAGTCGGGCGAAACTTTTTCGAAATATTTACCATAATGGCCGTTGAAAGTCGCAATGCCAAAATGACCGTTGAAAGTAGCATTTGTACGCTATATATATATGCTACGCCAATTGTTCGGACCTTTTCGGGGCTGTGGCGCCCCAGTACAAATTTCCCCCCGGTCAGCAGAAGCATAGTGATAGAACGGACTCACCCCTACATGAATCACCCCCGTTATCCCCCAAACCATTTTCGAAATGTTTTCGAAAATGACCATTGAAAGTTCGAAGAAACCTCCGACCGTCGAAATGGCATTTATCAACTTCCGTACAGCCGTTATTTGGTTCGCTCCACAGCGCAGCGTTATCGTTCACTGTCCACTGAGTAGGTTGCTGTGAGTTGTATTGGTACGTATTCGTGCATCTTTGTTCGGAGTGTGAACTCTTCAACTCTCTGGACTTACGTGCGTGTATAGTGTCCGTATGCGTCACGGACCATTTCAGCTAGCATCAGACCAAAAAAACCGAGTGCGTAACCAGATTTTTCTGTCCTAGGACAGCTTCCCAAAAAAACTACGTCACCGGTATATGTGAACGCACCTTAAGTCCAATTAACTCTTCTTACTATCTTGTTATGCTTAAATATTACATCTTGTTCGCAAAATTCAAACTTGTGAGTACACAACGTCACGGCAACACACACAGAATCAACTCCCTTAAAAAAAGGGTGCATAACGATGTACCGTGCGCCCATTTTAACAGTCAGGGGGCAACTCAGTATATAGAGTCAACCTTTTCACAAATGTGTGCATGGGTGACTCCCATGTTGTTGAAATCTGAAGTCATTTGATGTGTTTTCAAAGTGGGGGAAATGTCTCCCTGTCCCCCAGGATTGACACCCATGGACCAGGCCAACTTAATTTGCAAAGCTTGTCAAAACAAAATGCAACCGCACACTGTGGCCCATACGCGCTTATTGTACTTAAGCTGCGCACCTTTACAAGCTGTGCAGTACCAGCAACGAGTTAACTTGCTGAAGATTCGTACTCAGTGCAAGTAATATGAATGTGTTTTCAATTTTCACGCAAGAGCTTATCGAAATGAAAGAGAATTAAACCCGATGACTAGTTATCTCGTCTAAGACTGTCGTGTTCACATTTCATTAAAGTGGTGTGTGATAAACAGACCTACTGGTACATATCCCTACATCTGCGATTCCCCTCCCCGGGGAACGGGAACCTATACAAATTACATTGTGTTGCGAAAGAAACGCAAAGATGTCAAAAAGTTTGAATATTTCGTGATCACGCAGGCAACATTTTCAACTATTGTAAATATTTGTTCATTTACCATCTTTTAAAAACCCAATATTTTTACGGTCGCTTTCGAATATGCTGTTCATGTTGTGAATATGACTTTCAGGCTAGCTATATATAGGTAATGTTCTTTTAGCCTTAATGCAGTAGGCAGGTAGGTCGATTGCTTGAACTATATGCTAACGTTGCCGACCATACAAATGGCTAAGACTTGCTATAAACACAATCACTTTTCGGCCACTGTTTACCAGTTTACGCCTACCATTAACATTGTGAAAAGCACTTTTCCAACCTTTGTCACTGTAATTTTTAAACTTACTAAAATCAGTAATAACGTTCTCAGTTTCTGTCCAGATAATTTTGCTTTATTTTAAATTCAGAAAGACGAACCAAAGATTCAAATGATTATAGTATTTCGACAGAAATTAATCCTATTAAAATTTTATTTGAGCAAGGAACTCCCTGTTTTCAGGAAGATTACTCGTTTAGTATTGAATGGCTATACTCCCAGGAGGCCTTCGACCGTGCATAAAAAACGAGCATAGATATGTAAGAGAATGGCAAATCATCGAAAATTAAAAATGATTAAACATAAGCAGGTGAGAGATAGAAGACAGAAAAGACTTAAAATATCATTCAAACGAAGTAAACATGACAAAGACAAAGAAATTTGTAAAGAATAAATAAGATAGGTTAAGAAAATGGTCATAAATATTAAAATATAAGTAGAAAGTATATTAAAACGTCATAAAAAGCACAAATCCAAGTCCAAACGATAATGTTCACCCAAAATTTATTAATTGTCTTTCAGAAATGAGTCATTTTTACACTTAATTTTGTGTCATTAGGGAATAGGCCTCCATTCCGTCGTTTAGCTGTAATGTATGGAAATCTTTTCCTGAGAAATTCAGCTTTCGAACAATCATGGAAAACGTGAGTTACTCATGATATTTACAAAAGAAATTCAAGGACAAAATGTCAGACTAATTTTTCTACTTCTCACATCTCAGCTTCAGTAAAGTGATAACATGGTATAATGTTGTTACACTCATAAACGGTATAAATTACAAAATACATTCAGTGGGCCTATACTAGGTCTGTAGCCAAACGAAAAAACCCCGAGTTTGAAGTTTGCCTTTGAATTCAAACTATTTTAAAAATTTGACACCCTAGCAAAAATTTTTGCCCCCTGGCAGAGATTTTGTTCTCCTGTCTGAAGAACCTTGTCAGGCTACGTACCCTGCTCTTAACACGCCAAGCACAGGGGTGGCGCCAGCGGGGCGACGGGGGCCATGCCCCACCCCATCGAGGACCACTGCCCCCCCCCTCCCCCCCACACACACACACACCGTCGGGGAAGGTCGGCGGTTTCGTCGGGGAGGTCTAAAAAATTAAAAATTAATAAAAAAAGAAAAAGAAAAAAAAACCTACAAGGACTGAAATTACTGGATGGGTGAACATATTTGCTCTTTTAATACATATCGGAATCTATTTTCAATAACTTCTTTGCTCGGTTGAACCTCATTTCATGTACCTTGTCCTATCTCCTCCCCCGACGTGGAAGGACGGCAATTACCTTCGGTGAGGCCTAAAAATGAACGTAAAGGACTGAAGTTACTGGAAGGATGATCATGAACTTTTTTTTCTTTTTGAACCATTTTATTCTTTTGTGACGTTATTTTAATGCCTATCTGAATCTGTTTTAAGCACTTCTTACTAGCTCTGTTATCCCTCATCCCATCTTCAATCCTCAAGGTCATGGCCCCGTCGGAGAAGGCTGTCCTTGCCCCTGTTGTTGAGAAAACCCAATTTCGTCGGGGAGCCTTCATCTGCATACCCACGTTAAGCTGATAAAAGATGCCGGTCTTATAAACTTCAGTCATCCCGACGGTGATCTTGATTTTTCTTTCTAGAAGACCATATTAGTCAAGGAAACTCATTATTCCGAATTTTACTGACAAAAACAGACGAGAGGTTGTTCCGGTGCATGCAGTGCCCAATGTTCTGCCACCTGGTCTGCCCCTGCAGCCGAATTCTAGTAACGGTAATGAAAATCAGACAGGCCGTTTCAGCTACACGTAGGCTGATGATAAACAGTAGTGTGAAAATGTCTCCCAATAAGTCTGACTGAAAATTCATTTGAAGCCACCTTGTAACGTGACATATTTTCAAAAATTCAAATACGTAGGAAGAAAAATCATTTATAGTCTGGAGTTCGGGAAGTCACCTAGAAAATCTTATCTTTTTAGCGGGACTTGCAATGGACTACAACGACGATTCCGTTACAGAGTTTTCCCCCGAAAAGAGGCAAGAACATTACATCTAATTAATTGCAGCAGTACCCTTTTATCTGGTAATTTTCTGATCACTTAGCAAGTTGGGTTTTTTTCTATTGAAGTGAAAGTTTCATTTTTAAAGAAAGCTCAAAATAACGGCTGCTTCATTACTAGTTACAAGTCTTGGAAATGCCTGTTCTGGCTGTCTGAGGGGTTAGATTTTTTAACAATTTTCTGTACGCTCCGCGCCAACTGGTAGTGGCGGTAAACTTAGAGTGTTTTTGTCGAACAGATATAACGGAAAATTGCAAGCTTGCAAATTGTTCTTCGTTTTGGGACAATATTATGAAGTGAAAATTTTATTGCGAAAGAAAGCTCAAAATATGACTGATTTGTTTTTAGGAACGACCCCTGGATATTCCATTTCCTGCTGCCATTTCCTGCTGTCTGGGGGTTCTCAATTTTTAAAAAATTTCTGTGTTCTGCACTTTGGTAGTCGTTCTGGAAAAATTGCTTTTTTCGGACAAAAGAGACGATTCTGCTCCTCCGACACTGAAACGCTCCCGTACGTCTATGTCAATATATAAAATATAAAACTTCAAATGCATGGGAAGCCAAACTATTTCCGCGGGAGAATTTTCCCAATATGGTCCGAGGGCCTTAATCTGCATGATGATATTCAGTAACTCCAACCAAAGTACAGAACACGCCCTACTTGATTTTCTTGTAAGAAGATCAGATTCTTTCATAAACCCGTAGATCTGTCATAAAATTACAAGTTTTCTCCAGTATAAGCTTCAGATTGTCAAAAGTGACAAAATTTTCACAATTTCGATAGATACTTCGTACATTAAATAACCACAGCCAACTCAGTCTGTTAATCACCGCAACATTCTACCTAATTTTGCTTTTGAAAGTCATATCACTTAATAAAAAAAAACCCAAATATTTCATAATAACTGTACCCCAAACCAGATTTTCTTCAATTAAATTTCAAAATTTCTCCAATAAAACAAGCTCTTCATTTTCAAATCTTCGTTCAAAAAAGGAAAAACCTTTTCGGGCAACCTAATCTCGTGTTGAAGCCTTGGTATGTAGGCCTAGTACGATTTAATGAGTAACCCGAAAATATTTACAGCTGTCGCCTATATAACGTTTTTGAATTTTCCCATATGGAGGATAGATCCTTCAATAAAAACCCCAACTTTTTAATGGTCCTCACAAAAAGGAAAACTTCTTTAAAAAATTTTAAATTTTTTCTTCAAAATAAACTCCAGATTTTAAAGTATTTGTTGAAAAGAAGGCCAAAAATTGTGCGCGCTGCGCGCGCCTCACAGGTGGGACGTGTTAATTCACGTCCCACCTGGACTACCTTTGTCGGGCCTTGAAATGCTGCCCACCCTGTCAGGGAAATCCTGGCGCCACACCTGGCCAAGCAATGACAATAGGTAGGGAGCTACACCTTCATCAATCACTTATTGGCAACGAAATGTCTGGTGGTCGCATTATTTCATGGGCATGGTGGTTAATAATATCCTGTTTTTAAGTACAGAATCTGAGGTCATAGGGTAGATGGAGACTTAAACTGCCAAAAAGACCTACAAATACACGTTTGAGAACAACAATGATATTCATAGTAGCTATTCCACTAAAACCATTTATAATTAAGGAACTTAAGAAAACAAATTAAGGGGCATTCTCCCCTTAAAGGATGAATCCTGTCACCCCAAAGTAAAATTCTTGTAGGGGGTACCAAAATTCTTAATTGGCTCAGCTCTTTGATTGAAAGCTAATTCAAACAACGCAGAGTACCAAAGGTTATATTACACAGCATGAACTGTACTGAGATTGTTTTGATTACACACATTGAGCTTTTTATACTCACCCTGAAGCAATAAACTGAGATTGTATCTGGCTGAGGATAAATTTCAGGCAATTGTGGGAGGGGCTTAAGTAAAAAGGTTAGGAGAATTAGCACTGTTTGGGGTGAGAGAATTGGCTCTTTAAGAAAGACCTAAAGTGGAACCAAAATTTAAACTTTGGGGTAATTAAGCTGATATTAAGTCCATAATAGCTCTATGAAACACTCGATATAAAATATAACATTGAAAGAATAGGATTCCAGTTAAAAAGGGTCCAAAATAATGAACCACAAGGGCCAAAATGGGACCCAATCTTACTTTGCTTATACTTGCTGATACTAACAGCAATTGATGCAGTGAAATTGCAAGTTCCAACATTATAACCTAAGGCCAAACTTTTTCGGCGGTGTTCTTTTTAAGATGGGTCCAAAATAGGAGCCCAAAATTGAGTCAACTACACTTTAGACAACAAAACTGAAATAAATACTTTAATATATCCACATATCATTGATTATAAAAACGTAACTTTGAAGTGATGGTCCCGGCATTCCGACATGATAAAGACTAGGATTGTTCACAAGGTCCCAAACTGAAGCCAGCTACGCTTTACATCAAAGGCTGATACTTTCAAACTTGATCAACTGACATCGCAACTTCAAAAGTAACATTCAAGACCACAACCAGTGCAATGGCCCCTAAAGCGGGTCCAGTTTGGGGCAGAAATAAGGTATCAGTAACAGTATGAGGATAAATACTAAGATTCCCAGAGATTTTATTTCTTTATCTACTTATTTATTTTATGAAACGTATATGATCCAAATGTGTTGGCTCTAAAGTCTGAGTTAATCTTAATTTGAATTTCCCAAAAGCGGACTAAATTTAACCAAAAGGTTGTAAGTTGAAGCGTAAGACCCAACATCATTAACTCAATGAAAAGCGGCAAGCAGCTTAATTATAAAGCTACAATTCATTTGCTTGTCACAAAATGCATTAACTATGCATTTGCTTATGGTACTGAGAAGGTAACTTGGTAATGTAAATGCATTATGTATCAAAACAATATGTCTCCGGGATCATTACAATTAAAATAGTTCGGAATATTGACCTGATAAGGCTCAGGGGTGGCGCCAGGATTTGCCTGACAGGAGGGCCAAGCTCCCCGACCGGGGGGGCCAAAATTTCAAGGCCCCGACAAAGGTGATTGTATATCCCGGTGGGACGTGACTTGGTAGAATTTGAGGCGCGCGTAGCGCGCCGAAATTTTTGGCTTTCTTTTTAACAAATACTTAAAAATCTGGAGTTTTTCGAAAGAAATTTGGCTTTTGTTAGTATCATGAAAAATTTGGGGTCTCTAATTAAGAATCTGCCCTTCATATGACAAAAAAAACCCCGTTATATAGGAGACACCTGAAATTCCTTTTAGGTTACGCGCTAAATCGAGACGAGGCTACAAGTTTGCCCCGAAAGTGTTTCCCATTTTGAACGAAGATTTGGAAATTAAGGCCTCATTGTATTGGAGAAATTTTGGAATTTAATGAACAAAATTTGGTTTTTTGGTAAGGTTGCAATGAATATTACGGAGTATCCATCGGAATTGGCAAATATTGCCATTTTTAAGAATATGAAGCTTATATTTGAGAAAAAATTGTAAAGCTTATGACATTTTGGGCTTTTTCTAGAAGAATTTTACCTTCTCATGAGAAAAAATCAAGTAGGGGGTGATCTGTAGTTTTGTTGGGATTACTGGATATCATCATGCAGATTCAGGCCCTCAGACCATATTGGAACATTCTCCCGAGGAAAAAGTTTGGCTTCGCATGTATTCAAACTTTTTTATTTCATTGTCATAGGGGTACGAGAGCGTTTCAGTTTGGGAGGGAGCAGATTTTTTTTTTGTCCGAAAAGTGTAATTCTCCCCGAAAGACCATCTGAGTCGAGCGCACAGAAGTTTTTGAAAAATTGAGAACCCCCAGACAGCAGGAAATGGCATTTTCCGTGTTCGAAACTAGATTTTAAGAAGTCAGCTTTCGAGCTTTCTTTCGCAATAAAATTTTCACTTCACAATACTGCCCCCAAGCGAAGGATAATAAAAAGCATGCTTTGTTCTGTTAAGTAATCTGTTCGACCAAAATACTGTCTATGCGGGGTGGCACCATCACTTGGCGCGGAGCGTACGGAAAATTGTTCAAAAATCTAACCCCTCAGGTAACCTGAATGGCATTTTCCAGACTTGTAACTAGAAATGAAGCAGTCGTTATTTTGAGCTTTCCTTTGAAATGAAAGCTTCACTTCAATAGAAAAAACCCAAATTGCTAAATGATCAGAAAAGTACCAGATAAAAAGTACTGCTACAAGTAAATGTAATGGTCTTGTCTCTTTCCGGGGGTAGAGGACTATGCAACGGAATTACTATAATTGAAAGGTTCACTAAGTAAAGGATTTTTTTTTACGTGACTGCCCGAATTTCAGACTATAAATGGTTTTAAGTTCCAACTTATTTGAAAATACGTCACCTTACAAACCTTTTCAAACATACTGTTTATCAGTAAGTGTAACTGAAAACGGGCTGTTCGATTTTCATTACCGTTGCTAGAATTCGGCTGTCGGGGCAGGCCAGATGGCAGAACATCGAGCACTGCATGTACATGATCAACCTTTCGTCTGTTTTTGTCAAGAAAATTCGGGATTGTGAGTTTCCTTGAAGAATATGGTCTTTTAGTGAGCAAAATCAAGAAGAATTTCCGAGTGACTGGAGTTTATCAGGCCCGCATCTTTTATCAGTTTACCGCGTTCATGAAGATGAAGGATCCCCAACGAAACTGGGTTTTCTCAACAACAGGGGAAAGGCCGGCAGCCTTCCCCGATGGAGGCATGACCTTGAGAATTGAAGATGGGATGAGGGATGGCAGAGCTAGTAAGAAGTTATAAAAACAGATTCAGATACTAGGCATTAAAATACAGTTCATGATCATCCATCCAGTAATTGTAGTCCTCTACGTTCATTTTAGGCCTCCCTGTAGGATATTGCCGTCCTCCCCCGACGGGGGAGGAGATAGGAAAAGGTACATAGAATGAGGTATAACGGAGCAAAGAAGAAGTGATTGAAAATCGATTCAAATATGTATTAAAATAACATTTCAAAACAAAGAATATGTTCAACCATCCAGTAACTTCAGTCCTGGTAGTTTTTTTTCCATTATTATTATTATTTTTTATTTTAGGCCTCCCCGACGAAACCGCCGACCTTCCCCGACGGGGGGCCATGCCCCCCCCCGCTGGCACAACCCCTGATAAGGCTTCATGAAACCGTAAGGTTTAATGCATTTCAAGAATGTAAGTAACAACAGTTGTCTTCAGTGAATCGAGTAGCCACAGCGATAGATTTTTTAGATTTTTCTGAAAGGAATGTACGAGGATCGATCCTACTGGGAAAAAGTACTGTGGATTTTAAAGACTCCTTTTAGGATTCCTCAAGATCTTAATCGGTGTCCCACTCAAACAGAGCATTTACTAGTGGAGAACACCAGCAATGTTGACAAAAGTGCTAGGATGATTTTAATGGTTATCTTTGGGTTCTTTTCAGCGATTATTCACCATTAATGGCTCCCAAAACTGCTTTTTAAGTTTTAGTTACGGGTAATGTTTGAAAATACAACAAAATCACTTTAGGAACTTGATATTAAAAAGATAGACTGCAACTTACCTTGTGTTACACAAGGTTACAGTACGTTAGATACGATTTTACGCGTCAAATTTCAACCTTTTGGTTTATTCTAGGGGGCGTAAATGGTCTGTTTTTAGACGAGGGGCGTCGAATTTTTCATTCCTCCTCCATTGTCTGTGTGGATCATCAGGCAAGCAATGGATTGGTACATTTTTAAGTCTTTGGTGTGAACCGGCCAGGAAACCGCACCGGACGATCCGTGTGAGAGCCTATAAAAACTACACCGCTCGCCTAATTGTATATCTTAATAAGATGATCATTTTAATTTTGGTCTAGACTTCATTTCCTCTTATGATGCCTGTAAATGAAATAATTTTATGTTTTCCGCCACGTGAAAATATTCTGGCTGTAAAAAGTAGGAGTGTCAATTTATCTACTATAAAGGATTTTGTGGTTCACTTGAAGTCTGAAATGGTCCAAAGTAAAACTTTCTTCATCTATAAATTATTTAGCTGTATGATCTCAAACTGAAACTGTGGCCTTGTTTTGGCTCCGAAGTGGACTATTGTTGAGGGGCTATTGCCCTAGTTGCGTAAATTTGCTAAATTTTGAAAGTTGTGATGTCAATTGATCAAATTTTGTAACCAACAGTTGCTCTGGAAAGTATAGTTTGGTCCCATTTTGGATTTCTGTGTATCATTGTAGCCCTTCTAAAGCTGTAGGGCCGGAACCACCCTCTTTTATAAAAACCAGTGATGTGTGGTGGAGATATCATAATATTAATTTCAGCTTTGTTCTCGAAAGTATAATTGTCTCTATTTTGGACCCGAAATTGGACCCATATTAAAGAGCCACCGTCCAAATATTTTGTTCTTAAGTTATAATTTTGAAGTTTGCGATACCATTGAATCAATTACTGTTACTATCAGTTAATGTTAATGTTAAGCAAATTTATCCTTTGGAGTCCATTTGGGCTTTTTTTAATATAATTTTAGTTTATAAAAAGTGTAAATTTGGGGTCCACTTTAGGCATTTCTCAAGGGACGATTGCCGCAAAAATTTGTTTGCCTAAGTTTCGTAATTCCATTAAATAGTTTTACTACTTAAACTCTGCATATCAATGTTGCTTTCGAAAGTTCAACTGAAGGTCATTTGGGAGTATTTAGGGTCCCGCCTGTTCTTATGGCTCCAAATGCTTCACTAAAGAAATGGGTTTTGTTTGTCACCACCTTACCTCTGAAAGAATGGAACCACCAAACCTTTCTTTCCCAATTATGTAAATGATTAGGGGTAAGCTCCCGAACTACAAATTTTATTTACTAATTTTTCAATGTAAGTAGAATAGTAGCAGTAGAATATATTACGTTGCTTGGAACGGGGAGGTGTTATTAGATGGAAATCCATCGAGAACCTTTTTCTTTTAAGACCTAGTAGTCGAGTTGAGTAATCGAATGGGTTTTACTTTCAATAAGTTGCTCCAACATTGAAACAATTTCCTTTTCAAATGGATTTTATTTTATACATTCGTATTGTTGTGTCGTTAATCCCATCTAGTAACCATCTTATCATCACTTTGAACAAGTACGGAAAGTCCTAGGTAGTACTTCCATGCCTTACATATATAGATTTATTTCTTCATACTTACGCAGTACAGGAAGGCTATATCTAGTTTATTCTTCGACAATCAAGCTAACTGATTTTTTAAGCAATTTGGCCTATCCGGATGGGTTTAATGGAGTAAAAACGCCCGCTCGAAATAGTTGCAACTTGTCTATGTTTATAATCGTTTCTTGATAGGAACACATTTCTTTACCCACCCCCCCCCCCCCCACACACACACACACACATACCCAGCCCCGCACAGCCTTGTTCCGATGTATTAATCTATACATCGTGAGATATAATAACTTCATTTTTACACAAGCCTGTAGCATGCATGGATACGCATTAATAAGTGTTTTCACATTTCTTGCAAACAAAAATTATCACTCGGTATATAAGCAGGTCAATGATCACAAGGGTGAAACTTTTACTTCAAATTCGTACGCTCTCCTACCTCCTGGCGACCGATTCTTAGTCAGTTAGTTATGTCAGCTGGCTGAATTTAAATCCAAAGTGTACTTAATCAAACGTTTTGAGTTACTAAAGCTCTATTTTCTGGATGACAGCTAGTCAGCTGTACGTGCCGATGGATAGGCCTTTTCCCACAGACAAAGAACGTGTCCCATTTTCTTTTAATTTTGGTCCTTAAGTAATTAAGTCTCTCTTATTGTTCCATGTGCTTCAAGCACTTTAAAGTACTACATTCTGTGGTTTTATCATTTTTAAGGGCTGAACATAAATTTTCCTCGTCTGAAAGACAACCTGCCCATAAAGAACCTTACATTTTGTTCACAGTAATTCATGACAGATAATTGATTTCTTGAAATTTGATGGATATTTCAAAAGTGCCATGGAATATAAATCAATAAACATATCGTAATATTTTCAGAAGGCTGTACGCCTAATGTTTTATTGCCATTAGTTCCCATTGAGTGAAATGTGCCGTCGAACCGTTTCGTCTGAAATGTACCATGTCGTAATAACCCGACCTCTTTTTTATCAGTTTATACAGCTGTCTGCAAATGAGTTGTGAGTATATCGTTAGAAATTTTCAGTCGGTGCTATAGCAATTTTAATGTCAGGAGGTGCCCGAAGATAAAGTAGGAGGTTTACGCATTTCTGAAGATTAAGAAAAATGTTACACGAGTTGGCCTGTGGCGGGAGAATATAGCGAGGGGCACAAAAAAGAAACAATTGAAAATATATTGAAAACAATCATTTTTAGAAGTGTTTGTGACAATCAGCATGTACAGTCGTGGCCACTCTATCACAAAAATGCTGAAAAACGGTGGACATTTCAGTGCATGGGATCTAAGGGGTGGAGGATTTCACTGCCCCTTGGAAAAGCCATGCCTATTAATAGGACTCATGATGCAAACTTGGGGACCATTTTTCATTTTTCTTCTTCATCTGTTTGTACAAAAGGCCGGCCTTGTAATAATTTTCCTTCTTCAGCGCATGGACCATTTATGAAAAAATACTTGAGGGAGACACGTACACCAGTGCCATCCCCACCCCACACCCCTTGGTTACGTGTCTGTCTATAAGGCAATTCGTTAATAAGAATGTGACCGTAGAATGTGGTGCATCTTTAGTTTGAAGACAACCGATTCTAAGGTGTAACTACTTATTGTGCAAATTCGGATATAGCAGTTTGCTGTGTAGCTTTGTAATTAATTTTAATAATTAAAGACTTGAAATATTAAGCCGTATAACTACAAAGAAAATAGGACAGCGTATACTGCAGCCCGTGAACGTAGAGAAGACGGGAGTTAATCCAAAAGAGCACATCACTCACTCGGTTTCATCAGACACATCTACCGATAACACGTACGGCAAACGCAGAAATCTACGAGAGATCAGTGGAAGTACCAAATTTGGCAAGATGACCAACATCTGGCTGGCATTGGCTAGATACGTAGTGAGGGGGGCAGGGGGCAGATCGAGGCCTCGTACCTTGAGAATTTTAAGCATGACCCAGAAAGTTTTGAATTGTTTAAGAATCATTTACACATCTACCAAGAAAATTCGAACCACTGAGAGTCATTCTGGGACATCCCACTTCAATAATTCGTCTGGCTATTAGCCATGTGTGAGAAAAAATGAGGTCCAACATACATTTGTCTAAATAAATTTCGGTCTCCATCATCTGCCTTCACTAGAATTGCTCCTCTTTGGATACCTATTTTAACTTCTTTGACAATTACGGTGTTAAATAAGTTTAGTGTTACAAGGATCTCGGCTAAAATGATATACATCAAGTTGATGCTGCTGTTGTTATACATTCATTGTGTGATTACCAATGTATCTTGTGCAAAGGTACAAATCTTGACATCCATACGTACGTAATGAAAGGTTCGTAGTCCGTAAACGTATGTGTAAAATTCACTTCTACAGATGTGCCAAACTATGAGCTGATCGGCGTATATGTAGTCCCCAGTGAGGCTATTTTCTGTCTTTTTACTGAATGGGACAGGAGAGAACGGATAGGAACACGTTTGCCATGCCTTCTATTGAGGTTGTCAAATTTGATACGTTTACATGAGGAAGAGCTTTTTGACAATTTTAGTCTCGAGTGTCTAAAGGCAAAAAGAAAGATTAAAAACAGAAAGCAAATTTAAATAATAACGCTGCTTCAAACGCTACATTGAGCAAGAGTTGGAACGAGATTACATCTCCGTTTGGGAAAAAGGTGGTGGAGGCTTTCCAAAACACATACGCACGACGGACACAAAAACGTATTACCATCACAGACATTTTTATGGATGTATTTTTATGGGTTTTTTTTATAAATGTCTGTAACCATACGCAAAAAGCACGCATTACATACGTACATTCTAAATACATGGTCAGATTTAACCAGTATTGAGGTCACACATCAACCAACAATTTCCTGGTTAAATTAACAGAGGCCGACTGGTTAAAATATACCACAAATATGTTGATATATGACCTCAATTTGAAATAATTCGTCAGGTTCACCAATGTAATGTCAATTTTTGACCATATTCCCTGGTTATTTTAATTAAACAGAGATAGGTTGTTTAATATGTGACCACGATATTGAACTACATCTAACCAGTGTTTTTTAAGAGTGTTTTGCCTCGAATTTCGTTGAGCACATTGCAAAAACACTAGGACCAATATGACCCAAAAGCGAACCAGGAAGGAAATCACTAAAATTACATAAGGTAATGACCCAAATGGGGCTTTCTACGACTACAATGTGGTTACATTTTAAGTGTATGCTTAACTGTAGAGGGAATGTCAAGAAATACTAAGGGTGCATTGTTCCCAATACTACACATTTGGTACAGGAAATCTTATGAATGCAGTGTTTTTCGATGCGCAATTGATTGTTGGTTTCTAATACAGTTAACCTACTGATTGGGGCCTTTAAAGTATAACGACTGGAAACAAATAAATAAGTACTGAAACGGCAAGGTCCCTTCAAAGTGAACAACAAATGCTATAAGAAAAGGCTCCTAAACATGTAAGTATTTAGACATAATAGATGACGCTATTTTCTTTTTCAATTTTCAGGAGTGAAACTCTGAACAAGTTTACCATCAGCACAAAGTAAGAAACAACACATCAGGGTTGCATATTTTCTTTATACAATATGGATCCTTTTTTAAAGTTCTCGCAGCAATCTGGCAAAGGATCTTTCGACAAAACACTTAAAATGCTTCCCGAAGAAGCTATTAGGTTCACTGAAGGACAATACGTGACCAACCTCACGGCCCTCGGATCATTTACATTATTGGTCTGTCGTGTATGGCTCCATGCTAGACTGGTTGGGAAGAACAGATACTACACATGATCTTAGCCAAAAGACCGAGAGGCCTTACCCTGGGAGCTCCGCCTCTGTGATTACGAACACTCCTGCGCCAGGTAGGTAGAATTTTCAATACAAATCGAATGTTGGTTACTAAAATTTCCTTATCCTTATTGTTTTAATTTAATTTATGTTATTTTATTCAGACCCATAATTTTCCGAAATAAATCATTTCATTTGCTGGTTTGGTCAATTTCTCGAGCTGTTTAACATGCAACGATAGTGTTATAATTTATGTACCAGCCATTTGAAATTTGATACAAAATGACTCAGAATATAAGTGCTACGCTTTGTCATCACTAATTGACTTTACACTGGGGATATAAACTCTCTCTTGATTGAGAAAGTAAACGGATATTCCTGTGAGTAGGATTAGGAGTGACCATCGGTGAGCTGAACCAGTTGGGACAACTCTGTTGAGGTTTAGACTGCCAGGACTATATAGACTTCATCTTCATGACGTCACTTCCGCTGTTCCTGAAAATCCATAACTAGGTGTGCGTTATTTCGCATTGCTACTAAGTTAAGTTTGCGTCCCCACATTGACATAAAAGATCACGCGCAAGGACCGCCGCGGACATAAGTTTGGTTCAGTTACTGTAATCCTTGAGCATCCTAGTTGTCGTGTGCTGAACCAACTATCAATATTCGTCTAAATGAAATGTTCAGCAGACTGGGCAATCCTGATAATCCACGATATAAAAACAAGGGGTTAACTGCCAGGAGACGTAGATTTTTGTTTCCTGTTGCTTGAAACGGTAAACTTCGAAACAAATGCATGACAGACCAATAGTGTAAATGGTCTGAAGGCCTTGAGGTTGGTCAAGTGTTGTCCTTAAGTGGACGTATAGCTTTTTCGGGAAGCAGTTTCAAGTTTGGTTTCGCCGAAGAGCTCTTTGACAGAGGCCTCGGGAGGACTTTGGAAAAAGTACTTCGAAACAAATGTAGCAATACCATTATCAGCCATAAACGGATGCAGGTGGTTTAAACCGCTATTGAGTTTCATTTGACACTGTTACTGTCACAAACTAAAAATTCTTCATTTATGTAGCGTATCCAATGAATTTATCACAAAATAGTTATCCTAGCCTACGCTTTTGTTAAAGGCAAGAAGGCTGAGCAGTTGCCCAAAACTTATTTTGAAGCAACAGCTAAATCTCACGACTTTCTACAGTAGTTATTACCGTTCAAAATATCTTTCAAAATATTTTAGGACTTCAGTATTGCTAGACCAAGCAGTTTCCCATTTGAGGAGAAAAAATGTTGTCACATGACTCTCAAGAGCCAATTAACAGGAAAGTCTCGTATGCCCCTTTTTCAAGTTAAGTGACTGCCTTTCCCAATGGCGTATGAAGCGAGGGCCTGTGGAAAATGTAAAAAATGTGGGACGGAAGTATTTTTCCGCCCATCCCCGCTTCTCGGGTTAAAAAGCCCGTTTTTCTTCTCTTCAAATCACTGCAGTGAATCAATAGTACATATGATGACCAAAAACCTTTGTCTCTTTGTTTTATGATAGCTCATCCCGTTATTTGATCCGCGTGTCCCATTTTATCTCACAGGCGCAGCGACGCATTGTTTTTTATCCAAGGGCATTACCAAAAGTGGTTCCCCGCATGTACACACAGGTGGCGTAACAGGCTAAGGCTGACTTCCACAAAGTGTGTTTATCGCACACCGTGCAATTAGCCTATCCGGGTATGCCTCTTGTGTTTCCACCCTCAATAAATTCAGTCAGAATTTAAACTATCCGACGGTTTGAAATTTGGAAACATGAAATGTAACGTAATTAAATAGTCCAAAATATAAAAACATCATTATGATAGTCACTGTTAAAAACCAAGAAGATTGTACAATGCGCATGATTAGCTTTAACTTTGCATTCAGGCAGTGGTAGAGGTTCTGCTGTTATCGCTTTACAATTTTCTGATCATTTTGCACTTTGTTCTTTTTATTGAAATGAAAATTTTCTTGCAAACAAAAGCTGAAAATAGCTACTGCTGTAGCAGTGGCGTAGCTAAAGGGAGGAAAGCGGGAGATCGCCTCTGGCTCTAAAAATAAAAGAACAGGAAATTTGCCTTTATGTGACACGAGTCATGTACACTGTGATTTCCCAACTCTTTTTCCATGAAGTTCTGGATTTTCTCCAAAATTATCTCCGTATTTAATATAAATTATTTCACACAGTGGCGTCACCAATTAGGGGAGGGGGAAGGGGAAACGTTCCAGTGGCGGAGCTGCTATATGGTCAGGGGGAAGTCCCCCCACCCCCACCCCCGGCGGACCAAAATCGTCTGTCGGCGCCCTTTTTAGGATTTTAACATACTTTACTTCTGCACCATTATTGGCAGAAGACATAAATTAATAGACCAGAAAACAAAATACTCAAACAACCACCAGTAACTGTACTATCTGTACTTTATTCTGATGAAAGGGTCTTTTGGAATATAGGGATAGGTTTTGCCGAAACATATCTTCATGCTTTATACGCACTAATGAATGTTGTCGCTGTGCTAAGTTAATTGCTTCCACACCAAGCGTGTTTATAAGCTAACAAAATTTACCGACTGTGACATTAAATTCACCCTCCCGTCTAATAAAATGATGTTGCAAAGGGCGCAACAATAGTTAAAGCTCAAATAGCCCTCTTGTTGTCGGGTATAATTGTCAACATAGACAGAGAGTTTATAAAATACCAAATTAAATAGCTTCCACAACATTTTTCAAAATCATTTGAAGGGAACCGTGGTTAAAATAAAGTAAAACTGTTATTCTTGTGGTAATGATTCAGGGTTTTAATGAGCAGTTTCCATTTTGCTTTTGTTCAAGTGACCATTCTCATGATAGATGTCTATTTCTGACACTGCATGATAATCCCAGCATGAAAATGCTTATTCCTGTGTACTTTCGTGGTCTCAAAACTGCGCCAGAAAATTGCATCTAATAAGCCTAGGTTCAGGCTACTTTCATTTATTATGAATTCCGTATCAGACCTTTTGTCTTGGCTATTTCTTTCAATGTACTTAATGGCTATTACAGAAGGGTCACATGATGTAAATTACGTCAATTAATGCTTCTTTGTGTACTTATCTTGATTTCCAGATGCCAAAATTGTACATCGAAGGGTGATTAATTTCCATAACTTTTTCCTCTGTAAGATTGCTTGCTATTTGGCTCTAGCAGGTTTAATCTCTATCTTCAGAAAGTAGCCCATTATTACATTATAATCTTAAATCGAGGCCTGACAATAACACAAAATAGAGTGACCGCCTTCATACTAGAATGTGAAAGAGAGGGATTGAAAAATATGTGTCCGCAGGTGAGGGCAAGAGGGGAACTTGCCCTTCCCTGGAAAATTAAAACCTGAAAAAGGAGGAAAACATAGAGAAAAAGACGAAGCAAAATTAACATCAACATCTCTTAACAGTTCACTCAGTGTTTTCCCTATTTATATGCGGTAAATAAGCTTTAGAAATGCCATTTCCAGCGATCTGAGAGACCTTTTGGGCCGCAATTTTCTTGCGCTCCGCGCCAACTCATGGTGGCGCAGAGCTTTCCCCCTGAAAGAGTTTGTGCCCCCTCCCCGAATTTTCTTCTGCGGAGGCCCATGGATAGAAAATTTCAAGATGCTTTAATAGAAAAACTTGCTGAGGAGAAATGGCAAAGAAGTTTTCAACCAGGTGTGGAAAATCAAATGGAAAGTCTAAATCGACCGTGCTGAGGCTCAGGGTATTTACTCCTTCGAAGCGCCCCTGCAGACCATTTTCGCCCCCTCTGACCGAAATCCCTAGCTCCGCCACTGGAACGTTTCCCCTGGAAAATCCTGTGCGACCGTGTGTCCCCCTACTCCCAACTGAGATCTAAGATTTTCAAAAAACGATTTGTCTCCTGAAGTGAGAGTGTAACTACAATTTTTTAAAGATTTGATTCTTCTTTTGAGATGAAAAGGTAGCAATTTTCATTTTTTACGAAAGAAAGTACCACAAAAACACCTTCGAAATGCCGTTTCCGGCTGTCTGAGGGTTGCGTTTCTTCAAACTTTTCCGTATCCTTCCGACTGCGCCAGTTGGGAGTGGCACACAGTTCAGCTCAGGTAACCCTTCAGGCAGGATAACTGGATAAGGCTTACATCTTTCCTTAAGAGAATCTCATTTACCTGCCCATCAACTGCTTTCTCTTTCTATTTCACCTCCCCTCCTTCAAAATGTCAGCCGGATTCGCTCTTGGTAGTAGCTTTACTAAATTTTTCAGCAATAAAATCTCACAAAAAGTTGCCCGGAGATTAATTTTAAACCAGTGTAAATACTAAAGAATTACCCTTAAATTACAATGTTAATACGTCACAAACACTTTAAACCCAGGAGTTCCGGCCCCCTCCCCCTCCCCGGGCCCCAAAGGGGTTCATTTTAAAGGAATTGTCCTCTCAACCCAAAGTAGAGTTTTTGTAGATGTTTACAGAAATTCTCTATCGGCTTAGCTCTTGATTGGCAGATGTTCAAACAATACAGAGTACCGAAGTTTATATTACACAGCATGTAGTGTTTTGAATATACACATTGGGCTCTTCCATACTCAACCCGAAGCAATAAACTGATATTGTGTCTGAATGAGGTTAAATTTTAGACAATTGTGGAAGGGGCTTAAGTTAGAAGGTTAAGAGAATTGGAACTGTTTGGGTTGAGAGAATTAGGCCTTTAAACTATCCATCAACTTTTTTTCTCTATAGGTCATCGTCCCTTTTTTCAAGAAATCAGCCTTATCCGCTCTTGGCAGTAGTTTCATTAGTTTTTTACCAAAAGTCTCGCTTGAAGTAACACAAAAGGTAACTTTTAGGTAAGTGTTAAGTCAATAAAATTTCCCTTAAAAAAGACTTTAAAACCTTAAAAACACACTAAAACCCAGAAGCCGACAGACCCCTTAACCCCAACCGGGGCTTTGCCCCTGAAACCCCACCAGGCGGCCTAAGGCAGACCCCGAGAGACCACCAGATAAGCCTCGCCCTTCCCGTTCGGTAGCGCCTACGGCGCCATGAGGGGAGTCAAGCAGTGGCCCCTGCAAAAGTGTTGTGCCCCAACTGCCCCTCTGTAATGAAAAGTATGGTGACGTCACTGTTTCAATAAAGCCACAAAGTTCAATTCACAATCTAATAAATCATATTGGTGAACTTTTTCGAACTTGTGGAAATGGAAAAACCGGAAGTTTGACATAAATGTGACACCAGATCATCGAGTGGAACAGACAACTGTAGTGCTATTGTTATAAATTGTCTTTCATAAAATTCAACTTTTTCCAATGTAAGCTCTTCATTTTGAAACATTTTGTCTAAAAAGACAACAAAATTTCGGAACTTTCAATGTCATAGGAGAGCCTCATGTTGCAGGCCTTAGATAACTTTATGTAGCAACAACGATCTCCAGTCGTCTCGCAATCATTCTTATGTTTGCCAAAATAGGAAGTGTAGATTCTTTAATAATTCCAGGTAGCTTTTCAAATTTTCTTACAGGAAACGGAAGATCCACAACTTTCTGCAATATAAGCAATAAACCCGAACAAAACGTGTTTTTCAAGTTTCTATGCGAAAAATAGGCTTTAGAAACGCCATTTCCGGGGATCTGGGAGGCATTTTGGGCTGAAATTTTCTCATGCTTTGTGTCAATTCATGGTGACTTGGAGGTTTTGCCCCTCCCTAGAAATTTTGCCCCCCTGACTTTTTTCTGCGAATGCCCATGGTGGTGCTCCACTTGGAAAGTCTTTTAATCATATGATTGACAAGACTTGTGCTTACTCCTAAAGATAGGGTGACATGTCAGCAAAATGACCTGACTTTACTTGGCAGTTACGAAGTGAGCATTTCTACGAAAAGATCCGTTACAATTATTTCAATATCTTTTACGGTTAACGTTCTGAAGAGATACCTCTTCAAAGTGTGAGAGTTTCTGAAGCAACTTCAAGTTGTTGCTTATGCCAAAATAATGATGTGGAGTGTTGCACAGTATTGACACTCTTTTGTTAAACCTATATTAATTACCTCTAAATTTTTTATAAGATAGTTTATAGTTTGGTGATTGATACTGATGGTTTTCAAGGACAAACTTATGTTACGACTGTCCTTGCAATGAAGGTTGTAAATACAAAGGATAACATTAGCCATATGTGGCATGTCCCTCTCATGACATCACAAGATTTGCATATTGAGTTCATATTTTTAATAATTAGGTGCATATCAGAAATTGTCCTGTGAAATGGTCAATTTTGACCGATTTTGATGTGAAATTAAGATTGTTCTTGGTTTTTATGCTTTTCACATCGAAAACCCAATTTTGTGGTTTTCATGTCACACAACCGAATAGTCTTTGAAATAGAGTTTTATATATTATTCTTTTTCATTATTATTAACAAACTCCAATATGTTTCAAGTTCCTTCGGACTTTTAGGAATGTAGTATAGCAAACAAGCCTGTGAGTCGCAACTGGAAAAAGTCCTGGCCTGCCCGAATTAAACTAGTTGGAAAGAACTGAACTCATCATGAATCCTCATTTAACTTGTTAAATTATTCTATCCTTTCTCATTGATATGGTATATTTTGTCATATAAAAGAACATTGGTTAAGGTCTGTTAACAGGTTGTAAACAGTTTACCAAATGTGTTATACACCAGAAACTAATAAAACAGTTCTCAATCAACTGCATGCATATGCTGTCATGCAGATATCGTATCAGGAAATCGTGTCCTCGGTGCCTGGGTGATCACGGTAGAGCTATAGACTGATTTACCTCGGGAAGTTCTCCTTCCAGGTAGCCCAAAATATTAACAATCCTGGCACCGGTGAAGACCCTCCATCTAGTTAGTTCACAAAAGTCTTCTTATGTAATTCCACTCTCCTTTGCAAATACTAACATAAGATACAGGTGCCTTTTATTTTATGAGGTAAATTACGACATTTAGATGTGCCATGTTCTACCTTGTTTTCCCTCAATAACGGAAGCATGTTCCAATTGCTTTTCTCATTTACCATACAATGCCAACTTAGTTATCCGCCCTCGTAGTTTTTCCGTCATTGTAATACATTTTAAGACAGAGCTTCTGGCTTATAAAACCCTATAATGAGGTTCACAATTAGTACGTCTGACGCTGATCGGCTGAACTTTTCGTGACTTAGAAATTGTTTGCCTGCGGTAAGACGGGGGTTTGGTTCAGAAAAGATTCTAAAATTGCAGTCCTTTTGGTTTGATTTAATCAATCTGCAATAAATACTACCGCACGTAGTAATGGCGTCACGGGAAATGTCTGTTCCTCACTTCCCACATATAATCTAGGAATCGCTGAAGTTCGCTTTAACTAGAATAACATCCGTTCAGACGTAGCTGTTGACTCTTTTCTGGAGTTCCAGAAGCCTGGAGTGATTAATTTGAAATACAGCTCACCGCCATTATTCTTTATAAAGACGAGGTTTCCTCAAACAGTTTTGGCTGATACAACACCTCCTTCACAAAAACATATCTATACCCTTCCAAGTTTGCCTAATTATATTTATTTTAATGATATGTAAGTCATATTTTCGAAAGCCACCTCAATTTCCATTCGGGATTTTCAACAATCCGAACACTAACTGACCGATGTAATTTACACTCGTCCTTTGGGTTTTCGCAGAATTGTTAACGTAAGGAAGACTAATGCGGCCATGGTAAAAGAAATGAGAGTGAACCCCTCCCATTTTGTCTATAAACAAAAGTTCCTTCTCGAAAAACATTTTTTTTTTTCTAAAAACCAATTTTCAATTTTTTTTTTCTAAAACAAATTTTCCCCTAATACAATATTTTCCTCTATAATTTTTTATTTACTCTCAAAACAATCTTTTTTCTGTAAAACAATTTTTGTCTGTGAAACAAAAATTTTGCTTCTCTAAAAACAAAATTGTTTTAAACGAAACATAAAAAAGACTACGGAGTCCGAGAAGTGAAACATGTGTATCTCATTCGTTGAAGCAGTTGTTATAGATGATCCAAACACACTGTGTACAGAGCTCATGAAGTGACAGGAATAACATCTACTAGGCCGTTTTGGATCGGATATGACGGCTATTATGGAATTAACTATGGCCTTTAAATATGAAATACGAATCAATCAAATCTACGGATCTATTGGCACTATTATGCAACGCAACAAGCTAGAAACTCTCTAAGAACGGGGGGTGGGCGTATAAAAGGATTTTTGTGTGACTTGAAAGCTGATGAATTGATACCAGGGATTTCCTATGCATGGACAGAGCATATATTGCACGGCACTTTGTCGCTACCGAGCGTATGAGAAAATACGTAGCAAGATGGCTGTCTGCTATCGTTTTTTGTTAACGTTTGGACCTGTTCACGTAAATCAACAGATTTTGTAAGAGAGTTGAAATATTTTCCAAATAGTGCAAGGTAAGGTCAAAACCACTGCAGGAATATGATGTTTCCCATCAAGTTTAACTTTGGTTTAACATATTACAGAGTCGTCAGATCATACAAATTGTAGCTTCACGGCGATCATCTTGGTGCGCCTTTTTGTCCCAGACGGTGGCGACAAGCTACGGATAAGACGTTTCATGCTCTGTCCATGCATATTGGAAGTCCATGATCGATGCAGTTTTAGACTCCTAGGTGTATAGCGGTAGCATACTTTGGAACTGTTCAACAAAAGTTAGCTGTCAACATAGTGAAGTAAACTACAATAATACATCAATACATTATGCTGAAAAGTAGACAGTGCGTTTGAGTCATACCAGAAAACAACAACTGTTTAAATGTAAAAAAAAAATTAAAAAAAAAAACAAAATCGGGAGAAATTAGTTTTTCAAGATCTTTTTTTTTTTTTTGAGAGAGAGAGAGAGAGAGAAAAATAAATCTGTTTTTTGGTTTTCACCCAAGCAAAAACAAAAATAAGGAAATCAAGTGTTCTGCTATAGCTGACGCAAAACATTTTCCTGTTCGCTGATGGGGAAAAGCAGAGGATTACGTGGAGACTCTTTTAGATTTAACACGTTTTATTAACTTTAAAGGACTTGTCCATTTGTCCATGTCATGAACAGTTTTATTATAAGGCGATACAACAAACTTGTAGAAGGCCAGCAGTCACTGACACAATGATTTACCCCTTCCTGGTGGAAATTGTTCAACTCGTTTTGTTCACTCTTTGGTCGCTATGAAAGGGAAAATTATGTAGTGTGTTTATTTGTTTAAAGAGAATAAAAGGATAATAATGTATAGTATATGTAACTAGTTGAGAGATACGTGGATTCTGCATGAAGTGACGTTATATTGTAAGAAAACAATAAAAAAAAAAATGTCTGCTCAGGTGAAAACTGTAATTTAATACTCATTTCTATGAACCTTTACCACATGTCACGATCAACGTAATGCTTTTAGACACAGACTAAGTAATTGTGACCAAAAAACGTTGGGCCTCTCGGCCGACAAAGGATGGGTTTTTCGGTTGGGACCAGAAACTGATTTAAATCCCAAATTTCCTCATTCCATGCAATTCCAGGTCGTCAAACTATAAGCCACCTCTAATCTGTTAAATCTTATCCTGCGTAGCGTCTCAGTGCATAATTGCTTTTACCTTAGGCGACCGCCGCCCCTCATGCAATGGTTTCGTAGCGATGAGCTGAAGGAAAGGTCCTGACAATGGGGTAGCCAAGCCTGTCTTACTAAGCTGTGTAAGCTCCTCCTTGCGCAGGCACGAGACTAGTGTATTGTTAAGTTTGTAAAGGTAGAGTGACTTGTCGGCAAAAGTGGCTTACTTTAGCCGACAGTTAAGAAGTAAGTGTTCCTACGGATAAATCTGTGTTTGAATTATGCCAATATCTTTAACGATTCTCCAGATATACCTTTTCAAATTTTGAGTGTTTCTAAAGCAAATTTGCATGTGCAAAAGTCATGATGTGGAGTGTTGCACATGTTTACATTATTTGTGTTAATCCTATATCAACTACTCTTAATTACTCATCAAATAGTTTAGGTTTCAAGTGATGCTGATAATTTTCAAGGTCACATGATAATTTCAACTACCGAAGTAAAATCCTCAGGAGATGAATGCTACAACTGTGCTTGAAAGAAAAATTGCAAATAGAGAGGATAGCATTAGCCATACTGTTATGGCATACCCTCCGTACACATCAAAAGATTTGCATAGTGAGTTCAAAGCTCGTAACACCGAATTTTGGTATGCATTACGTACATGCCCACAGTTTGAAAACAATTTTAATAATGCATTAAAAATAACGTATTACCTGAATCACGCTGGCGTTCCTTCATTGTAACACGTTACTTCTATTCTGTCGGTCCAAAAACGTCACATCCGGTGCGGAGAGTCAATCACGTGACGTGCTGGAGTGAAACATTGCAGACATATAGGCTTATTGTGTAAATGTACCTTGTAAACAACGTGCAGCCTTTTTAAACTTGTACATAACGACCGTTTTTTTTTTTTTTTTGAAATATCCAGCTTTCATGATCAGATGGTGTTTCGAGAACTTGTCCCGGCGGGAATTCACGAGATGGCTTGTAAACGTAATTTCAGTCTCGCACAATAGGCCTACCCCGATAAGAATGGGTTTCTCGCCGTTCGTAAGCGAGTGTTTTGTGCACAGGCACAAAATAATTTCTCATTCGCCTGACATTATATATATATTGAGATTTCTATACAACCTTGGTCTCATGAAAGTTTGCCAGTTAGCCCACAACTTCTATCCTGAGGCTCCGACAATAGCGCAGGCTACACTGTTAAAAATTTCTGTAAATTTACAGACTTTTTTTAACTTCAACTTTTTGTATTTTAATTTTAATAGAGATTTTCTGTATCTTTACAGACACTTTGTATTTCTACAATAAAAAAAGATTGTTTAACATGTATTTTCTGTTTATTTGAAAAACCATTTCTGTCTGCTTTTTTAACCAAATTTTACTGCTTTGTAAAACTTTTTCTGTAAATGTACAGGAATTTTAACAGTATTTTGTATTTTTCTGATTTCACATAAATATACTGTCATTTAACAAACATTCATTTTGTTTTTACGCTGAAAAAGAAACAAAAATAAGCCCAAACAAACAAACAAATAAGAAATAGCCAGAAAATTTTCAATATATAACATGCATCGTTCTGCGAAGTTTCAGTTAAAAAAGAAAACATTTTTGGCAAATTTATGGCCCTATTTGAAAATTAACTTACATTTATTATACTGACAATTGGTGTACTGATGTCAACTCATCGCCACAAGCGCTCATGCACTTGATCGAATTAAAAACGTTTCACAAATTTACTTGAAAGAGTCTGTAAATTTACCACTTTATGACGTAAATCTCATTTTGCATAAATGGGTGGAGCTTATTTTGTAGGCATTTTCCTAACAAAAGGATTGCTGTTGCTTTGAATAATATCTTTTTTGGCTTTTTTTAATCAGGAAGTGATAAACTTATTGTTTACCTTGTCTGGAAATGTTTGCAACCAATGTATTTGCATTCTTTGTCATATTTATTTTAAAAACAATTATTATATTGTACCAAAAATGTGACTTTCCAATTACAAAGTTCCTAGAGATAGCAGTCTACTGGATAACAATGTGATAACAAAGTATCCTCATTGTGTTTTGATTGAAAATAACTTCGTAACGACACATTACGTTGATAAGCAAATACCTGATCTACGTAATGGTGAAGTGTATGTTACGTAATAACATATGAAAGGAAAAAAGCGATATTATAATAAATATTAAAACGCCGAGAATGAAAACTGTAGGCTGTAAATTCACATAAAATTAAGGTAAAAAAAACAGAACAATTCTGTAATTCGATTTTACAGTAGACATTTGTAAACTAATTTACATGCAAAAACTGTAAAGAAAAAACAAACACTTAATGTTTTTTCATGATTACAGTCTGGCTGTAAAAAAAACATTATTTGGTTGGAAAAAAAATTTGCCATAAAAATTATGTAAATTTTACAGAGAAATTTCTAACAGTGTACGTGTACTGAACTCACTGCGAGACTGTCTTTAATTTCACTCCAGATGAAGTTTTCATGACCCAGTTCACGCAAATGCCCGGGTGTTGGACCGACAGAATTAAAATATAATGCAAATTCGATAAGAATTCATTTTAAAGTGCAAGCCATTAAACCACTTAGTTCACGGTGCTAGTAGTCTAAAATCGGAATACATTTTGCTGTAAACGCTTTTCTCCAACCCCATGCCTAATGATTATCATGGCAGCCTGAAACACGGATATATTCTTCCAAAATCACCTTAAGAAAAGCATCAGTAGACCCATAGGCGCTCCTCGGAATCTACATGGCACTGATTTACTGCACACACAGTTTGTTCTACCGGTTGTTGGCCTGCTTATTTTGCTTAAAACTGCAAACTGAGCTGAGGTTATATATTTGAGAAATTTGTAATTATGTGACCAACTGAGGGCCTACATGCATGGGCATTGCCAGAGGGGCTTATTCTTTAATGTGTAAAAATAAACGTTGTCCTGGGGTGGTTTCAAACAATCCGCCAGTTATGACCATTAGCGGGGAAAGAGCAACAACATGGCAACCTCTTCGTTAATTCTCTTAAAATTTCTAAACTTTACAACAAACACAATACAGACACCACTTTAGAACGAAAGAGACATTACTGTTGATTGTAGAATATTATTCGAAATTGATAAAATCATCAGTGGTTTTACAATTTAAATGCTCACAATCTTTTTTAAAAGCAGGTGTTTGAGGTAAGCACATTCTATGTACAATTTACATTCCAACAATAATTTTTATTGAAACAAAATGTGTGTGAAAATTAAAGAAATAGTGCATGAGAAAATCGTGATCATGCTCGTCGATCTGCCTGAAAGACTTATTTTTCATACCCAATCGGGCCATCGGTGCTTGTGACGTATACTCTGCGTATACAAATTTCCAACGCTGTCCTTCAGTCCTTGCTTGCTTGCAAATTAGACAACGCAAGACTCTCTAGTAGCGTACTCTAATGTTTCGATCATAATTTTTTACTTTGAAAATGTGTCACTCGTACAGACTAGCTGAAATATTTACCCAGGGCAATTGGAGTTGTCAAGAATAAAATTGGCAAGTGCGTTTTTATGTTGAAAAATTGGCGGCAGTTTTGTCCCTTCAATGAAAGATCAGACGAGCCTTGCTTCACTTTAGATTAGAAGTGGGATATTATGGTAATTACAAGGGTAAGTTCTTTTCTCATCAAGCATGTAGAACAAGTAACAATATTGCCATATAAGTCATATCAGCGTAAAGCAACCAGGGAGCTGTTATTTTCTCCCTGAAACAACTTAGAACCTTCCCGGTGATTTCTCTTGAATATAAATAAAGGAAATCCTAAGTAAAAATCAATAGTATCCCGCACTGGTACATGACATGTATGTTATTAAACAGAAGGCGTCTCGGTACAATCACGGAGAGGGTAAGTGGTTACATAAAAAGAAGAAAGGACTTGTTTGACTACATTTATAGTTTGGTAACGTCTTTATTCAAAGAAAAAACAGATTGGCAATAACTACAATAACCCTTTTTTCAAAAATTTAAGACGAATAATACACTGCTGAAAATGTCTGTCGGCCGGAAATTACAGAAAACGTGCTGGCAACTTTTGAACTATTTGCCAGAGATTTTTTCGTAAAATTTTAAGTACCGCTTCATCTTTAATTCTGTAAATCTACAACAATTTTTTGAAGCGTATGATGTCAGGAGACCCCTCTAAAGATGTTGGTGATTCTGTACAATTACAGGATATCTTTTAAAGGAACCTATTGGGAGCATAGGAATTGGTGGAGGCAAGGGGACCATCCCCCCCAATCGAATTCTATAGCACAGAAAGAATGACATGAACTGATCAAATGATGCTAGTGATCAAGATGCTATTAGAATCAGATTAGCTTACATCTTAGGGTATTTTATTATTCAAAAAATTCCCCCTTGTCGTCGATCAGGCCCTGTAGTTCGCCACCCCACCCCCCCCCCCCCAGCAATAAAAATTCCTGGCTACTTACGTTAATATTGTGAAGTATACACTCAGACACAACATAGCAGTCAGTACGCATGAACAAAAGCATGTACACACTGACCACCTTTCAGCTTACCTGCCTACCTACATAAACTTGCACACATACACACCTATAGGTAGGACCATGTGATACCCTTGTTAATGCAACAGTTTTAACATTAGCGGCAACTTTTTTTACTTTATCGGTTCAAAAATTTTTTACATTATCGGTAATTTTTTACAAAATCGGTTCAAAGAATTTTGAACTTTATCGGTAAGTGTTTTCTTACATTATCGGTCGTTTTTACATTATCTGTTTATTTTTAAAATATCGATTGTAACAGCGCACACCTCACAGTTCCTGCACATGCCCCTCCAAATCCGAGACTGTATGCGGCGACGACCAAAGATCGTTATTGCTACCGTACATAATGTTATCTTCCACATAAGCGTACGAATTGAAGTTCTACGACGAAGTCAATTTAAAAAGTTCCTGAGACTTGGTTGCCCTTTTTTAGACAAATATTTGGAGAAAAAAAAAATGAGCTTTATGTTCTTAAAATTTTGCGAATACCTCACATAAGTTGACCGGTGTGACTAGTCTTGATGATCAGTAGGTTGTCATATGGCGAAGTTCCGATCTTGTTTACTTTTCACAACCAGATGGAACAATAATGCTCCTCTTTCTAGCCAGTACTGTAATTCACCATGTTGGTGAAATTCCCCCGTGCACTATATATACAGCCAATCGTAATGGTGACGCTCTAAGAAGATGTCGTGAAAATGTATTTTCGAAAGACAAAAGTATTATTATTGCCCGTAAAATAAGAGAAGCGCCACGATGGTTAGCGCGACCTTTCAGTAGTTCAGAATTGCCGAAATAGGATTTTCCAGACTTGTAAATTAGGGGAGGTGTTAACTCTAAGCCGTTTCTTTGAACTTACAATTCAATTAAAAATGAACAAATTGCAATACGATCAGAAAACACAAGATTAGATGTACCACTTTAAAACTTTGGGCTTTTGTACAACTGGGTACCTTCCTGCCTGCCTGTTTAATCTTAAAACAGGCAGTTGTAACACCTTCCTGGTAAAACATGTGACAACGTTCTGTTCCCAACTAAACGATATTCTATCTATCATGTGGGCAAAAGTGGGCAAAATCATGTAAAAAATATGAATTAAAACTTAGGTACGCATAGGGGTAGAAAACGGGGGATGCGGGGGCGAGAGCCCACCCCCCCCCCAGTGAAAATGAAATGGAAGGGCGGAAGCATGCTTCCGATCCCCTCCTCCCCTCCCCCACTTTCCCAGTCAGAAAACCTTTTTTTTTTTCATTAATGTGATATTCTCAACTCTTCTTTTCAATACAAGCTCCAATTTGTAATTCATTGTTTCAAAAAAAGCAAACGTTTCCGCGCGCTTCAACGTGCGATTCCTAATGCATAAGTGATGTCTCATGGATAAGTTTGATAAACCTTTTCAAGCTCTGAAAATGAAAAATTCGAAATTTGCCATTTGTGACACCAGATCTTCAAGTAACACCGGCAACCGCATTACCATTTTTACAAATTTTCTTTCATAAAATTCCAAATTTTCTCCAATATAAGCTTATGGCTTTGAAATAGTTTATCTAAAGTAAACAACAAAGTTTCGGAGACTTTTAAAATTTTATTTGAGAGCTTCAGTTCGTAGATAAAGATAAAATCAATCAATCAATCAAGATAAAATTATGTAGCAACAACGATCTTCAGTCGATCACGGTGCAATCATTCTCAGATTTCCCAATATAGGAAGTGCAGAATCTTCGATCAGTAATTCCGCCAACTTTTCAAATTTCCCTATACAAGAAACTCAGAATCCAAAAATGTCTTCCATAGCCACAAATTCAAAAGGACCGAAATTTCTGCGTGCTTCGCGGGCCGCAAGTTATGGCCCTAATTCAGTGGTGTTTACACTTTAGAGAAAACTCGGAAAATTTGGATGGATGCTCGCCTGTTTCCCCAGAAGAACTCTTTTATCCTCCCTGCTGCTTAGCTACTTCTTACAAGCCTGAGAAATGCCATTTCGACTGTCTGAGGCCTCCGATTTTTCAAAATTTTACTCTACGCTCTGCGCCAACTGACGGTGGCGCTCCGCTTGGATAGTCTTTCGGGCAAGACTTCAGGCAGGGAATCATTTACCTTTCGTAAGTGCTCTCATATATACCTTTCATCAGTTACCTTTCAACCTTGTCAGTTGAACAGTCTGTAAGTAGATGCATTCTGTAGTACCTTGATGAATTAAATTTTTTATCAATTTTCCTCAGTTTGCAGAGAGCATTTATATATACACTGGAATTGTTGTCTACTGTACCGAGGCTGGAAAAACGAAGAATTCTACATTTTTTCGCGCTCAGTTTCATTTGAAAAATGATTCAGAGCGAACAATTTTTAATTAAAAAAAAATCGTGATTCTTGTTAGAAAAAAGGGAAAAAAATATAGCATCAAAAACGTAACTCTTGGTCAATTGCTTCCTACACCACTGTAGGTACGTATAATCGATTTTTACAGGTTGCCAGAATGTTTGCTGTCAGAATGTGTTGTCAAGTTTTGGAATATTTCATGAAAAGTTTACCGTGACTATTAGTTTTAACTTTTCGAGCAAATTCTAGGAAAAATCAGTAACACGTAATTTTTGCCATTTTTCAAATATATGAAAATATGCAGCTTGTATTGCAGAAAAGTTTTGTTTTGGGGTTTCCTGTAAGAAAATCATTTGAAAAGTGTGGGAGTTACTGAAAAATTTTCATTTCCTATTGGCAAATCTGAGATTGAACAGCGACCAAAGATCGTTGTTGCTACATAATATTATCCAACCTCTACAAAATGAGGCTTTCTGACGAAACTTTTGAGGCAAGAGCTTATATTGGAGAAAATTTTGAATTTTATGAAAGAAAATTCATGAAAATAGCACTGTAGTTACTGATGTTACTTGATGATCTGCAGTGGCGCAGCTACGGGGGCGGGGGCAGGGGGGCAAGTTGCCACCCTGGAAAATAATTTGGGGAAATTATAAGAAATTGGGGAAATTTGAAAAACCATGGCATGCCCTTTTCTGATTTCTCAAAATTTTTGTTAGAACAAGAAATTGTGAGACATTTCCCATACGTATTTCTGTTTTTTCAAGCAACAAATAAACCTAGATCCAGTGTCTCATGAACCGACCTGACTCGCGTTCCACAAGAATGTCCTGTCCGCACCGCACAGCAGATTGAATGTTCTCTTGTATACGCGCGGGTGTTAAGACCAGTGCATTCCAGTGCACAGGAAGCTGTTTTACCCTACACAACCATGGATGGGTCTGAAGCAATCCATGCTGACGATAAGAGAACGTTAGACTAAACGGGATCCACGGGCATACTTAGATTTTGTTACGTAGCCTAATCCTTGGATGCTTGCAGGCTAGTTCAGGAAAATAGCTTTCTGCTCACCTGGGATGCAACAATAAACGGGTCCATGAATACCATGTGCTGGGGTAGAACTTAACAGCTTAATCGGTGAATGTAGACTTCTACACAGACATATCCTGTGTGATCGAGCCACTATTTGGGCTCCTTTCAGTGGCGTGCGAAGGGGGGAATTGGGCCATGTCCCTCCCCTCACGGATGCCATTTTTTGTTCTTAAAAATACGTAGTCATACTTTAGTATCAGATTTTACTTCAAAATATAGCATACATGGCACCAAATTGCACGTAAGGACACCCAATTTTTCAAAAATTTTTAAGGGGGGGGGGGTGTCTCTGCAAGGCCTCTCAGTAATGCCAACTTTTTAATACCCACAAATAGGCAAATTCTGTCAAATTCCAATTTGTACTTAAAATAGGTAGCCTCTGTATCCCACTGGTGGCACCGATTGCCTCTGATTTAAGAATTTTTAAAAGGGAAGGCCCACTCCTTCTCCGGCCGCGCATAGAGGTACAAGAAGGGGACAGGGGAGCTGAGGGTGTTCAGGTGTGAAGAGAAATAGTTTTCCATTTATCACGCAAGAGATGTTAGGGGTTAAATCATTAACAGATGGGAGTTCTATCAGTCACAGACAATTTCATCAATTCAGCGGATCTTCATTTTAACCAAGTTAGTTGGATAGAGTTTTATGGCCCAATTTACAGTTTTCAAACTAGCTGGCCACGGCCCCTTTTTCAGTTTCAAGTTTCCAATTTAGCCAATAGTCACAATAGAGAAGCATTAGCATATCTTCAATTCGTTGTATAGTCCCCCGCCCCCCCCCCCCAAAAAAAAAAAAAAAACAAGACCATTTCATATGGCCTCATAGTGATAGTCAATTTAAGTGGTAATTTTCTGTACACTTAGCATGTTCCTGATTTTTTTCGTTCCGCCCCAACTAATGGTGGCGCTTCGCTCAGTCTTTTGGGCAAAATTACATTTTGGGGTCAAAGTAGCTCTTAACACTCTGATCACTTTGCAGTTTGCGAAAATATTTTGAATTGAGCATTTTATTGCAAGGGACAAAAGAAGATAGCGACTCGTTAGATAGGGAAAATGTTATTTCCGGTCATCTGAGGACTCGTCTGATTTTTCGAAATTTCCTGTACGCTCGGCGCCATCCAATGGTGGCGCTCCGCTCAGATAATCTTTGTGGCAAAATAACGTTTTGTGGCCAAGAAAAGCCGCAAATTAAAATGCTCCCTTTTGTCTATACCTATCGATGCTCTTTTATTTTGACTCCTAAAAGTATGCAAATTTAATGACAAGTTTTACTTCGCAAGGTAGCGTAAATGGCATAAAATGCATTTAAAGACACAAAAGTTTCAGTTTTATCCTCATGAACCACCACCATTCAACTTTTAACACTAATCTTGTGAAAGTCGAAAATCTAAAAATACCCATTAGCCCCCCCCCACAGGATGGTGATCACTCAACATACTGCATGTCCCCCTCCCCTTCAGTGAGATCCTACCTACTCCACTGCGTTGGTACATACAATTACAAATTAACCAGATATTATTGACCAAAATGAATATACTAAGAGTTGTTTCTTCTAATCGCTCTATGTTATACTTTAAGATTAAAATACCGGTAACATTACATAATTACATGGTAATGTTGTTTTATTTGTAAATTTGCCTATTTTACATGAAATACATACACATCGACCGGGAAATGTTTTGGAGAAATTTCATGCCTTTGCCCCCCTGGAAAAAATCCTACCTACGCCACTGATGATCTGGTGTCTTTTTTTTTTTTTTTTTTTTTTTAAATTTTACTCAAGGTATGAGAGAGCACTTCTGCAGGAATCGCAATTTTTGGCGCGCAAAGCGCGCGGAAAATTTTGTTCCTTCGAGACAAATAATGACGAATGTGGGGCTTTGAGTGGGGAGCTTTCGGAATTTCATGAGTTGTCAAAATCACACAGTAGACTGGTTTCACAAATAGCAAATTTCCGAATTCTTCATTGTTTAGTAGGCTATGCCACAGGGTGTCTGGTAAAGGGTTCCTGATGCAAAATGATGCTAAATGTTTCAATATTTTGAGTTACTAGAAAACTCTAGTTTTCAAAACATGATCTTGGAAGTGTTGGTGATTACTTGAACGGACTATTCGGTCAATATAAATGTGGGAGGGGGAAGGTACCCACTTGTACGGTGCCACTGACTGTTGATACAAAAAACATTAAAATATGAAGTTTTCGAACGACACCTCATCATACATTATTATGCAGACAGAGGATGGAAGTGTACTTCTAATTCCTGATTGAAGTCTTTTATCTAGCCAACGTCAGTGTGATTTTATTTCTCTGATAATGTTCTAAATATAAAATGGTCGAATCGCTATACAAAATAATAATATGAGCGTATCGAAATTTTGCATTAGAAATCCTACATTTTTTTAAAAAAGTTTCATGCAGAGTGTGCACCTAGACATTTTCAGTTTCCCTAGAATGTGTTTGCCAATTTCAGACTGGTGCACTAAAGACCACAGATTTCATTAAAACATAGTAGGAAACCATCCATCTTCTTCCTTTTCCTAAATATTGTGCTCCTTCATAACCACACCTGCCCTATGCACACGAACAATCGACATAATCATAGAGACCGATGAATAATGTATGTTTGATATGCAAGTTAAAATAGAACATCAATGAGACTGCAAGCCGGCGGAACGGGCAAAAATTTTGGGGATTTGCAAATTAAACATGTGGAATTATTCAGACAGAAAGCTAGTCGATCGTTATCGGGAGAGGATACCTTTAATTACCTACATGTATATTCTCTTTGGTAGTGCCTAAATTTTAAGTTTCAAAACACAAAAAGTATGTGTGTGTGTGTGGGGGGGGGACTTTTACGTTAGTGTCCCCTCCACTCCAAAAGTAGAAGAGGACATTCCCCCTTTGCCCCCTCCCCCAAATCTACTCTCCTGGATTAGCACCTGAAATGAAGAATTGGAAGTTGAACAAATTAGTATCGATAATGAAGTTTCTAAAGAATATCAGTATGAGAGTGTAAGTGTAGAGACGATGATGGCCTATCACAAAATAGAAACTGATTATCGTTCCTTCCATATAGCTTTGTAAATACAAATAATTCACAAACATCATCAAAATACCGTTTCCTGAATATTTTAAACCTCGCATGTCCCAATCAGCATATGGGTGGAGATTGGAGAAAGGAGCAGAGGTGCGGCGTTTCGAATTGTATTGGACTTGGAAAACTTTGTGATGAAAACCCATTTGTACAATAAGGTTGCATCAGCACACTAACTTTTTTGCAAAGCCACTACACAATTGAATTGAACAAACGACATGCAGTAGATTAGAACATGAGAAGACTCTAAGTAAAACATAACAACTTCAACATGAAACTTATTAGTTTTCAATATCATTAAAGGGTCACACTTGTGAAGCCATGTTTCCCTGCTACAATCACCCCTCCCCCCATCCTCAACTCCGTCAACTTATCATACCCCCTTTCTCTCTCTTTTTTTTTTTTTTTTTTTTTTGTGCCCTCCTCTATTTTTTCAACACCATCCATCTGCCCCCGGTGGCTACGCCACTGCCCTTGGATTTGGCAACCCTGGAACGTAAATTCCAATTGTTCGGTCTCACCACTAGTTCGGTCGGTCCGGAAAAAAAGTGTGACAAACCTAGGCTACAGCTGTGATTACCAGTTTCCATGTCTCTTTATATAAATTTCAAGGTTTGCCTATAGGTTGACAGGTTTTTGGTGCACCTAAGATTTGGATGTGATTGTGAAACCTGAATCATGCCGGAGTGGCAATTGAATGGAAATCTACAGGGGCGTAGGCTGGTCTGAGCCTGGGAGGGTGCGTTTTTTTGGAGAAGGGTAACTCAATTCCAAAGAGGCCTGAACAAGCGTGTGTATAGGCGGAAGAACAAGGTCACCTCAGTAAATCCCGACGTTTGCATAAATTGCACCTTTCGTTGCGTCATAGGGTTTCTTTACAGGATTGGGATCCTTACTTTTTCACTACGTAAATGTGCCGTCCAGGGGAACGCCCCTTCCCCTTGAGAAATTTTTGTTAATTGAAAGTGGCTTAGATGCAAAATGGTGCCATCTTTGCGATTTTTTAACTAATCATGAGGCGGAACATTTGAATTCTAATTTTGTCTAAGTGAAAGGGAAGAGCATAATGAGAAATGCGCGAGGCGCGCCGAAATGAGTTCATTAAAGAATATTTCTATGACAAAACATACAACCAGGTTCTAAATCTTGACACTTTCAATTGCCCCAAAATCATTCACGCTAAAATCAAAAGAGTGAACTAAGTCACTCTTTGATAGACTGAAAAATGTAAATTCACTCCATTAGAGTGATAATTCACTCCAGAAGGAGTGAAACTCACTCCAAAAAGAGTGAAATTCACTAGAGGAAGAGGGGAAAATTCACTCTTCCACGAGTGCCTGCAATGATCACTCTTTTTGGAGAGTGACGGAGTGATGGAGTGTCCACAGTGATCGCTCTTTAAAAAAAGAGTGATCATTGCAGGCACTCGTGGAGGAGTGAATTTTCCCTCATTCTCTAGTGAACTTCACTCTTTTTGGAGTGAATCTCACGCTTCTTGGAGTGAATTATCACTCTAATGGAGTGAATTTACACTTTTTACTCTATCAAAGAGTGACTAAGTTCACTCTTTTGATTTTAGATTGTGGCAGTAGTTTTCGTTTTTAAAGTCTTCGGTAATTAAGAAACAGCACTGAAAGCCTATAAGATTTGAACTGCGCCAGGCGCGCGAAAATTTTGATACTTAAGCCTCATTTGTGATTAAAGATGAATGTAATAGATGCAACAATCGGTCGAAAACGCACCTCACCCCTACCCCTATAGAAATCTATATATTAAACGTCTTTTGGGATCATTTAAAAATCCGATTATTTTTCAGAAGTCGATAGGGGACTTTAATTCCCTGTGCCCCCAACTATCGCCGCCAATGATAAACAGCATTATTTTTTTGTCCTCAAATTGGATTTCGACACTGGAGACGTCTGTTTCTAGAACGTTAAAAAAAATATAACGGCAAACAACTTGCACTGAGAAGTCTCCAACATGCCTATTATAATTATTATATTGTATTCCACGAGAGAATATATTCATTATCAAATTCTCACTGCCAAATTTGACACTAAATATAAAAGCAACTATTCCAAGAAAATTCTGGCAATAGCATTATAAGAAGTTCTTTGCGAAGCCTAAAATAAATGGCGATTTCCGGCGGTTTATGGGGTATTTTTATCCAGACGTTTTCTAGTGCGCTTCGTGCCAACTGTTGGTGTTAACTCGTTTCGATAGTCTTCCCAGAATTATCAGCCCTCCCTCCTAGCTCAACATCCTCGGTGCGCTTCTGTATATGACGTCAGATAATGCACCACCTTATCTTCTTCTTTACTTTGTTCATACAAATAATTGCCAGTGAATTCCCAGAAAGCTGCAGAAACGCCGCAGCCGAAGGGTGCAAAATCCTTACAACTGTACAAACAGGTCTCAATGCATCGATATTCCTCCTACATTATTGCCTGTAACTCACTCCTAATATAAATTTAACGAGGGGTACACGAGAGCTAACAGATAAAGTTAAATATGTGTACACGTATAGGGGGCGTGAGACCTTAATTAAAGGTCTCACACACCCAATAATTGCCCCATTGACTTACACATTAAATTAGCTCTTCTTCGAGGCCCCCGCAGCCTTGTCAAAATTCATAGCTACTTCAAGACACCTATCACTTGAAAGCTGACAAAGTTTGCCCATCATGGCATTTCAAAATTTCCATACTATGACCGTTTAGATTTTGAGATGCAAGGAGTCAAAGTTTTTGTAGGTTACACCTACCCCTAACCTCTTCGTATAACGAAAAACGTCCGCCTTTTGACAGTAATGTTTAAAACAACCTAAATCACCATCAATCTTGCCCATCCATACTCTGGCTGATTCTCTTTCAGATTCATGGAGTTTCATCACCCAACTGGCAGGTTATTTTGACAATATTTGGCCTTAACCAGGGTTAACATAGTACTACTTCTTTAATGGTATGCACTTCACGCTGCAGAACACTACTCTAATGGAGTAGTGAGACCTGAAAATTCGTACTTCTCAGACAGTCGAAAATGAGATTTTCCAGGCCTATATAAACGGGATTCACGCAGTTGCTATTTTAAGTTTCAATTGCACATAATTAAACGTTCACTCCAAACTAAACTTCAGCCAGTGAGATCAAACGGAGCGCCACATTTGGTTGGCGCGAAGCGTGCAAAAAATTTTGGAATATCCTATTCCTCAGACTCTTGAAAATGGCATTTCCCGGGCTTAAAGCGGGATCTAAGCAGTCGCAATTTTGAGTTTACTTATGTAAAATGTGTTTACTGAAATTAAAATTCTGCTAGGAAGAATATCTACGCAGAGCTCCAACACTGGTTGACGCGGAGCCGACAGAAAATTTTGAAAAATCGGACCCCTGGGACAGTCGAAAATGACATTTCCCGGACTTATATACACTGTTAAAAAATTTCTCTGTAAATTTACATAATTTTTATGGCAAATTTTTTTCCAACCAAATAATGTTTTTTTTACAGCCAGACTGTAATCATGAAAAAACATTAAGGGTTTGTTTTTTCTTTGCAGTTTTTGCATGTAAATTACTTTACCAAAGTCTACTGTAAAATCGAATTACAGAATTGTTCTGTTTTGTTTACCTTAATTTTATGTGAATTTACAGCCTACTGTTTTCATTCTCGGCGTTTTAATATTTATTATAATATCGCTTTTTTACCTTTCATATGTTATTACGTAACATACACTTCACCATTACGTAGATCAGGTATTTGCTTATCAACGTAATGTGTCGTTACGAAGTTGTTTTCAATCAAAACACAATGAGGATGCTTTGTTGTCATATTGTTGTCAAGTAGACTGCTATCTCTAGGAACTTTGTAATTGGAAAGTCACATTTTTTGTACAATATAATAATTGTTTTTAAAATAAGAAAGAATGCAAATACATTGGTTGCAAACATTTCCAGACAAGGTAAACAATAAGTTTATCACTTCCTGATTAAAAACGCCAAAGAAGATATTATTCAAAGCAACAGCAATCCTTTTGTTAGGAAAATGCCTACAAAATAAGCTCCACCCATTTATGCAAAATGAGATTTACGTCATAAAGTGGTAAATTTACAGACTCTTTCAAGTAAATTTGTGAAACGTTTTTAATTTGCTCCGATCAAGTGCATGAGCGCCTGTGGCGATGAGTTGACATCAGTATACCAAGTGTCAGTGCTCTGAAATTAGGGCCTTACAATTTCTTTTTATTTAAAAATGTGTGACAAAACACCAGTTGTATGATATTTATAACTAAGAACGTAATAACTAAGTATGCTTTTATAATAAATGTAAGTTAATTTTCAAATAGGGCCATAAATTTGCCAAAAATGTTTTTTTTTTTAAACTGAAACTTCGCAGAACGATGCATGTTACATATTGAAAATTTTCTGGCTATTTCTTATTTGTTTGTTTGGGCTTATTTTTGTTTCTTTTTCAGCTTAAAAACAAAATGAATGTTTGTTAAATGACATATATATATTTGTATATATATTGTATTTGTATGTATATTTATGTGAAATCAGAAAAATACAAAATACTGTTAAAATTTATGTAAATTTACAGAAAAAGTTTTACAAAGCAGTAAAATTTGGTTAAAAAAGCAGACAGAAATGGTTTTTCAAATAAACAGAAAATACATGTTAAACAACCTTTTTTTATTGTAGCAATACAAAATGTCTGTAAAGATACAGAAAATCTCTATTAAAAGTAAAATACAAAAAGTTTATGTTAAAAAAAGTCTGTAAATTTACAGAAATTTTTAACAGTGTATAGCCTATAGGGGGATCTAAGCAGTCGCTATTTGATCAGAAAATTACCAGATAAAATGTATCACTACCAATCGATGAAATGGTCCCGCATGTTTTTGGGGGAATACTAAAACGGAATTGAAAATATCCTAATGAATTTTACTCTATTGCTACAGCCTTGCTATAATTCAATATTGATACAATTGTGTGACTGCCCGAACTTCCGACTTTATATGATTTTACTTTTAAAAAAGTGTAACAGTACAAGGTGTGTTTAAATGAATTTTCAAGTAGACTGATGGGAAGAAATTCTCACATTGCATCATTAAAGTATCGAAAAACTGATCACCCGATTTTCACATCGATTGCCCGCATTTGGCACTGATGGTAAACTTTTGGGCACCTAAACACCCTTCTGTCCTTCCCTTAAATTAATTTGGCAATTGAAAACGCCCCAGCATTTTTTAATCTTAGTTGACATGGGTGTGGCTGTTGCAATGATCAATGACTGGAAGCAATGGTCGTGCAAAGTGCAAATTCCTTCCAACCATATTTGGCTCAAATATTCTACCCACTACACCAAGTATGATTTTGGAACAAATTTGTGCATCCCCAGGAATTGAAAATATTCCTACAGGAGCAAGACACAGGTCAGATGCTAGGAGAACACTTTAATCCACGCCAAGAAGGTAGCCAATTTCAGCCACCCCAAATCTGCTTCAGATAGCCACTCGCGACGCCACTGCGTGTTTAAGAATGTTTAAGGGGCCCAGATGCAAAATGGTGTCAAATGTTTCAATATTTTAGGTTACCAGGAAACTCCAAAGTTTTCAAAACATGCTCGTGAAAGTGGGGTAATTACTTCAACGGACTATATAGGGTCATTGTGAATTTAAATACCGGGTAGTCCATACTCTATATAAGTTAAGTTAATGGAACCACAACAAAAATTGTGATATTTTGCGAAGGATTTGTAAAAAAAGAACTAAAAGTAAGAACACATTTTTGATGAAAGAAGGTATCCATAAACTGATCTAGGCACACTTCAATCCACTGCAGGAAAATTCGCACATCTAAGGGGGATGGTACCCACTCGTGTTAGTGAGACACCGTTGGTTGCATAATAAGCCTACCGGTGTAAGATTGTTGATACAAAAAACATTAAAACATGTCCTTTCCAAGTTTAGAACGACACCTCATCATACACTTTCTGCAGCCTGGATCTCGGGAGGTGAACCTCTAATTCCAGATTAAAGTTTCTAATCTAACAAAATTCAGTGTGATTTTACTTCCCTAATAATGGTCTAAGAACGAAATGGTCGGGATTCGCTATACGAATGTGTGATGTGTTCGTGCCGAAATTTTGCATCATATGAAATCATTTATTTTTCTGAAACAGTGCATGCAGAATGTGCACCGAGACATTTTCCAAAATGTGTAAATTAAGCCTGCTAGGCTGGTCATTCACTAAAGATTACAAAATTCATTAAAACAAAGTATGGGACGATTCCCCTTCTTGAAATTCCTGAATGTTGTGCTCCTTCATAACACACCTGCGCGGCTGCTCAATGCACTCGAACAATCGACATAATCATAGAGACAGATACATAATGTAGGCCTACGTTTGATATACCATATGAAAGTGAAAAAGGACATCAATGAGACTGCAAGCGCGCAGAGCGGGCGAAAATTTTTGGGATTTGCATAGTGTAGCCTAAACGTTATTGGTCATTGATACAGCCTGATCGATCGTAATCGGTAGAGCACCGTCTTTCATAACTTATGTGTATAGTATTTTTGTATAGTGCCTAACTTTTAAGTTTCAGGTCACAAAAAGTGGGTTGGACTTTTACGTTCAAAGTGTCCCCTCCACTCAAAAAAGGTGGTGGGGACAAGTACGTAGACCCCGATAGTAAACGATCCCCACATGGATCGGGGTGAACCCGGCATATAGGCTACTGCTGAAAATATCGGGAAATAATACTCATTTGTAATTCGTTCATTTTGGAACATGAAGTTACCTATTACCGGTGTTTTTTTTTTTTTGGGCCCAAACACCAATAATTTCACAGATTGATCTGGCCGGGAAATTTTAAATCCTATTTCCGCATTTTCTTTGTTTTCAATTTCATTTTCGTCCAATACTTCACTGAACTGATTTGAACCGATTTTTAAATTTCAAGATTGTTGGTAACGATATGATGATGGACATTCAAATCAATCCGTAAGAATAGTTTGAAGGTGGATGTCCAGTATCCAGTTAGCCCGGCTTCAGATTGAGGAAAGTGCCACCTGGAATGGTCATTAATGTCACCATGTTTTTTCGATTCCCTGTCATGTCCATAAACGGAAAACTTCAGGTATATTGGTATCTTCGGGTGGGTTGGGGAAATATAGTGGGGTATCTGCCTAGAGTCAGGGTGCTGGAAAATCAAAAATTTAAGGGGTAGGGGAAAGTAAAATGGCTATTATTTTTCATCTAGAAACTCGAGAGTTGCAAACTACCCCTCAAAATACTTGCAAAGAAATTTGTTTTTTAGATGATATACATTTTTTGAGAATCTCGTGACTTTGGAGGTGATTAAAAGTAAAAAAGGTAAGAAACTTGACCTTTGGCCTTAATCTTGACTATGCTATTTTAAAATGTAATTGTGTACAGTAAATCGATTCATTTGTCCTAATTTGACCTGAAATCGAACGAAATGTTAACTAGTAAAATATCTGTTAGAAAAACATAGTTTTCCAACCCGGAAATGACAATCTATTCATGGTTAATGAGCGTTACAAGCTGTTCACTATCTCGAAATCATTTTTATATCTATTTAAGCATTCTTTGTTATAGCAAATTTATTTATTGCATATCTACATGTCCATATCGATACCCCTGCCCCTTCTTAATACCTAAAAAAAGGTGCAAAGCAATAAAATGAAATATCAGTACTAATAGCTTCAAATTGGGCAGGAGATTGAGGTAAGTGCCATCTGGAGTGGTCATTATAGGCTATGGCCCATAGACATCTCACAGGCAACCCTACAACTCTCCGTCGCAATATTACTTGGAAACGTTTCGATCCGCTGAACACTAAATCAAGTGGAATTGGTAAAAGTTTTGGGTCTCGCCCGTTCAAAATGGCTGCCGAAAACAAAATGGTGGCAAACATTTTGAATATTTTGTATTAAATAATAATAAAGAAAATATTCTTAAAAAATATTTTTGAGGGATCGACTTTTAAAATTTAGTCATATTTCATGACAAGTATTCAAGAATTAATTTTGGGGACTGTTTTGGTGAGATTCAGGTTAACCAAGATGGCGGAAAACAAAAAAATTTGCTATATTCCCATCTTAAAGAAATCTTAAAGAAATGTCCAGAAAAATTCTTTGTGAATATTAACAACAAAAAATTCACACAGGTTAGGTTTTCCTATGCCAAAAGTACTTTTAATGATTATTTTCCCATCGTCATGATACATCAACATAATTAATGCATCGGCGGCCATTTTGCTTTTCCGCCATTTTGGTTGATCTGGGTTCCAAAACAAGTATTTTAAAAAGTAAATTAGGATTATTTGTCATAAAACCTGGCCAGGAATTAAGGGCAACTGTGTCAAAAGTATTTTTAATGAATATTTTTCTTATTATTTTTTATACATTATAATCGTTTTATTGCCGGACATGTTGTTGTTTCCGCCATCTTGGTTAGTATGGGGTCCGGCATAAATGCCAGAAACCATGTTTTGAGAATTATGTACATTTTTCTATAACGATATTAGAAATTCTTAGTCGAAATATATTTTTCGTGATTATTTTCTGACATTTATTTGCATTTTTTTAATTATTTTCTTATTTTTGTGGGGAATTTTTACTGTATTGTTTTTACTTCTTCAGTGCATTTCCCGCATATTGAATGACAAATACTCTTGTATCTAGGATTGTAAAGTTCCGCCTCTATTTGAAAACATTATTTTCCATCATTTTGATTGAGGAATGTGGAAATTTGCATTTTTTCATAATTTTTTGGAAATATTTCATTTAGTTTGGCATTTTGTTGTTGTTTTTCCGCCATCTTGGTTAACCTGAATCTCACCAAAACAGTCCCAAAAATAAATTCTGGAATACTTGTCATAAAATATGACTACATTTTAAAAGTCGATCCCTCAAAAATATTTTTTTTTTAGAATATTTTCTTTATTATTATTTAATACAAAATATTCAAAATGTTTGCTACCATTTTGTTTTTGGCAGCCATTTTGAACGGGCGAGACCCAAAATTTTTACCAATAGGCTACCACTTGATTTCGGCGTGTTCAGCGGATCGTAACGTTTCCAAATAATATTGTTTATTGTTTATTTGTTTATTGTTTTTTTTTTCAACTGTACTACATGCAAACGTACATTCGTTATCATTATTATTATGATACAATACGTAATAATATTTACAAGAAACGTGAGTATGAAGACAGTAGAAAAGGAACCAGATGAAGCTTGCAAGCTTTTCTAGTCTGGCCCTAATAACTGAGATGTTCTTAATTGCTTACACAACTAGAATATATAAATACGAATATGACTCCTATAACATTTACATGATTGTATACAAAGAATTGCTGCTAGTTTGATGCTTACTTTTAGCCAGATTTTTAATTATTTATTTATTTGATTATTTATTTATTTTTTTTTTTAGCCAGGTAAAATAAATTATCCACATACAATAACAAGAAGGATTTCTTTAAGTACTTCTTGAATAGATTAAGGTTAGGGGCATTTCTTATGCTAATGTTAAGAGAGTTCCAGAGAGATACCCCGCTACTTCTCACGTGAGAGTGCGCAAACATTGTCCTAGTATATGGCTGGATTATCCCTTCTTCTTGTTGGATAGTTGTGATGACAACTATTAAGGTTGAAAAAGGAATGGAAATCAGGAGGGAGTTGACCGCTGTTGTGCCTATACAAAAGAACGCCTAACTGGTAATTGTAGTGGTCCTTTAGAGTTAGAATATTACAATGGTGAAAAAGTGGAAGAGAATGAGTGTATGGTGAAGCTTTTGATATAGTTCGTACAGCCCTCTTTTGAAGAATAAAAAGCTTGTCTGTATATGTTGGCAAGGCATTACCCCATAATAAAATACTATAAGTAAGGTGTGGTAAAATTAATGCATTATAGATAGTTAACAAGGAACAACTAGGAATATAATGTTTTAGTCTATTCATAACACCGACGATTTTAGAAACGGATTTAGTAACGTTATGAATGTGATCCTGCCATGTAAGTTTATTATCAATTGTAACCCCTAAGAACTTAGTAGAATTTTCACTACTTATGATGGTGTTCTTAAAATTTATAGTAAAACGTGCAGTGTCACCTTTCATATTATTAAAAACCAATAATTTAGTTTTACTTATATTTAAAGATAACTTGTTTGACGCTAACCATTCAGAAACATTTTTTAACTCTGAAGAAACAACATGGAGGGCTCGACTGACATCAGGATTATGATAATAAACAGTTGTGTCATCGGCAAATAATATAAACTTCAGTTATTTTGACGACTTGTACATATCATTGATATATAATATAAAAAGAAGAGGTCCCAGTATTGAACCTTGCGGAACGCCGATATTAATATTATTAAGATTAGAGTCCTTCCCTTTAAAACGGACAAATTGTTTACGATTAGAAAGATAACTTTTAAACCAATCAAATGCCACACCCCGTATTCCATATCTCTACAGTTCGTTCAATAAAATTTCATGATTTATAGTATCAAAAGCTTTAGATAAATCGATAAATAAGGCCACGGTGCTGACTCTATTATCTAGGTTACACACTATATCATCAACAAACTTTAAAGCAGCCATATATGTGGAGTGATCCTTCCGAAATCCATACTGCCCGGAATATAATAGGTTATTCTTATTTATAAAAGCTGATAATCTATTGTATGTAAGTCTTTCAAAAATTTTAGAAATAGCAGGCAGAACTGAAACATTGCGACGGAGAGATTGTAGGGTTGCCTGTGAGATGCCTGTGGGCCATAGCCTATAATGACCACTCCAGATGGCACTTACCTTAATCTCCTGCCCAATTTGAAGCTATTAGTACTGATATTTCATTATATTGTTTTGCACCTTTTTAGGTATTAAGAAGGGACAGGGGTATCGATATGGAAATGAAGATATGGCATTAATAAATTTGCTATAACAAGGAATGCTTAAATAGATATAAAAATGATTTCGAGATGGTGTACAGCTTGTAACTCTCATTAACCATGAATAGATTGTCATTTCCGGGTTGGAAAACTATGTTTTTCTATCAGATTTTTTACTAGTTAACATTTCGTTCGACACTGGTGCTTTCTAAGTACAAACCCTGGAACATTAGTAGCCTACAATTATCTGAAGACGTGTAATATAATCATTTCAGGTCAAACTAGGACAAATGAATCGATTTACTGTACACAATTACATTTTAAAATAGCATAGTCAAGATTTAGGTCAAAGGTCAAATTTCGTACCTTTTTGACCTTTAATGGCCTCAAAAGTCACGTGATTCTCAAATGGTGTTTATCAACTTAAAGACAATATCTTTGCAAGTATTTTGAGGGGTAGTTTGCAACTTTCGAGTTTCTAGATGAAAAATAATAGCTATTTTACTTTCCCCTACCCCTTAAATTTTTTATTTTTCAGCATCCTGACTCTAGGCAGATACCCCGCAATATTTCCTCAACCCACCCGAAGATACCAATATACCTGAAGTTTTCTGTTGATGGACATGTCAGGGAATCGAAAAAACATGGTGGCATTAATGACCATTCCAGGTGGCACTTTCCTCAATCTGAAGCCGGGCTAAGAGTTAACGGCAAAAAAAAAACGTCACTTCACTGACTACGAAGCCTAATTCGGACTCGAAATGAAGGTCAAAGTAGCCTAATGAAATGTCCACCGTTCAAGGGTGGCATATCCTAGTGATATCTCCTGATGGATTAACTTTGTATGCAAATTATGAGGGAGCTCGGGAAACGACCCCCCCCCCCCCCGAGGCGTAGCCAGGATTTTCTTGTGGGGGGCAAAGTCGACTCATCGTCCCCAATCTTGACCGACAGGACTATCTAAGCGGAGCGCCACCATCAGTTGGCGCGGAGCGTACAAGAAAATTTTTGGTTTGAGAAACCCCTCAGATGGCAGGAAACGGCACTCCCCGAGTGTTTTATGCTGCATGTTCCCAGCCTAGAAATATGGATCTCATTTCTGATATTTCTCAATTAATGTAAAAAAGAAAAGAAAATCAATCTATGAAAAATGTTAATACATGTTTCTAAGCGGAGCTCTAACATCGATTGGCGCGGAGCGTACCAGGGATTTTTTGGTTTTACAAACCCCTCAGATGGCCGGAAACGGCACTTCCCGAGTGTTTTAAGCAAGAATATGTTCAGCCCAACTTCGAAATTCTCCCCGCTTCTTAATAGGAGCACTTGACAAATATTGAGGGGCTGAACATACCTTTAGCCCAAACTTTTTCATTTTTCATCGCCGCCACTGAGGTGTGGCATTTTCTTGAGGGAGCGAAGCGCCCAAGTGAGGAGCCGAGCGACCGAACGGGGAGAGGGTGTGGTTCTCACCCTCCTGCCCCAAGGAGATTTTGCAATTTTACATCAAAATTGAGCGATCTGGTGAACACCTAAGTTGGAATTTTTGGACATTTTCAATCTTGTATCAATGTTTCCCTTATTCCCTCGAGAGTTAGCAGGGTTAGTGTGCGACTGTAAGAGGGTTACTCGGTACGAGTCAATGGGGCCCTAGTGAATTGCGTCGCACTGGAACAAAACAGCTACTCATAAGGCTTACATTTATTTGGCTAAACCGGCGGAATTAACATTTTGCCCCGAAAAACGCCAAAACTCCATTTAAATAAAAAAAAAATTAAAAATAAGAAAAATTAGGTATGGGCGGGACTAAGTGCGAACCCCCTGAACCCCCTGACCACGGGCCTGTCTCCCTGGGTGTCACCTTCCCCTTTTGGAATGTTTTGCTGTCTCGAAGAGCTTAGATGCAATATGGTGCTATATTTTGTTCTTTTTATACTAGATTCCAGTGTTCTCCACAGGGGGTTTTAGAGGGCCGACACGTCCTCCTAGTGAAATTGACAGCCCCTCCAAAATAGTTGCCGCTCTCCAAAAAATGCAGCTTCTATTTCTAGTTCATTGCTTCATTACACATATACAAGTCATAGCTGGAAAAATGTGTCTTCCCTCCAGGCTTGGCGCCAGGATTTGCCCGACGAAGGGCCACTCTCCGAACGGGAGAGGGGCAGGGTGGGTAGCGACCCAAGCCCCGACAGCCAGGATGCCGTCCATGAGTTGTTGAGGGAGGTTTGAAGAAAACCTGTGCACTATACCTGCCATTGCGAGCCATATACGACATCAAATTTGTATATGCTAGAGGAAGATATTTCCGCACTGATTTAACCGTGGAAAAATGGGCAAAAATTTTGGGGGTTAGCCCGTATACTAAAAAGAATCTGTACTTATTTACATCTTATGCAGGTCAACAAATTGTCCTGGCATTTGGGCCCTATCGGACACAAATTATATTGTAATTTCTTCTTCGAGTCCGTACCGCACGACTGACACAAGAGATAATTAACTAAGTTTAGCGAAATGAGATGAAATTCCCGGCATGAACATTAATCCATTTATTCTACTTATTAATTTACATGAAAAGATGGGAAGGGTTTGTACTTTATTAGCTCTAGGTAACGGAACTGAGGAAGAGTGTGCAAAGCGTACCGAACATTTTGGGTTTTATCGCAGAAATAACTCTTGTGAAAGCCAAAGTAACTAAACCGACCATGAGAAGGCGACAGGTTATCCCCGACAGGGGGCGGGCCATGCCAGCGACCACAAGTTCCGACAGCTCCTATGTCGAGGGGGTGGTATGAAGGAGCCTATCTATACCATGTCATTGCAGCCTTGGGCACATTTTGCACAATGTTACTCAATATTTTAAAAGCCGAGTTAGTGTTCATTTGAGTCTGAGTCGTGAAATTGCAAAGCGCGCAAAGCGCGCGAAATTTTTGGGGGGTCTTACAAAAATAACATAGCCTATGTAATCATCAAGAACAAAAAGAAAAAAAAATAGAAACTGTAGGGGTTGTAGGCCGTATCGAGGATAACATACATTGTGTCGAAACCACCTGGAATACCCAATAAAATAGCCAAACTATGCTCCGTGAGTGGCTCACCATCTGACCTATCGCATGACACACACAAGAGAACAGCAACTAGGCTTTGTGATAGGGGATAGAATTTACGACCTCTGCATAACCTGTGTACTCTGCCTACCAGTTACTTGGTAAGGTTGAGAAGACTTACACTCTCTAGACATGTGGAATGGAAGTATTGAAAAAAATGGAGCGAATCTACAGCGCGCCTAGCGCGCCGAAAATTTGGGGTTCTTATTAGGGAAATTTTCCCTTGAGAGCAAAAAACAGGTAAACCATCGGGGAGACTAGTCCCCGTCGGGGACTACATACTTTATCGTAACGACTAAGAGCCCCCCCCCCCCGGAAAACTGTAAAAAAAAATGCCCCTGATTGCCTCCCTCCTCTTGCCGTTTATTTTTTTTTATTTTTTTTTTTTATTTTTTTGGCTCCCCTTCATTTTTTCAACATCGCCCATCGCGTCCCCAAAATTTCTGTGGGGGCACTTTGCCCCCCTGCCCCCCCGCTGGCTACGCTAGTGCCCCCCCCCCCCTACATTGACGTACTAAAGGGTACAGTCCCGCGGGCGCACTCACTCATGGATTGCCTCACGGCAACTTGAAATTTGACATCATACTAGTGAGGCTATAGCCCAGCTCATCCCACCGCTCATGCAAAGCGATCAGAAAACCTCATCCTAGAGGAACTGAAATTGAAAACTTTTCATGTGCACCGATAGCTTGGGTGACTTTACCTGGGAGTAGCTATATCGGAACTTGATTGGTATCTTTGTAAGGAAGTGACGATATGTCCCTAGCATACAACTATTAAGAATCATGCCCTCTAATACAAACATAGCCCGAGGCGTTACTATAAATGAACGGTAATTAAAACATAACGCCATTGAGAAGGCCTTGCAACAACTTTCTAGTTTAAGGCCTAGTTCTAAAAACTTGAAACGATTGAGGGAGGAAAGAAAGAAAAAAGTTGAAGAAGGTGACTCATATTACACATTACGTATTTACCCACCGTGACAAGCGCAGCCGCAAAAATACTGATGGAGCCAGTCACTCCTGAAGAAGGCGAAACGGTGCAAGAAGTACAGGTGAACGGGGAAGAAACGAAAGATTCCGAAATGACTATGACACAAGATGGTGAAGCGTATGCTGATAACGATAATGGGGTGAGAGGATCTAATGCCTGAATGTATCTGAAGTTTGCACATTCGTTTTAAACTAAATTGAAAGCCCCTTTTCAAGTTGTTCTTTCATATGTGAGGCCGCGGATTGTGAACTGATTCCTAGCCTAACGAACAAAGTGTGCATAAAGATCGTTACTTCCGGTAACACTAGGCCAATATTCAGACGTGTTCATTGTTTACGACTCGCATAAGTTAGGCCTTCCGATGCGTAATATTGTTACGTTACAATGACTCTGGGCGTGGTAATATGTTTTACTTTTAGTTATAATCGTTCTTTACAATGGACCTTCAGGATGTTGATTATCGGAATATGGGCATATTTGAAGAGGGTACCTTTCACCCAATTAGTATCATCGTATTGGTGGGCCTAGCCTAGGACCTAAGGTTAGAAAGTCACACCTGACCATTTCAGAATTGATGTAACATAGGCCTAGGCCTATAGAACAAAACAATAACACTGTCCTCCTTGCTGTTTTCAAATGGTTAGTAACTCACGGATGTATTACAACCCACGCTGAACCACAGTTCTCAATCCCCAATCTAAAATTTAGCCTACCCTTGCCCACAAGTCATTTTAGCGTTATACAGTATATATAGTAAATATATATAAAAAGGAAAAGGTGGGTCACATCGCCTAACACCAACGCAGTGCTTCGCACACAACTCTTCATGATTTCTCACCTAATACTACATTTACTCTTTCAAATCTCTCGAGAACCTTCCCATCATCTTTTCCTGATAAACCAAAACAAGCTTTAAGTTGTCTTAAACAAAAAACCTCACATCAAATGCAAAAAATCTTCTCCTCCGGTTCGGTGTTAACTACCAACCAGATCACTCCTCTCTAGTTCATGACGTCACATTACGTACTGGTGATTGCCCTGTATGAATTTTATGGTATGCAGGGTTTTATGATCTGCACGTTTTCCTTTTCGTGTTCACGTTCCCCGCGCAGGAAAAAATTGCAGTTTGGTCGTTGACAGATTTGAAAGCAGTTCGAATTATCCAATGGGAGAACCGGATTCATACAGGGCAATCCCTAGTACATAATGTGACGTCATGAATTGGAGAGAAGCGATCTAGTTGGTAGTTAGTACCGAATCGGAGGAGAAGTTTTTTTGCATTTGATGTGAGGTTTTTTGTTTAAGACAACTTAAAGTTTGTTGTTTTTCTTCAGAAAAAAATGATGGGAAGGTTCTGGAGAGATTCGAAGGAGTAAATGTAGTATAAGGTAAGAAATCATGAAGAGTTTTGTGCGAAGCACTGCGTTGGTGTTAGGCGATGAGATATACTATACTGTATAATGCTAGGATTACCTGTGGCATAGGTACAGAGAGCTCAAAATTTTCTCTGTCAAAGTGTCATCAATCTCAAAATGGCATGGTTAGCCTAGTCACTGAACGTGACCGTATAATCCCTTCCTTGTAGTCACTCCTTACTACGGTCACTGGCCTATATGTACAAAAGTAACGACATTGTAAGCCAAAACAACAAACTGAGCTCTAATTACGATGGCATGGTTCATGGAACAGATTTGAGTTAACATAATGATTTTGAGCATTCTTAAATACCACTTCTGGAATGTTTAATACCAGCAAATTCATAGCAAAAGGCAGAAAAAATATGGTGCCATCCTTCTCAGTAACATCGACATCTTGGCAGCTTGATCGTCTGCTACTGTGTTGCATGATGGGAAGGACTTCCGCTCGACAAGCTATCGAAGACCAATAAGTAAGCGCGGCTAGTCAATACTTGTACGTCATATAGTAAGCTCTCTGTACATTATGAAATTGTACAGTCACTGCGTAGGTTTCCCGTTTTATATGAGATCACATGACAATAGGGCTGTGCATTTTCGGTTAATTCACTATCCGTTTAACCGATTTTATTAACCGGCGGTTAACCATTTAACTGAAAATGACGTAATGTTCACACAACAACAGAAAGTCAACATTTCCAAAGAGCGCCATCACTTTTGTACAGGAAAGTACAAGTCTAAAAATGGCGCCGTAACTCATGTTCGCCCATGTAAGTATGTGGCAAAAATGTTGGTATTTTGCGCTGAGTTTATATCATATTTTCACAGTAAAAACCCATCCCGCATTTACTGAAGCTTTCTTCAGACCATGTGCACTTTTTAAAATTCCACCAACAGTTGTATTCCCGCCTGACCGTATGTTATATTGTCAGTTATTTCATGAAACACTCCCACACCGCTGTTTTGATGCAGCTTGCTTGCGATGCAATCAGTGTTCAATACATGTACAGCACTCACGTGTTTGTCATACTGTAGTAGCGATCTGTACAATTGCACCGTAAACGGCCCACCAGCCGCAGACAGCACAACCAAGCCTTATTATTCTGCATAAATTAAGGAATTCCCAGCATTCCTACCGTAAAGTTATTTACAGTAGGACTTATGGAATGTTATCATATGACGTCGTTACGAACGAAAACAATAACGCACGTGGTCCCATGCATGCGGTAGACTTGCGTGCGTATCCGTTTTTACCACTAAACAAGGGACCATGTTTTGCTCGATGACATCATATGCACACGATCTATTGCAAAATTTGAATTGCCTCTGCATTGTGATTGGTTCAAATACGTTGATTCTGAGCCAGCCAATCACAACTCGCACCATTGCCTATGGGATTTAGTGTGTGAAAATACCAGACCTCCGAACGAATTTCCCCATTGAGTTTGCGTTATGACGATCGCACTTCCCAGGCTAACATAGCTGGACCTGTGCAGCCGGCCAAGCCCCATGCTAAATTCTCCAAGAAACGGCATCACAAATCTCTGCGTACTTGGATTTTTCGGGGGTCTGACTTAAGTGCATTTCATTTGTTGATTATTTTAAAACAAGACGGTAAGGTTTGGACAAGAAGTGGCAAAAATACGAGGATATTTAAATCAGAAGGGAACCATAAGATAACGTTAATCAAGTCCATTTTTTGCTGTCCAAGACCGCTAAAAATTAGATCGTTATTTTTACGTGCATCGTAGGGTTGACTTCTACAGTACAGTATATTATAGCAACTACAACCCAGTCGGTTCAACAAACTGCGTATGATTATTCTTTAAAGTCAACATGGAATGTTCCATTTTACTAATATGATATTGGGCAAAGAACAAAATGGCAGGAATTATCTGGTGCTTACGCTCGTATTTTACGGGTTAAATTTTTTTCCAAATACTGCTACTGACAATGAAAAATAATGAAATTTACGGAGGTGTAGCATGATAAAATATTTCGATTAGCTACAGTGGGAAGACTTATTCAGATATACTTTTGTGCCCCAATCATGGTCTCGCGGAGGTTTTACTGTCATAGAAATACAGGGCTTGGTAACTTTTGTTACAGCTACCTGCTTGTCTTGTGGCTTTCTTTTCGCTTGGTAATCTCTCAAACATGCCGCTAATTTCTAAAGTTGTGCTTGGGTGTTGCTATTGAAGAGATTAGGAGACGAGCACACGAAGTTCTGCCCAAAGAAAGTAACAATAGGTGCACCACTTGTCACTCATCATAATGTACTTAATTCAGGGGAGCTGCCGCGGAATTAACCGTTCAATCGAACAGCCGATTTTAAAACTCTTTTTACAGTTATTGTTTGAGCAATAATTTGTGAGAAACTGACACTGTTTGTTGCGTGATGTTTGTGTAACAGTTTACTAACAAAGCCACGCCGCGGTGACTGAGTTATTGGCAATACAAAAACGGTTAATCTATGAAGAGGAATGACGCACGAGTAACCGACGAGTCGGTCGGTTAACCGGTTAACCGATTAACCGTCACAGTCCTACATGACAAACACTGACTTCTTCAACTGAAAAATTACTCTGCACTGGCTTAACGTTACTCGCAGAATTATCCTGCCAAAATTTCCCTTTTAAAGGTCTTATTTTGTTAACAGACTTGTGTGGAAGGTGAATGTGATGACAAAGATCATCTGTGGAAAATCTGGTGAGAAAAGGTATCTTTTGGGGGACGTGAGGGATGCCTACTCATGCGTGAGTAGGCAAATGAGCTGTGTTTTTGTGTATACTGTACAGGGCAAGGGCCCAGAAATGAAGTGTATAGCATAGGAATGTAATGCTGGGTCCTGTTCAAGGGCTAGGTTAGCCGGTCTGCCTTTCGTGCCTTCCAACACAAAAATCATCGGCATGAGCACCAACTCCTTCTCGGTGTAGTGGTGGACAAGCCTGGCGCCCCGACTAACTCCCTTCCATGATAAACATACAGTATACTGTTCTATACTGTACTTGTATTGCCAATGAATGGTGTATGCATTACGTACATGTACATAAGAATGTACAATCCCATACGGATTGCTACTTACTGTGTGTGTACCATGTACTTGTACATGCATTGCCATTTGCCAATGTACGCTGATCATGTATACTGTGCGTGTGTGTGCAGGCCTGCATATTGCTATGTAGCATTGTTTGTTTCCTCTAAGAGATTAACCATTGGTTCAAAATGACCAGTTTGGAAAATTAGGGTCCCTGGTGGGGGTGGGGGTTTGAGTTTTATGGGTTTTGAAGGCATAAAGAGACTGTTTCCAGGGGTGAAATTTCTTTTATAATGCTCCTGTATTTTTGTTTATGCTAGATGATGATGAAAGGCAAATGAAAATGTTGGACAAGAGTACAACTGGAGGTTAGCAGAACTTAGTTGTCATGCCCAAAACTTGGTTTTCTTGATTTAAACCTGTTGTACCTTCTGCACCGAATAATTTTCCCAGAATTTGCCAAATTTTATGAGAAAAGTTATTTTATTTTGCACTTTTCAATAACTGCATTACTTTGAGTCCTATCGAGAATATATTTGAAAGTAACATAGAGATTTTAAAAACTGTATTTTACCTAGGTCGTACTCATTTTCAGCCTTGAGTTTAACTCAAATGTCTTCATACGATTTGGGGAGAGAGTCTACGTAAACAGGACCTAGGCCTACTAAACGTCTTCATTTGAAAACAGTATTATGAACATAAGTGGTTGAATATACATAGGGGTTGGCCAAATGGACAATTTTGTAGACTAAAAGCACACTGCGATTTCGGCTAAAACGTAGCAAAGCGCGATTGTAATTAGCCTAGAGGTGCAGTCACACAATCTTGCAGCTGAACCCTTTATTTGCCTATGTAACCTTACTGTTTAAATTAAGTTTCAATGCCGGTACCAAAGTCTAGTTCAGATTTATTTCTCGATTGTTTTCACACGCTTTCTTCCTCGCAACCTATCTGTCAAAAGGTGAGAATATTGCCACAAAATATACCTGCAGAATGCGGTAAATCTGTACCGTATGTCATTTATAGATATCTCGACTTTTTAATAGCCTACCTTTTGGAGATGAAGTTGCAGCACAAGATTCATCGAGCAATAGCCCCGCACCCTCCTGGCAACAGCCTCACACCCTCCCTCATAATTACGCAGCATCTTTGTAGCATACTGTCTGCCTGCATGTTCACACATATGAATGTACCTACAGAGTCACGATCAAAGCAGTTCCATGCTTTACTTGCAGTCTCACGTAAATCCAGGTCAGCCTTGCGCACTGCATGCTGGCATTTCGTAGTAAACTGTGGGTGTGCAAATCATTGGAATGACGTAATTTCGGGAATTCCCTTAACACACAGCATAGCCACACATAGTACAGTCATACAGCAATAGATGGTAGTGCATATATAGCAGTAGATGGCAGTTTGTACTCTTCATGCACACAGGTGCACAAAACCTAAGTAATAGAAAACTTTGGAATGGTTATATCTGATTCGGAACAGCAGTTTCAGAAGAGGCACTGTTCTATGGAACAGTGGCAAAAAAGAATTAATGCCACCCCTGCCATTCTTTATCTAGGTGAGTAAAAAATCACACTCCTCACAGTGATTTAAGGCAAGTGATGGTGTGCGATCATGCTAACATGTGCACCTCAAAATTCAAGGCCTGTTACTACAAGTACAATACATGTTCCCTCAGTGTGAGGTGAAACAGACCCTTTTTAGCAAATTCATTTTGATTGCAGCATCTCACCATTACAGTAACACTCTTGCTGTCATTGCTAGCACTGTCAGGTGTGAGGACAACATACAGTACCACACACAAGCCACAACTGTTAAAAAGGCCTGACTCAAACCAGTTTGTTAATAGAAACTGGGCCGTTAAACTTCATCTAACTTACTGACACCCATTAATGTGAAAGTTCCACTGACTTTGATGTACCAGGCACATCTATCTGCAACAAAACGATGAAAATATCAATCACCAAATTTGTGGTGATTGTCTTCCCACAAAATTCCTTGGGGTCATACATGTGTACCATACTGTACTGCAGGATGTCAGTTGCACAAGAAAAAAAATTATGAAACTATCAGTCTTAAATTTTGCAGTAAAATAAGGAATGGTTGCAAATTAGAGACAACAAAATAACAAGTAGACTACTGTACCTTATTTTACATTACTGGCAAAACTTGATATTCACACGCTGATCTCTGTACATACTGCACAGACTTATATACATGGACAGAGCTTGCAATGTGTATGTCCTATGCATATATTGTTGCCACCAACTGGGACAAAAAAGGGGCACCAAGATGAAGCTATATATCTTCTGATTTAATGATGACTCTGTTATATTTTAAACAATATTTAAACTTGAGTGGGAATGAGTATCATATTCCTGCAATATGTGAAGTGACTTTGTGAAGTGACACCTGCTATGAAGGCAACCTGTCATTTGGATCCCCTTAATTAAATGCAAAAAAACAAAAAAAAAAGGTTGCACTCCCCTAAATTGTAGCAAAGGATGACCTCCTTAACCCCACATTTCGAAGAGCCAGACAACCAAAAGCTGTTTACTGTAAGTGGCTACCCAGAGTGCAGTAGATTTGTGAGTTGCATTCATTACATTTGTAAGTAAAATCCATCAAAATTTTGAAGTGTAATTTCTTTTCTTCTTTTGCAGTATCAGCAACAAAATGGTCAGCACGAAGATGAGATTAGAGACTTGGCCTTGAGTGGACAAGTAGGGTTTGATAGTCTTCCTGATCAACTTGTGAATAAATCTGTTGCCAAGGGCTTTTCCTTCAATATATTATGTGTAGGTGAGTAATTGAAGGGGCAGTGTTTGATTGAAATTTTGTTATACTTTTTTCTTTCTTTTTTTTAAGTTAGTAAAAATATATAATTTCCATCAACAGAATATCTGTTTCCTGTGGGCTTGCCTACATGGTGTCAACTCTTTTTAACATCTTATTCAGTGGACTCGCTGTGGTTGGTTGATCAATGTGGAGCAAACTTATGTGTGATCTCCCCACAGTTCCATGCTCAATTAAATGTAGCATGATGTTCTAACACTGAGACTTCTATGTTCAAGTACCCACTGTTCTGTATGAATTTATTCAAATGATAGGTGTAGTAGTTACTCATATCCTCTTCCAGTATTTGGCAAGTACAGCTCTGAACTTACTTATGGTAATAATAGGATGGACACCAATGTTATTTTTATACTATCTTACAGTATGAAGTAAAGCTTGTTGATTTTGGCATGTAGCTTACAATTATGGCCATGTTTTCCCACCATACTGTACAGTGTATGTTCTCTATGCTTTGCTTAGGATTATATCTGCATACAGTAGTATTTATTTGTTGAGACAGACATACAAACATAGAAGTCAATATAATAATTTATGATAAGCACATTGCTACAGTATATCCTTGGGCTGCTGCTTTTTAATTGCAAGTTTTACAAATGTTACATTTAGCCATAAGTTAGTTATATAGTCTAAGTATTTTATGTATAGGTTCACTCTTTCTGAGCAATGTTTGCACCCTGATATGTACAGTGCTATATCTTTGTAGTAAAAGTCATGACGTGTAGTCTGGGTTAAATCTTGGGCTGGCCACAGCATTTTTTCTAGTTGTGGCTCACTGTCTTGTTTTGCCTACTTCACATTTTCTTATGCTGAGCACCAAGCCCAATGGCAGTAGGTTTCATTTCTAAGTCTTGTAAGACTATATGTGTTGTGAGAAGTACTTGAATCATCTAGGATCAGGGCTCAAAATAATTGACAATACTGACAGCCATGGCCATCTGGGACCTTTCCTATGGTTGTGATGGCCCACAGTAATTGTCTGTTGAAATATCCCAGACCGAGGGCCACTTTTGCTCATTTTGGCCGTGCCCTTTTTCAGGCTTATTCAAAATCCTGTGAGACTTTCAAATGTTCAGCACAAATGTGTTCCTTTGCAAGACCCATTTTTATCACCAAAAAGTAATAAATAAAAAAAAAAGTAATAAATAAAAAATGTGTAGACCACCCTTGACTACCATGATGGAGGAAGCAGTTACTATATCCTGTACATTTTCCAGGCACCATACACCAAGTGTATCCATAAAGTACTGTAAAAATTAGGATTTACCAGGTAGGGACTTACAGTCTACAGTACTGTACATTGTGTTGGTGAACTATCCAGTACACATGTCCCTTCTTTCAGTGATCTTTAGGCAGGGTTGAGTTTCTGTAATTGATACTACATATTTGTGGCTTCTTTACCTTTCCTTATACCCATTTGCAAAACTTGCGGGACATCCTTTTGACTACTTTGTGTCATTCAGTTTGTCAAGAAATTCCTTAAGCTCTTCTTCCACCTTAGATTAATGTTTGGTAGATAAAGTCACATTACTTCCTTTTCAAAATGGTTTGACTTCCTTTAAATCCCCTCAGACTGTTTACCACATTGGAAGCCATGCATAAAAGAGGCCTTTTTTGTATTCACAAGAAATCATGTTTGTTCTTTACAATTAAACTCTAAAAGAAGTCTTTTGAATCCAAAGATTTTTTCTTCTGATTTGCTTTGAGAAGCTTTCACTTAAGTTAATGAATAAAATTTTCAACCAGCCCACAATACCAAGGCCATCTAATCCATCTAGTCCACTACAGAATGCTGAGGTCCATACAGTATCCTGTAAATGTAGGTGGCTTTAGGGGAGGGTGGCTCACCATGTAATGATGATTTAGTATTAAGTGCTGTGGAGTTGGTTTAGTCCTTGTAAGAGTGCAGTAGCTGCATAAAAGGGCAAAGATAAGTATTATACAGATAACAAGAGTGTGTAAGTAAGAGGGAGGGTATTGTATTATGCTTGAGTTGACAATAAGAAAGGTTATAAATTCTTTCTTCCTGTGACCTGAGTGTAATAGTAAGTATTAAAGCTTTGAATATTCCAAATCTGAACTTAGGCCTTTGTAATTTAAAAGACAGTGAAGGTTTAAAATTTTATTTTATTTTATTTGTGTAGTGTACTGTTGATTAGATTGAATTCTTCAGTTTTTTTTTTTCTTTTTTTTCTGCTGGAACTGCCAAATATTAGCACTAAATTAGAAAAGAGATGGTTCAAAACTCTGTACAAATTTATGCAACATACAGTATATCAGTTGGAGACATTGACCCTGTATGACAACAGGATGTATGAACTGCCTGTAGGATTTGAATCTCTTGAAAAAGAACGAAAGACAAGGATTGGCAAGGGTATAAAGACTTAAGGAACATTCAGAAGAGCAAATAAGAAACAGAATAGTGACCTTCCTTTTCACTTACATGAAATTTTTAGGCAGCCATTCCCCTATCCCCCACCCCCCTCCCCCACACACACACACATATATACTGAATGTGTGCACCTTTTGGTAATTATGTGCAGTACATGCTTTTTATGCTGTATTCTACAGTATAAGTGCATCTGTGATATCCGTTGCATTTTTTAAATTTAATGTCAATCAAAGAGCTGTGCCAATTGAGGATTTCTGTTAACTGAAGTACTAAAGCTGCCATCTGGAATGATGCCTTAAAGGGAATCCAACAGTCTGTTGCTATAAATTTGCACTTGTGTTTGTTTAAGCACTTTACATAAAAAGGGCAATGAACTATATGTGATTTGGCAGGTCAAGTATTGTTTCAGCTTGTCCTAGATAAATTGGACTTGCCATGGGGATATGTGGAATTGACAACTGAATTCTTTAACTCATGACCTGGTTGTACTGTACACTGTATGTACCAGGGTAATCAATGTACTGTTCTATGTCAGTTCAATGTTGCTTCAAGATGCATCAATTGCACTGTGTAGGAGTTAACAATCTTCTTAAACTGAAAATCTCCAGAAAGTTGACTGCCCTACAGGCCTATATTTAGGATCCAAAATGTTCCCAATTTTCATTTGACTGTATACCAAAGTTCAGCTGTTTAATGTTCTGTGCAGTGTGTTCCTATATTGAATGGAAAGCAATCGTTGAAAGGGTTTCCTCGTAGACGAAGTGTTTGTTGAATATTGTGAGTCGGTATGTGAAGGAGGCTGTGTAAACCACTTCTTGTGTTAGGGTTTAAATCCTATTTTCAAGACTACTGTATAAGGTCTGCATATCACCAAGAATTCTGTTCAAACTTACATCCTGTATCAAATGATCTAACATGTGTAAGCTACTACTGTAGGTCACTAAGGTGCAAGTTCTTTTAGAACACAAATAACAGGGTTGGTAAAAATGTTTATTTCCCAGGAAAGGAGTGAAATAATTTCCCTGGAAGGGAGTTAAATTTCCCACAATTCCCCCCATTTTTTTTATGTACAGAAATGGGAAATTTCCCTCCAGTTGCCTAAACTTTTCCCCGGATGGCAAAATTCCCTGGGAAGGAGCCTCCTAGCTCCCCAACTACTGTATTTCCACCCATTACAAATTGTGAGGTGAGAAAAAATTTCTGAATATATTCCCCTCACCATAGATGTCACAAGAGCTTTATTTTATTTATTGAAAGTACAGGTATTGTCATTACTTAGCTTATTGTTATTATTTTGTGATTATTATTTTTATGGATACAGTAGGAAGAGAAATTACTGTAAATTAGTATTTTTGTTTTTTTGAGTATTTTTGCTAATTTAAGCCCCTAAATAGACTAAAGTACATTATAATCGATATCTTTTCCTTCAGATTTTGTTATTGTGGTGGCTGATGTAGGCCTACAACTTATAGTGTATCATACCACCACAGTCCCTTGTTAAATGGGTGCACACTTGCTGATAATGTACTTTGTACTGTCACCATGGCAGTTTGTATAAAAAAAAATTCTAGTTTCCTCAATACTGTACCTTGCAAATATTGTGGCAAATATGCACATATTGTACTTGGTATTTTAGAACCATGGGCCTAAATGTGCTTCAATAACAAATTGCAAAAGGATACACGCAAAACTGTAGATATCAACAATTTATAAAAATTGTCATGTCCATGCAACTCTGTTGTGTTACTCAAGAGTGTACAATAGAGTGAAATAAACTTAGGTGTGTCAAATGTGCTGTTATCAATTTGGTTTAGATTGTATAGTCTGTATAAAATTTGAAATTAAAGGCAAAGAATGTTTTTATAAGAATGATAAAGTGGTTAAGGTTGTAATTGTGTTTACAAAGAATTGTGAATAAATGACTGTAATCACTGACCATTGTTTTTGTGCATTATTTACTTCCCCTGAATGTCCTCCTTGATTAACAGGGAAATATGATGTAAATGGAGAATTAAAACCCAAATTATGTAGCGTAATATAATTAATAGCTAACTACTTTATTCTGAGGGCACTTTAGTTTGGTACACATCTGACATTATCAGGCACAGATCCAGACATTTAAAAAAAGGGGGGGGAGGGGCTGAAGCAGGTACAGTGATTCTCTCTCTGAATATCTCAGTCCCGTAAGAGAGGGGGGGGGGGAGGCGGAACAATTTTGGGCCATGTACCTCTCCCTACTCCATTGACCAAAAGGAACATTTTCGATGCTGAATTTGTCGCTTTTTTCTATGAGCAAGAACATTTTTCTTATAATAAAAAAAGATTTGATTAAGTTTGAACACTACTGTAATTTGCACATTGAACATTTGGGTCCTTTTACATGTTTGTAAATATGGAGCATGTATTGCAAGAAATAGTTTAGATTCAGGGTTTCCTGTAAGGATTTGATTATTTGGGGAACCATTGAAGAATCTGCGTGTCCTGTTAGCAAATATCTGAGATAGCATGTCGACTGAAGATCGTTGCTGTTACATAATGTTATCTGAGGAGTGCGGACTATGACTTCTCGGCAACATTTCGAAAGGTCCCGAAACTTTGTTATCTTAAAAATTAAAAGCCTTTACTGAAGAAAATTGTAGGGAGACTGCACTGTAGCAACTCGGAAAAGCTTACTGTAGTGACTGCTTTATGAGCAACTTCTTACTCTGCAGAAAGGGGTGCAGGTTAGGGCTCGCGAAGAGCGCGGAAAATTTTGCCCTTTTAAAACTAACAATTAAAAATTATGAAGCTTTTATTAGAATTCGGAATTTATGAAGGAAAAGTTGAGAAAATGTCTCTGTATTTGACTGGTATCTTAAATGTCAAATTTTCAAATTTTTCACTTTTTTGAGCCAGGGGCAATCGCCCCTCCTTCTTGATGCTAAGTCACTGCTCAGCAACATTGTTCATTGATAACATTTTGACACTTCAATAACTAAAGAATCTGTCTACACAGACCACTCAACTGACAGGGTGGAAAGGTATCTGATGATAGGTGTTTATGAGAGCATAAATCGTGACCCCTCAGACAGCCGGTCTCAGGCTTGTAAGTAAAAGCTAAGTTTTCCGAATTTTCTTTTGTGTGAGTACCACTGTATCAGGGACGTATTGCAGCACGCGAATTGTGCCGAAATTTTTGCCCCTTTTAAACAAATATCTGTAGAAATGGAGCTTGCATTGCAGAAAGCTTTGGATTCTGTGTATAACCTATCCCTTCTCCAATGTAGCCACCCTGATGGCCACAGCTACATAAATTGGTCCAAAAGTTTGCATACCCCTGTTGTATACCAAAATGAACCACTGTTGGAAACTGAGACACGACTAACGTGCCGATAGTTCAAAGCCACCATGGTACATTGTACACATGGGTTGATGTGCGACTGTGCGAACATAGTTCAGTCGGTAACGCTCATAACGTCGTGACATAGGCCTATTGGCTGACAGCTATTCGCATTTTTCAAATGTTGTCTTAGTGGCCAGGGAGTTGCAGCTCCCTGTTATGGCAAAGGCAAGGCGGCAGGAAAGTACTAGATAATCTATTCACCCAGCTTAATATCATACGAGATTCATGTCGGTGTACTTGGATTTTTGCTGTAAGGGAAAGGATGAGCCTGAAATAGCCCCTTAAATATTCTCATAGAAAAACATTTAGCGTATTCATTATTGTTGATTTGACAAAAAGGGGGGGAGCAGGCTGAGGCCGTAAAAATCCCCTCTTGGATCCGTGCCTGTTTATTGACTGGTGGGGCTGTAATGTTAGGGTCAAGTTAAGTTAGTTAGTTAGTTAGATAGATGGAGGTTTATGGCCAAGTTTCCAACCTTTTAGTCCAATTCAAGCCAGCTTCAGCGTTCTTTCCAGTGACTCACTGGCTTGTTTTCCCTACTCCATTGTGTATGCAGAGTGAAAACGTGACTTACTTGGTGAATTCCTTGGTTTTTTGATGATCGACTCTTTTGACGGGAGGGGCCCCTCCAGTGGATAAAAGAAAGGTGTGCTCCTTAAGGTACTACTGCTAGTTTGTGAGTGACACGTTAAGTAGTAGATTGGAAATTGGAAAATATATATTTAGGGCATTTCCACATGGTTTCCAGTGGCGCCCCGAAATATATGCAGACGAGGTCCGGGGGCTCCGTATGTACAGTGAATAGGACTACTTATAAGTCCAATAAAGGAAGACAGCAGGGAGGCCCAAAAGGGACAACTCAGAGCACCACGCACAATGGCAGAAAGTTCCCTTTTAAGAGTCTTTGATATGACTGGACCTGGGATTAGAACCCTGCCTTTTGAGTGATAGGCGGATGCTCTTACCTTTAGACCAAACATGTGGTCTACATTGGGGTCAAAGGAGAGATAGCATTATTGGACATTGGACATTGAAGATTGTTACTTTCAATCAGTCAATCAATCTGTGACCTGTAGCTTTTGTTCTGTTCATAAAATTCAGATCACTGTTAAACCTTTCTTTACAGTTCCTCATATTGAAACAAAGTTTTTCATGTTTAAAGTTTTTCTTGCCATTTTTCAGGTGAAACTGGCTTGGGGAAGTCCACTTTGATGGACACACTCTTCAATACTCGATTTGAAAATGTTCCAGCATCACATGACCTTCCAGGTGTCAACCTTGCAAGTAGTACTTATGGTGAGATTCCTGCTTAATTATTTTCAAAGTAATACTGTAACATCTCTTTGAATGACAAAAATATATAATTTCCAGTGCATTGATATCCCTTTATGGTTAAAACACAATTACAGCATATGTCCGAGCTCAGTGCACATGACAATTTCATGTACAGTTTGAATTATTTAAGTACAAATTACAAATTTTACACACAATTATCAGAAAATGATTTGGAGACTTTGAAAGTTTGCATAGCAATTTTGGTTGTGTCTGCACTTGTGCTACACAAACATTCATAATGTAAAATTCTGCCACACAATGTTATAGTTATGTAAAAAGCCTGTACATCATGTGTTGCTTTTATTTGATTGGATTTCATTCAGAGGTCTTTCATGGTACACTATGTAAGTACTATAGGTAACAAATTAATAGTGATCCACTCATTTTGTGAGAGCAGAATACTGTACATACTGTTAAGTGTGAGTGGCATGGACTTAAGGCACAGAGCATACTGTACCTTCCGTGGACTGGGGTTGCAGAACACATGCCCATATTCCGTGCCTGGATAAGAAGTGACTACAGGCCCAAGGGGAAGATGATACACAGATTTCAACTGTATTTGAAACTGCACATGTACTTGAACAGTACAGTATTTGAAACCATATTTGAACTTTTTAGGTAAAGACTAAAGAGCAGTCCCCCCAAACTTATTTTGAAGAAAAAGCTAAATGACACAATTTCATCTTCTTTCTCTTCAAAGTATCTTTCATTACATTTTATGACAAGACTATTGCATATATTCAAGGTAAACCAAGTCAGTTATTGTTGGTAAATTTCACATTTGGAGAGAAAAAACATTGTCACATGACTCCCAACAGCCAATCATGAAACTGGACAGTCTGCTACACTTCTTCAATTTGGGATGACTGCTCATGCCCTTTCATCCCTTTTCTAGCTGATGCTATCTAACAGATTTGTGTTTGTAATCTAGCGATGTGCAGCTAGCATAGAATACATAGACTAGCAAAGAAAAGAAAATCCTTCCATACTTCAGAAAAATATTCTCTAGGTAATTCGAGGCTGCATTTAGATGGATTTAGCTATTGTAAGCTGCATCCTATGAGACCATTTAATCTCCAGTTCCATGCAATTGTGTCTTCTGTGTTGGTGCTGTGCTGTGAAATGAAGCCTTGTTCAGCATAAGCATTATCAATATTCTGTACCTGAATTTGACAAATCTCTGGAGAAGTTGGTCTTTCTTGTCCTGAAATATATTGGACCAATTATTTTGATGTTATGGTGGCATATTTTGGATCTAACGGCTTCTCAGCTACTCGTAAATGTCAAAAGCTGAGAGAGAAGCTACCATTCGTTATCTATTATTGAAGTAAATTTGGGGAGGATGTCACTGTTTACAGTTCCCTTTTATTTACTGTTTAGACATTTGCACATTTTATGGCATAAACAAGCTCAGGATTTTGTGAGAGATGGATTTGGGTAAATTTAATCATGGTATGTGAGTACAGTAAGCCACTGCCAAGGTAACATTTACAGTGTTTCTTTTTAGTCAAGATTGATAGCTTTAAGTGAACTCATAAAATTTGCACCTATTAACACCATCAGAAGAGTAGTTTTGCATCAAGCATGATCCACTTCTTAATCCACCGCTTAGTTGTCAAGATGAAACATGCTCTATGTGAAAACAGGGGCGGACATGTAGCATATACTGGAGAGGGAGACATTTACATTTTGAAGTTTGGTAAATTTGTCTTCATGTACCATCCATGGATTTTATTTTTTCAAAGCATGTCACTGTAGCATGTCTTGATTTTATTATCACATGACTTGACATATAAAAAAATAATGTAGTATGTATGGTTAATGTTGCAACAGTTTAGGTATTTTCCTAATACTTCAAATAGATGCTGGTTCCATGGGATTTAGTAGGGTCATCTCCTACAGGGCTGAAAAAAAGGTTTTTTTTCCCAGGAATGGAGCAAAAATTTCCCACCACTCTCCTTATTTTTTCATGGAGAGAAAAGTAGAAGTTTCCCCCAATTGCTAAAGTTGCTCTCTAAATGCCCCAATTGACTGGGAAGGACCCTCCCATCTTTGCAAATTTTCCACTCATGTGCCTCCCATCAAATTTCCAAGACAAGACTGAAATTTTGATATTGATCATTTAAAACTGTAGTGTTTTATGCATACTTCTCACAGGAATTCTGCTTGTTACCATTTTGATAAGGAAACACCGACTTGATATTGAGAATAAAATCTTTTTATCTGAGTCTGCAGATGAAATCTAACACCCCCTCCCCTTTGCCTCATTATGGGTATTTTTAGTGTGTGCCCCCAAACAAAATTCCTGGATCTGCTCTAGAAAAGGATAGTTTCAAGACTTAACAAGAGTCATCTACACAGGTTACTGCATCTTATGCAGTTAACTTGTATTTGATTCAAAGCAATCCAACTTCATTATTAACAAAGGACCTTCCTATGATATGTCTGAAAAATTCATAGTTTACATCCATGGTAAGTTGGCTGTAAATTTTGTCTGTCAATTTAAGTTTTTTTTTTTTTCTTGTCGATAAATTATTCAAACCAACACCACAAATTCAGACCAAGACTAACTTTACATACTGTACAATGTAAAACAAAATGGTACAGTACAGTCCATTCTTTCATACCTGTACATTTACATGTACAGCACTGTGCTACATACAGTACTTTAGGCCCATACTGCACATTGCATCTCATGCTTTATGCCAGTCTTAAACTTGCTGTACAGAGTGCCATTGAAAGCAACTGGGCAAGCAAACAGGAAATTCTTGCCTTAGTTAAGTGATTTGTGTGCACATTATCATATATGGTTTTGGTGATGCTACAGCTATTTCCCCAATGTGTCATTATGTCTTGGTATGGTACCATGGTAACTTCAACACCAGCAGGATGTGAGTAGCTTCATTGTGGGATGGATGTCTACAGCATCCACACAGCTGTACCTACATTTCCATACAATGTCTTCACCCTCAAGTAAAATGTATACATCCATGAAAATACTTTTGGTTTTGATATATTTAAACCAAAATCCACAAGGGAAAAATGATTTAGGTACTGTACATAGTAATTCTTCAATTAAAGCTACTCTGTTTTGTAGGTTGAGTCATGTCTTTGTGATAGGGAGCCCTAGTTTTGATTTCATTTTCATTAATTAGGCCCTTGTACTGGTCAGCAGCTGAATAGGATAAGTAGTACTGTTGAATAATATACAAGAGTGTATGCATGAAAGGACTGTACTGTATGATCTGTAACATACTGCACATGTCTCAATGCATGATTAGCTATAGGAAGTCTAATTGCATATATGTCTTCCTCTTTGACTGTCAAGCATTTACTGAACATTGTATTGTCATAAGACATATGTACGGTACTTTAATCAATCAGGGATTTGTTACAATTTATCAAATACAGCATCAATTCCTTAGTACAACCTCTCCCAAGTTGCCCTGCTGTGAACCTTTATCAATGGTGGAGCTACTTTATGGTACAACATTACAAAATGTTGTGTGGTTTCAGGGAAATGGTACTGTATGCCAATACTTGCATGTTATCTGCTAAACAGAACATAGGAAATTCCTTCATACATTTGATTTGGTGCAGAATTTACTTTAATTGCTGTAACTTTCAAACAGTCCTCAGCACAGTTTCATCCCTTCAAGTCAGAAGACAAGTCCTGTACTGTAGGTACAGTATTGAATGGTCAAATGGTTTCTAGCATTCAGGAATTTTCAAATGGCATATCAGAAAGGAACTACAGTACTTGCCAAATTGAGGAAGGTCTCTAACAATATACTCTTCATTACATGGTGGAGTGTGTTGAGATTATTGAGTAATTTCGTACTGTAGTGTACAAAATCACATGAGCTGTGACTGACATGAAGGCACATGATGGAATTGTTGTCTTTGGAGACATTGTTGGTAAAATTTGGTATTAAAGGCCTATTTACAACATGCTGACTGGCCCAGACCTTAAAAAAACCACAGGTTCAAATCTTTGCAGTCTCAAAACCATGTCTTGCCTTTTGAAGCTGTGTATTTAAAAGCCCAACTTAAAGCAGAATGTTACAAAATTACTGTCAGTTAGTATCATGCAAAATTGCATTTGCTGTGGCAACATTGCTACTGTACTTTAACCTTTCAAGAGGTATCAAATACAGTACTGAATTCTTCAAACATGAGGGATTTGGCCTATAATTTTTCATGCGAAGTATTAAGTCAGGAGACAGAGAAGATAAAAAAGAGGACCCATAAAGCACTTTGTACCATACTGTACATATTTTACAGTATCAATATTGTAGGCTTACTACTGTATTGTATTGTCCCCAGAATGCTTCTCCAAAGCTGTTCATTACTAGTATCGGTTTTACATAGTTTCTTTTCCATAAAATTGAACATACAGTAACTGCATCTTCATCACTACTCTGCCTTCTGCTACGGTACTGTACTGTACATACATGTGTGTATGATTTGGAGAGTACTGTATTAGATTGTTTTTCCAGCTTTGCAGGCTATAACATTTGTCGTGGAGTCTATTCACTCAGAAAAGTCTTATTTAATTTTATTCTCATTTATGCTGTTTACAGGCCGAAGGTGCAACACCATACTGATCTTCATACAATATCCCTTCAGTATGATGTACTGTACACACTGTACAATACTGTATGTACCAGCAGGTTAGAGGTATCGTCTTACATCCCACTAGATACCTATGTCTTTCCAGTGATTCTTTGTTTTTCTCAACTTACAGAAATCTGTTGTATTGTTCAGACTCAAATCAAGGTTAAGATTAACTTCAAAACCTTTCATTTTATTTCTTGACTTTTATGTACCTTGCAATCTAGTGGTAGGTAGGCCTTTGAGTACTGTCAGTCAGTTCAATACTGGGATTAAGTTAGGTTAGATACAGTTATACAACTCAATTTATAACCTTCAATCTACGGTAGTGGCACTCCCTCCTTCCTTTTTAAGTTGAGGAGCACGGGATTGTTGTTTATCCCTACTCTATTAATGCATTAGGCTTGTCAGTTTCTGTTTAGTTTCCTGATTGTTTAAATGGTCAAAATAAATGTTTGTTTACGGTTTAAACAATGTCCAAAAACAGCCCTTTGATTTCCCTTAGAATCAACTGTAAACATGGTAATATACAAATACAGGACTTAAAGACAATACTGTATGTTTAAACATGACAGGCCTAAAATGTATAACATAATTCACCCACAATTGCATTGCAGTACAGTGTAATTTCCATTTTTAAACTTTTTGCTACTATTGTCGTCGATCAGCAACAAATGCACATAGTTGTTTAACATTACTTCAACCTGACACATTGTTGAATACCCCCTCTGTATCTAAGCTGTTTTCTCTCTTACAGTTAGCTTTCAGAGGTTCTGTCACAGGTTCTGGTCAAGATTTTTGGATTCAATACTTGAAGTGGGTAGACTTGCTACAAAGTACAAAAGTGTTTTACTCATTGGCTACAACCAAAGCCTTACCGTAGCTACAATGCAACCCTGGTTGCAAGTCTGTCCTGCACACTCCTCACCTCCTATTTACCTACTGTAGATGTCTGCAACTTGCCTGCAAGTCCATCTGGCATAAGGCTGTTTAGCACCTGGAAAGCAACCTCTTCACTCTTCCTACAGTATGGCGATCTTGCCTTCTCCAAGCTGAAGACACTCTTTTATAGTCTGTATTTTTCACAAATCCCCCTATACCCCACTAGTTTGAAATTCTGAAATTGCAACCCAGCAGGGACAACAATTTTCATTGTTCACAAGGTGTATCATATTGGCCTTTCCTTGTTGGATACAGTAGTTCTTTAGGCTGCAGGCGTGAGCAAACCCTGTAGGATTCATATGCCACAGGATCACCTCCTACAGTACTATCCGTTTAGGAAGAAATTTGTCTTCATTCATTTTCCATCAATGGGGTTACTTTTACTTGCAGTCAAACAAAAAAATATCTCAGAAATGGTGAATTGAGCTCCTACTTACAATTTATGATCCCATAACACACCAGCCCAAGCATCAGTGAAACAAAGTTCATTATGTCAAGCATATTTCACTTCTCAAACTGTTTTTGAGCTGCCTCATTATACTTACTGAATTAGCCTAGTGGTCAAATGAAAGAAATAAAGTGTTAGTATTTCATTTCATAAGTTTTCAATAGATTCTAATGCCAGATCTAGGGAAAATGTTTTGCATACCTATTACCTTCAGTGTTACAGCATGTAAATTAAGGCACTTGATAGCGAAAAAGCTGGTACAAGTCACTAGATAATAGTATGAACTGTGATCAACACCCCAAGCCATCTCAGCAACGAGCATGACCATGGTGAGTTTACACAACGGTACCATACAGTACACTGATGTTATGGGTGCATGGGATTCTGCCAGAAACACAAAAAAGGGGGGGGGATTTATTACTGCTAAACCCCAAGTCCAAATTGATACTGTCCTAGGTTAAAGTTATGAGTGGGTTCAGGGGGACAAAAGCTTGCCTCAAGGTCCCTGTAAGGTGCAATTTGAAGGTTTTAAAGGCCATTTGTTTGGGTAAGTTCAAACATTGCTGCAAAAGTGTTGTCCTTTTATAAGAAACCAAGATATTGACATTTTTCTAATTTTTATGGAAATGAAAAGGGGAGGAGGGGATTTTACCCACCCTCTTCTGGAAAGGGAGGGACAAATCCCCCCTTTCCCCCCTCTGACAGAAACCCTGACCATGCATATAAGTTCAAGGTTTAAATTGGTCCAGATGATGTACAAAAAAATCTCCAGAAAGTGTGTGTGTTCCCATAAAGGCAGGAAGGTAAATTAGAGATGTGACTGAGCCATACATTGCCTGCTACTGAGATACTCTACTTCTGACCCCAGTATGTAGAATTAGATCATGTCATGCACATGGCCCTCTCTGTTACTGCCACTCTATCATGTTGGCTCCAATGATCTACCCCATGGAAGTATGTTTCTCAATCAGTTCCCTGATAATTCTTTAGGCTACAGGTGTGAGCAAACCCCTATGGCAATTGCCTTTGTAGAGGCTGGTGTTTATTGACAGTTTGTGATAGGTGATACCCTGTGCATATTGCATTTTGTCCACACTTGTTTGATTGAAAGGAATAAGCACTCGTCAGACATCTTATTGCTGAACCATCAGCTGAATTTAAGAATTCTTTCTTTACTCTTTCATGTCCCTTATTCATGATGTTCTTGAATATAAATAGTATTAACAAAGGAGTACACTGTATGGATCACGAAGGAACTATAAGATGACATGCCAGCAATTTAGCACCTGACTTTATTTGGTAGTTGAAGAGTAAGATTTTCCAAAGAAAAGCCTGTTGGAAGTATGGCAGTATATACTCCTTCAAACTTTGAATGTTTTTGCATGGAGCAATCTGTTGCCTATGAAAATACTGATGGGCAGTGTCACACAGTGTCGACATTCTTTTTGTTAACTAATCGCATCAGTTATCTCCTTATTAATCAATAAGTGGTAGGTGACACTGATGGTATTCAAGGACACAATTTTAACTTCTAAAATACTTTAATAACTCACAGGACATCCTAATGATATAGTACAACTTTGAAATAAAGATTGTAAAAAAAGGGTACTATTAGCCATCTGTGACTTGTTCCTCTTCTATATCACAAGACTTGCGTACATGTACTGTAGCTAATGTTTTTGCATACATAATTAAGTGCAAACCAGAAATTATCCTGTGAAATGGTCACCTTTTGGTGGGATGTGGTGGAAAATTGCGGCTATTTGCTGTATTTTCAATGCTTTTTATGTCAAATACCCAACTTTGTGTTGTCCATGTCACCAGACCTTTTAGAGACATTTAAATGTTGGCAAAGTCTACCTGACATATTCATTTCAAATCAGTGGTGACTCCATGTGGGCTTTTAACATTCAGACAAATTACATGGAATAGTATGTACAGTAGCAGCTTAATTGAAAGAAAAATTCCTGAGGAAGTACTGTAGGCTGAGTTCATTTCTGTAATAGCCCCCTTTGCAGTACTGTACCCCGTAGTTTAAATTCAGCAACGGAGGGTTTTTGTTAGCATCTTGTTACCCCTCAGGTTTCTGCCCTTCAGTGCTATCAAAAGATGAAAAAATGAAAAAAGAAATGGACAAACTCTACTGTAGGTTTTAATGTTTTGAATTTTGTCAAATAAAGTTGTCTCATCTCATAAAGTTCATCATCAGATATCTGATCATCTTGGAAAGGAGAAAACTAGCATATAATTGGAGATGGTTAGTACTTGAAAAGTTTGAAATGAGCTGTGAAGACCTGGGAAATAATTTACGATACCCTTGGGAGTGAAGGAGCACTTTTTGCTTATGATCTGATTGGACTAGATAATTTGATACTTTAGGACAGGAAGGTCCAATTTTAAAGTTATGTTTTGATGTTGGATAGTTTGTTACAATGAACTGAGTGCATGACCCAAATTGGCAAATTTTGGAAAAATTACTTCCTTTTTTTGCCCATAAATCTCATTAAATGCACAATTCCTTGTAGAATTCATCTTGACATCTAGATGTGTCAAAGGAGGACCTTATTCTATAAAATTTGCCTCACAACTGAGAAGAATCACCTCTGTGGTATGGTGTGCCTCTTATCTCATATTAGTGTGGCCTCATAAAACTTACTTCAGTTTGTAATGGTGATTAACACTCTGGGATGAATTAGGATAGTTCTTTATACATTGAAAATCTTTGACAGCCAAAAAGAATGGTTTGTTTGTTGATGCAAATTGTCATGTTCATGTTGACAAATCAAGATTTCAGAGTTAACTTTCCTAGACCAGTTGTTAGACATAAATGTACATGTATGTGCTGAGTTAACATTTCAGGGAGTTACCCCTACCTCAAGTTAAATGCAAGCGAAACCTTTTGGTTTCTGGAAAGGTTCTGCTAAATTGTGCATTCGTTCTGGTCCTCTTGTGAATGAAGGAATGGCTTTTGAAAAGTGTTGGCAGGCTTACTGTATCTAAAATGGTTGGGATCAATTGCAGGGCTGCCAATGGTCAACATACACAGCCACTGTAATGTAAACATAACTTTCTCTGGTGCAGACCTGTCAACTCCCTTGATTTTCCTGGGAGACTCACAGATTTCATCCAGATTTCCTGGCTTCCAGGTTTCATTTTCTATTCCCCAGGTTTAGTGTTTCATTTTATTTGTGACATTCTGAAAATAGCCAATGCGGTACGGCACTAAGCATTTAAAGACTCATTTGAACAATTGAACATGTAAAGAACATTTTGACAGATTTTTTACGCTGATGGATGTTACTAGCACCTTACCATCTTTAAGGCAATAGGGAGCTTTCTTATTTTGCATGTGCCTTAGAGGTGTGCAGTACTTACTTCTACACTATTAATGCATACTCTACAGTACCTGGTACACGTAGGCTAACCGTGTATCCCATTATCTTGTCATGCTGCCCAGCTAGGCATCTGAAACTTTAGCCAGAAGTGCAGGTATTTGTGTTGTTTAGTTGAAAATAAGCAACCTCCCAGTTTTCCTATAAATTACTCTCCCTACTCTTTGACTTGACTGAAATCTCCCATCTTTCAGGTCAAATGAGTTGACAAGTCTGTTATTGTAACATTTTGTTCCATTTTTCTGTCATCAATGTGGTGGAGTTAGTCTGATGTAGTTTTTGTGGTTCAGTTTGTAACCAGTTAGTTTAAAGGTAAAGAGCAGTCCCCCAAACTTATTTTGAAGAAAAAGAATATTCATCTTGTTTCTCATCGAAGTATCTTTCATTACATTTTATGACTTTACTTCTGCATATTCAAGGTACACCAAGCAGTAAATTCTAGAAAATTTCACATTTGAAGCTCTAGTAAAAACATTCTCTAATGACTCCCAATAGCCAATCGTGAAACTGGAGAGTCTGCTACTGTACGCTACTTCAGTTTGGGATGACTGCTCTTGCCTTTTAAGTTATGCCAGCCATAGCCCTTTTTCCCAGTTGTGGCTCACTGCATGTCAAGTGTCATTCGATACATGTAAAATTCTTTGTTCATGCAGTATGATGCAAGAAATACAGGTATTAAAATTGAAAAACCTTCACTTGTAAAGCAGATCCCCAATTGATACAGTACAATTCCATATATTATCTATTTTGCTTATACACTTCATCTACTGCACTCACTTCCCTATTTGCTGTTGTACTTCCTCAGTTGATAATTTTACTATCAAGTCAATTATTACCTTTGTATCATTAATTGTTATTCATCTCAAAAGGTATACAGTACATGCATTTCAGATACTGTACGTACTACACTCTCTCGAGATTGATACAGTATCTTTGTCAAAATTTGGGCCTTCGATTGTTTGAAAGTTTGAAGGTACTGTACTGTACAGTATCTGGCAAAAGCTTTAAGTGCCTTCTCAGTGATATGGTACAGTAATTTTCAAAACTGCTGTAATTATTCTGTGCATTCATTGGTGGATATTATGCAACTACAGTAAGAAAGTTTCTGTCCTACTGTATCTTTGTTACATACTGTAAATACTGTATAACTTTTCTGTCACTATTGACCCAACACTATAATATGCTCAATAATGGACTCATATTGTAATCCCAAATTGAATGAATTACATATAAAATATCCTCATGCTGTTTTATACAAAAAGTGAAAGCATCTTTCTTCTGTCTTTTAAAAGGAAAAAATTAATTGTTAGTACCCAGTGTACAATATGGTGGCTTTAATAAAGAAACAATGTGGAAATATTGACTACTGTCTATTGTAAAGTAGGTTTTTGAAGAGAGCAAAAAAGGAATTCAGTTGCATGCAGTACTCTATGTGCTAGCCTTTAGGCAGTGATTTCACCATTCTTCTTAGAATTGTCAGGAAAAAGTTGATTTTTTTTTATGTTACCCATTAAGATCCCCTTCCTCTGTATGTCCAAATCGGTCTGAATATTTGGGCAAAGGTCAGGGCAATCAAAGTGACATTTCTAACTCACAACATTTATTTTGCATTACAGTATATTTTGCAACCATTTCACAACTTTCAAAGTACAGAAAGGTACAAAAAGATAGCTTTACTGCAAAAGATAAAAGAATTGTGACCCTTCATTTGCCACTAGAACAAATGTAAGATACTTATAGCCGTGCAATGAATGTAAGTTTCCATATAAAACCTATGAATCTGAACCCATAGTAGATTTGCCCTGTATTTTTTGTTTTAAATTATGGTTTGACCTTTTACAATAGAGGATTTGCAATTGCGTCACGAAACCGCCATGCTGGAGGACATTCATGCCAAATACACGTGGCTTTGTGCCGAACGCACTGCACAGTGTGCATTGTGATATGCACGGTGTGTACACATTCAACGAGCAAGCGCGTCCAGTGGGGTTTACTACGTAACTACGTAGTTACATGTACTCCAACATGGCCGCCGGAGAGTATTATGACGTCATGTGAAAAGCCTCTATATTGTTGTTTTCTTTACAGAACTTCAGGAGAGCAATGTCAAGTTGAAGTTGACCGTGGTCAATACTGTGGGATTTGGTGACCAAATCAACAAAGAAGAGAGGTAATGATCTTTTAGGTTTTATCTATGATGCCTATTTTACAGTTTGTATTGATGATGTGTTTAAGAGGATACCTTACCTCCTGTTTACATCATGCATGTCATCTGCAACCTTGGTGTGGGGCAAGGTGAAGAATGATGGGGTGCCCTTCAGGCTCTCCCTACTATGGCCATCTCAGAACAACTGTCAGAAGGATTGCAGGCAAGCACTGTATCATTAATGTAAATAGGAGATACCTTGGCTCAAAAATCTACAGACCAGGGAGTTCGGGGGAGTATATTCCGTTACTGCTTTTTGTAGGCAAACATCTGTACTCTTTTAGTGCCTGGTGTATTTCAATACAGCTCTTTGTAGGCAGATAGCCAATGCCAATCTGTTCATGAACCCATGAGTAAAATGCAGTCACCTCTCAACTCAAATTATAATTTTTATAGTAGCCAACAGAAATTTTCAATTGGCACAAAAATCTCCTTGATCGACACATCAAGTTTAAAAAAATGAAGAGTACTGTAGGTCATATTACACAGCATTTACTGTACTGAGAGTGCTTTGATTTTACTTTGGGGTCTTGTATATTCATCCTGAAGCAATAAACTGAGATTGTGTCTGGATGAAGAATAATTTTAGACAGTTGTGGGAGGGGCTTAAGAAAGTAGCTTAGGAGAATTGGATTTGTTTGAGGTGAGAGGATTAGGCCATGTAGTTAAAGCACTTTTTTGTGTCAGATGATTAGTCAACAAAACAGCTGAAGTACAAAGTTACTGTATCTCATATAAACAAATTTGGCATGACCTGCTTAATAGTTTTGCCTCTGACAGTAGAATCAGTGACCCATTTTTTGAACTAACATTTTTTCAACTAACATTTTTTCAACTAAATGTATGTTTGTTCAAAGCAGAAACCAATCAGTGAATCTAAAGTGTAATTGACTAGCACCATATTGTACATCCAATATGTAGGCAAATAAAGTAGGTTAGAGTTCATCCTACAAACCTCCTATCTGACTACTCTGAATGCTTATTGATCAATACAAGTTTCAAATTTGTTTTGTAGACCTGGGGCCCATTCCACAAAGAGTTACGCACAATCTTAAGTTTGATTCCCCATACTTAAGTCAACAGTAAATCGTACTTAAGATTGTCCGTAACTCTTTGTGGAACCGGCCCCAGGAACAACACAAGGTGTGCAAAATCAATATCTTGAAGACAATTTATTCATGTTTGACAGGTGCCATGAAACCCTTTTGATGGGAATTAGTCAATCTTTCATGAATTATATGACCAAAACAGGAGTGACCAAGTCATTTCATGTTGTTTTGTTGTCTGATACCTTGCAATATTGCTGTATGAGAGGTCCAGAAAAAGGTTGCTAATAACCTCTGGGTATAAAAGTTAGAGAAACAGCAGAACGGTTCTTTTTGTTTTTTAGATGATAAAACCCACTTAGGCAGTTGTCTGTGAGGTTAGAAAAACAACTGAGCAAAGCTGCTATCCTTAAATTCAGTTGTGATGGTCTTAAAATTGATTGGTTTGTCAGAAGACTGTTTTTTGCCTCTGGCATTTTGTTCATGTTAAAGCCTGTAGAAAAAATATATGTATTGATTAGGTGGTAAGTTCAAAGTTGATTACAGTGTTTGCTTTCAAGTAAGAAAAAATACAGAAAATGTAGATATCGCACACACTGTATTGTTCTGCATATAGCATCTGTTGACAAAGTTCTGTGACAACTCTCTATGAAGTGGTGTTCATAAAGAAGTTTGTTAATAAAGGACCTTTTGCATGGTATTGCCAATATGTTCCTTGAATATCCATGTGCAACGACACTGTGACGCAGCCCTGTGGTCTTTCAATTGACACACCTTTACCAGACTTTGACTCTCATATACTGTAACAATATTTTTGTATCAACCAGTTCCAGTTCACCTTATTTCAGAAATTATGCAGAAATTGATGCAGCCTGGCATTAACAATTCTGTGACACACCATAGCTATACTCTGACTGGCTTTTGGACACTGGTTTTAATTATGCACAGAACTTTTAACTAAAGCCATTGTTTTTTGCAAACAAAATCAGTAGAAACCAATCACAAATAGTGTAACAAAAATAATGTAAAATATCCTCACCCATTGGAAACATCTCGGGTTTGGCCTCTAAGGAAAGTGAACCTTCTGCAGTAATGTTGGTACAGACACTGTTCTGCTGTGATGCCATTTTGCAATGAAGAGAAGCCAAATACTTGAAAGTAGGAAGCTGACATTTATGTTTTGGATCTAGGATAAATGTCTGTGATAGCCTTCAAACTGGGATTGGAGGGGAAATCGTGTATCAATCTTTGTTGTGTGGTCTTACACATGATTCAGGTGGTGAGTCCAAGCTAGGCTTGAAGATACCTAGTACTTCATCTACTGTAGGTACAGTACAAGGTCTGTGTACACACTTTGTGCTTTGAAGCTGAGTGGAGTGCAATTCAAGTTTTTTTTATATCGTAGCAGAATGTTAGAGGCCGGAGGGTACCTGACAGGTAATTTGAAAAATATTGAGTTAAAATACTCCTTTCTTTAACCAAACAATCTCCCTTAATTGTGTAGTTTAGTTTGGTTAAGTTTAGTTGAATCTGGCGAATGTGAAACAAGTTGTTAGAGACACAGGGAAAGGGCACATTCTCTAAAACAATTAGTTGCTTAATTTGAGCATTTACTGGATTGGATGAAACATTTAAAAATTAGTCAGGGAATTATTTCACCGAGGAAGACTTTGCAAAGTCTAAACTCGGATAGACGTTTTTGATTCCATCACTCTAAGGTCATAGGCATGTAACATGTCCATGTGAAGTGTGTTTAGTGACTGATAAATACTTCATCAGTTCTTATTTGTTAGAGGTAATGAATGTGTTTTAAAGGGCACAAATGTGTCCCAAGGATTAAAACAATGTTAAAAGTATGTATTGTCTCTATTTTCTCCTCAGCTACAAACCGATTGTAGATTACATTGACCAACAGTTTGAAAACTACTTACAAGAAGAGCTCAAGATTAAACGCTCCATACAGTCATATCATGACACACGCACCCATGCTTGCTTATACTTCATTGCCCCGACTGGGCATTCCTTAAAATCGCTGGATCTTGTCCTTGTCCCAAGGATTAAAACAATGTTAAAAGTATGTATTGTCTCTATTTTCTCCTCAGCTACAAACCGATTGTAGATTACATTGACCAACAGTTTGAAAACTACTTACAAGAAGAGCTCAAGATTAAACGCTCCATACAGTCATATCATGACACACGCACCCATGCTTGCTTATACTTCATTGCCCCGACTGGGCATTCCTTAAAATCGCTGGATCTTGTCACTATGAAGAAACTAGACAGCAAAGTCAATATCATCCCAGTTATTGCCAAGGCTGATACCATCTCCAAGAGTGAGCTTCATAAATTTAAGATAAAGGTATGGTCAGATAAATGTAAAGTCTATTATTTTCAGGAAGTGGGATGGGGGAAAGGGAATAGCATAGTATGTGTCTAACTGCTGAACTTGAAACGCATGCCACTACAAGCAAAGGTTGCTTACATGTTACCTCATGGTCAGTGTTAGCTAGAATTTTCGCTTCAAACGTATCATGCTCTTTCAACACATACTGCAGAATGGAATTAGAGAAACAGTAGATAATTTTGTTAACCTTAAAAAAAATGGATGCCATATTAAATGGCTTTAGGATACATTCAGGAGAGAAATTGAAACTACAAAACCCACTTAAGGAAAGTAATCCATGGAAAATGTAAGTGTCGCATTTTAGAACAAAAAAGGAAACTATCTTCCAAGCCTGGGGTGTTGTCTGAGGAAAGAGGCAACATACTGCTCGTGAAAGTTTTGGCTCTTCCACGGAAGAGGCGCATATTGCAATTGATATGAAAGAGAGATTCCCCATGTTTGCTACTGGAATCATAAATTGTGAGTGATAATGCAAAGGATTAGAACTTTGTCCAGATGGTATCCAAGTTAATGTCTATTAAAGCAGCATATTGAGTTGATAGTGATAATTTAGTGAGAGTGTTGGCAGGTACTGCCCTTAAACAAAGTTTATTCTTTACATAATTTCCCAAGTTTCACATCCAATATGTATGCAAAAAGTTTAAAAAAAATTTTCGTATCCTGGCTAATTAGTGTTTTTTTTGTAAAGAACAAAGAATGGGAACTGAAATAGATCTGTTAAATAGAACAGCACACCTTGTCCTTAATTTCTGAAGGAGTGTGACTTCTAGCACACCTGAAAAATTTAAATCTCAAGGCCTGGTTTGGTTTCTGCTCCGTCAAGATAGAACGAATGCAGCATACAGGTATACTGTATTTCTGTCTTTAATAGTTCATTTGCAATTTTAACGGGCTCTTGATCTCTTGTTTAACACAGCATAGTTTTGGAAGGTCTTTTATGTGGTATCTTTATGAGAGGACAACACCATATTTATCACATAAAATAAAGAAATTATTTTTAAGTTTTTACCTCCTGAGCAAAGTAAGGAAATTGTATATGTCTATGGATGAAAAGTAATAGGAATATTTGAGGTTTTTCTCTTGGAGGGGAACTTGGCATGGAAATTACCTTTTTTAGTAGACTAAAATATTAGATCAAAAAATTCAGGAGATGGACTTGCTTTCTGCTTTGAGCCATGTGAGTAGGCTGTGCTAAGATATGCAAGCTGTGCTATATGTTGCCTGTTTCTTGAATGTAGGGCTTGTGTGCCTTGCATATTTTATTTAGTTATTCTTTCAAGAAAGTTTTTGGTTTTGTTTTATTGTAAAATGAAACTTGTTTTTGTTTCAGATTATGAGTGAACTTGTTGCCAATGGTGTCCAGATTTACCAGTTTCCTACAGATGATGAAACAGTGGCTGATCTCAACTCTAGTATGAATGTGAGTCCTGGTCCTGGAATGGAAATTTTAAACCATTTAACTTTTAAGAAACAAGTTAAAATTGTTTCCTTTCAATCTGGTAGGAAGAGATGGGTCTAATGGTGCTCCTTTGTTGAGAGATGATAGTTTATTACATCTTCTGCTTCATTTAGGAGATTCCTGGTTTCACTGTTTGGACACTGTTTCAAAACCTGCTTCATTTAGGAGATTCCTGGTTGCACTGTACTTTCTTGTTGGACACTTTCAAAACCATAAGTGCTTGGCTATATTTTAGTTAGATGAAGTTTAACAGCTCAATTTCTAACCAGTCAGTTAAATTCAGGCCAGCCACTCCCTTTTCTCCAGTTGTGACTCACTGGCACCATGAGAGTTTATACATTAGCTTGACTGCTGGCTGCATTACGTTTAGCAGGTCTAGTGAAATAGACCAATCGATCTTTCCCATATATGAAAACTTGGTTTTTCACTCTCCAAAACATTTAAAAACTTGAGTTATGAGTTTTAATGAATTGATTATTTATGTGCAGGTCATACCCCAATAGACTGACACAATCCTTCACCTACCCTAGTACATGTCACAAATATTGTAGTGTGTTCTGTCTGTAATATGTTCAGATGGAATCTTAAAGATCAGCTGTTTGAGCACTCTTGATAATAAGACATGAAGACCACTTTACTCACTACATTATGCCAGTGTCAGATTGTTGCCGAGCAGATGTGAAGTGCGTTGACTTTAACTTCTAGAAATCAATAAACATCCTCAGTGTACATGTTCAAAAATTTAAATTTGTTGATTTTTTTTTCCCTTCATCTTCAATAATACTGATGTTGTCCGCATGGTTTAATCCTGTGTAATAGTTCATTTTTTAGCAAAACTATTGTACCTGCTAATTAAAAATTTGGTCACAGTGTAATAAAGATCTGTTTGATAGGAATTCATCAAAAATTCATGAAGGAAGCATATCAATGATACATTAAACTCATGCTTAAATAGTGAATGAAAAACTGTTTTAGTATGAATTCACAAGTATACTGCCATTGTTTGGTTAGTACAAGTATGTGTATACCATAGTTGTCATTATAGTCAATACAGCTATCAGTTTGAGCATGTTGGCAGTGCTAGTTCTTTTCATAAGTGTATTTATACAGACAGATATTGCACTGCATTACTATCAGTATGAGTTGTCACAAGTACTATTTCCACTAAACTGCTGTGATACAACTTTGACACAGCAACTTGTCAAATTCACCCAACTATATCTTTATTGATTAAAACAAAGCAAGAGGATTTCAATTTTTTATCCCCAAGTTGCTGTGTACACAGTTCCATTAAAACTAAAATTTCTAGTGAATCAAATTTTCTTATATATTAAAAGAATAGTCCAGAACCAAATTTATTTTTGATATGTTAAAAAGGGACATATTCTCAGTATTCTAGTTAAAGTTTCATTCACTTCCCATGTTTGGTTTTGGAGATATTAGCAATTAAGGTTGACACATTTTCTATATGAAGTGAAATTTGAGCAATGTGTACCAATGTTTTGTTTTTTTTATTCTTTATTCTACTAGTTTGATCTTAAATTGATTTGGGTTGCTATTTTGTCCTTAAGGCACATGAAGTTTTTAAAAATTCAGTCGCTTTGGATGCACCTATGGTATCAATATATCAAAGTTTTGTTTCATAAAATTGGTGGTAAATTGTAAATAAAAACAACACATTGGCAAACAATGTGAATATGTGACATTATGCCTGCTTTTTATAAGTTCATGTAGAAAATTCACCACATTCACTTGCTAATATCTTGAGAACCAAACATGGGAAATGAATACAAATTTCACCAAAATGCTTAGAATATAAAATGCTTACAGTAATGACACAATGGATAATTTCTTTGAGGATGTAAACAATAAAATACAATCTCTAGATTTGCATTCAAGTATTATATTCCCAGAAGTAAGATTCTAATGAGCCTTTGAAGTAATCATTCTAATCAATGTCTTCATTCCAGGGTCATCTTCCATTCGCTGTGGTTGGTAGCACAGAGGAAGTCAAGATGGGCAACAAAATGGTACGAGCAAGACAATACCCTTGGGGAGTTGTTCAAGGTATGTTTACCTCATTACTGCACTTACAAGTAATTGTCAAACTATATATGATATATTCAGAAAATATGTTTGAAGAAAGATGTAGACCAGCCTGGATCTTGAAATGTCCTGATACAAGGTCACATAATCACATTAAATGCTAGTAGAGTTAAGCGCTCTCTGGACGGGCAGCATGGTCAAGTGAGTTAGAGCATCTGACTGGCAGCTGGTAGCTCTGGAGTTTGACTCTTGGTGGGACCATAACGAAGACTTTAAAAATGGAACGCACTGCTATTGTGCTTGCTGCTCAGCATAAGCAGTGGAGTGGGAAAAACAAGCCAGTGAGCCATAACTGCAAAAAAGACCATGGCCAGCACGACTTAAAGAAATTGGTTAAGGACCGAGCCATAAAATCTCATCTCTCCAACTAACTTATGTGTTATTCTTTATACTGCATGGCTTAATGGAGCACTTGATGGTCAGTCACCCACAGTGATAATTTTTTTGGCAATGGTCAATTGGTGCCTAACCCATTCTTTCTCCCTGGCATTCTTAAACAAAAGATAACTATTGTGTAAACCACCCAAACATATTCACTGCAACAGGTCTCGTTATAAAATTTCCCCTGGTCTTAAATGGTTTATAGTTTCTTCCTTATCAGTGTTGAGATAATACTCAGTTGTGGTTTGTTAAACCTTTTGTCAAGTGTGTTGTGTACAAAGAGAATACACCCCAAAGTTACAAGATTGCATCGTGATCCTAAATTTTAGTAATTGTGTCAGAGAGGCAAAGCCTGTTTCAGTCCTTTCCTACCTCCTATTACCTTATGCATACCATTTACACCTAAATACTCTCTGGCAAACCAATAACACCTTGGTGAACTTACCAGCAGAGGACTCCATACACCCTCTAACTTCCTTCTCCATTTTGTCACAGTATACCAATAATGATGTAGTAATTGTAGTGGTGAGTAATTAGCAATTTTTCTCTCTTGACATGACAAAAATTTTGGGGGTGTATGTTACAGACATGCCAATAATATTATCATAAACGAAGTGAGTTGTTGCACAGTGTACACACTGTGAAAATGCTATCTAGAAAATATCCAATTCCTTCCTATCTCCTACAAAAAGGCTGCCAGACTTAGTGATGAATGTAGATGATATGTTTCTCGATGTTTAATGTCAAATAACCAAAAAAGTGATCCATGTGTTTTCTTATATTTTACGCTGTCTACTCCATTTTATTCATTTTTCCTAGAAATAAGTTAGTTGGTCTGAGTTAACAGTTATCATACATATTTTTGTATTTATAAATGAAAGTTTGTTAGTACCCTTTTGAACAGCATCCCCATCTCAAAGAAAATTTTATGCAGATGTTCAGAGTAGCCTCAAGAGAAAAATATCAGCACTAAATAACATGTGGTTAAATTTATTTTCTTGCAGTGTTGTAAATTGTCATTGACAACCCCCTCTCTAGTGAGAAATACATTCTTTAGTTTAGTAGGAGAAGTGCAAAAGAAGAACTTTTTTTCAGAGTCACTGTCTTTCTAGATAAAAACTTATACCAGTATAAGATTTATTTTCGATTTTCATGGTTTGGAATAATCAAGATAGGAAATGGATCCCCATTTGTGCCAGGGTTTTCAACATCCCATGTGGATGTGAAAGTCAGCATTTACATAAGGGAAATTAGAGACTGTCCTCATGGATCATGATCTGAGGCTTTGAAGGGAGACAGTTCTGTTAGGAAACATAGAGGAGCCCCTTTAAAGTGAACAGTGTGACAAGTTGTGGTCACGTCCTTGAACAGTGCAACCACGGATGGATGAATTACAACCCTTTGTAACTGGACGACAATGCTCCAGACGCATTAACTCATTAAATCGGAATGAACGTGACAATTGCATGCATGTAGAAGCTGGGTAGAGGTCCACAGGGGCATGCTTTACTTTATTTATAAATCACTCATAAAAAGTTTGGACAGAGAAAGGAAGGGGTATGAAAGTTGTTGTTTGAATGTCATGAAGATTTTATCTTTTCATTAACAGTAGATTGTAAACTACTTCTATCGCCAGTCCCCTTTCACGTTTCAAGAATTTGCTTAAAGCTGTTTTACTGTTTGCCAATTAGAGAGGCTTTGTGTCAAATATGAAAAGGCTCTTTTTTTATTTTCTTTCACCTTCAGTTGAGAATGAGAACCACTGTGATTTTGTCAAGCTACGTGAAATGTTGGTTAGAACAAATATGGAAGATCTCATTGAGCAGACGCACACCCGCCATTATGAGTTATACAGACGCTGTAAATTGGAAGAAATGGGCTTTGTGGACACAGCCCCAGACAATAAACCATTAAGGTAATATAAATTGGTTTCAGTGGTACCAATCACATATTTCCAGTGTATAAGTATGGACAGAGCAGGTCAATGGCCTATGCATGGATTGCTGCCTTCATTTGGTATACAGTATATAGAGGTTCATCAATACGGCTGCCTGCTATATCTCTTTTGTAAAAAGTTTCGGCTTGCTTAAGTAGGTCAGTGTTGACAGATTTGATGAGGAGCATACTATTTTTTGAAAAATGTTGGTTAAAGTCAAATTCAGTAAAAAGAGAAAAAAATGAAGGAAGAGCTGTAATATTGTTCTTTCAATTATGTGAGGAAATTTTTGAAGTCAATAAATCACAAGGGTGATAAACAGTTGATCTCCTTATAAATATTCTTAGCTTTTGCATTACTTCACTGAAAAAAGTATCCTCATTTGACATGGAATTGATGCCAAAGACTGCAGAAAAGTTTGGTTTGGGGGCTGAATGAATGACAATTTGCTGTGGAACCCTTTCTGTTTGCCTCTGTGACCTCAATCATCTTTGATTCCTTGCGGAAGGCAGGCAATGAATCTATGCGATAGTGATTTCGTGTGTGTGTGTGTGTGTATGTGTGTTTGTGACGCTCCTTGTAATCGCGATATCTTGAGATAGGAAAGACCGACACTTTTCATATTTGGTGTATAGATTTGCCATAGTGAGAGGAAGGACCCTACTGTTTTTGGTGGAGGTCAAAGGTCATTTGAGGTCACCAGAGGTCAAAGACTGAAAACCTTGTAATCGCGATATCTTGAGATAGTAATGACCAACACTTTTCATATTTGGCATATAGATTTGCAATGTTGAAAGGAAGAACCCTATTGTTTTTGGTGGAGGTCGAAGGTAATTTGAGGTCACCAGAGATCAAAGAGGGTCCGAAACCTTGTAATCACAATATCTTGAGTTAGGAATGACCGACACTTTTCATATTTGGTATATAGATTTGCCATGTTGAGAGGAAGGACCCTATTGTTTTTGGTGGAGGTCAAAGGTCATTTGAGGTTACCAGAGATCAAAGGCCAAAACCTTGTAATCGCGATATCTTGAGATAGGAATGACCAACACTTTTCATATTTGGCATATAGATTTGCCATGTTGAGAGGAAGAATCCTATTATTTTTAGTGGAGGTCAAAGGCCACTTGAGGTCACCAGAGATCAAAGACTGAAAACCTTGCAATCACGTTATCTTGAGTTAGAAATGACTGACACTTTTCATATATGGTATATAGATTTGCCATGTTGAGAGGAAGAACCCTATTGTTTTTGGTAGAGGTCAAAGGTCATTTGAGGTCACCATTTTCAGTGGTTAATGAGGACAACAAAACACCCTTTTCGGCAAGGAATCACTTAGCCTTTTGGCTTTCTGGTTTTAAATGCAGAGCTTAAGAAGGAAAATCATGGCTTCATAATTTGCGTATCGCCGGTAATAAAAAGATTTGAGAATAAACTGCACAGTCTCCAAGCTGCATGAATCCAATAGATAGTGTGTTTTGTGTTTTGTTTCCTTTGGCTTGGTCCTTTTGCAGCATTGTTTAGAGAAGGATGAATTAGACTTGCTCACACATTATTTATAATTTAAGGAAGGTTCACTCCTTCTGTATCATGACATCAGGAAAACTTAATGTGTACCTCAAGTTTAAAATTTTATAAACATATATTTTAGAAGTTGCAAAAAGAATTTCATTCATTCATCCCCCATTGTTATAGCTTGTTCCATTGTTGTGGTATTAAATGTTGAAATTTATTCACCAAATGGAAATAGTCCATCACTCAATCATTTGTGACTTTCATATTGTCTATCTCTCCATACCTACTTTGTTTCCCTCATGATTAAAAATCTTTTTTATGATCTGGAATGCTTCCTCTTCACTTGCATGGTATGTTTTACAGAGAGAGCTTAATTAATAACATCACCCCAAAAAAGTAATTGTTTTCACATGTTGGTACAAGATGCAGTAACTTTCAGAAGAACAAAGAATTACAAAGACGATCATTTTAGTAATGCAACAAAGACATCACAAAAACTTCATCAATTTATATATCTGCTTGAACCTCTAGTGCTCGGCTTCAGTCGAGGCATATTTGCGTGCCCCGGGGGGTCGGCAGAAAAGCAGTGGTAACATGTCCCAGATCGGCTTCCATAGGCTATTGACCCTGTGATCTTAAACTATTGTCTCTCTCTTTGTTGAGGCCAAATTTTTAAAAAATAAAATGGGAGTTAGACTGTTTGCATTTTTATTCATGTTCTGAAATGTTTGAAATTTTAGACTTGAGGCATAGTTGAATAAGATATATATGCTATGAATAGATGAGCTGTAGCCACTTGATATTGTGTAACAAAGGGAACCCATCACCCAATGGTTCATCATTTGTAATTGTTACAAGAATGTAGAATGTGGTCTTCCCCGTTACCATTCATAAAGGATTTCTTATCTCCAAAAGTATTAAAGTACCATAACAATTATTAAGCTCAACTTTAACCATGGTACATCATGAAAGAAGTAAAAAATAACTCAAAATTCTTAATCGCTCTTAAAAAAGGGCCATTTTCTCTATGAAGCATAGTGCTTGACACACCCCAGATGAGGTACAGGCATAGAACCCTATCTAAACAACTAATTTGGTACACACCACTCATTTCATTGATACCTCTCGATTTTTGTTGACCTCTGGTGGCAAGCACCGCTGGTGCGAACTTCTCTGCATGTTTTAAAGGTATTGCGTATCTTTTCTTAAGTGTTTGTAATAATCATGTTTTCTATTTACCTTCAGCCTCCAAGAGACTTATGCTGTAAAGAGACAAGAACATATGTCACAGCTTCAGAAAAAAGAAGACGAGATGAGGCAGATGTTTGTTGTCAAAGTCAAGGAGAAAGAGGGACAATTGAAGACCATGGAAAAAGAGGTAAATACAGCTAGATCCTCTAAACTACAGACCCTTTTCCAAATAATAATTACAAAGGATTGTGTGCATTTAAAGGTAAAGAGCAGTCCCCCCAAACTTATTTTGAAGAAAAGGCTAAATAACTTTATTTTCATCTTATTTCTCTTCAAAGTGTCATTAATTACTGTACATTTTATGACTTTACTATTGCATATTCAAGGTAAGCCAAGCAGTTATTTTTGGTAAATTTCACATTTGAAGAGAAAAAATATTGTCATGTGACTCCCAACAGCCAATCATGAAACTGGACAGTCTACTACACTACTTCAATTTGGGATGACTGCTTCTGCCCTTTAAGGTGTTTGTCATTATTTGCCATGGTAAAATGACAAAATTGGCACAACACAAATATCTATCCAACAGTCCTTTCTAGTTGCAATGTGGAAAAAGGTCTGTCTACTGATTATTTGTAAATAGCATGAAATATGCTCACTACAGATAGTAAATTACATGCAGCACCTTTGTGTTGTATATATTTAAAAGCCACCTTTTCACATGGTATGCAAGGCATTCCATGTATTAGATGGTGCAGTTCGTTTATTGCATCGAGCTGAACAACTTGAACTCACTGTGGTTGGTTACAACTTCACTAAGTACCCAACCTCTACCCAATTTCTTCAGTGTCTAAAAGCTTTCACATTTCAAGGTGACCTCTAAAAGCTTTCACATTTCAAGGTGACCTCACTGTTCTCCACTCACATGACTCCTTGAATAAAGAGGCTTACTTCAAGGAGGACCCATGAGAAATTGTCAGTGTTAGTGAACTTCTATTATTGGTTTGTTTTTGATGAAGACTACTGTCATCTTGCGCAAGTTTCATTGTCTTGATTGACTCAGATTATATGGGTTAGTTTGTAACCTTCAAAGCTTAAATGGGTCATTTAAGAGGCATTGTTAGTGTGCTCATAGTTTGTCATTTCACATGCAAATCACAGATGAAATCTACAGTTTTGTTTTACTGTTCTCTTTTAGTTCTAAAAAAGTAGTTTGAAATGCTTTTTGAATTGAATCTATTTGGCTTAAAAATAAGCAAATGTAGGTCATTTTGATAGTCCAAAAAGAACTATCACAAGTATTTGTGCAACCTAAGTTGTATTGAGTGGATTAGCTGAGTACTTAAGAACTTGAATAAAGAAGCTTTAACATCCTAGAAAACAGTCACAACTCCCATAAAATCCATCAAAAATTGACCATTTTACAGGGCAATTTCAGTTTCACTCTGTTACTAAATGTAAAGATGAGCAAATTTGGGATGTTAAAGTTAGGACAGAAAAGGCATAACATGAAAGTCAGGAGATTACATCACCTTTTCCTCGTGATATTCTCAGTGAGTAATGAATTCAGCTTCATGTTCATTACTCTAATTGCTTTACTCCAGATTTGGAAGGACAAAGTTTTTACCAGAGTGGATGGATGAGGTTCCCTCATAACATGCTAAAATGAAGTTAGGTTTCAAATTTTCAAATAACTGTTTCACATTATCATTTATTTCAAATGGAAATGTTATACACTCAATGTTGAAATGGGTTTGCACCTGAGATATCCTTTTCTATTTTCTATTTCTATTTTTTCAGCTTCATGACCGATTTGACAAACTGAAAAAGGATCATGCTGATGAGAGGAAACGACTGGAAGATGAAAAGAGACGTTTAGATGAAGAGATTGAAGCCTTTAATCAAAAGAAGAAACAGTTCAATGATGAAATGGCCACATTGCCAGGCAAGAACAAAAAGAAGTAGATAGTCACTAAAGGTTTTAAGGGGACTTTTATCTTACTTTGTGCTAAGTGGATCTGAGAAAACAAGAGGTAAACTCTCCTCATGTAGCCAAACAAGGTTCCTCGTAGCATAGCAGAAAGCACATTTAAACATTATACTACAGGACAGATCACCATCTTTAGTAAGAATTACAACTCACAATTTGTCTTCATTTTGTTTAATTTCTTATGTCTTTTGTGATAGACTTACAACATCATTTGGGTGAAAATTTCCAGAAAGGTTTTTATCCACTCAGAGATGTTCTTCACATTGCACTGAAAGATTGATATTTATCTTCCTCTCTTTGCTGTTGGCTGTACTAACATCTAACTTGTGAAACCTTCCATCAATATCTTCTTTTTTCTGTGGCCTTAGATAAAATCCAAAAATATCTTAAACTGTTTACTTTATAGTTGAATTTAAGATAGCGACACAGATTTAGTTTCCAGGTTTGTAAAATTGTGAGTATCAGTCCATCTGTAGAATAGGTTTGCAACACACTCTACTTAACAGCTATCACTGTTGGTGCATGTTGTTTTGGTGATAAAGGTAGAAAGATGGTGACTTATATCCACAATTTGGACGCTGTAGGTCAGAAATTGAGGCTGTTTCAATAAGTTGGAAAGAAAACTGGCTTTTTGCAATACCAGGACACTTCTTTGTTAAAACCACTCAGTCAAAAAGACTGTTACAATGTTATTTTTTCCATTATGGTGTGTGTGAAAGTTAATTTTATACTTTCACATTTAATCTTTAATGTATTATATGAATGGAAGTCGACATGTTTGTTTGACAAATCTGTTACAGTGGGTTAGATTCTCCAGGACAAACCAGAAATTGAAAATATCTGTTACATTTAACAAGTATTTGTGAAATTAATTTCAGTTCTATTATGGACCTATTCATTAAGTGGTAAATAATTGATGACATTTAGAAATAAATAACAAATGAAGGGAGATATATTCTACTCAGCAAGATATCATATTTTTCATGAAATTTGCTTTCATTTTTAAGAGGAGAATGGGAGGGGAAGGAAGGAGGGCCTTAGCACATTTGAAATGTTTACTTAAACAAATTTGCCAAGAATTAGGGTCAGTGTAGAGGAAATTAAGAATTTCTTTTGTAGTTATTCTGGTTTCTTCAATTTAATTTGGTGCTTTCCTGAAAGACAGTTTAGATCGATAAATGAAAAAAGGGGAATGAGTAACACTTAAAGGGAAATATTGCATTTAGGATGAAACTACATTGTACAAAAGGACATAGGCTACATTATCAGGGAACCATTGATTTTCACCAATAAATGTCAACACAACCTTCAACTTCTTAAAATGTTATAGCAAATGAATAGTGTTGCATTATTTGAATTTTTTTTAAATTTGAGTGAACCTTTGTTCTTTTGCTGCAATGTAATGATTTTTTTTCAATTAGAAACATGGCTCTTGAAAAAAAGACTACACTTATGGTATAACCTTATGATAAGGAATTTACTGTTCTGTGTTCCTAATTATTGGCTTTAAAAGCACAATTTTTTTCTCTGTTGAACAAATGCAATATTACTCTTTAAGTTAAAATAAATGGTGATCAGTTTCATTTCTATCAAGAGTTTTTTTGTGAAGTGTTCATCACTTCAAACCCTATGGAAATTTCCAATAAAAATTAGAATTTCTATCTTGTTTCTACCTGTATGGTGCCACTGTTGTCTACTCAGAAAATTCATACACTGATATTGGTGTAATTGATGAAACTTGAAAAAATACAGCATTGAAATTTGAAATATTTTATTCCAATTGGCACATGTTGGAACTCAGTTGTACTCGTGGTTTCACCATGAAGAGCAGGATCTAAGATCTTAGAAACTGTCCTTTCAGTCTCATCTTTAAATTATTCGAGAACATTTTGTAACTCGTGTAAAAAATGCGTATAATACAACCAGTAGTGTGGTTTAAACTGATAGGATATTCTCTCTAAAGCTTTTTCTCATATAGTTATTTTTTCAATTTAAATGAAAGTAGTGAAAGGGTCATGTCAGTGCAGCTCCATTTGTCAGTTGTCAAAGTAATATCATACATAGTTCAGGTGCTGAAACTTCTGCCTACATTTTTCATCTAGTAAGAGCCAGCACCTCTTATAGAGAGAGATACAACAACCTCAAAAATAATATAAGTATCAACTTTTAATTGCGATAATAAAAATTACCACCAATTACCATGATAGAATGGTATTCAGCAATTGAAATGTATAAACATATTAGATTAGGTGCATCTTCATAATTTCCTTTCCTTTGTTCATTTCTTTCATATATTAGCTGATTTTCTTCTCATTTGGTGTAGTTCTTTTGTGTTTTATTATTTGTTGGCTATGCATTTTAAGTGTATCATAACTATTTATACCATGTTACAATAAATCAGTTTGTATCCATCCCATCCTTACATTCATTTGATTTACTGGTTTCTTATTTGGTTTTGGATATATTTATTTTACTATAGCTTATGTACAAAACTTCTTCCAACATTAGAAAAGTTCTGAATTTGCAGTACTGTTCAGATTACACAGATCACTGCATATTCATTTTTTTTTCTTTTTGCCAATGCAAAATCCTGAACTTTACAAGTATGGTACTGTAATAGCAATGTTACATAATTCCACAATGGGGCTGCATACAAATTTTATCTTTATGTGCAACTTTTAAAGTAAAAGGTGTGATTTTCACAAACCATGCAGTTGTACTCTTGCTCTGGAATAGGCAAAGTTTGTAGAAAGATATTTGATGGAAGCTGAAGGGGAAATGTCCAATGTTTATGATTTGTATTGAGTCCTAAATATGAAAAATAAGGACAAGTTGAATTTCGTTTTCATTTAGAAGGGTATGTGGGGGTAAACCGGTCAGTGATACCTTAAATAAATACATGATACTTGAAGGGGAAAAGCAATCACTCCAAATTTATTTTACAACAACAAGAAGATCCCACAGATTTCTTGTTTCCCTTCCAAGTATCTTTGCATGGTATTCCAGGACTTCAGCTGTGCACTTGAGCCATGCAAGGTAAACAAATGAATATAGAGTACTGTCATATTACGTCACAATTGATAATCCACACATGAGTAGATCATGACAGAGGGTGAACCATTCCATTAATCAAAATTGGCTGACCAATACTTCCTCTCCATTTGTCCAAGATTCACCAGGCATCCTTGTTGTTAAAGCTTGAATAACGTGACACTCTCTACACAAAGTGCATTCTTGACTAGGCAAATGGAAATTCTTCAATTCTTCATTAACACTGAAGTTACTACTAGATGTCTGATTAGCTAATGTTTCATGGCATGCACAGGGTGGGTTTAGATTAGCCATGGGAGTCTTGTAGTATACTTGCCACGTAGTAATTTAAATGGGAAATGCAGTCACAACTAGAAGTAGTGTAACTGCTTCCTTTACGTTGAATTTGCAATAATGTAATGTAAGTCCTAAAATATGAAGAAACCAAGTGAAAGAAGCAAATTGTGAGATTTAGCCGACTCTTTAATTAAAAATACAGGCGCAGATCCAAGGGACTTCCTTTTTCGGGACATTTTCGATAAGACATACAGGAAATTAGCAGTGCAACTCCCTCACACCCCTGCATTCTCTTAGGTCAGTTCCCCCCCCCCCCCCGACCCTTTTTGGAATGTCCGGATCCGCACCTGAAATATGTTTGGAGTGAATGCTCTTGCCCTTAATGGAGCCTGTTGCAAATTCTTACTGCTTGTTATATTGAGAACTTATCAATAGATTATTGTTCACATGATGGCCGATCTTTTCACCATGATCAAAGTCCTTCTCCTGACTGTGACCAACTAAATTTTGGAGAAGATAGTCTGAGGATCCATAAGACCATTTCTTGGGTAAAGTTTGTCATGATGACAATGCTAAAGAGATGAGGAATACTGCACTCAAAAGAAAAAAAAAAGGTTTCCATTACTGTCACATGAGATGACCTCATAAAATGAGCTTAAAATGAGGTTTGTATTTTGATGAGAGGACCAATGTAAGAAGGAGATAATAAAAACAAAAAAAAATTCAATTCAATTATTTAAAAGCAATGATGACAATTTAATTTAGTTTGATTCCATTTTACTACTCCCAATTATTTACAAATATTTAGGCAAATATTCAACAATTTCTCAAGGTGTTTGTCAAAATACTTTTGCTATGAAATAAGTTATGTGTGAATATTCTATATTACAGGCTGTACATTGTGAAAAGTGGTATGACAGAACATAAATTAACAAATATAAAGTAGATGTTGAGTTATACAAAGAATATCTCAATTTGAAAGAATTAGAGAAAATTTGAAACTGTACTAATCACCAAAAGTTGCTCTAGTACCTTTTCTTTAGACCTATAAACTTTCTTGAAAAGAGCAAAATAGTGAAGTAAAACATCATTGAAGTTTTACTCAACAAAAGAAATACAACATTTCCTTGAAACAGCCTTACCTTTTGTTCTTCTGACCTTTATCCCTCCAAATTTGAGCAGAAAGATTTCCAGTAAGTATAACTTATATTCAATATTTTAAAGAACTAAAGGCACTTTTTTTAAAAATAAGGTGCATAAATGTCCCCTAAACTGTCAGCCACCATCATCAAATAAAAAAGGGTTAACAAATACTTTGCACAACTTATTTGTAACATACTAGTTGGTTAGAAACTTGACCATAAAATTCCATCTAACCTAACCTAATTGAATGTTATTAAATACATAACAACAAGCTGAGATAATTCCTCTGTAAGATATGGCAAAATTGCATTCCTGTGAAAAAATACAATATATACAGACAATGAAACCAATCATAAATAGCATTTATAAGACATACAAAATGAAATCTGAGCAAAGTATAGTGGTTTTAGGAACTCAAAAGTAGGATAAAAAAAAAAATTATAAAAAAAATTCCATAAAACCATAAGAATGGCACCATAAGATTCACATAAAAACATGTATACTGCAATAATACCAAAGAGTAAAACTGCTAAAAATGCTGTGCAGACAATTCATCTTTAATTAAGAACCTGGGAAGGGAGATTGGAGCTTAGTTCCCCATTGAAAGAAGAAGGGGTGGGCTAAAGGGAATGATGATTTAATGCCGCTACCTGAAATGTGGTTGCCTCAGACAAAGGATGGGAACCTCTTAGTCTAAACAAGCCCCACCATTTCAAAGGTGTATCCACCCCAAAGTCAAAGCAGTGGATGATATTATTGACATTGAATGGGAAAATGAATGGAGAACAAAAGGGATGTGAGAACATGGAATAAGTGAAAAGAATAAATGTTACTATCAGCCATAACATTACCTGGCTTATATAAAACAATGTAATAATAGCTTTACAGAGGTTTGAAAATTTCATGTTTTGTAAAACCTTTCTCCTTCATTTTACATAGATACTATCCTAAAATTCTGTCACTATGAAATGACACTTCAGTGGTACTACTGTACTTACTATTCTCAAACAATATTAACATGGGGAACAACGGGATTATCTGCCAGGACATAAAAGGAAAACCTGTTTTTATGCAGGCACTCAATGCTATCACTTAGTTCACACACCAAGGAAAAGTCTTTTACTATTCAAAATGAGACATGAACACATATAAAGCTATGAACGATATCCCATAATAGTTATTATCCCCCAGAGTTAAAAAATTCAATCAAATTTTGGAGCTCATAATTGTCTAAAACTTCCAAGAGTTGGGGTACCTTTGTCTTCACATTGGTTCCTTTAAATTTGAATTTGTCAATAAAGAGGTCTGTGATCATACCTGTGAATATAAAAATATGAATATTCTTCATAGTTTGACTTCTTACAAAAATATAAAGTAGATGATGTCCACTTTGAAAAAGATTCACCTATTTCTGCATAATTGATGGAAGTTAATAACAAACATTACACAATAATGTTAAGGCACAGTCATGAATCCAAGTTCTGATAAAATCCATACAAAACAATGCCCTCCAAAGTTGTGACAGAGTATTAAGATTTTTGGACAGCTTTCTTTTTAAGGACCAAAAGAAAAGCAAAAGCTAAAAACAAAGAAATATAGGAAAACTTTTTTTCTCTCTTTCATTTTTGCAAGGTTTCAAGGTCAAACCAGAATGAGTTAACAACTACATCCAAAATCTTCTGCGCATTGCCTTGAGAAAACATACAAAAGTGTACAATTCATGTAAGTGCTCTACATAAGGTTGTAAAACTGACTGGATAACACACCATGGCATCATAAAAAAAAGTTGTAAAAGCTGAAATATAGATGCACAAAATTCTCCTAGGTTATTCAGAGGACTTTTGACTACATGAATAACTTTTATGACCTAGATATACAAAAAAAGAAATTGGTTGTTTTCATTGTAATACTGGTTTAAACCTGAAACCTTTCAACTGATTCTAACAGACTCAAAGGTTTAACAGGAAATGTTTCATTAGTACTACAACAACATATCTCAACAAGTATGGAGATGTAGCCATTTAGGTGATTAGTAAGAGCATCAAAGCTTCAAAACAAACTCTTGCAATTTAATGCTCCACATTAAACTGAAAGCTTTTACACCTCTTTCCAACAACAAATAAAATTCTCACTAAATCACCTGCTGCACAGGGATAGTAATGAGAACATGTGAGTTGGTTTTGTATTCACAAAGAAGCAAATTTCCAGGCCCCTAAAAGTTTTTTGAGCTGGTGAATTGGGTATATGTGGGATACTGGGGTAATATTTGAACAGTGACCCGGAGAACAGAACTAAACACAGTGAACAGTTATTTATACAGAGAACCATACAATCAGATGTACAAGTAGTTTAGGGAGATCGCGGTAACATGCATGTCCCAATTCAAAATTAAATACTTATTTCAGAATGACAATATAAATTGGTGTGATAATGTTTTGTGCAAACTCGTGGGAATGGTTTGCTGCAACTATTTGTTAAGTACTTTTTATAGCCCATTAGAATACACTCCATGAACTTAGTTTCATAGTCAGAGTATAAACTTGATCACTCCATTTAAGGCCTCCAGTCTTAGAGATTTTGAAGAACTCAGTTTCAATTTGTCATTACCAGTTGTTTTTAATACTGCAATGTACAAAGTGCAAGTGAAAAAGGCACAAATCATGGAAAATGTTAATTCCAGGATTTGCACACATTTAAATTGACAAGACTCCATGACTCATAGTATAACTCTCAAGGATCTTGACTGCTATTTCCAGGACCTATAAAAACAGTCAGCTCCCATATTTCCATCTTTTTCTCACTCAAAATTGTATTTGACAATTGATAACAACACACCAACAAGTCCACTTACTTAAATTTTCCCAACTTTTCTAGGACCTTTGGAAGAATTGCTCATTTTCACTGACTAGAACTTTAAGCACTAACTTCAGTTTAGGTGCAATATTTTTGTTGGGTAGAATGACCAGGCAATTCGTACAAAAACTGGCTTTCACCTGGTCATAAACATTAAAGTTAAAATAATCCAGGCACCTGGTTAAAGGAAGGCTTGAGGATATGGCACATTGCCCATACCCAACTGTGATGTGACAAAACTGTTTGCAATTACTCATTGCAAGTGCATCTTCATGAGTTTTAAGCAGTTGCATCATGTTTCTTATAAGTCACCTCCTAGCTATTCATTGACCAGAGTAGACTTACATAATACTAATAAAATCAGAGTATTTGACAGACAACAGTAGCTTGCACAAATAGGGGTACCATGGGGCCATGCCTACACCTCCTCCGTAAATAGTCAGGAAAAAACAATCAGAAGCACAAAGCAACCCTTCTTATTGGCTTTAGTACCTGTTTAAATATATTACTGTTTCAAATACAGCAATATTTTGGATCTCAGGGCTCAGTCATAAGCAAAAATTTTCCATTCTCCCCAATTTTGATACTGTATCCCACTAAGGTCACATGACTCCAAAGTGTTTCCTTATTGGCAATGTAAAGCAATTCTTGTAGAAGTCTGGTCAGGTGACAGGCACACACTGACCTGACCTGAACAAACTCAGACACAACTGCTAAAGATCTGTAACAAATATCAATCATGTCCAATACCCAAATATTTCTTTAAAACTCATAGAAACTGTTGCAAGTTAATCAGGTCACAAACAAACTTTTACACACTCTCCACCTTCACAGCTCAAACCTGACTGCCATTCATGAAAAGTTGTCATGTCAGGGCAATGAACGGTAGTCTTTATCCACCAGTCAGTTGGATAGTTGATACAAGATGACATACGTTTACAAAAGAAATACATAAATAAAGAATACCATGCAGGTTCAAGGCCAAACAATTTTGACACAAATAGTGAACTCAGATCATTCATTGTTTCATTAATCCATAAGCAGCTGTTCCATTTATCAAAATATTTAACACAAATCGATTAAAGGCCCAGTTCTCTCACCCCAAACAGTACCAATTCTCCTAACCTTCTTCCTGAAGCCCCTTCCACAATTGTCTGAAATTCATCCTCATGAAGACACAATCTCAGTTTATTGCTTCAGGGTGAGTATAGAAAAACTCAATTTATATAATCAAAACAATCTCAGTACTATTCATGGTGTGTAATATAAGCTTTGGCACTCTGCATTGTTTGAATTAGCTGTCAATCAAAGAGCTGAGCCAATTGAGAATTTTGGTACCTGGGTATCAAAATTGTAGTTTGGGGTGTGAGGTTTGGCCCTTTAAGCAATCTGATATGCCACTTTGACTGACACTCTGATTTGATGTTTTGCTTGCAGATTCCAAAATGAGTATAGCAAAATTAAAAATAAAAAAAAATATAGCAAAAAAGAGTATAGCAAGCAATATATTTCAAGAGACACCTCATTTAAGATAATAAAACTTAAACCTACCATATAGCCTCTCAAGATGGCATGGTTGTTTCTTGTACTCTTCCTGCAAAACTTCACTTTCTTCAAGAATCTGACGATATTCTGGTGACATGAATTCTAAGTCCCCACCTTCATGAATCTGTAATTCCTACAATATTAAAAATTGTAACAAATTAAAAATATATACAAACTGTGTCAATGATCTTCAAGAAGAATCAGTGCATGTTTTAAAGGAAAGTGGAAGTGGTTGTCTAAAGGCAGGCAATTTGACAAAAAAACTGGTTTTCCTGCATGAAATCTGGTGTCCTACTGATTTTTCAGAGAGCTGGATTTGTCAAAAGTGCTTTCAGTCACACTTAAAATTTAGGTGAAAACATTAAAAGGTGATTAAAAACAACTTGACTTTCAGAATCAGTGAAAAAACAAGTTAGTTGAATTCATCTTCATTCTTGAAAGTATGCAAATGGTATTTGATGCACTCAAAAAGTTTGGTTGTAAATAGGGCAACCTTCTACACATGATTTTGTAAAATGTGATAGTCTCATAGAAATTCTGGTCATCTCAGATGGCTGGACCCATATTTAAATCCTTCATATGAAAATTAAATTTCAGAAAACAGTCTACATGACTTACTGAAAAAACTCTGGAAACCTTTTCTTCCTTTTCAACTTAGAATAAATTTAAGAAATAAAAATACTTAACATAAAATTACAAAAAAGAAGAGTAATTCAATGCTACACATAATGTGTCACAGACGTCATTCTATTCTTGCTAATATCATACCAACTTTGCTGTATGTCCCTCTGCCTCACCCCACACCCTACCCCTGCCCCCTACCACCCTTACCCCAGCCCCCCTACCACCCCTACCAACCAAATATTTATTCAGCAAAAAATATGCACTCTTCTCATCATGACATATTTTATCTAATATATCACTTTTATCTAGGAATTTACCAACTGTACTAAAATAACACAAAAAACAAATAATATAAAGATGATCAAACCTGCTCAAAAAATAAACTGCAAATTTTAGGGCTTACATAACTGTAGAAACAGTTTAAAGCCATGACAATAAATATTACATGTTAAGCCTGGATTTCTCAGGAAGCTACCCTCCCTCCTGTTTCTCCAGTCCTCCAAAGGTGAGACTGTTAGTTCTCCATATCTTTGAATGGTTTCTGTTAGTCATGATGTATCTTTATTGGATATTCTTTCAGTTTTCTCCAGTGTTTTTAATCCAATTTACTGACTTATAGAATGCCAACTTACCTTGAAAGAAATAATACATTAAAAGGGATCAAATATGGCCACAAGAAACTAAATCTATGTCAAAACATATTTACTTATAAGCCCTAAAATAATTATAAAACTTGTGACAAGAAAATTTTTGTAAAGCTTTATTTTTAAAAAAAATTTTTTGTAATTCTACAATCTTGGACGAAACTAGATGGAACACCCCGCTCCCCCGTGCAATGTTGGAGATAATGAGGCTCATTTGGGACGCACCATTTTCTTTGGGAACCAGCATTGCACTGGGGGACAGGGGTTTCGTAAATCGCTATTTCCTGTAGGACACAAGATTCTAAAGGGGGATAGAGGTCGTGCAAATAGTACTCGGCACCATCAACAACATAAAGACGTGAGGTGTTCCAACAGTTTTGTCCAAGATTGTAGCTCCCATTTCCCTCCCCTGTCCCCTTGAGAAGGAGCCCACAAAAGTAATAAGCAACTTGGAGAAAGAGCATAGCTGGAAAATTATGTAGGTCTTTGTATGATATCAGTATAAGGTTGCATGTCTACAGTGGTTATTTATTCTTTCTTTAGTTTGATACAAAACACATTCTCATGACGTCAAGGTAAAAAATGTTTCCCAATTTATCTTACAAGAAAAATACAAAATTGAAAAGAGATCAAACATAATCAAAATAAACTTGAAAGTTCCTTCATAACAGGAAATATTGTGTATTTGGATAATATGAAACCGATGAAAAATCTACATGGCAACAAGGAAGCATGCAACAGTAACAAAGATATAAACACACTCTAGCATCTTGCCATGCCTATAAATCTCGAACAACTTTCCCTACGACAACTATAGACATGACAAACTGTCTGTAACATAAGCTCAAAGTTGATGAATGATTTAATCTTTCACAGCACTAAATCTGATGCATGTAATGAGCCATGATATAGGAGGAGATTGCAGAATGCTTTCAAGCGATTGACTTAAAAAAACAAACCCCTGCTGGATAGGATGGGGTGTATTACGTACCTTGAGAGCATCTATCAACTGAACTTTCTTAGCAAGTAGGAGCTGATACTCTAGTTTAGGATGTATCCTTTGTAAGGTGTCTGGAATGGATTCCTCCTGTAAATCATATGAGATGTTGAGATTTATTTTTCTCCTGGTTGCCTCCTTTGTTAAAACATCCTTCAGAATTGAGATGGTTGATATATTGTCCGAGCGGAAAATCCCTTCACCTTTCCTGGTGATGACAGACATATAATAACTTACAATGACGAATTGAACCTTAGATGGCAGGAGAACAATGATGATGAAAGATACGCAACAGAACTAGGTCAAGACAGAATTACCCTGGAAAGACATTATGTAACAAAAAGGACCAAAAAGAATATAAAAAAAATGGTGGGGTAGTTTTACCAATTGGGAGTGTTTCAAATGTGGCATATACTTATGTATATTTTTCAGACTTAGACCTTTAGACCTTCAGATGATGAAAAGGGGGAAGCAGTGGTTTGTAGTGAGGCTCATTTCTCACGGCCCCACCGTAAGTATTGTATTGAGAAGCCCTAATAATACTTATCCTCACTGACACACATTGACAATATTCAAAGTCAGTGGCGTAGCTAGGATTTTTTCCGGGGGGGCAAAGGTATGAAATTTCCCCAAAACTTTTCCTGGTCAATGTGTATGTATTTCATATAAAATATGCAAACTTACAAGTATAACAACATTACCATGTCATTTTGTAATATTACCTGCATTTTAATCTTAAAGTAAAACATAGAGCAATCGGAAATAACAAAGTATATTATTTTGGTAAACAATATCTGGTTTATTTGTATGTACTAACGCAGTGGCGTACGCAGGATTTCTCTGAAGGGGGAGGGGCATGCAGTATGGTCCAAGGGGAGGGGTGTCCGGAAATTTTTTGACGTTTTCAAGGAGCCTAGATGCAAAATGGTGCAAGATTTTTGACTTTGACAGGAACAGTGTTAAAAGTTGAATCGTGGTGGTTCATGAGGATAAAACTGAAACTTTTGTGTCTTGACATGCATTTCCTTATGCCATTTTATGCTACCTTGTGAAGAAAAATTTGTCATTAAATTTGCACACTTTTAGGAGTCAAAATAAGAGAGCACTGATCGGTATTTGTGGTTTTTCTTGGCCACAAAATGTTATTTTGTCATAAAGATTATCTAAGCGGAGCGCCACCATTGGTTGGCGCGGAGCGTAGAGAAAATTTGGAAAAATCAGACCCCTTAGATGGCCGGAAATAGCATTTTCCAGCCTAATACGAAGAATCTAGCCAGTCGCTTTCTTCTTTTGTCGTTTGAAATAAAATGCTCACTTCAATATATCTTCGCCATCTGCAAAGTGATCAGAGAGTAAAGAGCTAATATTACCCCAAAAATGTAATTTTGCCCAAAAGACCAAGCGAAGCGCCACCATTGGTTGGCGCGGAGCGTAAAGAAAATTTCGAAAAATCAGACCCCTCAGATGGTCAAAATAGCGTACTTATGCTTGTAAAGAGAATCTAAACATGTAGTCTTTTTTATCGATGCCACCAGTGGGAAACAGAGTCTACCTTTTTAAGTAAAAATCGGAATTTGACAGAAGTTGCCTAGGTCTATTTGTAGGAATTAAAAAAAAGTTGGCATCACTGAAAGACCTTGCAGGGACAATCCTTCCCCTTTGAAAATTTCTGAAAATTGGGTGTCCTTATAAGCAATCTGGTGCCACATATGCTATCTTTTGAAGTAAAATCTGTGTTAATAAAGTTAGACTACGTATTTTTAAGAACAAAGAAAAAATGGCATCTGTGAGGGGGGAATGGCCCAATGGTCTCCCCTTCGCACGCCACTAAGGAGGCCTAATAGTGGCTCGATCACACAGGATATCCTGTTAGAAAAGCAGTCTGTTAAGTGTAGTAGGCTACAAGGTACTCATTGTCCATTTATTGTTACACTCAAAGTGAGCAGAAAGCTATTTTCCCGAACTAGCTTGTAAGCCTCCAAGGATTAGGCTAAGTAACAAAATCTAAGTGTGCCAACAGATCCCACTAATTCTAATTTCTAGTTCATCGTTGGCCATGGAATGTTTCAGCCCCATCCATCGTTATGTACACAGAGTAAAATGCTAGCTTGTAGAAGAACATAACAACCTCGGGGTCTACGGTAATGACTTGTCAGTTTTCACATACTTTTACTGAATTCCCAAAGTATCACCTGAATAACAGCTTCCTGTGCACTGAAATGCACTGATCATAACCCCCGTGCGTATACAAGCACAAGAGAACATTCAATCTGCTACGGGGAGAAGACTTTTCTGTGGAACGCAAATTGGGCCGGTTCATGCGACACCGACGAAATCTGAGTTAATTTGTTGCATGAAAATACGAATTATGTATGAGAAATGTCTCACAATTTCTTATTCTACCAAAAAATTTTGAGAAATTTTTGTAATAATAAGAAGATTCATCAAATTTCCCCATTTTCATCAAATTTCCCCAAAAATTTTTCCAGGGGGGGCAACTTGCCCCCCCTGCCCCCCAGTAGCTACGCCACTGTTCAAAGTGGGTTTGTTAGGTCCATGTTGTTATATTATTACATAGGCTAGTTCTATTCCCAGGTCGAATCATACCAAAGACTCTAAATATGGAACCTACTGCCAGTGTGCTTGATGCCCCGCATATGCAATGGAGTAGGGAAAACAAGCCAGTGAGCCATTACAGGCCTCACAGCACCTCCTCTCTTAAATATAGATCAATGATCTGTGCTCTCAATTATGCTTTTACTGTGTTCACACTGCTTGAACAACACCTTTTGCCAATTACCACATATGCAACTGGTCAGCTGCATAGCAAACCACAAATAGTATGTACCGTTTTGTGTATTTTGGTTGTATCTGCTATTGTCAATCAATTAGTCAAATGTGAAAGCTGACTGTATCAACGTGTTACATTTTCTCCCTGAGGTTATTAAATGTTTAATCAAGCAGGGAAGTGAGGATGTTTCAAAAAATAAGAAAATTTTCATCATGCCCGTCTGAGAAGCATAATTTTCATCTAATTTATCTATTAAACAGAGTGCAGTTAATACTGCTGAAGCCTACATGTTTAATGTAAATATATTTCCTACTTGTAAACACAATCCAGCTGAGTGTCAAGAAAAGTTGAAAGAAAGTAAAAGTTGATGGTATCTCCTGGAGGTGTCCTCTCTGGAATCTCTGGGAGACAGAAACAAACCCAGGAATGTATTTCAGCCAGGCTAAACTGACCTGTCAGTTTCAATGTGTTCATAGGTCTGATGCACAGGAAGAAAAAAACGGGGAAAAAGTTTGTAAGTCCCTTGTCTAGCAAACAACTCTTTAAAATGAAAAATATAGAATGTAGACAGATCAAAAAGACAATTAAAATACAAGTGAGTCTCAGTTTAGGTATATGATATAATAAAATAGTTTGATTCATTACATGTGACCCTTTAAATAAAAAAAAGAAAATATTGCTTTTATTTAAAATTACTCTGTTGATTCTCTTTTTCTCTTCATCCAGGCTTTGTAAAGATATAAAAATGGGAGAGCCACCCATCTTGGCTATGAGACTTGAGTTGTCTCCATAGTACAAATTATTGGGTACCTTGAAGGTGAATTTTACACTAGTCAATTGTACCAATATACATGGGTTCAGTTTCTGGCATTTTCTTAATTTACATGCAGGACATTTCCAATTTGAATACTGACTGAAATACAAATTATAGAAGCTAAAAATTAAAGAAATTTGACCTAGACCCAACCTAGACGATTCCTAATTCTCTATCACAAATCTGATGAAACAGATATATTTTCCTCATTACTTTACCTGCTATCATCCAGTACATGGGTCCTCTGGTGAAGTGAGAGGGGCTTGATTTGGTATTGCCGGACCTGACAAGATTTAGGTTGCAGCCGTGGTGTGATGTATGCTTGCAATGTACCATATTGGCCTTCAATTGATCTAATTTTTAGTTCCAATCTTGTTGTATTGGCTTGACATCTGTATGTTGCTAACAGAAAGTTACCATTCTGCAGAGGAAGCAAAACACTAAAATTCTACAGTCCAAAAAATAAATAAGAAAATACAAAAATAATACTAGCCATACTTTTAATATTTAAAATAGTGGTTGTTAGCTTTTGGGGATAAAATGTTATGAAGCAAAAATTGCAATGGGGGGAAAAAGTACAAAAAGTTAGGCTATGTAAACAATACTTTGATAAGTTTGATATCCAAGGTGAATAATTCCATGGAGAAGTATGCAGCATTTTGACAGATGAAAACTAGCCCTATAAACCACCTTTGGGAATCAATCAAACTGGATTCAAACTTTTTTTTTTGTTTGTTTTTAATGAAGCTGTGGGTGAGAATTTTAGAGTTTCTGATTTCCTGATGAAAAAGCACAAAAGGTTTAAGGAGTAACACTTTATTTTTTTGTGGCTATCTGATTGTCCAGGACCACTAAAATTTCATGTGGAAAACCATTTTTCTTAGAAAGAATTACAAACAGTTTGCTTTTATCTGATTGAAGACTATACTCCTGACTTATCAACTCTTTCAACATTTTTCATTTTACAATATTTTGGACTTCACCGTTTTCATCTCCCAAACATCGCATCTTTTTAATCTTCCATCAGTAATGCATGAACAATACTCAATGTTTTATAGTTATTATTATTTCGGACAACCAAACTTCCTTGCACACAATTAGAAATAGTGAAATGGTTGCCACATTCATTTTTCTGAAAACTGAGACCTGAATCAATACATTCAAACTTACCTCAGTATCACTTGCACTGTAGCTTACAACAGCTGAATTCTTTTCTGTATCTAGTAGATCTATTGGAACATCACTTTGCAAAAGGACATTGTCAATCGCTGCCTTAACCTCAATGCTCAGAGTGTAACTTGCATCATCTCGGTTAAGAGTAAACTTGTCGTTAACATCAAAATGGGGGACAGCAGAGATGGCTTTATCATTCATGGCAGCAAAGTGATACTTTTCACGTTCCTGAAGCACCCTTGCTTGCAGGGAATCAATTTCAGTCCTGAAAAGCAAAGTTAGATCTTTAACTAAAACAATTGAGTGCTGCTTGTGAATTTATATGTGTGTTATATTATTAGCCTAGGCAAACAGATACTATTTATTATGTTCAAAATAAAAACAAAATAAACAGTGGGTGCATATGTCAGTGGCTGCCACCAAAAATATAAGGGTCCTTTCGTACACATATACAAACAAAAAAAGTACAATAACGCAAAGGTTAAAAGTCTGCAAATTAACAGTTCTCCTCTTCTTTATTTTTCCTCCACGGACTCAGTCCCACTCGAACATCCCTTTCCTCGATCCTCAATCCAAAAACTGACACGCCTTATGTCCTACCTCTATTCTCCTTTCATCCAGCTCTCCCATCATGCCTCCTATTTAAACCATACTTTGTCTAACAAAACCTTACTGCCTACCTAACGTGTTTTCTATCTAGGGGCTTAAATTACACTACAAAGAAATAGAACTCTAAACACAAAAGAAAGCCTGCACAGTAACAAAATCACAGATAACTTATTCCAAGAAAAGAACTAACATCTCACCAACAATTCACAGATAAAAGCAACCAAGATATTCCATTTTGTGTTTACACCCAGGATAATTGCTACAAGTATAAAACAGGAGACCCAAGACTCACTTTAAAGTTCCGAGCTTGTTTTGAGCATCTGCACCTAAGGGAATCAGTTCTCCTGGACCAGCTTTCTTTTGTTGGGGCTCTGTAGTGAGTCCTTGAATCCACCCTGGAATAAATAAAGAAATATACAAAGATTATCCAGCTTTTCTACAACAACATTGAAAGACCACGTGTTTTGTCTAGCATTAGAGTATCCACTTCTCTCGTGGAAGCCCCGAGTTCAATTCCCATGTAGAGTCATACCAAAGATTCTAAAAATGGAACCTACTGCCATTGTGTGTGATGCTCAGCAAAAGCAATGGAGTAGGGAAAACAAGCCAGTGAGCCACTGCTGGAAAAAAGGATGTGGCCACTTCGATTTGAACCAATAGTTTGGAAATTGGACCGTTAAACTCCATTTAACTATTAAACTAACTACGACAACATTGACAAATTTTGTATTGAGAATCTCACACTTTGTATATGTTGCTCATAAAACAAAATATGGTTGGTATGTAAATAAATGGGTGAAATTGGTCTCAAAGTAAGATTAACACACATTGTTGCCACATAGATAAAAATATCATGTGACTTCTTCTGGGCTATGAAACCAGTACTCCAGTAGCGTGTTCTCTTAATTGTCAATAAGATGACAATCTCTCAGACAGTGTAATTCAATTTTTTTATTTTTTTCCCCTCTTCTAATTGTCATGTTTTCGGTGTTATACCCTTATTCCGATGATTATTTTCCATTTTCTGTTTAATGGTGCATGTCATGCCTATTTAAAGCTTACCTGCATAGGTGCATGCTACCACTTCATTGTAACCTTGGCAGGCAACAACACCTCCTTGAAGAGAGCTTACACTTTCACTTAGACTCTGTAATGAACAAAGTGTCATGTTTGTATTACCATGAATTCTAGACCAAAATTTTGCTAACACTCTACAAAATTACAGTTAAGTTGCTCAACAGGTCTGCAGATGGACATCTTTGACATTTTATTAACTATTAACTCTACCACAATACATCAACAGAGGGACAGAGAAAATTCAGTTGGACCATGTGTTGGTGATGAAGTGCACAATTAAGAAATTTCCACACTCATTTCCCACTCAAAGCCAGCTGACAAAATGTTCTCTACTTACATGACATAAATTTGTTGCCAGGTGGCATATAGGCCTGTATTGTATCTAAAATACACTCCAAGGAATACAGAATCTCCCACCCATATTTTGAGCACCAACAACAACACCAGGCTGCAGAAGGTTACATTAAGTGAGGTAAGATTGGGTTGGTATAGTAAGCAATACTATTGCATGAATGTTTTTTAGTGTTTGCACAGGTAACCCGGGTACCCGGGTACCCACCCGCCATCGTATTACCCGGTTCCAAATCTACTACCCGAATCTTAAAAAAAAATGCATGCAAAAGGATCATCCCATTTACGCCATTGCCCACGGTAATGGACTAAAATATTTTGCCAATTTGGTAAACATTCTCCGAGACTGAGAATGAAGAGAGCCCCTAGAAATTATGTGTAAGTTTGATAGTTGTCTGTACTTCGTTTCTGAAGTTGAAATTTTTATCAGCGTGCGGCCCGATCGCGCTATCGTCACGTAGTGGGTTACTTCTCACACATCACATGTATATCGCTTAAACTTACTCGCAAGCAAGCTATCTGACGGCTGATTCAAAATCACATCGTACTGTTTCACGCAGACATAGCAAGACATACTGTATCACCCCCGCCCAGCTCGCAAAAACAGTGCCCGTAACGTTCAGCATGCTAGGTAAACTGAGCCTTGCATGTATATACGATCTTATTATCAATACGGTATGCCACCTCGGGTATAATCCTCGAATATTTCTTAATGGTTAAAGGTGTCAGTTTTACGCAAATCAACACTTTGCCGCTATCTGCAAAGTAAAACGACATCAATGTAATAACACCGTAAACATGCACAAATTTTTTTTTTTAAATAGGCCAGTATATATTACGTTATTTTGCCCCAAAATGGCGCTCGAGCAGACTACAGAGTTTATGTGTGAAAGTTTTGTTACCGTGCCTGGATGTCGACACGAGGCTAGCGACGTAAGAACGTACATACCCCATTAGCGATAATTCCAACGCACATTGCAAAGTAGTATGAGGGAAGTTCACAAACATGACGTTTGTTTACAATCAGTAATTTTTGATGTGCAAGAGAATACCATAATACAGGGCTCTGATTAGTTGATATTTTTAAATCAGTGGTGTAAAAGGAGAAGCTTTGAGCTCTTACTATGCTGGCTTTTCGAGTACGCAAGCGTCCCAAAATTCAATATCAAATTGATATAGGCCTTGGGAAGTATAATTTTCTCATTTGACTGTTTTCTGTTACGTTTTTTTTTTACTTGTCATTTTGATCTAAAACAAAACGAGACAATTAAACCTTCTAACAAATCAAATGTTTTTGAACTTGGGAACTGTGATCGCTATACCTATCCAATACAGATGTTAATGTTACCATGCATGTCTTATGGAGTATGCCTTACAAAATGCTCATATCTTTTAGTCACCGTATGTAACACCGGGTAACCCGGGTACCCGACGGGTATGGCGATCGGGTACCCGGGTCCTAATTTTCAGTACCCCTGCAAACACTAATGTTTTTCAAAAATCATTAAACAATATTTTTCTCCCGATGTTGTGAAATTTACTTTACAATGAGTAAAAGCTGGAATTATGTTGAACACGCAATACCTATATATCTTGAAAAATCACAAAAAATACTTGGAAGAGAAATTAGGGGAAATTGTGAGATTTTATTAGCTGCTTCTCCTAAAAAAAAAGTCTAAGGTAAATGCTTTTGCCATTTAAGTCTCTTGTAAATTACTTACAGTGCTATATCTCAGAGTGGGTTCATCAGCATCATCATATCCATAGATTTCAATGGTACCATCATCACGCCCTACCACCAAGTCAGGCACCCCATCATCTGACATATCATAATTGTCTAAGCAAAGAATTCCACCAAGCCTCTTCTCATTTGGCACTTCCCACTTGTGAGAGGGGGATGTTCTAATTCACAAAATAAGTATGGAAAAAAATAATACAATGTCATTGAAAATGGGGCAGTCAAAACTTCTCCTGATGTATCTTATATACCTCATCATGATGACAAAAGATGATAAATTCTTGAGTTACCTTTAAACAGTAGAGTTGTTTGCCCTGACATTAGAGAATTCCGCCCCTGGAATGGTGGACATTTACAGTGTGACCTTGATTTCTGAATCCAACAGTGAATTAACATATTTTTGTGGTTGACCATAAGTCATGGGGCATCCACCTTCAAAAGATTCTTAAGGATTGTTTTTTTTTTCCACATATAATGTGACTAGAATCGAATTCAGTGGCTAAATTATTTGCCAAATGAATCTGGAACCATAAAAATCAGTTCAAATTGGGTAAAGTTATGCACAAAAATTAAATGGAAAAATGCAAGTTCTAGACAAATCTATCAAATTAATGATATTTTGGACAAAAAAAACATATCAAACAGATGCATCGTGTTCCAAAATTAACAAAAAATAAGTTAGTAATTACAAAAGAGCATTATTTCTTGATATTTTCAATAGTTAGTAACACCCCTAGTCATAGTTTGGGCTGTGAACACTTGATATGAATTTTAAGGTTTGTTATTTGCATTTTTCTATCCTTAAAATATTGCCCAAGTAATAATGCTATGGGCCAAGTCATGACACCCAATTTCAAATGGATGAACTGTCTAATGGATGGGAACCACATGTAAAGTACATCATGGATTAAGACTACATGAGTTGCTTAGACTACATGAGTATACTTGGAAAAGATTCCAAGTATACTCCAGCCCAAACCTCACATAATGCTAACTTGGACCAATCGCCAGCCAACTCCAGGTTTTGCAATGTTAAATCCCATACTGGAAATATGGAGGTATAACAAGTTATTCCATGTACATAATATATGAGTTAGTTTACTAGACAAGTCTCAAAATGTCACAACTAGAAACAATTTTCAGAGTAACAAACAATACCATAAACATGACAAAATCTGCCTGTATGTCACCAACATGTCTTCTAAATGCAAATGACATCTAAGAAATTAGTCAAACTTGTCAGAACAAACAATTTCACAAATCAGAGGACCTTTACAATACAATGAAATAATGATGGATCTATTCTGTTTATTTGAAACCTTTCCTTTAATATTGATAGCTATAGCTTACTAAGTTTCTGTTTGCAACTTTCAGGAATTTAATTATGTAAACAATTACATTGAATGCATTTAAATGTTTGCTAAATCTTTGTGCTCCTATTAAGAAAAATTTGATTTGGGTTACTTTTAAATATTGGAATGGCATGAAAATCAAAATCAATTGACCACCCTCCAAAGTCAGACCCCTAGGCATTTATTCAGATCAGTTTACTAAGCTGAATATTTCTTTTATTTTGTCTAATGATTTTTCACTTTGGCATATTCTCAAACAAAAAAGGTGTTTTGTGTTTAAAACTTACCTGTCTAAATGAACTAATCCTATTTTGCCATCTGTCGTACCATACAGAACCTCACTACCGTCTTCACCTACAAAAATAAAATTCAAAACTTACAAAAAGTTTAAAGTATTACAGTGTTTGATGTCCTCTCATTTCCAGCCCTTTTATTCCTTGAAATTCCTTTTCATTTTAAAAATATAGGAATAGGACCTCCCCATGGGGATTGCATAGTTTGAAAGTTTTCATGCCACTTATGCAATCTCATTTTGAAACTAGACATGCCCGTACTTGCAGGCAAGTACATATCAAAGCCATTGAGTTATGGGAGTCTTGTGTTATTAAGCCTGTACATATTGCCGTATTCCATTCAGGTTGTGAAGTGGTGAATTCACTGCGTTTATTTTTTCTGCCACTATTAACTAAGTACTATATAATGTACAACCTATTATATTACTACTAGAAGTAAGTTAAATGCTGAACGAGAAACGTTTGATTACCTTTGCTTTACCTTTGCATTACCTTTGGCTAATCTCACTGTTTTGGCCAGGCCTAGCCTAGGCCTATGTATTTATACCCTGTCACATTGTCAATGCAGTGCATGCAACACAGCTAGTGTTGCAGCTATGACTGTCAATGTATTTGCGCTTGGTAGGTTGCGAGGTACGGTGTCACGAAAATAAAAGATATACTTAGAGTAACCTGTCTGTTGAGGCATTTGGTTTATTCATAACACCATCAGCAATGTGAAGTTGCCATTCACCACAAGGGTTACCCTGTTTAGGTTGGTTGCGGAACCAGTACGTCAGTGTAACAGTCGGTCAATCATTCGACCACAGTGTACTTAACGGCAAGGCACTGAAGTCAGACGGTATTGAAGTACAGGTAAGCAGTATAGGTTTTGTTTGCGTTCCCATCCCTATACGTGTACGTCCATAATGAACGTATATGCTTGATTACGGATGGATTTTGAAAAATTGAGCATTCGCTTCGCCAATAATTTAATGTTGCACATGTGCGCAGGAGAACCTATATCGAACCTTGCAAGCAGGCGAAAAACTCTTTCTTGTGCGTAGCGGTTCGTTATGGCAATACGTTCATGCAGAATTTGTGTGCACGAGAAGGTATACCGAGTCGCATAAGCAGTCGAAAAAGCACATGACAAGCAGAGCAATCCCTACAATCGAAGCTGTAGGCTTCAATTAAATATGGGACTGTTCAGGATTAAAAAGGCTGTAAAGTTTAAAGAAAAACAAAAGACTGTCCATTAATGTGGGGATATGATGTCATATGTGCTTGCTTCAAGTTTGCTTTTGTTGAAAAAATGACAACTTTACTTGCTCTCATATCTTGAGAACCAGAAATCAGATTCCACCGAAAATTTCAAAATGTTTAGAACAAGTCCCCCCCTAACATATCAACACTTGATATGACCTTAAACCCTTCTTTTAAATCCCTTTCACCAAATTCTTGCAATTTTCAAATCATTTCTCTTTTTACTATTACTATTTTGGTGGGGTTCTGGAGGTTGCCTTCTAGCAGCTTGTAGCACTGCATCATCATTTTCATCAGCCAAAGTGCCACCCAATTAAAACAAATTATTACAACATTAAGCCATAATCTTGTAGGTACTAGGAAATTTACACCCAAATCTGTTGTTCACTTATCTACTACAAATGCTGGAAGTGTTTTTGTTTATAGGTGCATCACACACTCACGAGTAAATGAGATTAGCACTTTTTCAAACATAAACAACAATTTTAAAATCTGATGGAAATATATTGCATTCACTGGGGAAATCTAATCCTCAGAAGTTATGTTGTTATTGCAATTTATCAAGATCCCTTCATCCCATCTGGACACAAATCTCACACCACAATATTTTGAAGGATGAATCCCCTCCCTTCTATCACCCCTACCACTGAGAACTACAGTGCTGACACAGATCACAGACCAACCCTTAAATTCACATACATTAATTATAGGCACATTTAACATACACACATACCTCCTTCATCAGCGAATAGAGCTAAGGATTGTGGTGGACCTGCTACTTCTAATTCATACATCAAATTTGACTTATCAAGAACCCGAAGAACCCGATCCTGACACGCCAACACTGGCGTGACTTCTTGTATTCTTGTCAAGGGGAGGCAGAGCATATCATTGATGCGGTCAGAACAAAGGTAGTAATCTTCATCTTTACAATCAATATAATGATTGAATATGTAGTTGCCACCAAGGAAGAGATGGCTGCCACTGACCCACCTAAAGGGAGAGATTGTATCATGACAAATGTAAGAGAGCTCTGAACCTGTCTCAATTTCACAACACTTTTTAGAGTTTTAAATCACTACATTAAAATAAAATCAACTAAATCTTTCTTGCAGCACTTTACTTCTCAAAAGGAGTAGTCCTGCATACATGAAATCAAATACCCCAAGGAGGTGCATTTGATTCATAATGAAACATGGACACATAGCTTTTTTGGTTTTCTTTTAGTTATTTTTCTTGGAAACAAGTAATTCATACAAAAGAATCATTGCAAATGGTAAGACGTGTGATGGATCCATTCCTTCAGCTAAGAATAAAAGCACTCATTTGAAACTAAATAAAGTACAAATAACAAATTTTAAACATCACCCCATAAGAATTGAAATATATATCTTCCACAATTTTTAAAAGTGAAGAATTGAAGGGTGGAATGGCAATGGGGGAGGGCAATGACTTTACAATCAAAAGAAAGACCAGCTTCAATCATATTACAAAATATGACAAACAAGTGTTCCACAAAAGAACACCACTTTCCATTTATATCCACAACATCTCACAAACCAAAGAAAGGAAAAAACAAAAACAAACAAAATAAAAAATGGATACTTGCATTGTTTTTATACTTTCTGTAAGATTGGTGTCATAACCTAGAAATTGTTTTCCCTTCTTGGAGTAACCTCTGACCTCCGACCCAGATGCAATAAATATCTTATCAGACGGTGATCCTAAAGCTCCACCAAGTTCTAATCTTGTTACTTTATTACCAGGTAACGTCTTGAATGACATCTATAAATAAAGAAGGGAAGATTTATAAAGATAATAATTCACCAAACAAAGAAGGAATTATTTACAGAGGTGATAATTCACCAAAATTCACTTTCTTAAGTGAACACGGTCATATAAAAAAATTTATGAACTTTTTTTTTTCAAATAAAATGGCAACTTAATTATGGTTGGGTATGCAATCAGAACCACAAAATTCCCTGGCTGTACGGTTGTGTAATTTTCAAGGATCTTGAAATCTTGATTGATTGATATTTCCAGGACCTTTAAAATTAGTCAGATTCTATATTTACATCTTTGTCTCATATTATAATGCAGTTGAACTTTGAGAAAATAGGCATAACCAGTCCACCTTCTTCAGATTCCTTGCCTTTTCCAAAATTGTGTAAAACTGTTCATTTTCTCTGAATTTCCAGGCCAGGAAAATCAAATTTTAGTTTTTTCCAGAATTTCCAGGACCTGAGAGAACCTTGTTAATCCATGAATGTAACAAATTTTACGATCACTCTTGTTGTGCTTAAATACAGTTACACACAATATTGTCATACAAGATTTAAACAGAATGTAATTTTGGTTGTAATGTTAGGCCAGTTGCCAGCTTTTTATGCTACCAACAACTGTGAGCTCTTGCAGTTCCTTGGAACTTCCTGCAACCTCAAGAATATCTCCTAGCTGGAGTGCATTTGCTTGCAGCTCATCACTTGAGTCTACAAGAGGTTCATTTTTCTCCAGAAGCTATTTTGTTAGATTCTGCATGCAGACAAAATTTGAAGAAGGTCAGCCAAAACAAGCAGGATGGGAAGGTGAGCCACTTGTACTGAAATTATGATTTTAAATCCTTCAAACTGAGCAAATTTCTGGGTGAATATTTAGTAATGACAGAAAAGTACTAAACCATAAAAGGTTGTCATACCTAAATGTATGGGAACCCTGCAAGTCAGTTAAATTGTGAAACCATTATCAGGTTTAATGTATGTACAGTATACAAAACAAGTTATTGCATAACAACCTATGACTAGTAGTCAATTTAACACAAACATAATACCTGGACTTCACCCTTCTTGATATTGAAACATTGCAGAATTCCTGACTGGTCAGCAACTGCAACCTTCTGTGGTGCTTTAGCCTTCTTCTCTGGTAGTAACCTCATTGTTCGTGGAGATGTTACTCCCACCTGAAAATAGCAAGAACTTGAATGTTCACATTAACAAAATCATGCCTGCCCCTTTGAGTTGGGGTTGTAGAATACTGTATACCAATGGTATCTCCATCTGTTATAAGAGGTGACTACATGGGGCAGACTTGCGACATGTTTGCATTATATTAGAAGCCATATTTTTGGATGACACTATATTAAACATTCAAGCTGGTGTAACATTATGACCCATCTAACTGAAAATGATGGCAGCCTAAAGCATTTACTGTATTTATGGAGTGTAGACAAATTTGTACCATTGCAAAAAAAGTCATTTCATAAAGTGATAATGTTCAGAAAGCAAACCTGCATAGTTATATACTACTGTACAAATGTAAAAATCAATAAGACATATAAAACACAATACTGTACATATACTCTACTCCTGCACAACACAATGGCACACCTGTGTCATCACCAGGGACCCGTTCCACAAAGAGTTATGCACAATCTTAAGTATGATTTACTGTTGACTTAAGTATGGGGAATCAAACTTAAGATTGTGCATAACTCTTTGTGGAATGGGCCCTTGGACACATGCAACATACCTCTAGCTCACATAAAATTGCTATGGGTGTAACATTAAATAGTACATGCATTCTTCATTGTAAACAAATATAAAATCAGAATGCTTAATATAAGGAAATATGTCTATTTTGAAATGGGCAAGTGGCTTGTATAATCTATCTTCTTTGCATGTAGGGCAAATCTGACACCCCTTCTCAACCAAGGACACTGTACAACAAAATCTGACAAAAGAGCAAACTTGTAACACAAGAATGTCAAAGAGTAACATTTAATACTGTAACCCATCACCAGCTTTGAGAAACTGATCATCACAAAAAGAAACCTTTAAAGTAAACTACAGTATATAAACCTCTGAAATCAAGACAAAAATAGACCTATTGAAAAATTTAGCTGGCTAGGTGACCAAGTCAAATTGTACCTGTAAGTAGTTTTTGCATGGGTTTAGATCTGTCTAACCAGAGAAAGCTCATTAGCCTGTTCTGCATTATCTCTAGTAAAAGGCTTCTGAATTCACAACTGCCATCACAACTGGCGGCAAACTTCACACATTTCCCAATTCTAATAATGAAGTAATGATTCATATTTAAATTCTATTTACAATGCCTTTAATACCCCAAACTATCTTTACTGTATAAGTCAAAATGAAGAGATGTACTCCTACCTGCACATAGTCCACCCTGGTTAAAGTTAGGTCCATGTTCAGGAAAGTGTTCTCAATACACAATTCTGTATCCCAACTAGGCAAAAGGAGAGTGCTTTTTCAGATGGTTGTGAGTTTATATCCACTCTAAAAATTGTATGAAAAGAATTAAAATAAAATTTAAAAAAAATGAAACAAGGAAGCATATGAGTATAAGCATATAACTAGGTATTCCTGGGCAAAAAAAATCACAAAAATATACTGGAACTACCCCAGTATCATGCCATGGTACTTGTTTTAATATATCATTACAACTTTGATTGTTTAGGACCCATACATTTTTCAAGTTCTTTTGGAGCTACGTAGGTGCTCAATTGTAACTGTTATTCAATTTTTTTCATGTGAAATAGCACCAAGTGTATTTTATCCTTATGGGGCTGGGTTGTCTCTGCAATTAAGGTACCTTTGTGCACAGTGGATACAGGTTCTTCATTTCAATCCTGAAAACTGTGGTATGCAGCCTGCAATGTCCAATCTCTTTGACAGTTTGCCTACTGTAGGTTTTGTAATCAATCCACTCCACTCCAACAGAGATTTCTATAAACACTGATTAGGACTATACCTTGCAATTGCAACACAAAAGCCTTGCCATTTGATGGTTGAAGATGAACCATGAGACATTTTTTTATTCAAAGGTATCCATTTATGGTTCAATTCCCTCTAAAACCATTCAGGGTTTTGAATTACCTCAAGTTACCATTTAATGGTCTAATTATTCACATTTTGTGCACGTTAACATGTACAGTTTCATTTTAGCACAGCTGAGTAAATTAAATGTCTTTTTTTTTTTCTTTTTTTGCTATGAAGGCAAGAGGTCAAAACATTTTGTCCTAAGTGTGAGGTAGTGTTATGGGGTACACTTGTAGTACAAGTGGCGCAAAACAGTCTTAAAAATCGTTTTAAATATTTCTCTGATCACTGATAATAATTATATTCCACATTTGCATCATTTTTCTTAATTTTGACAACAACATTTCATTGAATTTATTTCATTATCATTCTTATGGACCACATAACGTTTGGGTGACCGACTCAAGTACACTTCTTGAACCAAAGGTATCTGAAACTTGTGTTAGGAATTTCATCGTTTCTTAAATGTTTGTACATGAAATACATGCTTATTTGGAGTATTATGAGAAGGAAAGTAAATATGAGCATGGAATAAAATGCAAATTTTACATCTGTTTTAAGTATGTATATTTTTGGTGAAATCTGCAATTCTGCATTGAGTGACCGATCAACTCATGGTACTACAACCAACATATGTGTCACGTACATGTATACTGTATGTATGTGAAGACTTCTTATGGCGCCTTAGCCCTCTTTTGCCCTGTAACTAGCTGTAATTAACGTAACGTAATTATGTTAAAAACTTTCAACTCCTAGCTTAAAATCTAAACAGTCAGAGTATGGAAACTTTGTAGTGCCATGATGGGCAGGTACACAATGCACACTATGGATCGGTAGAGATATGCAGGGTTTTCCCTGGGCGTTTTGAACGTCGCGGCCCGCGACGTTCAAGCTTCAAAACCAAGGAGGCCGCGACGTTCAAAAAGCGGCCACGATGTTCAAAATTGCTGCCAGCTAGCCTCCATAATTTTTCTTCTTTCTGTCAACGACTGCTTTTGTTGTTAATACAATAAACGACAAAATCATTGACTTATTTGTAAAACTGCAACTAACTTTTTTAATTTCCATGCACATACCACTGCATGCGAGTCGGAGCTCTGTATGTTTATCCCATAGAGCCTACTATTGAACGAGTAACAACACAGTATTATTATAATTAACTAGCCTGCACTTGCCGTCGTAGGCTTGTATCAGGAAAATGTTTTGCTCACTCCGGAGCACAGCAGCTATGTGGCATAACACGACTTGCATGATCAAAAGACATACGCCCGCCTTTGGCAGGTTAGAGGCGGGGCTAGTGTCTCAGATTTGCGAAATTATCAATCAAACGAACGAACCATGTCAGTGTATCTTCACGATGTAATCCCACATATTTCCTGTTACTTCGTTCTTAAAACTTACGACACGATTGTTTGGGAAATTCGATCGTAGCAAAAATGCAATGGGAGTATTGGAATTCTGTGCGAAGACGGTTGGTTTCTACATGTTTTTCCTACACAGTAAAACTGCATTAAGGATGTCACAAGTATGATTGGCTGATTAAATGCAAAAATGAACCACTCACGATGTTTAGAGGTAATTTAAAATAAGTGCGATGGACCTTATGTGTATGATGTCATAGAACCCTTGTATTCCCAACATGTTTTCATGAAAAGATCGGGACACACACAATCTGTGATTGCTTGCAGCCACGTGCTCCATTGCTTTCATAAATTCTGGAACTCACTTGATCATTAGCCTACTCCCGATTATTTGCAAACTGAAAAAGGGGTTAAAATATGCTTGAAACTTGCCTTTAGTTTCGTTAAATTCCTGTAAACTCAATCCTTTAACTTCCCGCCAAAACTGGTTGCATTGATAATCACAAACGTAAAATTTTTACCCCTGCCATGGAAGTGATCGTCTGATATTTTCCGCTATAACCCTGTAGTATTACATGGAATTAGATTTAGAATTGCATTCAATGTCTTTTCCTAGCTTATCGCAAAAAGCGCAGCGTAAGTTGCTGTACAAACTGTTCTGCACAAAGCAGACTATCGAGCTGCAGTGTTTCGCCTCTTTTTAATCCCAAAGCTTAGCATACATGTCTGTGGACGTTTTGTACACGTAGCTCCTAGAATCTTGTGAAGTCCGGTGATTATTATCTTGCATAAATTAAGTAATTCCCAGCATTCATTCCGGCCGTAATGTTATTTACAGAAGGACTTGTGCAATGTTGTCATGCACCGTCATTGCAAACAAAAACCGTGATGCACGTGGTCTCGTGAAGCAAAATTCTTGGCACACGCATGCAGTAGACTTCCGTGCGTGTCCGTTTTTTTTTCCGCCAATCAAGGCATCATGTTTTGCTTGGTGACATCATATGCATACGACCCATTTCAAAATTTAAATTGGTCCCTGTATCGCGATTGGTTCAATTGCATTGATTCTAGCCAGCCAATCACAATTCGCGCCTTCGCCTATGTGATTTAGTGTGTGAAAATACTCGGTCTCCAGACAAGTTTTCCCATTGAGTTTGTGTTACGACGATCGCACTGCCAATGCTTATATAGCCGGCAAGCGAAGCAGGGCGAGCCCCGTGCCAAATTCACCATGAAACGGCATCACAAATGTCTGCGTAGGCCTACGTGGATTTTTCGGGGAACTGACCTACGTGCAGATTCTTTTTAAACAAGACGTAAGTTTTGGACAAGAACTGCTTAAAATTTCCGGGGATGTTTATACCCGAAAGGAACCATAAGATACGTTAATCGGGTGCAATTGTTGGCTGCCCAGAACTGCTAAGATTCTACTTCTAAGATTATCATGAATGGTTGCTCTACATGGGGTTCGTATTACAGCAGGAGAGTCGCTTCAGTATATTATAGCAACTACAACCGGCCAGTGCAGAAAAGGAATGCAATAGTTCCGAAATGATTTGGGGGGTGAAAAATAGAATGAGCATGATGTTCCTAAGAACTAAATTATTAAAGCCTGGGGCATGTGACATCGACTGCAAACAAATCTATCGCATTAACAGTTGATTTACATCTCCACTTTTGAAGTGAAAATATATTACGCCTACAAAAATGATATCCCGTTCGTCAAACGAACGGAAATTTTCCCAATATTTCCTATCCTGAACTGGTAATATTGCAAGCCGGCCCAATCACGTAAATTTTGGTGAGCAACGGACGCGAAATAACGGCCAACCGCGGGTAAAAAATCTTCTGGTGCCAGCGCTTAATAAAGGCCATGCCGATGAACCAAAACTTTTGAAGCAGAAATTACGATGACATGGAAGCCAATGTGACCGCTATCAGTAGATCAAAATTTGTACGAATGTGAGCATCGGTGCTAATATTTTTGCGTCAACTTACAAAAATGTGTTGACTAATTTGGCTCAAAAATGTCACCATTTTGCGTCTAGGGACTTGCATAAGTCACAAAATTTCCAAAAGGGGAGGGGGAGACCCCCTCCCCTTATACCCCTCCCCCAGACCGGCGATCCACCAATGGACGCATCAGAGGCGCGACGTTCAATTCTAAACCCAGGGAAAACCCTGATATGGCTCCATTGAGTAATGAACTGTTTCTGATGGGAAGTGAAATAAAAGTTGACCCAAGGGCTAAAAGGGAACTGCAAAAGACCTCCTAATCAGTACTGTTTTAAGATTTTTGAATAAATGAAGAAATCCTGTATTCTCGGGTTCATTTTATCTTTCTAAGCATTAAATACTGAATCCGAAGCTTGCTGTTTCGCGACATTCAGTACTCAGTAGGCCCTACAGGCTTATAATGCCGCAGTCAGTGTGCATTAAGGGGAAGAAGACCTACTTCACCATACTGGAAACACAGAAAGTTCTTTGGCATACGGAAATGTACACCAACAAATTTGGCGTACAGCATACCCTGCAGCTGCTACAGGGAAAATTACAATGTTGGCATAGCCTACAATTGCAACAATTGGTGTGGTGTATAATTCCAAACACCTCTAGGCCTACCTTGGTGTGATTCTTTGGCGTATAGAGGCAAATGTACAGGGTTCGATTTACCTGGGTGCACGCGTGCACCGGTGCATGTAGAATTTCCTACGTGCATGTAACCGTGCAGGCTTACATGCACTTGGTGCATGTAGACTTCAGACCTAGCCTACAAACTTCATGGTCAAATACATGTTACAAGTCAAGTTGCATCACAAAGTTATCCTAATATAGCTGTCCCAACTGTCCCTTAATTGCATCGTTATTTCTTGCATACTGTCAGTTAGACAAGCAGACATTTCATCAAAATTTTTTAGCATGTCTCCTTTCGTACCGCAACAACAGTGTCAACGATCATAACTCCGCACATGTACTTCACCAAGTAATGTTGCATGTGGCTGCTTTCAACTTGAAGGTGACGTTTAACGTTACAGGCTAGGCTTTCCAAGTATTCATATAGACAATATGTTAGGATGGCATATGAGCTGGTGCCAGCAGCTCCAAAGAAAAAAAAGTATGGTACATCAAAAATAGTGTAGTAAAAGTTTTGAAAATGTTGGTAAGGGCAAATTTTAAGTATTTTACACATGTCTCACTCATGTTTTGAGAGATAAATGCCAATAACATAATTCTGGCATCCTGTTATTTTCACGATGTGGTTTGCTTCTAAGACTGCAGCCTTTCACATTCAGTGTGTACCACAGTGGCATTGAAATTTGAAAGGACTTGGATGATCGGAGACCTGAACTTTTTAAACCATAATGTCAGAATTTTAGTTGCATGTGAAACTGGCGAAACCTTATAATCAACCTTAAAACAGAGTTGAATAACTTAAAGATTGTGTAAAATTTTAGCTGTAGCTTATAATGGATTATTTGGGTAAGGTCACTTGCTGCCTTGTGTCGGCCCAAGGTATCTTCAAGCTAAGCTCTGCTAAATATATGTTGTCTATATGCAGAAAACATGAGCTTTCCTTCAGAATCAGTGCTGATAGACAACGTGTGGTTGTGATAACTTGTGACGGTTACTAGTAAATGGTCAAAAGGTCAAACTGGTTAACTTGGAATTATAGCTTCATGCAATAGGAAGAGATGGGGTGGGGTGGGGGGTGGGGGTGGGCTATGCATGTGTTACAACACTCTTGGTTTGCCCAGGAAGGCATGTGTCATTTTTTTCCAAGATTTGACTTTGCTCGAGTATCCCTGCCCCCCCCCCCCAAGATTCAAAATTTTAAGCCATGGGAGGAATACTCCCCTGAAATTTTTGAGCTGGCCCTAATCCTGGCTCCTACCATCCTTTTATTCACACATTGAGGTAATGGGGCAAAAACACACACTTATAAGGCCCATTGACATTGCTCACGGCGTGCGAGCATCAGTTTTGCTGATGGAACAGGCTGGTGGAACATATGCCACGTAAGAAAAGGGTTCAATAAAAATCTGCTCATTTGTTTTTACTCAAAACAGAAAAAAAATGCAAATAGTGCTTTTAGACCCTTCCTAGGCTACAGTATAGCAAGGTGTTTAAGGTTTTTTTCTCGCAGGCTTTTCTTTAAATTTTCAGATTATTTGGTGCATATAGAAATTTTGCTGTGCATGTAGATTTTTTGACCAACATGCACCAGTGCATGTAGAAAAAAATTATAAATCGAACCCTGCAAATGTACATACTTTCTGGTTTGGCTACTTCATTATGCCACATGGGCTTTTTAAAATTTTGTACGACCATAGTTACTGATAGGCATAAATATTTTACAAAACACTCGTTTGATGAACCCTTACAACCCTTTGATTTAATCTATAACTAGTCTAATGGTTATACAGTGCGATTTCTATGTGTTTTGCAATTTTGCAGAATTGTTAAGTGTGCTTACCATGTTACTGTTGCTAGCCCAGCCTCCAAATTCCAATTGTCCTGCCAGGCTAGTGCTACTGTGCTAGGCCTAGGCTATTTCAGTTTGGGTACATTTATTCTCCCTTTGAGGTCTTTCTAATTTAAGACAGAAACCCGAATCAAAACTTTCACAGTAATATACGCCTTAATTGAAGTTATTACAATTTGGTAACTGTTCGCAAGAGGCTCTCAAAAGAAATCTGTTTACACTGTCTCCATAGGCCTAGGCTAGGCTAGCTACAGTACGAATGGAGAGTCCAACAACAAGGCTCTCGTGTACCATCAACGTCACGTGACTGGCAAAAACCGAAACATCACCATAAGCTGTCAGTTCGCCGAGTTTCCCAACCAGGGAAAGGTATAATAATTATGTTTTTACGAAACTGAGCTATTAGTAGGATCAGAGATTGGCCTAGGCTAGGGCCTAGCAAAGGGCAGGATTAGCCTAACGTTAGGGTAGTAGGAGCCCATGCTGATAACGTTAGGCTAGGCTTTAGGAAAACAATAATTGTTTGCAAAAAAAGGAAATGTAAAAAAATTGCTCAAAACGGCAGAAGTTTCCGTTTAATTTTACCAAAATAAATTGGTTTCGTTGATAAAATATCACGACTTATATGGAAATTTACACCATTTCTCCTCAATAAAAGGCGATAGTTCTTGGTCGTCAAGTACGCTCGTCAAATATTCCAAAAGACAATAATAGAGGTAGAGCGCCCTCTTAAATTGAAAAATGGCGGCCCCCTTCGGCGGCTTCAATTTCGGCAAACCAGCAACAACCTCAACAACTTCAAGTCAAGGGGGATTTTCATTTGGTTCTTCAACGTAAATGAAAAGAGTTTTATTGCTTTCTACGGTTTAGTCACTCAAGGCCCATATTTTCAAATTTTGATGTTTTTTCGTGGAGTTTTTAACTGCTAACGTTATCCTAACTTAGGCTAGGCCTTACGTTAGATCAAACTGAAGGCTAACGGAGTAACGATAGGCTAGCCTATGCCTTTCAGTTTCATTCAGCACGCCACAGACACATGAAGCTAGGGGAAGGACGTCACCGTCAAACCCCAAAATATTCTGAAATAGTACTCATGTATGGCTCTAATTTAGAATTAGTGCCCACAATTCAAGGTTATTGATGAAGGTTAGGGTTAAGTTTGTGGTTAGAATTAACCAAATTTGGGTTTGAAAAGCGGGGTCCGTTTGTTTCCGCCCTCAATAGTTTCTGCCCGTTACTCTCCGCCCCTAAAAATCCTAGGGCGGAAAGTAATGTTTGAGCTGACATGTGATAAAAATAACTGTTAACTTCAAATTTTAAAATCCAAGTACAAGTCAACAAAGAAATTTATGGCTAGGCCTAAAACTTTTTCAGTATCCTCATCAAAAATCATCGAAAATAATGAATTTTACCACCTTTTTTCTAAACGTCAAGTCTAGTCACGGACTTGTATTTTTTTACGTATAAGTAGTCTGCTTGTCTATAAGTAGACTTATGCTGGATGTGTGAGCAGTTGTTCACAGCACTGAATACCATATACCTGTACGTAAGTACGTATAAGTATACTAAAGTCTACAGTGAGAATGTTGCTAGGAAAGACGTCAGCATGGCAGTAACGGGTGTCGCATTGAATAGTAAATGACATTGATGAAGTTTGAAACTTTAAGGAAAAGTTGATGGATTCTTCATTTGACGAAAGTACCACTGATATCACATTCCATTCCATTACTTTCTGCCTACCAAAAAGATGTTTTCTGCTAATGCCAGGGGCGGAAAGTAGCGAGGGCGGGAACTAAATGTAACCTGAAAAGCCATTTAGGCCTAGGCTAGGCTTTAACTTGAACCTAGAATAAGTATCCCAAACCATTGCTTATTTTGAGGGTTAGGTTTAGTTTAGGGTGAAACTCAGCCAAAATCATGATTTCATGCAAACTTGCCTCACTTCAGGACACTGATTCTAAATTAATACCTCATGTATTTTATAGCTTTGCTTTTACTCCTTAAGGAGCTACCAATTCAAAAGTCCACTCAGGCCCTACCCTAACCTAATGTTAGACCTAACCTGTAATAACTGACTGAACCCTAACCTAGCCTTTGGTTTTCCTGTGTGCTACCTGACTTAGCAAGGGGCTACAGTAGCTAAAAAGGGAGTCACAGACCCTAATTGAATGGTAACTTTAGGCTAAAATTAGGTTGAACCCCAGGGTAGCTTAACCCTGTTTAAATAATAACAGGATGACGTCCTCTCCCAAGCCTCCAAGCCACTGTTTGCTTGGACTACAGTGGTATAATAATTCCTCTTATAGTCAGTAAATATTGTTTTGTAGGTCTTTGGGACTTTGTGTCATTGAGGACCTTCAGTATTAATACAATATGTTTCAAGATGTTAACGGTGTCCATTAGTGTCCGCCCGTGGTAGTTTCCAGCTGTTACTTTCCGCCCCTAAAAATCTTTGGGCAGGAACTTACATGTGTTAAAAATAACTTTGACTTCAAATTTCAAATACAAGTACAAGACAACAATGAAACTTTTTGATAGGACTAAAACTTCTTCAGCATCCTGATCGAAAAGAATGAATTGTATGACCTCTTTCATACACGTCAAGTCTCATGCTGACTGTGTGAACAATTGTTTCCAGCACTGAATACTGTATACCTGTACATAAGTACGTATTTGTATACTAAAGTCTACATTGAGAATGTTGCTTGGAAAGACGTCAACATGGCAGTAAGGGTGGTCGCATTGAATAGCAAAAAGCATCGATGAAGTTTGAAACTGAGGAAAAGTTGATGGAATCTTCATTTGACAAAAGTACCACTGATAGATGTTTTCTGCTAAAAATAAGAAAGGAGGAAAACAACAAAACTTGAGGGGCTGAAAGGCGCGAGGGAGGAAACTAAATTTAACCGATGTTGACCGTGCTATTGTACAGGTTTTCTTTATTCCAAGGGTAGTGGCTGTGTGGAACTGTTTGCCTCCAGCTGTAAGGATTTCCCCTTTACAGAATCTTTTAGAAATCAAATGTAAACTAAACATGAAATCCTTAAAGAGATCCCAACAAACTTATTTTAATTAATACATCCTTCCATTAGCCATTAACACACAATTAATCCCTAAGTAACCCTTAATCCTTTGCAAAAGTCAGATTTGGGAAAAGTCTAAAGATGTTTCACAGTTGACAAGAATAAAATAGAGAGACACCATGAACACCTCACTTCTTCTTATAAGTTAAGGAAAGTTGCATTCTAATATGTATTTTTCTGTTTACACTGTCTCATAATAATTTGGCTTTTATCCAGTGAATAAATTATATCATCCTCTGGTCACTTGAGATGACCAGAATTTTGGTTGTAGGATTAACTTACTGTATCCCCAGACTGTTGCTACAGTAAAGGTTGTTCTTTGGAAGACTAAAGAAATCTTGTCCTTAGCATAATTCCCATACAGCTGTTCTTGAAAAATATAACATGCACAGCCAATGATCGATCACTGTTCTTTTCCTGATATATTGCTAAGACTGTACTGTACAATCTTTTCCTGATATATTTCTAAGAATGAACTGTACAATGCATGCTTTGCCTCTGTGTGTTTGTAAGTCGGACTGAGTAGCCTGGAAAGGGAACAAAATGTTTTTGTTCAGCTCATTAATTCATTGTAAGAAAACCAGTTGTACTAAACAGCCACAGAGACACGCTATGCACTGTGTAATTGTCTAGCTTCAATACACCTGTAAATCTATACAGGATAACAAACATTGAGGTTGGACCATTGCATAGCACCAGCCAGTCACAACTCCTGACATTGTGAATCACATTTAGGGTAATCTCTCATGTGCAGTGTGGTCAATGGGATTCACCCTATGAGTTTGTATTACGATGACACAGCAGTTCTACGAAACAGCTGTTGTACCACAAGCTGATTTGCTTTTGATGAAAATCTTTAAAATACAAATTTGCATGGCGTAGATGGCCAAATTTTTTCATGAAGTTAATTAAAGTTAATGGCCCTGCTTTATCAAAGTCTTAACTCATAGTTAGAACCATAACTTGGAGAAGAAAATGTAGTGCACTGAACTGGTCACAATAACTTTGCCAAACATCTGAGAGCAGTATTGAAATCTGTTCGCTAATGATGAGACTTTGTCTGGGAATGTACCATTAATAGGGGCTTATGGTACGGTGCTCTGAAATCCATGTTGGCCTGGTTAATATAAAACAAGAAGGTTCCAATTTTCATTTTGTGTGCAATATTTAAGTGTTGTTCTGCACAGATAAAACAGTAGAAAATTTGATACTACTCCCATGCTGCGATCCTTTCACCTGCATGGTGCAGCTCCCTACTTTCACCTAGAGATGGTTTTAAGTGCTAAAGTTTGTGTTGCTAGGAATTTTAAAAAATGTGACAATTTTTAAACAACATTGAGCCACTTAAGGAAAATAACAAAACTGAACAAGAAAAGAGGGTTGTCAGGCAAGAATGTTTTTGATTTCGTTTGACACTGATCATAAATGAACATACTGTGGATACTTACATGTAACATAAAAATGCAATTCACATATATTTTACCTGAAGTATGTAAGGAAAGCCTATTTCTCTGGAGGGCAACCAAAACTTTGTCCTGGTGGTTGTCTTCCAGACTATCATGTGATCCATCCAAAATTTGGACCCTTATCTCAATATGAATATGTATTAAGATATTGCTGCACTAGCCAATGGTTGAAATACATATCTTTAAAGCATTAGGATGTGCCTTGATCAGTGGTCAATGTTCTTTAAAACTTTGAGAGCATGATCTTTGAGTTGGAGGGGGGGGGGGGCAAAAAAAGTTATTTTAATGTCTTTTCATGTTTAGAAAGTGCTATGCATTGCTAAGTTATTTTGGCAAATTTTAGAATAAGTTGGACAACAGTCTTCAGTTGACAAGGGAGCTGTCATTTCTTTGCACACTGCACTTTGGTTGCTACAGTAGGCATGCATATACCTGTGCCTACTGTATGTTGAGATGAAAGGAATCTGCAGTACCTCTCAGAGACTAGTGTTTGAGGATCTGTATTATGTTGCACCTATAGGTTTTTGTTTCTACCGACTTGTTTTTCAAATTTTAACAACTTTAACAGTCTGAACAAGATAGCAGAGAAGTATTCACCTTCAGAACTTGTGATCTTTATAAAGATATTTGTATAAGACTCTGAAAATAGCAACTGGGAGGGGTAATTTAAAGTAAATAGTGTGAAATACAGAAGGAGAAGAGCTTTCATTGGACTGACCTGTACATATTTAATAAAGAGATTTCACTGATCTTCATTGAGCTGGTTTATTTTTTCTGCTTTAAGAAGTTTCAGTATGGTACACAATTATTATTCGCATCATTTAATGTTACAGTGTCATTGCTTAAATTGTTCTCTATATATTTGATAATCTTTTAGCAAAGAATGCATCAGGATATTAACTACCATACTGTATAGATGCATAATCTTTCAATGCAAATATTATTGAACATCACACCACAACAACCCTACTGTACAAAGGAAGGACTGTATTTGAATCATATATCATTAGCAATAATAAAGAAACTTTTGTCTCCATTACCATTCACAAAGTATTGAGATTCTGCAGCACCACTGCTCTGGTTGTCACTAGTGACTTCAGCTGCATGGTAAAGCAAAATTTTTAAGTCTGTCTGCAACTAGAGTGGGCCTAACATAATTTTAGTCTTGAATACTTTCCAGGAATTTTTTTTTCTGTTCTTGCAGTGCACAGTTCACTGCCTACATAGGTCTTCTTCAGCAGCTCTTGGTGTGTGCTAGCTGTGTGTGAGTTCACACTAGAGTTACCCTATTTACAAATATCATGAACATACTTTTTGTAGATGGCCTCATTAAATCAGTTCTACCTTTTCTCAATTATTAGGTGTGCTAGTGCTGTGACTCACCAACACTTGTCTCAAACCAATGTGAGGAGTATAAATATTGCCCACCTAGATAAATAATGGGAACTATGTTAAATCTAGGACTAAAACAACACACCTACTACAGTACATTTTTTAATTTGCTAAAGAAGGGGATTTGTTGCACATCTGGAAAATCTTAACCTCAAGATATTCTATGTTAGACCCATATCTTGAAGACCCTTGCAGGACTCTCACCAAGCCCAGCTCCCGGGTCCTTGACCTGCGATTTCGACTCCAGACTCTTGAAACAAAATCCTGTGCTCCCCATACGCGCATGGAATTTGCTAGCAAAACGCATGTAAAATTTTGGCAAGGAGGCTTAGAAAGTTTTGTGTTGAAAAGTTCACACGCACTCATTGCCTTGAAATGTTCATTGTCGATGTCACTTCACAAAATCCATGTAGGAAATTTGCCTACCGAAGTTTCTTATCACCGCAGTTCGTATTCGACTCGACCAAAAAAACTGTCTCCAACTAGACCGATATTAAAAACGTTGCCCAGTTCTTCCATATTGCCGGTGCTACATACGTACTAGATCATCAGCCACGCTGCGGTCCATCTTAGTCAGAGTAACATCACTTGTCACTGCCAGACCAGTTTTACGCAGCAGCGTGTTGCAAATATCATGACAGAACATCTGAATAGAAATTGCAAAGAGTTACTGATTACTACAAAAAAAAAAATATGGGAACCTCAGAAATTTGATGGGACTCTTAGAAAAAAGTAGAGGGTTCAGGGTCTCTTGGGTTTGGGGCCTAATGAGAACACTGCCTTGATCTCCCTATGCTAACAGAGCTTGGTAGGCTTAATGTTGTAAATTTACACAAAAGGATTTTTTGCTTTAAATTTTATACCTGTATTACAATGGACAGCGATCAGCATCATAACCCTCCTTGAAGAACTTGTAGTACAGTATGCTAAAAGCAAGGTAGGAAGTATAATAGCATTATCGACATTTTGGGTGTTTCATGAAGGAAGTAAACTCAATCAGTTTCAGCTATGTTTCTCATCATTTTCAACTTTGTTTCATATTTCTTCCTCTGTAGCACTACGAAACCAACTGGTCTTGCTGTTGGAACTCCTGCTCAAACTTCAGCCACAACTTTAACAGGTACTCTCTAACTTTCTGGTTGCCATGGTATACAGAACTTAGCTGCTATTATCATTATTGTCCTATTTCTGTGTCATAAAGTATGACTCAATCTTAATTTGTTTTGGGGCAACATTTATTACTGTAGTGTAGTGTTTGCTGAAAGAAATTTATAAGGAAGAAGCAATAGTTGAAATAATCCCTTGATTGTTTCCTTCTTGATAAAGACATTATGATGAAGACATTAGACAATTTCACTTGACATAGATATTGCAGTCCGTAATCTTGGTATAATATGTGCAGCAGGAACTGCTATTCACCCTGAAGGGGAGCCCATGATTGCCCTTTAATTCTGACCTTTGTGATTTACTGTACAACTTCTTGTAATTTGTGCTTTTCAGTAACTTTCACTTGCAGTATCATACACAGTAGTGCATGGAAAATATAACAATTTTGTTGTATATGGAACAGGCCCTGAATTTTGAGGCATGTTGTAGCTTTTACTCACCGCCACTTCTCACAAATCAATTCACTGTGAGAATTTCCGCTTCCATCTAAAGTACTTAAAGAATAGTAACCACGCACAATAAATCTATTCAGGTTTTGAATTCCAAAATAGCACACCTACCACACTCCTAACCAGTCACATAGCCAGGATTTTGTCATGGGGAGGGTTTTGGTGTCTTGGGGGGTTGGGGTTGAGGGGAAAAGTCCAAGAATAGAGAGAAAAAACTGCCATTTTTGGTGTCTTTTGCATTGCAAGGTTGGGTCATGGGGGGTTCTAACCCCCCCACACCCTCCCAGTGGCTTCACCACTGCTCATAACTTTAATGAGGAGTGTGATTTGTGGCACACCTGGAAAGTCCAAAACTGGTGGCCTGGAGAAAGGTATGTTTGGAGGACCTCTCATTTTACTATGACATGGAGATTACACTAACAGAGAAAAAATAGTCTGAATAATACAATGATATTGTTTTGATTGTTGTAAAAAGTATAAAAGTTAATTCCAAATCAATCATATCTGAAATTCTTATCTGTAGGTCTGTTGACTGCAGGTCAAACAACAACAGCTCCATCATTTGGTGGGTTCGGTAATACAGCTTCTACGACAACATCAACCACCTCATTATTTGGTAACCAGTCCTCCTTGTCCAGTGGTGGATTACAGCTAGGTGGCTTGAAGACTGGAACCACTCAGGCATCTGGTGGTTTCAACTTTGGTTCATCTACTAACCCAACAACCACCACCCAGTCAGGATTGTCCTTTGGTGGCACCCCGTCTCTGGGTTTATCATTTGGTTCTACTAACACAGCTACTACTAGTCAGTCCGGACTATCTTTTGGAAGTTCATCCACGAGCAGTACATTCAAATTAGGGGGAACCACTACTGCATCCACAGGATTTGGTTCTCTCGGGGGTCTTGGTGGAGGCTTGAATACATCAGGTTAGTACTGTTAGTACTGTATGTCAGTGGCACACACCATGTAGGTCTGCTGCCATAAGTCCTTCCACAGTGGCAAGATAAGAGAAAACCTTTGTTCATGTTGAGTATTAAGAGTTTTCTTATTTCTGTTCACTACCTCCATACTCCATGTTTGGGCTTTTGGTGTATTGCTTTAAAACCGTCTTTGTAAAGAAATATTTGCACACATCATTGGGCTACACCTGTAGGTACATTATGAAGGAATACTCAATCATAAAGCAATAGGTACACATACTGTACAGTATATCACTTGACAACAGAGATGCCATAGGTAGAGAAGTACGGTGTATGTTGATTTTGACTTTAATAGCCTTAATCTAGCCACACACTATATGACTTTCCGCGTAGCAACTCAACTCGATCGTGGGATCTCCAACAGTCATGTAGTGTGTATGAGTTTACGACTGCGACTGGCAGTTATAGGACTGGTTTTAAAGGGCATCGAATCAGTCGGGAAGAACAAACATGTTGGTTCTTCCTGACTCTGTACAGCGACAGTCGCAAGTGACTGGAAAATCTGACCAATCAAAATTACTGATTTATATGCACACGATATAAATACGGTGAAAGTTGTGTGATTCTTGTCCAGGTGACAACTTTTGACGTAACTTTGGGTAAATATTCAGTTGAAAAGATAGATATATGGACCGAGTACGGCGAGTAGAGATAAGACAAACCCAAACCCAAAACCCAACCTATAAGATGCAATCCAAAAGGTTTAAAAGGGTATTTAAAGTTCAAAAATTCCTGCAAAGATGTCCTCTTTTTGAATGAGTAACCAAAACACTGACATTTTTCCATTTTTATAGAAATGAAGAAGGGGGTTTAACCCTCTTTCTTCTGGAAAGGGGGAAATGCCCCCACTCGTACCCCACCCCTTCTCCTTTGACAAAAACACCTGCTATTGAGCTTTTTTAAATTTTGGTGGTATTGAGGTACTATGATATACTGCTGTGCTGTAAATGTACAGTGGTAAATGTCATCAACAAAAGTTTAACATGGTATAATTTAGGATATCATTTCTCTTTTCAAAGGAGCTTCTACCACAACAGCTAGCAAAGGACTAGGAGGAGTTGCATCGACATCATCAACAACATCTACAGCAACTAGTTCTTCAGGATCATCAAGGTAATAGCTTAAAACTATTACAATCCAATAAGTGCAAGCATCAGCTTTTTTGTAGGATAACAAAAATGCTGTTTGGTGATTATTCACTGCACCTAAAACATTTTGCAAGTTTTCAAGTATGCAGAAAAACTTCTTGTTAGTAACAAAGCAAAATTTCTTTAATTTTGAATGATTACTTGATTTTGAACCTTTGTAACATTGAAATTGTTGGCAAATATGTTTTTCTAAAGTAAAAATTGTATTAATGATGTCAATATTTCGGTGGAGCCAGGCATGTTCACTTACAATAACAAAAGTCAGAGAATTAGATTACACATTCAATTGTTGGTAAAAGGAAGCTGAGGAACATGAAAATTTCTTATTGTAACTTCTTTCTTTTTCTAAGGATGTGTTGATTATATTAAAAAGCTGTCCTTTCATTAAATTAACTAAATATGGTATGCAAACTAAAACAATTCGAAATTCATAAGAGATGTGCAAAAGTCACTCATATTTTCTTTTTATAGTGACAGCAAGGTGCTTTTAGATTCCACAGTTCCAGCAGATATTTGCAACACAGTGACTGGATTTAAGTAAGTTTAGTCTTAATTACTATTATGAAAATTTATAAGGCACCCACAAATTTAAAAAATACAAATCTGTTGGGTTGTGCAATGAAAAGAATCATTTATAAAAGAATAAGAAGAGGAAAACAAAAGTAAAAGATGACACGCTTTAAAAACTGGTCTGGAAAAAAAAAGTTTTGATTTAAAGAGGCTCATTGAGTTATTATATCAATAACTTAATGAGAGTCTCAAAGGGCCACTACCACATGACAATGCATATAGCTAGCATAACAAGTCAAGTTTCAAGTCTAAAAGTCACAGAAAACGTTAAAATTTTGAATTTTCCTGTCTCCTGATTATTAATGGTTTTGTACACAATTTGAAAAAGTGTCTGGCCACGAATTTTTGAAAACCAGCTTGTACTGTTCAGGAAACACTCATAAAACAGTTATTTTTTAGGTAGGGTATGGAGATTGTCTAAGATTGACCATTTGTCATTGGTATGTGAAGAAAACTTAACAGGTTCGGAAAATTTTGTTGAATTTCATGAAACAACTCAATGAGCCGCTTTAAAAGTGCTGTTTGCTTAATGGAGGAGCCATTTCTGAGATAAAAGTAAAAACATTCGGAAGAGGACTAGACACAGGGAAACCTCTTCTACCATAAGAGGTTTTAAGCTGAGGGACAGTTCAGTGAATAGAGAAATCACTTAACAGTTGGTATTTCAAAGTATATTTCAGGGGCAAAGTGTGAGTTATTAGTCCGGCTGCTGTGTTTTGAATGCTAGCAGTGTTGTTGATAAGATTTGCAGGAAGTCCATGGAGTAGAAGTTTTGTATATTATTATACAAATAATGAATGTTTATGAGTGCGATAGCGGTGAATTATTTCTTGAGTTGAAAGATTGCCACCTTCTATTCCACGAGGCAAAGCCGAGTTGAATAGAGGGTGGCAATCTTTCAACGAAAGAAATAATTCAACGCTATTGCACGAATTAAAACATTCATTATTTGTTTTATATAACACCTAACTTTCTAAATATTCCTTGGCTAGAATTTGATTTTGCCTAACGTTAGCCTACCCCAGTCTGAGTTTTGTCCTGTCGAACGAACGCTAGTACGTACTTGCGTGTATGTATTACTCGTACGATATAAGACTGTAGTGAACTTGCGTACATCGTACTGTTTATTTTAATAAGCCCAGCCTTGGCCTAGGCCATGGTCTATATACTGTACGTAACTCTCTTCTTTTAGGCCTAGGCTAAACACCTAACATTCGAAATAGATTTTGGTCTAAATCTGATAAGAGGGCTACTTACTTGTACATTCAATCATTCTCTATCAAAAGCAGTTGTAATCCAAAGTGAAAACCTTTGGCGCGGTAACTGGATTTGTTTACGTTATGTACGTCTGCCGTCTGCAACGTACTTGCATGTAGAGCATATGCAATGCATGGTTCACAACATGATTATCAATTCGCGCAGCGACGTAGTTCAATGTGAACGTACGAACTTCCTACGTAGGTCTATGTACGGCATAGCCTACTATCAGCACTCTCAGGACTACTATTGCACGATGGGTACTACTATTGCACGATGGGGACTACTATTGCACTTTGACAGGATCGAATCGTGCGGATGGTGGGGAGCCAATGACTGGCATGTGACCATCAATCCTCCAATCAGATGAAGACAAATTAAGAAGGTGTTATATAATACTTAATATTACATACCACCAAAGCATGCAGAAGAGTTTTACATGCCTGCTAAAAATTCATCTCCCTAACTTGTTTAACCTTGAATCGCTGGGGAAAAGGACTTACTCAATTTTTATCTCAATACATAACATGTATTGAGATATTGTCACACTAGTCAGTTGCTAGTTGTAAGCTAAAATCCTATTCAGCATGGCCATGTTTAGTAGAATTTACAGTTGATTGAGCTTCCAAACAGGATGGCAGTAGCTCTCAACCTTCAAAAGTTGTGCTCTTCACCAAGAGGTTTCAGTGAGGTTATAAGAGATATTAGGTTGATGTTAGGAAAACTAGGTGGAAAAGTAGAAGTAGGAAAACTTGTTTTGTTGGAACTGGTCAGAAAATCTTTTCATATAAGACTGATCTCCATCTAGCTGGATAATTGGTTGTGCTTTGTAGTGTTAGTGTGCTTTACAAAGATCATTTTTTAGTATGAAAGTATCATTATTGATTTTTTTGTTTTGATTGGTTTAACCATTTTCAGTTTTTAGCATTTTAGCATAAAAATGTACAGTATCAGGATATTATAAATCTCTGCTATAAATATTTGAATGACAACAGTGCACCACCATAGCTTGTCCAACCTATACTGTAGACTATGTTATATGGAAACTTTGTGTCATATTTCATTTCTATGAATGATACTGTACCTGATCACCAAAAGGATGTTTGCTCTTTTTTCTTATATCATGAATGAAAAACTTAAACACATCATTCCAATGCTTCATCATTAACATTGATCATGCATAAAAGTATTGAGATTCTGCAGCTAGCTGCTCTAGTTAACTAATATAAATATCAAACTGGAAATTCAGATCAAACCATTCATCAAAATAGCAGACTTCACTTTGTCAATAGATAAATCACTGTACCAACCATACTAGAGTTTATAGTAGAAATCTTGGAAAACAAATTTGGGAACCAAAGAACTCTATCTTGGTATCATTGATCTTAAGTTTACACTTAATTAACCAATTTTGAACATTAGAAATACAATACTGCATGACATTCATGTTATAACTTTCTTCCAATTGACATTGACTATAGTTATGAAATAAGTTGTTCATTATAGATTGTTTTTTGTTTACTGTTTATTGTGGGTGAAAGTTTTCCTACAAGTTTATGACTGTTATTCCATGGCCAGGGAAATTTCTTGACATTGGTTTTACTTTGAAGGCCTGGAAAAGCCAATCGGAATTTGTGAAAAACATCACAGAAGTAACAAGCAAATAGAGTATTTTTGTAGAATTATTTCATATTTTTTAATACAAAAATTGCATGTTTTTGTCCTGGACTTCAAACCTAAGAAAATGAATGTGGTCATGATTGCTGGGTCATAGAACATACATGCCCATGACTGTTTCAGTACCATTACATGCCATATTTTAAGCTCTACATCTCTGTACAGTGCCCTACTGAATATGCGTTAGGTTAGGTTAGGTTAGGTTAGGTTAGGTTAGGTTAGGTTAGGTTAGGTTAGGTTAGGTTAGGTTAGGTTCGGTTCGGTTCGGTTCGGTTCGGTTCGGTTCGGTTCGGTTCGGTTCGGTTCAAGTCAAACTGGCCACTGTGTCCAGAATGTATTTTTGGTATTTATTTTGTATGTGAAATAACCTTTCAATAAAAAAGTTTTAAACACCAATTTTGTTCAACATTCATAAATCTCTCATTTGATAAAAAAATATTAGATATTATTTATTTCCAGCAACAAGCCTTGGCTGAAACTATTTGCAGCAGTGGGCTGTAATGTATGTATACCATACCTGTATTTGTTGATATTGGTTAAGGGCTAGCCTTGTCTCAATGCATGATATCTTTGAAAGCTAAAGATGCTTGGAACACTAATGAAACACTATGCACTATGCAATAGGTCTAATTATGCTGTACAGGACAAATGTAGAATACAAAATGGTGGTGCTATGTATAAATTCTTTTTCTTTGGAGGAAAATGTTTAGGTGATTGTCACCAAATGTTGACAATGGTATTTTTTGCCAGTGTCTCTGGTCAGTGACGATGACAAAAGTAAAAACAAGAGAAAGCATGTTTGTGAGAGGTTATGATGTTACATATACTTGCTTCATGTTCACAAGGGGTTGGGAATGTGATGACTTCATCAATTAATATCTCTCAAACAACAATTCAGTATCTTCAAATTTCTCCCAAATGTCAAGAAGGAGTATTCTTCCTTCATACCCAAACTTGATTTAAGCTTAAAGACGTGAATTTGTTAGTTAGATCAGATTTGACGATATACCAACGTGAGTATGTTATATATTTTTGATACTCGATAAAAAGTTCAGTTTAAATTTATTTTCAGGTATGGTTCAAGTTCAAGTTTGGTTTCCCTTTAGTCGCCTCATATGACAGGCAGGAAATACTGTTGGCATATTCTACAGTCCCCAGCTCACAGAGGGCATTAAAGCCGTGAAGTGAAGGTATACAATTTCATACCATAGCTTGCATTGATACCATGGTCTTTGTTTTCTTTTTACAGGGACTATGTTAAGAAGCAGAAGACATTCAAAGATGACATTGCCAGTTTCTCTGACAAACCTTTACACAGTATAAGAGAAGACACGACTGCCCTAAAACAACTCTTGGCTGTACTTGACAGTGCATTCCAAAGAAATGCAGCATCAATCCATAGATTGAAAGAGGAATCATGCCAGATTTTGAAAGATGCAGAAATAGCCCAAAGAACTAAGGAGATACCACTTGGTCTTCAGGGGGAGAATTATGCACCAGCTGAGTGAGTGAAATTAAATGATACCGGAGATTAAAGTATGGTGTTTGTTGTATAGAAAATCTTTTTTTAAATGAATTTTTGGGGCACAGAATGACAGCATGTTAAACATCAGGCAACATGGTGACCAAGTTTTCAAGAAATATTTTACTCACAGATAAAAATTCAATTATTGTTTGTCAAAAATAATGTGCTCACCCAAATTTCTATAATTTCAAATGATGCAACTTCTTTAATTCTTATAATAGGTAGTGATTTAAGGAGATACCCCCTTACTGGTCGAAATTGGTGAGACCTTTAACAGCTTGATGTGTTGGTGTATCTTAAACACAATATTCCCCTATGAAATGCACAGTTTACATGTCAAGTGTGGATTATGGTTGAAAATGTAATTAATGAGCTGTTCCCTTTAATCAACAAACACCAGCAATAGCTTCATCTCTTCAAAACATTATATGCATTAATAGAGAAATGTAAGTTGCCTTATTCCAATTTTTGAAAGTTTGGTTACGCAAATCATTTGTTAGCAGCAAATAACCTAACTTCTATCTGTGACAAACTTCTGCCTTTAAAGGAAGGCTAAAATGATGAAGTACTTTGAAGAATCTATTAATCTCATCTGTGTCAATAAGTAGTTACTCTAACAATGAGAATATTTTTTCTAAAACAAGTGACTTTAAGTGCAACATTTCCGTTCAGGAGAAGGAGGGTGGTTAAACTGTTTTTTCTTGGAGGTTTTTAGTGATCTAGGAAGGTTCCCAGTAGGGTACAACCTGTATTAGTGTTTAATCAGTGAAATAATTACAATTGGGTGACAGGTAATGCAGTACTTCTGGATAACTTCTGAAAACTTTATGTTGAATTCCCACATAATGTGGAATGACTTACTATATACATGTGACCCTCCCTGTAGGATTACAATTGAATTTAGTTACTTTCTTCATTTACGGTTTCTTTCATCAGGTATTTTCAGAGGTTGGTCATAGAATTTGAGGAGCAGTTTAAACAATATAGACAACTTATTGTGGAGCTTGAACATCAAATGTCTACTATGAACCAGCAGACATCTCACACTCCTCAAGGTAAAGTCATATCTACTCACTGAATTTGTTCATATGTTCAGGTTACTTTATGCACCAAGTTCAAGCTGGCATTGCATACTGGTCAAGGTCAAGGCCTGTCATTTTGTAAAGGTGCATTCACACCAGTGCCAAAATCTGCTGTGCTTTGTGGGAGTGCTCAAATTTTTTATCTTAGGAAAAATATAGTGATTTTGGTAAATTTTGTGGGAAAGAAACTTCCCATATTCATCCTAAGATAAAAAGTTGCATGTTCATCCCTTGAACTGTAGAACATAAACTTTGGTGCTAAAGCACCTTTACACCAGACTTGCAATTTTCACCAAGATCAATGAAGCACTATGTGCTGGTAAAGGTAAATGTACTGTTGTATCCTCACATCAGATTTTTCATGAAGACCAAATAAGCATCATAAGCATCTCATGATGAGGTATGCCATTTCCACATATCAAGGTTACTATGCAAAATCTGCATAATGTATCTTTCAGGAACATATGTGAGAACCATCTCAAGTGAAGTTGGTTTTTGGTTTCGATGAAAAGAGAAACCTATGCATTCATGATGGCGTGTGTGTGTATGTATGTGTGTGTGCATGTGTATGTGTGTGTTTGTGTGTGTGTTTGTGACACTTTGCTTGTTTACACGATATCTTGAGATGGAAAAGTCTGACAGTTCTCAAACTTGGTACACAGATACCCTTTACTGAGAGGAAGAATCCTATATATTTTGGTGAAGGTCAAAGGTCATTTGGGGTCACAGGAGGTCAAAAACCAAAATCTTTGTTTACACAATATCTCAAGATAGAAAACTTGGATTAATTTCAAACTTGATATGTAGATGCGTTATGATGTAAGAAAGAACCCTATTGATTTTGGTGGAGGTCAAAGGTCATTTGGGGTCACATGGGGTCAAACCCCGAAATCCTTGTTTACACGATATCTCATGGTAGGGAACTCAGATTAATTTGAAACTTGATTTATTGATGCGTTATGATGTTAGGAAGAACCCTATTGATTTTGGTGGAGGTCAAAGGTCATTTGGGGTCACGTGGGGTCAAACCCCGAAATCCTTATTTACACGATATCTCATGGTAGGAAACTTGGATTAATTTCAAACTTGATATGTTGATGCGTTAAGATGTAGGAAAGAACGGGATATATTTTGGTGGAGGTCAAAGGTCATTTGGGGTCACAGGGGGTCAAAAACCAAAATCTTTGTTTACACAATATCTCAAGATAGAAAACTTGGATTAATTTCAAACGTGATATGTAGATGCATTATGATGTAAGGAAGAACCCTATTGATTTTGGTGGAGGTCAAAGGTCATTTGGGGTCACGTGGGGTCAAACTCCGGAAATCCTTGTTTACACGCTATATCATGGTAGGAAACTCGGATTAATTTCAAACTTGATATGTTGATGCGTTATGATGTTAGGAAGAGCCCTATTGATTTTGGTGGAGGTCAAAGGTCATTTGGGGTCACGTGGGGTCACACCCCGAAATCCTTATTTACACGATATCTCATGGTAGGAAACTTGGATTCATTTCAAACTTGATGTGTTGATGCGTTATGATGTGAGGAAGAACTGGATATATTTTGGTGGAGGTCAAAGGTCATTTTGGGTCACGTGGGGTCAAACTCCGGAAATCCTGGTTTACACTATATCTCAAGGTAGGAAACTTTGATCCATTTCAAACTTGATATGTTGATGCGTAATGATGTAAGGAAAAACCCAAGAATTTTGGTGGAGGTCATAGGTCATTTTGGGTCACATGGGGTCCAAACCCTGAAATCCTTGTTTACATGATACATTATGATAGGAAAGTTGGATTCATTTCAGACTTGATATGTTGATGTATTATGATGTAAAGAAGAATCCTTTTTATTTATACCAAGACCTCACCCTAGACCATTAAAACCAGATACAGCTCCCCTCATGATATACCCTTCGATGATGGTATGCAAGAAGGGGAGATGGGGAAATCATCCTTCTTTCAAATTTTTACCACCCCCTTCCTTACTGGAATACCAAAGTACTGAGATGTATTGACCCCTCCCCATTAAATGAAGGCTTTCCTGGCTTGGCCACTATTAACTGAGGCTGCAGTTTATAATGAAATTGAAATGTAAAGGATGGTTTCTTATTTAATCATAGTTATTGAACCGCAGTGGTAAAATACAAAAAACATATGATCACATGCCATATCATGGAAGGTCATCATGTATTTTCATTTCTAAATTTCTCACCAGAATTATCAACTGTGATGGTGAAGTTAAATGAAACCTTTATTGCTCTGGCTGCTCAATTGCAGAGTGTACATAACTTGGTTAAGGTAAGTAATTATACTCCAAAACAGGGTTGCCCAATTTTGTATTACCCAAGATCTATTTTTCAAGCAGCTAACCTTCAGAGATATACCAGTGTCATCTTCACAATATCATAGTCACCTAAAAGATAAGGGTTGTTCTTTTTTTTTCTACACCCCTCATGGTTGACTTGGAGTAAGACTGTGGTCTACCTGCAGTCCATGATCGAAGGATGGTTGGACGCTCTGGCTCTAATGAAATAGAAATAGTTTATCAGTAAATAATTCTCAATGAAAATTCCTGTTTCCCATTTGCATCACCTACAATCTTGGACAAAACTGTTGGGACACTTTGCCATAATATTCTTGAATTTCAGTTCAAAGGCTTACATGCTTCCCCTCCCCCGCTCCCCCTTTCAATGTTGCGCTGCAAGATTGATTGTATGCCGTGAATAGGCTAACTGTGGTCAACATTGCGAAGGGGAGCGGGGGTGTCCCAAGGAGTTTTGTCCAAGATTGTATGAGATCCACGCGTATTATTTACGAGAACAAATCCAATAGATAATGCTTCATTTTTCGGGCCGACTTTTTCGGAAAAGTTATGTCGGAGACTTGTAGGTCTGAGGATTTTAGCATAAAGAGTTAATAGCGTGAAGAGTTGTTTTAATGTGTTGTTTGATTCAGTTGTATACATTTATTTAGAGTCGGTACGATAATAAAGAATAGACTGTTGCAGGTATTCTTGGGGAATTTGCATCTCGTAAGCCATGGGCAGAGGTACGGGCAGAACCCCGGGCAGAACCCCTACCAATTCCTCCTCGTAATACAGATGCAAAACCAATTAAAAAACATGTTTAAACTTGGAGGAGGCAATTTAAGAGCCAATAATTTAATATTTGAAATATGGAAAGAGACTTTTGAATATTTTTTAGGACCGGGTAATCGCCAGGATACGTTCTATTCCGACAGATACTATATATATATATATATACATATAACCAAAACAATTTCTTGGATAGAAAAATCTGACTCCTATTGCAAACTGGTGTTTAGGAGACAAGATTTTAACTGAAAGAGCGCCACGATCTACCATGGAATGTAAAAGGCACATATGAGATCCAAGCTTTTAAAATATAACGATGGTAGATCGTTAGTTAAGGCTGGTTTTTGGCATATTTTGAAGCAAATTACACCCCTGTGACTCCATTTTTCACGTTAAATGAAACTGGTCACGCATGCTTTTTTCCCTCTTTAAACCGAAGCAATTTCACTGCGTTTTGCTTCCAAATTTGCTTTCAAAATAAATGGTAGACCGTTGGGTTAAACTTATCTTTCACTGCCGGTGTCGTCAAGTTCACATGTACGGCACATTTTTTCTTGAGAAAACACGGTAAATTACGTTCAAATGAAGTAATAATAGGCAGGATACATCAGTGCCTCTGCTCTCCAAAATGCACTTATCAGGTAACACTTCACTGTTTTGAACAAACTTAAAACACATAAACACGAACATTTTTTTCAATATTCTTTTTATTTTAAGAGAGTGTAAACCAAACACAAGTCACTGTTGAGAACAGCTACATGAACGATCGGGCGCTTAAATTTATTCCCTTTTGCAAATCAACCCATCAAGACAAAATGACACTTTCTACTGTGTGACCCGAGTAGTTCTAACTACCCGAAATTCTCAGACAATCTTGGACAAAACTGTCGGGACACTTTGCCATAATATTCTTGAATTTCAGTTCAAAGGCTTACATGCTTCCCCTCCCCCGCTCCCCCTTTCAATGTTGCGCTGCAAGATTGATTGTATGCCGTGAATAGGCTAACTGTGGTCAACATTGCGAAGGGGAGCGGGGGTGTCCCAAGGAGTTTTGTCCAAGATTGTAAGTGAGCATTTTAAGTTGTTTTTGTAGAGCTGTTATCCTAAGTGGAGGAATATAAGTGTCAGACCTTAATTTTATTTGCAAATGCTATCATCAGAAAATGTAACACACATAGTCACATAATGTAAGACATGTTTAAATTACTGTAAGTTTGGTCCATAGGTATGCAAGGTTAATTTTCTATGAGGGGGCAAGAGCATTTTTTGCCAGGATAGTGTCACAATTTATCATGTTTCGCTAGAATAGACCAGCTGCTTTTGCCTGAATTGGGAGGGCCAGTGCCCCCCTGCACCCCGCCTGGTATGCCTTTGGGTTGCTCATTTTACCCATTGAATGTGTAACATCGCAAGGCATCTTACAAATTATAAAATGAGATGGTAAATCAACATAACAAAGTTCTATCAAATGCAGGAAAACATTTATGATTTATATCTGAGCAAGGCAAAATATGCCTATTTAAAAGAGAAAGAGTATACTTTAAATCAGCAACAATAGTATTCGATAAATAGGTCAGTTTAAAGTTGACTTATAATGGTTAAATTTTGCGTAGCAATCTATTGAACTGGTTTGTAGCACAGAGAAAAGTATGCCATAGTAGCAGTGTCAGTAGGTGAATTTGCTGGTTTGTAAGTTGCTAAAAGAAAATAAAATTGAAAACTGCCTCTGCCAAAGACAAGTATCAGATGCCACCGGTAAAATGCATTAAACTGTATAGTTTCATTACATCTTATAGGCTTAATTTTTTTTTTCAACTTTGGCCATCAGAATACTTGCCAACATTTTCCATTTTCTGAGCTTTAAAACCCATTAAGTCAGAATGTTCCTATTTCCTCACTTAAAGTACATAAAAATTAAAGTAATACTTAATAAAGGGGACAAAAAATTGCAAAGCAACAGCTTGGCAAAGGGTAACATCAGTCTGTAAATTTACCCAAGTGATTTCTATATACACTCTGAACATTTAGGGAGTTAAAGAAGAGTTTACCCTGGACCACAGAGCCCATCTTCCCTGGACCACTGAGCCCATCTTCCCTGGACCACTGTGCGTATCTTCCCGGGACCGCTGAGCCCATTGTGGTTTAAACTTGTGCACTCATGGCACACAGCAAATCACCTGCTACATATTCTGTTTTTGAGATGGCAGTGTTGGCAAGTATTCATTAAGAACCATTTATTTTCCTATTACAGGCTCAGAAAGAGCAGTATCTCACCTACAGACGTGTTTTCCTTAACGAGAGCAAAGATGTGTTTGCTGCAAGGAAAAAAGCTGTCATGGACCAACAGAGAATTAAATCAGCTCCTACAGGATCAAGAGCATTTGAAGGGACATCTAATGCAGCAGCACTGGCTATGGTAGCTGCCCTTGACAAGCAGCAAACAGCAGCAGGTTTGTGTTCAAATAAATATTCAAGTTTAGGGGTTGCGCAGGCCCATTTAAATCTCTGTTCATAATTGTGCAAAGAGACACAGACTCTGATTTGCTGAAAGTTGAAGAAAGAAGTTAGGATCTTGAGCCCTGTATGGGTGTGGTATCATGCTCCTAATTATGTACAGATTATTTGTTCTTGTTTTTGCACAAAGAAATAGCTAGTATTGCCTCCTTCTAAAACTGCAGATTCCAAGTTGGGAAATAAGTTGACATGCCACCTAGGATTCTGTTTTGCAATGTAAAATAGGTGAATGAGGTTGGGGGAAGGGGTTTCTTCAATGTGGCAATAATTGGGGATAATTAAGTAAAAATGTGCTCTTCTGCCATGTAATATATATCAAGTGTTGAAAAGAAGTAATTTATCCTCCCCATGGCTTTCCCCGTCCCAAACGCCTATAGCTAAAATGTTCACCATTTCATCTGTCTGTGACTCTGCCTTAACAGCTGCTGTAGGGGGTACAATGGCACCCGGTGTAGGCTTTGGTACCACAACTGGAGGAGGTTTGAACTTTGGTACTGGCACATCAGCATTTGGTTCAACTGGACTTGGAGCTAAGCCAGGGACCCTTGGTGGTGGATTTGGTGGTGGTTTTGGTACCACTGGCTCCACATTTGGTACTGGAACTGGCACTGGATTGTTTGGGAAACCTGCCACCACCTCCACTGGATCATTGGGTTTTGGTGGCAGCCTCAGTGCTGGACCTTTGGGGACTACATCAACTAGTTTTGGTGGATTTGGTACCAACACAGCTGCAGGTAATGTGAGAGGTTTATTTTCATTTCATAATAGGCAAGCTTTTAGCTAGAGTGGTTATATTAAATGGTATTTGTAATGGAAAGTATGTTTGTTTGAGTGGCATGACCATTTTGATGGATAGGGTCGGTTCCTTCTCTGGTCTAGGCAATCTGTCACTGTATACACTACCATTTGCAAGTCAGCAGGAAATTGGCAGATTCTGCCATCCAGTCCAGAAACTCACATTGAGGGACTGAAAACTAACTGGACCTTACTAGTTTTAAGAGCAGTGTCACCGCACTATCAAATCTGCCCCTTTCTGACATAAAGAAACTACCCACAACTTTTCAAAATTGATTTTATTTCATATTCCTTTTTGCCTTGAAACTTCTTGAAACTTAAATTTTCTTATACCAAACCATATTCACATTTAGTCCACTTCCTGATATCATCAGCCAAGAAAAGGAGTAACCCACATAGAAAACTTTATTCTTTTCATACAATAAGAAGAAGTGGCTTGTACTTCTCTGTGTTAGAAAGCACAAGGATTATTTTCACCGAATGGTTTCAAACATTAAAAAAACAGTGTCTTGTTCTTCCTTCTCAGAAATTTTAAAGAATATTTTTACTAATTTTTTTTTCTAACCAATAAATGCAATCCACCTGTTGTGCCATATTGTGACATCTCTGTTGACTTTAAAGTTATTTTGGTCCGTGACTCAAAATACTGAACTGTGTGCTCTTTTGGCCAGGAAGGTGCAGAAATAATCCAAGATCAAAGAAGCTACTGTATACATAATGAGATTCCTGCGTTAAGAAACTGTGAACCTGATACTGCAGTTTTTACCCAAAAAGTGCTGTAATAGAATTTTAAACTTGACTACTGTTTCACACTTTGCTTTATTGTACCTGTTTGCATCTAGACTACACACATAAATTTGAAAACCATGCGTATTGTTTGCACTAATCTAAACTACTGTCACCTGTCAGCCAGGACAACTTCAAGTAAAGGCCATTTATTAGCTCAACCAACAAAGTGTGGGTAGAGCTTATATTTACTGTAGAGAGGAAAAATGTCTTTCTCACTTTTTCAAAAGGTTTCAACCTCTGTAATTGCCAGTGGATTTTTTCTAAAATTTACTGTACAGGTGTCATATTAGTAGGGCAATGCATTTACTTCTTAGCAACATTATAAACCAAAGAAAATGGTAATTTTTGGCCATTTTGATCATTTTTTTCCTCAAGGCAAAAGTCTTCATGAAACAAGATCCCAGTGGAGGTATTGTTAGCATATAGGCCTATTTTTGTAATTGCATATGTACCCACAATGAGTTCCCAGTCAGCTAATTACTGGTAATTTTAGTATCTATTACACAGCGCTCTCCTTGCTGTCGGAGGACACTTGCATACAGTGGGGTCACTGTTCATCCATAGAGTTGGTATTTGGCTCATCACCACAAGCTTGTGTTCCTGGTCAAACGGGAATGGTAGTGTAGGGGTATGATCTTTGCTCACATAAGGCATCTTAGAATTTGGAATAAAGATATTTTCAAATGTACACAAATCAGCATTTCCTATAATGGATGGTGTAGTAAAGTTTCTTCCACTACTTCACTGCTTTCAAATTTCATGGAGTGCAGCTTGGGGGAAGGGAGAGGAGAGCTGTTGGAGGGAATTGGAAGGGAGAGAGGGGTTGAGGAAGGGGGTAGGAAAGACATCTTATATCTACTTTCCCTAAATTGCTTATGCTACTGTCCTACACAAACTATGATACACTATGACTTTAAAAGTACATTACCTGATACCAGCCCTCATGGACAGACTTATGTAAGGGGATGAACTATAGCTGTAGAGAAAATTTATCCCTGACACAGTCCAACTGCTAGGCAGGGAATAATTTATCCAGTATCACATCACAATTTGCTACACAAACAGGCCAAGTTGCTACACAAATGAAAAATTGTGCAGCAATTTTTTGTGTGCATAACCCTTGCATTTTCACAAACAATGTGTGAAAGACTTCAAAAATCTTCAAAACTGCTATGCAAAATTTGAATGCTAAATTATTCCCTGCTAGGTGAACCATTTTTACATACTGGCCAGCCCAACTGGAGTCGTCTGGGTATGTATTAGGTGTACACCATAATTTTTGTTCAAGATAAATTAAAAGCTAAACTTGTTACATCAGAAGGGTTGAGCCACAGTAGCTATGCTACTCTAGTTTCTTCATGTAACCATGGGCAGTTGACAGTTGATGTTTTCTTAATTTGTTACTGCAGTATGTCATAAAGACAAGGTTATGTTCTTCACTTGTCCATTAACTGTTCTTAATGGGCTTCTTTCCTGAAGTCTGCCCTCATTGTCAGTTGCACATTTCCATCTCATACAACCAAAAAGGTTCTGTACCGTAAGGATGGATCATGCAACTGCTTGCAACTTGTAAAAACTTCCACACTTTGCAAGATGTAAGCAAGGAGTTGCATTGCATGGAGTCCAATAGTGTGGGTGTCATGGGTGTAGCTTTACCCTTCAATGAATGTGGTTGTGGTCATTGCTTTTGTTTGGTGAAAACAAAGGAAGAGCCCAATTGCTGCTGACAAGAAAACCTAGCCACTATGCTGAGAGGATTAAGCTACTTTGTGCTTATTCACCCATGGAAGCAAACACAAAGGCATGAACAAGTGAAGTTTTCAATGGATACTAATGCTTTTCTAGTTATCATGCAGGTTTGCTGAAGAATTAGGTATTATCTGTTCAAAATCTCCTTTCTGTACTTGTCTTCATTGTGTAGTGTAGTTGAAGGCAGAAATCCTCTAATCTCCCCTTACCCCAGATACTGTTGCCATGCTAGTTGTGGATGTTTTGAAAAGAATTCCCTCTAAGGTTTCCCATGTACAGTATGGTGAAAAATGTGTATGTTATATTTAATTGAGCAGGATGAGTTTATTTCGTAATGTGGGTGAGTTTTGATGTTGAATGATATCCCATTTTCACACATTGAGCAAAGCTATACGTCGCAATTGTGAAATGTTTGGCCCAAAATAAAATCAGTGCCACCATTAAAATTTTGACACCTTGAATATGGAGATTTAACCAGCTATTTTGTTGATGGGTATACATTGTAGGACTTGCTTGCCCAAACTACTGTTGATCTAATGAGAGGGCGTGCATTGAGGTCGTAATCACTGCATTGCAGCATCCATGGCAATACTGTACCATGCTGGACAGGAATCTATGGAACTATTGTCCTCTAGAGGCAAATGGTACAGATTTTGTTTTTTATGCATCATTACTCACGGTATTTGCTCAAAGTCTTTCATCAGTTAAGAAACTTTTTGAAAAGACAAAAAATTATGAAAGCAGCAAAAGTAAAAACATTGTCACCATGCAAGAAGCAAGATATGAAAAATAAATTACTGTGGTTACTGGTTTCGGTATGACCACATCAAGGAACAGTATTGTCACTGATGCATTTATAGCACTTTGTGTCAAAGTAGATATTCGTCACCACCTCTTAAGAGCTTAAAGGCATACTCCAGTGGCTTTTCATTACAGTCTTGCAAGAATAGAAGCAGAAAAATATTCCAGACCATTCCCTCCAAACCTGTTGCAATACTGCTTTCTTAAATCAAGATATCTCACTTTAAAGATAAGTTATTTTTTGTTAAAAATACCTAGAGCTGCTTTTCAACAAAGCCAAATAAGTTATGTTATTTGGGCACATTATGGTAGAATCCTTTTGTTTTTCTTTACAATGAAATATACTGTTAATTGTCCTTGAAATTTGGTACTGTTTGACTGTTTGAATACCTTTTCCTGCATAGCTAGTATTAAACTACACCATATGTTTAGTACAGCAAACAATATTACCTGCAGCAACATCAGAGTTATAAATAAATTGAATGCAATGTTGAATTTATATGGCATGATGAATTCACAGATTTCCCATAATGCACTACATACCAAGAAAAAAGTGTATTTCTTTCAAAATTAGCATCTTCTGAACACAATATGATATTGAGATGCAGTTTTCACCTCCTGAAAGAGAAAATTTTTCTGCATATTTTGAAGTCAATGAATTTTGTCTCCCCTGAAAATGCCTTTAATCATGGCAATCATGAAGCAAGTTACGCATTTGTGTCATGTTGTACAGTAGTAGTGTTGTACAGTACAGTACAGTTCAGTGCAGTACTTTAAGACTCCTGCAACAAAATACAAATAATGAAATACATGGAAAGGAATAATTAGAAGCCAATTATGCTCGTCATTGAAAGATCTTATGTTCATTCAAAATGAAATGTTTTCGTTTTCAACTTCCCATAAATGATGAATGAAAGATGTGAAATGGTTCTGCAATTTTTCTGACTATCTTTATTCTCTCTCTCCTTTCTAAACATTTGTAGGATCAATTGTCACAGGGTTTAACTGGAGTTAATGAAACCTTTATTTTGGTAATACAGTGAGCATAGTTTCATTGTCTTGCATAACAATTGACTGTCATGTTTGCATTGCCTAGATCAAATTCATGTTCTTATAACCTTGTATTTACCTTAATGGATTTAATAAAGGTTAGGTTTCCTTGTTGTGGTATGATGTCACACCAGCAACATTAAGCAATGGTTCCTTGTGTAATATATAAGAGGTATTTTGGGCTAAATTATAAGATAAGACTTTTTTCATATGTTACTTTATTAGATGAGGTTTAACAGCTTAGTTTCTAAGCAGTTAGTTTAAGTCATGAAGGCCACAGCCTGCTTTCCAGTTGTGGTTAAGTGGCTTGCTTTCCTGCTCTGTTGCTTATGCTTCAAACCATAATCACAATGACAGTAGATTTCATGCTTAAAATCTTTCATATGATCCGGCTAGGAGTCAAACGCCAGACCTCCCAGCTGCAAGTCAGATCCTCTAATCACTTGACCATGCAGTTCTAGGGCACATCTTCTTGTAGGACTTCTCAATTAGCTGCACTAACAATGAAGAGAAAGTTAGTTACAGTACTTATTTTGAAGCAACACCTAAATATCACAATTAACTTCTCATTTCTCTTCAAAATATCTTTCATGATATTTTATAAACTTCATTATTGCATATCCAATTTGAACCAAGCAGTTATTTCTAGTAAATTTGGCATTTGAAGAGAAAAATTGTTGTCACATGACTCATAACAGCCAATCATGCAACAGCATAGCCTGCTACACTATAATTCAAGTTGGGGTGACTGCTCTTGCCCTTTAAGGTGCTGATTAAGCCCTCTCATGTTCATAACATTGAAAATATATAGCAGTGACCAGATATATATATATACGTACATATATATATGAGTTATGGAGGTTTTGGGGAATCGTGAAAAATCTTGTTAGATGTTTGTTTTTTGAGGAAGAGTGGAATAACTGAAGAGTAGGGTAGAGTAGAATTCATTCAAATTTGTAACAGATGGAGGGCGTGCTGAGTTGAATCTTGAAATTTATCAAATTTTAAACTTGGTTAAAAAAATCCTGATCTGACATATTTTCAAATTATTCAAAACTGTCACAAGCCAGGATGCAAACAGATTCAAAATTTAAAAAAAAAAACGCTACACCTTTTGATGTTTAACTTTTGTTACACTTTTAGAGGTTACACTTGACTAGTTATGCTAATAAGCACAGATACTTCTTATGTGACATCATGGGAGCTTCTTATGTGGCATGTTTTAGCTATGTTTTTGTTGGCAACTACAGTAAGTTTTTACAGACTTTCCCTCTGACATGGCAGTTGCTAACCCCTACTTGTGATGTCAATGAGAACTTTTTGTCTACAGTAATACCTTTCAGAGTGCTCTCACTACTGTCACAAGTCTCACTTCTTTTGCCAAGAAAGAACTTGTGTAGTGTGTACAGCTACTGTAGCTGAGAAGCAACTAATGACCCATGTGATATGACATGTTTTTCTGCTTGGAGTTAGTTTAGTTAGATAGAGTTTTACGGCCCTGTTTTCAACCAATCGGTTGGCCACAGCCTTTTTTCCAGTTGTGGCTCACTGGCTTGTTTTCCCCACTCCATTGCTTATGGAGAGCATCATGCACAACCGCAGAAGTTTCCATTTTTAGAGTCTTTGCTATGACTCTTTTCTGCCTGGAAGTGGGTGTGGCTACCCAAAAGTGATGTCATGGGAAAGCATTCTGTACGTCATTGTTGGTTTCAAAATGCTTTTGTACATCCTTAAGCATAAGCTACCTCTTTGCAGTCAGGGCAATGTTTGTTTACACAATTCATCATGCTCCAGTGGCTGCACAACCAGCTTACATGTGTCCAAAAAGATAAGCCTATTGTCCTGGTCTGCTGAGGCAGCTCTGGTTGCAAACTTGGCTTGCACTGATTAAACAGTCTCTGCCTTTATGAATAAGGTTTTCAATGGGACTCTTTGTTTACATAGTGCTGGACATGGCAGCTACTATTGACAGAAAGCTGATAATAGGAAGTAGGGTTGACCTTGCTGTAACATCACTTTTTGAACAAAAAGTGGGGTGTCAGGTATAAATTGTATAGAGGCAACCTTATGCCTAAAGCCCGGTACACACCGCCACGACTACCTACGACGCGACAAGACTTCACCTGTCGTAGACAATCTGCATAAATCGTAGACATTCTGGCGCCTTCCTAAACCCACGAAAATACCATGTCACACCGCTCCGACACTAATCGATGGAGCAACGCTGCATGTGGCGCGCCATCAATCAGGCTATTCCAGGTTTGAGATTTAGGCCCTACAATAAATTTGAAATGGTTCAGTTTTGGTTTCGATGAAAAGAGAAACCTATGCATTCATGATGGCGTATGTGTGTATGTATGTGTGTATGTGCGTGTGTATGTGTGTGTGTTTGTGACACTTTGCTTGTTTACACGATATCTTGAGAAGGGAAGATCTGACAGTTCTCAAACTTGGTACACAGATACCCCATACTGAGAGGAAGAACCCTATTTATTTTGGTTGAGGTCAAAGGTCATCTGGGGTCACAGGGGGTCAAAAACCAAAATCCTTGTTTACACAATATCTCAAGACAGGAAACTTGGATTAATTTCAAACTTGATCTGTTGATGCGTTATGATGAGAGGAAGAAACCTATTGATTTTGGTGGAGGTCAAAGGTCATTTGGGGTCACCTGGGGTCAAACCCCCAAATCCTTGTTTACACGATATCGCATGGTAGAAAACTTGGATTAATTTAAAACTTGATATGATGATGCGTTAGGATGTCAGGAAGAACCCTATTGATTTTGGTGGAGGTCAAAGGTCATTTGGGGTCACATGGGGTCAAACCTTGAAATCCTTGTTTACATGATATCTCATGGTAGGAAACCTGGATCAATTTCATACTTGATATGTAGATGCCTTATGATGTAAGGAAGAACCCAATTGATTTTGGTGGAGGTCAAAGGTCATTTGGGGTCACGTGGGGTCAAACCCTGAAATCCTTGTTTACACGATATCTCATGGTAGAAAACTTGGATTAATTTCAAAGTTGATATGTTGATGCGTTAGGATGTCAGGAAGAACCGTAGTGATTTTGGTGGAGGTCAAAGGTCATTTGGGGTCACCTGGGGTCAAACCCCAAAATCCTTGTTTACACGATATCTCATGGTAGAAAACTTGGATTAATTTCAAACTTGATATGATGATGCGTTAGGATGTCAGGAAGAACCCTATTGATTTTGGTGGAGGTCAAAGGTCATTTGGGGTCACATGGGGTCAAACCCTGAAATCCTTGTTTACACGATATCTCATGGTAGGAAACTTGGATCAATTTTATACTTGATATGTTGATGCCTTATGATGTAAGGAAGAACCCAATTGATTTTGGTGGAGGTCAAAGGTCATTTGGGGTCACGTGGGGTCAAACCCTGAAATCCTTGTTTACACGATATCTCATGGTAGAAAACTTGGATTAATTTCAAACGTGATATGTTGATGCGTTAGGATGTCAGGAAGAACCCTAGTGATTTTGGTGGAGGTCAAAGGTCATTTGGGGTCACATGGGGTCAAACCCTGAAATCCTTGTTTTACACGATATCTCATGGTAGAAAACTTGGATCAATTTCATGCTTGATATGTTGATGCGTTATGATGGGAGGAAGAACCCTATTGATTTTGGTGGAGGTCAAAGGTCATTTGGGGTCATGTGGGGTCAAACCCCGAAATCCTTGTTTACACGATATCGCATGGTAGAAAACTTGGATTAATTTCAAACTTGATATGTTGATGCGTTATGATGTAAGAAAGAACCCTATTGATTTTGGTGGAGGTCAAAGGTCATTTGGGGTCACATGGGGTCAAACCCTGAAATCCTTGTTTACATGATATCTCATGGTAGAAAACTTGGATTAATTTCATACTTGATATGTTGATGCGTTATGATGTAAGATAGAACCCGATGTATTTTCGTGGAGGTCAAAGGTCATTTGGGGTCACATGGGGTCAAAACCTGAAATCCTTGTTTACGTGATACATTATGGTGGGAAACTTGGATTCATTTCAATCTTGATAGGCTGATGCGTTATGATGTAAGAAAGAACCCAATTTATTTTCGTGAAGGTCAAAGGTCATTTGGGGTCACATGGGGTCAAAACCTGAAATCCTTGTTTACATGATACATTATGGTAGGAAACTTGGATTCATTTTAATCTTGATAGACTGATGCGTTATGATGTAAGAAAGAACTCGATTTATTTTCGTGGAGGTCAAAGGTTATTTGGGGTCACATGGGGTCACACCCCGAAATCCTGGTTTACACTATATCTCAAGGTAGGAATCTTTGATTCATTTCAAACTTGATATGGTGATGCGTTATGATGTAAGAAATAACCCAATAAATTTTGGTGGAGGTCAAAGGTCATTTGGGGTCACATGGGGTCAAACTCCGAACTTCTTGTTTACACTATATCTCAAGGTAAGAAGCTTGGATTGATTTCAAACTTGATATGTTGATGCGTTATGATGGGAGGAAGAACCCTATTGATTTTGGTAGAGGTCAAAGGTCATTTGGGGTCATAGGGGTCAAACTCAGAAAAACTTGTTTTGGATAGCTCAAGGTATGAAAGGTGGATGGATTTCAAAATTAGTATGTAAATGAATTATGGTGAGAAGATGGTCTGTATAAGGTTATTTTTTGTGGAGGTGAAAGGACATCTGGGGTCATGATCGGTCAAACTTTGAAAAACTTGTCAAAATGGGATATCTCAAGGTAGGAAACTTGGATGGATTTCCCAATTAGTATGTGGATGTGTTATGGTGAGTTGAAAGCACTGTACCTGTTGTTTTGGTGGAGGTCAATGGTCATCTGGTATCACCTGGCATCAAACTCTGAAAACCTTGTTTGCAGAATATCTTAAGGCACAGTATGAAAGAAAAACCAGTCACTTACAGGTGAAGACAAAGGCTATTTTGGGTCACCAGTTGTTACAAGAAATGTAGCATTTTATTGAAAAGAGCATGTATGTATCATCGAAACCTCAATGCATTTTTGCATTCTGGTTTGGCCTCTGGGTCGCAATTAAGAAATTATTGGCGTGTACAGGCTCTAAAGTAGGCCTTTTACACTGTCCAAAGTTTGCGTATCGTTTCCTTTAAAAGATTGAACTCGGTATATGAATTAGTAAGTTAGATGGGCTTTAACGGCTCAGTTTCTAACCTGGCCACGGCCTTTTTTCCAGTTGTGGCTCATTGGCTTGCTTCTCTTAAGGGCTGTGATTTCCCTGGGACGTAGGCTGGAGGGGGGGGTGCGTGCGGACGCACCTCCCCGCACCAGCTGGAGTTCCGCTCAAAATGAGGCAAAAGAATTCTTCAAAAAACATAAGGCGAAAAAAGAAGCTCAAGAAGACTACGGTGCTACTCCCTGACCAGGGAGGTGTTAGGACCTCTAACACCTCCCTGCTCTGACCGCCGTCTCCACCCAGCACGCTTGTGCCTACATGCAAGAGGATGAATACAAGTCGGCTATTGCAGATTTATCTGCCAGCCTTCGTAGGCGAACGAATGTCTTACAAAGGTATTAACACTTGTTATTTTGAAAATAAATATAGAAAGAAAAATATTCCCCTTAAAAAGGAAGTAATTTCTAATTGGCTCAGTATTCTAGGCCTACGTAAATGCTTGAACATGAACGCACAATGACTGGTTTGAAGTTAATGGACTTGTTCCATCTTTTTCTGTGCAAAGTATCTTCAAGTGACGCACTTTTATAAGTGCGTTCGTTTTCCGAGCACGCAGAAGTTTGCATCAACTAAAATCCTGATAATACACTGAGAAATGTCTTCTTCGCGTATGTAATGCGTTGTAAAAGCGTACGCACACTGACCTCTTTGAACGATGGATTTTTTTTTTTTTTTTTGCTAATGCGGCTTTAGTTTTTACACGAATCGCCGGTTAGACTGGTCAATGCTAGGTCTCATCTACACTTCCACCCCGATATTTTCGTCTCTATGAGGAATCAATTTCAGCAACAGTGTAAGTAAACGTGTGAAATATATGCTTATAATATCTTTGGGGTTTACCCCGTCTTCGAACCTCCAGTTTGTAGGTCTATCACATGGCGTTAGTCTACTCTGACTGATTTAGCGCAAAATTCATCGCCCCACTATTCAAAATAAGTGTTCGTATGTCTTTCGCCTCCAACACGCTTACGTTTTGTACACTTGTTAAAATGAAGAAAAAAGATGGTCCCTACACGAATAGCTCCTTATTCTCGAGTCATTTCGTTCATTATCCTGCTGTACAGCACAACCATTGTGGGCAATTCATCAACGCAAAATCACAGTCTGCTTAGCAGGCATACATTGCAAACATGCAGTTGGCTTCGCGCTGAACAGACCATGGGTGAATGCTGCGCTCTGATTGGACAAACCGCATGAGGCCTGTTTGTCGCGTCGAAGACGAGTTCACACCAACACAACGAGTACCGCCTAGACCCGACTACGATTGAACATGTTTAATCTTGCCGACGGCATACGACCCGACGGAATCGTAGTCGTGGGAGTGTTCACACCGCCCATACCCCAGCCGACGCGTTGGGTGGTCGCCGTCGTGTCTTGGGTCGTCGTGGCGGTGTGAACCGGGCTTAATGTTATCACAGTCAGCATTCATTACTCATTACTCATGATGTTATCAGTGAATGTGAGGATGACAAAGGATTCAATATCAGGAACCATTTCCAACATATATGAGCTGTGTGTGACATCATAACATTGACATCAATTATCAAAGGCAGTATGTATCATCTTTGAGAACATATTACAGAGGAGCTTGACGATCCGTGTAACAACTTTATCATGTGTGGCACAAATTGTAACTTTCAACTTATTTGCCCCAGATTTTGGGTGTTCAATAAACTTTTCCAGATACAGTTTCACAATTTTGTAGGGTATAGTTAATCCCTCATTTTGATAAGCATAATAATGATGGTATTTCAGTGGTTTCACAACATCCAACAGGGCTGCACAACAAAGCCATTGACATCGTCTTTTTGCTAGGTCTTTGTGTATAAATCTCATCTGATTGTGAGATGAATCAGTGGTTTGGGATAAATTAATATTGAACAAATCAATGCTTCACTTGTTCCCTGCATGTTTTGCTTTGAGTTATGTAATGGACCAATCTACATGCACATATGTGTTGTTTTAAAGCATAAATCAGTTTAGCAGTATTGTGTTGTTTTGAACATTTGACCCAATGGTACTTGTACGTGAATCTAGCAGAGTGAACCAAAATATTGTTTGGTATTGTTACTTGTAACTAGTTACCTAAAGCAACATACATTTTTGTCATACTGTTTTGGTTGTGGGGACTTAAAGAAGGATACCCCTGCATTGCTTTTTATACTCCTTTAAAGTTGTGTTTGGAATGACTGAATTTCTTGAGAGAATCGCTGAGTGGCTATTGTACTGTATCTGAGCCTTGTTTCATAAAAAGTTATCATATCATTGATCTCAAGGTTTTATCTCGTTGCAGTCTTCTCCTTAAAATTATATGTATGATAGATCTCTAAAACAGCCCTGATCATGTGATCTCTTGCATGCATGCATGTGGAACTTTTAGTGAGAATAGTTAAAGCATGTCTTTAAAGTTGAAAAGATGTGTTCCTGTATGATGTAATCAGCAGTTGGATCATATGACAAAGAGAGTGGCTTACTGTACCCAGAATTTTTCTCAAAAATGTCCGTGCAAAGTGTTGTGCAGTTGTATCTCATCCTGTTTTAAAGTACTAGGCCTATGTTAGTGGATCAGGTACCCTAGGATTTACAGAGAATGTTGAAAATTTTGCAACCATTAGAAAGCAAGAAATGGCATTTCTCAGGCTTGTAAATTCTGTAATCTATACACAGCAATTATTTTGAGCTGTCCTTTGCAAAAAGTGTTCACTTAAAGAATAAATTGCAGAATTACAAAATGTTCCACTACCTTTTAGGATGGGGGGGGGGGTATTTCAGGCACTGCATATACTTGGGTTGCACCTGCCTTAGTAATGTGACAATCAAAAGCATCCCAGAACATTTTCACAAATTTCACCTGCACAATATTGTTAAATTTGGTCCAAAGTATTAGGCAAGACTGTGAAGTCGGGGGGGCGTAAATTTTTTTTTATAAGCAACCAAAATGTTTCCGAAAATTTTCTAATGTTTTGTGGCAAATTTTATAGAATTTGGGACACTTATAAATTTTGCAGGTTAGTTGAGAGAATGGGCAGATTTTTAAAGATGCATTAGTCTTCAAAAATATTTTTAGGTTGGAAATTTGAGAAGTGTGATTTCTAGCCATCTGGCATGTGATTTTGTGAAAGAAAAGTCTCTTAGATACTCTTTACCACCACATGGTGGCAACCTGCTTTGTTAAAAAAGTTAGCAGTATTGAGAACTTTGGACTACAGTAGCTTACATTCCCACATACTACATACTGTGTATAGGCTGTGGAGGAAAAGGGGATGCCGACCCCTGGTCCAATTTTTACAAATTGGCTATCCTTTTCTACAATCTGGTGATACAAATAAGATGCAAGATATAGATATAAGATATAAGAATCTTTATTGACCATAAAATGAACTTGGTGCCATTTCATCTCATCAAATAAAAAACATCAGAGAAACACAGAAAACCTGCTAAAGTTACAGAACGCTACCTACTTATGCAACCTATGTAAGAAAAAGTATTTAAATAGGCCTTTTTAGTGTAATTTTGAAACTAGATTAAAAAAATTATCATCTGTGGTACAAAGGGGCATGACCCAATGCCATTGAGTGCAAGATTCTTCACAGTTAAAAGGACTACATCTCTATTAAAGGTTATCTATTCTGATATAAGTGTTCTTAGAGTGTTGGCTACTTGATCCTTTTTTGCTTTGGTCAAAGAGTTTTAGACTCGGTATTCTGTAACTTGTATTGTTGGGTCCCTTTTGTTGTTCAAAGTTGTACATGGACTTCTTCAAAGATAATCTGATGAAGTTGTAAAATAAGTGTTGTTAATAATTTTACAGAGGGTGTGTTTGCATGCATTATACAGAAATGTTGTGACAGAGTTCTTTGCATGGAAATCTTGACCAGTTAGAGATAAAGTACTTTATGCAGTTGTAAAATTTGGACAACATAAATTTAATGTTTCGAACCCTGGTTACTTGTGCACTGCCCTGCAAACATTTCAATCCTCAGAATATATTTTGGCATATTCACAAGACCATTGGCATACAAATATGTGCTCAGTAGCTCAGAATGTTTGGCAGGTCAATTGCAGAGATTGGATGAAGTTCCTGTGACATTGTGCAATTAATTCTACTGTAGCTGTGACAAAACTTGCTTGCCTGAAATTTGTAACATTTTGAGGTGTTTTGAAAATTCTGTGATCGTAGCAGACAATGTGGTTAAAAGATTTCATTGTTATCAGTGACTTAATATGTACTGTGTCTTGGGTAAATATGAACTGTGAATTAAGTGTTAGGGCCCCAGCATGCAGGGGGTAGGGGATTAGGTGGAAGCCACCCTGAGATTTCCAAATCATACTGTCAAATCGTCTGTGTTTGTGGAAGCTATGCAGTACTGGTAAAGATGCTATATTTATGTGTAACTTAGTTTGGCACACTGATAGTATGTTGTTGCAAAGTGAATGGAACAAATTAAGAAATCAGAGAACAGTTGTTGACCACCCAGTTGTGTTGTGGTTTTAATTGCAAATCGGTTGCTCTTAGCGATGTTTAAATACATGGAATTCTAAATCCACAGTACTGATGTGAAGCAGCCTTGATTTTTAGGTTTTCAGAGGCTGCTGCAAATCCCACTTCCTAGGAAGAAATACAGGAGTGTGCTAGTTGTGCTGTTTTGCCTTACTAGATGTATGTGAGTTCCCATAATTTATTCTGGTGAGAAAATATAATCACATTCGTCACAGTCATTTGAAGCAAGTGGTCATGTGTGTTAGCACTCACATGCCTCAAAATTTAAGGCCTCCAGGAGAATTGAAGGAAGGAGTGGTAAAGGAAAGGTTGAAGCCTACCAAGATCAAGACCAGGTTTACAAATTTTTCATAAAGTCCATCTTTCAGTATTAAATTCAGTACATTGCAATGGTGTTGCAATTAAGTTCTGATACCTCCAGGCATTTTCATTGCCATTTTTTTTTTGGTTTTTTGTGTAATAGGATAAAGTGCTGTTAAATTTGTTTTGTTTATACAGAAATCATTTGCCGCAATTTTTTCATTCATGGAATAGGTGGATAGGTGGTTTCTGACACTTTTTGCACTTTATTGGATAGAAAAATTTTCTCTAATCATTGCCATGATTTCTTTTTATCTTAAAAGGCACTTCATTTGGTACCACCACAACTGGGAAACCCCTGCAGTTGCAGAAGCCTCCTAGTAAGTTTCGTAAGGGAGCAAGGTAAAAGGCAGAAGTGAATGGAACTTTGTAGTGAAATAATGTCAACATAGTGAAAGATATTTGTCACAACACTGGAATGAAACCCACCAGGCCATGCTATGCATGATATGTCATAGAGCTAGAAAAGGAGGATTTATGGGTTTTAGGGAGGGGACAGGATTTATGAAAAACATAAGATGTGGGGCGGGTGATTTTGAGAATGGGAGGAGCAAGAGAGATTCTTATGCAACAGTACTTGAAGGGTTTATGATTCTTTTCTAAAACTATAGCATTACTATTATCTATGTTAAAGAAATGTGCTAATTGCATTTCGTAAGGTACCCTCCAAACCTATTTACCCACCACCCCCAGACAGCAGTTTGGAAGATGGACGGGGGAGGAGGAGGGATAACGTAGGTATTATGTAGGGATTTTTGCAGAGAGCTTGTGACTGTAAGATCAAGCAGGCCAGTCAGAGGGAAGAAGAGAGATTTTAGAAAGCATTTCAGGTCTGTGACTGGCACAGCTGACATAACTGTATTTTCCAGCAAGCACAAGAAATTTCCCACAAATCTTCCATGATTCCCTGTTCAAAAGTAAGTCAAATTTCCCTAGGCTTCCAGTTTATAATATTTCCTTGCAAGTAATTTCTCAAATTCCTGTTTTTCATTCTCTGATGGTGACAGCTTCCACCCACCATGCAACCATTCAGCAAGCTGATATAGTTTGTAACTAAACATATTGAGGCCACATGGAAGTTTTTGAGCTGTAGTAGATGTCAAATTTAAATTGCTGGTGTTAACACAGAAAGTAGTCTTAATTGTTAAACCAATTTCTGTTGACACATAATGACAGGTTATTTAAACTAAAGCAGTGTTTGAGGTTTCTTTTCAAAAAATAAGTTTCTCACAGACAGAAACCCAGTTATTTGTTGCTTCATTTACCCAGAATTTAAAAATAGGAATGACTCTTCTTCTATGACTCTGCTAGTGCATAACATTTTTAGAAGATTAAGCCATGTTCACACTACAAAGAATTTAGATCAGATTCTGATCCAATTTGTTTGAATTTTTGCTGAAATCCTCTTTTTCTCTGGTCAGAAGTAGCCAAAAATTTGCAACCTACCATAAATATTTGATTTCTATTACAGAACTGAAAAATGAAATGTTCACAGAATCAGTGGCATAGCTAGAGGGGTGGTTTGGGGGGTTGAAGCCCTCCCCCCCCATGACCCAGCCTGAAATGCGAAAAACACCTAAAATAGCAGTTTTTACTCTCTCCCCTTAAACTTTTCTTTCATGTCGTGTTCCAAGCCCCAAAACCCTAATCAAACCCAACCTTTTTGTCCCAAGGTGAAAAATTTCAAGACAAATTTAGGTAAGGGTAAGTGCGACACTTGACCAGGTGCCCTTCAAAATTGTGTTTGTGGGGTAGAATATTCTATACATGTAGGTTGATCCCAGAAGAAGCCATTTTGTAGGCTTACTTGTACATGAGGAAATTTATGGATTTGATTAAAATTAATGGGAAGAGATGAAGTGACTACTACAACCTTTGGCCTCCTTTTGTTGATTGTCCTAATGAATGGGGATTTAAGTCAAAAGGAGGCCACCATTAGGTTTTACCAAAAACCCAAGGGTATCTGGTCCTGAGAAATTTTAAGCATGCTGAGAAAGCAGGAAAAGTAATTGCGTTAGGTAAATATACCATGTTACTGTGATCAGCATGGTGTGAAAACTCCTTGCCCCTGAGTAGTGGGAAAGTATGGTCTTAAAAGATTCATTATAGCAATGTGTCTGTGCTGCATTTGTCACTTCATGGGATCATTAGGATCACAAGAAATTGAATAAGTTCAAACAAATCTAAACCTTTGTTTCTTTCGTATTTTTCCATATAGGAGCATTTTTTCATTGCACTATTAAGCAGAGTTGTAACGAGTCACCCAATTTTGCGGTCAAGTCAAGTCATTTGCTACTTTTAGTGTGACTCGAGTCAAGTTAATGACTTGAGTCTCTGTACTATTTCTATGAGGTAAATTATGATGCAATTCCTTAAGCCATTTTCCCCCTAGAGATTTGTGATTCATTACAACTCTGCCATTAAGTCATGTAATTTTCTAGAATTTCATTGAAGCCAGACAATAACTATGACCTATTTACACAGTTCAACTTTTAAAGTCAATGCCGTTGATAATGCAAGACAGGAATAAACAAGCAAAACAAGATAAAATGTTAGTTTCTTTTCTATGTTTGACTTCACACAGGGGAGAAACTTCATGTAAGGTTATCTGAAGGTGAGATGAATAGACAACTAAACAGAGATGAATAGGCTGAATAGCCTGAATTGAATAGGATGAATAAGGTGTCCATTCACTTCAGTTTCAAGTGAGCTTACAGCATTATACAAGCATATGTGTCAATGATGAGTTTACTTATGTGTAAAGTCATATCAGCTCTATGGCATAGAGACATTCAGCAAAATTAAAACATATCCTGAAGGAGTTCTTCCCAAGCTATGGCCTCATATTAAGGACAATTTTTAACTGAACAATCTCACAACCCTCATACTATTTAGATAATTGGTCTGTCATGTAGGGCTTCACACTGAAAAGAACAGCAACTGCACATGACTTTGGCCCCCAAAAATCAGAAGTTTGAAGAAGCAACAGGTATTCATCTGTAGTTATTCAATATTCACCTTCACTTTGCTTAGTACAAAACACCCCTTTTTGCTCACTTGGCACATGCAATTAAAAAGTTAACTCCATTTAAATTCCAATTATTCATTATGGCTGTTATTGTTTTATAAATGTGAAACTGAATACCAAATAGTGCTAAAAGTTATTTTAAAATCTCTCGTTTTTTTCCTATTAATATGCCCATAATTTGTTATATTTAACAAAATATTCTTCAGTAAAATCCCATGAAAGTAAAAATTTTGATCCAATAAATAATTATTTTAAAGATATCTAAACATACACAGAGTCTGTAACACATTCCACAAAAGCAATGGAGTAGGGAAAACAAGCCAGTGAGCCACAACTGGGAAAAAGGATGCGGCCAGCTCGACTTAACCAATACAGTAGGTTGGTAACTGGGCTGTAAAACCCTATCTAACTAAACTCTAACACATTCATTGTCAAGTCTTTCACTGTTAGTCAACAATGACAACAATTATACAAAATATCTTCAATTCTCCTTATATTACAGGAAAGAAAACGATTTCATTTTTTAGGCATTTGAGTCCTTTATTTCAGCATGTAAATGTAACCCACAACAATTGTATGAACTACATCATTTTCATATTAATCTGTCAGTTTGTGATACATTCTGCCCATCTTGTATTTTTAAATGAATTAATACTGTGATTACTGACATTAAAGGGCCAATCCTCTCATCACAAACTACACTTCTTGTATGGGGTAACAGAAACTCAATTGGATTCATTGAATCCAGCTGTTTTCTTTTCCACTGACCATTTCCCAAAAGAGGTATTACAAGACATCATGGTATTGAGAATTTGGTATGTGTCATTTTTTTCCACAGTAAAATACCATTGACAAAAACAATGTGCACTGCCATTTTGTAAAGGGTTGATAATGGCAGATACAGACTAAATTTACCAGAATGTAATATAAAACAAAGAGGAGAAAAGCCAGAGAGCCAAAACTGGAAAAAAGGTCATGACCAGTGTGTGACTAAAACCTAATTGGTTAGAACCTGGGCTAAAAAGCACCATCTAACTAAGTAGACTAACAAAATGATATCATCAGCAAGTCTTTTCCATGTGCTCACCCCAAACAGTGCCAATTCTCCTAACCTTCTTGCTTAAGCCCCTCCCAAAATTTGTCTGGAATTTGCCCTCATCCAGATACAATCTCATTTTATATTGCTTCAGGGTGAGTATAGAAAAGCTCAATGTGGATAATCAAAACGCTCTCAGTGCAGTTCATGCTGTGTAATAAAAGCATTGGTACTCTGCATTGTTTGAATTAGCAGTCGATCAGAAAGCTGAGCCAATTGAGAGTTTCTGTTACCCTATACAAGAAGAGTAGTTTGGAGTGATAGGATTGGCCCTTTAATAAGGAAAACATACATAGTGAAGGACTTTGAATGAAAGGAAGTTACACACATAAATACATTTTTTAATAGTACCATATCTTGGAGACATGTGTGAAAATAGCCCATACCACTATAAACAATTTATATTTCAGGAATTGCAGTCTTTCAATCTATCCTTCAGTAGATCATATCAACATTTTTCAATGTATACCCAGCACAGAATGAAAAACTGATGTCACTCTGGGCACCATGCCAATTGTGAACTTTGATTGACCCAATTTTGAAAAATGTAAACACAATAATTATGTCAGTGCTCAAGTAGAGTAATATTTCAAATACTTGTACTAAAAAAATGTTCATCTGAAGTACAATTTGAACATGAAGGCTTCCAAAATTATTAAAAATATACTGATTTGATCAAATGGTGTAGTACACCTTTCATTTACTGCAGTATGGCTACAGTATCTTGATGTTTTTTTGCCAAGACAGAAGCGATTCACCAATATTTGCAAAATAAGACAACACAGTTAATTCATATCAACATTATATATATAAGCAGCATTTACAAACAGCTGCATGTAACTGATCTAATCAGGGATTATGCCAGAAACTCAAAAAAGGAAGGATTTACTACTTCCAAACACCAAGTCTTAACTGATGATACCCTTGGCAATTTGTACAAGTGGGTTGAGAGGGGGTCCAGGTCACAAGAGCTTGGTTCAAGGTCCTTGTAAGGTGCAATATGAAAGGTTTTAAAGGCTATGTATTAATGTTAGTCCAAATATTGCTTCAAAAGAATTATCCTCTCTTTAAATAAGAAATCAAGATGCTGACATATTTATTTCTATGGGAATAAAAGAGGGACTTTAATGTCCTTCTGGAGTGGGGGGATAAATCCCCTTGACAGAAACCTTGATAATGGTGGTTAAATATACACTGCCAATGACATGAAAACATTTTCTTGCCATTAGACCAGAGAGCTACATGTGCAATATAGTACAAATGTACAGATTCTGCCAGAAATTGAGTGTGGACAAAATAATACTTCTCCAACAGCAAAAGTAATGAGACAAGAAAAAAAGTTTATTGAACAAACCTACACTGTACACTATTTTATACATATGTGTAAGGAAACTTTTTTTTTTTAGTTTATCACTTTACGAATAAAAATATGACATTAAGTAACTATAAATCATTAAATTCAAATACAACATGACATTTTATATCCCTCCAAGTTCCTTTGAAAGTCCAAAATAATATATAACTATTAATATGTGACCATTTATTTAATGAAATATGTGTTGCTCATGTATATAAATGAAGTAAATTAAACAAAGCTTGATACACCTCCAACATTAGGTTCTATGTTATTGTTCTATATTACTCAGTAATCACAAGCTCTTCACATGAAATTGAACACAATCATAGGACCAAAGTTTTTATTGTAATTTAATACTTAAAATTAAGTCTCAAAGTTTTAGCTTGAGGAAATGAACTTAAGTAGTCCCATTTTCAGAGGACATTCCTGAACTGAGCTGTAAAATGTTAAAGTTTATTCACACAATTTAAAATAGTACATTGTGCAACAATTTGTGATGTCATTCTTGTACAACTAAAAATTACAGTCTTTGTATTTTTTTCATCTTTACAAAAGCTTTTGTTCATTGTGCTACAATGTACCATTGTAATGGGTGACATGACTACACAAGCCCATAATTATGTAATTATTGTTAAGTTTTAAAGGACACAAAGCAGGTAAAATGTGACTTGTACAACATGAATAATACAAAATATTGTGCAATGAACTATTTTTAATTTAAGTGATTTTAAATTTCAACTAATATCTCAGCAATGGAACAAGCTTTGACAGTGAGAGTTGAATACATGCAATTTATTTTGTAAATATGTTTTTTTTAATTTGAGACTTGGTGCTTTTTAAACTAAAGTTGGGGTGGAAAGGTCGGTGGAATAAGAAACTTATTTATTATAAAGTAGGTGGAAATGTTAGGCAGCATGTCATGCAGGAAATTTTCCGTTAGAAAATTCAAAAATTCATATTATTGCTAACGATTTGTTCTTCATTATACCCCTTGTTCTCACAATTACACAATTATCTCCAATGTTTTATGATGGATTGAATTCCAAGCACATAACCCTGTGATACTTAAGGCTTCTTGTTAGCCCAGCACTGTGTTTATAACATGAGATGAGATGTTGCTCAAAGTATAAATCTGAGATTATACTGAAGTACATTTAATTACTCATAAACTCTACTTATGGTGTGTCTTTTCAGATAAATAATTTGGGATATATGACAAGAAACAGAATAAAACAAATATGAATATTTAACAAGTTCCATCAGAGATTCTATGACATGATTAAAACCTCTCTTACAACTATGGCAGCACACAGGACTTCACAAGGCTATCACTTTTCCCTCCTCATGCCTTTTTCTTATGTTTTATTGATTCTATTCCACATTTTGATGGAGCACAAGTTACTCTCTTTTTCCCCCCACCACTTTTATGTCTGTCTTGTTCTTTGCATGATACTGAGTGGAGAAGATACTGCCTTCACATGTAAGTAAGAAACATGTGAAGTGTTATTCTTTTTTCCTTCCACTCTTATTGTGAGAAATGGCCTTTTGTTTTTTACACCACGAAACCATCCTTTTAAGTACAATATCACCCTGTAAGTGATAGGCTTCCAGCCATTACAATAAGGTAGCAAAATTTAGTTTTCATAATAACCGCCGCACTGAAACTTTACTTCTCTTGCCTTCCAACCAAACACCTGAGTTCAGGAATACATCTCTTCTGCAGTGCAAATGCACCATGCTCACTCAACTGTAAGGATTTTTTATAAAACCTTTTGCTATAAAGCGGTTAAGTGCAACATGTAACAACTGTATATTGTGTGTTGATTTAATGGCAAACAGAATGGCAGCTCAACTGCTTGACTTTAAGCTGAGAGGAAATGATTTTTTTTTTATTATCTAACCAAGTAGAAAACCTGCCGTGGCAATCAAGCAGCAATTTTTTGAAAGCTACCTCAATCTAATATTGGCAAGAAACTTAGCGTGTACTTTGTAACAAGTTTAGCTCTGTCTTAACAGAGTGCTTACCACACAATTCCAGGTTTTCCATTACCATGGAAACCCTGTAAATGCCAAGACGTGATTCCACAGAACTGACAGTCATCAGAGCTGGCAATGAATTGGGAAATTCTGGCACCAACACTGCCAATTTATTTTATGGACTCCTCAAGGTTGGCCTGTACTGGGTATATATTTTGATACATAATTTTCTTCAAAATAATGCAATAAGCAATAATTTATCAATCAATTCAGATTCTATGGAAAATTTACTCCTTTCTTGATGTAAATTTTGTCAAGATCAGTTTAAATGAGCATTTTAAATGGAAGGGGAAAGCTATGCCAAAGATAACAATGACTGTGCACCTGTTGAATTCCATTTATGAATAGATACTTAGGTTGTACAACTACATGTTCTGTGGGACCAACCTCTCATGTAGCATGATCTCACCAATCAGTTATGTTACTATCTAAATAACTTGATCACTACTGAGTTGTATTTTTAACTTGAAAAATCTTATAACAAAACCCTCACACACGTCCTTGGAGCAGGAGGGTTACATATAAGTAGGCCCAGATTACTTAACTGTACATTAAATAAGCAACTGTTTGTAAAGCATACAAAGTAGGAATCGATAAAACCTGGCCAGAATCTGTTTAATATACTGAATTTTCCAATACCAAATGATAACTTAGTTTATTAGGGTAGTTGTTGACATCAGAAGTTGACCAGTTGTAGTAAACCAGGGATGGGACCATTTTACTGAGAGGAATCTCTCTTGTCTATAGCCACAACCTGCATCACTGGCAATAGTAACTGGAATGCATCTTGAATGTAAGAAGTACTGTTAGAAGCCTGTCAAGAAAGAAAGCAAACAAACTTTGTCTTAAAATGTTCACTTCAAAGGACAGTTACCGAACCGTTACCAGTTTAGAACCATGAAAGGGACAGATATTAAACAGTGAGCACAGCCAGATACAAACTAAGAATGGATTTTAATGGTTGTGAAGATTATGCCCACAAGCTGGCATAGGCCATAAACATGTTAAACATACAGTATTACATGCTAGAATTGAACGACTTGTTACAAAATGAAAAAGCGGGATACATTTTAAAGCATGTATTGGTAGGATTTATTAAACTATTGCAAATTTGCAATACATGAAACTTATTCATTTAAAGCACGAATGCAGTTATCCCAATCTGAATTAAAGTAGTAGCCTATTCTATTTCATGAATTACTCTTGCTAGTCATAAAAATAGTTTTTTTCACTCAATTGGAAAATTTCAGAGGAGTCACTTCTTGAATTACCCACAATACCTATGTCCTGAAAAAATATGAAAGATACCTGTGAGAGAAATACAAAGAAGTTTATGGAATCGACCGGTTGTTTTGAAATAAGTTTGGAATAACTGCTTTGGTACAACAACTTGAGTTTTTCTTTAAGACTATTCACAGTTAGGAGACATGTAATTTCATTAAAAGTTTCTGTCTCATGATCAAACTGAATCTTTGTAGAGTGTTGTAGAGTGTAACAGCCTGGTATCAAGTTAGTAAGTTAGATGGAATTCAATTTCACATCAAACATCTTAAAAGCATCACTTAAATGAGAAGGTAAAGTTCCAAATAATGTTTCAAACACAGTTCAACATGAAGAATGGTTTTGTTTAAAATATAGTGCAAATAAGTTTAAGTCCTCCCCCTTAGGTTGCCTCTAACCACAAACTGGGAATACCTAGCAGGACAAAGACTGATATCTAATGTTTTACCTCCAACATCAATTCATTACAAATTTTAAAAATGTTAACATTTTTGCATTCTTGGAGCAGCCTTCATTAAAAGAAATTATATTTACTACAGAAGTAATAACAATTCACTAACCTCTAAAAATATATTTGTGATGTATCCATTAATGGTCTCTGCATCAGGAGAAGATGCTGCCATTTTGCTCAGTTTCTCACTGAATTTTGACGCTAAAAAACTAACCTCTGCACAAAGAACACTTGTCAATCTACAGTAAAATAAACCAGAGTACATACTGTAAGTAGTAAATGACAATTGTATGAACAGTGAACTTATGCCACTTGCATTCCCATGCAATTTTGTGAAAGTCAAAATGTTTAAGCACTATGCAAGAGCTTTAACATGGTATTTAGAGAAACAATTTTCTCAGAAAAGTAACTTCAATAAATGCACATAAACCTATCATTTGTGTACTTGCAGCAGCTTTTGTTCGGAAAAACTTTCAGCTAATCAACCTACCTAATCATTGATGCACTTTAATAAAGCACACCTCTGTATGTGATACAGTACATCTCTGTACCTATTGCCTTGGCTACCTTTACTTACATACAAAACCAGAGAAGCTTTCATGGAAACATGAAAAACAGTGGCTTTTTCTCTCCATGAGCACCAACAAAATGAGACCTCACAATTTTTTGTGCAAGTATTTTCTGCAAATCTGGCCCCAGGAGGGTTGAGTCAGATATACCAACACTAAGTCTTTTTTTCAACCAACCACATATTTACAAGGTCCACCTAAAAAAAAAAAAGTCATGATATTCTCAACTTCAGTCAAATTGGCTGTGACATCCAGAAAAGGAGTTTACTTCTTTAACAAGCAAAAGAGTGATGAATAAAACAAATCTTACTTTGAGAGACTTGTGGCCTGTTGAATAGGACTTTTGTTTTCCTCTGTGATTTGTTTTAACAACAAGAGTTCACCAGTCTTGTGAAATTGTTCAATGCTTCTTGCTGTCAAATCAGCAAGTACCTCCATTGTTTTCTGGTGAATCTCCTTGGAGTAAAATGAAGAAGAGAGAGACATGGTTAAAGCCTCCAATTGTACAGTAAAACAGTGATACTCTGTTTCCAGCTGTAAACTAAAGGATTACATCCATCCAAAATATTGCAGAGACAAAGACATTGATATTATCCTACTACAAGGTCATAATTTACTATGTGTTAAGTAGCATAATGAGAGTACTCTACCACTGACGAGCCCAAGGCTTGTTTCTTAGGACTGGGTGAAGAAATATGGATAGGTTAGGCAAGGTTCTACATCTCATCTAACAACCTTCTGAATAATCTAGTGACACCCACAGCCTTTTCCCCAGTGGGACACTGAATTGTTATCCCTACTCTATTGCTCATTTGGAGCATCAGGCGCAACAGCAGTAGGTTCCGCTGGTATGACCTGACCTGGGGGTCAAACCCCAGACCTGAGTTACAAGCTGGGGGCAGATGCTCTACCAAGTAGGCCCCACACTGGATCAGGTCTGGTGTGTTGAAGGGATTAATGAATGTCTTCCTGACTTTCTTTTTGAATTATGTTATTTTACTGCTCTAGTAATTTGTGGGATGGGTGTGTGTGTGGGGGGGGTCCTCCCAATAATTCATGCAGACTAAAATACAAACAGTAGACAAAATAAACAAAATACAATAATGTAGTATACAGGTGACTTAAAATGACTTTGGGACTTAGAAAAATGTCTATCTTAGGCCTGCTAAGGATGGGGGGGGGGGGGCTAACACAAGAGAAAGCAGGGAAGTGAGGGAGTTGCACTGCTAATTTCCTGTATGTTTTATTGTTGATATGGCGAAAGAGGGACGGCTGAGGCAGTAAATGCCTCCCCTCCCCCCCTCTTGGATCCAAGCCTGGTTTTTTGGCACTAGATTGTTATCCCTACTCTATTGCTCATCTGGAGCATCAGGCATAACACCAGTAGGTTCCATTGGTATGACCTGACCTGGGGGTCAAACTCCAGGCCTGAGTTACAAGCTGGAGGCGGATGCTCCACCAAGCAGACCCCACACCTGATCAGGGCTGGTGAGTTGAATGGATTTATGTCTCCCAATCTTTCTCTTTGAATTATGCTATTTTACTGCTCTAGTAATTTGTGGGATGGGCTTGAGGGTTCTCCCAATAACTCAGACAGATTAAAAAGGAACAGCAGACAGAATGAAAAAAATACAATAATGTAGTATACAGGTGACTTAAAATGACTCTGGGGCTTAGAAAAATGTCTATTTGAGGCCTATTAAGGTAATAATTTATCATAGATCAATGATCAGTTTATATAGTTGCAGGGATTAAAATTTCAACATTTTACAACCTTCTGGATTACTCTAGTGACACCCACAGCCTTTTCCCCAAAAGTGGGACACTGAATTATTATTCCTACTTCATTGCTTATTCCAAGAATCAAGCATAATGGTAGCAGGTTGAATTCTTTGTAAGTCTTTGTTTGACACTGAGTGGAAATTTAACAGCGGACTATCCCAGTAAGAGTCAGATGCTCCATCCACTAGACCACACTGAAAAAATTTGGATTGGATCCTGGACCCAGTTTGGAGAAGCACATCAGACTTCTTTTTTTCTTTTTCAAGATTTCCATGACTTTTAATCTCAACCACAATCATACAATGAGATAAAAATAACAAGAACTGATTTGTCATCATGGTCTGATATTGTGCTTGGTCACCATATGGATGAAGCTGTCTGGCCATGCATCTGTGTGGAATTTTTTTAAAAAAAAATAATAATAATTTAACAAAGAGCTGGACCAAAAAGTTTATTGTTGGCTTCACAACTCTGATTGTACCTATAATAAATGCAGCAAAATGGATTGAATTAATTGTACAGCAAGTGCTGCTGTATGACAGAAAATCCATCATTCTTCTCAACCATATATTAAACATGACTAAAACACTCGATATTCTCACTTCAACTAGAAATTTGGAAGCTAATGTGATAGGCATTTACCCCAAAAGAGTGGCAAAATGAAGAAGAGATAATATAAGCATAAATTATTTTGGAAATTGGGTGCATCAAGTTTCAATTTCAATCAAGGAGTGGGAACCTTTTTCATTCAATGGGCCAGATATAAGGAATGAAAAGTTGACTGAGCCAAATTTAACCAAGGACCTGCTGTTGTTTTCAAACTGTTTTATCCTGGGGACTTTCAAGCAATCCAATTTCGTTTTCTTCACAAAAACATATTTTCAATAGCCTATAGTATTGTTAATAATGAGGGGAACAGGCCTACACAGGCTTGAATTTAAACCTTGAGAAGGAAGGGCTGAACTATGAGGAAGAGGTATGGATGGGTTAGATGTGATTATCTACCCAAAATGAGTTAAACTCTGTCCAAAAGACTTTCTAAGTGGAGCCAACCACCTGTTGGTGCAGAGCATGCAGGAAGTTTTGAAAAAAAGTGACCCTTCAGATAGCCAGTCAGGCTTATAAGGAGAATCTTAGCAGTCGATATTTGGGCTTGTTTTTGAGATACTGGTGAAAAGGGGTGGGAAAGTGCTGAGGCTAAGTAAGACCCCTTGGTCTGAGCCTGTTATCTGATAGAAAGTAATATCTGGTACTGGCAGTCTGAAACTAATTTCTTTACATTTGGTACTAGGTTTTATGGGGTCAACCGATATAATTTTTGTGGGTTTCTTTGAGTCATCTCACAGGCCACAACATAAACACTGACAGGCTGCATGTCCAACCCTGCTCTAATCTCTTTATCTTTGTCATACACCAAGTACATACTTTGGCAGTGGGTTTTTCCTTCTCCTCAGATTCTTCTTCCAAGTCTGTCAACCAGCTGTGAGCATCAGTTTGAACCTGTAAGGAGTGATTGAAGATACACAACTTGCATTATGTTTTACATGTTGGGAAATTGAACTTATGAATTTCATTTGATAGGAAACATATTGCCCACCACAATTTGTAAAAAATTACATTCCCTCCATAAAATGACCCCTATACCTGCACTTATAGCAATTTTTGAAATGTTTCATTGTTTTCCAATCAGTCTGAGCAGTTGCTGTAATTCAAACCACACTGTACCATAACTTCATATTCACGAGTGTAGCATACAAAGTTGATTTTCCTTTACACAAAAAAAAATTTTAACCTTAACTACTGTAACTTTGAAATTGTGACATGTTCATTTTTATACTGGCATTAAGAAGGCATAGAGCTCTTGTTTAGCAGATAGCAAGTGAGTGAAAACATGTTGAAACATTAAAGCTCAGGCATCAATCATGGATTGCTACTACATGCCACTAACAAGCAAGCAACTAAATGTAATTTTACTCATGTATAGATGAATCTGAGGAGCTAGTAAAGTTGGCCATTGCTAGGGTGCATCAGACTTAAATTGTCTTAATTTTAATGTCTTTACTCAATCCCAAACCCCATATTCAGTGAATTGAGGGAATAAAGAGGTATTCCAGTGTACAATTATCCATGATACAGGTAAGCAAAGAATTTGATTTAGATTAAAGCTAACAGACTCCAGTTATGCCTGGAGTACTCAGACCATCACTTGACTGTTCCAATTCATTTATAGAATGAATGCTTTTAACATTCCTACACTTGAAAATTTTTACACAGTACCTTTTTTAATTTGTTTGGAGTAGCTGCAATGCTCAAACTGAAGAGATGTTCTGTGATCGTATTTACAAAGTCTCCAGACTCATCTGTATGTTAAACAAAGAGAAGTGTCAGACAATCTTTCAAGTTTTACTACAATGATTAGAAAACTGCAAGCCAACCTCGATTTTCTTCTGTAGCACTGGAAATGATGAGGATTACCTGAAAGCAAACTAATTTGCGGAAAAAATGCAGATTCCAACTAAATCATTTATTTTATGTGAGATGACATTCATATGACAAAGTTAAAGGACATCAAAACTTCTATGAACACATCTTTGGACAGTATAATTACACTCCAATCATAAGTTTGACAGATTTTTAAGGCTAAGTTTCTAACCAATTGCTTTAAGTCAAGTCTGCCATGACTTTTTCCTATGTATGGCTCACTGGCTGGTTTTTTTTTACTCCACTGCTCATGCTGAGCACCAAGCACAATGGCAGTAGGTTCCCTTTTTTTAAATTTTCCATATGACCCCTCCAAGAGTGGGAGCTTCATATCTCCCAACTGCAAATTGGATGCCCTACCCATTTGACCATGCAGTCAGTCAACAACAAAAGAGCACAGGCAGCCCAATCATAAGACTCCTCTTGCAGATAAAACCATCTTGTAGTGTAAGGCTGAAAATAAAACATCATGGGAGCAAATGACTGTCACATTAGTTTTGAGGATAAATTTATCACACTTCAAAGAGTACAGAAGTTTTATGATATTTGGTATACATTTGATTCTGTTTTGGAAAGAAAGGCACAAAAGCCAACATACTTGAAAAGTTTGCCATTTTGTAGGACACCAAGGTCATTTCTAAAAGTCTAAAAGACATGACCTTTGTGGCCACCATTTTTTCCAGCCTTGATGGTGTGATCTTCATACTTATCTCAGGGTAAGCAAAAGCTAACACCAGAACTAATGAAGTATAGCAGAAATATTATGATGGAATGATTTACCTCCTCATTTTACATGCAATTCAAATCTACTTCACAAACTACAAGCTTTCTAATTTTCACACAAGCTATTTTCCTTTCTATACACTTCAGTTATAAATAATGATTACTAAGAACTGCCAATGGGGCATTACCATTCATTCAAATTGGAATTATTGGATTATCAGTTGAAAAATTTCAATAAATAGAGCAAACTATACCATTCTCTTCAGAGTCCACATCCTCCAGCTCAAAGGCATCTTTTATCTCCATTAGTTCAGTTTTCAATGATTCCAATGCTGTATCTTCTCCACTTCCTACAGTACTTTCTACTTTGGTCTCACTTTCATTGGATAGGATCTCCAAAGCTTCTAAATGTGCTAATCCTTCAAACAGAAAATAGTAAAGAAAATGTGTTTATCCTGGAAGGTCATGTGATGTAGGTTAGATTACTCAAGTCATTTCACTTCAATTTGAACAACTGTTCAGCAATATCCAGTACTATGACTGTACATATGCATGTAAACACAGACACACGCTACACTGACACTACACTGCTCTGTACTGTACAGTACTAGTACTATGTTACTGACCTTACACAGTTTAGTGGAAATAGCTTAAATGGTAACAACTGCACCCGGCTAGTCGAGAGTTGTCACAGGCCATTGTGGTCAACATTAGTTATTGGTAAAATAAGCAAGCTCATGTGATGTACCAGGAACTGTGTCTTTACCTCAAGTTTTATTTAGGTCCTGACTGCTTAACAGATGTGATCACATCTAAACCCTCTGCCATTTTACAACAGTACAAGAGGCAAGAGTCTCCTGTAGACTGTACACTCACTGTTGTACAAAACTGCCCAAGCTGTTTGTGTTCAGCAATATGAGGCTATCATCCACCTTGTAAAAGCAACCTAGCTTCCTCAGTGCACAAAGTGAAACAACTTGATTAAACTAACCTACATCATCACATGGCCCTCCTGTTGGCTTCAGTATCACTACTATCTTGCCCTTACCTTGGATAGTTTTTCCATTTTTTCTTATATTTGTTGTATTATGTAGTGGTCAGCCTTTTCTGGACCAAATAACACACACCACCAATGCTCCATATATCACACACTTTACTTCTTTCTTGCATAGTAAGGGAACAGCTACAGTCCTTTATTTCCACACCATGATTTTCTCACACCACCACATTCCCACAGTCCTATATTCTGAAAACGACACTTTACAATACTCTTGTGTTCCAAAACCCCACCATTCTGAGACAAATCCATAACATTCCAACACATTTTTGTACAGGTAATCCTTTATTCCACTAACCCTACTGTATGTTCTGAGTTCCAGCATGGCTATAGATGAATATATGAGTGTCAGAACATATGGGTTTTGGAATATATGGTAGTTACTAAGTCAGCTGACCTTTAATGTTATCAAGATTGTAAGAAGACCTCTTTATCTCTTTCATAAACTGAGAACACAAAATCAGTGGCATGGATGTTAAAAAATCCTAACCTTAAACATGTTACATACCCTGGTTCTGCTCAAACAGCCATCCAAAGTGACATTTATGCCTTTCTTCTTCCTCAGCTTCATATTTAGACCTCTCCTCTGCTTCTTCTTTTGCTTCTCTGAGAAGCTAAATTACAAGAAAAAATATATAAAATAATCCTGAAGTATAAAGTACTTGTGCTTGGCCATCCACAACCAATTATTACCAGAGGAATATACAAGAAGTCTGGGTGCATATTGCTACAGTAGGAACAGATTGTTAGGAATAGGTTTCGGATTCTGTATCTACTGTAAAATAAAAGCCAATGAAAAAGTTTGGCCAAACAAATTGAGAATGCTAGCTTAAGACACTGTTGAAGATAAATAGGAATTTAAGTATTTTCTCACCAAATGCTATGATAAAACATGTGAAGATGTAGTAGTTTACCAGGTTCACCAAGTTGAGCATAAATACCCATACAGTTGCTTTTTAACCAGTACTGTGGTCAAGTGGATAAAGGTGGTGGCATTTTAAGCAATGCAGCTAAGCAACTAGGAAACCTAAATCTCCATCTGGCTGGAACAGTCTAAGGTGGGGTTTTAATCCAAGAATAATATGCATGGTTTTCCCATGCCTGTAATGGCCTTCAAAGAAAAACCTAATTTGAATTAAAATTGTTGAGTTGGTTTGCACCTGACATGATATCATAACTCATCAGCCACAGGCTTCTCCCACATATGTGATCCCTCATCATCCTGATGCAACTACCCGTCAAAGTCTGATTATTATTGTGTGAAGGCAAAGGTGTTCTGGAACCTTAACCCCCTCCCACCACCACCACCAACTATATGTGCCTCAAAGAAGGCTATCATGATAACTAGAGGACTGGCAAGACATGCCATGTACATGACAAAATTATCTACAAAGACAAAGAAGTTTATCTTAAAGATCATATGGACAGAAATGCTGCATTAATCAGCATTTTGCAACCCACCCATTCCTCTCCCCCCCCCCCCCCCCAAAAAAAAGAGAAGGGGGACAATAATTCATGTATGTACCAGTATAAATTATATAAGGCTGTTTCAGAAATGTACCATTCTCATAAAGTAGACACTGATTGCTAAACTAAACTGACAAGTACATGCTTTCAGAGTTCTATCAGCGTTAAGCAGGGAATAATTTATTGTTATTGCATGATCTCAATTTTTTTACATAAAAGATGCATTTGCTAAACAAACAAAGAGGTGTGTTGTAATTTTCAGATATACAAAATTCACTTTCCAGTGGTCTTTTGATAAAAATACCATAAAACCTTCAAACTGCTCAGCAAATTTAAATTCCCTGTACAGCACTTAAAAACAATGTGTCTGTGACTATTGCTTCCTCTTACTTCCTCAGGCTGATTGTGGTTTTGCAATATAATTGCTTTCTCACTTAAGCAATCTAGGCACAGTGTTAAGGTGAATAGTTTGTCAGACAAAGGTCTGTAACATAGTCCCTGTGTCATTGGTCCCCTGTATCACTGGTCCCCCAAGTAGCATGACTTGTCTCATTGGTTCCAACACTCATTATTCTGTCTCATTATTCCCCCTTCTCATTCAGTTTCTGGTATCCTTGGTCCATGTCATTGGGTAAGTTAAGATAAAGTTTTATCGTCCAGTTTCCATGTCATTGGGGTTAGAGTAGGAATCAGTGTTGAAAGACAGGGTAACGGGTTAAGGGACACTATCACATGCCAAATTAGGGCTCCAATGACAATGGTGATCACTGAGACTGAGGACCAATGAGATGGGGTTCGCTATAGCCACTATCCCATTAGGCAATACATTTGAAACAATACCTGAGACAAGTTGGGTTGGTCCCCTCTATTACCACTTAAGTAAGCTCTCTTCTTCCTCAAGCCGGGATCACCATCTTGCAAAACATCCATTGTCTTCTTTCCTAAAGTTTCTAGAGCATCCAACCCTCCTGTAACCTGTTTAGATATTTATTAAAAACAGTAAAACACAACTAGTCATCTAAGGTCTAGTTATTCCTACTTAGTTAATAATCCTCAACTTATATTGGTACATTCCCCTCAGGTGGCAATGCACTATACCCAGATAAGCTCATGGTAATGGGTAATTTATGCATTGATTTTAGGTTACTACATTTTACTCAGGGTTGAATTGTTTTAAATTGCTTATTTACAAGCTAAACTTACCTTATTTCCAGCCTTTTATAATCACATCCTGTGTATGAATAATGTTATGCAACTTTAGACTAGTGCATTAGAAAGAGATACTGCACACTATCAGAGACTTAAAACACTATCTGTAAATACACTCAGGCCATGTCATCATGCATCTTAAACATAAACCCAAACTGTACTTTTCCCGTGTGAATGCACGGCCCATTTTGCTTAATTTTTAATTACACTACCTATTTACAGTTGCTTTTCTACTGTTTTATGACACTCTGGCCTTTAACTCTGAAAATTCTTTGAAAAACTTCGGTTCGTTGCTTTTCCCAGGAATAAAAATTGTATTCATTCATTCATTGTGTGTATAAATGAGGTGTAAGGCAAAACCAAGTAGCCAAAACATCTACTGTAGTTTTAGGGTTTATGGACACTTGATAGATGTCTTATAACATGAACACTGAATTATGTTTTATGAAACATCTTAAATGTATTAATTCCTCTTCATCTGATTGAACAATTGGTAGTCAAATGTCATGGGTCATACTTTTGAAATCCGACATGTTTTAGTGTGGAATAACACATGAAAATCAAATCCTACCCCCACTTTTGCCAGGCATGATGCAAGGCAAAAATTTAAATTGATAAGTATAAATGCATGTTTTGCAGTAATACACTAATGCAAGGGCCGAGAAGTCCAGTACTTACAGTTTTGCCAACAGCAGATGTCAGTGCTGAAGCACTGTATGAGAAAAAAGAACCAACAGCTGCCCCAGGACTGGATGCCTGGTTACCTTCTGAAAAGTGATGAGAGGAAAGAATTCTTTACGTTTTTTCTTTTTTTAAGTTAAAAAGTGGAACTATTCAATTACTGTACCCCCGAGTTATTTCGAAGCTTCAACTTTATCTTACATGTCTTGGTTTTTACCATTAAAACTAATGTATGTGTTCCCTACAGTCAGCATTCCCTCTGTGTATACACACATACTGAAAAGAAAAAGACAAATATATACACACCACTATCCACCATTTTTCGGTGAAGTTTCTGCAAACTAGGTTTTTTCCTGTACTATTCTTATACACAAGCATACACTGAACTGTACTATGCATTGTGAAAAATGTGCTAACAAGCAGACCATTGTACAAGGGTTTTCCTTCATGCCCCCCAAATGTAACTTGTACTTCAATGCTATTGCATAATTCAACCAACACCATGTTGAAATTAAAGCTTACATACTGCTTGACTACCTTTATAACATACAGTAGTTGCTAACAGGATTTTTCTATTTAGCAAACTTTAATTATGTTCTTATTTTTAAATCATATAAATGCTTGTATTAAACAAAGCATACAACCAAACCCCATGTTCCCTTTTTATGAAGACAAATAAATGTTGGTTCATACTGTCAAACAATGCAGCACTAACTATAACATAAAATCCACTGGTTTTAAAGGGCCAAACCTCTCACCCCTAACTACAATTTTGGCACCGGGGTACCGAAATTCTCAATTGGCTCAGCTTTTTGATTGACAGCTAATTCAAACAATGCAGGGGTAAGAGAACTTGGCCTTTAAAAGACAGAGAATTTCTGCTATCACCTGATAATGACAAACATCGTCAATTCCCTTTACATATAAATATTGACCATTGCACATAGCTTTCAAAAAAATTCACCAATAAACAAAGGCTACAGAAATATCCTGATTCAGTTAATTTATTTTCTGCTGCTTCCTTTTTTCCCTTTTTTTCTTTTCTTTTAAAGGGGGGGGGGAGATGAGATACTGTACTATACTGCATTATTAGAGGAGGCCAAAATACATTAAAGTTTGGACAGAATTGGCTTTTTCCCCAACCCTTTGAAAGTAGTTTCATAAGCTTAGGGATTTATTATTACTTCTTTACAAAAAGTTTAAATTAAAAATCCAAACCTTCCTGTGAAACATTGTCCTCCGTTTGCCCATCCTGTTTTGGGTCTCTCGACTCTCCTTCATCAGACGGCAGGTCTTCAGGTTTAGGAACACCCAAACTGGATTCTACATTTTCAATTACTTTCCCTGAAACAGGAGAAGAACAAATTCATAACAAAGAGTGCTTTCTTTGAAGTATTTTGGATGTTTACCTGACTATACTCACAACTACACTAGAATTCCATTCAATATACCACAACTACTTTGCATAATAGTGCTCCTACTATTGCACCAAAGAGAAAAATTAGGGGCATTCTCCTCAAGTATTGCAAGCCTTAGTAAACAACTCAACTGCAACTACTCTTACTGCTAGGGATTGTTAGTTTTGTTAGACTAGTGTTCAGTGAATACCACTTCAACTGCAAATTTGTAACTAGTTCTACTGGAGGGAAAGCCCTTCCAAGACTAATTTACAGTGGAACCCAGCCTCAGCTCTGTCAGACTTGGCCCTATCAAAAATTAAAGAAATGCAACCTGGTCCAGATGCAGACATGGAAGATGGCCATGATAAGGCTGTATTACAAAATCCTACGACAGGTAGACTTCTACATAAAATAAATTTCAGGGAGTATACTGTAGCAGATGATTCTTAAATTTGATGCAGTCATAAACTGTTTCAGAAGTACAGTATGAGTATAGCTACTGTACAGTAATTGAACTACAAAATAAATCTATTATTGGTGAACTTATGTTGTTTATTATTGCAGTCTACTGTACAGTGCATTACTCTATTGTGTAAAATTGTGTATTAACCTGTATCAATATAACAGAATTATTACAGTACAATATCAGAAAAATATTTATACTGTAACAATTCAAAGCAGAGTGTACACAACTACAATATTCCAAAGTTCTGAATACCAAAATGTACTATAACAAAAGCAGATTTAAGAAGACTGCACACAAATAACATTGCTTTGGAATAGGCATTTCGACACTATCACACAGGTTAGCAATGGAGGTTTCTGAACATATGTGAATTCGCTTTTTTAAAAAATCACTTCAGAATTAATTGGACATGGTAACCTACAGTAGGTTACCTCAGAGAAATTTGAAGGTTCACATCTGTTTGTAAAAAAAGTAAAGTTTGCAAGACTACAGTATATGTGCTCATATTTGCTCCAATCAAAATCTAAAGTGTGTTTGTTGATTATAATGTTAAGACCAATTTTGTCACAAATTTATTTTTCCCGAACTCTGAAACGCCAATTATTTAGTGGTTTTGACTCTGATTTCTTTTTTCTGGTATTAAAGATCATAATTGCAAACACCCAAAAGTCATCCCACCTTAGAGATAATAGGCCTATCATTTCAGAACAAATGCAAAGGCTGAGAATGAAAAGTACAGTTCAATGATGGATTGATGGTGTTAAATGGGCATACATACAGTAGGGCCCAACACATACCCAACACCTAACCAGGGAAAATACAATAGCCAAGTCCTGTTTTGCATTATGTTGACCAGTGCCCTTACTGGGTATTTTAAAGTACAGAATAAATAACATGTTATTTCATATGATTACATGACTGCACTCTGTATGACACACTCTTCAAATTGAACATGAAATAAAGGCCTACAACCTTTCTTAAATAAAAATCAGTTTTCATTTTTTCTTCCATAATAACTAACTTCTACATATTTTCTTAAAAAATATTACAAAATTTTCTTCACAAAATTTCACTCTACGTCTTGGGGTTGCATTCAGGAACTGATGCAAGAGATGGGCTATGTACAGTACTATAGTACACACAGTTATACTCAGTCTCCACAATGCAAACATTCATCTTGTCCCCACTACAGGATTCAATAAGGATGCTGAAATGATTAAGTTTCAGCAGTCTGCACTCAAAGTGTAAATGAAAATTACACAGCATGTTTTTCCAAATTCTGCTACTTTGTTGCTTTGTTTAAATTGAACATGTACAGTATGAGAATTCCACAGCCACATGTGTCTACACAGACCATGCATGTTTGGGAATCACTGACATACTATATGCTACAATCTCAATTTTCATTCCTCCTTACAGTACAAGCACTCTTTTAAAAGAAACCTTGCCGAGGTAACTCACCCACAGATCCCGACACTGCTGAAACTGTTGCTGATGCTGAAGAAAGAAGGGATGTACCCCATCCAGACCAGCCTGTTCCCCAAGAACCCCAGGACCCTCCAGCTGCTGATGATGGAGTCTCCTTTGAAGAAGATTCTTCATCACCTACAAGAACAGATGAGGCTGATGCTCTATCAATAGACTGATTTGCAGGACTCTGTGCAATCTCTTCCATGTTCTTTTCCAATTTAGCATTCTCTGAATTCTCATCTTTTGCTGCTGCTTCTGATGCCCCATCACCCTGTATAGAAGACTCAACATCTTCTCCAGCATTGTCTTTAGTGACTGAGTTTTCCTCTGTCCTTTCATCACTACATATATCTTGCTCCTCTTTATGAGTTTCTGAATCTTTTATACCAGTGTCCTCTCGGTCTGACCTTCCGAGCTCAACATCCTGTAACCCTTTATCTTTTTTCTCGGTTGTGGCGTCCCCTGAAAGTGTTTCACCATTTTTTAAATCTGTTACATTTTCGTCCTTTTTCTTTACATTATCTGACACTTCTTCTAGAGAATGCTGTGGGTCCTTAGAAACATCCTCTCCTTCGTCTGCACTCTCAAAAGAGATATCACTGTCATTGCCATTGTCCGCCATTGCTATCCTACAAAAAAGAAAATAAAATTTGTTCCTTGTTTTTATCACAATATAATAGCAGACATTGTCTATTGGTGTACGAGTACGTACATTCAACTTTCTCCATCGTATATCTCTCAACAAAAGCAATATTTACTGCTTGGCCTATGGGTAGTGATCTAGCTCAAAGAAACTATTGTTGCTTCATTAGGTCCTGAACACTGGTATGTTCTAAGGAATATGTTAGCATGGTGATTTCAAAAACTATTTGGACATTTTCAGTAGTAAAAAGTAACAAACCATTTTGTTTGCAAAAGTCATGGCGTATCAACTTAGTGAGCCTTGAGTCAAATCTATAGATTTCAGTATTTCAGCATCCATTAAATTGGAAAATATCTATTTATTACGCAACTGGTTTGTGGATTGCGGAAAGGGGGGTGGAAATTTTCCAACAAACGGACCTCAGATTGTGACAAGCAATCCTTCCACACAACACAAGCACACAACCACTATACACCTACCATACAAACAAACAACCATACACACTTACATTGACACACATATGAACATAGATGGATGGCACATTTAATGCAGAATTACTGCTTTAAAATAGGCTAAAATTGATGTTTTCTAAAAGCCATTAATTCATCTGTTCACTAAAATGGTACATTTTGATTATTTTGCCTATTGAATTTTTTTTTACTCTGGCTAAAGTATTGGGGACAACAAAATGTTTACCCCCCAATATTTTCATTGAGGGGGCAATTGCCCCCTTGCCCCACTCCCCCCTGTGCAACACTTAATGTACTTATTTCAGTTGTGCATAGTCCTTAAACAGGAATGTGTATTACAGTACTCTTTATTAGTAGGACCAGAGCTCTGTATACAGTCCTTGGCCATATGCTCATACCGCTTGAAACATTACATACTAAGCAGGGGCTACAGTATATCAATGTTCCCAGGTTTCACTGTTCCCAAGCTTCAATGTCCCCTGATCTTGGGAACATCCCCACTTCTGGGAACACCAAACCCCAGGAATAACAAACCCTCAATCATCATCAAATCTGGTCAACATACAAAAACAGGGAACATCAAACCTTGGGAACATTGAATCCCCAGAACATCCAGTAGACCCTTTAAGCCAGATGGAGTCAACCTGAGATTGCTCACAGCTTCAAAATTCACCTACAGTGTAATTACCATAAAGAAGGCTACTGTACTTGCCATGAATGATCTTTTACACCATACCCAGAGCTTAAAAGATCACTCTTCATGTGGAAGGGAGCAAGAAGGTAAAATTTGAAAGTGAAAACAGACTGTAACACTGAGTCAATTACAGGGCTTACAGCATGCACTCTGACGCCTATGCAGACACATTCGAGTGTACAGTATAGCATGAAAAATCAAAAGCACAGTACTGCAATGCAAAGGGGATACAAAACTTCATATCTATGTAAATTTTCAGACTTTGGAGACATTGCATGGCTCCTGTTCCTTAAGGAAAATAAAACTTCAGGACTTTTCCATGACTTTTTCATGACTCTTACAGGACTATTTCATTCACAAATTACAAAAACAGCTACTATACCATTGCCAGAACTTTATGGAATAACATATAAACACTGATGTTCCATGCAAGCAGTTAGTACCTATTTTTTACTTGTACAAAAATTAACAGACTGCTTCTACCGTTGACTACGATAAATGATGTTTGCCATTTTTACAAAACTCCATGGTTTTGTCCAGGTCACATGCAGGAACCCTGAGACAAAATATGTACAATCAAAGGAATTTATTGCCTCCACAAGACTATCAAATCTGTAACACTTGCGGGTATAGAAACCAATCAGTACCATAGGGTCCATCAGCCTTAAATTGTCTTCAATTATTGTCTATATGAATGTTATTTCAAACCCTCACTTACAGTGAAATTGAGGAAATCAAGAAGCATTACATTGTACAATCATTCATGGTACAGTACCAGTAAGTGAAGAAACTGAAAGATTTAAATCTAAAAAGGTGATAGACCCCAGTTACATGGCCGCCTGAATCCAGAACACCACTTGCTGTCCAGATTTGCCTATAGGAGGACTGTACATTTCAGTAAAAAGCGGGGACATTTTGGTAGCTAAAAAGTGGGACGTTTTGGTCCGTAGATGTTTTGAGTGCTCTTCTATTGTATTTGAAATTAGTTACTGTTATTAAATGATAACAGAATGTGTCTGACACTTCAAGCACATAAAACCTGACTGATTCTCCCCTCGAACATCATTCAGATTCATCTGAACCATTCCTTACCATGGTAACTGAAGATCTATACATCGAGTGCGATGGATGCCAGGGTTGGCAGCATTGGACATGTGGTGCTCAAATCAGCCCTAATGTTTACAGAAGGGCGATAGCCGAAGGCAATGACATCGAATGGATGCTTCCATTGTGAACTGAAAGTCGCTGAGCCAGTGGGTCAAAGTACGGGACTTCATGGTGTGCCAGATGATGGTGATGAGCAATGCTCAATGGAAGTTGATCTCAGCCCTTTTAAGATACCAGACATCGCACAATCATGAGTAATTCATGAGAGGGGGCACCTGAACCATATGAGGGTCCATTTATGGTGGATACAAACTACCATATCATCACTTGTGGATGACAGAAGAGGAAGGAGAAGTTGGCTGACAGCAAGGGATACAACTACACCATAAAAACTCAACAGGCAAATGGCAACAAAACGTGGACAAGCAGCGGACATAATAGGAAGACGTGCAAATTTAAAGCAACAGTTCTGCAGAAAGGCTCTAATTTCCTACAAGACTCTCAACTTCACATTCATCTGAGCAAGGTCCATGCAGTCTTGGCAACGAGGGTAACAGCTGAGGTGAAGAAGAAAGCTGCCAGTGAAGTGTTTACATCAGCTGCCGAGAGAGTGAATCACCTCATGCTGAAAGAAGTTTTTCACAAAGAAGCTGGTCCAATAAAGGCAATCCAGAAACCGGTGAACCTGGGAATTGTCACCTCTTAAAGTTGAGGCCAGCAGAACCGAGAGACATAGACTTTGAAGTCAGTGAAGACTACATATCACAGGGATTTTTTCAAAAGGATATCAAAGTTGATGAAATGCATCATCTTATTTTTGCTACCAAAGAAATGCTGGCACTGCTCTCCAAGTCAAAGACCTGGTTGGCTACATTGACAGGACATTCAAAGTCCTAAAGGGGCTGTTTTCTCAACTGATGACCATTCATTCCTTTGTGCACAGGGTGTGACGATGTGAAGCAAGTTCCTGTAGTGTTTGTCTTGATGTCAGCATGTCGAAATGAGAGACTGTGGAAAAGTCATGAGAGAATTAAAAAGATTGACTGGAAAGCATGTGATGCAGATCGTGCTGGATTTTTAAAGAGCAGTTTGGAATGTGATCCCACTGGTATTTCCTGATGTCACCATCATAGGCTGTCAGTTCCCCTCGTAACAGTGTGTGTGGAGGAAGATTCAGAAATGTGGACTTTCACCGGCATACATCAATGACGAAGGTACAAACAAGTTCTGCCAGCAATTACTGGCCTTGCCCTATTAACCACATGAACACATTCAACCAGTCTTTGATCATTTAGCAAGAAAGCACAGCAGCTACATGAACTGACTGACTATATTGGAAGCCACTGGATAAAAGAAAACTTATGGAACCTGGCCGCCTGGTGCATCTCCAAGCAACCCATTCGAACAAAGAACAACAAAAAGGGATGGCACAGCGCACTTAATCGCCATGCTCAACATGTGAATCTCACTACCTGCTTGTGAATGTTATGTCTTAAAAGAGTATTGACTCGAAAGTTAGGAAGAATAACGACAAAGACAACTCGGTGTGAGTTTCCTTGGGCAGCTTATTTCCAACTGCTTTTATTTCACAAGGTCATACACATGGTTTCTCTGGATGTGTAACATGAGAAGCCTTTGCATAACATGAACCAAACTACGGATACTTTAAGGTACAAACAAGTAAGATATGACAGTAAAGTTGCCCCCAGAACGTGCCCTTGTAAATGCAGTACGGTCAGCTACATTGCTGATGACATAACAGCCTGGCAGCTCTTGAGAAAGGCTTCTCTCCTCGTGTTTCCAAACATATACTGAATTGGACCTCACATATTCAAAATGAATCAAACAATCCAACTAATTGGGCATTCAGTAAAAAAAAATGCCTCAAGTCATCAGCAATGGGAAAAATGACCCCTCCCACCCCCCTTCCCCCCCCCCCAAAGAAACAGGCCTTACTCATTGCCTCTTCCTTAACAATGGAAAAACAAAAGGACACACAAAGAAAGAAAAAATCATCCCCTGCTCATACAGGCCATCAACAACAGAAGAAGAAACAAAAGGAAAAAAGAAACAAAAAAAAATTTTGGCTCGAATTGAGAATAAGGGGCTGGAACTTAAGTACATCATACGTGGATACGTACTCATAGTAATAGGGTTAGGGTTAAGGTGAGGGTTAGGGACACTGTATACGAATATATGTGTACGTACATGCATACGCATACGGATGCATAGGTAGAAGGCTAGGGTCGGCTATATGTAGGTATATGCATGCACATGTGGGAATACACATCATTGTACATAAATGCATACATATGCATACGGCTACTTATGTATATGCGTGTAATTACTTGGCTCTAGGGATACATATACGTGTGTACCTATACATACGTACATTGTCTTTACATAGTTTGTGGTAGCATATTATTTGAAAACCCTCCACTGCCAACGGCACTCATAGCACAGTCGGCAAGCGCACATAGCTATATGCTATACTGTGTATACCGATATGTCAGGGGTTCGAATCCATGTTTAACCATTGCTTTTCCTTCTTCCACAGCATTAAACTTTTACTTCTTTCCACAGCCAATTCATCATACTGCTCTTCTCGAGCAGAGAAAAAAAAAGAAACACATTTTGGTACAGAAATAAAAAAATAAAAGAAAAAGCTTGTTTTTCTCTAAAAAAAAAATAAAGTTTCAAGCACCCCCTTTTAAGTTGTGAGTTATGTCATTTCAGGGCACTGATTCCAGGCTTGGGGTTATCGTAATCAGTTAATCATAATCAACTGCAATCGATTACACATTTTAAAGCAGTTGTAATCGCAATCGATTACTTTTGTGAAAATCGCAAAGTAATTGCAATCGTAATTGATTTCAGTGGCAAAGTAATCGCAATCGTGGTTTCATTTCTGATTACACTGAATTTGAATTGAACAAAGAAGTAAAGTTACTCTAGTAGAGGTAGCCTATACTTTTTGCAAAAGAAAATGTTAGAAACAAAATATAGTTAGATAGGGTTATGCCTCAACCTGTATCCTTCCAGACTTATCTAGAGCAATGTCCATGACCTTTTCTCCAGTTGTGGGCACTGGATTAATTTGCCTACTACATTGTTTATGTAGAAACAAAATGTAATCACGACTGCAATCATGATTACATTGCAATGTAATCGCAATCATAATCAATTACTTTCAATTTTAGCTGTAGCCATAATCGCAATCGTAAAATATGAAGTAATCGCAATCATAATTGATTACATTGAGATCACCCCAAGCCTGATTCTAAATATTAAAATTTTAAATTTATTTAACCAATCAAGTACAACAATAGGCTTACTGTACGCAACCTTTGTTTTAACTTTTATGTACAAATTCTGAACAGTTCTAGGCCTTTGAAGAAATCGCTCATACTGCCTCTACCAGTCTGTGTTTGGCTCTCTAAAATGCTGTGTATGTAAGTGTGGCGTAATTGTACTAATAGTAATACATTAAATGGACACATTGCACTACAGCCTAGCAGACACTTTTGAAAATGGAATGACAAGTATTTAAAGTAAGTAGGCCTAGCTAGGCCTACTAACGTTAAGTTTTTCGGAATTTACAATTTACAAACAACTTGAAACGTTTCACCTATTTAACTAAACAACTAGGTCCCTAAGTCCATTTTACCATGTACAATGGGTCATTTTAACTCGGGCATTTTAGTCTGGGCCCTCTGGGGACGTTACAGGGGTAAGCTCTTGGCAAGCGTAAGGTCTATGCCTAATGCTGCGTTCCATTGAGGTTGTGAAGTGGAGAAGTCGTGCATTGCACCAGTTCACAACTTGTGAGAAGCGTTCCATTGGTAAAAACGGATGGCTATACACCATTAAACAGTAGCAATTATACGTAGACGGTACGTTCGACGTATGCGTAAAATGAGGCCGTTCAACGAACAGGCAAATGGACGATCGAGAATTGCAGCAAAGCCGTCTCTGTGGGTAATATTCAACAGTATCAGTCAACGAATTATAATTGCCTTGATCGCGTTTACAACTTACACCAACTGAATATCATTTTTGCAGGTTTAGGGGTCAAATACGAAGGTACCTTGATTGTTTATCGCCTTTCGCTATGTCCGCCATTTTGAACTCGAGCTGCTTCAAAAATTCCCAGTTCCCTGCACGACTTCACGAGTTCCCCACTTCACGAGTTGCAATGGAACGCTTCTCACCGCACGAGTTCACGACTTCACAACCTCAATGGAACGCAGTATAACTTACAAGTTACAGTAAGTTAGGCCTAACAGTTAGTTAGGCCTACAGTAGGCTATATTGCCTTTACGTAGCCTAAGTACAGACACTGCTGCGTAAGAAAAAGACACAACAATTTCACATCCGATTTACCAAGAAAACTGATGCCTCAGTATATGAAAGGTACCATGCAAAAGCACTTGGGCAGTCGTGCAATACACTTTCAAAAGGAACAGCCGTCAAATTCAATCCTGTACATTCGTTGATCGTATAAAGCTCTCTGTTCTTACTACGCGAAACGTATGGTTTAACGTTAGTATAGTAATAATTTACGAACGTTGCAATTGAGTACACGTATCAAACTTTTGCATTACGTAATGCTTTGTTTTCATTCCTACAGGTAGCGGACTGCTTATTCCATTTTTTCATACGGCAAAAAATATTGCGTTTCAAATGAAGTTTTGCGGAATATGTTGTTTCTCTGTGTAGTGGCGGCTCAAGAATTTCAAAATGGTGGGGGAGGCCCTGTTCTAGACTTTGTATTTAGAGGGTTTAGAGGGGCTTGAAACTACAGGATATATATTTTTTTTTAAAAAAATGTGAGTTGGCACTGAGAGGTGGCTGTTCAGACCATAATAGTAAATACAGTACGGTACCAATGATACGAAATATACATTACGTGAAATAGCCCTTACTCAAATAGCCTACGACTTAAAAAGACTAAAACCCGACCTTTGGGCACTTAAGTCGGGTTTTTCTTGATATTAGCACCCACAGTTTACAGCAACCACAAGACCTACTGGGTTTTATCACAGTTTTATTCATGTTAGAGATGGAGATGCTTTAAACTGTAAGTGAGAACATCAAGCAGAAACCCGACTTACCCACCCAATGGTCGGGTTTTGAACTGCTTATTGGGAATGGATTACAGTAAGGGCTTTTTCATGTAATGATATTCAATTAAGGCCTATACTTAAGTCCGGTGGCGTACTAGCTAGACATATTTCCAGTCGGGAAGGCACCCAGCTTGTATTTCCGATTTTTTCGTTATAAGTGTGAACAACACTGCACCAGTGAAGTAGTTTTCGGCGCGCTAAGCGCACTGAAATTTGTGCCCAAAGACGCTTGAAAATTTGGAGCTTGTATTGCAAAAAATATTTGGGATTCCGGGTTTCCTGTAATAAAATTCGAAAAGTTGGGGAATACTTAAGAATCTGCATTTCCAATGATTGACAAATCTGAGAACATTGCGCAGCGACCGATGAAACATCGTTGGTGCTACTGTCTACAAATTGAGGGTGTGCGACTACTGACATTTTAAAGACATGAGCTTATATTGGAGAAAATTTGGAATTATAATTTATAAAAACAGCACCACCGGTGTCACTTAATGAATTGCTGCAAATTGACTTATGGCAAATATCCGATTTTGTCATTTCCAGAGCCGAGAAAAGTTTACCAAACTGAATTATGAGCGAGAACTAGTACCGCATTAAGAAATGGCAGTGCAATTTGCTGCGCGCAAAACGTGCGAAAAATCATGCCATGACGTCTCTTCTTCAAAGGCGGTGTGGGGTGTACCTGATATCTGAGTTTGTCACATGATCTGTGCCGTAAAATGAGCTAAGCTTTCATTGTATTCACACTGCGTGAAAAGCAATTAACACATGCTTGATTGACCTGCAGCTAACCTCAATTGTTACGTAACTTTTTGTGTATTTTTATATATCTGTTACTGTCAATCGATTAATCAGACGTCATGTGACTGTATCAAGTGTAGGTGTAGAGAGCTTCATTTCCTCCCTGAGGCGAAAAGAGGTAATCAGGCAGAAAAGGAGAAAGTAACAAAAAGTAGGAAGGATCGTTTCATCATGTTTTGCTTTTTTCGAAAACAAATAATTACAAATTTGCAGCTATTATTGAAGAAAATTCGGAATTGCATGAAAAGAGAGTTGGGAATACCAAACCCTTCTGTAGTTGACTGGTGTCACAAATGGCAAATTTCCGAATTCTCAAGTTCATTTTCCAGAGCCACCCCCCCCCCCCCCCCATAGCTTTGTGCCACTGCCAATGTGTTTTTAGGAAAGGGCCTCCAGATGCAAAATTGTGCTGTAATGTATCAATATGTTGAGTAATTAGGAAAATTCCGAAGTTTTCAAAACATTGTCTTGAACCATTTGAATGCAGTTAAAATTCAGTACTTCAACGGACTACGGCCAATATGAATTTAAATATCAGGTGTACTCTGTCAGTAATCAGAACCACAAAGAACATTGTAAAATTTTTCGAAGGGTTAATATGCAAAAGTTCTGATAGTTTAGGAATTCTTCAATCTCCTGCGGGGAAATTACAGATCAAGGGGAGGAGTGGTACCCATACTGGTGCTATATATAGACACCATTGCATACCGGTGTAATATTGTTAATACAAAAAAGAAAGGCATCCATTATCCTTATCACCTCATATCAAACACTATCTGCAGACCGAAGACAGAGGTGTACCTCTGACTTCAGATTAAAGTCTCTTATCTAGAAAACGTCCGTGTGATATACATTCTCTGATAACGGTCTCCATACGAAATGGTCGAATCGTTTAACCAATGTGTGATGTGCACGTGTCGAAAATTTGCGTTAGAAAATTTATTTGCCTGAAAAAGTTGCATGCGGGCTGTGCACCGAGACCTTTTCAGTTTCCTTTTTCAGTGTGCTTCCCAAATTCAGCCTGCTGACTGGTCATTCACAAAAAATTACAGATTTCATTAAAACATAGTAGTCGACGATTCCTCAGTTCTTTGAATTTATGAATGTTGTGCTCCTTCATGAACACACCTCCTGGCCTATGCACACGAACAATCGACATAATCATCATTGGCGTCGCCAAGGGGGGGCGAGGGCCAGGGGGCATGTGCCCCCCCCCCTGAAAAATCGTGCGTCCCCCCCCCCCCCAACTGAGATTTGAGATTTTCAAAAAAAATATGTCTTCTGTAGTCAGAATGTGACTATGAATTTTTTAGGATTCGATTCCTCTGTTGAAAAGAAAAGGCTGTAAATTTTCATGTTTTCCAAATGAAAATATTGCAAAAAAAAACCTTGGAAATGCCATTTCCGGCTGTCTGAGGGGTTACGTTTTTTCAAAAATTTCTTCACACTCCCGACTACGTCAATTGGAGGTGGCGCACAGCTCAGGTAACCCTTCAAGTAGGATTAAGCCTACATTTTTCCTTCAGAGGATCACAACTAATTGCCCATCAACTGCCTTTCTTTCTCTTTATAGTCACGGTGCAGTTCACCTTCCTCAAATTGTCAGCCTGATACGCTCTTGAGATTAGTTTCATTAACGTTTGTGTTGTTACCAAAAATAAAATCTTACTCGAAATTGCCCTGTAAGTAATTTTTAGGCCAGTGTAAAAACAACCCTTTTAAAAAACAAATTTTAAACCTTACAAATACGCTAAAGACCCAGTAGCTTCAATGGGCTTCGCCCCCTGGACCCCCACTAAGACTAACATTGAAGTGTCCATCAACTTACTTTCTATAGATCATCTACCCTTTTTTAAAGTGTCAGCCGGATCTGCTCTTGGTAGTTGAATCAGAGGTTTTTACCGAAACTCTTACTTGAAAGTTACCCTGGAGGTAACTTTTAGACCAGTGTTAAGTCAATAAAATTACCCTTAAATAACGTCTTTAATACCTCAAAAACACGTTAAACCCCAGGAGCTTCCAGGGGCTTCGCCCTGGACCCCTACAAAAATTCACATTGAAGTGCCCATCAACTTTTTTTCTATAGATCATCTACCCCATTTTCAAAATGTCAGCTGGATAAGCTCCTGGTAGTTGAATCAGTGGTTTTTTACCCAGAGGCTTACTTGGAGTTACCCTGGAGGTAACTTTTAGACCAGTGTTAAGTCAATAAAATTACCCTTAAATAACGACTTTAATACCTCACAAACACGCTAAAACCCAGGAGCTTCCGGGGGCTTCGCCCCCTGGACCCCCACCAGGGGCTCTAAGGCCAGCCCTTGGACTCCACCCGTTGAGCCTCGCACTTCGCGCTCGGGGCGCCTCCGGTGCCATGAGTTGAGTCTAGCAATGCCCCCCCCCCCCATGCTCAGTGCCCCCCAGAATGAAATGTCTGGTGACGCCACTGATAATCATAGAGACCGATGAATATAAATTTTAGATGCAACTGATAATAATTACATCGATGTGACTGCAAGCGCGGGAAAATTTTGGTGATGTGCAAAGTAAACATGCCGGAAGGAATGCCAAACACAAGTATGGACTGGCGCCATTATTGACACAGGAAATTCATCGTAATCGGTCACAGAAGACACCTTACATTTACATCACCTTCATGTACAGTGTTTTTATTTTATTTATTTATTTATTCATTTATTTATTTTTTTTTTAGCTTTCTGGAAGGTGTGGGGTACTTTTACTTTCGTGTCCCCTCCACACAAAAAGTGGGGGAACTTGTAATGTCTCCTGTCCCCCCCAAATCGACGCCCATGGGTAAAGTTATGAGTGGGTTTTGGAAACAATGGCTTGCTTCTAATTACCCCCTGGTAGGTGCAATTTGAAGGGTTTCAAAGGTCATTTATTTATGTAAATTAAGACACTGCTGCGATAAAACGATAGAACCTAATAGAATACCCTTTGGTAGGCTAATACGAATAAATGCACCGGTGATTTAGTACCATAAGTGAACAACAGCCTGCGTAGCAGTACAACTGTTCTGGCAAGATACTCCATTACATCCACAATAAAAATTAAAATAGTATTAAAGGAACTAGGACGCAGTGACAATTAAAGGCTGTCACAAAAAGCATGAGGTTCAAAGGGCAAAAAAAAAATTGAATGAAAAAAGTCAAAGTTATAAACAGTACAGAAGAAGCTAACTCTTTTGTTACAGCTAAACTCTTTCCTACCTTTTATTGACTTCTAACGGGTGAATAGAGGGTAACTGGCCAGGCGATCCAATACCCTTCTCTTTTCGTTAAAATGTATTCAGTTTTGGTTTTGCTGCGAATTTGTTCAAAGACATTGAATTGTACATCTTTGAGTTCATGGTGCGAATCATTAAAATGTATAAATAATTCACATTTTTCCCGTGTAGCATGCCTGACTACTGCCTTATGATTTCGAAATCGAATTGTGAACTGATAAGTGGTAGACCTTGCGTATTTCATCTTGCATTTACAACAAGTGGCCAAGTAAACGACATTAGAACTCGAACAATGAACTTTACCATTCAATGGATAAAATTTACCAGTCTTAGTGCTTGAGAAATGAGTCCGATCGGTACAATAAGTCACACCTCACTTTATCACCCACCCCCTCCTATCATTTCTTACACTGACATTCTGAGTTTTTTTTTTTTTCAATAGACAAATAGATTTAAATTTACGGCAAGCTGGGAAAAGAGACTGCCTTGGAAAAAATTCTGCAAGATTCGAAGAGCTGTATAAGAGCGGAATGTGTTTCCTAATACTGTTTCATACATTGGGGATTTTGGGATTGTAGTCTAAAACCAAGGGGAATTTTCGGGCTTTACTCTTCTTGTGACTTCAGTTCACTTCTAGGGATTTTGTCGGCTTAACCAAATTCTTTCTTAATAAAGTCAGAAGCATACCCTCTTACTGAATACTTCTTATACTCCTCAAATTTCTCTTGCAGAGTGGACAGGGGCGCAATTCTCTGTTTGAGAGTGGGGACGAAAATGCTTATGATGTGCCCATGAGCATTAAACCTTGCACGCTTGACCGGCACCGCGAGCGCGAAGCGCGAAGCCCCAAAGGGCCCCTGGTGGGCTCCAGGGGCAAAGTCCCTGTGGGAGTCAAGGGGGCAAGCCCCCGGAAGATCTTGCGTTCTAGCATTTCCGAAGCTTCATAAAATCTGTTTCGAACGGAAAAAACCGAAAAAAGTTGACAGTACTTTTAGGTCTCCTCATATTTTGGAGGGCCAAATTACGATTTGGCCCCCACTTCTTCACTTATGGGGGAAAAGGCCCCCCTTGCTCCGGGATTTGCGCCCCTGAGAGTGGAATTACTAGAACAGATCCTTTTGAGCCTTAAAGCTATGCAAGTTAGGGATATTTTTTAAATTAGACTTTGGATGGGCACCGTTAGTTAAGTACACATGACCATCAGTAGGCTTCGAACGGACATTTGAAGAAAGTAGACCATTAAGAAGTTCAAGTTCATAGCTAGAATACCTAAGAACAATTGAATAGTGGGATAAATGGAATTAATGAAGCCAGTAAAAGTATTGAGTGCTTCTTCTCCACGTGTCCACACTTCTATATATAAAGTCAGCGTAAAGGCTGAACCGGACGAAAGTATTTGTTTGAAAACAAGAGTGCGACTGGTGAAAAAAAAACAAAAAAGGGCCTGGATGAAAGGGTGCACACTTAAAACGAGCACGGTTGGAACAGTGAAAACGAAAAGAAAAACCGGGACTGGCAAAAAGATACACGCTAAAAAACGAGCACGAACGATTAGGTGTGAAAAGAGTTATAATTAAGACAACTGAGAATGGATTTTACAAAAGGTCAACCCTAACATTAAGGCCGTGTGGAACGAGAGTACCAAGCCTCATGATAAGCCGGTTTTCAGCTCTTAAGCGGTCACGTTCAAAGCCTCCCCCTATTACAGTTGCCGTAAAGGTTAAGTGCTGTATTGAGCAAGATGAAGGGGTTCAAATGAGCAGCCACCGGATATCCTTGGAGATTCTGTTTGATGGACCTAAGGTGTTCGGTGAGGCGAGGCTTGGTCTCTCCCAGGGGTGGCGCCAGGATTTGCCCGACAGGGGGCCAAGTTCCCCGACAGGGGGCCAGAATTTCAAGGCCCGACAAAGGCGATGTTATGTTCCGGTGGAACGTGACTTGGCAAAATTTGAGGCGCGTGGAGCGATTCCTAAGCAGAAGTGATCGTTCATAGCTTGAGTAAAATTTTCCCAGCTCTCCATGGACTTTGTAAGTGAAAAAAGGAAACTTGCTATAGGTGTCACCAGATCATCAAGTGACACCAGTAACTACAGTGCTATTTTCATGAATTTTCTTCTATAAATTTCAAAATTTTCTCCAATATAAGCTCTTGATTAAAAAAAATTTCGTCAGAGCCTCATTTCGTAGGGGGTGGATAACACTATGTAGCAAAAACGATCTTTGGTCACCGTTGAATCTCAGATTTGCCAATAGGAAATGAAAATTCTTCAGTAATCCACCAACTTTTCAAAATTTCTAACAGGAAACCCAGAATCCAAACTTTTCTGCAAAACAAGCTCCATATTTTCAAATATTTGAAAAATGGCAAAAATTTCAGAGTGCTTCTCGCGCCGCAAATATAGCGGCGCTAGGACAGTGGTGTTCACACTCCAAAAATCGTCAAATCTGATACTTGCCCACCCCCCTCCCCCCCCCCCCCCAAAATGTCCACTGTACACACCTTACCAGGACAGGAGAAAAAGTTTAGGTCAGATGCCCCTCCCCCTACTTTGAAAACCAAATCGACGCCCCTGGGTTATTGTGAAGAAGCGGATTAAGAATAGACTCTACATAGACGAACCAAGAAAGACCTTGAGTCAGTCTACCTATCCCGGATATAATCGGCCGCTCCGGAGGTTTAATGTTGTGATGTCTGGCCAGATTCAGTGCAACTTTCCATGCCCTGAAAGATTACTGAAATTAGGTATACCACCTAATTTGAATTTGGTTCTTGTAATCTCAATTAAGGCGAGATTATGAAATTTCAGAAGGGCGTAGAATGTGCCGACTTTTGAATCACTGGCAATAAAAGTTGACTTATCGTAGGCGAAATATCACTAGAAACTAATAATTCCTGCGTTTTTAAATTAAAGCCTTTGACAGGATCCTCAACCAGTCTTGTGTTATTTAAATTAATGTCCATTAATTAGCTTTCCGCCTCTTCGTTGTAGACCTTGGGGTTGAGTAGTGTGAAGGATTCTCCTTTAACCGCCTGTCAAATTATGACGTCCTTACCATTCCGATGATTTTGATAGCTTTAAATTTACAAAGTTTCGACAAATGCGGATGAATCATCTCTTGCTTGCGTTTGGTTTGATGAACGAGTCGAAGTGAGCCCTGGCAGTGTTAACAAAGTTCTCCATGTATTTTTTCCGGCCTTCAGGAGGGGTCGGATCATTTTGTAAATAATTTGTTGGGGTCGTTACGGGAATCTGCTTTGTCGCTAAGATCGGCTTCGTCGTCATCTGTAAAGTATCCTCTCAGTCTGGTTTTCCGAAAGAATTGTTTGAAATCAAAACAACTGAAATTCACTCGGAGAATCAGACTGAGAGAAATTAAGAGACTTGCACATCGTCACAGAATAACCACTCAAGATGAACAACAGGAAAGATGTGTTATGAACTTTGATTTATTGTATCTCATTGACACAATAACATACATCAATTTAAATCTATCCATTTTTTGAAATATCATTGGTTTGAAAAGAAAAGAAATAACGGATCGGCGGGTAAATGTTGAACAAAACCATTAGATGTCTACGCGAGTAAATTACCAAAACTATGAAATTCCCGTCCGTACATATCTGAACCTGACACCAATACCTACAGCAAGTAAAAGAGTATGAGTCTTGAATACCAAGTGACGTCTCCGTCTCGTAGCATGAAAATACAAACAGTGTGTACGGAGAAAATGCAATACTCGTTGGCGATGGTATACCGACCGGTAAGATTTCTCCAAGACACATTCTTCATTTATAATTCTTCCTTAACTCGTAGCTTGACGCGTCACAGCTAGACTACAGTAGCCGCACTTTTGGAAAACATATTGCATAGAGTATTATGTATATTCAGATCATTGCAATGGAGCAAGAGAAAAGACACATGGTCGTTCCTACTCTAATTCCATCAGTCCACTGTTTTCGGGGTTCCTTCTCTCCAATTTCTTTATCTTTATCTATAAATGTAAAAAACAAAAAAAAGTGCATTTGTGAACTTTATGGTTCAAAGCATGTATACGTCATCTTATATAAGCTAATAGTGAACCCTCACAAGCATAATGGAAAGAGCCAAAATCACGTTTGGCAAAGATATTACCCTCAATGAGGGATGTAGTAAGAATGCTATCGGAAAATCAAATGTAGGTTGAAATTCCTGAAGAAAGGCTGAAAGGGCAATGTGGACTTAACATTACTTACAATCGCGTGCAGTCCATGGCCCTCTTGAAGATCCATGACATGGACCAAAAACAATTTTCCCTTGGGATTCAATAGGACCTCTGGCGTACTTATGGAGAGGCCATTGGCACATGTAAAGGGGAGGAATTTTCTCCCAAGGTCCCTAATTGATGCTAATTTTGTCAAATTCCAAATTTTCCATCAAAAGGTAGCATTTGTGTATGGAACCAAATTGCATGTTAGCAAACTTTGTCAAAAAAATTTCAGAAGGAAGGGCCATCCTTTAGACTCGTTCCCCGGCCGGCATAGACGTAAGAGACTGTGGCAGGGGCGGAGGTCAGGTGCCGTGAGCAAAAGTTTGTCATTTATCATGCGAAAGGTGTTATGAGTAAAATAATTTAGAATCGAGAGTTCGGGCAGTCATATAGACAATTTCCTAAAGTCAGCGGATCTTGAATTCAGCCATGGGTCACAATAGAGATGTCTTGCATATTTTCAATTTCGTTAGGCCTATATAGTTTCCCGCAAAAAGACACAAGAATATATCATCTAATGTGGTACATTTTATGTGGTAATGATTTTCTGTTGACTTTGCAAACTGGTGATTTTTTTTATTATTTTTTATTATTTCAAATGAAAGATAAAAAATAAAGATTGCTTAGGTTACAAACATGTAAACGAAATTTTCGCCAATCTGAGATGACGCAATTTTTCAAAATTTTCTGTAGGCTCCGCTCCAACCAATGGATAAATCCACTTAGTCTTCCTTTCAAAATTAATTTGTCGGGTAAAAGTGAGTATTTTATTGCAAACGACAAAAAGATACTGAATGCTTCGATTTACGAACAGGTCTGCGAATAGGTTATTTCCGGCCAACTGAGCAGCCGATTTTTCGAAATCTTCTGTGTGCTCCGCGCTAACTGATGGTGGCGCTACGCTTAGATAGTCTTTATGACAGAATTACGTGATAGAAAAAAACAAAACCTTAAATGCTTCCGTACGTCTATGCATGGACCCCTTCAGAAACCTGACTTTGCCACTGATTATGACCTGCATGGGATATCTAAGAAATTGTCAATCACTACTGGAGCACTTATCAGACCACTCAGTAAAGCAACTAATAGAAACAACTTTTCTCGGTTGGAATATTAACCTTTGGGGCTTGATGGTGCAAGGGCTTGAAGGTCTGTCATGGTAAGAGCTATCTCTACTAAATTTGAAAAGATAATTTCAACACATTTGCCTTCAAAGAGATTTTCGGGGAAGGAACACCGACCGTAACCTAATAGGCCTAATTATTATAGGGAAAATCAGATTTGACTGCGAATATTAACCATTGTTCCAGTATCTAAATTTACCTTCTAAACTGATTGTTAATCACAGTATAGAAACGTTTTTGGATGTCGTTCAGGTTAGAACATTGGCGTAGGAGACGAGGGGCAGGGAGCAGTGAGACTCCCCTCCCCGTCCGCCCCAAAAAATTTGCAAAATCTACAGTTTTGGCAGAAGTTTGGGGAAAAAGTCGGAGTTCAAAAAAATGGCATGGTTTTTCAGAAAATTTCTAAGCGTACCCGAAATCAGTCTTTAACAAATATGCCCGAAAAAGAGAGAAACGTCAAAGCTCGAACATTTTCATGAAAAATCAACAAGATTTCGAAAATTCGCTTCACTTTCGGGCAGCGCACACACTTGCAATTATTTGTGAGTTTTACAGCAAGGTTTTTTACAACACAGTATTCAAAATGGTCGAATGTCCAAATTCTTTCAAGCATTTGCCCGAAAACAGAAAAGTATCATAGTCGTGTTAACATATTTGCAAAAAATCAAAGAGAAGAAGAAAATCGTAACTTACTTGGAAAACCTATCGCTTAAAAGCAACAATCATTCTCCGGTCCATGTCACAACAGGACCCATTACCCAAATTCAACATCCGTACATCTCTCTCCACCTATCGTCAGAGTTGTTATCTCTACTTAATCTATTGATCAAACAAGCTCCAAATTAGTCACCATTGACAACAACTTTCTTATGAACTAATTGGTCGGAAACTGGGCCGTAAAACTCCATCTAACTAATCAGCAAGTTGCCAGAGCCACCTGCTGCAAACTATCGACTAAGTCTATTGCTTGAGAGATTAGATACGCAACAAAAAACAAGCTTTCAGAATAAACATTCGAAATTAGCTTTCTTAAAAAAAAAACCCGCCGAGACAGACAAACAACGGGATTTTGACTTTCCGAAGTGCTACATTCAGTTATGTGCGTTGTATATAGCAGCATACCTGTTTTAGGTGTGCAGCATTAAGCCCCAAATGTCCGATTATTTGAAATTTTCAAAGCTTTGCCCGAAACTGACACAAAACGCTAGAGTAAAGTTTTCAAGGAAGATAAAAATAATAATCAAGATTTGTGACATATTCGGGTAGCTTGTGAAAAAGGGGTTTTACTCAGCCCCAGTTATTACGCAGTGTTGCGAAAACTTTGCCCGAAATGGTTAACTACTCAGGCGAAGGTTGAAAACTTGAAATGCTGGGACGTTTTAAATGGACAAAGTATATCAACGGACAGACTGGAAGGAAATTTCTTTGAATGTTTGCCTGGTAAACAAATCTACACAGATAAAAAACTGTAAAAAACAAACTCTGGTTGCCGTTTTAAAGATAGTAATGGGATTTTAGCAATAAAACACAATCAACACCAAAGATATGGTTCCGCTACAGTCTACTTCTGTTACCAATTGCTTAACAAACTTTAATTTTGTTGTATATTAACACAAATCTAAAAGTTGACTCTGATTTTATCCATAGCCCACGTTGACCCCATTTCCTAAGGTCATGTACGCATGCGTGGTTAAAATAAAACTGCAATATGTCATCCATTAGAGCAAAACTAAATGGAAAATGTTCAGCATGTTACTGTTATTAAACATACCACTAGTACAACGACGGTAACCGAGAAAATTGTCGTCACTACAAATAATAACACGATAAGAGTTGACGTAGTTCCAGTTGGTCTGTTATTAAACTGTTGCTCTGGATGAAAAAAAAATAAATAAATTAAATGCAATTTTACTGCGACAATTTTATTCGATTAACTGATAGTTTCGTAACAAATAAGCGACTGTAATGAGTTAGTGTAAAGAGGTCATGCGCCGACGTCACTCTTGAAGGCGTCTTTAAAGGTCTTTTGCCATCTAGGAGTCCATTAAGCAACACTTGTTTCTAAGGTGATTTTGTGAGTGCGGAGCGGTAACAAACAAACACTGTGCATGATCAGTTCAGGGAGTTGTAACAGACAACTCCCTGATCAGTTGCATCTAGCATGCCAAATCGAACCGCTCTGACGTCGAGTGCATGACCTCTGTGGACCAATCCGGACAAGTGGGGTCTATCACGTTTTAATCTTTCGATTTTCTTGATTACCTGTACCATGGCTGGTTGTAAACTGAATTGTAGCTTTATTCCATTAATTTTACTGAACATGAGGGTCTGAAATACATGTAGACAATAATAGAAGACGATCTAAGGCTGGTGGACCCCACAAATGGCTTCCCACCGTCACTGAAAACAAGCGCTGATCGATTCGTCTATATGCAATGGTTCTTGTAGATATAATTTGCAACATCCAGATAATCCCTGTGTGGCAACTAGATAAACTGAAGTGGTCAAATAGCAAACACACAACCCGAACATCTGTTATGATGGCAAATCATCAAGGCAGATGTTACATCATAAGGTTTAATTCTACATACAGGAATCAAATTATATATTGCTATATAGATCAGATGTAATTTTCCTACCCACATCTATCGTCATTCATTAATATCTTGAACTGGAAAATATAAACGTCACAATAAGATAACATTTGATGGAACTTTATACCCTCATCCAGATACAAAAATGTAACGATGAATGTTTATATGAGCAGATATAGCATACCAAAAAACCCGTAGGGAACATTCACTGTGTATACATGGTAGAACGATAAGCTTGTTAATACTTACGACTTCCATGAACTGCCTCTTTACGTGTTCGCTCACCGTTTCTTGTGGAATCTGTGGATTTGAAGGGGGGAAATGCTTGAACAAAGACATAATATAATATCGACAGTACTGGTTGATAACCTTTTCCTCATTTTCTGTAGACTTGACGCCCACTATTGGCTGGGCCAGAAAGTCAAAATTGTGGGGAGACAAACTAAACACAAAAGTAAATCGTGGGAGACACAGTGCGAAACCAAACTCTAATCGACCGTTCCTGCAAGCGGGACCCTGCAGGGGCAAAGCCCGGAAAGTTCCGAGGTTTCAGCATGTCTCTGGATAAAGAAATAAGTCTCACGGGGGATATGTTATTTATATTTTCGATTAATTTAACTCCTAACTGACCTTACTTATTAGGTTAGGGGAAAAGGACAAAATCTGATGGGGAGAATGCCCCTCTTGTTCCACGTAGCCTAGAGCGGTCCTTACGGGACCGCATGATACCCCAAGGTCCTGTCGATGTTTACTCTTAATGGTCATATTTGGCAAGAAAAACTTTATGAACCTGACAAATTGGCAATATTTTTAATCTATGATGACATGAATTACAACTGTAGGCTATGTAGTTTGAAGTGTAAACATGACTTTCTTGGTAACGCTTTCAATAATATTTCTTGTTTAATGTAACACATGTTTCGTGTACCACCATAGCGTAGTTAAAACACTGTCATCACGATTGAAGTTACCTACGCGGTTAAAATCCCGCTCATCATAACAAACAACATTCATATATGAAGGATACACCGATGTCACTGCCTTGCGTGCCTATTTTGCCATGCAGGCGTCCATTGTTCCACAAATGTTACTATGTGTTGTCGTGCGCCCCTATCGGTAACACGCCCACTACGTATGATGAATGGTACCCAGTATGTCCAATTCAAAGGGGCTGACGTCACGTGCATGCATGTTCTCTGAAAGGCTGTTGTCAAATTCATTAAAATATGATTGCTGAGATATTTCTAGTGCACTTATCCGAATAGTTGTAATGTAGCAAATTGCTTCATTTTAATTTTTTAATATTGAACTACTTCTTGGTGTTGACTTAACTTTCTCTGACGTTTTGTCTGATTTGCTGACCTTGTATAGGCCTAGTGGGTGAGGTGTTCACACCACATTTGTTTGTGATCATGATCTGAGTGCAAATGATCACAATTCTGTAGAAATTTCCTTGCACTGGTTGTTCTCTGTCGAGACTTCCGGTGGAATCACTGGATGTTTCTTCTTCTACCTTCTTGAAAATCGCTTTGATGCTGAGTCTAGATCGGTTGGCTCAGTGATATGAAACCCGAGCTTTATTTGAGTCGCTTAGGCTACTTTCAAAATTGACATAAATGAAGGATGGATCGCAAACGGCATGAGAGCCTTGACAGTAGACAGTCATGCATGCATATATTGTGTGTCCCGCTTTGGACTTGTATGCATCCTTAAAAGAATAGTCCAGAGCTAAATTTAGTTCCGATATGTTGAACAGGGACATACACTAAGCACTCTGGTGAATTTTTTTTTCATTTCACATGTTCTCTTTTCGAGATACAGTATTAGCAACTGAATGTGGCAAATTTTATTCGTACAATGAACTTGAAGCAAGCGGGCGTGATGTCATGGATTCACACTGTAGGCCGATGTTTTGTTTTTATTTGTAATTTACAACAAATTTTATGCAACTAAACTTTGATATATTGATGCAATAGGTGAATCCTAAGAAATAGAATTTTAAAAACTTTATACATGCCTTAGGAGCAAAAAAAAAGCATCCCTGGTTAAATCAAGAACAAACAAATAGGATGAAGAATGAAGAAAAGCAAAAATTTGGCTACCAATTTGTGAATCCATGACATCACACTTGCTTCCTCAAAGTTAACTTTTAAGAAAATGTGTCAACGTCAATTGCTAACATCTGGGGAACCGAACATGGGAAATGAACAAAACTTCTACCAGAATGCTTAGAATTTGTTTTTATTAAACCCATCAAAAATAAATGGGGCTCTTGACCTATCCTAAATAAAGTAAAGTGCGAGAATAGAACCAATCGGAAGTAAGCGCACGCGTTTGCGTGTCCTCCCGTGCTAGTGGTTTTTGCGTATCATCATAACTGAAGGTGTGTTTGAGAATTACTGCTCGGTGTTTAACCAATCAGAATGCATGATTCTAATGACCAGTGTTTTAGAAAGAGTAGAAATTTCTTTAGAGGGCAGGAAATCTATTGTTTAAGTCCTCAGAAGAGAAAAACGTGTACACATACACTCAACTATCCTTACGTCATCATATCAGCAACATTAACCAATGACAATTTTCTGTTTCTGTTTCTCAATCACAAGTGAAGAATTCTTACTCTGAATCGTCAAATGAATTTACCTGTAGGGATATCCCTCTCAGTGTTGGTCCATTCCGTGGTGGTTGCGATCGTATGTGTGTCTGCAAATGAAGAATAAAATGTAAAAATAACGGCAATCAATTAAATTTATTTGCGTATAACACTTCTCTTATAAATGTGTATGTGTGTCATTTTGAAATATCTCCTTAGTATGACAAATATGTATACCTTTTTGGACACGTCACGTAGCCTAATCTACAATTAGCCTCGATCGAGACTTCACTTGTACAAGCCACGAAAGCAGGACAAAATTCACACAACCTATAGTTACGCTGAATCTGTGAGAGTCGATAGCCCATCTAATATACAAAACACATTGTTCAAGATAACACAGAGTATGGAAACACTAACATTACCACAGAGGCCTTGACATTGCGAGCATTTTCACACAATGTGAACTGAATTATTACCGACAAAAACATATTTTCAAGTACGCTTAATTGTGCTTTGTGAAGACTGGGGTGGGGAAACTATTTTGGTTTGCATAATTGTTAAGTAAATGTACAAAACACGTCTTTTCTCTGATCTCTTGCCAAGAGAAAATGGTATATGTTAAATACTTCACTTTGGCTGTAAGTGCCAGACAACGCCCGGTGAAGTCAGGCGGTTGTGGGGGTCAACAAAATAAAAGACCATGACATGTGCACTCTAAAATATCTCTCTAAATTAAATAGGAATTTCATCAGAGGGGTACTGAATAGATAGTCTAATGAAATTTATGAATAGATTAATTAGTAATGAGTAGAAAGTATACATTTTTGTACCGAATGGAATCCATCTGTGAATGATCTTTGACCAAACTTATGTTGTATGTCCATTTGCAAAGTATGAGATCACCTAAGGATGTAAATCTACATCATATTTAAAAGTTTACTAAATTTCAATTCAAATTCCTTCTGAGTGACCCTAATGACGAGCTTCTTTTTACCAAACGTGAATTTCTTTTAAGGTTCATCCACTACAATATCAGATTATTTTCGAGTTTTCAGCATTTTACCCGCGATGCTGACCTCAGATGACCATACATGACCATCATTAACGAAAGAGGGGGATTTAACACATCTATTCTGAGTATTGTCACCGTTAGTCTCTTTCTTCTCCTAAGGCAAAATACACTTCCACTTTTCAATTACAACCTATTCACAAAAAATCACCAAAAGAATGAGAATTCTTGTCTAAAATTTTAACGGTTTTAAAAATAGTTTCCACTTCAAGCCACCTAAGTTGACCTAACTAAAATGGAAAATCTTCCAAATAGCAGAGTTAATCACCCTTTTCTTAATTAAACAGCACCTCTTGTATTAATTAGCAAAGTTAAAAACAAGGAGTGTGTCACTAACAATTGACATTTTAAACACAAAAGATTAGAAGCTTTGTCAACTATGTCGCACCATAGTTTGCATTTTAAAAGGCTTTATAAATACACCTCACCCTTAGCACTTTACTCTCCCACCTTGATGGTACTCATCCAAAGGTGAAAAGGTCGGTTCCATTTGGATATACACGAATCCGGACAGCAAGTGATGGTCTGATTTCAGTCGGCCATAACTGAGGTCCATCACTTTTAAATCTTTCGATTTCCTTTCTTACTTTTATCATGGATGGTTGGACACTAATTTGTATCCTAAATTCCCCAAGTTCACTAAATATAAGGGTTTGAAATTCATGTAAACAATAAATAAAGACGGTTTTAGGATGATGGACCCCACAAATGGCGGCCTTCAATCACTGAAAACAAGCGCTAATCGGATTCGTCTATTGACAACTATCTGTAGGCACGGAACTTGGTACTCCCCTTAAAGTCATAAACCACTGCTGCCCATTCATAGTTCACCCAGGATACAATCTCCACTTATCAGTGAGATTCCACAAACTGATAACAGTGGCGTAGCCAGGATGTGATTTTTGGGGGGCCTAGGTAACAAGTGGGGGGGCCTGGTACCTCCGAGGGTCAAGCACGGTGAGACTATCTAAGCGCAGCGCCACCATCAGTTGGCGCGGAGCGTACAAGAAAATTTTGGGCTTTAAAACACCTCCAGATGGCCGGAAACGGCACTTCCCATGTGTTTTAAGCTGCATTTACCCAGCCTTGAAATACGAATCTCATGTCTGCGACTTCTCAAATAAAGAGGATAAAAAATCAATTCTATGAAAAATGGTAATACATACACTTTTTAGGGACCCCAAAACTGGGCGCTTCTAATCTGTGGCCTGGGAGATGAGACTAAAGGGAACCGGTACCTCCCTTTCCCTTGGGAAAAATTGTAAACTTCAGAAGGACGCAGATCGCAAATGCGGCAATATTTGAATTTAAGCGGAGCGCCACCATGTGTTGGCGCGGAGCGTACAAGAAAATTTTGGGCTTTAAAACCCCTCCAGATGGCCGGAAACGGCACTTCCCACGTGTTTTAAACTGGATGTACCCAGCCGCATATGCGGCAATATTTGAATGGATTTCAGCTTACCTAAGGCAGTACCTTACCCTTTAACAGGAAAACCAAAAGTAGTTGTGTCCCCCTCTGAGAAACTTTCTTTGCGTTAGATTTCCTAGATGCAAAATGGTGCTATGTTTGGCAAATTTGAACTGTTTATAGGCCTAAGTTTTAGGATTTGCCCTTTTTTGGGAAGCATGAAAAATATCAAAATATTTTTAGTTTTTGTGGAGGTTTTACAAGAGACATACATACTGCCAAAGAAACAATGTGCAAAATGGTGCAGTATTTGTTCATCGGTACATTACCTAGTCAAAATTAAAATACTACGAATAAATCTCTCAAAATAATTGAACCGCAAAGCAGAAGTATGGATCTGTGGGAAACACATGAAATCCGGACCTTGTGGACATTTTAAAAATCCCCCGGACGCCAGTGCCAACTAGTAAAAAGAGGACTTGTCGAAAAAATCGTCCTACAGTGGCACTTGCCTTGTGAGGCACGACATAGGCCTACTTGTTAAGGATGGAAGGGAAGAATTATCCGAAGGCAGTACCTTACCCTTACCTGCTTACGGCATATTTTGTGTATGATAAAGTATAGGAATGGTCGTGTACGAGTGGTCTCCAGTGTACGATTGCCTTCGGTAAATCAATCAGCCATCCGAAAGGCAGAAAGGGTCTTAGCCTAACAAAGTCACATTAAAGTTTGTCGTCGAGACTTTCGTTTCATCTTCGAAGGGAAATGTAATAAACCACAGTGCAGATCACAAACGGTATCCAATTTAGTGAAAGTAGGCATTTTGAAGTTATTACTTGATTTCATGCGTGCGCACAAAATGTGTTTTACACACATTCATCCCTGTTTTTTTTTTTTTGTTTTTTGTTTTTTTTTTTTAATTTTTACACATTTTATTTATTTACTGTTTTGAAGGAAATACTTCAAAGTTTATTTCCTTTCAAACATTTTATTTTTTTCAATTATTTTATCAGGACGCAAAAAATCTGGGGGCCTGAAGAAAATCTGGGGGGGCCTAGGCCCCCCAGGCCCCCCGTGGCTACGCCACTGACTGATAAATGTGTGTTTTGGGGACAAATGGAGACCCCGGTAGCTGTGTAAACCGTTTTGTCGACGATTTGTTTGGTAGTTCTCATTTGTTCGATGTTACACTGAAAATACGAAAGGGGAACACCTAACAGTGAGAATTGCCAAATTGATGTCATAGCGCTGGTATTTACCTTTTGTACTCTTACTCCCAGTTGTTACTTTCGTGGTTGCAAACGGTGTCGCAGTCTCTACAAAAAGAAAGTAAAAAGGAAAAACGAAGATCGACTTGGCAACTAAATTTGTCTTAGAAATTGTATTTAGACGAACATGATTAAAGGGCAGGAGCAGTTATCCCAAATTGAAGTAGTGTAGTAGACTGTCAAGTTTCATGATTGGCTGTTGGGAGTCATGTGACAATTTTTTTTTTCTCTTCAAATGTGAAATTTACTAGAAATAACTGCTTGGTGTACCTTGAATATGCGATAGTTAAGTCATAAAATGTAATGAAAGATACTATGAAGAGAAATAAGACAAAAATCGTGCTATTTAGCTTTTTCTTCAAAATAAGTTTGGGGGACTGCTCTTTACCTTTAAGTGGCAAATGACAAAATATTGTCAAGTACTTGGATGCACAGGTTTGATTTAACAAATATTTGTAATAAGTTTACCCCTTGTCGAAGTCCTTTCAGTGACTGAAGTTGTTATAGAAGCTGGTTGAGATGTCATTGATCCTAATAAAAGAAACAAAAGTGAAAATGATCGGTAAAAATTACACCTGTTTGAAATTGCACATAATAACAAAGTAAATCTTAGGCTCTTTTTTCTTATCTTTTATATGAATTGGTAGTTCTTAAAACAATATATAGTAGGATTTGGTATGGGTGGTGTACCTTCTGTGGTGGTAGTAACTCTTTCCGTGGTTTGTTTTGTGGTTGGTACAGGAGTTGATCCTTCTGCAAACAATAACAAAGATTTATTATCTTATTTTGCTGTCAAACCATAAATGTTTTAGCCCATGACGTAGCTACAGGGGAACAAAGGGGCGAACGATACCCTCCCACTTGACACTGAGAAGTAAAAAATTCGGATATTTGCCATTTGTGACACCAGTTAACTACAATATGGTTTTCCCCACTCTTCTTTCATGAAATTCCGAATTCTCTTCGGAGCAAAAAGCTCCATTTTTGTCATTTTTGTCACAAAAATGCAAAATTTACTACAAGCTTCGCGCGCCGCAGTTTGCATTTCCTAATATAGTAATGTTCGCTCATAAATCCGTTTGGTAAACTTTTCAGAAATCTGAAAAAGACAAAACCACCAGATCATCAAGTGACGTTGGCCACTACGTCACGTTATTTTCATGATTTTTCTTACTTAAAACTCAAAATTTTCCCCAGTATAAATCCTTGATTTAACAATGTCGGAGAGCCTTAGATAACATTATGTAGTAGCAACGGGTAATGCCGCCTTGCAATTGCCAAAAGGAAAAACAGATTTTTCAGTAATTCCCGACCTTTTAACATTTCCTTATAGGCTATAGGAAACCCAGAAACCAAAGTTTCTTCCAATCCAGGCTCCATATTTTCAAATATTTCTTTAAAATTTACAAAAATTTTGGTTGCGCTTCCCCAGAGAGATGGTGTTCACACTTAAAAAAAGATTCGGAAAATTTGGTTGCTCACCCCCCCCCCCCTGTAAAAATGTCTAGCCATGCCACTGTTGACAACTCAAAAGCTCCATGTTTATACAATTTCATGCGGTCAAAATTACATAGTATTTCGAGGGTTATGTCGAAAGCGAAAGCGAAATGGGTGAGATCAAATGTGACGTATCCTAGGGAATTGGTCAATTTTTTTACTTTCCCTAAACTCCATTGAGCCTACCTTTGCATTTAAAAAATCATGCAGCTTTCAAGATACTTTTCAACCATTTTCATGAGGTATTATTTGGGGAGAGCTGAAAACAGTTTATGAGGGATTACCGCAGTACTGAACACGGATAAAATGTCAAATGGAATATATATCTGGCATTACAAAATAAGTAATGTTGAACCAAAATAAATGTGACTACAATTTGTGGCAGCAGTTTAGACAAGATATAAAGTATAATTATATCAACTATTCTGATAAGGTGCCAAGGAGGAAGGATTGGAAATAGTTTATGCAGGACTATATTAAGCAGTACGAAAAAGCAGAACAATGGCGGACCGAAAATGACTGGCATTCGTATCGACAAAATAAAAGTAATGTTAAACAAACCTAGGCGGCGGAAGATGTTTTTCATTGGGGGCACAAGTTTTCGGCAGCCGACTTAATAGCGACGCCCTAAGGCATCCGGTTTTGCGCGAAGCACAAACCCCCATCGGCCTGGGGTCCATGGGGCCGCTAAGTGCCCCTGGTGGGGTTCAGGTGGCAAAAACCTGGTAGGGGTCCATGGGGGGCTGGATACTTTTGTAGGGGTGGCTGGAATTTACTATCTAAGCGTAGCGCCATCGGTTGGCGAGGAGCGTACAAAGAAAATTTTGGATTTTAAAACCTTCCAAATGGCTGGAAATGGCATTTGCCAGGTTTATTTGTCTCTAATTCTGGTGAGAAAAAATTGTGATTTTTTTAACATTAAAACACACTTTTGAGACACTTATTAGCTCAGTTCATTACTCCACTGGACTATGTATCCTAGGATCGCAAATCCGGATTCCTGCTGAATGTTGCAAGCAACTGTTCCAGTGCACGCCTGAGTAAGGTATTTCCAGAGGCGTAGGGAAGCATTTCAGTTTTGCGGCAGAAGATTTTTGCCCGAAAAATGTAATTCTGCCCCTAGGACAGTCAAAGCGGAGCGCCACCACTGGTTGGCGCGGAGCGTCCAGAAAATTTGAAAATTCGTACCACTCAGACAGTCAAAAATGACATTTCCCAGGCTTGTAAAGGGGATCCAAGTAGTCGCATTTTTAAGTTTCAATTGCAGATAAACGTACATTCGTTCCAAACTAAGATTCAGCCAGAAAGACTAAGCTGAGCGCCACCATTGGTTGGCGCGAAGCGTATAAAACATTTTTAAATATCCGACCCCTCAGACAGTTGAAAATGGCATTTTCCTGGCTTATATGGGGATCTAAGCATTCGCTATTTTGAGTTTCCTTTTGTAAAAAAATGATCATTTGAAACTTAAATTCTGCTATGAAGCGGTCTAAGTGGAGCACCATCATAAGTTGGGGCGAAGCGTACCGGAAATTTTGAAAAACCTGACGACTTCAGACAGTCAAAAATGTCATTTCCTTTGCTTGTAGGGGGTTTTAGAAGTCGCTAATTCGAGGGTCTGTTTGCACATAATTGTTCACTTGAAACTAAAATGCTGCTAGGAAGACTATCTGCGAGGAGCTTCGCCACTGGTTGGCGCGAAGCGAACAGAAAATTTTGAAAAATCGGACTCTTTGAGACAGTCGAAAATGACATTTCCCAGGCTTATAGAGACTCGGATCTAAGCAGTCGCTAGTTGATCAGAAAATTACCAGGTAAAATGTATCACTACCAATCGATGAAATAGTCCCGCATATTTTCGGGGGAAACTGCAAACCGGAATTGAAAACATGCTTATGACTTTTACTCTATTGAGACTCTTGGCTAAATTCAATATATATTGAAAAAAGTGTGTGCCCGAACTTCCGACTATATCTGATTTTACTTTTGAAAAAAAAATAGGCCTATGGGTATCTTAGCAGTCGCTATTTTGATCAGAAGAATCAGATAAAATGTACCACTACCATTCGATGAAATGAAGTAGATGATTTTTCTTCTATTAGTAACACTTATTGACAGAATTGTCACATTACAAGGTGTGTTGAAATGAACTTTCAAGCAGACTTACGGAAAGATATTCTCACCCAGCATCATTAAAGTATCGAAAAACAAATTTCCCGATTCTCATAACCATTGCCCGTATTTGGCTCTAGAGCAGGATAGATGGCAAACTTTTGGGCACCTGAACATCCTCCTGTATATCCGTTGAACTAATTTGGCAATTGAAAACGTCCCAGCATTTTGTAACCTTTGCCCGAATATTTAAACATTTTGGGCAAATTTTGGATGAAAACCTTTTTTCACATTCTACCCAAATGTGTGGCAGATCTTTTTTATTTTCCATGAAAATTGTTCTTAGCGTCTTCTGTTTTTCGGCAAAGATTTGAAGCTATTAGAATGATCGGCCATTTCGGGTATTGAGTTACACAAGATTTGAAAATAGTCTCAAGAATAATTGTTTCTTTTAAGCCACAGGCTTCCCAAATGTGTCGCAATATTTTTATCTCTTAACTTTTCGTAACTATGTTACCCTTACTATGATACTTTTCCATTTTCGGGCAAATGCTTGAAAGAATTTGGATATTCGACAATTTCGGGCACTGTGTTGTGATTATCTTTGAAGTAACGGTCACAGCTTTTGGAACTAATAGACCCAAATATTCTACCCACCACACCAAGTATGATTTTGAATGGTGCATCCCAAGGAATTAAAAAAAAATCCCAACATGAGGTAAAAACATGCCAGATGCTAGGAGCACACTTGAATCCACTTCAAGGTAGCCAATTTTAGCCACTCCAAATCTGTTAGAAAATTATCCATCCTGAAACCAGACGAGTAAAAAGTCAAGAGATTTCGAAGATATGAAGCTTTTTACAGTCTACCTGAATTTATTCCGAAATTCAGAGTGGGGCAAAATTGCACAATACCCTGCAACTGTTTGAAGGGCTAAAATAAACTCTCCTACAGGTAACCGTTAATGTGGGGGTTCAGGAGGCGAAGCCCCGATGTTTTGCAACTTTTCCACTCTGATAAGTAATACTTGAGCCAAAGAATAGCCGAAATGTAATAAAAGCAACTTTGTTTAATTACTTTTGAAAAATTTATTTTGCGACATTCAGTTAGTGGGGGGCCAGGCCCCCTGCCCCCCTCCCGCTTCCGCCGCCTATGACAAAGATGCATGTGGTCACCATTTGTGACAAAAGTTTCGACAAGATGTAAAGTTTCAACTGTTTTCCTCGACCTGAAAAGTGGTTTATTCAATTACCTGTCACATTTACCAATGCTGTGCTTGCTACATGTACTGTAGAGTTAGGAAATCTCAAAACAACTTTGCAGTGATATTGTCCTGCATCTTCCTCCAAGACATCTGTGATTTGAAGAATCGAATATCCATGAGCAAGATGATCCTTTATTTTATGACGGTACTGTGGCAGAAATGTAGGGTCGCATTTGGTCCATGTAAGACTCGAAATATGGTCACGCGGTAGGTTCACTTTACACTTTAAGGTTAAAGTACTCCCTGTGCTAGCGTGCACTAATTCATTTTCCATTTCCACTGCCCATTCATCTGGTGAGAAAGAAAGATTGATTAAATGTTACAATGTCACGCACACATCTTAAAAAAACTCCACTGAAATACAGATGAGCCGTAAATTGAAACAGTATTCATTCAATTTTTCAAATCATTCAGTTTGGTAGCGGCCCTTCCGTCTGTTCCAAGTGTGGGTAATGAGATCAACATTGAACTAAATGGGCATAATCATAATACGTGTTGTTTATGGACTAAACCATAGCCTGACGTTCACGAATTCCGATTGAAAGTGGCCCGTGTGACAACAAAACCGGACGAGATCATGTCGCTGCAAAAATGGATGCAACTGATAAAATATTAACTAATAAAATGGTTTTGGAGAAAAAAATGCAACACACTAAAATTGATCGCGGTCGAATTGGTCCAAAAACCAAATCAGTGTAAGGTTCTGGGAATAAAATTTTAGTTCCATGAGGAAAAACAGAGAGGAGTGGTGGTGGGCATTACAAAAGATATTTATCCTAACGATGAGAGCGTTTGAAGAGAGATTTCCGAGCCTCATACATTAGCAGGTTTTCCACCCTAAGGCCATCACGGTCAGAGCCGCAAAACATTACAGCTGTCGTAATCCCAGCCAACAAGCCCAGCTGGAACCCATTCTTGTTTGTCAGGTGTTCCCACGTGGGGCCCAGCTGGGCTAGTATTTCCCAGCTGATGCCCAAATGAAGCCCAGCTGGGCCCCGCTTCAATAACTGAAGACTAGCTGGGCTGCAGCTGGGCTTCAGTTGGGAAAGGCTAGCCCAGTTGGGCCCCACGTGGGAACACCTGACAAACACGAATGGGTCCCAGCTGGGGCACAGCAAGTAGCCCAGCTGAAACCCAGTTGGGGCCCAGCTGGGCATGTTGGCTGGGAACGGTTGCGTTCTCTGTTTTATAAGGTGAAGGGGGTTTGAAATCTATATATCCTTGATGAAATTGTCTGATGAACTTGAGGTGTTTAGTGACTCAGTCTTCAAGGCCTGCTTGATCTCTCCCACATACAGTGAGTTACAACTCCCCAGGGGCGTCGATTCAGGGGGAACGGGCGACATGTCCCCCCACTTTTTTGAGAGGAGGGGACACTAATGTAGAAGTCCCCTACTCTTTTGTGACGTGAAACTTAAAAATTAGGTACTACCAAAAAGACTATGCATGTAGGTTAATGAATGGAATGCTCTATGCCGATTACGATCGACTAGCTTTCTGTATCGATAATCCCATATGTTTACTTTGCAAAACTCCAAAATTTTCGCGCGCTCCGGGAGCTTGCAGTCTCATTGATGTTCTTTTTTCACTTGCATATCAAGCATACATTATTCATCGGTCTCTATGATTATGTCGATTGTTTGTGTGCCTAGGGCAGCAAGTGTGGTAATGAAGGAGCGCAATATTTAGGAATATGAAGAATATGGATCGTCCCCTACTATGTTTTAATGAAATCTGTGGTGTTTAGTGAATGAACAGCCTTATGGCTGAATTTGGCAAACACATTTTAAGGAAACTGAAAATATCTGGGTTCATTTTAGAAAAATGTATCATTTCTTATGCAAAATTTCGACACGCTTACATCATTCATTTGTATAACGATCCCACCATTTCTTATTTAGACCATTATCAGAAAAGTTAAATCAAACTGACGTTTGCTAGATAAGAGACTTCCATCAGGAATCAGAGGTACACCTCAATCCTTTGTCTGCAGATAGTGTATGATGAGGTTTCCTTCGAAAAAAACATATTTTTATGTTTTTGTATCAACAATCTTTCACCGGCAGGCCTATGCAACGGTGTCTCAGTGGCACCGTACCAGTGGGTACCATTCCCCCACCCCTCGATCTGTGATTTTCACGTAGTAGATTGAAGTGCGCTTTTGATAATGTCATGAATTGATTTTACATTTTACATTCTTTCCATTACAAATGGTTCCTTACTGTTAGAACGTTTGCACAAATTTTTCCCAAACTATGACAATTTTCGTTGTGATTCTAATTACTTATAAAGTACACCCGGTATTTAAATTGACGGTATAGTCCATTGAAGTTATTACCCACACTTTCAAGATCATGCTTTGAAAACTTGTTGCTATTCCTAGTAACTCAAAATATTGAAACATTTAGCACTATTTTGCATCTGGGCCCCCTTCTCTTAGACACCCAGTGGCGTAGCTACAGGGGGGCGGCTTTGAAAAATGAAGCATTCGGAAATTCCCTATTATTTAAACCAGACTACTGTGTGGTTTTTTGAAAACTCATGAAATTTCGAAATCTCCCCAAAAGCTCTAAATTCGTCATTATTTGTCTCAAAGAAGCAAAATTTTTCGCGCCCTTGACCTTGGCCTTGACCTTGAAATTTTTCGCGCCCTTCGCGCGTCACAAATTGCGATTCCTAAGCAGAAGTGCTGGCTCATACCTTGAGTAAAATTTTCCGAGGTCTGGACTTTATTAAGTGAAAAAAATGGACATTTGCTATATGTGACACCACATCATCAAGTGGCACCAGTAATTACAGTGCTATTTTCATGAAATGCTTTTCATAAATTTCAAAATTTTCTCCAGTATTGGGGCCTATAAGCTCCTAACTCAAAAAATTTCGTCAGAGAGCTTAATTTCGTAGGGGTTGGATATCATTATATAGCAGTAAAGCAACAACGATCTTTGTTCGCCGTTCAATCTCAGATTTGCCAATAGAAAATGCAAATTCTTCAGTAATCCCTCAATTTTTCAAATTTTCTTACAGGAAATCCAGAATACAAACTTTTCTGCATTTCAAGCTCCATATTTTCAAATATTTTAAAAATGGCAAAAATGTCAGTGCGCTTCACGTGCCGCAAATTACGGCACTACTACAGTGGTGTTCACACTCAAAAAATCGTAAAATCTGGATGCTTGCCCACCCCCCCCCCCCTTCCCGAAAAAATGTCTAGCTACGCCTCTGTACAACCTTACCAGGCCAGGATAACAAATGTAAGCTAGATGCCCCCAACACACACACACTTTGAAAACCAAATCGACGCCCCTGTAACTCCCACAAACCAAAGTGTAAAGTAGAACCTGAATGCAAGGTGAAGCGTTGGTTAACAGTGAAGCCGTTGGTACCTAAACTTTTGAAGAGGTTGTTTTGCCAACAACTGGAGATGTATCACATCTCCAACGGTTACATAGAAAGATACCTGAAGTGTTGTCCAAGGGGACTTGTTGGTGGGAAGCCAGAACCAAATGGTTGGATAAGTGAAAGAGTTTTTTTTTATATTCAACACACAAAGTTTCTGTTAAGAAACCCTTCACCTTCTCAGGTTTTTTCTGGGTTTTCGCTTACCGGTACTACTATAGAAAGTGTACTTCTCGAAACAGATGTAAATAATCGCATGGAAACCTCTATCTACTAACCTAGGTTACACGTCATTTCTGGAAACTGCTTAGAACAGATGCACTTTCCAAACGGATTACAAGCTCCCCCATGTACACAGTTTTGAGTACACTCTGATTGTGCGCAGATTGAATGGTTTGAGATTCGCACTTCCTCGTTACTAACAGTCACAAGTTGGTCATTTTCTGGTCTTTCGTAGCAGGCTGGTAAGAAAAAAGGTTGATCTAGAAAATTATGCTCATCAAGGTACATACTTAAACGGTTACCTCCCAGTAGTTTGTTTCAAAATGGAACATACTGCCGTTGTGGGTAATGCTTCGCATAGGCAAAGGTGTAGGAACAGCAAGTCAGTGAGCCACAACTTGAAAAAAGGCCGTGGCCGGCTCGACCTCGAACCAATAGGTTTGAAACTAGGCCATAAAAAATGCCATTCAATGGCATTAAGAGATTATCACAATAAACTTGATAAAGTAAAAGGGGTCTAGCAGCTGTAAACAACATATGGATTCAAAGACAATCAAAATCCCTGTAGCAATAATTCGCAAAATATCGTTGACGGCAGGTGAATGTCTAAGTTATTAATACTAGTTGAAAGGATTAAATTCGCACTTAGTGTATTTTTCTTCGCTTGAAAACCATTTTAACGCAAAACTAAGTGCATAACGAAAATGAATGACGTTTTCCATGTGAAACAAGCACCCCTCACCCTCGTAAGCAGGGATTTCTGTGTTTACATGAAAAATAATGTTCAAGTTTCAATTTGTTTCTGCCTTTAAAATGTATCAAACTCAATGCAAATCGGTACTTACAAATAGTAGAAGCAAAATGAGAACACGAAGTGGAAATAAGTGGAAATAATAAAATGCGGGCATATGGTAATCTTTTCCAATGGTTTGAAATGATCCTTTGCTAAGATAAAATAAACATACGAGGTATAGCACAGATGTACGACAACGCAAGTTTAACATGACCAGATCCTGGCTCAGGATCACCACATCGTACGTCATGCCACTCTGCAGATGGATATGCAAGCTGACCACAGTCCTCTTTGCTATGTCCCCTATTCGGTTCAGATGGTGCCCAGTTGCTAAGAAAAAACAAAGTATATATTGTTATCTACAGACCTTCTACCAAAGTCACACACTGGTAAACAATGCTGTTAAGCAATATTGTGGTCAAGAATGGTCTAATCGTATACTTTCGTTTAGAAACTGGACAGCTGAATAGTTTTAACCCTGCAGATGTGAATGTGGCTTCAGTGTTAAGGGTGGTATACTTAAGGATTTTGTCCTTTTCTGGATCTGCTTTAATTTAAGCGTTTTTTCATGTGCAAAATTGAATTGCCCAATTTGTCAAGATAATCTGGTTTTGAATGCATCACATAAGCAATAGCCAACCGGAGTCTGAAATAGAGAGGGCAAATAGGAGATTGGAATGACCACAACATAGCTTACGTCATCAACCTCGATGTGTATGGGTGTGAGGAGTTAGGAGGTCGATGACAATGTTGTGACTCCCCGATTAATAAAGAGGCGTAGGGCAACGGAAGCAGGTATGACAAGTGTGAAGGTCTACCAGGTGAACCGAAGCTTAAGTTACCTTGCAAGGTGCTTAATGGTCCAGTTAACGGCCCCAGTAAAGGAATGCAGCGTCATTGCCCGGTGGAGGTTCAGACGGTCCACGGAACATCCTTGATCGTAAGCTAATGAGACCCGCACAATCCAAATTGGATTAATCCTTTGATCAGGTTTATTTTATGTCAAGTCTTGTCATATAAATTACGGTCTCTTTAGTAGCACCGTCATGATACGTTAATAGTAAATTACTCCTTCATAATCTTTACCACGATATTTTGCAAAAATGCCAAAAAAAAAATCCTCTAATGTGAAAACGAATGTCCCTTCGGAGTTAATAAAAAGAATTTTCCCTCTTCATTTATTTCCTATGTTTGTATTATTTTCTTTTTCAGGGTCACTTGCTTTGATGAACAGTAGGCTTCTGTTTTTCCAGTGTTCTTCATATGCATTGAAATCTTAATTCCTTGTTGATACTTTTGTGCGGCTTGTATAAATCTTGAAGTGAATTGAATATCTGAATGACACTACAGACAACACTGTGTAATTTTATCTCATTGAAGGGATAGTTTCCTGTAGAGATGAAGAAAATGAATGCAGCGAAATAAATTGTATTGTCATTTCTTTCAACGTGCTAACAGCCTGCTAACAATTAGAATACCTGTTCTTATTACTTCGCGGAGAACTCACTTTTAGCTTTTCGTTGGCAAATCCACGTGGTTCCCGACACGGAAGTTGACAGTTTTAATGAATTTACTACTTGGAACTTCCACATTCATGTCACGCTTTTTTAATTGGATATCGACCCAGACTGGATTATATTGACTACGGATTTAGCCAGAGTAACTATTAACAAGGACTTTAAATTTGTTTTTGGTGATAACACTTCTGATATCTTTTGTCGATCTGAACAGTTCCCCCTTACTCTCCTAAAACGGCTCAAGTTTGAACCAATTGCTTGTTTACCTTTTTGAGCACATTTGACAATAATTTTCCACGATGTGTTTATTTCACTTTGTCTTGCTTGTGGTGTAAAAGGACCTTTACAGTCATTCAGTAGCTTCACTAAGGTTATAGCCATGTGTCAAAAGGGACAAAGTTTCACCTACCCGGAAGATTGATCTTATCCTTGAAATACTTACTCATATTCTATTGGTGAGCCATCTATCCATTCCCACACTCCTTCTTCTTTCCTGTCACTAAGACCGAGCCAAATATAACGACCAGCTAATCGGGAGAGAAACAGCTGCCAAAAGGAAAAACCGATTTTACTTTCCAATGCAATTTCTCAATTTGAACGGGTAGACTATTAATACTGCGTGAGAACAGTCGGCCTGCGTCAAAGACTGCAAACACTGCATGAATGCTTAATGCTTAGTCCCAAATATTCATTTTAACTGTTTATCTTAGGCAGAAAGTTGTCAGTACTACCACTTGTTCCATGCGTCAAAAGCTTGCTTAATTTTACTTAAATGACCCCTTTCCACTCAAATCTGGTATTCTCGTCTGACTGCTTGTAAAGGATTTTCCAAAGAAACTGGATTTTTGGCAAGTTTCACAGGGATCGAAGCGTCGTTTTCCTTATGTACACATAAAGGGGTATGATTTTAGTTCTTGTTTCTTTTGTAATAAATTAAAGCATTTTAATAGGCTCAAAATAGCTCCAGGCAACGCCCAACAAGCCAATGCAGTTCCAAAATTGATTTGGTAAGTACAGTTTCTGAAGTATTGACATCTAGTCCTTAAACCATTTAAGGTACAACGTACTAGAAAAGAAAAGTGCCATTTTTTCAGATCGACAATACCATTTGGAACTCCAAAAAGCATAGAGGCGCTTCAGTTTTGTGGGATGATGGCAATTTGGTTCTCTCACTCCATAAAAACCTAACCTTCTTATGCTTATGAAGAGTAATGTGCAGCACCCCCCCCCCCTACCAAAGAAACGAAAAAGTACACACCACAAACACACACATTTCTGAAATAGGGAAATCGGCTGGTAGGGGCAACAATGGCAAGTAGTCTGACCGAGCAATTAGAGCACACCTCGTACTGGACATCATGAGAGTTTAAATAATTATGCTTCAAAATATTTTTTCGCATCTCAGTCCTCCTAAAGAGCAAAATAAAGGGAAGGGGGAACACTATGTTTCCTTAGATCTCACCCCTGGTCAATTAATGCTCATAACTTACCAACCATCAATCGGAACTCCTCAGAAACTTTCCCTTTCAATTGCTGTAACCAACAACTTCCATGTTCCTGATATACCATCTACCTTCATAATGATCACTAGGAGACACTATTTTGTGTTGGGTCAGTTTCGATGACGAAAGTTTTCGGTGACCCCTACCCATGTCAGCAGGGGGAATTCACTGTTTCCCCCACCGCTCAATTCCTGGGCACGGCATGCTTCGGAATACAATTGATAATTGGACCCTTTAACTTCATATCAATCTTGAAGTGTTTTAACTATCCAATTAACCTCTCTCTTTTACCCTCACTTTTTAGCTAAGGGTGAATTCGGAATTGACTTTAAAAGGATTCACTCACGCTCGTTTCTGCGTCTTTAGCAACAGCTAAACGAGTCTCCGGTCCAAAGTCGCGTTGACATGCCTGGTTGGAATCTGCCCAGGAGAGCTGTAAGTTTCCACGCCAGTAACAGCGATCACGAAAGAAAATACCTCCATGAGGACACATCGGAGCTACAGCTGGACATGAAAAAAAAAAAAAAAAAACGTTGATTGTCACATATCTACTGCTGTGTAGAGGTAGTGGCAGTTAATCAGGCCATGGAAGTACTACCTCCGAGGTAGTACTTCCATGATCAGACTCAATGAAAATCATATGAAGATCCTCAAGTTTCGAAAAATAATTCGGACGCAAAAACTGCACGCAATTTCTCTTTCAGTTCTACAACTCTTTTAGGTGATAGGAACAATTAAATCCTACTCCAAATCGGGAGGTCCAGAGTTAGATTTACAGGCCGCTTCATACCAAAGACTTTTAAAATGGAACAAACCATTGCGTGAAGGTGCGTGAATGTCGGAGAAACTGTAAAACAACGGTGCTACAGAATTGAAAGGCTGGATCTCCGAGGAGATACAAATAGCGGAAGGCTAGAATTTAGATAAATTAAACAGTCAAATGGTTTGAAGTAGAGCTTTTTTACTAATAATAATAAATGTCTGAATGGTTATTACATTGGTCAAACAGGTTCAAAATTCAGGTTCAGATTCAACAACCACAAAAAGACAGTTAAAGATAAAGCCATTAGTTATCCAGTCGCCAAACATTTCAATCAATGTAATCACAACCTCTCCAATCTCAAGTGTGTCCTGTTAGGCTCTAATTACCCCACTCTCAACAATAGACTAAGGTCCGAGAGTAAGTGGATTATGAAGCTTAAAACCCATATCAATGGTTTAAACTTGGATTTGGATGTTTTGAGTGATTTTCCGTTTGCCGCTCGTGGTAAAGCGTGACTATGAGCTTTTGCAATAAGTATACCATTGAGTACAGTGTACTAGGTCTCCAGTATATTATCTTCACTTCACTGTTGGTGCTGAAGAAAGGCACAGGTGTGCCTGAAATATACACTGTTTTCTCTGTATTGGAAATTTGTGCTCTTATGATGTCATCTTTGTGTAACTCACTATTTTTCATCGCTATATACATATATATATATATATATATATATATATATATATATATATATATATATATATATATATATATATATATATATATATATATATATATATATATATATATATATATACATATATATATATATATATAAATATATATATATATATATATATATTCAATCTGCATTTTCAGTAAAATGACCATCTGACGAAGGGATCTATAGTATAGGACATCACAGACCCCGGCCATTTAAATATTTAAAGACCGTTCATGCAAGGAGACCTAACCCGTGTAAGACCATCAAGCGTGTATCTTTTCCTTTAACGTTTAAGAAATGTTTAATTTGATGTTATATAGATATATTTTAATGTTGACATATGAATTGTTAAACCCGAGTTCGTGTAAATTTTTTATTTTGCCTGAAGACTCCAAGTCATGTAAGTGTTGACCATATTGCATAAAAATTGCACACATTTGGGATGTGAAAAGTAATCAAAATTATAATCAGATGGTGGTGTTTGAGGAGAGGAGCGGTCCACAACACATCAGTTCAAAAGACGTTTAACCTCAATGATTTTGATACAGTCAAATTTTACAGATAAGAAATCCTGTACTTTTTTAAGATAAAACACCTGAAAATATTAGGTCCCTATAAATTAGTAGTTGATGATACTCACTTGAAACCAAAGGGAAGAAAACATGAGACTTGCAGCAAGTTCACGGTCAATTGTTTGTTAATAAAATTTAAAGCTCATAGATCCAACATTCAAGTTTTTACAAAATTAGCCTAAATCTGTAAATGGAGGGAACCTATTTACTAAATGTGCAAAGTATCAAACTCGCTAAGAATCTGTGATTACCACTTACGTAATTCGGCACATACGAAAAAAGCCCTTGCTCCGCAGTCGTAGTCTGTCCACCTGTCGTCGTCGTATTTCATAAGGGCACAGTTTCTGGTGCTCCCCGACCGGGCGGGTGGGGTTGAACAGGTTTCCCAATTGCTGTAAATATTTCCATGTACATAAAAATTTGGGTAACATCATTAACTGGTTTGTAATATTGCTTTGTGCTTTGACACAAACCAACGAGAGGTGAAAGCTTTTTATTTTGAAAGCCAAACAGACAAACGTTAATCTAGAACAAAAACAGATGAAACAACTGCTTCAGGTTGTGTTATCATACAGTCAATTGCTCAACTCAAACGATGAAGCAAACATAGACCAGAATTGTAGCTAAAAAGTCTTTCTCCAACCCCCCAAAACCCCGTCTTCTCTTGGAAAATTCAAGTTATATATTTGGCGCCCTGGAGGATTTGATCTTTTCTCGCATTGAATCATTAAACTCCCTCAGAGCCTTGTCTGGGTATACCGACATGATTTAAACCAAGACAGCAAACGACTGTGTAGGTGAGCACTGACCCACTATTGGGAGGTTTGTATTGTTTGGATGAAGGCCAGTCAAAGACTAGTCATCCCCATCACTAGAACTATATGTTTATTCCTATATGTTTGGGTAGGATGTTGTTTCTTGGTTTGGGAGTGATGCCATAAAGTCTTTAACAGACTATACAACCCTTTAAAAGCGGTTAAAGGTCATATCAAATTTTTATATGTTACAGGATCACTTATTCTAAGCTGTTTGGTGAGATTTGCATTGAAATCCGTTGTGTAGTTCTCAAAATATGAGCAAGCAAATTTGTTACAATTTCAACAAAAAGCGAACTTGGAAAAACATATATGACATCATATCTACACATTAATGAAGTCTTTTGTTTTTCTTAAAACTTAGCATATTTTTTCAGCAACGATACCATATTATCAGAATGTGATTGCATATGTGGTCTGATAACTTAGCAAATTTTGCATTATCCATAGGTAGGTTCACTTCCTATTTACTCGAAAGCCATTAATGAAACACGATAGTCTGCTATATTAATTCAAGTTGAGGTGGCTGTATTTTCATGAGAGGTGAGTTGATCCCACATAAACGCGGTAGCTGTATTCGACAATCTGTTTGGTCTCAGCCTGTTTGGGAACAAAGAACAGTGTTCCTGTACCAGTTGAAGTCGAAGAACTGCAGGTTTGTCGGCGATCTGTTTTTGCACCCAACTCTCCCACAACGAGAACGAGGAAACAAGATGGCAAAGATATCGCTTAAGGAAGGAATGTAAGGAAACAGCAGTACAATGACTAAACCTAAGCAGAGAATGTGAATACCTGGGAGGAATAATCACCTAGAACAACAATTTTAGGGTTGAAAAATTTAGGTAATTTAAGCAAAGTAAGTGGTTAAAGCATGCCTCCGTTCGGAGGCACGTTCGACCGATATCCTAACGGGTGACGTGTATCCACGATAACTGTACCGCGCAAGTGTTCGATACTGCAGAAGAGGTTTCAATGTTTTCGGCATGTTTCGAAAGAGTCAAGAAAAGGGTGTCAAAACCGCCGTTATTTCACTCCAATTAAAGCAGTCAGCCTGAAATCTATATAGTAATCAATCTATTTCATAGTTTCAAAGTAACTTTTTCTTTGATTTGTTTTCTCCTTTCATCTTAAACAATCTGTTGGCTAGTATGTATTGTTTAACAAATAATTTACTTCAAGAATGGGGCAAAATTTCACAAAATCTGAATATTGCAATGAAATTATTGCTAAATGCTCCATGTTCAACTAACTCCTGTTTCACAAGACACCCAATGCAACCTTATCTTAGGAAGTCCATGTAATGAATGAGCAGTGAAATACAAGTCTCCCAAAGCAATGCCAACTTTTCCAAATTCATAATTCACTGCCAAGGTTGACGATATTTAGTTGTGTGCCTTAATAAAAAGCTACCAATGGTTCAATATATTCTATTCGGTTTCAACTGCAAGTTTAACATATGAGGATCAAGAAACATATCTATAAATATTATCCCGTCTGACTCAGAATTTACCGGTACTAGTGAAAATTTTCCAATCCTGTGTCCACCATTTATAAACCTACTGCGTCCCACACGAACGTAATTTTATCCGAACCCAGTTTTTAGCCACTTTCTCAAACAGTCAACTTTTGGGAGTGATGAAGGGTGTCTTGTTCTGCACAATGAACAAAGTCGAAAACGTCCTTATTTGGACAATGTCCTGAGTCAGACAATTCTTGTGGAAGAAATATTTCCTGATTTTTAAACATATAACATATCTTTGTTTTCATATCATTTTCTTCTTCTTTGCCGAGGTTAACGGTCATCTGAGGCACTAGTGGTCCGAATGCAAAACTTTCCAAGAATTATCAAGATCTCATTTTGGATCCCCCGTGCAGGGTTGTAAAGCAAATTTTCATAAAAAATTCCCAAAGTCTTCCTATTGTGGTCACCAGAGGTCAAATCCAGAATTTCCAAAAGAATTGTTTAGATCATCATCCGGGGTCATCAAAGGTCAGGAAGCGAATCTCACAAAAATAAATTTACTTTCTTCGTCTGTTGTCACCAGAGGTCATAAAGAAAGTAAGAATTCAAAAGATAGTCACATAGGATAACATAGTCACATAGGAATTGGGGCCACGACTGGTCAAAACTTTCCTAGGAGCAAGCTTTCCTATGAGCTCCCAACTTTTTCGTCTTGGGTCACAAAACATCACAAAGCGATTTTCCAAGAATTCCGAAGACTTTACAATCTAAAACAGCAAAATTTTGTTTACTGAGTTTATCTTAAGATCGCCATCAGGAGTCAACAAAGGTCAAAAAGCGAAACTTCCCAAGAATATCCAGCATCAAGTATGGACCCAAAATTGTATTTTTAACACGTCAAGATAACATCTGATCAGTTACTGACAGATATGTTACATCATAGAAATGAGACAAATACTTGTAATAAGATATGTTCTTAGTGTATCACCGAAAATGTTTGACATCTAATGACATTCTGATTTTGGAAAAAGGTCAAAGGTTGCATGAAGTTTATGTAGATAAAAATTTAATCTTTGAAAATTACTAGGTACTGCCATGGCTCAAGAGCAAATATTGCTGATAAATTTTGTTTCCTTTCCTATCATGAGAAGGTCATCGGTAGGTCTTTGGACTTTTTTCAGAAGACCAAACTGTATTCGTTATTAAAAGCAAAACTGTGAGTATAGTTTTTAGTGTCTATCACGGGGTTGATTTTAGCCGATAAAAACACCCTCTTGATATTAGTAGAAAAGTGGCACTTACTGATAGTTCCCATTGATAGGTTGTGTGTTATCCACCCAGTGCCAAATTGTTTCTCCGTGAGCCTCATGGAGGCCTATCCAAAAAGCTCTTTGCCACTGACTTCGGACAAAGTCCTGAGGGTAAGAAATAATATAATGAAAATCTGCATAAACAAATTGCAAAGTTCGAACAAACCCGAGTAATATAGTTCTCGTGATTTGATGTATACTTTACCCGGAGGAGCGGACTCGGTTTGTCCTATACCTCGGCTTAGTTGGATATGACTGAACATGGAATATGCCCCACAGCCTGTAACGCAGGCAAGATTCACTTTTGAAGGACCCTGGTTAGCAACTTCCCTTGCAAACGTTTCGTTCGAACTTCCTCTGTACATGTCTTATAAAGTATGAAACTTTCTTGGACTGATTCATATTTTCAAACAAATGACGATGAGGCTGCATTAATGATGATAAAGTTTACAAATCGTGCTCGCGCTGTCGTTAGAAAAAAAAGTAGATTTTAGTCCATTTACGGTCTGCATCCAATCAGTGTCGCCGTTTTACGCGCCCACGCGAAATCATAACATTCACGCAAGTGTCTTGCGCATGCATGTCCTATGTAAATTAGTTTTCAATGATTGACGTAACCATACGATTTGATAGGAAGTATGTTTTTTTGGGGGGGCTCCAGACGGAGAAGGGTGAAACTGGCAATATGTACAGATAGTTGCTAGAGACTCCCTCACAACTCCCTGAAATGTAATAATATCAATGGACAAACTCGTTAGAGTTGTTGGAACAATTTTAAACATAAAACATGCAGCACCTTAGCCGGCTTTGTGAAACATCTTTCCAATCGATAATGGCTCCCAGATAAGTCTTGCATAACGCATTCAACCCTTTGCTTAGAAGCAATGAGCTGCTTTTGTTCCGGGTGATAATTTATTTCTTTTCTATCGGCCCTTTTAGACAAATTTTTACTCGAATCACTACATACTTTAGTGCTCAAGTTTTCCCCAGCTCTTCATTGGCCATTGTGGACGTAGTAAAAAAAGATTATAGAGGGAAAGTTTACTAAATGTCTCCCTTGCTAACTAAAAGTCACAAAATGTAGACTTGATAAAATCATGAACCATTACAATTGGTACACTGAAAATAGCATTCTTCAACTCTTTCCTTTTGCTCGGCCATCTTACTCTTTCACTTCATGCCAAATTTAAATCGACTAGGTCACTGATATGTTAAAATGTTAACGAAATATGTTGTCTGTATAGGAGAAGCGAAAAAGCTTGACGGAAAAGCTTGCATATCCCCGGCCTACCAAATGGCCTACAAGCCCTTTAAACACAGTCCCTGTGCTTCATGAGGATTTTGAAATATCATATGGTATATACGTACACGCCAACCTAAACGGTTTGGATACGCTGGAAACAGAAAAGTGTTATTAATGATACCTCCATATAGTGGAAATGTTTTCAGTCACTCTTCTTCAAATGAAATACTTTAAAACATTTAATTGGCCTTCCATTTTATTTCCTGTTCTACCGGTATGAAGATAAAGAATATTTTTTGAATATGTACGTACACTCAGATTAAAAAAAAACGTGCAACGATAAGCATCATTTGAAGTAATCATTGTACCATTATTGTTCTCCAGAAATTAATTGAGTTCAAACCCTCCCTCTTCTGGAGTGATATTCGGGGAATTCATTCCCCAATTTTTGTTCTCCGCAATAAACTAAAACTTAATCAAAGTGTTTACTACTGATATTACAAAATAGGCCCTTCCCAACTCATCCCCAGGTTCGCCAGGCGAGGATCTAGACATTTTGAAATGAGGTGTGTTGAACATGCAAAGCACTTTCCAAACGGAGCGCCTCTATCTTGGCTTGAAACGTTCAAAAAATTTTGAAAAAATAGGAACCCTCAGACACTTAAGGCATTTCGAAGGGTTGTATGTAGAGTCCAAGCAGTCGTTTTTTGTGCATTTTTGCACAAAAAATCTTGAACTAGAATTAGTTTATGCTTAAGTCAAAATCAAGGATTTCCGTAAGAAATTCTGCAGGCTCTATCGATAGTTTCTCTCTAGTACCAAGGATAGGTACGAATACCCTAATCTACCATAAAATACCACCTTTTCAAATAAAATTAATTTAAGAAGATTTTCAGAGCAAGATTTGAATTTCGGGCACTCGTTTGGGCAAAAGACAGGCACAATTTTAGTCTCAAGTCATCTTGAATGTTTTAATAGCACACTAAACACCCCCAACCGTCTCGACGTTTTTCAAAAATTGGCCGGATAATTAAAATGGCATCATAGGAATCGACATGACAAAAATCTCCTGAAAAGCGGATCTGCTTACAGATCTTGAAATTCATTCCATATCCGGTTGTCCGAGGCGTTGCATTTAGTTAAAACGTTTTTGCCGATCAGCACAAACTAACGGTGGCGCAACGTTTAGATTTTTTCGAGCAAGACGACAAAACTCGGCAGGAAAATTCTCTGTCCCCCGTCTCTCCCGCGCCCAAATTTAATTGTAGTTTTCCCATCACGCCTATTTTTTAGCTTCACACAGCCTTTTTTATTGCCTTTTTAATTAACTTAAAGGCAGTCATTAGTCACCCTAAACTACAGTTTCAGTATACATATATCAAAACTCTCAATTGGTACAGCTCTTTGATTGGCATCACATTCAAACAATGCATCATAGCTAAATTACACAGCATGGGCACTGAGAGTGTCTAGATTACACATTATGGACTTGTATGGCCACTGGGACAAGCCATGAAGCAATATACTAGGATTGTGTCTGGATAAAGATGAGTTTTAGATAAATGTGGGAGGGGCTAGAAGTAAGTAGGTTGGGAGAATTGGAAAGTCTGGGATGATGAAAATATGCCTTTAAATAATCTTCTGCCTTTGAATAGTGTTCATAGTATTTTCAAACGTAGGGGAGGATAGAAAATATTGTACCCTCTTCCTTGGCTATTAGATACGATGCTGAATATGAGCATCCTTCCATTGATAGGAAAGAAGAATCACATAAACAACTTTCAACTAATAGGGTCCCTTTAAAGTTGTACCTAATTCGAACAATTCAAAAACATGTATTAAACAACATGAAAAATGAACTCTATCAGTCGAAATCCAGCCTTCATAGGACATTCTTGAGCCGAGATATAAAATGTTGAATTTATTCACTGAAAACAAGTTAGTCCATTGCGAAATATTTTGTGACTTTCTTGTTGTACAACTCACATAACCTACTTTATTTCCCTTTAAAATGAAAAAGCATTGTTACCTTCAACACTTCCTGTTTGCTTGCATGATATTTTGCACAGGGAAGGCTTAATTAAATGCATCACCGCATAAGAATAAGAATGCTATCACACCTTTATGCAAGGTGCAGTAAAAGCAAATAATTACAAAGAGATACATAGATCGTAATTTGAGTAGTACAAACAATGACATCACAAATTATTGCGTAATGTACCATTTTAATTTTAGTGAAGAAACTTTAATTTTCATATTTCAACTCAAGAACTAATGTCCTTTGAAGATGGAAGTTGGACAGTTACAATCCATTTTTCATGGCGCTGAATGTGTATTTTGGAATTTTTTAACTTGAGGTGCACTTTAATTTTGCGATTAGATATACAGGTATAGTGTGAAGTCGTACCATCATCACCCAGATTTACATTTTCAGTGCAGTACATTTTCAGTGCAGGGGTATGAAAATTTTCAGTCGATAACTGCTGTTTGATTGACATTAGAATTAAAATTTCAAAAGATGCAAGGTAGCTTACACTCGACCAACTGCAAAGAGAGAGAAAGAGAGGGAGAGGGGGTCGTTGGATTACACATTATAGCCTTGTATGTTTAACAGGAAATAAAAATAAACAATGAAATGTGTTTTGCGACATAAGGACGTGCCCTATACACTTGAAGGATTAATAACTTTACACAGTTAGAAGGAATGGTTATCTGTAATTTGCAGTGACAAGAAATCTCCTTTCAACAAAATGGCTTGACAACTTGTTTGGCGTCAGGCTGTCCATCTTTTATAACTGAAATGCTGGTTGGTGGATGGGCCAGCGGGATCTCTTTTGTTTCTACTTTCTTCAGTGTAACAACTTACATTTGTCTCGCTGTCCTTGATTGTAACTAAGGTAACACGATCACCGTAAAGACGATGACACAGATGTCCAGCCTCGTACCAAGTAGTTCTTACGTCTACAAACCAGAAACAACGCCCTCTAAAGTTAAGACCAAAATGGGGACAGGATCGTTCATTCCCATCTGCTGCAACTGTAAAATAAAAGTAAATTCTGAAGTTTCAAGGCAATCTAAGACAAGCTTTTTTATCGAATATATTCTCCAGTACTTACTGACTATGTAGCTAAATTCAACTGGTAGTATGCCGCGCAGACTTGTTTGTCGCGGCTGAGTGTTTTGCACATGGCCATCCTTTCGGCTTCCTTCCTGTTTCCCGTAACAAATGGTAAAGGTATACACAAGAACTTTCACAGAATTATTTGCACGTCAGACCCATTATCACGTAGTATTTTGTGCACGGCTTATTCCACTTTCTACAGTTTCCTCGCTTGACGCCTAAGTTCATCTGATTACTATACCAACTATTGAGCAATCATGGGACTGCATTTTAGTTACGCAGTCAACTTCTCATCCTATGGATTTTGAACGCTCAAACCGAAAGCATCAACCCTCATTCAGTTACCTCCTTCATGTGTACATTTAGAACTCATCCTTATTTCTACGCTGGTTTTTTTTTTAGTTAAAATTAAAGACGATCGTCGCCACCCCAAACTCAATTTTTACCAGTATAGAAATTCTCAATGGTCTTTGACTGAAATAAAATTGACACAAAAATACATTGTTGCTTATATTACGCAGTGAGTACTAAGATTGTTCTGATTAAACAAGCCAGTGATTCACAACTTGGGAAAGGTCGTGGTCGATCCGAATTAACCAATTTGTTAGAAACTTGTAAATATCTAACTACTTAATTAACTAATCCACCAATCCATGCGCCAAGGAATTACCAAACTCCTTTATTTCCATGACAATTTGTAAAACCGGAAACAACACATATAAAGTGAAGGCAATCAATTTTAAATAGCTGACCGTGCAATTATTTGTAATGTCTTTTTTTCATAGACCACATGCAGTATTATATGGCACTAGAAGTGCCATTCCCAGCAATCTACATGCATTCTCAAAAAAAAAAAAAAAAAAAAATTCTCTGACGGGACGCTCCTCGCGAATCAATTGTTGCACTCCCTATTGAGAGAATGTACAAAGGTGTTAATTTATGACACGACCTCACACACAAGCTTATTTTTCCAATAATGAGCTTACTTTACCTAACCATTTCATCGAATGCATCGAAAAGCAATATCCAGCTGTCTGGGTTGCACGATTTTCCAAAATTTTCAGGATGCTCTGCGCCAATTGATGGTGCCGCTCCGCTTAAGTAGTCTTTTGGGCAACCATCACTATCCCACGGGCCTCGAAAAATTTATTTTTGCACAACGCCCCTGAGTGTACAGTTGAACATATATACCGAAATTTTCCAAAAATGCAGTTACTAACCTCAGTGAATTGTAAACAAGTAAAAGCCGCAAATTTAAATAGAATCATCCAGACTGCATGTTGTACAATGTTGAAAAAGATGGAGGGGTGTTTATAGATATTGTTGGGGTGCAGCTAATCGATTTTGTCTGTTCGTATTAATCTTTATTTCGGCAGCCAATTCTCGTGGCATATTCCATAAGAAGCCCCCCCCCCCTCCCCCAGGAAGACTGAAAGATTTCGGTCTTGTAAGATTGCAGGTTTATCTGTTTATCGGACAAAGACTATGAGTTGATAGTACAAAGTAATTTTAGTATGGGCAAAAGAATGTAATGTTTCAACCTTTCTCTATCAAGTGAAATTCCAGCACAAAACACTATTAAAAAATTTGCAACTTCCTTACCATAGACAGGAGTCCATCACGACAAGTTAAATTCCACATTCATAAGTTAGCGATTTATATTTTAATCTTACACATTTACCGCTAACCAGCCTATATTACGATCAAGGATACTTTGTACATGCTAGGCCTATTTATTGTTTGTTATAATTACAACAAATTGTAGCGCTATTTCCATCTAACAAAATTTCAGCTTAAGCTTGATTTTCTATGGCCTGATAGATATGCATCCTTAAATTTCTATGAGACAGTTCATTCTGAGTTTCGGACGAAACAAAGATTTCAACCCACCATCCTTCACGAAAAACAGTAATATTACAAGCAATGCTAGTGTAATACGTAATGTGACATGAACCTTGTGATCCATAATCTGTGAAATTGGTGCATATAGCAAGTACGGAGAGAGAGTACCAAACTAAGGCGTGTTCTCTGCCTCACTGTAGATTTGTGTAAGAAAATCGAGAGCGGTAGGTTGCTTTATAAAGTAGCTAAAATGACAGATTTTTTTTTTTTATTTAAACAAAGAAAACACATTTGAATGCTTCCCTGGCAATTCTTAAAAATCGAAGTGTAACTGACGTCATTTCCACCCTACGTGTATTCGATCCTCATGAGTGCATACGTTTAACTGTGACAACAATGGAAGAAAGGTAGTTCCATGTGACAACAGTCGACATGTATCTAAAAGTTCAAGCAGCTTAAGACAGCTAATGTCATCAATCCCGGTCTCTTAAAGGGAAATATTGCGTTTGGTTTGCAAGAAAGATTAATCCTTTCATAACTTCTTTTTCTTGACGCAGGTTAACAGATAATCAAAAAGAAGGCAGTATGGTAGCCTTCTTTTCAAGAAATAAGTTTCCCACAGATAGACATTCAGTTTTTTGTTGCTCAAGAATAATTTGTTCACCCAAACTTTTAACATTTCAAATGATGCAATGCCCATGGCTCTTCTTGCGAATAGTATGTTGAAGAGATGCAGCTATTGTTGGGATTTATGATTAAGACTGAATTGTTTGATAGTGGCTGGGCCATTTCTTTGTACCCCTGTTGTAGTTTTTAAAACAAATATTTAAAATATAAATTCATAGAAAGGATTATTTAGAAATTTCTTTATTGGTACCGGTACTGTGGTGCATAAAAGTATCAGTACGCTGTAGTTCTGTTATAGTGAGCCTACTTTGTTGTCGTTTGGGCATAGCGAAATAAAGTGTTTCTACACAAGTCATGCTGCAACGGTCAAACCTGATCTACACTGATTTTCCGATTAAAAATAAACCGAATTTACCCTTAATAACATTTGTGGCTCCAAGATGGGGGGAGGGGGCAGTGCAAGCATTTGACTCCTACGGGTTGCCCCGAAAATAAAAACGGTTAAATATCTTTTAAGACATAACTTTGTAAGGCGAGGTAAGGTGTCGCTCGAACAGGATAAAAAATAATTATTTCATTCGTATTCTATGGAAAAATCCCATATTACCCCAATTTCCGGGCCCTTCGCGCACTCTTATCTTTTCTAAAGTCCTCCCGACCCTCGTGCAAAGGCCCGTTTGGCGAAACCAAACTTTAACTGCTTCCCACAGAAGCTATCACTTCCACTGGAGGGCATTAGGGGACAAACCTGTCGGCATGCATGGCTCCATTCTAGGCTGGATGAAAAGAACAGATACTACATATGATCTTAGATAAAAGGCCGAGAAGCACGCAGTCTTCTTCTAAAGTCCTCCTGACCACTCTGCCAAAGGGCCGTTAGGCGAAACCAAAACTTTCACTCTTCCCGAAGAAGCTATTACGCCCACTGAAGGATAATGTGTGACTAACCTCACCGCCCTTAGACCATTTACATTATTGGTCTGTGCGCACTCTTATATACATCGCTGTTAATTTATACTGTGTCAGTCACATTCAGATCGTTCGACACTTCGGGTTTTCAAACAGTTCCTATACCCAAATTTTCGGCCCGCTTCTACTGTAATGGCCACAGTTTATACTGCATAGGTTAGTCACGGTCATTGGTATAGACAGACGGGGTAAGAGGGAGCCCTTCCCCCTCCCCAATCGAATTCTGAACTGGAGAAAATGCACCTGTGCGTATTGTCCGAAATGTTAGAACAAAGTTTTGGCGAGAGTTTTAAAAAATAGTGGAATGTTTTCAAACTGCCAGATTATACAGACAAATAGGAAAGCACATTATACATCTACTAGGTGCATATATACAAAATCAAACGATTTGCCAAACAAAATTGTAGTGGAACATTTTATTTGGGTAACGTTAGAACCGCTTTGCAATTTACTCATTTCATATTGAATTTAACATTTTCTTGCAAACGAAAGCTCTGTATAACGATTGCTTAAAGTTTGCCTACAAGCATGGGAAATGTCATATCTTTCTGAGGGGTAGTGATTTTTCACAAATTTCTGCTGCTCCCTGCCAATGAAGATGGAGCTTTGCTCTTAAAGTATTTTGGAGGAGTGCGTGGTTTGGCATAGAATCCCCTATCTCTCCCGACCGACCCACCATGAATATAGACGACAGCCTTTAACCGTCTTCATTTATTGTATAAGTGAATTTCAAATCCTCATATTCAGTGAAGTTGAGAAAATCAAGATACATTTCAGTGTACAACCATTCATGGAGCCCAGGTAAGGAAGAAAATTTAAAGATTAACGGTGATGGACCCCAGTAATGGCAGACTAAAATCAGACCATCAAATCTGTCCGGATTCGTCTATAGATTGAGCAAGCTATCAATATTGTCGTAAAACGATATCATAATTAACCATAACAATTATTTCCTCCACAAGAACGCCTGCAAGGTGCTTAAAAAGTAAAGGTTCATAAAAATATGTCCGAGAAGGTTATTAAAGGAGATGGCAATAATCAGATTTCGCACCCAACTGCTCAAAGAGACCCAAATCCCAACACATTGTCCTTCAGTGGACGTAATAGCTTCTTCGGGAAGCAGTGAAAATTTTGGTTCCGACGAACGGCCCTTTGCCAGAGGGTCTTGAGGACTTTAGAAAAACTATTTTCTGAAAAGAGGCCAGTCGATTTAATATTACTACCATTTTATGTGAATTTTCCAATTATTTTTTTCACTTACATGAACGCATTATGTAGGCTTTACATATATACAGCTATTCTACCTCCTCATTACACTACACTTCGGAATTACATGAGAAAGCACAATTGATCAGCTTCAGTGCTTAAAGTGTAACAAGTCTAAAAATTCAAAAGTATATACTAAACAGCATAAAAAAGGAATTCTTACAATCAAACTCCCATTTTTATGAGACATCTCTGAGCTGAGATATAAAATGTTGAAGTTGTAAATGAAAATAGTACATTGCGCAATAATATGTGACTGTCTTGTTGTAAAATCGAAAAATTAAACGAGACCTTAAGTTGAGATTTGATTAAGATTCTACTTACCTATCACAGAACCAAGGGCGTATATGAAGAAATGTACACCTGTACGCTTCAGTTTTCAAAGAATTGTGAAATGAACATTCCTATATCATTCAATTTGAAAAAGGGGTGGGCCAATCTAACATCTTTTCACCGAAGGGGTGGGCATATAAGCCCTTGTTCCTGTAATAGGTAAGTAGAATCTTAATCAAATCTCAACTTAAGGTCTCGTTTAATTTTTCGATTATACTTCCTATCACACTCACGAGGTGCTTGTATGAAGACTTATATGAAGATAAAGGATAATTGTCTGGCATTGGTTGCAATACCACACACTTATACGAGCTTATACAGTGGTGTACACACTGGTCCTTCAAAGATTTTTCTCGCAAAACGAGCAAACGCAAAAATTTCGGTCATTTTTCGAGTAACACCTCACAGCTGCCAAAGGGTCAGGAGGGCCTTAGAAAAAGCCACACATGGTAGACCAATGATGTAAATGTTCTGAGGGCCGTGAGTTTGGTCAGGCGTTGACCTTCAGTGGACGTACAGCTTCTTTGGGAAGCAGTTTAAAGTTTGGTTGCGCCGAACGGTCCTTTGCCAAAGGGTCGGGAGGACTTTAGAAAAAAGTATCTTATGTCAAAGATGTGGAGCCATTTTGTTTCGCTGTATCATGCATGATTGCTCACTAAAATACATCTTGATTTCTTCAGTTTCACTGTATCAGGGCTTAGAATTGTATACAGACAATGGGACTGGGACGAATTTAAGGCTGAAGGAGCCCCCAAATGGCGCCTTCACTAGCTGCTCGGATTCATTTACATGTCAGGCATTACATTAGGGTTTAATTGTATTCATCCTCTTTACTTTATCCTTTGCGGATAATCAAGGGTCACCTGGCCATTATCGCGGGATAAACAACGGTCACCCTAATGCAATAGACCAGAAGGATGAGGAATAACACTAGGTATGAATGAACATAACTTAGGAGGGTTAGGGTGCCGCAGAATGTTAGGAACACTTACCCCTAATATAATTTAACCCTAACAACTACCATGACCCACCCATAAACCTATCCCCCTCTCTGGTAAGTATATTGTTATCTTGCAATCTGCGATACGGTTGGGGTGCTTGTAGCAAGGTATGTACAGCTAGCGCATACGATACTCGTGTGCAAGTATAACGGAGATTCACTTACAAACTGAAGGCAGAGGAAATAAAGTCTGAAATTTTCAGTAGGTCATTAGTACCTTGCTATTTAACTTGTTTGATATCATAATAGGCCTGCAGCAAATAGCGTTGGCATTGACCAATGATGGCAACCGTTGGCAACAGTTTGTAGTATTACAGAGGGTCGAAATAACTCCAACAATTTTTTTCTGTTAGGAACAACTAGGGTCATTTGGAATCGTAGCAATGATAACAGGAATTCGTTCGTTAGTAATTCGTCTCTTAATGTACTGAAGCAGTGTTTCACGACTAACCTAATAACTTTGTTATTAAACCATTATGGTGTAACAGCACTCTTTTATTATAGTTGTACATTTAAAACTCGGATATTATTGGCTATAAATCTTTTGCCTCTGAGCAACTGTTTGTCAAACTCCTTCCTATTAGTTTTGAACAAAAGTAGGCATATTCAAATTATATTTAAAAACAGCTCCCCCAGTAATTGTTCCCCAATGGACAGGTGGATCCGAATCTTTGTTCTTGGGAGTCCCAAGTTGGGACTTATGATCTATGCAAGCATAATTAATGCGGGGATGACCTCGAATCAAGTTGAAGAGACAATCACGTGTTATTGTGTAGAAGTTTCACATAACGATGTGCTTCATCAGGTAGGATCTGGCAGGCTTGTAACAGTGGTTTTCCTGTTTAAGAACATTTTCAAAACACTTAAAAAATCAAAACTTTATGGATATAGCTTTCAAGATCCGGAAAAGAGTTATATCCTGTAATCTAGCAGTATATCGCCGCAAAAAAGTTTTAGACTCGTTACATTTGCAAGAAGAAACAAAAAGGTGCAATAATCAGTCGGGCAGCTTTCAGGAAGCAATTTTTCTTTAGCCTCTATTCGTAGTCCTGCGGAGCACTTTGCCCAAAATGATAGAATATACAGTTTGGACAGAATTTTCAAAAAGTTTTTGAATGCGTGTTATTGCTAGATAACAAGGGCAGGAGAAATGTACTGTAGGCGTCTAAGTGGAAAAAGTTTTACCCGCAAAATGGTAGCCAACTTGAAGCAACATATGAAAATAATCAATTGTTGTGCCACGTCTGGTCTGATATGGCCACACGAAATTTTTAATTGGCTAAATAATTCCAGATATTTCAGATGTAAATTTGGAGCCTAGTAAGAATACTGTACAATTTTCAAATTCTTATTGGGACTGCAGCAGTTTTGCCCGTAATAAAGATTTTATGATCACAACTTTGCCCACATCATGGTAAGTACAGTCTCCCAGGCAGGAAAGGGTACTTAACCCCAGTGCATGCCTCGTAGTATGTAATTGATCTAATATAGTTTCCTGGAAAGATTAAAAAATGTTGAGGCGCTTAACGTTCCACAAGTGCAGGATTACATCCCATGAATACCACAGCTTTAATTAATAGACATTGGGAGACACAATGTAGTTGTACCAACAGCTAACGTCTACAAAAATGCAGGACAGTCACAAACGATACCAAAGACTTGATACAAATGAGCTGTTACATTATTAAACTTAATTTCGTTAAAAATTGCAAATTAAACTTCTGAAAGGTTTTTTATACAAAAAATATTTTTCATTCGCATTTAATGTTAGGAGAATCAAGGTCACTAACCCCAAAATTGTACTATGAATATCTAATGACTTATGTTGTATGTCCAGTCTTTGTTGTGGTACAGTTTCCTTTCCAGCATGCATGCATTGTTCACTGAAGTTTTATAACTTGTCTATTATCTTTTTCGTTCTGATTTCCAGAGAAATTGAATGGCAAACATAACAATTCTTGACCTGACTTTTACAGTTTCGTCTAACTTCATATTTTACTTTTTAACTTTCTTTTTTAAGTCATGCAAGAATCAGTCAAGCTTGTCATCGTACGAGCTCTTAATTGCTTCCCCTTGCCCTTTAGAGAGAGGAAAACTTATTGAAGGTACCAGTTTTTAAAGGTCGCTTGATTTACAGCCAACACATTTTTCTTTAAACATAGCAAACTTAAAAAGTCTTGGGCTAAGAGGAAGCTGTTATCCACACTTTTGATCTATTAAACAAAACTCGAATGGTTTGATTGTTTCCTCTGACGTCTACTGTTACCTGTTTTCAATGAACAACGACAATTTCAAGAAGTTACAGAACCCAGCCGATCTTATTGAATTTATAATCACAGTCATTATGTTTCTACAATGTTTTGACACATGAACTTGGTGTAAAGGGCTCATAGAGTTGATAACGATAACTTAATGAAAGTGTTACAGGGTCAATACCACATGGCTTTTACTAGTTTTAGTTAGCGTAAGAAGTCACGGTTCATATCCAATAGTTACGAAAGAATGAAAATTTTGAATTTTGTGGTCTCCCTACTTGTAACGGTTTTGTGCATAGTTTAAAAAAGTGTCGTGTCAAGAATTTTTGAAAACCGAATTAAACCGTTAGGTACTCACTCATAAAACAGTTATATGTTTGTAGAATATGGGATTGTGTAAGTGTGACCATATGTCATTGGTACTGGAAAAACTTGTTTAATTTCATGAACCAACTCAATGAGCTGCTTCAAAGGTCCATCGATGCGTGTTGACTCAATTCAAAGGAGATCATTCCGAGTAATCCACTAAATTTGTTATAAATAAAACATTTTGGAGACTCCCATTGGCTCTTCTGATTTCACAAAATGTGGCAGGTGTCTTCTGTAATTCTTCTCCTGTATTTTAATCAGGTCCATAGCCAGAAAATGCTTTTATTAATCATTGGCGAATCCAGAGGAGGGGGAAGGGGGCCATGGCTGCCACAATCGAATTCCGAGTTTGTTTGTTTTAATTTTTTGTTCTTTAAATTTAAAAAAAATGAAAGAAAAGAGGTGGTTCTCCATGCTTATCTCTCATGTGTCGTAGACATTTCCGTATTTCAGTGTTTCCGTATGAAACACCATGAGCACCACTTCCTCGGATCTTTCCCGAATTACTGTGATGAGTCTTTCAGTCTGTTGTTCTCCTGTATGTATTTCTTACAGCGACTTAAACTAATTCTAATAAAACTAATAATAATAGGCCGGGTTAGTTGATTGTGCATCGGCTAATAGATAAGATTATGGAACATTCCAGTATTCACGAGCTCAAAATAGGGGAATGTTTCTATCTTCCTAATCATTTGTCATGTTTAATGAAATTTGAAACCTTTATCGATTGAAAATTGAGCAGGTTTCCCCTGAAGGATGTCTCGATTACAGTAGCGTAGCTACGGGGGGGGGGGGTTAAGATTCAAGTCACCACTGAATTACCCAGCCCCAATCCCCAGGTAGCCCCCCCCCCGCCCCCACTGGAGACCTGGGTATAAAATTGTACTATAGCTGGCCGATGTTAATATTCAATCCAGACTACCCAGCTACCTTGGCATAGAAGCACTTGCGATAGATCCACTCTGAATGTCGGAATAAATTCAGATAGACTCTGACAAGCTCCATCTTTAGAATCCTTTGACTTTTTACTCGTGGGGTTTCTGGATGGTTAATTTTCTAGCAGATTTGGAGTAGTTGAAATTTGTTACCTTGATGTGGATTACAGTCGTAAAAAAGCCTGCTCCTAGCATGGTTCATTGCATCTGGCCTGTTTCTACCTCCTGCGAGGATTTTTTTTTTCAATTCCCTGGAATGCACAAGTTTGTTCCAAAATCATACTTGGTGTGGTACTGTAGGTAGAATATTTGAGTCAAATAAAATACCGTAGGGATACAAACATATACATTGCAATAAAGGTAAAAATATGGTAGCTTGGAAGGACTTTGCACGGCAAGTATGCTGTCATGAGTCACTGGCCAGTGCAACAACCAAATCCATGTTGGGTAAATATAGTTTCAAGGGTCGCAACCTTACCAGTATTAACTCACAGGACCTCACTTAGCTCTTAGATGGAGTGAACATACCCAGTTGGGTACGAGACGAGGGCAAGGGGCAGACTGCCTCGCAAAATGTAAATTCGGGCAGGAATTTGGGGAAAATTCGGGCAGGAATTTGGAAAAAATAGCCCTTTAAACATTTTTTTCAATAAAATGGCACGGTTTTTTAGAAAATGTGGCCGGAATCTTAAAAAGATATGCCGAAAACGAAAGAAACGTGGCAGTAAAATTTTCAGAAAAAATCAACAAGATTCCACAAAAACCCCTACACTATCGGGCAGCGCAAAAAGCTATTATATGTGAGTTTTACTTCAAAGAGTATCACAACACAAAGCCCGAAATGGTCGAATATCCAAATTCTTTCAAGCATTTGCCGGAAAATAGAAAAGTTTCATAGTAAGGGTAACATAGGTACGAAAAATCAAGCCGATATAAAAAAAAAAAATCGCGACACATTTGGGACGCATGTGGCTTAAAAAAACAATCATTCTTGAGCCTGTTTTTAAGTCTTGTGTAACACAAGGCCCGAAATGGCCGATTATTTAAATAGCTTCAAATCTTTGCCAAAAACAGAAAACGCTATAATTAAAGTAAATTTTCATGGGAAATAACAAAGATCTGCGACGCATTTGGATAGCATGTGAAAAGAAGGTTTCATCATCCACACTTCATACTGTACTTTTTTCCCCCAAAAAAATTGCCCGAAATGGCCAAATATTCGGGCGAAGGCATAAAAAATGCTGGGACGTTTTCAATTGCCATATTAATTCAACGGACTGACAGGAGGGTGTTCAGGTGCAGTTCCTAAACGTTTGGCATCTATCATGCCTTAGAGCCAAATACGGGCAATGTTTATGAAAATTGGGTATTTTTTTTCTTCAATCGATACTTTAATGATGCAGTGTGAGAATGTCTTCCTATAGGTCTGCGTGAAAATTCATTTAAAACACACCTTGTAATGACATTTTTCTCAAAAGTAATGTCATATTTAGTCGGAAGTTCGGGCAGTCACACAATTTCATCAATATATATCATTTTTGTTTTCAATTCCGTTCTATAGCTTTCCCCCGATTTCATTCATTGGTAGTAGTACATTTTATCTGGTAATTTTCTGATCAAAACAGTGACTTCTTAGATTCCCCTATAAGCCTGGGAAATGTCATTTTTCAATTTTTCAAATTTTCTCTTCGCTCCGCACCAACCAGTGGTAGCGCTCCGCGTAGATATACTTCCAGCAGGATTTAGTTTCAAGTGAACACTTTTGCAAACGGAACCAATGGCTGCTTAGATCCCCCTATAAGCCCGGGAAATGCCATTTTCGACTGTTTGAGGGATCCGAATCCGATATTTCAAAATTTTCTGTACGCTTCGCGCTAACTAATGGTGTGTCTGGCTGAATTTTAGTTTGAAGTGGACGTTTATCTGCAATTGAAAACTTAAAATAGCGACTGATTAGATCCCCCTCATAAACCTGGGAAATTTCATCTTCGACTGTCTGAGAGGTAAGAATTTTCAAATTTTCTGAACGCTCCGCGCCAACTAGTGGTGGCGCTCCGCTTAGATGGTCTTTCGGGCAGAAATACATTTTTTAGGGAAAAAATTCTGTAGCGCATTGGTCATGATTTGCACTTTTAAATTTATAATCATTAATAGGGATACAAAATTACACGAAAATTTTCTGGCAGGACATTCATTCCGAAAATTATAGGTACATTTCCATCCTCTGACTGCAAGGAATCACAATGAGGAATCGTTCGAACTCAATACGGTTACATTGTAATCGTTTTCTACTATAAAACATCTTTCTGAAATTACCAAACATTTGCGTGTACTTGGTTCACTTTAATATTCTGTTCCATTGTTTTTATCTTTAGAAAATTTTAAATCGCATTCAGATTGTTCAATGCTATTGTGGGTTCCACAACAGTTCTAGTGAAAAAATTGGCCTCCTGAAAAATTTTGGCATCCTGAAAATTGCCACTGTTCGTACCCTATATATCAGTGATACCGACATGGAGGAATTGGGATACATTCCCCCATCGTATTCCTCAAAAGTATTTAAGCTTTATTCCATACAGGGGTATGGGTCATGTTTTTATTTTGATCATATTCTATCACAAATGGTTCACACCTCCCTCAATGTTGTCTTTTTCAGCATCATCTGGTAACAACTACCAAAAAAGCACGGCAGCAAAAGTTAATAAAAATTTCGGAATCATCAGGTAGAAAGCTAGCATTGTGGTATGCAAATGGACTTCGATGAGGGATTGAAACTGTCTAGATACGCAAAATTTCTGCTCTCTTCGCGCGCATTCATTACGGTTTCTACACTCCGTAATTAAAGTAATAGCATGCAGTTCAAACTTTTGCGGGGTTGTTACTATAGGGCACTTTAGTTTAGCATAATCTCCACATAGGGATAGGAGTTCTGGCGAATACGATGTCTGCCTCCTCCCCTATCTCCTCCGTCGCAACCGTTACACAAAACGTTGTTCATGGGCATGTTGTTCCGTATTTCCCGAAGATGCATCCAATATGAAAAAAAAATACCACAGTGATAGCGTATGCGTTTCGATAACTCTTCCCTAGACCGGCGATCAGATCAACCCCTAATAAAAAAAAATCCAGGCTACGCTAGTATTATTAGCACATTAAGTTAAAGATGAAATCTATTGCCCACCTGCCGTAAGGTCGTAAGCACCGCCAAATATTTCTATGTATCGCCGTAATTGACCAAACATTCTACTCAAATTACTTGTAGTGTATGTTTAAAGGTCGATAATCCATGTTTATCGACGAAAAGCCATGTTTATTGGCGATAAACCACGTTTATCGGCGATAAACCATGTTTATCGGCGATAAACCATGTTTTTCGGCGATAAACATGGTTTTTCGCCGATAAACATGGATTATCGACCACAAATTGGCTTATCGAGTAATAATGTAATGCTTCAATTATAGGCACTAGACACATGGCTGGAACGCGTGCGGCGGTGAACCGCTGGAACTACCACAGGATGTATGTGTAGCAAATGCGCAATATCTGTTCAAAAACCGTGTTTTTCGACCGAAAATCCAAGTTTATCGCCGATAAACATGGTTTACTATTACCGATAAACTTGGATTATCAACCGATGAACATAGTTTATCGCCGACTAACTTGGATTATCGTTGATAAACCATGTTTTTCGATTGAAAATCCAAGTTTATCGACGATAAACATGGTTTTTCGCCGAAAAACGTGGATTTTCGACCGATTAACATGGTTTATCGCCGACAAACATGCATGGTTTTCTCCGATAAACATGGATTTTCGGTCCATAAACATGGTTTATCGCCGATAAACATGGTTTTTCGACTAAAAATCTGAGGTTATCGCCGATTATCATGGATTATCAGTTGAAAAACATGGTTTTTCAGAGCAAAACATGGACTTTCGACTGAAAATCCATGTTTTTCGATCGATAAACATGGTTTTTCGGTCGATAAACCATGTTTTTCGAATCATTGAGCATTTAGCTTGCCATAAACGTAGATATGTTTCTTCGACGATTTGGACAACTTTGACACTCCCCTGCGTCACAGCTGAGACGAATATGACACTTATTCACCAAGTGCTGCCTTGGGCTTAGAGGGTGTGCCTTACAAGTGAATAAGGTACCGAAGGAAGATTGGGCGAAACTAAATTTTCAGGAAGGGGCACTGTCGAAATGTATTAAGGCAACTTGAAACTTTCTTCACCCCCCCCCCTTTCCGAGGATCCAGACGGGCGAGGGCGACCGTTCCCCCTTAGGTCAACAAAAAATAAAATAAAATAAAGTGAAATAAAATAACATGTAATAAAATAAAATCACTTATTTTGTAGGACGTCCACGGTACTCTGAACTCAGTTTGATGAATCTATTTCATCTCTGATGTAGTAACTGTAACTTACCTGAACGCTTATTTAAACTTCTAAATTCTGTGTTAAAGTAAATCCCCGCATACTTTCAGTTAAACCGACAAAACGCTCTTAGCCGTAAAGGTGGGGGGGGGGGGGGCAAGGGAACGTGAAACTATATGCATCTGTACGAACTACTGTCAGCCCTTTAATGGAAAGTCGATCAGGACAAGACAATGTTTTACCGCAAATGATCCTAAGAGGAGTAAAGCTTGTTTGTTTTGTTTTTATTCACGTCTTGCTTTTATTCACGTTTTTTTATGAAAACGCTTTTCAGGCGCTACCCGCACTGAAAACTTTTCCATTATACAGCATGCACAGAGTGTTTTGATTACACATTATGGCAACTTCAGCTGTATATGCCCACCAGCACCAGGATATAATCTTGAGCAACTTCATCGCAGTTTTAGCAGACTGTTACCTTGACAAGCTAACACCTCCCTGCATCAGCATTTGCTAGGATTCAGTTAGATCTGACTTCGGTACGGAGGGGAGCAGATCCTTCCATACAAACCCAATTGGTTTTAATTTTTAATAAACTAGCATCCAATTATTTTCAATTTCTCTTCAACGAAAACGAATTCAAAACTAAATTTTTAGATTTGGCAATTTTGGGACCAACCCGTCGCATCTGGTGGGAATTTGGGGTTGCAGTACCCCGTGTGAAAAATCCTTTTATACCAAATTTTGCTGAGTCTACATGCAGGTATAACATATGAAATAATATCTTTGCAAACAATTTCGGCTGGTTCAGTTTTCACAAACGAAATTTTATTTTCAATGGACAAATGACCATTCCTTAAAACTTTGGTGAACTATTGCAATCAAAGTTATGGGCGAAGGCTTGTATTAGATAAAAAAAATATCCCAGCCAGTGACTCTAGTCCTTTACCAAGCACCGAACTGTTTTCATGTTGCATTCTGTTACATGGAATAACGTTCTTAACGTGAAGAGTATGTGCATGGCTAAACTGAATACCACAAATTAACTAAAATATTTACCTTTCCTTTTCATACAAAAGTTCGTTCGAAATGAAATACGATAATAACCAGCTGAATTGTTAGTTGTGAAGAGCTGAGTGTACTCTGCCATTTGAACCCCCGCTGGAAATTCCATGGTTGTGTTCTTAATAAAATTGCTGTCTCCTATTCGGTGGTTAAAGGGAAAGAGCAGTCCGGGCCCCCAAACTTATTTGAAGAAACATTTTCTTTCATTACATTTTATGATTAAACTATTGCATATTCAAGGTAAACCAAGCAGTTGTTTCCAGTACATTTCAAATTTGAAGAGAAAAATGTCACATGACTCCCAACAGCCAATCATGAAACTGGACAGTCTACTACACCACTTTAATTCGGGATGACTGCTCCTGCCCTTTAAACCAAGTTAGAAGTGGAGCTATAATACTCCAACAAACAGGCCAACCAAACTCATGCGGTTTTGGTTTCCCCTATCCGTAAGAATTACTGACGATAGTACTACGTCGGTCCTGACTGACAAGAGTTGCAAATAGGCATTGCTGGATATCTTTGGGTGAAATAGGGGAATTAATGTTACTTGGTAAAGTTCAGTCCAAAATATGCCAACCAGGCCTGCTTGCGAGGATAACATTTATAACATTCATAGTTCTGGGACCATCATCTTATATGTCTTTAAGGCTGTTGGAAAGTTCTATAATACGAATTTGTTTCGATTCCGAATACATAACTTTTATATCATTTCCAGTAATAGACTTCCCTTTAGTTGGAATGTCAGTAATCGTATAACTCGGAACATGTACCGGAAAGTACCCTCCCGGATCATTCAATGAGTAAACTTGAATGGAACGCCGACCATTTCTTCTCGTCTCTTGAGGCACTTTTAAACTAACTTCTTGTTTTCAACTTATCGCATATTGCGAGAGGTTCCGGGCGTCTTCCCCTGAGCCCCACCGGGGGCTACTACTCTGGACTTCGCCAGGAGTCCTAGTGCGGGCCCCTCGACCCCATGCGGTAAAACTCGCGCTTCGCGCTCGTCTTGTCCGGTGCGCATAGATCAGGGAGGTGTAAATACACCTCCCTGCATAGATTACCCTCAGCAATTCCTGGATCCGCCCTTGCTCCCCATGGCTACGAACATAATTGCAAGTATACTTTACATCTTACCCTTCTGTTTTTTCAAGCGCAATTTTATTTGCTTATTACTTAAAGATGAAAATCGTAGTGCGGTGGTAGAAAATTTAGACAAGATTAAAAGCCAGCGTGTAAAACGAAGATTCTAGTTAATATCAATTTCGTTCGTTGAATTATACAACCTTAGATGGATACAACGTACATGTGACATTGTTGTGATTCATACCTTTCTTTTTGTAACTTCTGGATGCAATCTGGCCAATACAGAGCTTTGAAGGTCATGGTCGTTGTTCAATAGTTTTAAGGTAAAAGACATCTCCAACACCGTACCTTACATTTAAAATCATTATCATTATCACACATTGGCTAGCCATCACAGTGGCAGAGTGGAAGAGGGGTAATTTCGAGAAGTCCGAAAATTTAATCCTTTACTTAATTTAATATTTAAGAGAATAGTTTGCTCTGTTCTCCGATTCCGTATTGAAATCGTTTTCGTGTTGTGTTGTATTGTGTTGTGTTGTTTTTATATTTATGCATTAAATAGCATAGTTTTTTATCTACTTCAGTACTGATACTTAGCAGGAGCGGCTTCAAGGGGAGGGAGTATCTCGATAGGGGGAAAACATACCGAGTGAGTAATCACCAACCTGGGGGGTTAGTGCCCCGCCCCCCCCCCTCGCTTTGGAAACATTTCAAATGCTGTATATCCTTAGACACAATCTGGTGCAAGGATTTTGCATCTTTTGAAGTCAAAATTTTCTTGAGACATCCTACTTTACCAGTTTACTGTAGATGAGTTGGCCCAGATGGTCAGTTCTACTTTCCGATGCTTTTTTTTAACTAATTTTGTTATACGAGTGTAAACAATAATAAAACCAAGGAGAGCTAGCTGTTATACCGATAGCTATTGTAAAAGAGAACCACCCTTTTTATAAGAACATGATGAAACGTTCCTTCTTGCGTTTTGTTCCATCGTCCTTCTCTACCTGTTTACATCTTATAGCCTCAGGGAGACAATGATGTACATTACACATATCTGATATATCGGTAGTCAGGTTTCACATCTTGTTAACTGATTGACACTAACAAACATGTTAAAATACACAAAAATTTACGTAACATTTGGTGTTAGCTAACTCTATAGTCAAAATGTCTAAATTGCTTTTCACGCAGTGTGAACACAATGAAAGCATAGATCATTTGAGGGCACGGACCATGTAACAAACCCCAAAATCAGTAACACCCCACACAGCCTTTGATCTACTGGGGTGTCTACGTTGTATTCTTAAGAAGCAACCTGACGTCATGAAACAAGTATATTTCTAATTCATTTCAAACAATGTCACATTTGTCATGTTGTAATAGAGTTTAAAGGATACCCCAAGCATTCTCCGTACAGAATTATCTAATGTTTAATGATAATATTTTAGACACATGCATCAAACTTGGTGTCTCCACTTCAATTAAAAAAAAACAGAAGGCTCTCCATGACAGAACTACACTGTATTGATACCGTTCTGATGCAATACAGCTCTTACCGATATAGGTACTTTTCTATGGGTCTTGTAAGTTGTAAGTCACCGGGACTGATGGCTTCATCTGTCTGCAGATATATGAATGTTCAGATACATGGGGACTATTGTTATTAAAGAACGTATACAATGACGAGGATTAAATATACGTAAAGGAAATGACGTAAGTTACACGTCTGCAACTATGAAAGTGAGTATTCAATGTGCTTTTCTTTTCATAAAAAATCTGTCCTTCCTATTTAAACAACCTCACCGCTCTCGATTTTCTTACACAAATCGACAGTGAGGCAGAGCGTGCGCTTTAGTTTGGTACTTCCTCTCTTCCTACTCACTACAAGCAACAGTTTCACAGACTATGGATCACAAGGATCATTTCAAGTTGTCTGTAGTAGCAGTTCTTGTATTATTACTGTCTATCGTAAAGGATGGTGAGTTGAAAGTTTTTGTCCCACTCTCAGAATGAGCTGTCTAATAGAAAATGTAAGGATGAATACGTATATCAGGTTAGAGAATCAACAAGTTGCTAAGAATTTTTTAGGTGGATAACTAAAACGTATTGTTATTATCAAAAAGAAGTAAAGAGCAGATAAACAGCATCACTGATTGTAAAATTGGGCTGGTTAGCTCAACGTGAGTAAGATTACAATATAAATCAAAACATTTCGCTAACTAATGAATGTGGAAATTTACTTGTATTGACGGACTTCTTTCTATTTAGTAACTTAGGCCGAATTACAAGGGGCAGACTCAACGAGGCGAAATATGCAAAGCGTCATCTGAGCTGAAAGCTCCCAGGCCCACACCTCTGGATTAGTTATGGACATCGGCCCTTAGGTTTCATATGCCGCATAATTTCCCCATTGACTTACACACTAAATTTGCTCCTTTTCGAAGCCCATTTGTAACCTTATCAAAGTTCACAGCTATTTCGAGACAAACACCACTTGAAAGCTGACTAGTTTGCCCATTATGTCGATACAAAATTTTAATAACAAGACCGTTTAGATTTTGAGCTAGAAGGAGTTAAAGCTTTTGAAGTGTACACCCACCCATATCCCAATCACCTTAACGGAAAACGTCCGTCATTATTTTCACAATCACATTTTAAACTCTCTAAATCATTATCAATCTTTCCCAAATTTTCAACATCAACACTCTAGCAACTTTTCTTTCAGCTTCTTAGAGCTTCATGACCCAATTGGCAGGTAAACTATGACAAAGTTGGTCTAAACCAGCACTTGAAGCTTTAGAACATCTCTCTAATGCAAGTGTGAGGCCGTAAGTAGTATCTAGCTGACCGGACAAAAGGCGCGTGCCCTCTATTGACCGCGAAGTATGTTTAAATATGCATCAAAATCTTCAAAAGTATTATTATTTCGCATCTCATCCCTCCTAAAAAGGCAAAAAATTTCCAAAGGGAGGGGAACACCCTCTTCTTAGACCACTCTTTCAGGATAGCGAAAATCAAAGCTAGCAAACCCTAAATGAAGTTTCTTATATACTTCCATTTTCATGATTAATTTGCAACAAACGAACTAACAAAAGTTCCTAGAATTTACAGTTCAGCATTTATCGACATACGTATCATTAGAAGGCACCACTTTTCGGTGTTCCTGAAACATCTGGTGAAATGTGTTTGCTTTTCAAGTGGAATGACTTCATAAAACTAACCAAAAAAGTCACATATCTGCTCATACAATTGCTATTTAGTAGTAAAGTAAAATTGTCCCTGATGTTTTAACACATATTGATATGTCTCAGTAATTGAAAGTTAGAATGTCACAATGAGAGGTTAAACACAGGCATAGACGGGAGCATTTCAGTTAGGTAAGGGTGACGGAAGATTCATTGCCCTAAAAATGAAATAGTGTCTAAAAGACTATCTAAGCGGAGTAACATCGGTTGGCGCCGATCTTTAACAATTTTGAAAAAATGCCGGTCTCTTGTTAGCAGAATCTCAGCTTAGCTGTCATTATTTTGTAATTCTGGACGAAGTACGCACTAAGTGGAGCACTACCATCAGTTTGAACTAATACATAGAAAATTTGAAAATCTTGCAATCCTTCAGACAGCCAGACAGCCGTTGCTTGAACTTGAAGATTGCCTTAGCGGTGCACCATCAGTTGATGTTTAGCGTTCAAAAGTTTTAAAAATTTGGACCCCCAGACATCAGAAAATAGAATTTCCATTTCACTGAAGAAAGGGTAGGGTAAAATAAGCTAATCCTTGTTAAACGAGCTTTTGTGAGGTCATATAATAAATTAACACCCTTGGACCTTTCTGTTAAGAGTGAGATATCTGACGCGAAGGGCGACCATTGGTTCAAGCGGAGCGTCCCGACAGAGAGATTTTTGTTGAAAATGCCTATGCAGATTGCCTGTCGTAAGAGGCGACTAACCGGGAGGACTGGCACAGTATTTAAACTGCATGACACTATATAACACATTCGAGTTGGTGTGTCGTTAAATCTTTTCTAACTAATTAATTAATTTATGTGTTGTATCCAGCTTTACAAATTGCAATGGAAACAAACGAGTTCGGTAATTCGTTAGCGCCTGGCTGGTTAGTTAAATAGTTAGACTTTAACCGCTCAGTTTCTAACTGATTGGTTTAAATCGGCAACGACCATTTCAAGTTATGGCTCACTTGCTTGTAATCAGAGCATTTTTAGTTCTTATTGCGTAATATAAGCTTCAGTATACTTTTTGTTTCAATTTGATGTCAATCGAAGAGCTGTGCCAATGGAAATTTGTTTAGACTGCAGGTAAAATTGTAGTTTGGGATGACGCAAATGACAAGTACTTTAAAAAAAAGGCATAGAAAGAAGGATGAACTTAAATGAACACAATATGGAAGAAACAGCATGAGAGTCGATGCTTTCGGCTTTGGCCCCTCTTCTTGGGATGAGAACTAAGCTGCGTAACTTAACTCCAGTCCTATGATTGCTTAAAAGTTGCTAAAATAAATAGTAATGTAGAGATCCGACAAAGGAGAAGACCGTAGAAAGCGGAACTGGCTTTGTTCACAATACTATGAGATAATGGTTCTAACTTGCAAATAATTCTGTAAGATTTCTCATGTATACCTATACCCTTTGTGAGGGAAAACAGGCAGACAGGAAGGATGACGAGTGCAAAACACTGAAACTGTGGCAAAAAACTCTGCGTGGCATACTACCAGTTGAAATGACCTACTTAGTAGATTGTATTGGATACTATTCAATAATAAAGCTTGTCTAGGAATACAGTGAATCTTCAGAATTTCATTTTCATTATTTTACAGTTGCGGCAGATGGGAATGAACGCTCCTGCCCTCATTTTGGTCTTAACTTTAGAGGACGTTGTTTCTGGTTTGTGGACGTTAGAACTACTTGGTACGAGGCTGCACATCTGTGTCATCGTCTTTACGGTGATCGCGTTACCTTAGTTACAATCAAGGACAGAGAGACAAACGTGAGTTATTACATAGAGTAGGCAGAAACGAAAGAGCTTCCGCTGGTCCATCCACCAACCAGCATTTTATAGTAGGTTGACAGATTGACGCAATACAAGTTTCAACATGTCAGACCATTTTTTTAAAAGGGAACTTTTCGTCATTACAGATCGTTCCAACTACCCAGAATTGAGGGTGCAATTCATTGCTCCTCCTATATAAGGAACCCTCCTTGTGCAGTCCGAAAACCTATTTTATTGTTTATTCTAAAGTCTTGGTGAACATAGAAGCCTTTAAAATGTAATAAAAGGACCCCCCAGACCCCCCACCCCACCCACTCTCTCTCTGCGTTGTGTGGAGTGAAAACTAACCTGCATCTTTTGAACTTAACAGTTCTGATGTCATCACTTGAAACAGCAATAACCAACTGAAAATTTTCATCTGCCGACTGTGAAAATGTTATTTAGAGTGATGATAGTATGGGTTTAAATTACACCTGTTTATCGCAAAATTAGGTGCGACCATAAGTTGAGAGCAGTTGAGTAAGATTCAACCTTCCTATTACAGGAAGAATAAATTATGTTCAACGGAGTATTTAGCGGCTATGGACGACCGTGGTAACGGACCATATTTTCTCTCCTCCAAAAAGCGCCAAATGTTATTCAAAGGCAGAAGAGTATTCAAATTAAGAGGAACGCTAGTGGAACCTTAACCATAAATGTTCGAATAGGAACATTTCAGTTTCTATTTTCGTTTGAGATGGGGTGATAAGAGAGACATTGAATTATGTGTGCTGCTCGATGACAGTTAGTAGGCGCTGACCGAAAAGAAACTTTTTGTTTAAATGCGACCTCAATTAACCGAAAATAAAGGGTATATTTCAGATCTGTTAACAAACCGTGCCGACTCTTATGATGCAATCTCACTTTTCTGGACAATTTTGAAAGAAATTGGGCAAGTCTGGGAGTTTTCCATGTTATTAAAACATACTAGATGACTTTAGACTGGAATTGCTGCCCGACTCTTAGCAGTTCCGTGCCCGAAATGTAAGTCTTGGACGGAACTTAAAATCAGCTTAAGTTTAAGAGTAATTTTAATTTGCAGAGGTGGTGGCTACTGATTCTTTTGAGTGAGGTATTATTGCTGAATAAACGGCAGCACGGTGCCATCGGTTAACATATGTAATGATACACCAGGGTATCCGTATCTAATCCCAGATTAGAGAGAAACTTTAATGAATTCATGATGCCTGCAAAATTTCCTTTGGAGACCCTTGATATGACTTAAGCATAAACCTGTAAAAGTGCAATTTTTTTAACTAAGAAATTCAACTGCAAAATTGCACCAAATAAAAACTGCCTGCATTTTATTTGTAAGCCTGAACAATTCTTTGAACGATTGTCTGAAACGTGGCGATTTTTCCAAAATTTCCGAACACTCGGCGCCAACTGATGGTAGCGTTCCGCTTGGAAAGTGATTCGGGTGTTCAGCTCCACCCTTTCGAAACGTATGTATCCGCGTTTGGCAACCCGGGACTGTCCGGGAAAGGATTTTAATGTGCTCATTTCCAATGCAGCCAGTGCTGAACACTTTAACCAAATTTGGCAAGTTTCAGACTAGTTTTGACATAAAGGAAATTGGTGAATAAATTCCCCGAATGTCATTGGTGTATAAGCAGAGGTAGGGCGGGGACTTGAACCCAATCAAATTTTGGAGTAAAATCAGTAACAAAACAAAATATTACTTCATATGATGCCAACTGTTTGAATTTGAATATGAAGTGTAAATCTGAGTGCACTTGAATGTATTTTTGAAATACAAAAGAAAGTTTGAAAGTTTTTTTTTATATACATTAGGGTTTGTTGGTCACTGTCCAGAAAAGGAAGTGGGGTGGAATGCGAATTAAACTTTTAATTTGAAGAAGAGTGTCTGAAAGTGTCACGAGGTTCGTTGGAAAGGAGGTAGATTAAACGTTTTTACAAGACGAAAGCCTGGGCTGAGCAGCAATTAGGATTCACAACACTACAGGTCATTTGGAAAGAAAAAAAAACTTTTATTTACACACTGTCACTCTAACAATACGTCCAAGTGAAAATTCCTTCAAATACCTAAATCAATTAACTTAGTACAATTTACTTAACCTAACTTAACTTATCTCGTTTCGGTCCCTTCTCTTGCGTGTGTCTGGCATTGGTCGCGATTCGCGAAACCGGAAGTTGCCGCGACTGTGTATCCTGTATTCCCGAGTCTGCTAGATGGCGGTGTCTCAGACGGTCCCGCGTATGTATAGAATAAAACAGTTAGATACGGCTCGCCGAATAGAGAGTTGTTGACCCCTAGGAAAAGAATCATAAGACGTCAACTGCGTTTCAAACCGATAGTATCATCCCGAATATACTATCCGTACACAATACTAGAATCAGTCACGGCCTCCTCCCCCTAAGGCGTAGGTGATCCAAAACCAATGATAAGATGTATTCATTCCATTATGGCGTTAAACGAGTAAGACACAGGAACGTAAAGTTGTACTCACATGTGAGAATCGCCGCAGTCCTTGGGTAGTTAATACACATACATGACGGCACCGGTTATGACATAGTTGAGTGTCACTTAAAGCGGCCTCAGAGGGTACCAGAATGGCTTGCACATACTGACTGTTGAACAGTCCACAATACTTCCAAATTACAGCAAATAACCACACCTTTAAAACGTTTCGGACGAGAAGTAAACGGTCTCGTTGTTTTTGTGCAGTCCAGTTTGCCGTCCAGCTTTGGGATACCGTCAACCCGTCAAAACATTCGGCTGCCTTTCCTTAGCAGAAGCCATTATCCCTCCTACCTGCTCAACGCTAACCCTGTTCGCCACTACTCTGCCGTCTTCGCCGTCGCACACCTCTTTTTCCATCCTCGGTATGCCTGCCTCTCCCAGAAGCAGCTCCAAACCCTTTGTTAAACTAAATGTGGCTGAACACATTCAAATCAAGCTACTCATAGGCAAATTCAAAGTTCCCGCCGTAGAGTTTCCCTATGACGTCACTTTTAGCCTCTGTATCAAAATAGTACGAGTCAGTGAAGCGTATACTATACAACGTACTGGCTACACACAAAACACGGCATACCGCAATTCACTGACTGCAAAGATTAGAACAAACAAACAGTACAAGAGAGAATTCGGTAACGCGCCCTCGTTTACGGTATAATTACTAAGTTTGACCTGTGACAGAGAGTATTTCCACTAAAGAATTTAGGTTGACGTGTGTTATGTGGTTTTACATAATGAACCACGTGCAAGGGGCCCGTATTTAAAGCGGCTCATTGCGTTGGTTCCCGACATTCATTTGATTTGCTCAAACCTGTTTTCTTCACATACCAAGGACAAATGGTCATTCTGAAACTCTCCATGTCCATGTTCTACACACAAATAATTGTTTTACGAGTGAGTGATTGACGGTTCAATTAGGTTTTCAAAATTTCGTGACCATATTTTTCAATCATGCACAAAACCGTTACAAGTTAGGACAACGCACAATTCAAATTTTAAACTTTTTTCATAACTATTGGATATGAAACTTGACTTGTTATGGTAATGTTAAGCATTGTCTCGGTATGAACCTTTAAAACTCTCATTACGTTATCAAAATCACTCCAATGAGTCTTAAACAGGTTCATCGCCCATGCAGTAAGCCGGGGATTATTTAATTGCAGAATCAATTAAGGTGGTTCATACAAGCTATTATATAAGCTGCAAAGAGTTTTCAAGAAATTTGCGCGGCTTTACTTTAACCCTTTGCCGTTGTTTGGGTCCTTTTGGACCCATGCGGAGAGCTCGGCTGTCACACATCTTTACTGTTTCACGCGGAGCTCGAAACTGCGAGTAGCTACCCGAAAATTCGGCCACAACAGCGAGAGAGACAATAGTTTGAGGTCACGGGGTCAATGGCCTACGGAAGCCGATGCGGGGCGGGCTACGTCCGCTTTTCCGCCCACTCCCGAGGCGCGCAAATATGCCCCGATCGGAGCACAACGGTAAAGGGTTAACAACCAACAACGTATTTTGTTGAACCTCCAACGGACTAGTGACATTGAAATTTTGAATGCAGTGGACGAGTAAGAGGGGGCTGAGGAAGAATGAAAGATTGAGACATAAGGTTCAGTGTACCAATTTTTATCCATGTTTTAATTAAGTCTTCTTTCTGTGACTTTAAGTTAGTAATAGGTAAGTTGGTTAATTCTCCATCTTGAACCCATGTTTACTAGGTCTTCAATCAATGAAAAGGCTTGAGAAGCTGGGGGGGGGGGGGGGCAATGAACAATTTGTCGAACTTCGAGCAAAATTTGAGTAAAATGTCCCACAGAAGAGAAATAAAGATTTACCTACCAAAAAACGTTCCATAACACTTATGACTACGTCACATAGTTTAAAACTAAGAATCATAACCAACTGTTGAATTCGTTAGGAAAGACTCTTACCGGCTGCAAATACCGATTGTCGATTCCAAAATACGTAAAGCAAGTTCAAACTGCATAATATTTTAGTTATGTCGGAAGCAAAAGTTTTAGGCCTATATGTTTTTTCCGCACATTAACATGCAGATGCATTGTAATTTAATATTTTGTTATTATGTACCACATGGTACAAAAACTGAATAAAAGAAGATGGATATAAAAAAAATGTTGCGAGTACCTATCCAATCAAATCATACGGCTAAGTACTTCATAGTTTTTACATGATTGTCTCTGGTTGGCATAGAACATGCGCAAAGACAAATTCGTACACGTAAGGATTGCCCATCAGCTTTTGTAAACGCTGGCGCCATTGATTGGATGCAGAACGTAAACGAATTATTATCTACCTTTCTTTTAAAACACAATACTAGCACGATTTATCAATTTTTTTTTTTTTTGTTAAGTTAGAAGTGTTTTTATCAGTTTATAACAGAATTATTCGTGGAAAATAAATTTCTTATGTTTGTTCCAACTTTGCACATTGCTGTTGATGATTTGCATTGCATTTTTTCTAACCAATAGGATTTTGTCCGAAGTCATTGGCAAAGAGGATTTTGGATAGGTCTCCATGAAGCTTTTGGGGAAACAATATGGCGCTGGGTGGATAATACAGAACCTACCAATGAAAATTATCAGTAAGTGACACGTTTCTACTGATATCACCCACTTTTTCAGATACAAAAAGCTTCCCGCTCTTAGGACCTAGACACCATATTCACAGTAATGCTATTAATCAGAAATTCATTTGAATCTTCTGTATAGAAAAGTCGAACACCTGGCCCAAAGCTACACGTCGAAAGATCTACTGATATCTTGCAGAAAAGAAGTAAAATGAAGTCATAATATTTGCATCTTAAAAAATTGCGTTTCCTAGCAAACAGCAATATTCAAGGTGCTAGGATCTTTCCTAACACGTGCTTGATGCAACCGCGCCGGCATTGACCTCTACCAAAAAAAAAAAAAAAAAAAAAAATGAAGCAAATTTACTGTGTTGGGTTCGTATTTGATGTTTGGGATCCTTGGGAAATTTCGCTTTTGAACTTTAGCTCACCTCTGATGACGATTTAACACTTTGTGGGTAATTTTGCTGTTTGACATCGGGGGACCAGGCAACTCTTGTGACATTCGGAATTCCCACCTTTAGTGACCACAAAAAAAGGATTTGGCCAATCTTAAGATTTTTTTACCACTGGTGATTTAAAAGAGGACCTCGGTTTTTCTTGGAAATTTGTGCACTTGGAACATCCTGCTCTCGATGACCGTTTACCTTCTCAAACACAGTAATTCTCCTTTTAAGCAAAGTTTTGCATCGGTATGCTTAAAATAGAATTTGGTCAATATTACAATTATTTTTGTTTCCAGTGTATTTTGACCCCTTGTGACCTCATAAAACATCTAACTTTTGTTTACCAAACATGACTTTCACATGGCATGACCTCAAATCTCCATTCGTAATAAGTAAGGTTCTTTCCCTTATCTTGCCTACATGTCAAGTCATTTAAGATGTATGGGCAGTTTGACCTTTGATAAACTCAAATAACCTTTCACCCCAATAAAACGATTGGATTGTTTCCTTCAACATGACACTCCATATAAAAGGTAAAAGGTGTCCATATTATTGCTATCTTGAAATTCAGTGTTTGCAGGCCATTTTCGAAGTTTTCAAAGTTTTAATTACCGTGATATGATCAAATGATTTTTTCGGGCCTCTACTGAATCATTCCTTTATGAGATACCTTATTTACAAGCAGCACCACAACAAACATACAGATACATCTACAGACACTCTCACACGATACCTCTTGTGACATCACTACCTCAAAGATTTCTCTGCTGCCTTAAAAATAAATCAAAATGCCCTACAAATAAAAAGTATGCTTCCGTCAGTCAAGATGACCATGGATAAACTTCCTTGTTACTGCCTTTGTGGAGTAGCGTCGCTTTGGCTAAACAGGGCAATGCGTGAATGGCAGTTTCTTGCAAAGTTCGAATTTGTGGGTTTTTCCATGGTGTGTGAGATGCTGCGTTCTTTTCTACGAATTCGTTTGTCTTCTATGCTGTGGAGCAATCTCAAGTCGAAGGTGCTTCTGCATTTGGGGTGGGTAGCAGCAAGGTCCTGCCAGTGCTGAATACCTAGTCTTAGGGCTTCCATATCCCTCTTGCAGATGTCTTTAAAGCGTAACTGCGGGCGGCCAGTGGCTCTCTAACTCATTGCCAGTTTACCGTAGTGGGGAAACGTCAATCTTGCATGTTACCTTCTTGACCAAGTCATCAAAACCTGCCCTGCTCGAGGAGAGTGAACATGGCTGGGAGGCTGGCTCGAGTCAGAACCTCCGTATTTGGTGCTTTGTCCTCCAACGTTATGTCCAAGATGCGTCGAATACACCGTAAGTGAAAGGAATTTTATTCTTCTTTCCCAGCTTGGCTTATGTCGTCCATGTATCGGTGCCACAGAGCAGTGTACTGATGATGCAAGCATTGTAAAATGTCATTTTGGTCTTAACGGAGAGTTTGGAATTTTTCTAACACTCGGCTGGTGAGGCGAGCTAGCATTTTCGGTACTTTCCCAATCCTTTTATCTATCTCTGTGTCAAGACAGAGATAACTGAAAATTGTAGAACCAAGGTATATAAACTGGTTCACAACTTCTAACACTAATGGTGATGACTGATGGTGCTTCAACATTCTGACTCAGAACATTTGTCTTCTGCATGCTGATTGTCAGCCAAAAGTATTTACATGCCTTTCAAAAGCGGTCCATCAGGATCTAGAGCTCGTGCTGGGTGTGAGTCACAACAGCTGCATCATCTGCAAAATGTTTGACTCTGATCAGAGCTTCTCGGACTTTTGTTTCAGATTTAAAGCGGGCAGGGTTGAATAGCTTGCCGTCTGATCTAATACGAAGGCAAATCCTTTCTGTTGATGTGCCGAAAGCATGCTTCAGGAGGAAAGCAATGAAGATCCCGAAGAGTGCTCGGGCGAGAATACATCCCAGAGATGTTTCCGTCTTACTGTACCGTCCCTTTTATGTTGGTATGGAAAGATTCAATGAGACTCTGCAACCTTGGATGGCATCCTATCTTTGGAGGATCTTGAACAGGTCTTCTCTGCTGACCAAATCGAACGCCTTTTGTGAGATCGATAAAGGCGGTGTATAAAGTTATGTTCTACTCTCTAAATTTCTCTTGAAGCTGATGACGAAGGGGGGAAATCATATCTACCGTCGACCTATTGACACGAAAGCAACACTGAGACTCTGGATAGACTCGTTTAGCAAGTTTTTGTAAACGAACCAGGGCAACTCGTGCAAAGAATTTGCCCACAATACTTAGAAGGGAAATTCCTCTATAGTTGTTACGGTCACTTCTCTCTCCCTTGTTTTTGTAGAGGGTGATGATCTTTGCATTCCTAGTGTTTCGTGGTACAACACCTTCTAGTCAGTACTGACAAAGAACTTCATGTAGCGGGAGCAGTACTGTCTGGCGAGTCTAACAAGATTCCGTCATTGCCAGGTGCCTTCCTTGCAGCAAAACTGTCAATGAAATTGCTAAGTTCGTCCAGGGATGGCTCAGCATCGAGTTCATTCATTGTTAACAAGCAATCAGTTGCATTTATGGAAGATGGAAACATGGTGTTCTGTCTAGAGTAGAGGTCAGTGTAATGCTCCACCCATCTTTCCATCTGCAATCTCTTGTCTTTAATGACGTCCCCGGTGGAAGATTTGAGCGTAGCTGTCTCACTCTGGATTGGCCCAAGTGCTCTTTTGATGCCGTCGTACGTACATTCTTAAATGTTTCCTGATATAGCCGCGGTCTAGATGTCTTTGCTGAGCTGTGTCCAGTACTCATTGGCGCAGCGCCGAGCCCTCTGGTGGACTTTGCTCCCTGAAGGCCTTATGGTTCTTAGTATTTGGGGTCTGATTGTACTCAATGAGAGCCGTGGGCTTTGCCTCAATGTCAGGTTATAACTCAGACGACTTGGCGTAACACCGATCCTGCGACTTTGGAGTTTTCTTTCCAATTTTTTAAGGGCAGTACGATAAATGGTGTCTCAAAGCTCTCCCCCATTTCTCCGTCACAGACTGCCCTGATTGTGAGGCACCAAGTTCTTTTTCAAAGCTGGAAGCAAACTGAGCGATAGGATTAGTTTGAGACATCTCGCGGGTGTCAATGTGCGTTTGTCATTGCTGTGTCGTGGTGTGGAATTTCTTTTGCTGCAGCCTGATATTGCAGAACGGTAGCGAGTTGTCAGTGCCAGAGTACGCACTCTGGAAGGAACGGGCGTGTAGAACATACTGTACTTGAGGGAGATGCGCTTGGCTAGGGTTAGGTCAACCTGGTGCCAGTTCTTAGAACGAGGGTGGCGCCAAGAACGGGCAGAATTCGAGCAGCCGTTGTCAGTTTTCATTCTTTTTACCCACGCCGAAATGTCCCAGGGCAGGATGGCCAGGAGTTATGGTCTGCTACTCTGGCATTGTAGTCGCCTAGGAGAATTAGTTGTTTCGAGCTCGGGATATTCCTGACAATGTAAGACAGTTGCTTTAGAACTCTGCTAACCACATACCCTGCGAATCAGGCAGTTAAACGGGGATTACTATCATTTACCACCAGCAGCTGGAAGTCACCCAAACATAACCAACTTAAGATAAGGAATTAAATTGGTCTGCTACCTGAAGCAACAATCCTCATGCTGATCGGAGAAAGCAGAGGATAGCAGGATAATAGGGGACAATTTTAAATTAATCACGGTTTTTAAACTTCAAAAGGCTTTCCACCTCGTGTCAATAGCATGACTACGGTGGGGATATATTTTACCTTTCAAAACGGAAATTATTTACGCGGTGACTTGAACAGCATGGACTTAGGCTACATATTTCATGTGAGACATGTACATAACTTGTAGGCACAAGATTAAGTCAAGTAAGGGTGGTGAGCTATCTGACGTCTCATGGGTAGTCGACGAACCTTGCACATTTGAAGGAATGGCCCGAAATCATCAAACGTGATTTCACCGAAAGGCTTGAGAGGCATTTTTTCAAAGAGAATTCATTCCCTGGATTGATTATTCTTCGTTTGGTCGTTATGACCAGACTGGACCGGTTTCTGATGCTTCGGCTGAAATAATGGCCAACTTTATCAGGAGTAAACCGTAATAGAATCGGTTAGGGGAAATAATAATTTTGCTCTCATGAAAGGACAATAGCCATATCAAACGAAATAACTCTTTGTGAAGTCCATTCAGTTTTGCTTTAGTAAGTACAACTTTCACTAGATCACCGAGGCTTACTTTTAGCCGTGACGAGATCTTGAGGAAAGGACATGTAATGTGGGAGTGAATAAATTACCGTTCGTTTTTGCTGCAAGTTCATGTTTTAATATGAGTAAGTATGAGAGCCTTCCAAATGTGCAAGGTTCGTTGTCTACCCATGTGACGTCAAATAGCGCACCGCCTACCCTTACTTGATCAGACTTCATAACGGAGGGGACACCAACATGGATACTAGACACTGTTAGAGACATCATGGTAGTGCAAAACGTTCCCTTGTTGGTGAAAGGGGGAACGATGGGACAATTTCTTGTCCGAGTGGGGGTCTAATTTATTCATTCAGTAAGTCAGTCAATCAATCAGTTGTAACACACTGAATTGTTTCTCTTCCCCATTGCTCATGAGAAGTATCACGCACGACAACAGTTGGTTTCATTTTCAAGTCTTAGGGTCAATTACCGGCGGAGGCTCTGTGGTGTTTAGAAAAAATGTACTAGTACCGTCAATCATGAACCATGTGTGAAATCAGTAAAAGACCCGACTCCATACTGCAGCATAGGTGCATCTTCTCATCAATTTGACGCCAGAAATATTGGGAGAAGATGAAGCACTTGTTTGCGATTTATAAGATGACGGTTGCCTTAAAATTACAGACACACAGCATTAAAATAACAATTCTCATTGGGTTCAGATTTATCCAATTTTGGAAATATTTTCACAGACCTTGACCAGTAGAGTAGTCGTCACTAAAATCAAACCAATTTTGTTTTTCATCAAAATTTACAATTTAATAAGTGAGGATATTTGCGGCCAACCTCATCCCCCAAACGCTAGCTGTTTCGAGGTGGAGACGGTTTGGTGGTTGAGTGTACTGTTTTGCACACTATAGGTCCAAGGATCAACTCGGCCGGTTAAACCGCTCGGAAATTTTTCCGGGGTGAATACCACCAGCTCCGCATAGCTGGTCATGGAGGAAGCTCAAATTGGTATATAATTTGATTTTCTGAATCTGATTGTCCGTTTAGTAAAGTTGTACAAATTCGGAGATTTGCACAACCTCTTTAGCATCTGGAGACGAGAAGAAAGGCAAATTTCGCCGATGTATTTCTTCAGGTCCACACTGGTAAAGGGTTCTCGAAGAGCCAATAGGCTTACCTATACTGAAACGTTATTTGAAGATGAAAGGCAATAGAGTTATATTAAAACACGCCAATAGACACAGAGCCAACGGTCCTCGCAGTTGGCAACGGATTGAGAAAATTAGGCAACGGAGCAGGATAGCTTTCTATAGGGTGTTTTAAGGTATTTTAAATTAGGCGACTAAAGGGAAACCAAACTTGCACTTGAATCATACTTGAAAATAAATTTAACTGTGCACCTACGTTTATCGAGTTTACTGACACTATATAACAAATTCGTGTAGGTGTTTCGTTACATCTCATCTCGTTAACTAACACTTACTTCAAACAGTGTAGTTTCTTTCGGTTGGTTAATGTTTACTTGCACGGTCGGTTGTTGCTTATTTTAAAACCAGACACATTCATCCATACAATTAAGCCTTAACTCAAGGGCAAATGGTCTCCAATGGGAGCGGGTCAAAACTCTTCTAGTGACCAAATGTATAACTCGAATCTTAAAACTTGACAATTTTCTTTGGGATGACTATTAGTCTGGGTAACGTATGATTGTATTTCTTTGAATTTCTTTTATCACACAGAAGGATAATACAACTCAAACCAATATTTACATTAATTCTGTTTTTGTTCAACGTAAACAGGTAAATTAACGTACTTCTGTTAGGTTATCAAAGGTAAAAAAGCTTTCACCTTTCCTTTAAGTTATGAACAAATACCATATGTTACCCAAATTTATTTTTGTACACCGAATTAATTACAGGAACTGGGAAGGTGGAATAACTCCACCTGTTCGGCCGGGGAGCAGAAATTGTGCTTTTATGAAATACGACAACGATTTGTGGACAGACGCCGATTGCGGCTCGTTAAGAGCTTTTTTTGTATGTGCCGAATTACGTAAGTTGTTATTCCGTGCATGTCTGATTCTGCAGCCAATTTGATACTGAGAACATCTTATAGAAAGGTCTCCTACGTCCTACTTTTGGGTTATTTGAGTAAGTCAGTTTAACCTTGCATCGTGGATATATAACCATCAAATTTCATTAACAATTCACTGTGTACTTACTGCACGTCACATATCTTCTTACTTCTGATCTCAAGTGAGTATCAAATACTTAATTTACTGCAGTTCAATCATTTTTTCAGATCTTTCAATGAAATAGTAGGCCTGCATTATTGTTCTCTGATGTATAAAATTTGATTGAATTAAAATAATTGATTTAGAGTGTTTTGGGAGTTGAAAATGGTCTTTGTACCAAATGAAGTTTGAAAAATGACCATATGAACCAAGCCTTCAAAATTTTCGTAGACCAACACCAGAATGTTGTAATACAAGACAGTCTTGAAAGGGTTGGTTTTCAAGTATGTGTTTGTATTGACACAACGTCGAGAAATAGGGCAATGCGTCAATGGGCAACAGTTGAAAGTAAAACGTCAGTTGAAATGGCCTTTCTCTTAGTACAGTTAGGTATGGTGTACCGACTGAATCGATGTCTCTTCTATATGAAAGGAAAGTTTCGTAAAAATAGTTTGCGTAATGGTTTCATCCTGCGCGCGATCTACTCTTTCGGCGAAATAAAAGACCATTGTTTTGGAATCTGTAAATACACAAAAAGCATTTACGCGTCTTCCAGAATTATGGTTTGGCTTATTTGTTTCCCTTGTACAGACAAATTCGGAAATTTGACACAACCGACTAGGTCACGAAGTCGAATGTACCTGTACGCTGTTCATGCATGCAGAGTTCATTCCCCAGCTCTTCATTGTCTTCAGTAATGCATGGGCCTATTAAGTAGGACAGAACTTTCGCCTTCAGACATGTTTTTAGACTATGGATAAATCAGTTAGACCATGAATTTCCTGTAAAGGCAGAAAACTTCAAGCAACTATGTTGAACGCCATCCGGCTGTATACACTCTTAAAACAAGGACCAATCTTCTCACCCAAATTACAATTCTTATAGGAGTTTAAATTCTGAATTGGCTCAACTCTTTGATTGGCTGCTAATTCAAACAGTGCAGAGTACCAAAGTTTATATTACACAGCATACCTAGAGTGTTTTATCATACACGGTGAGCTTTGTTATATAGGGAAACGTAGAAGGGACATGCAAAAGAAAAAAAAAAACGCTCTCAGCAAAATGACAATTTTCGAAGAATTGACAATTTGACTACTGAAATTATGTCTTCAAAATGACAAATATTCGAAAATTGGCGTTTTAATTTACTTGTCAAAACGTTAAAATTCCGAAATTCGTCATTTTGCCGAGTTAAAAAATCTCGACAAAACGAGAAGATTCAGCAAATTGTCACTTTGATGAGTTAGAACATCTCGTCAAAATAGCAAAATTCAGAAAAAATGTCATATTGGCGAATTAGAACTTCTCGTCAAAATGGCAAAATTTAGAATTGTCATCTTGTCGAATTAGATCATCTTGTGAAAACGGCGAAATTCTATGGAAGCGTTAAGGTGCCATCAAGTTAAGAACTTAGTCACCGCATTATACTTACATTTTGTAACAAAATGATGAAATGTTTACTTATTATCTTAACATTTTGCAGAAAATGATGAAATGCAAACTTACAATATTTCAACAATTCAAAATTTCTCAGAAAATTGATGAATTACACATTTAACGAATGTTATTAATTCCTCGTTTGGCAGAAAATTGATGAATTACTCATGTATACCAAATTTTTGTATCATAGTTATGTTCTTTTCCCAATTTGGTGAGTTTATGGTACAATCAGGAGTGCAGGCGCCTTACGAACAACAAGAAGAAATATGTAATCAGTGGAATCATTAGGTAATAAAATTATACTGAAAGTATTCAAAATGTTGGACAGTTTATTTTTCTATGCAGCATGTACTAACATTCGGTCTTGGACTTTGTCGGTCGCGGTCTAGAATTTTGCCCTGGTCTCGGTCTTGACACCTTCTGGCCTCGGCCTTGGATATGATGGTCTCGACTAAAACACTGGTTCAGGTACCCTCAGGCTGCTTCTGAAAGAGAATAATTAAATCCCATTTGCTGTTTTTGTCTTAAACCAAGCCCGGATTTGTATAGCATTCAAGTTAAAACTATAACAAACTTTGGATTTGTAGCTGTTGTGTTCAATTTTAAGGGCGTTTAGACTTTGCTGATATTAATGTCACAATAATAACGAAAAAGGTAATTATAGGGGTCCAGTTTTGAGAAGGTAGCAGAGAAAAGAGAGAAAGTTATTTAAGTGTAGAGTTTGATATGTTGTTACACTTTGTGCACATATCAAACTAGTACCACAGCAAGAGGGGAAGAGGCAAAGTGCCAGCGGAAAAAAAGTCAAAAGGTAAAATCGTTGAGACAGTAAAATGAAAGAAAGAGATTGCCCCAACTACAGTCTGGAAGTTTTACCCCGCGTCCTGCCACAATAGGTCAGATTGTCCCAAACACGCAGATATACAGAAATGTTTCGTTATGAAAACGTGTATTTAGTTTTAATGACGGCGCATTTTATTTTACCTCTTTAAAATGTTGAAATAGGAATCTAAAACAAATACGTAATCCGTCATTTTTCCGCCAGCAAATTGACAATATGCAAAATTTACCACTTGCAATAAGTGAGTAATTCATCAATTTTGTGCAAAAATGTTGAACTGTTGAGATATTGTACGTTTGCGTTTTATCATTTTTCTGCAAAATGTTAAGATAAGAAGACTCATTTCATCATTTTGTCTCAAAATGTTAAGATAATGCGATGACTAAGTTCGTAATTTGATGGCAGCTTAACGCTTCCATAGAATTTCCCCCTGAAGGTTCTAACTAGGCGAAATGGCGATTTTCCAAATTTTGCCGTTTTGACAAGATGTTTTATCTTTGCGAAAATGTCATATTTTCCAAATTTTGCCATATTGACAAGATGTTCTAACTCGGCAAAATGGCAATTTTCCGAATTTTGCCATTTTGACAACATGTTGTTCCTCGGCTTAATACAAATTTCTGAATTTTGCCTTTCTGACGAGATGTTCTATTTCGACAAAACAATTTTCGGAATTTCGTCATTTTGACGAAATGTTGTTTGGTTGGCAAAATATCAATTTTCCGAATTTTACCATTTTGGCGTGATGTTTTATCTTGCCAAATGACAGTTCTCCGAATTTTGCCATTTTAAGGAGTCCATTAAGTCGTCAAAATGTCAATTTTACAAAAATTGTCAAGTTTGTCGAGACAGTTCTTTTTTCTTTTGAATGGCCCTATCTACGCTTCGGTAGTTAAACTCAACCGAAAGCAATGGACTGAGAGATGATGAGAGATGATGATTACAATTGTGGGAGGGGCTTAAAAAGGAATGTTAGGAGACTTGATACTGTTTGGAGTGAAAAAAGTTAAATTTAACCAATGAGTGTCTGTGTGTTTTTTCCATGAAATCCCGGTTAACGTAAAGCAATCCTGGTCCCCCTAATTCTGGCTAAAATAACTAGGATTAGTTTAACTATGAAACTAACCAGCATTGTGTTGGAGTTCAGTAAATAGAACAGCGATCCTGATTAAATTTAACTTCGGTGTCTTAAGAGCTATACAGGTTTCGCTTTTTTGCGTAAAGCTACCTCATTGTTTGCTAATCTCTAAACTACACCAGAACGCAAGGCATTCATACTCGCGAATGGAGGCGGTCTAACTGTTCTAGTGATATTGACAGAGTCCCTAATACGAACAGGTAGTAGATGGTTAATTTGTTATGATGGGGAGGTTTGCGCATTTCAGAAATGGATATGTGTTAAAATTTATACAGGTGAAACGTTAGTGGCGTGAGGTGAGGGTAACAGAAATGTTTATACTAAAAGATCGACGTTTACAAAAGTACATATGATTGATACGTATATATGATGTTAAAATTGACTAAACAAAACAGGTGGAAGATATTTTCTACTAGATCTAGAAAATAGACGTGTTTAGATTGCAGAAGAATTGTTTTATTAATAATTTCCGACCGTAGCCAAAACTGTCAGAATTCACACATATTATTGGGAGTTACAAATATCAAAATGTCGTCACGAATGACAATTTCATCTTTCTTAGAGTTCTCAGTATTAATCGAGGGCAGTTAACCGGATCACCTGTATGTATATGCATCGCATGATCACCAACATAGTAAGCGTATACTTTCAGATCAGCCTGGAGATGTAACTAATTAGCTATCATCTCGAGTGGCTAACGAATATAGAGAGATAACTACGCAGTCTTTTATTTTGCTGCACCCTCGTCAGAGATCTCTCTTCCCATTCCTACTATAATTGTCAACAACATAAGCAGTACCGGTTTAAAATTTCTCACCCTCCTCTCCTTTCTTTGGTTGGATAAGTGCGCAGCGAGAAAGTCTTTTCCCTTACAGTACGGTTGCTCAAAGGAACCATTTTCAATTTGTCTTACAAGATTGCTAAATCTAATTGTGCCATGCCGCAAAGCACAGCCGGCAATGAAAAGAATCTAATGTGAGAATATTTACAAAATGTTAAACAAAAAAAAACTTGGGATGAGGTTAACTAAGTTATTTAGATGCGGCTAAGCAAATAAAGCCCTGCGCATGGCCCATATTTGACTTTCCACTGAAACACATCAACCTCTGGAAATGACCTTTTTAAGCCGCGGTAGCACTTGATATCATCAACTGTATCACATGTCGTTCGGCGATCATGTGGTCACCGGCAAGGCAAGCGCATATTGGTAAGGGCGATTCAAGTTTAAGTTGAAACGTCTAGGTCAGAAGAGAACTACGCAGTTACTATTGCGCAATTTTCGGGAGACTACGTTATCTTATCCGTTCTCTATTCCTAACACTCTGTGACGGTCTTCAGTTTTGAACAAAATAAAATATAACTTAAGATTGTCGCTCTTGTTACAGTTATATGTTCCTTGGTCATGAAAAGAAATCACCCGTTCAATGTTTTCCAAAAAACAACGCCGAAACTTTCACGTCAACAGATTGCTCGGATGTTTCAAACTGTAAGAAAAGAGGTGCGACCATGTCATAAAGAACGGCAGTTGACAAAAACTATAGAAAGGGCTTCTGAGAACCCCATATAGTCGCTCCCTGGTCGTTCCAAGAACCATGTAATTGAAATATCCCTGAACTAATATGCCTCATCGTGTGATGAAACCACAGACATCCTTAAATAAATTATCTGTTTCCATGGTCAACGCCTTTTAATTTACAAACACTACAAAGTAACAAAACCAACAAGGCACAGAATAAAAACACTGTAACAAGTCTATCAAGCGGCTACTATACTTCGCATTCGCTCGTAAAAACGAAGCGTCTACATTTCATTAAAAGGGACAGATGTAGGTAGTACCCATCAATGAATGTATGAATGTCTCTCAGATGACTTTTGAAATTGGGGACAAAGATGAAGTTACTCCCTCGTGACTTGAAGAATTTCGTTAACCGGGGTAGTAAAACTTTAAGTGTCTTCAGTGTTAGGGTAAGATAGGGTTTTGACCTCAACTTAAAACTTTCGGACTTTATCTGGCGGGTCCCACGATCTTTCTCTACTTGTTGGGCAGTGAACTTTTTTTACGTAGGCTACTCCGTTGCTTGTGGGGAGCATCACGCGCAACAATGAAATTCGGTCTGAAAATCCGAACCCCGGATCTTCCGAATGACAATCGGATTCAAGTGTCACCAGTCGGTCGATGATAGATAGCGTCATTTAACCCTTTACCGTTGTTTGGGTCCTTTTGGACCCATGCGGAGAGCTCGGCTGTCACACAGCTTTACTGTTTCACGCGGAGCTCGAAACTGCGAGTAGCTACCCGAAAATTCGGCCACAACAACGAGAGAGACAACAATTTAAGGTCACGGGGTCAATGGCCTACGGAAGCCGATGCGGGGCGGGCTACGTCCGCTTTTCCGCCCACTCCCGAGGCGCGCAAATATGCCCCGATCGGTGCACAACGGTAAAGGGTTAACTTTGCCAAATATATTTAAGAGTTTGGAAGTTGGGAGAGAAATTGCGCACACTTTTTGCCTCCAATGTTTTTCTTAAAACGCAATGGTGTCAACACGAAACGGGCAAAGGGATTTTCATATGATTTTTTATTCAGTTGTGTTGACTGAACCTCGACACAGCAATGTGACAATAAACGTTTCCCGTTAATTTTTATGTCCAGCTGTAGGTCCGATGTGTCCTCGTGGAGGTATTTTCTTTCGTGATCGGTGTTACTGGCGTGGAAACTCACAGCTCCCCTGGGCAGATGCCAACCAAGCATGTCAACGCGACTTTGGACCGGAGACTCGTTTAGCTGTTGCTAAAGACGCAGAAACGAGTGTGAGTGAATATCATTCAAGTAATTTTGAATCACCCTTAATTTTAAATCGAGGGTAAAAGAACAAGAACACTTGGATAGTTAAAATACGTCAAGAATGATATCAATGTAGTGCCCAGTTGTCAATCGTGTACTGAGGCACGATGCAGTGACGTACGCAGGATTGCGGAGGTGGGGAAAACAGTGAATTCCCCCGACTGACATTAGTAAAATTTCGTCATCGAAATTGACCAAAGGCAAAATGGTGTCTCTTAATATTCAATGTGAAGGCAGATGTATTTGCGAAATACGAAGCACTGGAGTTTGTTTGTCAAGATTACCGCAGTTGAGAGGGAACGTTTTAAGAAGTTCCATTAGACACCTTCACACTTTCGTCACTGCTTGACACAGGCTGGCGTACAACATGCGCAGGAACATGCGTGTAAGTTCTGTTTTGCGCGTACAGTGATCTCGCGACTGCATGCAAAATATAGAGGAACTAAAGTCTATATTTCATTGTGGGGGAAATGAACGACCGCCTCACCAACTCTGTTGCTAAGCAGCCGTGACGTCATTTGTAATCACCAATGGGTCTTTGTGGTGTGGTTCTGAGTATTCGCTGTCCTTGAGAGGGGTCTCGGAGTAAATGCTGTGACGCATCCTTTTTCTTCTTTGCTTTTTTAGGGGAATTGAGATGGAAAATAAAATATTTTGAAGAATAATTAATCATTCATGACGGCCAATAGGGGTGGACTCCTGTTGCTCGGACCCAAATTCGGTCAGTGTTTTAGTCTAGATCACACTACAGCAATATCAGATCGGATGATGATATATGATATTTTCAGTTTTCCCTAGTTGGTCGCAAAATGACAAAAATGTCTAAATAGGCTATATGATTTGTATCGGAGGACTGCGAAAGTCTAAGTTCAACTTAGACAAGTTTTATCGGATACACGTAGTCCGGTAAAAGCTGATTGTAAATGTTTGTGACGTCATGAAATAAATAGTTAACACTTCATATCCTCGGTCCTCTAATACCAATCAAACATTTACACAGGATGGCAAATGTTTGGTTTTGTCCGTCAATTGTGGAGATTTTGCTAAAACTCACAGAAATCGGACAGTAATCGGATCCGATATCACTGTAGCCTGTTACCTGCGCGTCGGACGAGAGTTCATAAATGACAACACAGTAAACCCCCGTTAAGCACCTTACATAGAAACCCTTTAACGCGTGGAGAGCGAAATGGATGAGAGGTTTGGAACGGCACTACATGAAATGTTAAAGAATATTCAGCAATAGGCCTATGTGAAAGAAACTTTCAAAGCTATATTGGATAAAATGTCTGAAGATGGAACATCAAGAGGTATGATCGCAATGGCCTGCATATTTGTAAGAAAATGAATTCAACAATATCGCGAACAAGGAGAAGATAAATATCGATACCATTAAAACACTCGCACAGTTTGTTGGAAAACACGTCGAAGACCGTTGCACAAAGTAGATCGAACACCAAGGAAGTTGGGTAACTATATCACGTGAGTTAGCAATGAAAAGTTTTTCAAAATTGGACGGTGAGTAAATTTGACTTTTTCTATTTAAAAGGATGAGTTTTGTCCAACATTTAAGAAAAAGGGTAGCGGAACAACAGAAGTCAAGCTGGTGGTGAAAGCGGCCGTTGTAACGACTCTTGATGCAAACGGTTGCGTTTGGCGTAACGCGATATTGTTGAATGCATTTTCTGACAAATATGAAGGCCATTGCGCTCCTGTCCCAACAGTATGTTCTATCTTTAAACATTTTATCCAATATAGCTTTGGATATTTCTTTGTCATATTGAAATGCTTTAACATTTCATGCAGTGCCGTTCCAAACCTCTCATCCATTTCGCTCTCCACGCGGTAAACACGAACACAAATTAAGATACTCGTTAAAGTTTAACTTTCTGTGACACTTGTCAAAATTCCAGCTTCTTTAGAAACCCCTTTAGAAGGAGTCATACAGATACCAGATTTGATTGAAAAGAAGGGTCATTCTAATAGTCCAAATAAGTAGATACCAACTTGGTAGGCTAATAACTTTAGATCATGGAGTTGTTTCTGAAAACTCCTTATCCTGTGTAAACAATTAACATAAATATTTACCTATGCAGTTTTTGCAGTCGTTTTCGTAGGCCGACTGTTCTCACGCAGCTTCTGTAATCTACTATTATTCACACCGTAAGTAAAATAACACTGAAAAATCACATCCATTCCTCCCTGCGTGTTACTGTGCATTTTACACACATTTTTCATCTTTCCTTTTGTTTAAAATGGTTTCTGAATTGTTTGTTTATTCCCTCTCATTCAATGTTATTTTCACGCCGGGTTAAGCCTATTTTGCACTAGACCTCGGTGTTACCAAAATGTATTAAGCTCTGATGACGCATGTCACACAATTTTGAATTTTAGCCGCTTATGAAAATATACACTTGGAAAAAGAATGACTCTTTTATTCTGTGTAATTTCAATCACGAACAAGAAAACTATGAAACTTACTAGAATAACTTCGCAAGTTATCATATCACCAATTTCAGGCGAAAATTGTCGGCTAAACCACGCAAGAATTACCGGGAGATTTTAGGTCACCCTTTCTGTTGGCGAATGGTCACAAATTCATCCCCAAATCACCCCAAAGCTGCCCAACAATTACATATAATCACATTTGATCACGAAATATACTTTCCTACATAGTCCGCAGATGAATTATTTCAATTTTCCTGAAGAGAGTCAATCCTGCCTTGTTTATGCTACGAATCTGTTGTTGCTAATACATGTAAGTCAGCCATCTTTAAGGGTTGCTTGTTTTCGCTCTTCAAAGCTACGTCGAGTACGTTTTCCTAGAATGCACTTCACCGCAAGTGCAGAGGATTTTAAGATTGCGCAATAACGGTCACAAATGTGAGGTCTGCTTTCCAACTGGATAACAAATTAGTATGAAAATTCGTTCTTTCTTTTGGCAGCTCTTCCTCTCCCGGTTAGCTGGTCGTCATATTTGGCTCGGTCTTAGTGACAGGAAAGAAGAAGGAGTGTGGGAATGGATAGATGGTTCACCAATAGAATATAAGTAAGTATTTCAAGGATAAAATGTGAAAGTACAGTCTTACTCTGCAATGCGTTATGAGTTGTCTCATTATCATCTGCAATGTGACAGGATGAATATCAGGCAATGCATTTGAGCAGTCTTCTCCCCCGCTGGTCGGAAAGAACTAAAATTTGCCAGTCGACTTTGCATTTTCATAGCAGCGATTTTAAAGTGAAGATGTAACTGAACCACCTGGTAGTTGTCCGATAAATACAGCTTCTCGAATTTGCATACCGCTGTTTATGCAGTCAATGTAAATCTAGGGAAAATACACCTCGCCGTCGCTGAGCGGACTAGTGAAACTATGAGCATGCGGACACAGTTGAAATAGTTGCCACGTTTGATCTTTTGAATCACTCAAAACTCCAAATCTCCCAGCTGGTATAGACTCTTTCAAAATGTATTTTGCATCACTTGAAATTTCATCTTTTCTTCTAAAAAAAAATGCGAAATTCAACTTCAGCTGCTCGGATGGAAAGTTTTGCCCTGAAAACTTTGGGTTTGTTGTTTGACTTGAAGCCAAACGAGGTCTGTTTGTCCCGTCAGTCTTTTCAGTTGCCCTATTGACCCAGGCGGTACTCCTATACACTTATACATTGGCTGCATTCCTAATAAAAAAGCTGGACAATGTAGTTCTACTATAGTACGTACGCCAAAAAAGTGACAACATATTCGGCACCTGCTATGAACTTACCCATTCCAGGGTAACCCAAGATGGCACTAGTTTCAGCCTGTCTGCATGGAATGATTTCTGTTATCCTTTTTTTACTTCCACCAGGGCTTAACAGCATGATTTAGTTTCCCCATCGGAGTAATACGACTGTGGTTTCCCGAACATGGGAATGCAAATATGTTTGAAGTCCAAATCCGGCCTTGTGCAGCTCAGACCAATAGCCAGATGGGGTACCGAAAGCAGGCAAAAAGCATTGGGTTGTCTGTTGGGGTGGGGGAGGTACTCCACTAAAATGTCTTAAAGCAATGGTTAGTTTTCATCTTGGAGCCAAATCATCCATGTTGGTGGAGCTTCATCCATTGAGCTCCACCGGTTACAAGCCTAGTAGGACCATTGAAAGACTGTATAAGGTCCTTTTGCATGACACACAAAGCCAAAAAAACTAAAATAAGAACCCCCTTAACAACTATTGTCTAACCAAGGGGACAGTGAGGAAATGAGCCTGCAAATTCGAGTTATAGAAGTTTATAATGAGCGCCCTGAAATCGTAGGATTTGGGGAGACGTGAGTTCCTTCCGTTGGTTGGTTGTTACAAATTAAGCTGATAGGCTACAAACTTTCCAAAGTGATATTACCAGAACTGTAGCGACAAATTAGTCTTAATTTCATGTGCATACAATTTGCGTCGATATGGATTTGTGAATGTCTACTGATACTGATGAACGACGAATGATACTAAATATCTCCCTTTAGGAGTGTAGTAGAGCGAAATATATTCCTTTGTTTACCATAGAACTTTTCAAATGCGTTGCAACGGGATAAGTATATTAAGTACCCTTCTGTTCCTTCTGCTAGTGAGTTTTAGAACGTTAAAACTAATCAACATTCACATTTCTTTCACTATACTCATTTCATTGAATCCTTGCCAAAGTCAGGCAAGGAATCTATGTGTTAGTTAGTTAGTTAGTTAGTTAGCTAGTTAGTTCGTTCGTTCGTTCGTCAGTCAGTCAGTCAGTCAGTCAGTCAGTCAGTCAGTCAGACAGTCAGTCAGTCCAGTCAGTCAGTCAGTCCAGTCAGTCCAGTCAGTCCAGTCAGTCAGTCAGTCAGTCAGTCAGTCAGTCAGTCAGTCAGTCAGTCAGTCAGTCAGTCAGTCAGTCAGTCAGTCAGTCAGTCAGTCAGTCAGTCAGTCAGTCAGTCAGTCAGTCAGTCAGTCAGTCAGTCAGTCAGTCAATTAATTAGTAAGTTAGTCGGTCGGTCGGTCGGTCGGTCGGTCGGTTAGTTAGTTCAAACAAGGTTTTCAGGTCAGGTACGGTGTAGTATTTGTGGCGAATGTGGGAGTATTCATAGCAGTCAACGAGAATGTGACTGACGGTGACAGCACAGTCACAAGGTATACAGCCTTTTATCTCCATGAAGTAAATAGGCGTGGGTAAGGTAAGTGTGCCCGATGCGGGCCCTAGTCAGTACTAAATCGTCCCTCCGTTTACTGAGAACTCCATTTCCCCCAGTTCCAACCATGGGTTAGACCCGTTGCAACTTGTTTTCGGGAAAGGAATCCCACAGTTCTTGCCATTTTGATTTTACGAAGCCATTGATCTTAGGGCGGTAGTCAGAATGGGACAAACAGATGCTGGTGACGTCTATCTGAAGGGCTTCTTTAGCAAGTGTATCGGCTCTTTCGTTCCCTGGTATGCCAACGTGACTAGGGATCCAGGCAAGCACAACTGATTTCCGCAGTTGAACCAGGTTCGAGTAAGGTTCATGAAGATCTGTTACGAGAGGGTGTTTTTGCCATGAAGTGCCAAAAGGCTTGAAAGTGAGCCTGTGAACACAATGAACAGGTCGGTATTCCATTTCTCAATCAGATCGAATGCCATCTCCAATGCCTGGAGTTCGGCAGTGAAAACTGATGCATCATTCGGTAGTCTCATTTGCGAGAATGTGTCACCACTTGATGCCGCAGCCGCCACCCTGTTGGTGGCCTTTGAGCCGTCAGTATAGATTGCATGATACTGATCAAACTTTTGTCCCAGCTCATGGAAGCTTGCTCGAAACACAGTTTCATTTGTCGAGTTCTTGACATATCTCCTTAAACTAAGGCCAATAACTGGTTTGCCTAACTTCCAAGGTGGCGTGACAGGCAACGAAAAGGGTGCCACAAAGTCAGGGCTGTCGCACGCTCGTGTCAAATCTTCCTTAACGCGAATAGCACATGGAGGGATAGCTGATGGCTTCCTCGCATATATATGTCAGTAAACTTATGGTTGAAAGTTGTCTCAAAGTCGGGTTGTGGCTATATCGCTCCTCAGTTTGAGGACAAACTGGAGGGACAGCTTCTTCCATCTTAAATGGAGAGGCGGTTTATTCGCTTCGATGTAAAGACTCTGCATTGGGGAGGTACGGAAAGCCCCCAGACAGATCCTAAGACCTTGGTTATGAATGGGGAGGAGTTTCTTGAGGTATGACTCACGTCCAGAGCTGTTTGGACCTCACTAAGGATCTGTGAAGTCTAAGTTAAACGGGATGTTCTGCACCCCAGTCCATTTTCGAGACAACCTTCAACAGGTTAAGCGCTTCTTGGCACTTCCGCCTGAGATACTCAATATGGGCTTAAAAGTTGAGCTTACTGTCAAGTACAAGGCCTAAGAACTTAGTCTGAGGAACAACTGGGATGCGACTACCGTTCAAATTAAGGTCTCAGTTCGCAATGCTCACCTCTCCGGTTGCAAAAGTGCATACAAACGGTCTTTGTTCGGAAAACACGGGATCCGTTTTTGTCAGCCCAGTACTGGATCTTATTGAGGCAGTTTTGCGTTTACCTCTCTATTGACCTCATGTTCCTTGAGGAACAGGTAATAGAGAAGTCATCAACGAACAAAGACTTTTCAATCCCAGTGTTAACCGCATCGGCGATGCTGTTGATTTTCATGATAAAAGGAGTAATTGACAGTATGCTGCCTTGAGGAACACCTATCTCCTGGTTATGAAGCTCTGACAACACGCTACCCATACGGACTCGAAACACACGGTCTTTGAGGAAATTTTCAATGAAAAGAGGCATTCTGCCCCTCAAGCCCGCACTGTCATCCTTTAGGATGCCATACTTCCATGCCGTATCCTATGCCTTCTCCAAGTCGAAAAATACCGACAACACATGATGTCCGCGAACAAAGCCATCACGAACTGTCGGTTCAAGACGCACAAGCTGGTCAGTTGTGCTGCGGCCTCGCCGAAAGCCACTTTTGGAACTAGTGATTAGGTTATTGGTTTCCAGGAACCAAACCAGACGGGAATTAATCATTCGTTCAAACGTCTTGCACAGGCAACTAGTGAGGGAAATAGGGCGGTAGTCTGACGCATTTGTCAGGTCTTTACCTGGATTAGCCTCCGGAATGATGGTCGCTTCCCGTCAAACATCGGGAAAGGTGCCATTTTCCCAAATACTGTTGAAAATATTTAAAGCTGCGGTCACACTACAGCGATATCGGATCGGACTCCGATCCGATTTTAAATCGTTCCGATAAATCGGATCGGAAGGCTGGTCACACTAGCACGATTTTGGCTCCGATAAATCACAACGCGCGTGTGATCTGTTTCAATTTGGCGGGGAATAGAGGCAGAACAGACCGGTATATAGCTTTTTTACATCAACTCCTGATATAGCCTTTGTGTGTTTAGAAAAATCGGGAACTTGGCCCACTAGTAACTAGTGGCGTCTACCCAGCTTTGATTTTATTTAATATTGTTTTTCTCCTAGTTCATGAAGTTGCCTTTCAAAGTGATATTATCCTAAGGGAAATTTTACAGGAAGGGTGCTAGTTGGGACTGCTATTGAGAAGCATGCTGCAATTATTGGCAAACTTCAGAGAATAACAATGCGACGTCAGAATGTCAAAAACAGAGGCGTACGAGGCGGGTTGCGGGGGGGGGGGGGGCCGCAAAAGCAGTTGGTCTTTTCGGGAGTAACATGGGCAAACCATGATAAACGGTGACATTATTGAATATTAAGGCAAACAATTGCACTTGATCCCTCAAAAAAAAAAAAAAATTACACCCGTTCACCTATGGTCACAGCTGGTCCTGCAGTTTGGATCCAGTGGGCGAAACCCCCGGATGCTGTTCGAATTGGGATTTATTTCTGATTCAAACCCGCGGATCTCTCGATTTGCCAAAAGTCATTTATTGTTGCAAAACTAATAAACGTGTAGAGGGAAGATCTTTCTCAGTAGGTCGGTGGTGTCTAGGGGGCTAGGACCAACCGTCCCCAAACGGCATTAGGTCTAGTGCCCCGCCATAGCCTCGGTGAGTAGGTTACCAATGCAAAGCTCCTCTCGGGGATTTCATGGAACAAATCGCCGGCCCGGAAGCTCTGAGCTAACTTTCTAGCTGCTGTTGTAAAAGTTCAAAAGACAACAAAAAGAACCATTTGACGTTTTTCAATTATAATTTTATTGGCGAAAACAGTCGACTGGGTTCGAAAATGCTGAGAACTTGAGAAAAGAGTGAAGAATGAATTATTCCAAGGATTTCAAGTTACAAGTCTAAGCTGAAATCTGGGAGCTCTGTTAATCAGGAACCTGCTTAAATTAACAGAAATTTTGATCACAACAGAATATTAAAATATTAACACTTGGGAGTGAAGGAGTCAAAGGGGAGCAAAAATGTTTTTAAGTCACCATGCTTTAACTCGAATCTTTTAAAGGCAAAATCAGTCGCCCAAAAAATATTTAAAACTCAGCCAGATCCCACAAATTTCCTCTTACTTATTAATTTATTGAACGGTTTGAGGGTCGGGAAGCCATTTGGCTTATCGAGGGACCTATACCAGAGTGAGCTTCATTATCTTTCATGATATATCATGACTTTAACATTGCATATTTAAGGTAAATCACTCAGTCGCACGTCAAAAGTTCATAATTTAGTGAGAAAAGTATCGTCAAATCATGAATTTCCAGAGCGGATCATGGAACACGACAGAATACTACCCTAATAAAAATTCAGATAACCTTATTTCCCCTTTAAGTAAAAAGGGGGGGGGGGGTAGGGGGAGGAAAAATGTTACAGTAAAACAGCAATCCAAGACAAATGTTTTGAACATTATCAAGAAATTGCTAACACTTTATCTAAAAGTTAAATGAAGGGCTATGCAATGCACAAGATTCAACAGAACAGCTTTACGTTGTCTGATTTGGGACTTAGACTTGGGACATATATACTAGAGTTAAGAAATGGAAATTGTTTGTTTTTTCTGGTGTTCTAGCCATAGAAACGTTTTTTTTTTAATTAAACAAAATACTAGAGCAAATTGACAATTTGTCATTTGCTTAATTTTACATGAAAATACCAAGCTGATAATTGTAAAGATCTAAGATTATGAGAATGTGGAACTTTTTGATAAGTGTGCATGTACAACCAGTGAAAGATACAGTAAATTTCAAATATTTTGAACAGTGACCCCCCCCCCCCAATCTTGACAAGATCTGGAACCTGGGTTCTTATATTACTTTAGTAGTAGATGATGAGACGCCTGGTGTTTATTGTCTCACATACATGGATCCAAAGGTCCTTGAAAACTGCTAGCCAAATTTTGACAAGCGACTTTACAAGCATAATAATTTGAATTAACAGGCTGTTTAATTCCACCAGAACGGGCCAATTCTCCTGATCAGAGAGGCATGCGACACCAAAACAGGGTGTCTTTAGTTGTCAGAAATTAGGGAGGCTTTTTTTCAAAATGCAAGAACGATGGGAAAGGAAAGTGACATATTTAGCTAGACCCTGAGAGTGAAAACAGGTAAAAAATGTGAGGGTCTTAAGCAAGGATGGTCCCAATGGATGTGGGCAAACAATTTCAGAGCAAACTAACAAGCTAGCCTATCACCTGAAAAACCACTGCCCTTATGATTTAGGCTACAACATCTTCATTGATACCCCTTGTGTGGTACAGTAGCACCCTCAGCACCCCTGGCTACATTAATCAGGTGGTAAACAAAAAAGGTAGGATGGCTAGTCTTCCCACCCTGATTAAAAGTCATTACAAATATACACCAAGATGGGACGGTCAAGCACATGCACAACAAGCAAATGAAAGTAAAAATACTAATACCATCTCTGCAGAGATCTGAAAAACCTAATGTACTATTTTTAATCATTCCTTGCCATTTAAATGGTCATCCTTTTGTTTTTTGGAAGTGTTCATTTTAATAACCAACTGTAAAGTGATAAATAATTTTAAAATTCGCCATTGTACATTTTGTGTCTATTTAATCAAGCCAATTCAAGTTAAACAAATGTTCACCGTATCATGGATTCATTTATTCACTCTAGAATTCTAAAGGCCTGTATACATGAGCAACATTTGTAAAACATTCTCAAAACACTTCACCTGCAACAAACCCAAACCATGCTTGTTTTCGGTTTGTTGCACAGTGTAGACAGAGTAAAAAAATTTGAAAACATTTTGAAAATGTTTTGAAAAGAATTGACAGGACATTTCTTTTGCAACATTTTCAAAACATGCTGTATATCCTGTCTACACTATGCAACAAACCGAAAACAGGCATGCTTTGGATTTGTTGCAGGTGGATGTTTTGAAAATGTTTTTGAGAATGTTTTGCAAATGTTGCTCATGTATACAGACCTTTAGATTTAACTGGTAAAGTTTTTTTATTTATTGTTCCACCTCCAATTGTTCTTCTCCAGCTCCTCAGCAGCACTTAGATTCATATCCCAATAGCTAGCAGTCAATATTCCATTTTGAAAATGCTGAAGAATCATTGCCTTTCTACTAAATCGGATAGAAAGTTTTTCATATATTTTTTGCTGCCTGCAAGAAATCCAGTTATTAAATGCTGTTGAAATGGTAACACTAAATATTGGTTATACCATGTGATAGGCACAGTTTCATTAGACAGACTTGCAGTGGCATAGCCAGGGAGGTTATTGTCTTATGCCCCCCTTGTCACAGGCTGTTAAAATTTAAGTTTCTAAACGTAGGCAAATATTTTAACACAAACTTATTTTAAATTATTTATTTGGAACCTGATTGTTAATCATTGTTTACAGGATCCCCCTAATTTTCTACACCCCCATTGGTTCTTGACAACGCAATCAAACAATTTACTAAATGCCCCACCCCTTGAAAAGAATCCTGGCTATGCCACTGAAAATCTTTTTCCTGTCAAGTGGGTTTGAAAGCTGGGCTGTTGAAATTTCTTCCTTCGTGCTCACAACACAAACAACCAAGGTTGGGCGCGTGGAGTTGTAATAACTCAAGTTATAAGCTCCCTTATCTCCTGAAGAAAAAAAAGGGAAAAAAACTATGATCAATAACAAATAAATTGTTAAAAATGCTTCCAGATTGCTGGATGTGGTGCTTCTAATGTGTCTCATCACTGCATGCCCAGCATTTGACATTTACGGCAGACGGTTTTCACTTACATTAGAAATTTGGGTGTGTATGTGTAAGCAAAACAGTGTGGATGAACTTGATTTGCTTACTGGTGGGGTAACAGGTCAAAATAAGAAGGTCAAAGGTGAAACTTGCAAACAAGTGGCTTGCAACTCTTCCTTAATCATGTGCATTTGATTTTTCAAATTAGTGTAAATGAAATCTGCAACTCCATGGCTTGCCCGCTTGTTTTCAATTGGTCATTATGCACATGCACAACTGACCTAGGAGTACAAACCACATCATTATCTTAACCAACTCATTCCTGGCCTTTTGATATTTAAAGTTCTCACTTTCTTGAAATACAGTAGTTACTGTACTCACTATCAGCTGGTTTATTGTGCTTAAGCTTCGGTCATCTCTTCATCCATGGTCTCATTCTGTGATGCTTGCATCCTGCCACATCTGCAGTTTAGATTCAACCCAAAATGAAGCCATCTTTTTTGTACTATTTAAAAAAAATAAAGAACATTTCATGAGTTTTAAGAACACAGACAAAATTGTGCTTGTATCTTTTTCTTAATATATGTATAGTATTCATGTTGTACCAATGTATGATTATTTTATGTATTATTTTATACACATTTGAAATATTTGAAAAGAGTACTAGTCATTTAGTACTGATTTTTTGCCATCTTTAGTATCACAAATTGGTATGATATATCCACCATGGAGTTCTAACCAAATTAACCATCAAACGGGGCACAAGAAGTCAATACATTATGTAACACTTTAATTTCACTCTGAAATTTTTTTTCTGGTTCTTATCATTGCCCACCCCAGGTTTTTTTTTTTTTTTTTTTTTTTTTTTTTTTTTTTTTTATGGTATTTAATGAAACATGGTGCATATGGCAAGATAAATGTTAATCAATAAGTCAAACGCTTGTAAATTATGCTGCTTCCAGTGACAAAATTTCACTCTAAAAAGTATGATACATGTATGTGTTAGTCTCAGGCCACAATTTGCACGGCACCAGAAACTTTTAAATGCATGGAGAACTGTAATTCAGAAAGGCTAATTGGCATGATGTCATCCCCTGCAGTATATGGAGGCTATGTCCTAAAATTTATTGTTACTTTTATTTCTTACAGGGTTAAACAGAATGTAATAGATGCAGAACCTATTTTCAATTCAAACCACTAAATGACTTGTAAATATATATAGGCAGTCCACTCTAGCTGAGAGTTAGGCCCAGTCCTAACGTGTATACGTATTATGTAGCCTGCAGCACTACCAAAATTCAGAGTAGTATTTACATAGCTTTGTCTCTGCCACTATGTAAAATTGATCTTCACATTTGCCCAAACAGTTCTAACCAGGAGTGCATCCATGGGTAGAACCAAGTTGTGAACAAAGTTGCATGTAGTACATACGATACGACCCAGGACGCCTAGGCCTATTGCAGGCTGTACTGCTCACCAAGGGATTCATTGAGCAAAGTGAAATGAATGGTAGTGTGTAGGGACCTGATTATTAAGGGCCATATGCCTAGCCTAGGTTTGTACCTAGTGACCTAGACCTAGCCCTCAAACAGAGCTGGTGTTCGTTACATGATCTAGCCTAGGCTCATTCCTCTTACAACGAATACACAGCCCTGTTTGACAGTGGCATTAAGTTCTTTGTAGGCCTATACAAGAAGTGAACGAACGCTGCATCGGATTATATGATCACGTTCATCTACTAAGTCTAATTAGGCTAGTCCCTAGGCTTACTTACTCAGCCTATCCATAGCCTAGTTTCCGCATAGCCTTACTTCGCTGTAGTGTGACCGCAGCTTAACAGCACCATTAAGCTGCGGTCCACTACAACGATATCGGATCGGACTCCGATCCGATTTTTTTCAGGAAAGATCGAACTAGTGGGTTTCTTATGTGGACGGTCACACTACGTGCCGTGGTGTATTTAACGTTACATAACGTTCGCGTTATGGGCCTAGTCCTAGCTAGGCTATATCATGACCTTCAGAATACTTAGTGTACAGTCGAATGCGTACCTAACTAATTGAGCTCTATGATTCAAGATTTGTATATATAAGGTTCAGTAATGCAGATGTCACGTGCACTCGACCGTCCCGGAGTCGACGGTCATCCTATTAGGCCTATACAAGTTAGGAAATCGACAATGGTCAAAACTTTATTGACAAAGAGCTGTTTTTCTAGCGCCATTCTTCTGTTCCTAGCCTGTAGCTATCCTACAAACCGTTGTCATCTAGCCTACGTTTATTTGTTCTATATAGCCTGAGCTAGGCCTAGTAGTTCATATAAGAAATAAATTGTATATGAATTAATTGGTCACAGTGAAGTAAGACATAACGTTAGGCTGGGCTTTCGAGGCATGGCGTACAGTACCCGGGCCTAAGTTGGGCCTAAGTTAGGCCTAGCCTAGGCCTATGCTCAAATTGCGAGGGCAAGGTTTACACCGCGTTACTCTCTTGGACACATGGAATGAACCTAGCCTGTGTTACCCTACAGACCAAACGTTATTGATTTTGAACAGGGATCTGGGTAGGTTTGGTTATCAATATCATAACCTACTGGAGTGGCAAGAAAAATTTGTAGGCCTAAATGTAAACAAAAACTTACTGTAAGCCTACGACCTAACGTTAGGCCTAACTAGCCACCTTAGCAATAACCTAAGTAAGGCTATGCGGAAACTAGGCTATGGATAGGCTGAGTAAGTAAGCCTAGGGACTAGCCTAATTAGACTTAGTAGATGAACGTGATCATATAATCCGATGCAGCGTTCCGTTCACTTCTTGTATAGGCCTACAAAGAACTTAATGCCACTGTCAAACAGGGCTGTGTATTCGTTGTAAGAGGAATGAGCCTAGACTAGATCATGTAACGAACACCAGCTCTGTTTGAGGGCTAGGTCTAGGTCGCTAGGTACAAACCTAGGCTAAGCATATAGCCCTTAATAATCAGGTCCCTACACACTACCATTCATTTCACTTTGCTCAATGAAGCACTTGGTGAGCAGTACAGCCTGCAATAGGCCTAGGCGTCCTGGGTCGTATCGTATGTACTACATGCAACTTTGTTCACAACTTGGTTCTACCCATGGATGCACTCTTGGTTAGAACTGTTTGGGCAAATGTGAAGATCAATTTTACATAGTGGCAGAGGCAAAGCTATGTAAATGCTACTCTGAATTTTGGTAGTGCTGCAGGCTACATAATACGTATACACGTTAGGACTGGGCCTAACTCTCAGCTAGAGTGGACTGCCTATATATATTTACAAGTCATTTAGTGGTTTGAATTGAAAATAGGTTCTGCATCTATTACATTCTGTTTAACCCTGTAAGAAATAAAAGTAACAATAAATTTTAGGACATAGCCTCCATATACTGCAGGGGATGACATCATGCCAATTAGCCTTTCTGAATTACAGTTCTCCATGCATTTAAAAGTTTCTGGTGCCGTGCAAATTGTGGCCTGAGACTAACACATACATGTATCATACTTTTTAGAGTGAAATTTTGTCACTGGAAGCAGCATAATTTACAAGCGTTTGACTTATTGATTAAAATTTATCTTGCCATATGCACCATGTTTCATTAAATACCATAAAAAAAAAAAAAAAAAAAAACCTGGGGTGGGCAATGATAAGAACCAGAAAAAAAAATTTCAGAGTGAAATTAAAGTGTTACATAATGTATTGACTTCTTGTGCCCCGTTTGATGGTTAATTTGGTTAGAACTCCATGGTGGATATATCATACCAATTTGTGATACTAAAGATGGCAAAAAATCAGTACTAAATGACTAGTACCCTTTTCAAATATTTCAAATGTGTATAAAATAATACATAAAATAATCATACATTGGTACAAAATGAATACTATACATATATTAAGAAAAAGATACAAGCACAATTTTGTCTGTGTTCTTAAAAATCATGAAATGTTCTTTATTTTTTTTTTTAAATAGTACAAAAAAAGATGGCTTCATTTTGGGTTGAATCTAAACTGCAGATGTGGCAGGATGCAAGCATCACAGAATGAGACCATGGATGAAGAGATGACCGAGGCTTAAGCACAATAAACCAGCTGATAGTGAGTACAGTAACTACTATATTTCAAGAAAGTGAGAACTTTAAATATCAAAAGGCCAGGAATGAGTTGGTTAAGATAATGATGTGGTTTGTACTCCTAGGTCAGTTGTGCATGTGCATAATGACCAATTGAAAACAAGCGGGCAAGCCATGGAGTTGCAGATTTCATTTACACTAATTTGAAAAATCAAATGCACATGATTAAGGAAGAGTTGCAAGCCACTTGTTTGCAAGTTTCACCTTTGACCTTCTTATTTTGACCTGTTTCCCCACCAGTAAGCAAATCAAGTTCACCCACACTGTTTTGCTTACACATACACACCCAAATTTCTAATGTAAGTGAAAACCATCTGCCGTAAATGTCAAATGCTGGGCATGCAGTGATGAGACACATTAGAAGCACCACATCCAGCAATCTGGAAGCATTTTTAACAATTTATTTGTTATTGATCATAGTTTTTTTCCCTTTTTTTTCTTCAGGAGATAAGGGAGCTTATAACTTGAGTTATTACAACTCCACGCGCCCAACCTTGGTTGTTTGTGTTGTGAGCACGAAGGAAGAAATTTCAACAGCCCAGCTTTCAAACCCACTTGACAGGAAAAAGATTTTCAGTGGCATAGCCAGGATTCTTTTCAAGGGGTGGGGCATTTAGTAAATTGTTTGATTGCGTTGTCAAGAACCAATGGGGGTGTAGAAAATTAGGGGGATCCTGTAAACAATGATTAACAATCAGGTTCCAAATAAATAATTTAAAATAAGTTTGTGTTAAAATATTTGCCTACGTTTAGAAACTTAAATTTTAACAGCCTGTGACAAGGGGGGCATAAGACAATAACCTCCCTGGCTATGCCACTGCAAGTCTGTCTAATGAAACTGTGCCTATCACATGGTATAACCAATATTTAGTGTTACCATTTCAACAGCATTTAATAACTGGATTTCTTGCAGGCAGCAAAAAATATATGAAAAACTTTCTATCCGATTTAGTAGAAAGGCAATGATTCTTCAGCATTTTCAAAATGGAATATTGACTGCTAGCTATTGGGATATGAATCTAAGTGCTGCTGAGGAGCTGGAGAAGAACAATTGGAGGTGGAACAATAAATAAAAAAAACTTTACCAGTTAAATCTAAAGGTCTGTATACATGAGCAACATTTGCAAAACATTCTCAAAAACATTTTCAAAACATCCACCTGCAACAAATCCAAAGCATGCCTTTTTTCGGTTTGTTGCATAGTGTAGACAGGATATACAGCATGTTTTGAAAATGTTGCAAAAGAAATGTCCTGTCAATTCTTTTCAAAACATTTTCAAAATGTTTTCAAATTTTTTTTACTCTGTCTACACTGTGCAACAAACCGAAAACAAGCATGTTTTGGGTTTGTTGCAGGTGAAGTGTTTTGAGAATGTTTTACAAATGTTGCTCATGTATACAGGCCTTTAGAATTCTAGAGTGAATAAATGAATCCATGATACGGTGAACATTTGTTTAACTTGAATTGGTTTAATTAAATAGACACAAAATGTACAATGGCGAATTTTAAAATTATTTATCACTTTACAGTTGGTTATTAAAATGAACACTTCCAAAAAACAAAAGGATGACCATTTAAATGGCAAGGAATGATTAAAAATAGTACATTAGGTTTTTCAGATCTCTGCAGAGATGGTATTAGTATTTTTACTTTCATTTGCTTGTTGTGCATGTGCTTGACCGTCCCATCTTGGTGTATATTTGTAATGACTTTTAATCAGGGTGGGAAGACTAGCCATCCTACCTTTTTTGTTTACCACCTGATTAATGTAGCCAGGGGTGCTGAGGGTGCTACTGTACCACACAAGGGGTATCAATGAAGATGTTGTAGCCTAAATCATTAGGGCAGTGGTTTTTCAGGTGATAGGCTAGCTTGTTAGTTTGCTCTGAAATTGTTTGCCCACATCCATTGGGACCATCCTTGCTTAAGACCCTCACATTTTTTACCTGTTTTCACTCTCAGGGTCTAGCTAAATATGTCACTTTCCTTTTCAATCGTTCTTGCATTTTGAAAAAAAAGCCTCCCTAATTTCTGACAACTAAAGACACCCTGTTTTGGTGTCGCATGCCTCTCTGATCAGGAGAATTGGCCCGTTCTGGTGGAATTGAACAGCCTGTTAATTCAAATTATTATGCTTGTAAAGTCGCTTGTCAAAATTTGGCTAGCAGTTTTCAAGGACCTTTGGATCCATGTATGTGAGACAATAAACACCAGGCGTCTCATCATCTACTACTAAAGTAATATAAGAACCCAGGTTCCAGATCTTGCCAAGATTGGGGGGGGGGGGGGTCACTGTTCAAAATATTTGAAATTTACTGTATCTTTCACTGGTTGTACATGCACACTTATCAAAAAGTTCCACATTCTCATAATCTTAGATCTTTACAATTATCAGCTTGGTATTTTCATGTAAAATTAAGCAAATGACAAATTGTCAATTTGCTCTAGTATTTTGTTTAATTAAAAAAAAAAACGTTTCTATGGCTAGAACACCAGAAAAAAAACAAACAATTTCCATTTCTTAACTCTAGTATGTATGTCCCAAGTCTAAGTCCCAAATCAGACAACGTAAAGCTGTTCTGTTGAATCTTGTGCATTGCATAGCCCTTCATTTAACTTTTAGATAAAGTGTTAGCAATTTCTTGATAATGTTCAAAACATTTGTCTTGGATTGCTGTTTTACTGTAACATTTTTCCTCCCCCTGCCCCCCCCCCTTTTACTTAAAGGGGAAATAAGGTTATCTGAATTAGTATTCTGTCGTGTTCCATGATCCGCTCTGGAAATTCATGATTTGACGATACTTTTCTCACTAAATTATGAACTTTTGACGTGCGACTGAGTGATTTACCTTAAATATGCAATGTTAAAGTCATGAAATATCATGAAAGATAGTGAAGCTCACTCTGGTATAGGTCCCTCGATAATCCAAATGGCTTCCTGACCCTCAAACCGTTCAATAAATTAGTAAGTAAGAGGAAATTTGTGGGATCTGGCTGTGTTTTAAATATTTTTGGGGCGACTGATTTTGCCTTTAAAAGATTCGAGTTATAAAGCATGGTGACTTAAAAACGTTTTTGCTCCCCTTTGGCTCCTTCACTCGCAAGTGTTAATATTTTAATATTCTGTTGTGATCAAAATTTCTGTTAATTTAAGCAGGTTCCTGATTAACAGAGCTCCCAGATTTCAGCTTAGACTTGTAACTTGAAATCCTTGGAATAATCCATTCTTCACTCTTTTCTCAAGTTCTCAGCATTTTCGAACCCAGTCGACTGTTTTCGCCAATAAAATTATAATTGAAAAACGTCAAATGGTTCTTTTTGTTGTCTTTTGAACTTTTACAACAGCAGCTAGAAAGTTAGCTCAGAGCTTCCGGGCCGGCGATTTGTTCCATGAAATCCCCGAGAGGAGCTTTGCATTGGTAACCTACTCACCGAGGCTATGGCGGGGCACTAGACCTAATGCCGTTTGGGGACGGTTGGTCCTAGCCCCCTAGACACCACCGACCTACTGAGAAAGATTTTCCCTCTACACGTTTATTAGTTTTGCAACAATAAATGACTTGTGGCAAATCGAGAGATCCGCGGGTTTGAATCAGAAATGAATCCCCATTCGAACAGCATCCGGGGGTTTCGCCCACTGGATCCCAACTGCAGGACCCGCTGTGACCATAGGTGAACGGGTGTAATTTTTTTTTTTTTTTTTTTTTTTTTTTTTTGAGGGATCAAGTGCATTTTTTTGCCTGAATATTCAATAATGTCACCGTTTATCATGGTTTGCCCATGTTATTCCCGAAAAGACCAATTGCTTTTGCGGTCCCTCACCCCCGCAACCCGCCTCGTACGCCTCTGTTTTTGACATTCTGACGTCGCATTGTTATTCTCTGAAGTTTGCCAATAATTGCAGCATGCTTCTCAATAGCAGTCCCAACTAGCATCCTTCCTGTAAAATTTCCCTTAGGATAATATCACCTTGAAAGGCAACTTCATGAACTAGGAGAAAAACAATATTAAATAAAATCAAAGCTGGGTAGACGCCACTAGTTACTAGTGGGCCAAGTTCCCGATTTTTCTAAACACACAAAGGCTATATCAGGAGTTGATGTAAAAAAGCTATATACCGGTCTGTTCTGCCTCTATTCCCCGCCAAATCGAAGTCATGAATTACGTCACAAACAGATCACACGCGCGTTGTAATTTATCGGAGCCAAAATCGTGCTAGTGTGACCAGCCTTCCGATCCGATTTATCGGAACGATTTAAAATCGGATCGGAGTCCGATCCGATATCGCTGTAGTGTGACCGCAGCTTTAAGGAGGTATTTGGAAGGTGTTTGAGAAACTGATAGTGAACTTCATCTGGACCAGTGGCAGTGCCATTGCTTCTTCCGAGAGCTGTGGGAAGTTCCGTAATGTTGAAGAGGCTATTGTAGTCCTCAGAGTTATCCGAGTTATCTATGTGAAGGTGATGTTGTGTGTGTGTGTGTGTATGTGACGCTTATGCTTGTAAACACGATACCTCAAGAAGGGTGAGTTGACTATCTCATATTTGGGTGTGTGTGTTGGCCATATTGAGTAGAAGATCCCTATTGTTTTTGGTGGAGGTCAACGGTCATTTAGAGTCACGAGAGGTCAAATGGGATATTCCCTAGAAATTGCTTGTAAACACGGTATCTCAAGAAAGTTGACTGTGACTAGTCTCATATTTGGTGCGTGGATTGGCTATGAAAGGTGGATGATCCCTATTGTTTTTTGGTGGAGGTCAAAGGTCTCTCAAGACCGGTACAGGTGACTATGCTTATACTGGTGTGTAGGTTGTTGTATTGAGTTGATTATCCCTTTCGATTTTCGTTGAGGTTAAAGATCATTTAGGGTCATCAGAGTTCAAATGGTTAATCCCTTAGAAATTGCTTGTAAGCACGATATCTCAAGAAGGTTAAGTATGACTGACCTCAAATTTGGTGTGTGGGTTATTCGTATTGAGTAGATGGAGGTCAAAAGTCATTTAAGTGCACGAGAAGTCAAAAGGTCTACACCTTGTAAACACGATATCTCAAGAAAAGTGCATATGACTATGCTCATCTTTGGGTGTCTGGGTTGGTTGTATTAAGTTGATGATCCCCATCGATTTTGTGGAGGTCAAGGGTCATTTGTGGTGATGAGAGGTGGGTTGGCCATATTGAGTAGATGATCCCTATTGTATTTGGTGGAGGTCAAAGTTCATTTAGGTTCACAAGAGGACAAAGTTCAAAACCTCATAAAGACGGTATCTCAAGAAAGATATATAGGTGACCAACCTCATATTTTGTGTGTGGGTTGTCCATATTGAGTAGATGATCCCTATTGATTTTTGTGAAACCGTCAAAAGTCAAGTGGGGTCAGCAGTGTCAAAGTCTGACAAGCATGCTTTCACAGAAAGGTGACTTGTGAGGTCCTAATTCTTGGGATGTAGGTGGTTCATTGCAAATAAGTGATATCTATAGTTTTTAGGTAGAGATCAAATGTCATTTGGGTTCACAAAGGATCAAAGTCTCAACATTACGTTTACAAAATTTCTCATGATTGAACTCTTGCATACTGTAAAATTCCACACGTAGTATGTGGATGTGATATATGTGAGCAGAACCCTAGTTCTTAGTGGTCAAAGGTCATCGGGATCTCAATGAAGAAAGTTTGCATGCCTTGCATGTATACTTTGTGGGTACCCTATGGAGCACTATCAATTTGAAAAAAAAACTTTACGAAGCACTGTTAATTAGAAAAACAGGTTGTAATTTCAACGGCAAGGAATCACTAGGCCTTTTGGCTCTCAAAGGATGTTTCGGGAGCCGTCTGAGCCTTCAACGAGCAATGACTCTGAACCCCTTCATTGCAGCCAGCAATTGGGCCATTGAGCACCTTGAAAGGTAATTTCGGTTAACGTGATGGACCTTCAGGGAACTTGTCCTACCTGCTTCAGTTACCCCCTCCTCTTTTTAAGTCTAGGGAGTCACAAACGTTTACTAGTAAAACTATCACATATGATTCCAAACACTTCATCTGCAGGCTTAAAACTATTCACGTGTCCAGTTTTCTAAACGAAAGTTTAAGATGATTAATTGCTGATTAACGTCGTCATCATCATCATCATCATCATCATCATCATCATCATCATCATCATCATCATCATCATCATCATCATCATCATCATCATCATCATCATCATCATCATCATCATCATCATCATCATCATCATCATCATGATGATGATGATGATGATGATGATGATGATGATGATGATGATGATGATGATGATGATGATGATGATGATGATGATGATGATGATGATGATGATGATGATGATGATGATGATGATGATGATGATGATGATGATGATGATGATGATGATGATGATGATGATGATGATGATGATGATGATGATGATGATGATGATGATGATGATGATGATGATGATGATGATGATGATGATGATGATGATGATGATGATGATGATGATGATGATGATGATGATGATGATGATGATGATGATGATGATCGTCGATTGTTTTTCCTTAGCAACTGGGCAGAAAATGCACCGGACAATTTTCATGGCAAAGAGGATTGTGGCCAGCTCATATACCCATCTGCAAAGTGGAATGACATTGAATGTGGTGATCCTGAGCCAGGAAGTGGTCGTGTTAGACTTGCTTTTTCGTACATCTGTGCTTTACCTCGTATGTTTATTTATCTTGGCAAAAGATAATTTGAAACCACTGGAAAACATCAACATAAGTTTGAATTTTATTATATCTCATTTTATTTCTACTACAAAATTGACATCAAATCATGATCGTTTTTACGAAATACTTGTTTTAATTATGTTCTTTGATAAGACCAAGGTCAAAAAATGGAAACCTACTTCTGATTCGAATCTCTCCTTTTCATTAACTATTATTATGTTACATTATTGTAAAGATTATGCATATGCTAATATATATAAGTATCGATTTTGTATTGATTATGATACACTTTAAAGTGAGAAATAAACTGAACCTTTTGACCTTGAACATATGTCTCAGGTAAACCCCAAAGACAGAAACCGAGTAATGAATCCGAACAGTCAAATAATGGTCTTATTTTTATTCGGCCGTAACTGAGATAACAAGCTTAATTCTTTCAAAATCTTGGCTTTCCTCTTTCACGGATGGCTTTACACTAAACTACCACTTAATTCCCTCAATAGTACTAAACATGAGGGATTAGAACTACATGTAGACAATAAATTAAGACGATTTAAGGATGACACACCCTACTTATGACCGACTTCACTATCATGCTCAGATTCGTCTACATGGGGGTCAGGGGTACCTGGAAAAAGTCCTAACTTTCAATTATGCATTTCACCATTCGTTGAAATTGTTTTCAAACGAAGAAAATTAAATACCATAAAAATAATCTACACAGCTAGTATTGGTAAAGATTTCACCAGTGCCTTTTCAACGATATTTTGAATTAAAGCGAATGCTATTGTTACAGGTTAGACACAGGGCTGTGTAATAGTCTTAGATTTCAAATTTTTCTAAAGATTTATTGCTAGAAGATAGGGGAGATGCGCACTGTTTAACAAGAAATTTCCTAACTAGCTAACGATAGCCCTAATCCCTAACCTAATCCCCAAACCTAACAAAGAATACAATCGATGCAATACAATGGCAACATACAATCAAGAAACACCTTGTGAAACCTGACAGCTCCGTGGTTAACATTACAGTATACAGTGCGCATCTACCCAAAAGTATCGTTTCCTGTTGTGAATGGTAATAAATCACTGGAAGGTAACATAATAAGCAAATCTTAAAAAACAAACGTTTTTTTTATTTTCTAGCATGCTACGAAAGACCAGAAAACGACCAACTTGGAACTGTTAGTAACGAGGAAGTTCAAATCTCAAACCGTTCCATCTGCGCACAAACAAAATGCACTCAACACTGTGTACATGGAGGAGCTTGTAATCCGTTTGGACAGTGCATCTGTTCCAAGCAATTCCCAGAGATGACGTGTGACTTAGGTAAGTAGGAAGAGGTTATCATGCGAACATTTACTTCTCAGTTTTGAGAAGTACACTTTAGCTTTAAATAATAAATTTAAAGAAATGAATATAAAATCTGAGAAGGTGAGGGGCGTACTCAATTTGAGACAGAAAACTCAATATGAATTTTGTTGAATATGTAAGAACTCATTCTTTTGTCCAACTATTTGGCTTCGCACGCCCAGAAATTCCTTTCAACAACACTTCGGGTTTTTTATCACGGGTGGCGCCAGGATTTGCTCGACAGGGGGGCCAGCATTTCGAGTACCCGACAACGGCGATTAGTAAGTCCTTGTAGGAAGTGACTTGGTAGAATAGGAGGCGCGCGTAGCGCGCCGAAATTTTGGGGGTTTTTTTTCAACAAATATTTAAAAATCTGGAGTTTTGTTTAGAAGGGAAAGTTTAAAAAAAAAAAGGCTTTGGTAAGGATCATTAAAAGGTTGGGGTGTTTGTTGAAGAATCTGTCCTTCATAAAAATCAAAAACGTTTCAGAGGAGACATGTGGAACTCTTTTGGGGTTACGCATTTCATCGTACAAGGCCTAGGTAATAAGGCTTTCAGACGAAACTGGAAATGTGCCCGAAAAATTTTTCCCCTTTTTGAACGAAGATTTGAAAATTAACATCTTATCATATTGGATTATCATATTGGAGAAATTTTAAAATTTATTCAAAGAATTGCTTTTTGGGTGAGGTTACAATGAAACTTTTGGGCTTTTTATTCAATGATATGCCTGTCAAGAGCAATTGTGAGAGTGATTAAGAGCGTTAAATTGGGTGTTTACTGTACGGAGTACCCATGGGAAATGAAAAAGCTTATCATTTTCTGCCAAATATAAGAAAATCTGAAGGTTATATTGTGGGAACTGTAATTTAATGACAGATTTTGGGGGTTTCTGAAAGAATCTGACCCTCATATGAGAAAAATCAAGACGGGTGTGATTTTGGGGTTTCTGAATTAAATCATGGAGACTAAGGCCCTCGGAATTTCCCTCGCGGAAAAAGTTTGGCTTCTCATATATTTCAAGTTTAATATTTTGTATATTGACATATGCGTACGGATGTGTTTCAATTTGGTAGAAGGAAGAATAGTCTAGTTTGTCTGAAAAATGTAACCCTGACCGAAAAACTAACTAGGAGTGCACAGAAATTTTTGAACAATTGAAACCCCCCAACAGCCGAAAATGGCATTTCCGAAGCTCGTATCCAGAAACAAAGCAGTCTTTATTTTCAGCTTTACCCGCTTTAAAATTATCCTTTCATATTTCCCTCAAGCGAAGAGTAATTTGCAAGCATGCATTGTTCTGCAGAGAAATCTGTTCGACCAAAATCTCTCAAAGCAGACCCCCAATATAACTTGGCGGGGAGCGAAGAGAAAAATTTTAATAAATCTTACCCTCAGACAGCCGGAAATGGCATTTTCCAGACTTGTAACTACAAAGGAAGCAGTCCTTATTTATAAAAGTTTCACTTCAATACAAAAAACCAACTTGCTATGTGATCAGAAAATAACCAGATAAAAGGTACCGCTACAATTAAGTGAAATGCTCTTTCTCGGGGGAAAACTATGTAACCGAATTAAAAACATAGCATTTTCTTACTCTTTTGAAACTCCTCGTTGTATTCAATTGCGAGGTCCACTAAATTTTATTTTGTTATTTTCTATGTGACTATCGGAACCCCCGACAATAAATGATTTTACTTCCCGCCAACGTCTTTGAAAATATGTCACGTAACAACAAGGTGGCCTCAAATGATTTTCAGTCAGATGGTAAGACTTATCTGGAGACATTCTCACACTTCTGTTCATCATTATATATAACTGAAAACGGCCTGGTCGATTGTCATAACCGTTGCTCGAATTCGGCTGTCGGGACAGGACAGACGGCAAACCATTTGGGCACTGCATGCACCTGAACAAATCCTCGTCCGTTTTTTTTTTTTTTTTTTTTTTGAGGAAAACTAGTGAAGCAAAACGAAGAAGATCTTCCTGCGACTAAAGTTTATCGGGCTTACATCTTATATCGTGGGCCTATAGATGAAGGCTCCCCGACGAAAATGAATTTTCTCAACGACAGGGGAAGGGCAGCCTTCCCAGACGGGGGCATGGACCCTGGTTCCCCCCTGGTGCCACCGTCGGTTACGTCTGCACGTGAAATTTCCAGGTCCCTACCACAAGGCTTGGTTATGGGTGACCTTGCGCGCAAGGATTTAAGATGGGACGTGGTACATGTAATGACTATAAACAGAGCTATGAGCTGTGAGCTATGGGAGGTAATTGAAAATCGATTCCTATGTGTATTAAAAAAGTGTTATAAAAGGAAAAATATGGTCAAGGTCACCCATCAAGTAATTTCAGTCCCTGCGGTTTTTTTTATATATATATTTTAAGGCGTCCCCGACGAAACCACCGACCTTCCCCGACGAGGGGCATCCCCCCCCCCCCCGCTGGCGCCACCCCTGTTTTCTATGTAACCGTTGGAGGCTCAATGCTTCATCAGTCCTAGGAAGAAGCAGCCGCGTCAAAATTTTAGGCCCAACGGCTTAACTATTAACCAATGCACTCCACCTGCATTTCCTCTAATATAGTTTACAATTTAGTTTGTGGGAGTTGTAACGCAATTTTCGTGGGAGAAACCAAGCATCGCCTCAAGGACCGAGTCACTGAACACCTCAGGTCAAATCAAACAAAATCATCCAGGATATCGGTGGCCACACATTTCAAACCCATTGAACTAATTCTCAGAACTTAGCCGTTACGGCAACTATAGTGTATCGAAGCTCTGACCTTGACCTCAAACCTGCTCATGTTGAGGCTGAGAAATCTCACTTCTCACGGTCTCAGTATTAGGATAAATATCTTTTGTAATGTTTATCACCATTTGTCCCTTTTTTATCTCAAGGAACTAGATTACCATCACCGGAACCTTCGAATGGTTTGGTATTTTGCAACAGTTCGGTTTTAGGTTTAGTTTTAGATTTTAGTGCGTTGTTATTTTTTTTCTTCCAGAGCCGTTTTTTATATTCTTTTGGTTAACGCTTCCACAGTTGCGCTCTTTTTGCGAACTAGACTCTCGTTCGGTTTTATTTTCTCGCCTGCAAGTTTAACTTGAAGAATTCGTGACGCAGAAATTTGTGAACTCTCTGAGGTAAATCGTAATATACTCATTTAGTTCAATGGTGATCACATTACAGACACTACGTACTTAAGGACTACTAAATTTACGACATGAATACTGTTTTACTCAAAGGCTAAATACACTTGTAGCCCTTTGGACACACATTCTAAGTGCACAATACACTTTACTCATACATATACATTAGCTACCGAGAGCAGCCTCATGACGTCAGTACTACTGACCAATCACCATCAGCTGCATCGAGTCAATAGAGGGTCCAACATGTGCCAGATAGCATGCTCTCACCAAAACCACTCTAGCTCTCGCACGCGGAACATCTACTTTTAGTGATTGCTACTCTACCCAACCACAACATAAGGACGCTGTAGTAAGCCACCGGCTTCGCTGAAACCAGCCACCTTCGTGGAAATATTACTTAGCCAACTAGGCCATTTTACTAGAAGTCTACCACTTGAAATCTCGGAGCTAATTTCATCAACAACTCGTGTCCGTTTCGAAGCACGTAAAAAGCACCCTATTCGTTCCACCAACACGGACAGTCTCGTGCGTCGGGCAGCAGCTGGCAGCTCCACATTTATCACTTCACTTGGGACTGTAGTGTTGAGTGGAGCCATAGTGCCGCTTTTGCAACAGCTAAGATTCGTTCGCGAGGACACGAGGTTCCGTTGTGACGCCATATTGTTTCAACGGTATTGACGGGGCTGCACAGAACACGGCAACCTGAGGTGAGACTACCCAGCTTATTGGTTATCTCTAACTCCTCCACAAAACACTCTTATGTATTTTTGTGGAAAATTGAGTGTTTGACAATGTTTGTGACATTATAACATTTATTCCAGTATTATGTTTTTTTTCACTAGATGCTTGGGAAGTGGAAATGGAAAATGAATTAGTACACACCACCACAGGTAGTACTTTAACCTTAAAATGTAAAGTCAACCTACCTCGTGACCATATTTCGAGTCTTTCATGGACCAAATGCGAGCCTTCATTTCTACCAGAGTACCGCCATAAAATAAAGGACCATCTCGCTCATGGGTATTCGATTCTTCAAATCTCAGATGTCATGGAAGAAGATGCAGGACAATATCACTGCAAAGTTGCTGTGAGATTTTCTAACTCTACAATACATGTATCACGTACAACATCGGTAAATGTGACAGGTAAGTGGATAAAATACTTTTGAGGTCAAAAACGGGAACTTCTTTATCCTGTAACTTTCGTCACAGATCGTTATTACCAGTTTGGTTCAACATTATTTATTTTGAAGAAACGAATGCCAGCTATACTTAATCTGCCATTTCTATTCTTCTTTCGTTCCGATCCTTCACGTTAGATTTCACCCATGTATCATGAATTTCTTCTGGATTGGAGATTACCCACGGAATATTATGTAATGCATGAAAGTGTAGAAATATTGAGCTTTGACGCATCCAAAACTGTACAATGACCATATCTTACTTTGAACACAACCTCATGTAGAGGCCGTTACTGAACATAAATCTTCAACCGTCCAGTAATAAATTCGAAAAAAAAACTTGTGTTGTAAATTTAAACAATATTCATTATCAGCACCAATCATTTACTTTTGGCTGAAATATTTATGATGTTACAGCAAAATAAGATTTGAATTAAATCTTTGTTTTTGTTTATAGAAGGATCAACTCCTGTACCAACCACAAAACAAACCACGGAAAGGGTTACTACCACCACAGAAGGTACATCACTACGTCAAATCTTACCATAAACCATTTTAAGAACTACCTTTTCATATAACAAAGGAAATTAAGATGTGTTTTGTTTTCATGGAAAATTTCAAACAGGTTTATCTTTTACTGATCATTTCACTAGTTGTTCCTTTTATTAGGAACGATAACTTCGCACGTAGCTTTTACAATAAATTCAGTCACTGAAAAGACTTAGGTAAAGGATAAAATTATTACAACTATTTGTTAAATGAAACCTGTGTATCCACGTAGTTGACAATGTTTTGTCTTTTCCCATTTAATCATGTTCGTTAAAATACAGTTTCCAGGAAAAAATTAAGTTGTCAAGTCAATGTTCGTTTTTCCTTTCTTTTCTGAAGAGACTACGACACCGTTTGCAACGACGAAAGTAACTACTGGGAGAAGAAGTGCAAAAGGTAATGAGAACCAATGATTTCAACTCGGCTATTCCCATTGTAAGATGTTTATCCTTTCGTAATTTCACCACCATCGAACAAATGATCACCACGTCCAAACAAGTCACCGATGAAAGGGTTTCTACAACACCTGTGGCATTCCTTCCTACCCCAAAACACTCATGTATGGAATCGTACTGATAAGTAGAGGTCGTAGCCTGTTTGAAATCTGTTCGGGTAGCAATTTATGATACTAAGGGGTAGACCCAAGTGCCGTGAGATTGTTGTTGATACCCAAGAGAACCCTTTCTTTTCATCTTTGGATGAGTGCCATCCTGGTGAGAGACTAAGTGCTAAGGATGTGGTGTAATTATAAAGCCTTGCATAATTGCAAACAGTGCTGCAGCAGCTATAATTGACTGGCAAAGCTAATAATCTCTTTGATTTAAATATTAATTATTAGTGACATCTTCCATATTTTTATCTATGCTTCATCAGTTAATATGAGAGATGCTGTCTACGAAAAGGGGAGAAGCGCTTATATCTGAAAGTTATTTGCTAATAGTGATGTTTTTAGCTAGAAATACTCTTTCTGTGGTTTTTTGTTATTTTGCGGATAGATTGTAACTAAAAAGTGGATCGCGGCGTAAGAAGACAAATGACATCAACGGTGAGAATTTTTACTCAGAATGGAGTTTATGTACCCACTCTGTTAATATAGTGGTGATCTAAGGTCATCTGAGTTCATGGCGAGTCAAATGTTGAAAAACTCGCCAATAAATATGATACCCTTTTCTATTAACCTGATAAATCTGATAACCTTTTAGAAATTTTGCGCTCAGTTAAAAGAAAAAGAAATTTTATTAGATTATCCATTCAGTACCCCATGATGAGATTCCGATTTAATTTTGAGCGACTATTTAGAGTGTATATGTCATGATCTTTTATTTTGTTGACTGCGACTACGGCCTGACTTTATCGGGCATTGTGTAGCATTCATAAAGCCACCACCAGAGTGAAGAATTCGACATATCTATAACATTTTCTCTTCGAAAGGGACCACATAAAAGGCGTTTCGTACATTTACGTAACAATTCTTCACAAAGTCTTCACAAAGCACAATTAAAACTACTGTGAAAAAAAAAAAATATTGGCTGTCGGTCAACATTCAGTTTACAATCAGGGAGGTGTAAAAAATCACACCTCCCTGTTACAACTTCACATTGTGTGCGTCTGTGAAAATGCTGGAAACTGCATCCCCTATGTGAGTAGTACTGTTCTTGTTTCCATAGTCTGTGTAATTTTTTCTTTTTTTCTAAAAGTCCCCACGACTCTCTGGCGAAGAGCCAAGGGGCGAAAACCAAACGATTACTCCCGGAGGAGTTCTGCTCCCTAAAGGAGCTTAACGTCCCAAATGGACAAGTACGCCCTCCAAAGGGCAAACACTGAGTGGTCCTGCTCTAGACTGGCTGAAGAGAACAGAAGCCACAACCTGGATGCAGTTTAACGTCATACCCAGGACAACAATCTGTTTTGTATTAACTGAGCTGTCAACTCCCGCATTCTGCCTGAGAGTCAGGTATTTCAGCGCAATTTTCCCAGTGGAGTAGGCGTGGAAGTATCCAAAAACTTTATCATCCTTTTCTCGGATTTTGCAACGGAAGTCACGAGGATGATTATTGAATTTGTGTATAACAATATAAATTTTTGGCATAGGAACATATTTCAAAATAAAGCTCATGCACATTTCGTAAAGAACAGTGTCATTGGCAATAATGTTAGGTAATCAAATAAATTTGATTGATTGGAGCTATCTTTATATTTTATTCTTCATTTAAAGACACACAGACGACCGCAACCACCACGGAATGGACCAATGCTGAAAGGGTTATCCCTACAGATCATTTCACTGTTCAGAGTAAGAATTCCTTACTTGGGATAGGTGTTTATTTGAAACAGAAAATTTTAATTGGTTTACACAGCTGATATGATAATGTAGGGGTATGTAGGTGGGTGTGTTTACTTTTTTCTGAGAACCTGAACGATGAATTTCATGTCCTCTAAAGTGAATTCCAGTACCACCTCAAATGACTGGTTATTTAGAATCGTTCATTCTGATTGTTTAAACACTGGCCGGTTATTCTAGAATACACCGACAGGTATATTGATATGTAAACACCACTAGCACGGGTGGACGTGCATTATTACGACGAACGTGATCGTGGATTTTTCTACGCACACTTGTGCGAGCTTATCCGTTTGGTTCTGTTCTTGGACTTTGCTTTGTTAAGGATGACGTCCGAGGCACTTCACACAATATAAGATTAATATAAATTCTAAGCTTGGGACTTTTCTGTATGAGAAATGCTTGTCTCACATGCTTAAAAGCATTGTCAAGGCTTTCTTCCGTTTGCTATCCTTTCTTTATTTATTTCGATTTGAAAGTAGGCTACCGTCCCCCGAATGGAGTTCGGGTTTGATATCACTGAGCTAACGGACTATCGTCGGCATCAAAGCCATTTCCAAAAAGAATAATCACAGAGGAGGTGCGCTAACATCCAGTGTTTCAAGAGGGGAAAATCATCGCCGGAAAGGCTCCACAAAGGTTAACACGCGCAATGAAAGCGCTAAAGCTTGTGATCATGATCACAAACACATGAGCGTCCTTTGCTTACTGAGTTTATGAGACGTGTTACGACGGTGTGACCACCACATGTACTAGGCAAACAAGGTCCACAAATCAGGCGCAATTTTAACAGTATAAACACAATGCAGGGAAAATTGTTCAAGAATTAAAATAGTTAAAATTAAGCAATTTGTTATATTACAAATATTCGGATAAGCTCACTAGAAATATCTCAGAAAACATTGGCTATTTGAACCTAATTATTTCAACCGCAATGGTAATGACAGTGTTTTAACAACGCTACGATGGTTTTCGGAACATGTTTAACAATAATCAAGAAATAACATTAAAAACGCTGTAGAAAGTCATGTTTAAACTCTAAACTGCGTACAGCTTTAAATACATTCCAGCGTGGATTAATTACTGGCCATTATCTCAGCTTGTAATGTTTCTCTTGTCAAATATGACAATTTATGTGAACACCTAAAGGACCCTGCGTAATCCTATTGCCACAGGGGCTGCACTATGTCTACAAGGAACGATGAAAAATAATCAACCAATGCTCTCGATTTTGCAATTTTGTGTCTTTGCTCAAGCTATATTTTCTCTCTTCAAATCTACAGCTCCCGCAAAAACTGGTGAGAGAACGAAAAAAGAGGCAATTAATGAAAGTGGTTAGTGTTTAAAAATTACCGTAATTCCGTTGTGTCATGCACATTCTGTGAATAATCCCTGGGTCTTCTGATAAGATGTAGTTGCCCTTATTTACATTCATCGGTACATTATTGTATTTGGATGAGCTTTTGAAAAGTTATGTCTTGAGCTGTATATCTTATTGTGACGTTATTTTTAGATGAGAAAAGAATTTCTATATTGAAGTTAAATGCGGAAACAAAGTTATAACTTGATTAATGGCAATATAAAAATCAATTCCTGCATCTGGAATTAAATCTTATAAAGACTTCAACTGAGATGTTTCATTTAAGTTTCAGTTGTCGGACAAGGGATGTTTGGATGTTGCGATTGAAAATTATGTCTGCAGGAATAAGTGCATATCGAGGTCATGCACTTGGTGTCAGCGCGTTTCAATTTTCATACTGGATGGAACTGATTATGCGCAGTATCTGTGTTATCAATACGCGCGCACTAAAGCACCTTTATAACAATTGTTGTATAATGGACACCTTGTTGGTAAACTACAAAGACGCGAAACGCTGTGACGTCGGCGGATGATCTCCACTGGCTGCCTCGTACAATTGCTTCTTTGTTACGACTACCTATCAGTTAATCGTCAGCTTTGAATAAGCATGTCGCAGTGACCTGATCGACACCAAGTTAGTTTTTACTTCAATTGAATTCATCTTTTTATCCAGACCAACAGTTCAATAAAAGGCCAACCGGAACTACGTCTGCTCTTATCGTGATCCTAGTTGTAGTGACGACCTTTTTCTCAGTTACAGTCTTTGTTCTTATGGTATGTGAAATATCAGTAAAATATCGTATTTTAATGGCACGTGTGTACATTACCTTAGGAAGTGAAGACAACAGAAACTCTTCCTCAGGACATAAACAGAGTAAAATTTTCATCTGTGCCAATTTAAATCAAAACTGAAGGTCGTAAATTAGGTATTGGTAACATTAGACAGCATTAGGGTAACTGACTCGTTAAGGTTGCTTTCAAGGTCTTGTTTACTGTTACTGAATAAGCATATGTATATATATGTGTAAGTGACTTCTAGGTTACGATGCTCCCATCCCGACAGTCTCTTTGAAGACGAATATGGTTAATTATTCTTTTCAATTTGGTACAGGTAACTCTTAACATGACACATCCTCCAGTTGTTAAACAAACAGAGAAAAATGTTTCTACTAGTTTTAGTATTCTAGCTAGTGCCGGTATATGGTCTATAATGAGTGTCGATTTCTAAAATACACCAAAGATTACTTGTCCTATTGGATCCCAAAGGACCATTGCTTTTAGCCCATCTTATGGGTTTCCAAGAGGATCATGGGCTTCATTCAATTGAAAGGGATGTAAAGTCCCCCGTTGCCTTTCGGCATTTATTCAGGGTTTTCAACCTGAATTCGGTCTTTCCACATAATCCTGACTGACTACATACCACATAGGGGAAATACCTTTGCCGAAAGTGTTCTGGTAGTATGCTTGTTAGGGTTCACCAATATGTTAATGTAAACATTCTTCGAACCTTAACGTTCACATATGCATTTTTTTTTTAAATTTACAGATAAAAATAAAGAAATTGGAGAGAAGGGGCCCAGAGAATAGTGGACTGGTGGAATTACAGTAGAAACGACCACGTGCTTTTGATCTTGAGCTGTTGCAATGATATGCCTATTTAGGATCATTATACTCAACAACATGTATTTGCCTCATGTAGAGCAACTCTTTAGCGCGTAAATCCACGAGTTAAGGAAGAATTAACAGTGGAGGAATGCGTCCTGGAGAAATCTTACCGGCCCGTATAACAGTCGTAGCAAAGGATAAGCAGAATAAAAAAATAACTCCAATTTCGTTTTCCAATAAAAAATATCTACAAGGATTTGATTTGGGGAGTCCTTTGCAAATTGTAACAGGTTGATTAATTTTTGGCTCTTACGTACTGACCCTTTGGTGGAGGAGATTTAAACCAAACTTCCATCGGATCGCAATGTGATCCAATACTGCTGTATTGTGACCCAAACTTTTTATGTATTAGACGTAAATATTTCATATAACTTTTTTTATGTAGATGTAGGGCTAAACACAATCAAATCTGTCTGACCAACAAGGTATTACGATAAAATAGACGTTCCTCTTTAACGCCTTGCTCTAACTTTCGATGGGTAAGGTATATGTACACAATTGCATCACTGATGGTACATGTGTTCTGGCAAAATAAAATTGATGACGAATCAATACTAAAAACACGTATTTTTGTTCCTCTTTTGTCTGCACCATCCAATGGAGCAAGGGCTATTGGCTGTCGTTTGAATTTTTTCTTCTGAGATAGTGGTTACAGCACCCTACAGACAGTCGGGAGGTGCAGGAGTGGGACTCCTCGCCGGGTCAAACTTTAAAAATGAAACCGATACTGTCATCATGATTTGTGCTCAGCATAAGCAAAGGAGTAGGGAAAAAAGGCCAGTGAGCAACAACTGGAAAAGCCACGGCTGGCCCGACTTTAACTAATTTGTTTGAAACTGAACCATAAAACCTTATCTTACTAACTAATTTACAAAGCCTCATTTTTTTTATAAAAGTACCGCAGTCTGTAACCCACTGCAGCTGTTTCTGAAAGATGATAAAATTTCAAAGTAAAATGGAACTTATGGAAAAACTTTCTGAAACGGCTGGTAGAAATGGAAGGTGTGTTTAGAATTTACAAAATTATGCAAAGCTTTTTGTCTTAGCAAAACACGGAAATACCAAAGATTTTCCAGAATTAGCCCAAGTGGAAAACCATTTTTAAACAGAGGACGGGGCAATGGGGCTATACAAACTTCCGCACCCCTCCACCCCAAATGAAAAGTTCTGCCTATCTTGTCTTTTATCTGCACATTATCGATTACTCACAGATGATCAATTTCAACATCCAATGAAACACTTACCTCAAGGCATCTGCTTCACATACTAAAATGTATTCACGTATGAAAACAATTAATAAAAGCTCTATTTTTATAGGAAAGCAATACCTTTGGTCAAAGGTGTGAGAAATGACATAACAATAAACAAAAACCCTCTCTCAGACTGGTCACTGAGACTGCCAATATTTTTTGGTTGCAGGGGTGATTTTTTATTAAAGAACATGTATTTTAGGGCTATTTGGTCTTTTCAGCCAGTTTTTAAAGTGTTTTCATGTGACTTCATAACTAGGTTTCCACGCCCATTGTGGGGTAAAATAAAACAATAGTCATCACATCGTCGGTCATCTGCGTCTCAGCCAGCCCATATGTACTACACTAGGTTTGCAGGCTTGTTTGCTCCAACCCCTGGCTCTGATTAGTGAGAAAACCGGGAAATTTGCTGGCCTTTATGTGACACCAGATCATCAAGTGCTCGTATTAGAGAACAACTTTTCCGTTAAAGTCCGAATTCTCTCCAATACAAGCATATTTTTAAATATTTCTCTAAAGAAAACAGGATTTTCAGGGCGTTTTGCGAGAAGTAAATTACAACCCCTAATACATAAAACTTCACACATTAAAACATTTCAAAGTTTGGGAAACTATTCGGCGGAACATGGAAATGAAAAATCGGAAATATGACATATGTGACAACAGTTTGTCAAGAACACTGGTCAACTGCAGTGTTGTATTCCTTTTTTTCTTTTATAAATTCCCAATTCTCTCTAATATGAGCTCATGATTTTCAAATATTAGTCTACAGAAGACAGCAAAGTTTCAAAAATATTTTAAATGCCGTCAAAAGCCTAAATTTGTAGGCCTAAGGTTACATTATACAGCAACAACGGTCTTTAGTCGCCCTGCAATTTTAGATCATATTTGCTAATGGGGGGGGGGGGGGGTGCAGATTTTCCAATAATGACCTAGCAATTCAAATTTTTTAAGAGGAAATCCAGAATTCAAAATTTGATGTAGTGCAAGCTCGATATTTTTAAATATTCATTTAAGAGGGCTAAATTTTGGGTGCTCTTCCCCGCCGAACGTGACGTCCCTGTTTACTCTTTAAACGCCTGATTAGCACCTCGACTGTGAACTGTTGAGAGCGTGATATTCTCTCGATGTAGTACAAGAAACTCAGAATCCAACATTTTGTGCTATGCAACTCTATATTTTGACAACAAAATGTTTAAAAGGTAAAAGTTTCGGAGCTCCCCCGCCTCTATTTGCCTACCTACTCACCGGCATGAGCAGGGGGGCAGCCCATCCCCTCCCGCTCCACCCCTCCCCTTCATTGATAAAAAAATGGGAGAGGTAGAAAAAAGGAGGGGATAGAGAGGAAAGAAGAGGGAAGAATGTGAAAAGAAGGAAAATGAAGAAAAAGAAGAACGGAAACACTATAATGAAGATGGGAGCGAGAGGAATGTTGCGGAAATGGTTACAATGACGTAACTTACAGAAGAGTACTGCAAACTGCCTCTTCATAGACATCGGAAGTGGAGTGAGTAGGACGGACAAAAAATTCCGCCTCCGACCATCCTTGTCCCAATATATTGATGAATGAACTAATATTATTCACGGGTGAGGTGTGTAATGTAGCTAGCTTTCAGCATGAGTGGGTGACGTCATGGTACCAACTGAAAAAAATCCTAAATTGTACACCTTCCAAAACCTCTTACTGAGTATATATTTTCTTCAGTGGTGGTGAGAACATTTTCCTAGTGTACTGTTTCAATATCTGCACAAATCGATGGCTGTACTGCCCCAGCTCCTGCCCCAATATTTGAATTAATTTTAAACTTGGAATCTCAAGACGAAGGTGGTTCAGATGCATGTTGGAGGGCTAAGGAAGTGATTTTTTAGTGCGATAAGGAAGAAATATTTGGTAATTCCTCCCCTGCTCCAGCTGATGGTGGAGATCCTCACCAAATTTCCCACCCCTCCCCCATGAGTTCTAAATATTTATTTCCTTATCGAAAATTCATATGGTTTGACATGTCGGGGCGGATTTAAGAGGAAGGGCGGGGCTACGATCCCCCTTCTAGGTCCCATTCAAAAAAGGTTTAAGTTTCTCTTTTTTTTTACTTCATTTAACAAAAAATAAGGCCCTATTCCAACTAAAATCGGCCTTTTGTGATGTGTCATGTTTGCTTGATTACACCCCTCCCCTTATGCCCCACTCCTTCCTCACATTAAACAACCCTTGGAATTTGTTATTCAAACTTCTGGTCATTTTGAAGTTTTTCACTCTTTCTGTTGATTTGAAGATTTCATTGCAAAAAGAAAGCTCGAAACGACTGTTTAAAATCCGCTTACAAGTCCTGAAAAGTACCATTTCTGACTGTCTAAGGGGATGCGATTTTCAAATTTTCTGACCGCTCCGCCCTGACTGATTGTTGAGCTCCGCTCATATAGTATTTCAGACATACGTGTACAAGGCGGGGAGTCCCCCCCCCCCTCCCCGTCCTCGAAAAATAGCCTGCAAAATGTAAAATTCGGGCAGGATTTTGGAAGAAATTTGGACAGCCACTTGAGCTTCAAAAATCGTTTTTCAGTAAAAAGATATCCCTGAAAAAAAGAAAGAACGTCATAACTGAGGTAAAATGTTCATATAAATTCAACAAAATTCCAAAAAAATCGATGTACGCATTCGGGCATCGAAAAGAATTATTATTCGTGAGTTTTATTTCATATGAAGCTTATTTCACAACACAGTGGCCGCAATGGTCGAATATCAAAATTGTTTCAAGCATTTGCCCGAAAAATAGAAAGGAATTTAGCACCTATTTATGAAAAATCAAAGACATAAAAAAAATTGCGATACATTTGGTAAGCCTAAAAAGAAACACTTATTCTCCAGCCTGTTTTTGTAGTTAAATCTTATGCAGCATAATTCCCTAAAAGGCCGATTATTTTAAAACCTTTAAATCTTTGCCCAATAAACAGAAAAGGTAAATTTTCTTGAGAGAAATGAAAACGATAACAAAGATTAGCTACACATTCGGGTAACTTGTAAAAACTTTTTCCTCCGCCCTTCTCCATACTGTAGTCTGTCAGAATCTTTGCCCGAAATAGAAAAATACTCAGAGTGAAGGTTATAAAAAAATTCTTTGATGCTTTCAATTTCCAAATTAATTGAACTGGCAGACGGGAGGGCATTCCAGGCGCGAATCCAGACATTTCAAAAAGGCGGAGGGGGGAGGCTGAAGTTAAGAGAAAAGAGGGGTGTGAGGGATTTGCACTGCTTTTTTTTCCAGTAAGCCTATGTTTTATTGTTGACGTGGCGAAAAAGGGAGGGCTAAGGCCGTAACCCCCCCCCCCCTTGGATCCGCCCCTGCATTCAGTTGCAGTGTCTACTAGCTGACTAGTTTTGCATAGATCTATCCTAACTCTACAGACGAAACTCGGGCAAAGGTGATGAAAATCATGTCAATAGGTTGTTTTTCAATTACATAATGATACAGTGTAAAAATGTATTAGCAGAAGTCTTCTTGAAAATTCACCTAAATCCATCTCGTAACGTGACATTTTTTCAAAAGGTGTTACTAATTGAAGCAGTGGCGTAGCTACAGGGGGCTGGGGTTTTCCCCCCATGTCTTTTACAGGTAAAAAATTCGGAAAGAACTGCACTGTGGTTTTCCGGGCCAACGCTTCCTTCATAAAATTCCAAATTACCTTCAATGAAATCTCCTTTTTTATAACAATTTGTGTCATAAATGCGCAATTTTCCGCCCGCTTTGCACGCAGAAATCTGGAGTTACTATGGCAGTTGTGTTTTTCGCATAAATTTTCGAGCTCTGGAAATGACAAAGTCTGCAGATCATCAGGTGATATCGGCAACTACAGTGCTATTGTCATGAACCTTTTATCAGTTAATTCCAAATTTCCTCCAATATAAGCACTTAAAGCTTAAAGTGACGTCGGAGAGCCTCAGTTTGTAAACTTAGATGACATTGGGGAGCAGCAACGATCTTTGGCCGCCGTGCAATCTTAGACTTGCCAACAAGAAATACAGATTCTTCAGTTATTCTCGAACTTTTCACATTTACTTATTTGGGGAAGACAGAATCCGAACTTTTCTCCAACACAAACTCCATATTTTGAAAAGAGTTGCTTAAACAGGGCAAAAATTTCGGCGCGCCTCGAGTTTCGTCCTGCGGAGTTCACTCAATAACAAAAATCGGAAAATTTGGGTGCTTGCCCCTCCCTGGAAAATTCTAGCTACCCCACCGAATAGAAGTAAAATCATTCACAATTGAGAGTTCGGGCAGTGACAAAGACAACTTCATCAATTCAATATATATTGAATTTAGCCAAGAGTCGCAAGGGAGTTAATTATATCAGCATGTTGTCAATTCCGTTTTGTAGTTTTCCCCTGAAGAGATACAAGACCATTTCATCCAACGGTACCTTTTATCGGTTTATTTTCTTATCAAAATAGCAATGCTTTGATCATCCTTCTTAACCTGTTAACCTGGAAGATGCCATCTCCTGCTGTCTGAGGGTTCCTATTTCTACAACACTTTCTGTGCGCTCCGAACCAACTAATGTTGGCGCTCTGCTTAGATAGTCTATCTGGCTGAAATTCTGTTCGAAGAGAACGTTTTTTTTTTTAAAGAAAACTCAAAGTAGCGACTGCTTTGATCATCCTTGTAAAACTGGAAAATGCCATTTTCGACTGTCCGAGGGGTATGGTATTTCAAAATTTTCTCTACGCTAAGAGCCGACTGATGTTGGCGCCCGCTTAGAAAGTGGGCCTGCTGTCATACACTGTCCTGTACCGATACTTATAAAGGCTTATCATATGACGTCACAATACTTCCCGGCGGCCATGTTAGAGTACATGTAACTGCGTAGTAAATCACACTCGATGCGCTTCCCAGATGAATGTGTATACACCGCGCATACCACAGTGCACACTCTGCAGTGCCTTCAGCACAAACGCACGTGTATTAAGCCTCCAACATATTGCCTCCAGCATGGCGGATCCGTGACGTAATTGCAAAGCCTCTGTTATCCCAAACTTCGGGACTGCTCATAAACCACGAAAATTCCAAGGTACTGGCCTTGGGATGAACCTTTCAAATAACTTTTTCATTCAATGGAAACTGAGGGAAAATAAATAATAAAAAAAGATGTAGATGTCATGGAGGGTATAGTGTGGCAGACGCGTAGTCAGGGGTGAGGGTCGAAGGGGGAACGCCCCCCCCCCCCCACCCATAGCATATTTTCGATATTTTTATGTTTATTTTCACAGTGTTGCTTGTGTTTTTCCAATTAAATAGGGTTCACAGGCCTTGGAGGCGCCTTTTTCCAGCGATCGGGAGGCATTTGGGACCAAAATTTCTTGCTCCCCGCGCAAAGCCCATTACTTGCCAGCAATAGGTGCGTATTTCATTTCAATGCGGTTATTCTTAAAAAAGTTCAGTAAGCATACAAAATGTCGAATAATTTATGCGTCACCCATTGGATGGCGCGGAGCGTACAGAAAATTTTACAAAAAGGTATCTCTCACGCATTCGAAAGTGGCATTTCCCGGGCTTACAAAGGGGATCGAAGCAGCCTCTATTTTGAGTTTTCCTTTGCAGAAAATTGACTTAAACTAACTTTCAGCCAGAAAGGCTGTCTAATCGGTGAGCCATCACTAGTGGTTGGCACGGAGCGTTCAAAAAATTGAAAAAAGCGAACCCCACAGAGAGTCGAAAATGCCTTTCCCACGCTTATGAGGGGGGTATAAGCAGTCACTTTTTTCAGTTTTGCAAAACATTTTCCCTTGAAACTAAAGTTCTGCTAAGAAGACTGTCTGAGCAGAGCATCATCATTGGTTTGCGCGGAGCGTGCAGAAAATTTTAAAAATCAGAACCTTCGTACTATTACTATAAATGGCATTTTCAAGTCCTAGAAGTAGGATCTAAGCAGTTGCTATTTTGATCATAAAATAACCAGATCAAATGTATCATTAGATGAAATGGTGGTTATTTTTTCGGGAGAAACTATAAATTGGAATTGAAAACATAGCAATGTCACGGTTTTTAAGGGGAAGCTAGACAGCATTCCATCTTCGAATTTTTGCCTGAAAATGTTTACCATAAGAAATTACCATGAAAAGTAAAATAATTGAGTCTAAGAATAAAGTAAATAGTTTTGGAAGATCGCACGCCCGGGTTCTATCTGAAGTGTCATCAAAAATAAAGTCGTTGCATGCGAGGACGCCCCCTCATGTGGAATGTAATTGTGCAAAGAAAGCTTCTGTGTCAATGGGGTGGGTACCTATTTTGGAAATGGTTTGAATAAAATGTACAGTATCTTGTAGACAACAGGGAATTTTGTGAAGCAAGGGGTTAAGAATACTGTCAACATGACCTGAAAGACCCTCAGTGAGGGTATCAATACCTGAAATAATATAGGTCTACCAGGTACTTTCAGGGATTGAATCCCAACTAGGCGAAACATCTCGGCGCTTGATAAACTATCTAAATATCTAAGTTGAAATCACTGAAATCAATGTTTCGAGAAAAATGATATTAGGTAATTGATGAATTTTAGCTGTTAAAATGATCTATTTTAGGTTTAGATGGGATGAGCTCTCTCACCGTATCAGTTATATGTTCCGAGAGTTCACTCAAAAGTCCTTAGTGATGGAATAAAAAAAGGTGTTTAGGTAATACCGATATAAAACTTAGTGCCCTTTTATTGGTCCCTGCACAGTGTGCACTGCGATATGCACGGTGTGTACAAATTCAACGAGCAAGCGCATCCCGTATGGCTTACTACCTAGTTATATGTACTCCAAAATGGCCGCTGGAGAGTATTATGACGTCATGTGAAAAGCCTCTACACGGATGGTTTGATGTTCCGCAAATTATCGACAGTCTTATTTTCTCCTTTGGAGAAAAAGGTCGTGGCCGACTCGACTTGAACCAATTGGTTGGAAACTGGGCCGCAAGACTCCATTTAGCTATATTCTCCTTTGGAAGGTGTACTTGTCGGCGGTGCCGTATGCCTCCTAACAAGGGATGTGCTCTCCCTATCTTCAACACAAGGACTACCCTGGACGAAATGTCAACTTCGTAAAAACTGCTAGATAACATCACAGAAATGATAAAAGGAACAACAGAAGCGATGTCTTATGAACTTTTATTTATTCTATCCCATTGATACAAGGACATACAACAGTATAAATCTTTCCATTTTTTGGCAAGATCATTGGTTTCATAAGAAAAGAAATAACGGCCCAGATAAGTGTGTCATAAAGTCTGTAGATGCCTATGAGAGTTGATTCGCACAACTGTATTACCATTTATAACTATTTGAAATTACCTACAAAATACAAATACCTACAACAATCAATAGAGTGTAAGTGCTGTAACCGAGTGACGTTTGAATCTAACGGCTTGAAAATGTAATCTGTGTGTACGCAGGCAGTTAAAGACCATTTGTAACATGGAAATTTTGGTATAATTTTCCTCTGCAGTCTTTACTGAAACAGATTTTGTTTTCAAGCCCTTACGATTATCTAGACCTTCGCTTCACCAACGACGCTCCAACTCAAACAACTTCTAAATCATAGTGCAAGTATATGTTTGAATATTAAGTATTGTTCAAGTGTCCCTTGAATTGTGCATGTTTTTTATTGTGTGGGGGGGGGGGGGGGGGAAGGGCAGTAAAACAATTAAAATAAATTTTGCCAAAACCCATTGGAAATCTTCACCATTGAATTTCAAATCAGGACATCCTGCTGGTTTGTTAACATACCTATAACATTTTCCCCACTCAGGACAGAAAGTGACCTTTGACCTAAAATTATACCAACGTCCATTCTCTTGGTACGTGTCATAAAAATGACCGTTGATCTCCACAAAAAAAGATAGCATTTCCTCAATGTTTCTCTGCATTACTGAGGGAATTTTGAAAAACTTGATTTGACCCATTCCCTCTCATGACTACAAATGACTTTTGCATCTCCCCCAAGACCAACGGGATCATTACCTTCATGCAGGCAAATCTACATGCTGAATATGATCTTCATCAAAGCCCCCTGATTAAAATATCAAATTTACTGATCTTGAATTTTTGACCACTGTTGACCTCAAATGACCTTTGAACTGCACCAAGAACAAGGATACCATCTGTTTAATATGGTCCCCATGAATGCACAGTATGAGATTTTTCATATTTACAAATTTTTAGAAGAGCATTTACAAGCTAGAGTCACATATATGCACACACTGACACATGCAACATCACCACCCCATAGATTCTTTCTGACTTAAGTGAGCAATAAAAAATCTCAAGATCAACACTGTGATGTGGGGCCTGCGGCTAACATTCCTTGGTCTTCAATGCAGACTAATGGAAATAATAACACTGGAAACACTGTGCATTTTGCAACACAAGCTGCACCCAAATTGACAAGGGGTCATCGTTGTGGAACCCACATGCTAGTTTGTCCTTTCTTATAATCATATTCATGCTCATTACAATTAACAAGTTATTTGAAGTAAATCCTAAGGTCTTTTCTCTAAGTGATTTTCAGCAGGTCACTGCACACATAATTTTCCAAGTGTCTGTTGAATCAATCTAGAATCCCTCATAATTGTCCAAGGCAAGGTTCCAGCTAGAGGGTTCTGAGTGACAGGTGCAGCTTGCTTTGTCAGTGTAATGTGAAAAACATAGAGCAGGTTTTTACCATCCCTACAACCATAACTGTAACAACTGACCGGGGAGAATTGGTCTTTTTGAAACTTTTGCTCCTAATATTTTACCAACAGCCCTCTTTCCCAGCTATGTATCTGCATGCATAAATTAATAGACACACAAACCATCATGAACATTTAGGTTTCACTTTTAATTTAGAAAAAAAAAAAACAATAATAAAGGCATTTACTTCATGATCCATTGACTGACACAAGAGGGTCCAAGTTATTAAAATTTTTTTGTAACGTGACCTCCAAATCACTGATTTTCTTTTTTCCTTAACCGCAAATATTGCCTTTATGGGGTTCAGGAAATTTTTGTATCTTTGAGTTCATGATTCATGATTACAAAATGATGAGTTTTTCAAAATGAGGCAGCATATAATACCTCTTTTTTGAGAAAAATTTTCACAGAAAGAAATACAATTATTATTAAGGTATTTCAAAAGCCAAACTGAAAGTTCCACAGGGTGCAACATTCATAACTTTGGCAAATCACATATACTTTTTTTCTTTTTTTTCTTAGGGAGAGATTAAGATACCCTCTGAGTTCACGGTGGGAGTGAACGGCTCCTTTTGTGGTACACTGCTTAACACAGGCGACAAATATTTTCCTCCAATCGATTGTAAAGAAAATGTTTGTCCTTTTGTCTGTAAGGAAATCTCGAAATATAATCAATGCTCTAAAATAAATAACAGTGAATTGTTAAAAATGTACTAAAAGAAATAACAATCAATTGCTCACATTCCTTAATGATAGACAACTATCATAAGTGTAATTTACATTTGAATACAAAACGTTATCAAAACTTCACACATTTGGCAATTTGGAATACAATTTTCCTAAAAATGGAACTTTAAAATCTTACAAAGTTATAAAAAGATAAATACATTATTACAGCAACTCATCTGCTTTGAACACAACCTGTTTGAATACTTCTAGCGGTATAAATCAAGGTAAATTTTACAGTAGTATCCATACCGTAAGAATTAACAGATAGTTTACAATATCACACAATAACTCAACTCCTCACAAAGCTAATAAGACAGACAAACACATACTTGACACACCAAGAAATTGTTAGTGTAATATCAAGCATTAATTTAAATGAAATGTTCTTTACACTCATTCATCTCCGAGATGATTTGAAGAAAAGTAATATTTCTGCCAAAGTTTTACCATTTTATTCAAACTGACATTTTTTATCAACATCTCCTCAACTCTCTTGCCATGAGTGAAAGGGTAAAATTCAAATGTTACTCTCAACTGAGTGACAATTTAACAGGTTTGAGTTTAAATTGTTGGAATTGAATGCCTCACCTTCTGACTGAATGTAGCGGTGCGCACCACATTTTTTCAGTTGTGCATAATTAGATTGCTTTCCATACTCCACTGGTTATGCAAGGCAAAATGCACAACTGCAGTAGGTTCCAATGAAAAGGTCTTTCAATTGACATGATCTGGGACTCCAACCATGGACCTCCCAGAAGGATGGTGGCTGCTTTACCACTGGTATAGCAGCCACAGTATAGACAAAACACCCAATGAATTAATGGAACCAACCTTTTGACTCTCAGACTACATCATTAACGATAATTATGGACCTTGTTACAGAGTGCTTTCACTTACCTCACAAACCCCACCCCTTTTGCCAAGTGAAAACTAGTAAAGTATAAATAAGCCGGCTGAGAATCCGCTGACAACTGACATGATGACTATTGTTTTGGGCCCAGCAGTGCTTTTGGCGATCCAATTACGACGTCTCTTGAAAGCACTATATCAACTGGATGAAAAGATCAAACAGGGCTACAACACTACGATCTCTACTGAAAATTGCTCTCTCTTCCAACAAATATTGTGCCATCATTTCTCAAACCTGTGACTATGAGCATTGTTATCCATTCAAATAGTGCTTAAATTTTGTTTTCAAATATGAATACATCTTAGCATGTAAATAATGCCTTGAGGTAGATATTTTAAACGGTTTTTTTAAACTGACCATCTAGGAATAACCACCGATGTTCAGTTCCAAGTCTGATGAAACATTTTTCAAATTTAAATATAAATGCATGTCCAGCAGTTCAACTGGGTAGAATTTTTTTATCTGAGGTGAAAAGGGGAAGAGTATAAAATACTGTCTACCCCACTGGCACATTCTGTTTGAAGATCTTTTTCCACTTGGGTTAAGTCTAGCAGGTCATTTGGTGTTTGGTCTACTTGTGCTAGGACAAAGAACTTTTGTATGATTTTGGAAATTCTAAATACACCTCTTATGTCTACCAGCTGTTTGAGACAGTTTTTTAGTTTTGTTTCCTTTTGAGATTTTAAATATTTTCATAAATAGCTGTAATAAAATATAGACTGACAGACTTTTCTTAAGAATACAGCTTTGGTGAATTAGTCAAAAGAGGTCTATGGCTCAGGTTCTAATCAGTTGGTGAAAGTGGGGTGTGCCATGGCCATTTCAGGTTGTGGCTCACAACTTTGTTTAGCCAACTTCATTGCTTATGCTGAGCACCAAGCACAATTGCAGTAGGTTACATTTTTAAAGTCTTTGGTATGACTTGGCAAGGAGTCAAACTGAAAGTTGGATGCTCTAAGCACTTAAATGTATATGCTTTTGAGTGAAAATATGACAAAACTGCCACAGAAAAAACTACCACATGCAATATGGTGATCAAAAGATATGTGATATTATGATGTGTCTGTCATCTATTGACATACCTTAAGGAGTAGCTATGAAATTGCAACCAAACACCACTCTGGCAAGGCACTGATTAACAAAACAACAGTAACAATGGTTCACTGATATTGGAAGCAACATGCATAACTAGATGACTTCATACATGTACAAAACATGAAATGGTCAAATGTTATTCATACTCAGGACTTTTTCTTTTAGCACAGGAATATTTTCAAATGCCAGAAGGTACTGGTCAATATTCCAATGTTACCTCTCACAAAGAGAATTTTCTCCAAGGTGATACCAGCATATTGTGTTTCTCTACTTGTTGTCACAAATACAATTTCTGATCTGGCAAATGCACTAGGCTTGAATTCCTTCAAGGTACTACCTCTGATCCAACTGAGTTGTCTTTGAAAGTACTATCTCAGATCCAGCTGAACCAAACAGCCACCAGCTCTTGCTCCGTTCAATGGTGTAGACTAAACAAAAATATAAAATGTGATTTAAATATTAATGCAAAATAATTTTTCGTTAGCTACAACATAGGGAGCACAGATAATTCACTTGCATGTAAGCCACTAGAAATATATAGCAAGTTTTAGCCATCCCTAGTTGACCACTCTTCATCTAAAATCTATCAGAGAACTTCCTGTCCAGCTATCTTGAGATCAATAAATTTAAAAGGGTCTGAATTCATTTAAAGACAGTTTTCTCAGTTTAGTCTCAATAGAGCTAAAAATGTCCCATTCTATTCTAGCAGTATGCATAGGATTACAGCTGAGCATTATAAATAAATCCGATCATTGTTTGTGTTTACTAACTGTAGGCAGCCATTAGTGGGGTCCATCAGCCTTTAATTGTCTTCATTTATTGTCTACATGAATTTCAGACCCAGATATTCTGTGAAATTGAGGGAATGAAAATACATTTCAGTATACAACCATCCATGATACAGGTAAGCAAGTTCAAGTCTCCTTCATCTCAGACCAAAAAGTGCCAAAAGTTTACCAATCTCTGTAAATTTATGACATGCATCACAGGACTACCAACATCAAATTTATGCCAACTGTTTGTGATGTCACATCAACAGACAACTTTTATCATACTTCAAAAATTTGATTGTCATCCAATCTGATATCACTGAAGTGTGATGTGCAGTTTAAGCACTACTTCAGCCATAGTCAGGTAGTTGGAGTTGGAGATGTTAATTCCTTCTTAAAACGTAATTACTTTTTCTAAAATAATGAAAACAAAATAAAAGATGCAAGTTTTACCTCAAAGGAATCTTTACTAACCAGTTTTTCATCAGTAGTAACAAATAACAAATATCGGTTCATCTAATTTTTATGTAGTACTTGTCTTCAAAGCAGGGGCATCACCCATCTGGTCTGTGGATGGAGGGGGGGGGGACAAAAATTTTCCACCAGCTGGTCAAACCCTAGATCATGTCCTGGGCAGCAATCTTCTTCAGGCAATCCACCCATATGAACATGAGAACAGACATATATGTAGATCAAATTTTTGCACAATGGATGTTATTTGAAGAGGACTAAGGTTCATACAGATTGGTTTCTCAATTCTTTATTTCCAGCTTTGCATGTTTCATACATACATGCACCCACAAAGACTCTTGTTTAGGTTTTTACCAGATATTAGATTTCTTACTATAGCTCGTCTTGAGACACCATATTTACTTCTTAGTCTTCAAGGTACACAGCATTTAATGTACTGCAGAGTAGTAGCCCACAATGACCTTTTATTCCCATCAAAATCAATAAGCTTCTTCACCTTTCTATGAAGCAATGATATACATAGCATGTCATTCACACTAAGGGCCATCATTTGACTCCAAACTACCCCAACTAGCCTTTGACATCCACCAAAAATAAATAACAGACATCACCTACAAAATATGGCCTTTGCACTTTCATATTCCTTTATCCTAACACTTAACTTTCTTTACATATCATATTTAAAGGGTTCTGACCTTTTGATTTCTTACCACCCCAAATAATCTTAAGACTTTCACTGTACAGGACTGATCACCTCCTTTGTATAAATTATCTGCAGATATACAACACTGCTGGTAACTACTCTCAGAAAAGACAATAAAAATACAGGAAATTTATCTTTATATACTATTAAAATTTGTCACCTTTTGTGCGTGTGTGTGATAGAGATGTTGCAAGATTCATTTCTGAAAACTTACCAACAACCATTCACCAGCAACGGGGTCATAACATTCGACAGTATTGACATAACTGGTACCATTAAACCCACCGGCAGCATAAATCTGGTCCCCTAAAACAGATACAGCTACAGAATCTCGACAGATACTCATAGGCGCTACACAAAACCAAGCATCTGCACGGGGATCGTATCTGGAAAGGAAAAATATGAACTTTCATCAGAGCAGAAGGAATATTATTGCTTAGGTGATTGTATCCATTATGATCTTTGCCAGAAGGAAAAACCACAAGAGATCCCTTTCTTTAGCAAAAAACAAAGGATATTTAGTATACACCCAATTTTGATACAAACCACATTGAAGGCTCAGCTACTCTTGAATAATCAGCATGAATAATCAGCATGTCATTCCCTTGAGCAAGTAGAGACAATGGTTCTTAAAAAAGTGTACAAAGTCAAAGTGAAATGTATTGTACAAAGCTGGTGCAACCAAGTTGTGCAGCTAACAGTGCAATAAGTGAGTCCGGTAAGTCAATTTGGGGATGATGTGTATGCACAAATCCTAACAAATTATTGGGATTAACAAAACTCTCCCACTTAAAACATGTGTTCCAAAATTTTCAGTCAAATTCAAAATTTCTTGGGTTCATTCCCTATTGATCAATCCATAATGTGGTTAAGTGGGCTGTATTTCAATTGCCTTTTGGTGAACAAATTTGCATTCTAACCTGCCTTTTCATAGAGCTGAAACCTATATTTTTGTTTATTTGGGCTTGATACTAGTAAGAAGCATGCATATCACTGTTTTTAAATATTGAACAAAAACAGTACAGCAGACTGCATGCCAAGCTCAGTTTGTATCACCCATGTTGTGCACCACAATTACATGTGGCAATAAATTACCAAACTAGCTTATTGCATGGTCAATTTATTCATGTACATAAAAAGAAAACTACACTGAAATGGCAGTTCCTTTGGTAGATACTCCCAAACATCAAATTACTACCACATCTGTGAATAATGAACCGTTCCTTTTTGGGCTGTATTCGCCCCCTTAAAAGACACATAAAATATTTATTTATGAGATCGACTTGACTCTCTGAAGAGCAACAAAGTCCCTAAATTTGAGTTCATGAACCCTGTTATCTTAAATTATAAACAGTTCTTCTCAATGTGACAATACTTTTCAAACTGAATTGTTATACAGTTTATGCAGAACTAGCCCCTGCTTCAATTCTGAAGCACGCTAGTAAGAAAAAATATGCACATCATGTACAACTCTATTAGTGAAGTGAAAAGTGACCCCTCCTCCCGAAACTTCAAAAGGAAATCTCAGCTGGCTCAATTCAACTCATCAATGCCTCATTTCATGCATACTGCTTGATCTGTCTGTTTGCTGCTTGAGCTTCTTGTCCAATACAAAAAGGGAGAATGAACATGACTTGCATTCCTTGTGTCCTGAACTGAAAAAGTTGGACAACTAATTGTTTAAACACCCATCCTTAAGCTTGTCTATCAAAAGGATTAACTTTGGTACTTGACAGAAAGAAGCTTGCTTTCAAACTCCTACAAAGTTGTTCACCTTATAGTAAATATTATCAGAATAACACTTGTTTCAAAAAGGAGTGATGATACATGTAAGCAGCTTCAGCAGATTACCAACAACTAAAAGCAGATATACTGCTTGTGCAGGAGATTGCTTCTATTACACAAGTAAGAACACAAGTCCCTAACTTTTAACCTGTTCCTACAAGGGGTTGATGCAAAATAGTTGAAAGATGAACATAGTTAAAAATGTACAGTATGAGTGACAAAACATGCCAATGATGGCCTTGAAACAAATATGCTTAAATCTTCAAATAATAATCCCATAAAATCTTTCCTTATTTTTCTTGGGGAGGGAGAGGGGTGGGAGTAATTAAATTAAGGGCCCAACAAGGTCCATGTCTTGCCAAAATTTTTTACACCTTTGACAGTAAAAGCTTATTTTAAAGACACTGTCAATTTCCCAGGTGAATCGGTATTCTGTGTCGTGTTAGCCTGCTGACTGCTGTCAGGATGGTTACACAACTGACACGTCAATGGTGTAAATTCAACACACCATTAGAATGAACATGTTACCAACTCATTAAATGTTACTTTTATAATAGGTGTTCAGAGCACAATTCTAAATATATGCTTCGCACCACTGTTAACATTCATGATTTCCAGCAGACAATCCCACAAAATTTTATTTAATATACAAACCTTTCAACGCTGTTGATTTGTCGTGATGCCTGTTGACTAGCTGGAGTGTCATGTCCACCAATTGCGTAGAGACAACCCCCACAAACAGCTACACCCAACCCTCCCCTTCTTTTAGACATTGGGGCACACATACACCAGCGATTGATGTGAGGATCATACAGTTCTACTGTCCTTAGACATGTACTGCCATCTCTTCCACCAACTGCATATAACCTAGAAATGAAATAAAAACAATGTAGTCTTGAAAACAGTGTTTCACAGTGACTATTACATAACAATGTGAATCACACACACACATACACAGGATTTTGCCCCTATCTACTATTGTTGTGAGTAATGTCCAGCCTTTGAAGCAATGGAGGGAGGAGTAATAATCCAGTGCCCCCATATGGAAACTACAGCAATGTGCACTGCTAGATAAAACCACATGGTTTAACTTGAGGAGTAAAACTCCAACAAACCACACTAAATTCACCAACATATTTCACATCATTTATGAAAACATGAAGCACAAGCATGGCAATAAATGTATCCTACTAAAGAGTTAGGGAGTTAGTTGGTTACTGGTTAGTTAATGGAGTTTTACGGCCCAGTTTATAATCAATTGGTTCAAGTCAAGCTGGCCACTGTCTTTTCTCCAGTTGTGGCTCACTGGCTTGCTTTCTCTACTCCATTGCTTTATGTGGAGCATCATGCACAACAGCAGAATAGGTTCCATTTTTAGAGTCTTTGGTATGACTTGACCTGGGAATAAAACCCTGGCCTTCTGTATAGAAGTGGATGCTCTACCACTAGACCCAAAAAACAGTCTACCCTTAAGGAGAAAATATGACTGCAATTCACCACTACTGTAAAACGGAGAAATCTGCAAAGCAATTTTTTACACCTAAATAGTGATGCCAAGTAAAAGCAACAGAATAAATATCCAGTGTAATATTGCTTGAAGCAATACAGTGCAAAGTTATGTACAGAGATCTGAAACTGCTAGTTATTATGTGGTCAGGCTCACACACCCAGATTCAAGAATGCCCACCAGAATTAAACCAGAGACTGATATTTCCCACCTGCATAAATTAAGGAAATATGGAAAGAGAATAGTATATGTATACATGGTAACTTTTCACAAATGCAGGTACCGAATTTAATGAGCTTGCATCAAGATGATTACTATCAACATGTTTTGATAAAGAAAGGGCATGAATGTGTCCAGAGTAGTATTGAGTGAATGAATAAGACTGGTGTATTTTTGGTTTTCCTGTGTAAGAGTACTTTCAGGAAAAAAAGAATATCACCAAAATAAATTGGTGTTAAATGTACCAAATCTTACTGTAGTTTTTGCATTCTAGCAATAAACACAAGAAAATCACTGACAGCGATCCTGCACAGTACCAAGTTTTAGTATTGACAACATCTTGTTTTCATAATCCTAAGGTTAACACCACTGTTCACCTTTCCCTTAGACTCCATATAAGGTGGTTGGTATACATACTATACTGTATATTGAAACTATTTTTGCAACTACTTTGATACAGTGACCCCTTATTGACCTCTACCAAAGGCATAAGGGTTTATAGGGACTCATTATTATCTACCCTTACATGAAAAGCAATCATTAATCACATCTTTAGGTATTATTCATGGACAAATCCAGGAAGTTTCAATAGAGAGGAGGAGCAAGCAAAATTACAACCTTGCAATTAATGAAAATTTTTCACAAAATAAGCTCTTTTCTTACTTGTTATCAAGAACAGCAACACCCACTGTACTTCTTGGAGTGGACATGGGAGGAACAAAGCTCCACTGTTTGTTTAAAGGGTCATATCTTTCAACTGTTGCCAGGTAACTCCAACCGTCATGACCACCTACTGCATACATCGGCCCCTCTAACACAGCCACACCTGGAGAAGAAAGACAGTTGTATTAATGTCATCAATAAAGCACTACCTGTAAAACTTGTGTCCTGTAAGCCTTGAACCCATGTTTGAATATTCATTACTTTCTTTGGTTTGATAATCATCAATAAACAAACCATTATTAATGTTACAGGAAGATAATGACTAGTTAAATGGCCACCATTTTAAATTCAGTGTGCATTCTTGCTTTCCTCATCAGAATTCAAATTCCAGTATTTTGCCTTTATTTGTTTCTTTAATACTGACAATTGTTTTCAAGCAAATAACATATGAGTAAAATATTTGTGAATGTAATATCATACTGTAAAATAAAACTTCCCCACTCATAGTAAACAAGATCAACCACAAATTGCTCCAACACATTACTGTACCCTTTTATGTGAGAAAACTGTACACATTTATATTTGCACACCCATGCAAGAAATTGCTGGAAAGTCCTAATTTTCTCTCCTCCTAGTTACTGAATGACAAACATAAGTACAGGGATACAGGCCAGTGGCAGTTCTATAGGGGATGGGAGGGGGAAGCCAGTTAAATTTTCATAGCCTCCAACCTCCCACTCAACAGAGAAAAAACAGCAAAATTTTGTATACAAAAGTAGGGGTCAGAAAATATATGTCACCTGGTTTTATCCCATGAAAAATATGTCCCTCTAACTTTTCCTGATAAATAGCATATTAATATATATGAAAGGGTGTTAAAGTTCATACTGTCTTAATTAAGACAAAATTTTTGCTACTCCAGGTAACCTCAGAATTGGTTCCACTGTTAAAGACTAACTCGACAGACAAAAGTTTCTCATCCCTTTCTGAACAAAATAAAGTACCGAGTCAATCTTGTATAAATTGGAAAACCTGAATCCTTCACTCTTTAAATATTCAATCTTTATTCTCTTGTGGCAAATCAGGATGTCTCACATAAAATTAGAGGCATACATATTTAAAATTTCCTTCAACTATAATAATAATTCCATAATAAAGGGCTTAAGGTATTGCTACCACCATAAAATATGTTGGGAGGTGCTTTTCACAGGGAATGCCTCCCAAAACAAGTGCGATATAGGTTTAGATTTGTGGCACTTCGGACACACATTCTGAGTACACAACAATACATACACTTGTACATAAACATTAGCAACCAAGTGCAGTCTCTGACATCAGCATGACTGACCAACCCCCAGCAGACGCAATCATGTGGCATTCAGAGTCCAGCATGCTGGTCAGTATGCTAAGACCAAAACCACTCTACCTCTCACTCGAACAACAACTACATAACTTCTGGTCTATCACAAGGGACTACTGAAGTACTATATTAGATACCTGGCTTCTCTATGACAACTCACCTTCATGGAAATTTCACTCCTAGCAATTGGGCAACATGGCCCTATTTTAACTAGAAGTCAAAAACTTGAAATCCCTGAGCTTTTAGCATCAGAAACAACCAAAGTTGTGTCCGTTTTAATGCATGTTAAAAGCATTATTAGTTCTACCAATATTGAGAGCATCATACTTCATGTAACACCTAGCAGCTTGACCCCTATTTCGCTCCTGGAACTATGGGGTTGATCGGGGCAATATTAGTATTGCTACAGGTACTTTTCAGTCAATGTTAGTTCACATGAAGTTTGATACATGAGGTTCTGCCTATGACCCCATGTTGTTGCAGTGGCATTAAGAGAGCTACACAGAACAAGAGGTGAGACTACCCAAATTCTTCTGTAATGACTTAAAAGATTGTAATGAAGGTACATGCCTTTAATAATCTTAGAGTATACAGCGTTTTGAATATATCAAGAGTTCAAACAGTACATGTTCATGCATTCTAATTGTTTCTTACCTAGTCCATGCCTATGTGTTCCCATTGGAGCTAACGGTGTCCATGTTTTAGACTTTGGATGGAAGCTTTCAACACTGTTCAAGGTTTTCAATCCATCTCTACCTCCAACGAATAGAATCTTGTCATCCATTACAGCAGCACCAAATTGCAATCTCCGACTGTTCATGAGGGTAACACTTTGCCACGAGTTGGTTCTGAGGTCAAATCTTTCAACAACTGTAGCACCTGACAGCACAATAAAGAGTATTGGGTGTTTTTGACTTGATGCAAGTACAAAACATACTTGTGTACTTTTAAACAATTGGGAGTAATTCAACAGTATTATAAAGACACAACTCTTTATTTAGGCTCCCTAAGGTTCATGCAAGTCAAGTGAAAATGCAGTCATAACAACTTTGAACAGCTCTGTCATCTCACTTATTTCATGAATGGCTCTTAAGAAAATGTGACAATATTTTCCTCATCGACTTTTGAGATTCACAAAAAGTTACACCTTGGTTTACCTTAAGTACATTACTTAAGTCCTATTGCAACTTTCTACATAACCACTGCATTGTTAGGCGACTCTTGACTAGTTATAATGAGCATTGCCATGAGGGGGGTCTACCCGATGTTCCAGGGGTTCAATGTTCCCAAGGTTCGATGTTCCCGGTTTTTGGTATATCTTGATGATTTGGCGATGATTACAAGGTTCGTTTTTCTCAGGGTTCAACATTCCCAGAAGTGCTGATGCTCCGAAGATGTGGGAACATTGAACCTCGGGAACCATGTGAACATTGACATAGCCCCACCATGAGGTAGTAACCCCCTCCCCTCTCCAGCACCTGTAGCTGTACCATGAGGTAGTAATCCCCTCCCCTCTCCAACACCTGTACCTGTACCATGAGGTAGTAACCCCCTCCCCTCTCCAACACCTGTACCTGTACCATGAGGTAGTAACCCCCTCCCCTCTCCAACACCTGTACCTGTACCATGAGGTAGTAACCCCTCCCCTCTCTAAAACCTGTTCCTGTACCATGAGGCAGTAAACCCCTCCCCTCTCCAACACCTGTACCTGTACCATGAGGTAGTAACCCCCTCCCCTGTCCAACACCTGTACCTGTACCATGAGGTAGTAATCCCCTCCCCTCTCCAACACCTGTACCTGTACCATGAGGTAGTAATCCCCTCCCCTCTCCAACACCTGTACCTGTACCATGAGGTAGTAACCCCCTCCCCTCTCAAACACCTGTACCTGTAGCATGAGGTAGTAACCCCCTCCCCTCTCTAAAACCTGTACCTGTAGCATGAGGTAGTAACCCCCTCCCCTCTCCAACACCTGTACCTGTACCATGAGGTAGTAACCCCCTCCCCTCTCCAACACCTGTACCTGTACCATGAGGCAGTAAACCCTCCCCTCTCCAACACCTGTACCTGTACCATGAGGTAGTAACCCCCTCCCCTCTCCAACACCTGTACCTGTACCATGAGGTAGTAACCCCTCCCCTCTCCAACACCTGTACCTGTCCCATGAGGTAGTAACCCCCTCCCCTCTCCAACACCTGTACCTGTACCATGAGGTAGCAATCCCCTCCCCTCTCCAACACCTGTACCTGTAGCATGAGGTAGTAACCCCTTCCCCTCTCTAAAACCTGTACCTGTAGCATGAGGTAGTAACCCCCTCCCCTCTCTAAAACCTGTACCTGTACCATGAGGTAGTAACCCCCTCCCCTCTCCAACACCTGTACCTGTACCATGAGGTAGTAACCCCCTCCCCACTCCAACACCTTTTATTACAGTAGCCCATATGAATGCAGGCCTCGAATTTAATGGCGGCCACAAAGGCCATTGTCGTCGTACATTTCTTTTTGCCTTGATACCCTGGTAAAATGGTTAAAATTACCCGGCCAAAGTTGCCATCGTGCCCTCCGCGCATGGCTGTGGTGCCCTCAGACCTTAGGGAGCATATCCCAATTACAAGGTGTATTAATGCGTCCATTTGTTCGCCCTCAGATAGATTCCCTAAAATGAGCACTTTTTTGATATGTTATGGAATGAGCTGGGGTTTTCTGTAATTTTTTTTTGGAAAGTATATTAAATGAAGTACCATTTGTGAAAAAATTGGCTCAATTAAAGCAATTTTGTGGAAATTATGGGCCTTAGAAGCTGGCGGAGGCATACCGAGATTTTAGTGAAAAACAAGGCTCGGAAAAGGTGGTTTGAACTTTGAGGTGAAATAGCAAAAAATCTTCATGGTCATGATATGGTAAATTGAAAGTGCCATGAATGGCCAACTTGTCAGCTTTCATATGAGGGGTAGCTTGACCCTGGCGAAAACTTCGACAAGCTTTTAGAGGCCCGTTTACTTTTTGGATTTAGTGTGTAAGTCAATGGGGAAATTAATGGGGATATGCTCCCCTTATTGTGAAGTTCTAACTTATCACTAAAATGCATGTAATACATGTTTGGTGAACTTTATAGAAACTCAAAACTTCTAAACTTGGTGCTTCCTACATAAAAAATGCTACATTTTAAATTCTTTCAGTTTTAGCAATGAGGCATATGCCATGCACTACAGCATTATAAAAGCTGAAGCTATGTAGCCTGCTCTGCAGTTGCATACCAAAATACAATAGCAAGTCAGTGTAAAAAGCAATGGGCCAATCACAACTCGAGATACGGTCAATGGAAGTTTAGTGTGTAAAAATCCCCGCATTGAGTCCAAGTTACGTCGATCATGTGCATACTGTACTGCACTGCGATGGAAGACTTTCGTTTCCTTTGCTGCGTGTGTGGATACTGACTGTGGTTTTCTGTTAACATACATTTTTCCTGCCTGGTTGGGTTTGTTTGTTTCTCAGGGGCTGTTATGTGTACCAAAAAAGCTCACAGGCTACACATACTGCTGTTTTACGTAATTTCGGTGAGCAATGCAATTCGTTCCATCTTGTATGATGCAAATTACTTTGCAAATAGTATTTAAACAAAATCAGTCTGTAACTGAAGTTGAGTCTTTTGAAATGTGCTTATGACCTGTGCACCTCCAATTTGAAATTGATATCGAAGTACATTGGGACAAGAGAATTTCCGGGGGCTTTTAGCCAGGCTTTGAGCCTAACTAAGATTGTACGGTGTAAGTTCTACAATTGAGAACCATCTGAGAGGCAATCACTGCCTCTAAGACGCAAGAACTTGGGTTAGAAAATCTCTTGAGTTGCTGTTTGCTAAATCTGTTATATTTAGAAATTGCCATCATGCTATTATTGAAATTTGAAAACGGTTGTAAGCCCTGACCTATTGCCATTATGCCCTCGAAAATGGAAAAAAAAACGATGGCCAAATGGCTGTAAACCTTGAGATCTGAAGTTCGAGGCCTGTGAATGGGATGATTACATTACGAGGCTGAAGAAGACCTACCTTTGGGATTATCCATTCCTCCCACCATAAAAAGCTCCCCCACTGTTGATTTTCTTGGCTTAGTGCGATTACTTTGCATGAGTGGACGTCGTTCTGGCAAAAGGTGGTACTTCATGGCTTCCATCACAAGTCTTTGACAGGAAGTACTGTCTTTCATAAGAGGTTCACTATCAACATTATCACTCAAAAACTGTGAATTAAAGAAAGTAGCATACTTATCTGGATGGAAATTATTGTTGGCAGCAAAAAATGGAATCACATAATATACTCTTGCTTTTATTTCATAGTAATGGCATTTTGTTTGGTCTTTAATTCTTTGGTTTCCGGGTTAAAACTCCATTTGTAGTGATATTATGGTTAAGTCTGAAATCATTCATTTACAACATTTTAAGTGAGTTCCAAAAGGTCAAATCCTAAACTTAGGCGTTATGATAGCAATACTACTGGAAAATAATCACAGCAGCAGCAAAGAGCTGTCTGTAATATGCACATATATAAAATGCAGTTAATTAATGTGTTTTACCTTTATCACAACAGAATCCAGCAATTTGAAAATAACTTCTGAGGACTTTAATATGTGGCCAACGAGGTAAACAGAAGTTTGTCCCCACTTGACAAATGTAAGAGAGCCTTCCCCCCTCCCAATTTTGATTTTTTTTTTTCTTTTGATTTTTGTTCTAAGCTGAAGTTTTCTGGGATAAATTTTGGCGATTATTCAGGGAGGAGCCTAAAACTTCTAAAAAATGAGGAAATGAGCCCGAGACTTCTGAGAAAAGAGGAAACTGAGAGACAGGCACCAGGGCTGGGAGCCCAAGGACCCACTTTAGGGTCCTTGGTGGCACTGATGTCATTAAAATACAGACTTTTGACTGGATAGAACATAGAGGGCTTTGTGTACAAGATTATTAAATGCTGAGATTTAGGCCTATGAGACATGACAGACACTTTTGGGGTCTTTGGAACAAAAGAGGGGAATGATTTATTAAAAAAAACAAGGACAAGTACAAAAAGAGAGAAAGGATCTCATACCTGGGTTATTTCTCCGAATTATTTCTCATGAAACAACAGTGTGGCAAGAATTCTGCATTTTAAAATTTGAGAACTGAGTTCCCCATGGATATCCTCTTATTTGAATGTGCAACAACCATATTTTAAAAAAAAATCTGAACAACCCAGTTCATAATTTCTACTGGTAACAAAAGATTATCTTTACCTGAGGAGAAAGAAGGGGTAATCTAATCTGTGCTAATAATCTGGACAGATCTTTCCTCCTGTTTGCTATATCATGTTTAGCCCAAGCTAACAGAGCATAGTAAACTGTCTCCTCATTGGGCACATTAAGATCATCACTGGAGAATAGACAGCTCACATCATCTGCATGAAGCATCAGAAATTCTTGATTTTGAGTCACCATGACAAAATGTTCCTGAAATATTGAGTTGAAAAGATGATTGTTACATTCAGTTGTAAACTACAAAAACACATATACTTGAATGGATTTCAGGTGTACAATACATTGCTGCAGTGTTTGCCATCCAGGAAAATTAAAAAGTTGGGCAAAGGATAACCACTTGGTAGGAAAATGCTATTTTTTTTTTCAGAAATCTGCGTATTATTACTGAAAGTCACATACAAAATCAAGAAGAAAAATTCTTTTGTAATGATAACTGGAAATCATTACAAATCTGGATATTGCAAGTTTATTGACTTCATCTTAGTTCTTGAATGGATGGAAATTATATTGGTACTTCCAAAGTTTTACCTAAACAAGTTTTTTTGCAATATTTGGTAGTTTAACAGAAATTCTGGTCATTTCAGATGTCTGGACGCCTGTTAAAATCTGTCCCTGGTACTGCACTGCACTAAACCTGCGAAAATTTCAATTGCAGGCTAAGATCACCATAAATTTTTAGAAATGCCATACCTCTACTTACAGTACCATATTCATTGCAAATGGAAGATTGGAAATGTCTTTATGGTATCACACTATTGCAAAACAGTAATATTCACCCTTACATTTTTATTTATTTCTCTTTGGGGGTTAGGCTATTCACCTGGAATGACTCGAAATGTAGATAGATTCTTTAGGGTGAGCAAATTTTGGTAACAATTGGATACCAACATACCAAATTCAATTGAAATTGCTAAACAATCAAAAATTTTTGCTGTGCAATTCAATTCTTAGTTATTTCATTACATGATCACAACCCTTGTTATTTCTATCATACAAAACAATGTTACAGGCTTTTCTACTGAAATCTGGCTTTGACATTCTGCATAAAAGTGGACATAAATGTTCAATAGGCTTGGAAAAGTGACCCCACTCTAATTCCGAGTCTGAAATCTGCAACAGAAGTCATGAATCCACTCCCCTTTCCTTAAAGTCACTCTTCCTTTGAAACTTTTCAAATCACAAGAAATCATCCAATAAGACATGTTTTTGTGTGCATAACAGTTTGAATGAATTTTCCCTTGCCTGCTCTTCTCTTGCTCTTGTATAGACGTCTGAAAATCCACAGCACTTTTGTGACAGTACATTGTCTATGATAATTCCTGCACAAAATATAATGTTATATATTTGTGTGGGAGTTTTTTGTTTTTCAGATGAGGTATAATTGCACTACTCTATAGATTTAATAGATTTATATGGACTCACATTTTCATCTAAGTGTGCAAAGAGCACACTCTTCAGAGTGATATGAGGGGAGTCATGGGTTAGGTTAGGTAAGATGGAGTTTTACAGTCCAGTTTTTAACCAATGAGTTCAAGTCATGTTCACCACGGCTTTTTCTTCCAGTTGCTTTTTCTCCAGATTGATGGGCAGCAATTGCACTTTCATGTCTCAAAGTTTAAAGCCTGGTTATGACATCATTAAAGCCTGGTTATGACATCATTAAAGCCTTCATTATGACATCATTAAAACCAAAAAGGAATTACAAGAGACTTCAGAGTCACAACTGTATTCAGGCCATGGGTACCCATTGCCCAGGTTTGATATATAGGCCTACAGTATCTCACTTTACAAATGATTTGAGGTAAAGAAGACTTAACTGCTGAGTGAAATTGTGTTGCAATGTCTATCCTACAGTAATCTCTTACCATAGTATATGTATGGGCAGCTCTTAGCAAATCCATGCACCCTTGCTGATTTGCGAAAGACCTTATTCCCAGGCAGTTGGATGGGTGCAGCTGTTTCACAAGGAAGGTGCAACAAGCTTCGACAATTTCAGAAATCTGAAGAATACTTGCTGTTGCTAACAATTTTTCCACACTACCCTCTGACAAGGTGATTTCTCCTGTCAACAACAAATGAAAATAAAATAAGAAGTAAACATTGAGATTAAAGTCAACTTGGATTAATGAGTGGCTCTAATATGGTGATCTGTTGTCATTATAATTAACAATTTAGGGAACATCTGTGTACAATGCATGCTGGGAAGGAAAGTGTACCACAACAGACACTGCAAACACAAGAAATACAGTAACATTGTTCATAGTACAATCTGGGGGTAAAAAACAGGATTCTTCTGTTATCAAAGCCAAAGAAGAAATAACTCATTTATATAATTGCAGTTTATTCCCAAAAGTTGAATAATGTGACATTTCAATGTGGCTATAGTACAGTAATCATTGTTCTTGTTTGTGACTGTTCTGACATTTTTGTGGACACAATTTGTTGGTTCTGTACTATACATATATTGATATTGCATTTCCCAATTGCAGGGAATAATTTAGTACAGAAATTTTGCATAGCATTTTTGCGATACAAATTCCATTTTGTGTAGCAATTTTCAGAATTTGCATAGCTTTTTTCACAGTCATACTTTTCTAATTCGTTTATGCAGTGCTCTGATTCATGCCCAGATGCTATTGCCCGCTATGATACGGTGTTAAGTTATATGCTGAAACAAACCTAAACATTGACTTGATGTGACTGCATTGTTCCAAGAAAAGTCCTGTCTGCAATAGTTCTTTCTGGATCTGCAAAAACAAGGCGCCATATCGGACTGAATCAGCTCCTTGCTTTGCTGTACAATGTTAGGTCCTTGAGAAAGTGTGTCAAAAACATTCATTCAACAAACTTGATGCACTGCTAACAAACTGGAACAGGGCCAGAAGACAGTCAGTGACCTTACTGTTTTTCTTTCACCATGATAATAAGCAGTTTGTATGCTTCTTAAACCCTGGGACTTTTCCTTAATTTCGAGCTTGCGATCCATTTCTAAAAGTGTTCTCAACTTCTTACGTGCATTACATACAAGGACTACTATATGTGGGCACTGCTACCGCCTCAGTTAGGGTAGCCAGAAAGATGTCAATTTGAAAGACGTCCAATACAATCAAGTTTTCAAACATTTCATAAAATAATTATGAGGCATGAGTAAAATACTCTTGTTAAGCCCTTCATACTATTTTCAAAAGATTAACCCCTGTAATTTTGCCCTACGATGGTTTTTCTTCAGAGTTCTTTGTGCCAGACCTTGCACTATCCTAACATGTTTTTTATATGGAGATGTGTAGAGCCTAAGGTAGTCTTGTGTTTCTATGGAAGGAGTTCTCTGAGCTATCTTAACGGTAGCACTTACAGAGTACCTCATACACAGCTGAATACGTTGCATGAAGTCGCACCATTGAACAATGTAACTAGCGGCCAATAGGTGCACGTAAAAGTTTCGTGAATAGGCCTAATTACCTTGCTGTTTTGAAAGTCCTCAAGTGTCTGGGTACTTCTCTAGCTGTTTTTTGCCGTGTTTCGAACGTTGCTTAATTGACGAGTGTGAATGTACTAATAGTATACTGAACAGTTGTAGGCCTACGTGCAGTATTCCCATTGTCATTTCCATTCACCGAGTACTGCCACTTTTGCTCGAAAAATGTATCACAAATTTGCTACATCTATTTTTATTTGTGTCGCAAATCTGTCATTTTGCATCGCATTTTGCGATGCGATACCGGATAAATTATTCCCTGAATTGGTCTATCTTGGCTAGTATTCCTTCCATACATAACTTTTGCAATTTGGTTTGGGCAATACCCAATGCATTTAAGAAGCTTCTTAATACTCATTGGCTGTGGACCTGGGTTAGTACTGCAAAGTACTGTATGTCTACTTGAATGGTTCATAACAGTTCCACATCCTTTCTCATATGACTATTAAATCATTTAGTCCAGGGTTATTATGCAAGCTATTTATGAAGAGACTCTACTGTTCAATGAGCTTGGTGTATTTGCAGATGAAATAAACCGAGTTTGGTATGAGGAGATGATGACTAGTGCTAACTCTTATTACCTATACAGTAGTATAAGCAATAAGAGAAAAAGGCTCAAAATGTGCATTTTCTACTTCACTATAGGTGTGCCGTAGTTAACAGAGCTCATCAGCTGACAGTTAAGCAAAACTGGTACATGGGTGACAATAATTTTCATGTTTGTTTTTAATTTTCTAGTACACAACAAATGTAGGATATGCTAAGAAAAAAAAAAACCAAGTGATGTAAATTGCATCACTTCATTTTCCAACATACTGCACACAATTTCATCTCAGTTTTGTAAATACTTGATGGAAGTGTTCAAACAAATATGCAACTGTGGTCTAGCCTATACATGTAAGGGACAGTAGCCTGAGGAGGTAACAGTGGACATTATTTTGAATACTGCACACAGAAAAGTGTCTAAACATTCACCTGTCAGGTGACAAATATTGCACTGTACCAATTACCTGATGTGAACTAAAGAACAATTGTCCTGAAAAGGGTCGATACTTTTCAACAGCTGTTCTATAGTGTCCCCTCCCCCATCATTACCAAGAATGACTTACATTTGCAATTGCAAACATACCTGTATAGATGTACTGTACACATTCTTTCAAAGCTACAGGATCGATTTCCTGTAAAACTATCTCCCTTTCATTTGCTTCTTTGACATTGTTTGTAAACATAGCAGCAAAGTAATCAGAGACAGCACCCAGGATGAGCCTATGTGCCTCAATACGAACATTTCCCGCTATCAGCACCACATCCACCAGCATTCGCCTTTGACGAAAATTTTGAATCTTGACAAGAGTGCGTTCAGAATGATTAGAGGCTCTGAAGAGCTCGCCTTCTGCAGTAGCTTCCATTACATCAGTAGAAAATGCCTCACTGTTTCTCAAGCCTTTTGTAGACATGTACCTAGGTACTTTACTTCAAGCAGTGGAAGGTGTATATCAGCTTAATCTGAAAGTGAAATAAAGAAAGATAACTTCCATTGAAATGTTTTGAGCATGATACCTGTTTCACAGAAGGTTTAGGAGTGATCTTACATTCCAATCAAGTATTCTCACTGTTTTAATCAAAATTTAATTTGTATCTCAGCAATCATTTTGACATATCAAACTTCCTTCCTGTTTTAGTCTCGGACCATGTTCAATAAACCAGAGGTAAAGTGACAGGACTGTTTTTACTTATCCCAAAATTGGCTGCATAATCTTGTTCTTTTATTTTGTACAGCATGATACTGTATTAAAATGTAGTACACTTACTGTACTGTATGTACCTTCTGCTAATACTGTATAAATCTGAACGGTTAAAATGTTCACAGAATGCTGTGATGTAATAGCAAATTTGCAGAATACAAGTTTTGGGATAGCTCCATTCTCCCGAAGTCTAGTACTAGCATGTTGGTTAATACAGCATAAAGATTTACCTCACTGAATATTTAACCTATAGTACTAGGTGCAGTAAATTTCAATGGTCAGTGCTGCTAACACTAGTTTCTTTCCACAAAAAACAGCATTGAACTGTTCAGTACTCAATCATTAAAACAGTTACAATTACTGTAATTAAGGTTATGGAGATTGTCTATAAGTTTGACTTTGACCAGTTGTCATTAGTATTTGAAGAAACTCAACAAATTTGAAAAAACTACAAGGCCAAAAGGCTTTGTGATTACTTGCCATATGATATATTGTAATAATGAACATGGATGCCCACATGACAAGCATGAGATCCCTCACAAATACTGAGGTATACATACTGTACTAGTAAGGCCAAAACCTTTTGAGATAATGTGACCCAAAATGACCTTTCACCCTCACTTAAAACAATTGGGAGCAACTACCTAAAAAGACCATCAACATGCTAAATATGAGCAATTTACAAACTGAGTATGAGATCCCTCTGCAGTTCACTAACCACATAAAAATGTCATGTCTACATAGTTTTGCCCTTTTGTGACCCCAACCTTTGACCTCCACTAACAAGAGAAATCTCCCAAGCAGTTACAATGCTGGTAAACTATGTTGTCTATTAACTTGAAAAAGAAATATTTTTGAAACATGCTCCTTTAAATCAAACTTTCGGGTACTGAGGACGGCTCTCTATATAATGATGTCTCTATGATCCAAAAAGTTGACTGCAATGAGGTTAGTGTTAGAACAAGCCCTAATCCTAACAGTCCTCCATAAATTGGAACATACAGTAGAGACATCTCAACAGAAAGGTGTAACCTTGGCTATTAGTGGTGGTCCTTTTGTATTTGTGTTTTGGTGTAATGCCCTTCCCAATGACTATGACGTCCTTGAAAATTAACAAAAAATGGGAACCCTATTAATCCAGAAATAAACAAGATTTGTAATTTGCCTTAAATTGTCTGCTTGTAGGAACACCACATAACAGAGTACAAGTCGAGTGTCCTTTGTCTGATAAACAGTAGATACTACAGTATTATGCTTGTTTTGATTACATGAACTACAGAACTTTCTGAAAAACAAGCCTCAATACGAGGGCTTAATAAGTGACAGACACTATCTCTAGACAGGTAGGAAATGGTTAAATCCATTGAGCTTTATGATTCAATGAGAAAACCCCTCAGGACACTGTGGCAGTCAAATGTGATAAATTAGGTAAGATAACAGTGACCAGCAATTTTCACAGCCTCTGGTGGGTCACTTACAATTTGATTCATTCAATTAGACAATCTCAGTTCAAGCATGCTCAAGGGTATTTGATCCAAATGATCAGTTATTTAGTTCTTTTTTTAAAACTAATTACCTGTGGTGTATTTAATTATCTAGTTCCCACTTACATGCCCTTATCAGGACAGTGGCACAAGGTTTGTCTGTAACTTTTAACAATCTTTGATAATAAATTTAATGTTATCTTCATTTTTTCTTTAGGGTTATGGAAGAAACAATGTTTGTATGCTCTAAAAGAAATTTTGGGCATCATACAGAAAACTTGATCTGTTCAAACTGTTAATACTTATGAAGTTCCCCACTGAACAATTCCTCTGCTTTGTGGGCATGGAAGCTTTCTCAAATATGTTCAGTATGTGCCCATATAACCCTCATACTGCCTATGTTTAACTCACATGTTCCAGACACTGCTAGAAACTTCCACTTAAGAGTAGGATATATATTTCATGAAAATCTATAGGACAAAATCAGCATACCTATGACAAAGGTAAATTAACTAACATGTCAGCCTGACGAACAGTTTTTTTCTTTAACTTTTTCAGATTTTGTTCTACAGTACTCACTTACTCTTTTGCGTATTAATACTGGCACTAAATGTTATATGGCAAAACTTCAAACCAAATAAACAACCATAAATACTGTACCAAATGCACTTTTATGCACTTTAGACATTCTTTATACAGTGAGATTGCTTCAGTACATATTTTGAAATTACCCAACTTGATCAATCACAGAATGTAGTGGATTCCAAAAGCTTACATATGCATCTTACATTACCCATGCCATTCAAAACTCTTAACCCTATGCACTAATTGAATATTAAACTTAACAGTTACACTTTTTGAGATATAGTATGTGCCAGGTTTAAAGGGACCCTAAATGACCTTTGTCCTCCAGTAAAAACAATAGGGATCATCTACTCAATATGGACAATCCACATGCTAAGTTTTTACATCCCTCACAGTTGCAGTACCCTTCTTGAGATATACTGTTTACAAAGTTTTGATGTTTTGACCTCTGGTGACCCCAGATGACCTTTGACCTCCACCAAAAACAATAGGGATCATCTACTTAACATGGACAATCAACATGCTAAGTATACGAGCCCTCACAGTTACCCTTCTTGAGATACAGTGTTTACAAGGTTTTGACCTTTTTACCTCTGGTGACCCCAAATGACCTTTGACCTCCACCAAAAACAATAGGGATCATCAACTTAATGTGGGCAATCTGCATGGTAAGTATGAGATCACTCACATTTTTCCTTCTGGAGATATCGTGTTTACAAGCAATTTCCAAGGTATTAACCATTTAACCCCTGGTGACCCCAAATGACCTTTGACCTCCACCAAAAACAATAGGGACCTTCTACTCAATGTGGGCAATCTACATGCCAAGTTTGAGATCTCTCAGAGTTACCCTTCTTGAGATATCGTGTTTACAAGCGGGCGTCACACACACACATACACACACACACACACACACACGACATCACCATCGCATACAGTAGATTCCTTGCCTGCCTTCGGCAAGGAATCAATCATAGTCTACTCACCCTTTGAGTCAAAAAACTTATAACCAGGCCAAACGTTCATTTGTTCACTTTACTGTATTTTGATATGAAACGTGTTTTAGATAAATAGAAATTAAGGAAGTAATGGTTGATTGAAGTTGGGTTCTATTGTCACAACTTCATGCTGTTTTATCTCCCTAAGTTTCGTGCACCATAAATTTTTGTGATGGCATCCTTTGTGGGAGTAAAATCAGATACTACATTTGTCAGACGTTGTCAAAAATGGTGTTTTGGCAATTCCTAAGTCTCTAAATGAGTTATAATTGATGAAAACAGGGTTTTTGTTGACAAAGTTGATGACTGTTAAATCATTCATTTTAAATTAAAGGCCTTGTGAAATTTGTCTTTGTTTAACCCCCCAAGATAGCTCTTAGTAACAGTGAAAACAGTATTAAACATTGTTCATGCCAAAGAAATAATTTATCAACATTAGTATTATTACAGATGTCCTAAGGGGATAAATGATTGGAATATAGTCAATATACAGCATGACAGTTGCGCACTCTACCATAGCCCTCGAACAGGGATGTGTGTTGGTTACATGGCCTTGGCTCATTCTTCTCACAACACAAGTTCTTGCACGGATAACAGTCACAAATGTAGTCACTAACCAGGATGCACAAAATACAAAATTTACTGACCTGTTAACTTACAAGTTTGCGTATCATACAATGAACGAAAAATGCGTTATTACTGAGATCTCACCTAAATAACTGCGAACAGAGATCATTTGGAACAAGGTTTAAAGGCATGTTCTGGTGGCGTTTCACATCTGTCTTGTAAGAAAAACAAAAATATTCCAGACCATGTCCTTCAAAGCCTATCACAATGCCATTTTCCTTACTCAAGATATCTCACTTTAAAGATTGGTTATTTTTGTTAAAAAGTAACTCTGCTTTTCAACAAAGCCACAAAAAGTCATGTAATGTGGGCACATTGCTTCAAATTCCTTTTGTTTTTCTTTATAATTGAAGGTCCTGTTTGTCCTTGAAATTTGATACTGTTTGAATGTTTGAATATCTTTTCCTGTAGATCTAGCATTACCCTTCACCAAACATAGAGTACAACCAACAAAATTTCTTAATATTGCCTGCAGCGGCATCATAATTATAAATAAATTGAATGCAATGATAAATTATTGTGCCACGATGACATCACAGATTTCCCATGATGCATCAAATCCCAAGAAAAATTTGCATTACTTTAAAAATTTGTATCTTCTGAACGCTATAAGCTATCGAGATGCTGTTTTCACCTTCTGAAAGAGAAAATTTTTCTGCTTATTTTAAAGTTAACCAATTTTGTCTCCAGAACATGCCTTTAAAGAAAAATCTAGTGTTGCATTGTTTCCTCGTCTGCACGAGTAGCCGCCACTTTCTTTTGGTGTATGATTGGATTGGAATGCAGTTGCTAAGTGACAGAAGCTTATAGTATACACAGCATTTCAAATAACATTCACTTTGTTACTGAATGAAAGGTAGTAATATGAAGACAGCTGGGCAGGTAAAGTATCCCGTTTCACCCTTGTGACCTCTGACCTCTAATGAGTACAGTTGTCGAGATCTCTAAAACATGCCTGACTAACTATTGTCAAAATTGGCAGTGAAAATTTGGCCTTTCTTTGATAAAACTTTGCAAACATCTCTTGCCGAAAGGTAAGTGCGGTGTCAAAGATCACCTGTGTGAAGTTTGGTGAGAATATTTTGTTATTTTGGGATGCAATTGAAGAGATGACGTTCCATGGGAGTCCTGGCTAGTGACTATGTTTGCGAATGTTATCTGTGCAAGGGCTGTGTTGTGAGAGGAATGAGCCTAGGCCATGCAACTAACACACAGCCCTGTTCGAGGGCTACCTGTAACACTACCTCAAATTTTAAGACAAATGGTTTTGACCCCTTGCCATCATAGCTAAAAAAATACTTTACATCACTCTGCTTTGCAAAACTGAAATACATAAACATGCATAACAGGTCAATAAAGAGACCATCAAAGTTTCCAGTCGCGATAACATTGTATGACCAAGAGAACAACTGATTAGTAACACTGCTTCTACAGCTTTTCAAAAAATATGGTAGTAGAAAATGAGGTAGGCCTAGGCTAATACTGTATATTTCACAATCCTGAACGACCTTAAAGCGAAATTGAAATCAAAATGGATTTATTTTGATGAAAAACGTCACGCTTTTTTTTTTTTTTAATTTTTATCCATCAAATGGCTAGGCTTCTGAGTTGCTACTGCGATATAGTGAAATTTCTATGGTAACCATTTCTGGGGTGCATGATATTTAGGGTCATTGACTATGTGGTTTATGGTGTATATACAACAACGCTAAGGAGTGCCTGTGGGCTAGGCTAGCAAACCCAATTCTGTAGTAACATAACATAACATAACAGGTTAAAGGGCAAAGGAGGGCTGTAAAGGCCCCATAAGATGCCCTGTAATCCAAAAAACCCCCAAAACAAAGCAAACCACCAACACCTAAAGAGCCCAGAAAGATTAGATTCTACCACAGTCATGGAAAAACTTGTCAATATTAACCTTAAAACGGTGCACTGATGTGGAGTTAACAACCCACTCAGGCAGGCTATTCCACTCACTAACAACCCTATGAGAGAAACTGAACTTCCTAATGTCAAGTCTAGCAAAAGACTTTTCAAGCTTTTTGCAATGGCCTCTAACCCGAGGATTTCTCTGGACCTTTAAATAACTGCAAGCTAACAAAGGATTCCCTTCAGATAGAAATTTGTATACCTGGAGCATGTCCCCCCTAATCCTTCTCAGCTCCAAAGTGGTAAGCCCAAGCAGCTTAAGCCTTTGGGAATAAGGTAGATTTTTAACCTCAGGTATGAGTCGGGTAGCTCTCTTCTGAACTTGCTCTAAAAGCAATTTGTCCTTTTCAAAGAAGGGACTCCAGGCCTGTGCAGCATAGTCGAGATGGGGTCGAACCAGCTGCTTATACAAATTTAGCACAATTTCTTTACTAAAACTCTTAAAATTCCTCCTGATCAACCCAAGCACCCTATTTGCCCTTGCAGCAGTAGCTGCACACTGCCTAGATGACTTTAAATCTCCTGTAATAACTACACCAAGGTCTTTCTCAGAAGTCACTTTGTTCAAATTAGTACCATTCATAGTATAATCATGGTGGGGATTCTTAGAACCAAAGTGGAGGACTTTGCACTTATCAGCATTAAAAGACATTTGCCAAGTCTGAGACCATGAAAATAACCTATCCAGATCTTTCTGAAGCAATAAAGAATCATCATGTTGTGCCTCCTTGGTAAGTGAAAATAGTGAGATGGCATCCATGCTAAATGACTTTTTTGCCTCTGTATTCATGGAGGATGATAGTTCCCATCAGCCTGTTACTTTAGATCACCATTTTGAGCCTTCATTGAGTTCAGTTATTTTCTCGGAGGGTGAGGTTGAAAAGAGGTTACGCTGTCTTGGCCAAAATAAGGCTGCCGGTCCTGATTTAGTGCACCCATTTCTACTCAAAGCCTTTGCTAGCCATTTGGCTTGTCCTATTTCTATCATTTGCCAGAGGTCTATGGATGAAGGTGTAGTTCCTAATGACTGGAAGTGTGCCAATGTTACTCCTATCTTTAAGAAGGGTGACAGGGGTCTTGTAAGTAACTACAGGCCCGTTAGCCTTACAAGTGTTGTTTCCAAGGTTATGGAATCTGTTGTAAAGATGCAATAGTTCACTTTCTTGACAGTCACTCGTTAGTTAATAGTTCTCAGCATGGTTTTATGAAGAACAGGTCTTGTCTTACGAATATCCTTGAGTTTATGGAGGATGTCACTTGCTCTGTGGACTCGGGTAAGTCGGTCGATGTGATTTTTCTAGATTTTCAGAAGGCTTTTGACAAAGTCCTCATAATTGGTTGTTACTCAAACTGAATAGTTTAGGGATCAGGGGTTGTCTACTTGATTGGATTGGTGATTGGCTTCAGGGTAGGAAACAACGAGTCGTGCTAGGTGGTTCAATTTCTTCCTGGAAAAGTGTTACCAGTGGTGTCCCACAGGGATCAGTGCTGGGGCCACTTCTTTTTGTGGCTTATATCAATGACTTGGATACTTGCATTGTCTCTTCTTCTGTGAAGAAATTTGCTGATGATACAAAGGTCTATAGGGAGGTTAGTTCTAAGGAAGACTATTCTGGTCTCCAGACTGACTTGGATAGTTTATCCAATTGGTCTAGAGACTGGGGCATGTTCTTCAATGTGGACAAGTGTAAAGTAATGCATGTGGGTTATGGCAACCCTTCTTTTCCCTACTCCATGGATGGTAAAACTCTGCAGGTTATTGATAGGGAGAAGGATCTTGGTGTGCATGTTGATTCTTCCTTGAAGTCCTCCAAGCAGTGTGCAGAGGCTGCTAAGAGAGGAAATTGGATCTTAGGTTTAATTAGGCGTCATTTCAAGTTCTTGCATAAAGATGTTGTTGTTAGGCTCTATAAGCAGATGGTACGGCCGCATTTAGAATATGCAGTTCAGGCATGGAACCCTTACCTAGCAAGAGATAAGTTTGTTCTAGAGCAGGTTCAAAGACGCGCCACAAAGTTGATTAGTTCCATCAGTGACTTGCCCTATGAACAGCGTCTTGTTCAACTGGGTCTCACTACACTCGAGCTTAGACGCCTTTGTGGTGATTTGAACAGGTCTTTAAGATAGTTCATGGGTATGATAGGCTTTCTTTCGATGACTTCTTCACCTTTTCTCACATCAGGCATACCATGGGACATGGTCTCAAGCTTCAAAGGGGGCATTGTAGGTTGGATATTAGGAAATATTTCTTTTCTCAAAGGGTGGTGGAGGAGTGGAATGGGTTGCCAGAGGATGTAGTTGCTGCTGGCAGTGTAAATGCCTTTAAGAATAGGCTGGATTGTCATTTTGCTGCCATTGGTAGAGTTTAGTAATTTTGTCTACATGATCTTTTATGAGGGCATTGTCCTTTCTGATCCTTATTTAATCTAATCCTTTCCTCCAACCTTCCTATAGAGCTTTGCATCATCAGCAAACTTACTCATACTGGAAGTGATAGAGCTATCAATATCATTTATGAAAATCAAGAAAAGAAGTGGGCCAAGGACAGAACCTTGTGGTACACCACTTGAGACTTCTTTCCAGGAAGAAAAATTTCCATTGACAACAACTCTCTGAGACCTACCATTGAGCCACGACTTGATCCACTGAGCGCACTTGCCTATGATGCCTAACCTATGCAATTTTACCATGAGTCTACCTAGAGGTACTTTGTCAAAAGCTTTTTGGAAGTCAAGGTAAATGACGTCCACACTGGTACCTGAATCGAGAGACAAAGAAACATCCTCAAGAAAGCTTAGCAAATTTGTAACACAAGATCTACTGGGTAGGAAACCATGCTGAGTTAGATTGAGTAACCCATTATCTAAGAGATGCTTTAGCAAACAGTCCTTGACTAAGGATTCCATAATTTTGCACACAACACTAGTTAAACTGACTGGCCTGTAATTACAAGGTGAACTCCGATCCCCCTTTTTAAAAATAACCTAGTAGTAGTACTGGTTGGCCTAATGGTAGCAGATTATTGTATTTGTTGTAAAATAGGCTATTGGCAGCAGTAGCAGGTAGCCCAGGCCTACGTCAGCCTACGTAGCTGCTTCAGTGCTTGTATTAGTAAAACTTAAAAGCAAACCTCACATTTCGCTCAGTCAAACACTACTACATCATACAGCATGCCTGAGAGTCTGGAAAATTACAAGAGAAACGTCATTCTTCAACTTATACGGTCAAGCTAAACTGAGACATAGACTTCGCTACTAACTAGTACTTTATGACTTGAGGTTCCAAAGTCGTTAACTAATGCACTGAAAATAAAATTCGGCTTGTCACGGAGCTGCCACTCGACTCCGGTGTCTGCTCTTACACTAAGTTAGTGTTTACAAAGTAGGCCTAAGCTAGTTTTATAGGCCAGCTCTAAATACCCATATCAATTTCCATAACTTGAAATCAAATTTCCTGAAAGAAATCCCAATCTTCCTGAAAATACGTTCATTGCTGTAAATTTTTAAAAGATCAATCCACAAAGCAATTTTCAGTTCTGCTATAATTCTACATATTTTTGAACTAACTGTAAAAATGAGCATGAAATGGGGAAGAAAAAAGTCGAACTTGGAAGGGGTTGTTGACCTCCTTTTTGAAGTACGATCCTGAGAAAGTTGTCGACGTTACAGTCTGTGTGACATTTTCAATACTCGGTTTGTATCGCGGTAGAGGGCTATGCCATAGCTCGCTCCGCAGGTAGACAAAGGTAGCATCAAAAAGAAAGAAAGCACGAGAATACAGTGACTGTCACATGCTTACATGCACAAAACAGACGAAGAAGACACCAGTGTCTCTAAAAGTACCAGATTTGAAAATTAGGCAGAATCGTTACCGAAAATAATGGAAGAAAATCCCAGAGGCTTTTTCGATATAACAATTGGCGGAGAAAAAGGTAGGATAACTTGAAGCAGTTGCTAGACCTAGTCGAGCTGACCTAGGTTAATGAACGAAATATAAAGATGCCCCTTGGAAGTGTAGGAACTGGTTACACGAAATCTTGGATACACAAATGGTGGGGCCTATTCCCAGGGTAATGCCCTGCGAATAAGTAAGAGCGCCATCCCTATTCACAGGGCAATGCAATGCCCTGCGAATAATCAAAAGCGCCATCCTTATTCACAGGGCTTTGCCCTGGGAATAAGGAAGAATGTTATCACTATTCACATGACATAGCGCTGCGAATAAGGATGAGTGGTATCATTATTCCCAGGGCAAAGCAGCCCTTCTTCTTCTTCTTCTTCTTCTTCTTCTTCAAAACGGTGAGACATCCAAAAGGACAATTTTACACCGCGTACGTGCCGTGTGATCAGTCAGGCCCTCAAAGAGTTCATAATGAAATCCACCCGCTTTGGGTGACTTATGGCCCCCGCTATAAGACTCTCTGGGAGGTTATTCTAATCTCGAGTAGTATTAGGGACAAAACTGTACTTAAAACAATTAGTCCTAGCGGAAGGGGGGCGAAAGTGCAAAGCATGCATGTTACGAGAACCACGAGTAGGTTTACACAGATTAGACAGGGGGATGTTAGCTTGGCCATAAATACCTTTGGCAAAAATTATGAGTCTGCAACATCTGCAGCGGTCAGACAATGTATGTAGACCTAGATCTTTGAGGAGTCAGTCATAGAGCCAACTTCACGGGAGTACTCGCCGGATATAAACCTAGCAGATCTTTTTTGTACTCCCTCCAATCTATCTTGGAGTGAAATCTGATGTGGATCCCAGACGGAACAAGCATACTCCAACAAGGGCCTTAGTAAACCTTTATAGGCCGCCAATTTAACATCTTTGGAACAAAATGAGAGGTTCCTGCGTAATAGGCCTAAGATCTTATTTCCCTTATTACAAACAAGTTGGATATGTTTGCCCCAGCTGAGATTCTTAGTGATAGTCACCCCCAGATACTTAATTGAATCAACCCTTGTCAGATTGGCCCCATTAAGAGTATAATTATAGGTTATTGGGTTACGCTTCCTAGTAACAGACATAACATTACACTTAGCCGGGTGGAATCTCATACCCCAAGTTTTGGCCCACTGGCCCAAGTTTATAATGTCCTTCTGTAACTCCCTGCAGTCACTGGGATTATTGATGACCCTATAGCAAACACAGTCATCAGCAAACAACCTAACTTCAGAAGAAGCAGCACTAACAATATCATTAATATAAGACAAGAAAAGTACTGGTCCTAGGACAGACCCTTGAGGAATACCGGAAAGGACTGGAGCAGAAGCAGAACTAGTACCATTAACAACAACTGATTGTGAACGGTCATTAAGAAAGTTATCAATCCAATTTATGACTTGCCTAGACACCCCCAAGGAGAATAACTTCGTCTTAAGTACAGTAGTTCATGAGGAACTGTATCAAAAGCCTTCTCAAAGTCCAGGATGAAGAAAGAGCCCTGTGGATAAGAAAGAGCACCTACATTATTCGCAGGGCAATGCCCTGCAAGTAAGGACATAATGCATCACTATTCGCATGGCATCCCCAGTGATCTGTTCAGCCCTGGTGATAAGAAATAGCGCACCAATATTTTACAGGGCAGAAAACATAGAATGCAGGGAGTCTGCCCAACTTAATCCCAGGTGCCATCTATTAACTGTCCCAGTACAGTATAGCCTAGCCTACCACTATTTTTATTGGGCTTGTTCAAGTTCTTTAATTTTGTAATATTCTTGTGAAAACCATAACAATGCCTTGTAAAATTCTTCATATGAATCAAAGGCATTGCCATACTTCTTGTTAATTTCAGGCATTACTAACGTGATATGTGCGTGCGAATTATAGGATCACAAATTTCGCGGTCTGAACAAGTTCTCATTGCCCTTGCTCAGTTACCCTGCCAATTGAGATGACTGGGCTGTGAAGTTGTAGCAATTAATCGCTAAACGGTCGCATGTGGAATAGACGTGTAGTACAAAGCTACAAGCGATTAATCGCAAAACCTGATTTTGACAGTTTTTCATCCATTTGTATACTTTGATGATCCCTGATTTTTGTTAAGTGGAACATTCTGGACATAGGCTACTTGAACCTTGTAGCTACTGTAGGCTCCACAGTTGATTTTACCATGCAAGATAACAATATTATTATTTCTGCATTACATTCAGTTTCAATCAATAAATACTGAAATTATTTTATTTTTGTGATAAGGTAATCACGATTAATCACGAATTGATCTCAAATTTTTGAGGTTAAATGTTTAGTTATTTAGCTAAATGTTCACAGCCCTACGCCAAAGATCTTCTTGCCAGAGTGCAAGAAATCCAGACTGGAATTTGGAATACGAAGAATTTAAATATACCCCTTATTTAGATCATTCATTTATCAGACATATGACAGTATTTTCTTCAATTGATTAAAATACCATGAAGAAGTAAAGTCTCTGTAGCCTAGGCCTAGACCTTCCTATGGTATGGTCAAACTGACAATTATTTTGCATTAATCAGCAGAATAAGCATTTATATGAAGTGTTCCAATTCAAAACCTGTTCAAACTTTGAACCAACCACTATACTACCACATATGACCCACCCTAGGCCAACCTGAATTATGTTAGTTTCTGCCCTTGGTATTTTCTGACCCTACACTGCAAACTGTTGTTTCCGCCCTTGATCTTTGCTTCCTTATTTTCAGTTTTTAGTGTTCTGTTTTGACAGTGATCAATCCCCCAGTGGACTGGGGGTTGAAGAATATGCTCAAAGTATTTCTCGCCCGGCGTAAGAGACAACTAAAGGGAAACCAAATTTGAACATGAGTCGTACTTGAAAATAAAGTTTGACTCAGAACTTTTTATCGAGTTGACTGACACTATGTGGCACATTCATGTTGGTGCATCTTTAAATCTCATTTAGCTAACTAACAAACAAGTTTAAGCGGCTCATTGAGTTGGTTCATGAAATTCAACAAATTTTACCAAACCTATTGAGTTTTCTTCACATACCAATGACAAATGGTCTATCTTAGACAATCCATATACCCTACACACAAATAACTGTTTTATGAGTGAGTGCTTAAAGGTTCAAGTCGGTTTTCAAAAATTCGTGACCAGACACTTTTTCAAATTATGTGCAAAACAGTTACAAGTCAGGACACAAAAAAATTCAACATTTTAGCATTTTCTGTGACTTTTGAACTTGAAACTTGACTTGTCATGCTAACTATAAGCATTGTTATGTGAAAGTTACCCTTTGAGACTCTCATTAAGTTATCGATATCAACTCAATGAGCCTCTTTAATAGCGATTAAAATTAAGATTGGAAACATAGAATGATGTGTACCGTACATAGGCTCTAGTCTGTTTCATGCTCTACTGCCATGCTGAGCTTAGCATTTGCCTTAGTAGCAAGTATTATCCAGTGTATTGAATAATTTCTGTACACAAGCCACCCTTCCTAACGAGATTCCTGTAATTTAGATCCCACACCTTGGAATTGCTCCTCTGAACTGAACTTAGAAAAAGAATCACTTGTAAGTTCTGTTTGACAGGGTGCATTCCTTGTAAAGCCTAGGCAGGTGCGCTGGGGTTTTTGTGATTGCACTCCAAGATTTTCTGTAATCCTTTGCATGTTTTCATTGCATAGCAATCCATAGGTGTGGGTACTTACATACAATACACATGACTGTGATGCATATGTGGACACCTGTGTATAGTAGGATGTATACATGTTAGAACTAGCCTATCTCGGTGGCAATCTGTTAGTGATTGTATGTAAAAGGTACAAGTTTTCTTGAGAAAGGCCAGGTCTTTGATACTGTGTATTTTGATTTTAAGAAAGTATGCATTTTACTCTGTCCCCACCAGCATCTGTTACTTAAACTTTCTCATTTTGGAGTAAGAGATCCATTGTTATGTTGGATCAGGGCTCAGGATCAGGATTTTCGTGGTTGTCCGATAGTCTGGGACAACTGAAATTCCATATGGACAAACAAAAGTTGAAGGTTGGTTGTCCGATGGACAACCATTTTTCTCTAACAATGAATTATACAGCAGCTTGCTTTGTCTGATTGAAAAGTATACTGCTGACTGATCAGTGCTTTCAAATTTTTCTATAACGCAATATTTCAGATTTCCAAGTGTTTTTGTCTTTCAAATATCATATCTTTTTATTTTGCTGAGACTAATGATACAAATAAACACAGTAACTGTTTTGTAATTGTGCCAAACATGTTTCGGACAACCAAATTTGTTTGCGGACAACTAAAAATACTGACATGGTTGCCCGAAGGACAACCATATAATTTTCTGAAAACCGAGGCCTGTTGAATTAATGATTTCCTTACTGGAATGCAATGTTCAGCAAGTTAATGTGAATGGGTCTCTATCCACTGAGGGTAATGTTATTAGTGGGATACCCCAAGGAATTGTACTGTGTCCTACCCTGGGGTTGATAAACTTATTAATGAATTTTTCAAGTGCAGTCCAGTTAATGTTGTGAAACTGATAACAAAACTTTTTAACATTGTATTGATCTCGGGTGTGGTGCCATTGGAGTGGACAATTGCTTTAATTAAGCCATTATATGGAAAAGGGACACCTACTGTAACAATGTCAAAAATAATGGTGGAATTACAGTACAGTACTTTATTAAGCTGTTCAGGGAAACTTTTCACTGCTGTTTAAAATGAGCATATTAAGAATTATTTAGATAATACTGGGTCTTTGGGTGAAGAGCAGGCTGTTTTAGAGCTAACCATTCTACATTAGATCATATTTTTGTATTACTTTTAGTCATACTGTACTGTAGATATATATTTATTTGAGTAAACAGAGATGTATATTTTTCGCTTTCATCGATGAGAAAGCATTTGATTTGATTAACAGGGCTTTTTGTCATCTAAGTTAGTCCCTAATTCTTTTTGGGAGAGTTCTTAATGTAATTCAGCCCTTGTACAGAGATGCTAAATGATATGTAGAAAATATGGGGCAAAAATCTAAACCTTTTTGATTGTAATCTGGGAGTTTATAGGCAGGGGGAAAATTTATCACCAGTGCTATTTTCCAACTTTTTGAATGACTTTGAAATGTTTATTAGTCATTATTATAATGGACTAAATGATTTAAGCCAGTCTTTAAAAGAACATTCATGTGATGATGATGTTGAGTGTATTCTCAGGTTATTTAATTAAAGTTGCTCTACACTGATGATACTGTACTGTACTACTAGTGTAGTCTTGCTAAGAGTGCAAAAGACCTACAGTTAGTATTAAATGATTTTAAACTGTGTTGTGATACTTGGGACCTGGTCCAAAATATAAATAAAACAAAAGTAGTATTTTCCAGGAGTATATTAAGGAAAAATCTTGTTTTCTATTTTGGGGATAAAATTCTTGAAGTGACTGATGGCTATTGTTACTACAGTAAGGTGTCCAATTTTTAACAATAAATTAACTACTGTAAGAGCAAAGCACTGCAAGTAATCCAGGCTCAGAGGGCATTAATTGTATAGTCTTTTTACTGTACCAAGTCACACTATTTCAAATTGCCTATTGATATACAATTGCAGTTGTTTTTTCAACTAGTTTTACTGTACGGGTCACAGGTGGGAAATATGGGGGTTTTGGAGATTTAGAATTAATGGGGTCATTTCAACTAAAGTTTCTTAAAAACATTCTTACAGTTATATGAACAAGTACATGCCTAATTGTATGGTCTATGGTGAGCTTCAGTAGGAAGGCATTTAGTTCATAATTAACACAGTTGAGGTTAGCAGTTGTTTCTTTCTGGGGAAGGCTAGTCAATGGTGCTGAACATAAACTTTCATGCATCATGTGTAAACTTCTGAGAACATTCCATGATAAAAGAAATTACTCATCCCCACATATCCTGAAGGTGCATTCAGTGTTTAATAAGACAGGCAATATCATATATTTGTGACACCAAAATTATGAATCCCTTCAAAGTTTTTACTCCATAAGTACATTGTTCCCAGTTTCATAAATTAAAAGTGTAATGAAACAGAGGGTTGGTGATATCTACAGTATGAGGAAGAGTGGTTGTCAGAAGTAAATAAAAGTTATTGTCATCTAGAGAATCTATAAGAAAAAGTTTGAATTTGAAAAATACTTGAAAATACTTAACACACAGGAAAGGATTAATTTTTGTAAACTTTGTGTGGCTAAGACTCCAGTAGTAACTTTAAGATTTGAAAATATTGAAATGCAGGATAGAATTTGTACACTATGCACTTGGGAACGTACAGTATTAGGGGCGAATTTCATTATCTATTTGAGTGTAATGCATTTGCTAATTTTAGAGAACTGTACATTAAATCTTATTGTAGGAAGAATTCAAACACATTGAAGATGGAATGATTTTTCAAAAGTAAAAGTAAGAATAGACTAGTGAGTTGAGTTTATTTTGTGAAAAGTTGAGGATAGCAAATTAAGTCTTACGTTGGGGCCTGCATTCATTTGCATTATTGCTAATTTTTTGTATTATTTCTATACGTTTTTTTTTTCTTTTTTTCATTTATTTATATTTTCATTCCCTCTCATCTTTTGTTGTTCATTGTCTTATGAAATTATATGTAAAAATTTGTTAATGCAATGTTGATTGTTAATATAAAGCTGTTATACCTCTTTAGAGGAGGAAAAGAGAATAAACTGAAACTGAATTGTATTCATTAATGACCTGCCTCAGGATGTGTTGTCCACTGTTAAGAGTTTTGCTGATGGTAGCAAAGTATACAATATTTGTGATGCATTTTGGTTATAATAAGCCACAGTTTACTTATGTTATGTCATCTACTGTACAATCAATCTGCAACCAGTAAGCAACTACCCTGATTGAAAAGGACTTTAATAGGAATTTATATTGAACCCGCATTGAAATTTTCTCATCACTTGAGCTGAAATTGTTAAAAAGGCAAAGTGTACGCTTTATCTTATTAAAAGAGTGTTCACTACACTGCATGAACAATTATTTACAGTAGGATCTTGTACAAAAGCTTAGTGAGACCTATTATGAAGTATGGAAATGTTATTTGGAATCCATTGCTTAAAGAAAGACATCTTTCACTTGGAAAAAATGCTGCAAAGGGCAACTAAGCTTGTGTATGTTAAAAAGGATATGCCTTATGAGCTGAGATAAGAGTATTTGGATCTTCCTACAGTAAGTTAATTATAGACGAGCCAGAGCTGATGCCATCCCCACTTACAAAATTGTAAACCAGTTCAAAAAATTTGATCGAGGTTATAGTACTTCTTTAAATTAAAGGTCAGTGGTGTCAAAAATTACACTAGACATTCCCAGCAAATCCTTTACAAGAGAAGAGTACTGTATGTACAAAAACATTGCTTTTCTAATAGAGTTGTTAATTTGTGGAAGAGTTTACCTGGGTATGTTACCCAGGCTAGACTGTTAACGTACATCAAGCAAAACTGGATGGGCACTGGCAAACTCTCATCCAGAGATGTTCTATGGACAGGTATCACAAATTACTCTGGGAGATAAAGTCCGCTCCTACAGTACATACAACTTATTCGAGATTGTTGTGGTGGGCATTAAAAGGCTTTGCCTTATCTTTTTGCCCCAGATCCTGTAAGTTTCTTGAAGCTCCTTTAAGTAAGTAAGTAAGTAAGTAAGTAAGTAAGAGAGACCATTCACTGGCTGCTATGCCACAGAGTATGCCAACTACACCAGCAATGTGTTTTGTATGCCAACAAGGGTTAGTTTTTGAGGTGGCACACTGACAGAAATTGTAAGTCCCTGCTGAAGGTTCGTGTTCAGCGTATAGTACACTAAATGCACTCTGGGCATAGGGCTCACTTCTGGTAGACCTACTTCACGTACTGTAGCCTATCTTGAGAACCAAACATCAGATTTTGGCTCTAGTTGGGTGTACATGACTGGAACTTATAGTACGTCACACATGGATGTACACATACACTGTAGTAATGGAGTTACGGATACACATGTACAGTACATACATATATGTGTACATATAGGTATGCATGAGTGTCGATGAGACCTTTTCTTTTTTAACATCACACCATGAACTGGCTCTGTTTTAAGTATGAACAGTAAGCCTAGGTAACTCGTGCATTTACAGCGGACTATGTGAGAGATAGATGGCTGGGGAGGATGCGTGTCAGTGATTTCAAACCCGAAATATGGTTAACTACAGTAGTGCCCATTCATATGATAACAAAATTCTAGTAGTCCTTCAGAAATTGCATATTCCAAACAAAGGCTACTTAGCAATACCCAAACCCCTAAACTGTTAGGTACCATGATCGATTAGGAGGCTACGCCATAACAGTGCATATAAAATTCGTTCCTAGGGGGTTACCAAGTGTCTTTTTTTGAAATCCTTAAATAATAGCAATATTTCCCAAATGGACTGACATAGTTGTTTTATAGTATGTTTACATATTCTATGGTTTATGGATCTACTGAGTCCAGTTTGTACAATAATGTACTTTGTTAATTACGCAAGAACATTCCCTGTAAAAGGTATTACCGTTTTAATGTTTCCACTTTTTGTGGAAAATACTTTTATTGATAAACGACATTTTCTCTCTTCCTTTTCAATCTTTTGTTATGAAAATTTTGTTGTGTATTCACAAGGTAATCAAGGCTGGACCTGCACATTGAGTAGCGCATAATGCACTTGTAGTGGTAAATGCTATCTCTGGATAAATGCACTTGGGCTACGCCCTCTTGCATTGCTTGCAATAACCCCAATCGTGCATTATTCTCTCCCAATACAGGATCCAGTGTTGATTAACCTTCAGCTAATGTTCTGCCCATAAGCAGGTACAGTAGCTGCTATAAGAGCTACACTGTATCCTGTGCACTTCCTGCATACTCTTCATGAAGGATAGCCAACTGTAATTACTGCTGGATGCAAGTGCCTGTAGAGTTTATCCTCTCTTGCTAACTACTGTACTAAAAGGTGTGATGTGTTGTAAATTTTCACTTGTATTGCCTGTGACAATAGGGCATCCACCATTCCAATTAACTCTTTAGCCGAGGCCACTACAGTAAACTGATAAGACATTGTTTTTTGCCATATTTCTTGTTTTCTTTTTTTTTGAGTTTAGGTCATAGGGGGTTTCAAACCTGAGAATCGTAGGCTTGGCTATGCCAATGGCTTATTCAGCACATATCTTTTATGGTCTGGAGGTTTTTTTTTTCATATGTTGTCTCAGGAAAAATAATGATGCATACTGTATATGCAATGTTTCAGGGAAAAAAAAGGTTAGTAACCTCAAAGTTTTCACTAACCAGGGAAGGCCTGTATTACCTCAAGTGATTTAAACTAGAAGCAAACCATTAGAAATTAGAATATTGAAATGTGGTAGAACTGACCATGCTGAGTGAAGCACTCAAGTATTTAAAATTTTCTCAGGTCATAATAGACATGTTTCCAATAATTCATTTTGCCGAATGGTTTCTTTGTCCTCTACAGCTGGACGAATTATATTTGAGTTGTTTGCTGATGTTGTACCAAACACTGTGGAAAATTTCCGTTGCCTGGTAACAGGAGAGAAAGGGATTGGGGAAAAGGGGAAGCCATTGCACTACAAAGGTTGCACATTCCATCGAAGTAAGTGACAGTTTGGGTTTCTAAATTCTCAGTTTTTTAAGTTATATTATTTTCTAATTTTTTGGTGTCTCCAGATCATAATAATAAAAACCAGTGTTCATGGTGTTCCACATGAGCAATGGAGTAGTGAGCACAACATAAGGGACATGTAAATTGCACAAAGACTATGGACAATGCTAGATTAAACCTGAAAGGTAGAAGTGGTGGTGTCACACTCACCAAAATTATTTTTTATTATGTTAATTTTGTAGTTGACTGTGTTTCCCAAAACTTGAATTTAAGTTACAAGTGCTTGAGAAATCTTGTTTCATGCCTGAAGTGGGGTATTCACAAACTCTATATTACACATCAGTATAGAAGCTCTACTTTACAGTATAAGAAAGATTATTTTCTTCATTTGCAGTAATCAAGAATTTTATGATCCAAGGAGGGGACTTTACCAACCACGATGGAACAGGTGGAGAAAGTATTTATGGAGAAAACTTTGATGATGAGAACTTTAAGCTCAAGGTATGTAACTTAAGTGCAATAAATTGGAAAATAAAAACATTGCATGGGTACAGGTAATTAATAAATTCCAGTTACGACAGTGCATAATTAGTGGGTTACTGTTGCTAGACCAACTTTACTTGACTCCTTGTGAAGAGTTTGACCAGAGTTTAACTTGTAAAGCAGGAAACTATGAAAAAGAGTAGAGTACATTTTTATATTTTTGTCCATTTATTAGGTGTCGACAGCAAATTTAGACTACCATAATAAGTTGCATAGCCGCCATTCTGATCTCTCTGTAAAAACCAGTTGAAACCATAATGTATACTACAGTACAGCTACAGTATAAGAGAAGCTAACACTGGGTGTTGTAGAATTGAGCACCTAATGCCATCCATGGTAGAGCTCTATATCCCTATTTGACTGTAGTCCAGTAGGTTGTGTAGTGAATCCATACTTTACATAATGTTCTGGACAGGAGTCAGTTGTAAAATTGAATCCATCTTGACCACAAGTCCAGTTGAATGTGCATTGAGTCCATGGCAGTATGAAGCAGAGGGGAGGGGTTCACAGCCCCCAAGTGGCAAAGACCTTGCTCGCTCGAGGAGACTTAAGTTCCTCAGTCAGGAAGTAAAAATGCCCTGGTTGGGTATCTGGAATTCAGAAAAAAGTCACCCCCCCCCCCCCCTCTCAAGAGAAAGATTTTGTACAGCCATGACTAAGTCCACATTTGAAAAAAAAAATCTCAGATTTTCAAGGTGCCTCCAGTTTCAAAGATCTCCTTCCAAGAACTGTGCTGATACAGTATTTCTGTCAAAAGAATTCAACTTTCTCAAATTTTTATAATTTCAAGGGGCATTAAGCTCAGAAAAATAAAGAAATTACAATAAAAATTCTTGTGCTGTAGATCATTTTAAATTACGTGTATTAACTGCTATACTTTATGTCTACTTTGGGTCTCAATTCAGAAATGACCAGTGAAGATGGGAGTCGGACTATAGACTGTTATGTCTACAATTTGGACTTGGTTTCTTTTAAATAAAGATAGTGTACATACTGTATGATGTTGCCAGTCTTTTGCCACTTATAGTGTGGTTGTCATTCATGTAATCTTCCGATTGCATTACAAGATACACCAGTATTGTTGTTGAATACGATAGGCCTACTAGCTATTATCAATATTGCAATAATCACCAGTACATGTACTACATTTGATATCTGCAGCACACTAAACCAGGTATTCTCAGTATGGCTAATGCTGGTAAAAATACCAACAGCTCTCAATTTTTCATCACAACGGTTGCTACACCTCACCTTGATGGTAAACATACAGTGTTTGGAGAAGTTTTGCGAGGGATGGGTGTGGTGAGGGCATTGGAAAATGTTGCAACCAGTGAGAGTAACAAACCCAAGTTGGTGAGTAGATCATGCTGTTCAATTTCATGGGAGTGATTCTTCACCATTGTGTAGTGGTCCTGAAGTGATGAATTCACAGAACCCCAAAATTTGTTACCTTCCAATCAGTTACAATCCATAGATTTATATACAAAATCAATATTCAAAATTGGTGAAACCTGCAAATGGGTTCCATTGATATTTCAAATCCTATGGCTTGGTAGTTCATTTATTTTATGGCCATCTTATAGAGCAATGAAATGGTGTAGAAGCATGATGTATTGGAAGGCAGCAATTTTTTTGTTTTAGTTGTAATGGGTGTCTTCATTCTTGTCAAGTGTTCTGTTTTCCTAGTTTTAAACTGATGAAAATCAGAATGTTGTGTTTTCTGACTCTTGGTTTTGAAATTAATATGCTAAACTTTTTCAGAAAATTGTGAAAGCTACAGCTTGGCAAAAATGAGGTCAGCTCTTGCATACACCATGACTCCACATACATTGTGAAAATTCAAAGAGAAATGGAGGAAGTTTCATCCCCTAGACCCCATCCATTGAAGAAATATGTGTTTGTGTGCTTGCCACACACACTAGATCATCTGCCACCTTCTGTATTTTACTGTTTTATGAGATGACAATGTTGCCAAGTATGTGACTGGGTAATGAAAGTATGAAGGCATTTCAGTTAGGTAAAATTTAATGTTTAAAAGAGTCATGATGCGGAGTTCAACATTTTGAGATTTTTTTTTTGGCTAAGGGGCCAATCAAGCTCGTTTCCTGTAGGAGCTGCAGGCTCAAGCAAATTTCTAGTGTAAGAGCATCTCACTCTTAGAATTATGCTATTTTGACCCCAGCTTAGGTACTGTATCTCCAATGAATTTGAAGTCAGATACCCATGACATGAATTGCTGGCACTCTCAATCTTGTCATAACCCCTACTGGTCATTGTTTCAATGATGTCATTCCTGCCATCCCTAATGTTACAGCTTGAACAGGGATTATCATGGAAATTATCTTGCTAATAACCTAAGTTTTCTGATATCAATTCTTCCTACTTGGGTTAGTTAAAAGAGCTGTTAGGGCTCAGTTCCTAACCAATTGGTTTAAGACCTGCTAGGAAAAGCTTTTTCCCAGTCGTGGCTCACTGGCTTGTTTTCCCTCCTTCATTGCTTATTCTGATCACCAAGCAAAATGGCAGAAATTTTTTTTATTAAATTAGGAAGTAAGAACTAAGAAAGAACACTTGTTGAGTTGAACAGAGAGTGGAGGTGAGCAGTGACTCTTGGCCATTAAACCCAATTCTAAAGTAAAGTCAAGTAGCCTGCCTAAGCCTACTTCCAAACTGTACCAAATTCATACACATCACCTGCAATATATTTTCGAGAAATGTATTGATGAAATTACCTGAGACATAAGTCTTTAGAACTGTTTGAAACTTTGTTTGTCTGAATGTTCTGTTTCCTTGGAAGGTATGTGCCATTGATGACTGTGGAATGCTAGAAGCAGGGGCAGATGTATCAATTAAAGTTGAGGATGATGGAACAGGAGACACATTCCCTGAATACCCAGAAGATACAGAGATTGCTACAAGTGATGTAAGTAGTAAAGGTCATGCAAAGTGACTCAAGTGATGTAAGTAGTAAGGTCATGCAATGTGACTAAAGTGATGTAAGTAGTAAGGTCATGCAAAATGACTAAAGTAATGTAAGTAGTAAGGGTCATGCCAAGTGACTCAAGAAATGTAAGAAGTAAGTTAATGCAAAGTGACTCAAGTGATGTAAGTAGTAAGGTCATGCAAAGTGACTCAAGTGATGTAAGTAGTAAAGGTCATGCAATGTGACTAAAGTGATGTAAGTAGTAAGGTCATGCAAAATGACTAAAGTAATGTAAGTAGTAAGGGTCATGCCAAGTGACTCAAGAAATGTAAGAAGTAAGTTAATGCAAAGTGACTCAAGTGATGTAAGTAGTAAGGTCATGCAAAGTGACTCAAGTGATGTAAGTAGTAAAGGTCATGCCAAGTGATGTAAGTAGTAAGGGTCATGCCAAGTGACTCAAGTAATGTAAGTAGTAAGGTCATGCAAAGTGACTCAAGTGATGTAAGTAGTAAGGGTCATGCAAATTGACTCAAGTGATGTAAGTAGTAAGGGTCATGCCAAGTGACTCAAGTAATGTAAGTAGTAAGGGTCATGCCAAGTGACTCAAGTAATGTAAGTAGTAAGGTCATGCAAAGTGACTCAAGTGATGTAAGTAGTAAGGGTCATGCAAATTGACTCAAGTGATGTAAGTAGTAAGGGTCATGCCAAGTGACTCAAGTAATGTAAGTAGTAAGGGTCATGCCAAGTGACTCAAGTAATGTAAGTAGTAAGGTCATGCAAATTGACTCAAGTGATGTAAGTAGTAAGTGTCATGCCAAGTGACTCAAGTGATGTAAGTAGTAAGGTCATGCAAAGTGACTCAAGTGATGTAAGTAGTAAAGGTCATGCCAAGTGATGTAAGTAGTAAGGGTCATGCCAAGTGACTCAAGTAATGTAAGTAGTAAGGTCATGCAAATTGACTCAAGTGATGTAAGTAGTAAGGGTCATGCCAAGTGACTCAAGTAATGTAAGTAGTAAGGGTCATGCCAAGTGACTCAAGTAATGTAAGTAGTAAGGGTCATGCCAAGTGACTCAAGTAATGTAAGTAGTAAGGTCATGCAAAGTGACTCAAGTGATGTAAGTAGTAAGGGTCATGCAAATTGACTCAAGTGATGTAAGTAGTAAGGGTCATGCCAAGTGACTCAAGTAATGTAAGTAGTAAGGGTCATGCCAAGTGACTCAAGTAATGTAAGTAGTAAGGTCATGCAAATTGACTCAAGTGATGTAAGTAGTAAGGGTCATGCCAAGTGACTCAAGTGATGTAAGTAGTAAGGTCATGCAAAGTGACTCAAGTGATGTAAGTAGTAAGGTCATGCAAAGTGACTCAAGTGATGTAAGTAGTAAGGGTCATGCCAAGTGACTCACGTAATGTAAGAAGTAAGGTCATGCAAAGTGACTCAAGTGATGTAAGTAGTAAGGGTCATGCAAATTGACTCAAGTGATGTAAGTAGTAAGGGTCATGCCAAGTGACTCAAGTAATGTAAGTAGTAAGGGTCATGCCAAGTGACTCAAGTAATGTAAGTAGTAAGGTCATGCAAATTGACTCAAGTGATGTAAGTAGTAAGGGTCATGCCAAGTGACTCAAGTGATGTAAGTAGTAAGGCCATGCAAAGTGACTCAAGTGATGTAAGTAGTAGGGGTCATGCAAGGTGGCTTATTGACTGATTAAGGTGATGCCCCCACCCCAAAAAATCAAAGGAAATGAAGTGTTCCTCCATCCCCCTTCCTACCCACCCAAATGAAATAATAGATTCCATTTGTGAGGTTAAAAACTTTGCAACAGTTGTTGTGAGTAATAATTGATACAGAATTTCCCAGAGAAATGATACTGATGCAGGGATTGCAGTAAGTGATGTCAGTTTTATGATGACTTCAGGATTGCAGTAGGTGATGTGAATGATAAGATGATACAGAGTTTGTATAAGCAAGTGATAATAGTAGACATATGATACAGAAATTATAGCAAGTGATGTCAGTTTTATGATGACTTCAGGATTGCAGTAGGTGATGTGAATGATAAGATGATACAGAGTTTGTATAAGCAAGTGATAATAGTAGACATATGATACAGAAATTATATAGCAAGTGATGTCAGTTTTATGATGACTTCAGGATTGCAGTAGGTGATGTGAATGATAAGATGATACAGAGTTTGTATAAGCAAGTGATAATAGTAGACATATGATACAGAAATTATGTAGCAAGTGATGTCAGTTTTATGATGACTTCAGGATTGCAGTAGGTGATGTGAATGATAAGATGATACAGAGTTTGTATAAGCAAGTGATAATAGTAGACATATGATACAGAAATTGTAGCAAGTGATGTCAGTTTTATGATGACTTCAGGATTGCAGTAGGTGATGTGAATGATAAGATGATACAGAGTTTGTATAAGCAAGTGATAATAGTAGACATATGATACAGAAATTGTAGCAAGTGATGTCAATTTTATGATGACTTCAGGATTGCAGTAGATGATGTGAATGATAAGATGATACAGAGTTTGTATAAGCAAGTGATAATAGTAGACATATGATACAGAAATTGTAGCAAGTGATGTCAGTTTTATGATGACTTCAGGATTGCAGTAGGTGATGTGAATGATAAGATGATACAGAGTTTGTATAAGCAAGTGATAATAGTAGACATATGATACAGAAATTGTAGCAAGTGATGTCAATTTTATGATGACTTCAGGATTGCAGTAGGTGATGTGAATGATAAGATGATACAGAGTTTGTATAAGCAAGTGATAATAGTAGACATATGATACAGAAATTGTAGCAAGTGATGTCAATTTTATGATGACTTCAGGATTGCAGTAGGTGATGTGAATGATAAGATAATACAGAGTTTGTATAAGCAAGTGATAATAGTAGACATATGATACAGAAATTGTAGCAAGTGATGTCAATTTTATGATGACTTCAGGATTGCAGTAGGTGATGTGAATGATAAGGTGATACAGAGTTTGTATAAGCAAGTGATAATAGTAGACATATGATACAGAAATTGTAGCAAGTGATGTCAGTTTTATGATGACTTCAGGATTGCAGTAGGTGATGTGAATGATAAGATGATACAGAGTTTGTATAAGCAAGTGATAATAGTAGACATATGATACAGAAATTATAGCAAGTGATGTCAGTTTTGTGATGACTTCAGGATTGCAGTAGGTGATGTGAATGATAAGATAATACAGAGTTTGTATAAGCAAGTGATAATAGTAGACATATGATACAGAAATTGTAGCAAGTGATGTCAGTTTTATGATGATTTCAGGATTGCAGTAGGTGATGTGAATGATAAGATGATACAGAGTTTGTATAAGCAAGTGATAGTAGTAGACATATGATACAGAAATTATAGCAAGTGATGTCAGTTTTGTGAGGATGCAGAGATTGCACAAAAATGATGTAGTACAGTATAAATGTGATACAGAACTAGTTTGTAAAAGAGTGATTTCGGTAGAAATCTGACGCAGAGATCCCAACAAATGATCTCACTTTATTTATGTTGTGGAGATAACAGCAGGTGATGTGAGTAATTATGTGATACAGAGTTTGTAAAAGTGTGATTTTATCATAGTTTGGGATTTAGGTTGGGAGACGGCATCAATTTTGAAATTGTTTCAGTATTTTTTCAGACATTGACAAAACAAAGGTTGAAGCTTTCTCAGAGGGCCTAAATATTATATAATGATGTGTTTGCAACATAAGGAAAGAATGTTCTGCCTATACTATTAGAAGTTTGTGGTAGACTGTGTTTGTGAACTGTGTCTCAAAAGTACTCTGTTACCTCACTTATGTTTCCCAACTTTTCAGATGACAGCCATGCTTGAAGCAGTAGAAAAATTGAGACTTATAGGAAATCAGCAGTTCAAAGAAAACAAACTTGATGTTGCCAAGAAGAAATATGAAAAGGCTCTGAGGTACTGTCACTGAATGATCTGTAACTTTAGTCATAAAGGTTTTCTCATAGTAAGGTTTTAATCCTTTCACCCCAATCTTCAATTTTTGTAGTAGCCCACAGAAATTCTCAATTGGCATAGCTCTTTGATTGACAGCTAGTTGGAAAATTGTACAGCACCGAAGCTCATATAACACGGCATATACTGTGCTGAGAGTGTTTTGATTACACATTGGGGTCTTTTATACTCATCTTAAAGCAATAAACTGAGAATGTGTCTGGATGAGGATGAATTTCAGAGAGTTGTGGGAGGGACTTCAATTAGTGGGTTTAAAGTGGAACTGTGTGGTGTGAGAGGATTAGTCTTTTAATGACATTTTAAAATTATAGACCTTAGGCCTACGGTATGATATCACAATGGAAAAAGTATCAACCAAAAAATCAAACTGACCATCATCAAAAAATGAAAACAACTGATTGGTCAACTAATCAGATATGTGACAAAAGTGACAATTTATACGTTTTTGGTTTAACTTCTCCCTCATGTTATGTAAACAGTAGATATTTGCATAACATTTTTTGCCTTTCTTTCCAATATCTCATCATTTTTACCTTCTTTGCTACCACTACAGTTTTTATTGTAATTTGATAAGGTCTATAACACAGAATGCCTGGTTTTTCTCAAAGTTCTGGCTGAAAATGTTTTTCGATAAACATGAAGGAAGGAAATTGATAATCAAATGTGAGGGATACTGCAACGGTGGCCCTTACAGCCATATTTGACTTCACATTTTTTTTTATAAATTGCAGGACACTGGGGTCAATAATAGAGGCAATTATGGCCATGGCCTTTGTGGCCTCTGTCAAAGTTGAGCCCTGTATATTAATATAGAATGTAGATAAAAAAGGCACTGCAGGATTAATCATTTGCACTTTGTAAATAGATGTCTGCACAACACTGGAATACAATCAGAATGCCAAGAATTGTTGCAAAATATTATGATTAATGAGAGCTATTTCTGGTCAAAATTTGAGATTCATTCTGATTTATACTTTATAGGTATTATGATACTGTTGACATGGCAACAAAAGAATCCAGATCTCCTGAAGATGAGAAGCAACTATTTAAAGCTCAGGTACCAATCAGATTAAACCTAGGAGCATGTTATCTGCAATTAAAACAGTATGAAGATGCAATTGCTCAATGTAACAAGGTGAGTCTTTGAAAAATAAATTCTCAAACCAAGATTAAAGATTATTCAATACTGATTTCAAAAAATTGAGAAAGCAATCACTTACTAATAATAATTTGTTAAAAATGTTTACTGGTTTTCTGTCATCCTTTTAATACCTAATTTTTCCATTATCCTACTGGAAATGGCCTGTATTCAACATAGCTTCCCTCCAACCCATTTTTTCACCTCAATAACGTATAATAAAATAGCAGTGTCTGCAAATTATCCCATAGATTACCATAGCCCTTTAAGAATGGAACCCACTGCCATTGTATTTGGTGCCCAGTGTAAGCGAAGAAGTAAGGAAAACAAACCAGCGAGCCACAACTGGAAAAAATGCTGTGACCAGCTCGACTTAAACCAGTTGGTTAGGAACTGAGCACTAACTATGCATAACCTTCTTTTGAGTTTTGGCATATTTCCAATGCAGTAGTTTGGTTTCTCTTTAAAAGCACCACATACTATGATGTTTAGATCTTATGCATATAATGTCACAGAGAAGGAATTAACCCGTGGAGGCAAGCACATACCATTATGCTATGCACCAAAAAATGCAGAACAGCATAGATTTGTAGCCACCTTCGCTGTGTTAAAGTTTAAAACATGATTTAGCAAAGTTAATGTTTCACAGGCAATTGGCTCCATCAATTTGCCTTTAATATTATCAGTGGAGTAGGAAACGAATCCAGTGTTCCACAACTGGTACAAGGCAAAGGGTACCATTTGATAAAATCAGATGCTTATATGTTGAGACATAAAAACATATCTAACCAAATGACTCTAAAATAACATTACATGATATCGTTGCATTTATACCAGTTTTCGGTTTTAATTTGGAAATGAAGTTCTTCCCTGTGTTTGCATGGTTTTCAACAGGCTTTAGACCTAGACTCTGAAAGTGCTAAAGGCTGGTTTAGACGTGGTAAAGCAGAAATGGGCATGAAACTGTATGAACAAGCTGTGGCTGATTTTGAAGCCACTCTTTTGAGAGAGCCAGATAACAAAGGTAAGTTAAACCTGTCCTTTGTGGAAAAACAATATGTGAACTTAGGATCCAAAGTTTTTGTTAGTTGTCTTTACTGATAGACCATCACCCACTTGTGGATTGTTTGGCTTATATTCATTCATACTTGAACTGCCACTTCTATTTGTTCTTTACGGTCTGGTGGAAGAGTATCATTCTGAAATAAGCTGATGGATAAACCAGGTTGTGCTTTCTCATGTAGTTATTTACAAACCCTAATTTTACTTCATTTGTGCCTTTTAAATCAAAATATTTTTGTGTATGAATGAAGAGGGGTACACAATACTGGACCAGTGCATTAAATTAAAGGATAATACATCATTCGATGCATTTACAACTAGCCCCTTTTTGGTCATTCCAAATTTTATCTATATTATGTGCATCATAAAATTTAAGTTAAAATATAGCTTACAGTATTCTTGTGGTTTAAAATTAAGAATTTTTTAATTTCACTCATAACAATTCTCTAACACATAGTTATGTTGGCTTTTTATGCATGACTCTTCGACTGTCATGGAGACTGCAAGCGTGGATGTATGCTTGCAAAATTGTTAGCAATTATACAAAAGTTAGCCATTGCTAAAAAAAAGTAGGTCAAGGAACTGACCTGATGCTGTAGTTATTATGTTTAATTCGGCTTTCAACAGAAATACAGTCACTGATACAGTTCCAACTATGTAGCATGCTGTTAATGTGTGAACATGGGAAAGCTTTCCTAAGACACCTTTCAGTTACACGTGAGGGAACTACTGCATGTGATAAAGAGTTTGCTAATTCAAATGATGGTGTAAAAGTTTCGTTCTTGAGTCAAGAACTGGGACCTTTACTTTACTGCATGTTGCCTTTCTTTGGCTTGATTTCCCATTTCATGAATTTTAGCATGTGGATTTTCAACTCACAAAAAATTAGCTGAGTTTTAAACAAAATTCTGTTCTTTTTATCTTTTGTTCTCCAGCTGCCAAGAATGAACTTGAAAGAGCCAAGCAATTTGTCAGGGAAAGGCGGAAGAGGGAAAAAGCTGCATATGCTAAAATGTTCTCACCGGAGACTTCACAGTGAATGTGCTTTTGGTACATTTTCATATGAAGTGAATGCAATCGTGGAAAGGTTCCAGTAGCCATGGATGTTGAATTATGAGGTTGATGCAATATAATGTGGGTACAGACATCAAAATGTCTTTTTTGTAGCAGTAGAATTACTAGTGAATGGTTTCAAGAATCACAGCAGAAATATTTAATATTTTCACCCCCCCGGTGAAGAATCATTACTCCTCTGATGATATTTTATGCAACAAAATTATTAGTATTCAGAATTCCAAGCTATGCGTTCAGTGCAGTAATGAACACTTCAGACATTGCATTTCCTCCATGTGCATCTCCCTATTGTGATAATTTGTTTGTATTACTGTTCTCATTAGTTTTGTGCTTTTGTTCCCATCTTTCTTCCAATTGTGGGGGGTGGGGTGGGGGAGGGTGGTGTGGGGGAGGGTGGGGTGGAGAGTTAAAATATTAATGTAGCACATTTTCCAAAACTGTAGTTCTGTCCATATTTGTTGACTTCGTTGTACCTGTGTAACACTTTTTAGGCTTGAAATGGTTTCCATCAAATATCAGCTGCAGTAAGTGCTATCTATTGGGTTGGCTGGTACCATAGGTTCTCCTGATTTCAAAGGAACTTGGAGGTGAAAACCATTGATTGCTGTTTAACCAAATGGAAACACTTCAAAAACTACGCTGCTGGAGTGACAACATCACTGGACCACACAATATGTGCATTATGCATAATACATTACACTCTGAAAAGTTGTTGCCATGGGGAAAAGATTTCCCATCAACCGACCCATACTATGCTATCTCTCATTCCATTTAAGGATATTGCATGACTTTCATGTGGTAATACTTTTGTAGGACAAAGAGTATGAATGTTACTTTTGCATATTGTTTTTACTCACTCGTTTATAATGTGAGTTTGTCATTTTACCTACACTCTTGAAGTTTGAATCGGTGCTAATTTTCTTACTATGGAATGGAACGTTTGTGGAATAAACACTTCAGAAGTCAAGATTCCATTACATATTTTATGCTAGGGAATGTTTTCCTTTGAAATAATACATTTACTTGTGACAATAACTGACTTGATTTAATTGATTTGACCTCATCACTCATTAGAGTGAATCGATGTTGGTCTGCATCACAAACATAAATCTCTTCTTCACAACATGTAAGGACTGTTTTACTTGGGAGGAGAAATTCGGGGAACTGTTGAGGAAGATTCACCATTATTTGATTTAGTTAAACCTGTACTCTGATTCCTTACATTTTATCTCATGCTACAAGTTAGGACATGTCTGTATTTATACCATAGAAAGTTTCTAGTCATGAATGATTTCAGACGTTTCCTGTACTCAGTTTATTACCTATGCATGAAACAATTACTTGTACGTAAGATGTGGGAAGTTTTCAAGTTTAATCATTTGTCATTAGAAGGAAGTTTGGCAAATTTTGGTGAGTTTCATGAACCAACTCAATGCACTCCCTGATACCATTCCATCTTTTGTAAGTATTGCTTTAGTTGTCAGTTTCTGCTGAGGTTTAAGTTTGAAGAAGAAAAAAAAGACTATCATGTGGCATTACTGTGTGTTCAATAAGTGAAATTACAAAAGTAGTTGATATGCATCCATTGAAGGGCAAAAAGTCATTTTTGTATCTCTACACATTAAGAGTTTCAAAAGAGGGGTATTCACACAAAGCTGGCCAGCAATGCCAATTCGTCTGTCAAGATAAATTCACCATTCAACATCTACGATTAAGGGACAGTAGATAAACAACAATCCAGAAACGGGACAAGAACTTAGGTATTGGAGCTGGGACTTGAACACATGACCATGTGATGAAAAAATGTGAATCATTACCAATTTAATACCACCGTTACTGTACTGCCTGCTCCAGAGTGTGCATGTAACTTTCAAATTTTAATGTTAGCATTTTTAGCCACTTTTCACAGAAAAAGTCAATCATAGTGCCTTCAGCAACTCATGCTAACTTCAAACTTTCCAAAACTCGTACTTTGATTCTCTGCAACAACCATGTCATCTTTGTGGCAAGTGTGGTGTTATGTTCTTGCTTTTAAGGACAGCTAGGTGGGTTACTTTCAGTCCAAATTACAGGTTGTCTTTTTCTCATTATTTTTCAGAATCAACTTTTATGATTTTAAAGCTGAATTACATGGTTACACCAGATTGAATTTATGAGAATGCTATATACACTCCTATATTAAAAGTATGCTATGGTACAGTTGAAGTTTCATGCTTCAGCAATTACAAACTGAGAAAGTACTTGTAGATTGAATCCTTGTATAGCAGCATTTAAAATTTTATTTAAAAGTTATAAGCAGAATGATGCAAAACTCACATAGGGTTTGTGCAGGAATCACAATGCATTGAATGATAAAAGTCTTAAAAGACTTGAGGTACTACTAATTACTTTAAGCACTTTTGTTGCCTTTAGTTGCTTGTAGCTGTATTTAGTTGCCTTTAGTTTTCATGAAAATATCCTTTTCCTTTAAGTTATAGAGTTTGACTCTTGGCGGGGAAACTCCATCTAACCTAACTCTTCAGAGTATTCTAGTGAATAGCATCATTAATCATGCAGTCAACTACTTTTGTCAATTTGAGGCTATTTTAAACTAATAATACTACATTTATAGTGCGCCGGTGTAAGTGAGTATGCATGTTTGGTTGTGTAGTGTGTGAAAGCGTTTGTGTGGGTGGATTGTTTATAGAGAAGTCCTGTCACAGACACAATCTGAGGTTCAGGCTTTAGGAAAAGTATTGTCCCCCAAAAATCTGCACACCAGATCCACACCCCCTGGTGATTTTGTACCATTCTATGCAAAGTTAATGTTCTTTTGCAATCATGAAAGATACACTTTATGTGAGTCTCTAGAGAATTGTAACATCTAAGTTTTGTCGCAAAATCAGGTATTGATTGAGTGCTAGTATATCTGTAAACTATGCATTAAGAAACAGGTTCTCTTACTTTGAATTATAACGCTTGTTACAGGTAAAGAGTGTTTGCTTTACAGGAATGTCCAAATGTAGATCATGGTATGTACAGACTACAAGAAACTATCTTATCTTGCAAAAGAAAGAGAAAAGCACACATGATAAAAATGTTTTTTTCATTTTCTTCACCCTCTGGAAGAATCATATTAGCATGTATAGAGTTGAATAAGCTTGGCATCAGTCTTCAGTCAAAAACTGAATAAGCCAAGAGAGCTGTCACAGAGTGTAGTTAACAATCTAAAGAAGCCAACAAGGGTGACACAACCAAAACAAAAAGTGCAACTGGAGCTTAATAGATACTGCAGAGAAAAAAAACACAAGGCAACAAGTACAGGTAAAAATGAACGACTTAAGGACCCTAAATAGTTGGTTGGGTGAGGACCCATGTGCTTGTCGAAGGGCCTCTGATCCAATCAAAGGGGAAGATCCAGTTAGATAATACAAAAATATGAAACAGACAGTTTAATGTTAATTACATAAGGGATAGTATTCCAAAGGCAACCACTATTAACAAAGGACCAGTATTCAAACCCATGGAGTGTAGGGCCTGTATTTGATTATAACAGTAAGCATGTCTGCCGGAAGGGGCTAATAATAATTACATGGAATGGAATGTTCACAAGGTTGTTCCTAATTTTGTAAATCATAGAAAGATCAGCTACGACCCTACAATGCTGCAAGGATTGCCATACTACAGTCTGGGAGATTTTTGTGGAAAGATAGGCACTTGAGCCATAATGGTAATAATTTAGTACAAACCATGTCGTGCGTCTTTGAACTGCTTCAGTTTAATCTGTATTTAATTTAGTGAAAGGATTCCAACACGTGGAGCATAATCCAGATGAGGACCGATAATAGCAAAGTAAGCAGTAGTTTTGATTTCCCTAGAATGCATGTGAAGATTATGACGACGCACATTTAAAAGCCTAGTGGCCTTATTGGTGATCTGTTTCATGTGCCTCTTGCAATTTAGTTTGTTGTCTAGAATGGCACCAAGATGCCTGTCTGATGTTACTTCTTTTAGATCACAAAATTCAGAGGCAGCCATAAGGACACTTATTTTATTCCTTGCAAGTGCATAGGAGCAGAGGAAGAAGCATTATGGTGGTACATTCTGTAGATAAATTTACATCTACAAGATTTACGTTATGATATGCCAGTTGAAAACATTGATGGCCATTTGTCAAGTGATAACCCAATTTTGTAACTTAAACAGGTCTTCGGTCTTCCTGGAGTAATACTGCATCCTTCAGGATGAAATAGGCCTACAAAGTGTCATTGGCACAGAAAAAAAAAATGAGCTGGAGAGGTTTTTTCAATATCGTTGATATAGATGAGGAACAATGTGAACCCAGAATGGAGGGGGCGACGCGCACTGTGCCTTAATAATTGGGGCACTCGTGATCGACCTGACTGGCCTAAGGGTAGAATGAGTCCCATTTACAACAACTTCATGGGATCTGCTTGTAATGAATCCATTAACCTAAGCATTAGTTTTCCCAGTAATCCCATAATTACAGCTTGAAACTAAGTGTGCAAGGAAATGAGCAGTGACGCAAATACTTTATTAAAGATAGGTTAGATTAGATGGCCCAGTTTCTAACCTGAAAAGTCGAGCCTGCCACGGCCTTTCTCCAGCTGTGGCTCACTTGCTTCTTTTCCTTACTTTATTGTTTATGCTGAGCACCAAGCACAATGCAGTAGGTTTTGTTTTCAAAGTCTTCGGTATGACCCCGCCAGGGCTTGAACTACCGACCTCCCGACTGCAAGTCTGATGCTCTAACCACTTGGCGATGCATTAGTAGATGCAAGAATTTACAATAACTTATTACTCTTTCAACTAGGCAATGGTACACGTCAACTTTAGGAGCACGACTGCGTAAATTCTAGCACTTGAAGGTTTTCATACTGCAACTAATCATTTAGCTGAAATCAGCAATAAATTAAAATTATCACTCAACCCCCTCCCCCTCCCCCAACAAAGGTACAACACCCATTGATAAAATATGAAGTTGGTGCTTTACTATTTCCTCCATAAATAAACCACATATGAACAATTGGGGCATTTTTTTGATAGGTTTCCAATTAAACTGCATCTTTTGTGACTCTGATGTAAAAACGTACCACATAAAGTATCAGTTGTACAAAAAGAGGTGAATTTGGGGTAACTGTGCGAGAATCCAAGGGAGGAGAATTTTTGCCTTTTTCGTTCTTCGAGTCATCTTGATGAGAATTAAAAGCTTTATCGGATGTTCAGACAGCAGATTCACATTAAAAGATGTCTTCACTCAGTTTGTCATGGAAGTAAATGATGTTTAATACAAAATTTTCGGCAGGACTGTCTCGTTGGTCCCTTTTGGCATTTTATAACGAAACGTTCTCTGTCTGAGGGATACATCGTAAGGTACATGTCACTGGAAGGTACATGGATATGTACTCATCCGTTTTTACCTTCAAAACCATGCATTTAAATTGTCCAGCAGTAGTGGATATTATCAATACCTTCCGAAATATGTGAATAGAAAAATGACCAAGAACATTTGCTCTGAAATGTACCTATTAAAACAGTCCTGCGGTGGGTTCTAAAATATTAACATGGCATAACAGGTTAAAGGGCAAAGGAGGGCTAATCAAGTCCTCATAAGATGTCCGACCTGTAGCCCAAACCATTCAAACAACAGCTAAACATAGCCTACTAAAACTAGCCTAGTACAATTAAATTCTACCTTGGTCATGGAAGAACTTGTCAATATTAGCCTTAGAGCATTGAAGAAATGTGGAGTTCACTAAACCCACTCTGAAAGACTTGCACTCATTGGAAAACCTGGGAGAAATTCAACTTCTAATACCAAGCCTTGTAAAACACTTCTCAAGCTTTATTAAGTGACTGGGAACCCGAGAAATGCTTCGAACTTTAACATAACTACAAGACAAAAGAGGATTTGTGTCAGAAAGAAATTTGAAAACCTGAGTCTATTGTGATGACCGGAGGTAGATTCGTCACTTCAAGTGTAATGCGTGTGGCACTTCTCTGGACTTGTTCTCTAAAGAGATTTATCCTTTTCATAGAACGGACTCAAAGCCTGAGCGGCATTGTGAAGATGGTGTCTTGCCCACTTCATACTTCCAAGCAAGAGCAATATCTTCACTAAAACTACTGAAATTCCTCTTGATCAATCCAAACACCCTATTATCCCTTGCAGCGATATGGACTGTAAAACTCCATTTAACTTAACCCAACCCTTGCAGTGATGGCGGCAGCAAATTGCCTAGATGTCTTCAGATCACCTGTAATAAAAACGTCCACGTCTTTCTCAAAGAAGACTACATTACTTGAAAAAAATTACCTAAATGACTTCCGTTCATGTAATATTCCTGGCTGAAACCTTTCGGACCAAAATTAGTTTATCTGCATCGAAAGACATTTACTAAGTCTGTGACCAAGAAAATACTCAAAAAATAAAAAAAAAAAAATTTAAAGCCAACTATGATCTATACATTGAACGCCTTGAGTTTTCGAGGCTTCCTACTTAGTGGAGCCCCACCAGGGATTTTCCCTTGGACCCCTCCTGGAACCCTAAGGTGGTCTCCCAGACCTGATCCGTTATGGGTTTTGGAGCCAAATCGTCAAGGTGTGCACGCGAAGCGTCCACAATCCAGGATTTAACATGATTGAACCCGACCACTCCCCCTCCCGATTGGAAAGAAATCTTCGTCCTTAGGTGGTTCACTTTGTAAGTTGATCCGCACAACACGGTCCAATGATGAACACTGCCAAAACACAGTGCTCTCCGACGCACCTAATTTGCGCTGCATTAGAAATAATCGAAAAAAAAAAAACAATGATCACTATTATTTGGAAAGGTTAAAACTGTTCCAGTTTGCGGGAGTAAGTGCTGATAGTTTTGGAGTAGGTAACTTTTAATTTAGAGCTTATGACTAATTTGCTAAATTGTACAGAGTTCCACAAATTTTGCTAGAAAAATAGTGCCGATAGTAGTTCATTTTTATCGCGTATTTTATATCATTTTGCAATTTGCTCATTTTTAGCTCACACATGTACACAGTACATGTGTGAGGTTATAAAATGGGTCAGATGGCGTCAACTTTTTAACAAAAGCCAGTACTCCCTTTCCATTTATGGAGATTTGGTTCTGAAATTTTGGTATATGATTTTTTGTCAGTACAGCATTATAACCCACCTACTTTCATCCAATGTAGGAGTGTAAAGCATAATTTTTTAGCTATTTACGTAGAGCAGGGTTCATTGTGCCTGCTTAACAGTTAGCTGTTTATTCATTGTGCTGACTGCAGCTACTTGGTTGTGTGTCCAATTGCTGTCTTGCAAATGCCTTGCAAGCAGACTGTTGTTTGATGTCTGACTCACCTGTGGACACGGATCAGTGGTTTCTGCAATCACAGTGTCTTGGGATAATAGCACTGTATTGTGAAGAGAGCTTCATGGACTGAGCAGCTAGGGATACTTGACACACAAAATTGGGGGCAATTCTGGGGTCAAGTGTAGCCTACATGAAAGGAAATAGGCTTAATGTGATGGGGACATCTGTTCTGTTTCTAGATCAATCAAGTTGGTCAAGGCAAGTAATTGTGATAACTCTTTGAGCTCAAGTGCAGTAGGAGAGCCATTTGAGGAGGGATGCATGTTTTTATTTTACCAGTGCAAATTCACACAGTGTTTCTTGTGGAGTTATAGGAGAAACTAAATGTACTTTGCAGTTCTTTAAAATATGCTTGATACATTCTACATATTTAGAATTTTTCCAAAATGGTCCTAATTAAGTTTGTATAGCCCAACAGGTTTTCTTAATTTTACAAACTTTCGCAGTAGTATTTGTAGATCGGTCAATTAGGTTGTTTTCTTTCTGATGTAAAAGTTTGCACTTTTTGAAAGAGGGAGGGGGACTTTTAGCATACCTTGTGATTTTGCAGTAGGGTTTTGAGTTCTTTGGTCATTTTGTACCTGTTATTTACCATTGTTATGGTAAGGAGGTTTTGTGGAAACAGATGAAGAAGTAATAAAAGTTGGTTGTTTGAGTTGCTATTTTTTACAGACAAGAGAGAATGTGTGAGCTACAACAGCATTGCTGTTCTAGTTTTTATTCAAGACAACATTTCATTGGGAACGAAGGCTCAAAATGACAACCGTGTAAAGGCTAACTTACAAGCCTGAGTGGGAAATGGCATTTCCAACAAGCCTCTAAGGTCGCATTTTTTTAAAAATTTTCTGTGCGCCATCAAATAGTAAACTAGAGTTAAGATCTCCAGGTGAATGATTGTATATTTAGGCAGAGAGCCCTCTGTACAACTATCACGAATATGAACTGAGCCCGGTATAGGGCTAATGCACCTACGTCACTGCGTCGCGCACAAAGAGCAGGATATCCTGCTCTAGCTCTATGGTCGTTCATCTCTGTTTTTCCATCCAGGCGTTCATTTTACAACAATGGTTACTAAGGTGCTGTTGTGCGCGCGTTTTGGCAACACTGCCTTTGATCATTTCTATCTAGTGAAACGAGCTGACACCACGTGCATAATATCTGTAGGGCAAATTAAGTTCCAAGTCTTTCAGTTTTTAGTTCCAGAGGGTATTCGTCCCTGCCCCCTGTAGCTATACGTCACTGAATAAGGTCACCGACGAGGTGCGCTGTGAACATGAAGCCCAGATAAAGACGCTGAGTCTTCAAAAGAAATCAAGTTATCGCCAAGATTCGAGCGCCCAGTGGCGTAGCCACGGGGTTGGTTTTGAGGGTATGAACCCTCCCCTATGGTCCAACCTTGCAATCCAAAAACACCTAAAACAGCGTTTTTTTTTTCTCTACCCTTAGACTTTTCCCTCATGTCGTTCCCACCCCCCCCCCCACACACACACCCATGGCACCATCCTGGATACGCCACTGCGAGCGCCGAACTATTTTGAGATCAAAATTAACAAAAAAAAGTTCAGTTGTATAGAAGAAATCAGTGGCGGCACCAGCGGGACAAGGAGAAATTACCCCCAGTCAGAACCTTTCCCCCTCCACTCATCCCCCAAAGTACAATAGCCTGACATGAGTTTTCCAGTCAGAGTGATTCAAAGTAATCCTCCGCACAGGTTGAACAATTCCCAAAGTTTTCAAAGAAATACATTGTTGCATAACTTCATGTTATTAAAACATTTTAGCGCTGCGCAAGATTGTGTAGTGGCTATTTCTACGCTACCCACTAGTACACTCGCCCGCAGACCTACACTGCTACACTCTGTGCGGTCATCACGCACTGACTTTTGATTTAGTTCCTTGCATACGCTGCTATTCCTTCCTTCAGAACCGCACCTGTTAATGCAAGCCAGCAACACTCGCTCAGTCACTGTGAGTATACTTGTGCTGGAAAAGATTCTACGTTAGCTCCATGTGTAAAACTTTACAAGTACATTTAGCACAGTTATACTATCACAACATGTATATTTATATCAAGATAGAGTAATTCATTAAAAGCATTTGAAATCATTGCATTGGATGATGGATTATAATCCAGAATATACGGTACCTATCCTGAGGCTTATTTTTTTAACTCAGAGATGTGCTAAAACCTTGGAGCTTCCTAGGCTTTGCCCCTGGAACCCTACCAGGGGCACTGTGGCGCTGTCTGCAACAAGTTTGGAAGAAAAATCTATTAGTGTTGAAAATATTATGCAATGTATTAATTGTATACAGCAACAGCATAACGTTGGTGTCAAAAGTGAGAGAGCGGGATGAAAATAAAGTAAAATAAGGCACTTCGGGGAGAGGGCGCTATGTTTATAGTAAGTGTGTCCGTAGTTATGGTATGTTTTGTCATATCATAATTTATGATTTATTCAAGGCCAACCCATTTCGGCGAGTCCAGATCATATTCAATGAAACTGTAGACATAAATTAATCTAAATTCCTAAGTCAATAATTTAATCACTTGATAATGCTTGAGGTAAAAGTAGTTAGTAGTCTCTTACACCATAATGTCTTTCAAACTCATCAGAGTTTGCAGTTTCGTCATTTTGGTGGTCCCCGTCTCATGGGGAAACTCTTATACGTTTTTCATGTTAAAATATGTGGTTTGATGCACACCTTATATAATAGTTTGTATGACATATTATGCATTTTATAAAATATTTTGTGTAGCTGCACACTTATTTCCTAGCAAATAATTTACTGATCATTTCACAAGTATATACAGCCGGGCCGTCACTAGGGCCTCACTGGCATATTAAGGGAGTGCCATGGTCCAAAATTCCGACTGGCTGGAGTGTTCTTTGAACTGAATGGAGAAGCCACCAGGCCTGCAGTTGCGGAGAGTATGAATAAGTGAAACATGGATACGTGATAGGATGAGTCTTAAAGGACGAGGCTGAAGACTAAGTGGAGCGTCATTATCGATTGCCGCCATGAGAAGCTGAGCCCACAGAACCAGTGGACATGGCCAAATTGTTTACCAGTTCCCACTTGGTGATCACTTAAGCAGAAGTAATAACAGTCCAGCTGACCACAAGTGTGAAAACGCTGGCTGTTTAGCTTATGAGCTTACTCCCTGCCTGCTAACAGGAAATGGATTGAAAATGCTTATCATTTCAATCGCAGGAAGCGTGTAGACCAAAACTGGCCGCAGAGAAGCGTTGATAGCGGTACCATAACCAATTATAGCAATACTGAATCGTACTGCTATTGGGTAGCGCTATCAATGCTTCTGTGCGGCCGGCAAAGGCCTACTGTTAATGGCAGGATAGCATTTTGTCTTGATGTACAGTTTGATGAAAGTGACTCAGTGTGTTACAGTATGCTCGGAAGAATTAAATGAGAGAAACTTTTATTTTGAATTACTTATAGTTTCAACTCACCTTCAGTTGCTCATTCTATCAGCCTATAAAATTTTCCTTCCTGATAAAAAACATACTCGATTACCTGGCGTTCTGTTCTGTTTATGAATTAAGTCCGTCCTATGAAAAAGAAAGGCCACTGGAACTTGATGTTTTCTACCCTACTTTAGTACCTTATCTGGCGGCCGCGGTTATTTAGCTTTCGAAAAAAAAACTGTCCATAGTCTTGAGTTTTATGTGCTATGGCTGCATCATCTTGAGGGGTAATGCGCCATGTAGTAGTTCAGTGGCACAGACATACACAATTTCAGCCGACAGGGACAGCTATTGAATTAATTCCTGTGCTTTTGAAGCTTACTGTAAGAGTAGTAAGTAACACACCACGGTGCATACATGAAACGTACCCTTACCCCACCCAGTGAGCACACAGGTTTAATTTTCTATATGGCAGGGGCTACTTACCTGTAGTAAGGAATTTTTTGTGAACATATCTGCCTCTTTGGGGGGGGGGGGCTGACCTCCCGAGTCCTAGCAGGCTATTCCTTGTAGGACCTCGCATTCGGGAGGAGCGGTAAGGGACAGCGGTCAAAATTCGTTCGTTATGAATCTTGGAAAAAAACATTCCCCGGCAATAACAGTTTTTCCAGAGGTAAGCTAACTGGCACCTAGGCCTACAATGTACACATTACCCCCATACAGTGGGCAATGGGGATCACACTACCTCTGTTAGTTGTTGGAGAAACCAGGTAATCTTAGGAAATCGGAAGCAGTCCGAGCAACAGGGGCGCTCTTCCTCCCCAAACTGGCCGTCATGCGTGTTTTAGTACGCTTCAAAATGTTTCCGACATAGCACCGGCCATTTTGCATCTCAGTCCGCTTCCAAAAGCAGAAATTTTCCTAAGGAGAGGGGACACCCCCTCCCCTCGACCTTTCCCCCAGTACAGCGATCAGTTCAAACCTTACACCCCTCTATTGAAACTTGTTTTCTCAGGCTTTCAAAGGTTATCCACTACACAAATATCAGTTCTAAAAAACGGTACACTTATAAAAAAGACCACCGGTACCTTTGTATTGCAAATGTCATTAGGCCGGCGTGAAGCCAAGGGGGAGGGGCGAAGGGGTAGCACTTCCCCTCCCCTTGTTTTTACAATATTGCTAGTGTTTCCCCTACTTATATGGGATTAATAGGCCTGGAATTTGTCATTCCGACTGTCTGTGACACCTTTTTGGCCAAAATTTTCTTGCGCCCCTCGCCAACCGGTGATAGTGCGGAGGGCTGAGAATCTGTCTCTGGGCTGCGTCACTCCCTTGACAAATTCCTGGCTACGCCCTGTTAATTGGAGGCATCATTTTGCATCTAGCCATTTGGACTTTCTTCAATGTCAGTCGGGGGATTCACAGTCGCGCGTCTGCCTCCACCTCACAGTTCCTGCGCACGCCCCTGCCCAAAGAAATAGAGCTTGTGGCGCCTCCCGTGATATGTGTTGAAGCTGCCTTGCAAGATATGCGCCTGTTTAGGTATGCTTTGGAACAATAAAGAAGGGATGGGGTGTAAGAGATGAGAAATGGGAGGTCCTGAACCATTCACCGCAGTGTAACTGATGTGACCATATGGAATGAGAAGCATACCGAGAAAAATTATCAAGGTACTTTGCAGGTCGCCTTATCACATCCCCACCCCCCCCCCCCCCAAACACCCTTAGATACAGAGTTGAGGATTACCCGTCTGCATAGAGAAGCTATGAGCATATTTATCAAAAATAGTTTCCAAATGTTTTGCAACAATTTGCTTTGGAAACTGGTCCCCCTTGACGCGGCGGAACGGAAAAAATATTAAAGGGGAGAGGCTTGAGTGCCAGCAAGAGTAACTAAGCGGAACACCAGCATCAGTTGGCGCGAAGCGTACAAGAAAATTTTTGGTTTTCAAACCCTCCAGATGGCCGGAAACGGCACTTCCCGACTGTTCTAAACTGAATGTGTATTGAACCGATAAAGAATATGTTCAGCATCCACATCGAAATTCCCCCCGCGGGCCCTCACTAATTCTTGGATCACTTGGCAAATATTGGGGGGGGGGGGACATACCAGCTTAGCCCTCAATTTTTTGAGGGACTGAGCACCCAACCCCCCCCCCCCCCTTAATATTGCGATGGAAGAACGTGTCACTTTAATGGTTGAAATACCGGTAATTAAGTTTAAATATATGAGAAATTGTTTAAGGGAAAGCGAAAAAAATTTCAAAGAGATTTTCGCACCCTTGCGCCCTCTCCCCTTTGTAACTTGCCTGCCCCAGCCACATTCTTACCCTCTTACCTGAAAATTTGTTGTGAAGAACTAACGTACATTACTTTACTCCACATATACTAACTTTCATGTTACACACTAGTTGATATTGCACAGTTTATATATGCGACACCTTTTTTGCACGCTGAACATGCAAATCCGGTGTCGTATTGAAAAATTGTGTAAAACTAAACAGCTGACGTCTTGACGTGAAATAATTCGATGGTAGAACACCGTAATGGTTGAAATACCGGTATTTTAGTTTAAATAAATGAGGAATTGTTTTGGGGAGCCAAACAATTTCAAAGAGGTCTTTGCACCCTTACCCCCCGCCCCCATCCTTTGGAACTCGCCTGACCCATCCCCCTCCTTACCTCTAACTGGAAAAAATATTTTTGTTATAGATGAACCAATTAATATTTCACTATCCACACACTTCGTAGTATTGACTTTTATGTTACACACTAGCTACTCTACTGTATGTGTTTCCTACACACACAAAGCCGTGCTTGTTTTGTATTGCCAGAATCTAACATTAAAGCTTTACGCTTTTCGTATATTTTATTCAATTCTTTTCATATTACCCTTTGAAAGGATTCATACGTCATTTAAATTAAAGAAAAATATAACTGCAAATTTTTATAAGAACAAAAATAGTGAAAATAAATGTACAGGTAAAATTCACAGCTCCTAATTACAGGCAGAGCCGATATCCGAGTTAGGCCTCGCTCTACCTAGTGCCTTTCTGTGGAAAGAAACAAGCACAGAAGAATCACCGATGTTTACTGATAAGAAGAGGTAACGCGGGAGTACGTCAAACAAACGAACACCGCCATGTACGAAAGTGCGTTTTTCTATTTGCATTATTTCAGCCAATATTGCTTCAATTTTTATGTTTAAAAGCTCATTTCAGTACTTCTGATCAGAATAAGTGTCACAGTGAAAGCAGCAAAACGAAAAAACCGAAGCTGAGTGAGCTATGGAAGGGACATTTTTCTCCCAGTTCAAGTCCAGCGTGTTATTTCGTCTGTGTAAACAAGAGGTGTTATCCGAGTTGGGCCTCGCTTTTTCCGAGTTGGTCCTCGCCGAGATGTCCACAGGTTCTGTGGCATCGTCTTGGCATGGCGGAGCAGATCTGAAGCTTGTGGTGAACCTTTGGGGACGAGCTAGGCCAAGGACTATCTAGGTGGAGAACCACCATGATTAGTTGGCGAGGAGGGTACATGCAATTTTGAGAAAATCACGACCACTCAGATCTGAAGCTTGGGGATAAACTTTTGAAGACGAGACCAACGACTATCAAATTGGAACACCGCCAATGAATGGAGCGGCGCGGAGCGCAAAGACAATTTTGATAAATCGCCACCCCTGCGAATACCCGGAAATGGCATTTACCAGGCTTGTGTACGCATTACCTACACAGAAATTTTTAGCAGGGAACAAACGTGAAAAATTAAAGGTCTGAAGCCTGGTGGGATAAGTCTTAAAGGACGAGGCTGACGACTCTTTAAGCGGAGGGCAACCATTAGTTGACCCGGAGAATGTAGAAAATTTTGAAAAATCACGACCCCTTAGGTAGCCGGAAACGGCATTTCTCAGGCTTGTACAAGCAATTGGTCTACACAGTCATCTTTAGCAGGGATGGAACAAATTAATGTAAAGTATTACAGACATGAAACTTGGGGAACCTTTGAAGACGAGGCCAACGACTTTCAAAGTGGAGCGCCACCAATAAATAGCGCGGAGCGTACATACAATTTTGATCACAGATGTACATACCTAGATGTAAAGGGTGCCGAAAAATTGAAGCGACGGAGCAGCCATATTGTGTGTGGCAAAAGCGACGTGCAACAGCGCCACTCTCCACACAGTTGGATAGGAAATTTGAAATGATGGCTTTATAATTTGATGTTTTGGCTTGAAATACGACCAAATATGTTGTGGAATGTGTGCATTTTCAACCGAAAATGTCAATTTACTTTGAAAACTGGACTAGATCATGTTATTAGTGCGCAAGACTTTTACTTAGTGCAGTGGTGAATTGAAGTTAAACTTGGACCGAGTGGCTAGCGCATCTCAGTCCTCTTATACCGTCACAGTGACAACTAAGTTCAATAAAAGGTGGGGGGGGGGGGGTTGCGAGTCTCACCCTAAAAATTCGAGCCCTCAAAGTCGCCCACACAAAGTCGCCTTCTAAAAAAGTCTCCGCTGACAACTCCACCGGTTTATACCGGCCCAGTGACTCCAAATATTTCTTTTATGAATGAAAAGTGAATTAAGCTTCACTTCATAGGTAGGAGCATTGAATTATGAAGTCAATAAACCACGCGACGTAATCAACTCTACCTCAGAAGTACTTTTGAATATTTTACTGTCCAAGTGAAGAGAGGCCTGCAGTTATTTATTAGTACAAGCCGAATGCCTGGTCAAAAAACCGTATATGGCACTGTGTGGGAAATACAGTCATTCAAGTCGCCCCCTACAAAGTTACCTGGCCCTGAGAAAGTTTCCTGAGCCCGCTTGGCCAACAAAGCCACCCGTAACAAAGTTGTCCCTAACAAAATCGCCTCCTAATCGACAGGGTCGACTGTCCCTAAAACATTTAAAACGTACTATCAAACATACAGTAAACCTATATGGGCCCCTAATAGGTAAACCCATACCAGTTGGGGCATTCACCGTCGTGACGTAGCCAGGATGGAATTTTTAGGGGGGGCATAGGTAACAAGTTGGTTGCGGTTACTGAAAGTTGGCTCCATAGTGATATCTGTAATTCTGAAATTCAGGTTCCAGGGTATAAAACTTTTAGGCAGGATAGGGTTGATACTGTTGATACTGTTGGTGGTAGAGGTCGAAGGGTCTTGCTGTATGTTAGGGACAGTATAAATTGTGTGGAAGTCACTGAGAAATTTTCTGCTGGTTTTGCTTACTTCTTGTTTTGTGACCTTAGTCCATTCGATGGCCCGGGTACTCCTCTGGTGCTGATAATAATCAGAATTTGCTCCAAAGTTTGAAGAAACTATCTTCTAAGAGGGCGGTTGTGTTTGGCGATTTCAACTTTCCTGATATTGATTGGCATTTATGCACTAGCGGGCCACATGGGGGGAGTTTCTTGGGGTGGTGTCTGATTGTTTCCTCACTCAGCATGTTCTGTTTCCCACTCGTGACGATAATTGTTTAGATTTGGTGTTAACTACTGATGAAAATCTGGTCAGAAATGTGAGTAGTGGTGGTAAGGTTGGATGCAGTGACCATGATCTTATAAGTTTTGACACATGTTGTTTCAGTAAACCTCCAAGTAGTGACAAAACTGTTCTTGACTTCAGTAAAGCTAATTTAAGTGGTGCAAAAGAGGATCTCGGCATAGATTGGGTTGCACATTTCTCGCACTAAAGTCCTGTTGAAGCTTGGGAATTTTTCAGCAGTGCTGTTTCTGATGTTACAAAGTTATGTATAACACTCAAGAAGGCACTGGTGAAAAGTAGGCCTATTTGGATTTCTAGGGAGGTACTCAGGGCAACAAGGAAGAAAGGTAAGTGTTGGCCACGTTATAAGGTCAGCAAGGAGTCTGATGACTTAACTGCCTACAAGAGTCAAGAGGTCTTAGTTAAAAATTTGGTTAAAATAAGCATGTGGAGTGTGTTTACTGAAAAGCTGATGCCGCTGCCTCTGCACGTGTGCACAGCCCCGTGGTGCAGATACTGTAGATTAACCCTTTACCGTTGTGCTCCAATCGGGGTATATTTCCGCGCCTCGGAGTGGGCGGAAAAGCGGACGTAGCACGCCCCGCTTCAGCTTCCGTAAGCTATTGACCTCGTGACCTTGAACTATTGTCTCTCGTTGTTGTGGCCGAATTTTCGGGTAGCTACTCGCAGTTTCGAGTTCCGCGTGAAACAGTTAAGATGGGTGATAGCCGCGCTCTCCGTCTGGGTCCAAAAGGACTCAAACAACGGTAAAGGGTTTTAAGGACACTAAAGCTAGGTTTGAAAAAAAGTTGGCCAGTGATGTTAAGATTAACCCAAAATCTTTCCATGCCTATGTCAGATCTACTGTAAGCAACATGTTAAGGAGGGGGTTGGGCCACTTTGTGACGTGAATGGTTCACTAGTTAGTGAACATTGGGATATGGCTAATTTGTTAAATGATTATTTTGCATCTGTTACCATGGAGCCATCTGTCATGGGGATTTGTAGGGTTTCCAATAACTCTTCTTCAATAAGTGACATTGTGTTCTCCGAGGAACTGGTTCTGAAAAATTAAAGAGTTTAAAGACATGTAAGGCTCCTGGGCCAGATGGGATCCATCCCGTCATCCTTCATGAATACTCCGAGGTTTTATCAGTCAGTCAGTTCCGCTATCAATTATTTTCCAGAAACGTCTTGACTCAAATTTTGTTCCTACTGACTGGCGGGTTGCTAATGTCACTCCAATTTTCAAAAAGGGGGATCGGAGTCCACCTTGTAATTACAGACCAGTCAGTTTAACTAGTGTTGTGTGCAAAATTATGTAATCCTTAATCAAGGACTGTTTGCTCAAGCATCTTTTAGATAATGGGTTACTCAATCTGACTCAGCATGGTTTCCTACCCAGTAGGTCTTGTGTTACAAATTTGCTAAGCTTTCTTGAGGATGTTTCTTTGTCTCTCGGTTCAGGTTCCAGTGTTGATGTCATTTACCTTGTCATTTACCTTGACTTCCAAAAAGCCTTTGACAAAGTACAGTACCTCTAGGTAGACTCATGGTAAAATTGAATTAGGCATCAAACGCAAGTGAGCTCAGTGGATCAATTCATGGCTCAATGGTTGGTCTCAGAGAGTTGTTGTCAATGGCAATATTTCTTCTTGGAAAGAAGTTTCAAGTGGTGTACCACAAGGTTCTGTTCTTGGCCCACTTCTTTTCTTAATTTTCATAAATGATATTGATTGCTCTATCACTTCCAGTATAAGTAAGTTTGCTGATGATACTAAGCTCTATAGGAAGGTTGGGGATAAGGATGATTCCTTATTGCTCCAGAATGACCTGGATAGGTTATTTTCATGGTCTCAGACTTGGCAAATGTCTTTTAATGCTGATAAGTGCAAAGTCCTCCACTTTGGTTTTAAGAATCCCCGCTATGATTATACTATGAATGCGACAAATTTGAACAAAGTGACTTCCGAGAAAGACCTAGGTGTAGTTATTACGGGAGACTTAAAGCCATCTAGGCAGTGTGTAGGTACTGCTGCAAGGGCAAATAGGGCCGGGTGCTAAGGTTGATCAGGAGGAATTTTAAGAGTTTTAGTAAAGAAATTGTTCTAAGTTTGTATAAGCAGCTGGTTAGACCCCATCTGGACTATGCTGCACAAGCCTGGAGTCCCTTTTTTGAAAAGGACAAATTGCTTTTAGAGCAAGCCCAGAAGAGAGCTACTCGACTTATACCCGAGGTCAGAAATCTACCCTATCCCCAAAGACTTAAGATGCTTGGGCTTACCACTTTGCAGCTGAAAAGGAAGTTAGGGGAGACATGCTCCAGGTGTACAAATTTCTATCTGAAAGGAATCCTTTGTTAGCTTGTAGTTATTTAAAGGTCCGAAGTAATCCTCGGGTTAGAGGCCAGTGTAAAAAGCTTGATAAATCTTTTGCTAGACTTGACATTAGGAAGTTCAGTTTCTCTCATAGGGCTGTAAATGAGTGGAATAGCCTGCCTGGGTGGGTTGTTAACTACATATCAGTGCACCGTTTTAAGGTAAATATTGACAATTTCACCATGACTGTGGTAGAATGTAATCTTTCTAAGCTCATTAGGTGTTGGTGGTTTGCTTTTTTTGGGGGGGGGGTTGCAGGGCATCTTATGGGGCCTTTAAAGCCCTCCTTTGCCCTTTAACCTGTTATGTTATGTTATGTTATGTAAGTGGGGGGGCCTAGTTCCTCCGACGGTCAGGTGCGGCAAAGGCTATCTAAGCGGAGCGCCACCATCCGTTGGCGTGGAGCGTACAAGAAAATTTTGGGCTTTACAAACCCTCCAGATGGCCGGAAACGGCACTTCCCACTTGTTTTTGAAATACGAATCTCATGTCTGCCACTTCTCAAATAATGAGAACAAAATATCAATCTATGAAAAATGGTAATACATACACTTTTAGGGATCCCAAAACTGGGCATTTCTGATCTGTGGCCTGGGGATAAGACTCAAGGGAACCGGTATCTCCCTTTCCCTTGGGAAAAATTGTAAACTTCAGGAGGACGTAGATCGCAATTGCGACAATATATGAATGGATTTCAGCCTTAACAGGAAAACCAAACTAGTTATGTCCCCCTCTGAGAAACTTTCTTTGCGTTATATTTCCTAGATGCAAAATGGTGCTATGTTTGGCAAAACTTTGAGTAGTACGGCGAACGAAAATATAATGAGAAAGGACTTAGCCATCTTTTAATGTTATAGTTGCTATTCTTATTATAAACATGCCTTAAACAGATAAATGAACCTTTGATTTTTCAAGGAAGGAATTACAATGAACGATTGTTAAATTGTCGGTTGTGGGCAGAGGGTTCTCTGCAAAAATATGCAATCACTGACTTGAAAATTTACGCGTAGATGACCACGATTGCTGACGCGTAGCGTACAAGAAAAAAAAAGAAAAATGGCGACCTCTCAGAATTCCCAAAATAGCATTTTTCGTACTTGAATGTAACTCCAGGGATGTAGGCGTTTATTCTAAGCATTCATTACTTTGAAATTTTGTTTACAATAAAATTTTCAGTTCAATAAGAACGAACAAATTGTAATGGGGTCAGAAAGTTACTATAGAGAAAATGAACCCTCATGTTCAGAAAGTTAAAACCAGTTTCTAAGATTATCGGTGTAATGTATACTTGTATAGAATTAAGTCTTATGTTCCCAAAAGTGTCTTGCCCTCTATATATAAAACCCTTGTTGTACTGCCACATCATTATTGTGTTATTTTATGGGGCAATGCCTCGATGTATTTACTGAAGTTATCTGCCTCCTGATGCTTCAAAAAAGGCTATCAGAATTGTTTGTCATGCTGCTCATTTCCAGTATGCACCTTTATTTAACGAGTTTAAACTGTTCACAATATCTGAAATTTACAAGATCCAATTAGGAATAGTTTCGTTCAATTGATGTAAGAATTTACTACCCTCCAACTTTTCTACTAATCTATCTATCTTTGCTAGAAATGTCCACCTGCATTCGTACGCGAAGTAATTTATCAATCGATGTACCCTACACCTAATCCTCCATAGTTTCCTTCACTGTTCAGTATTATGGCCCTAGATTTTGGAATTCCCTTGAGTCGGAAGTTGTTTTGTCCAAGTCTCTGTCACGGTTTAGGAATAATGTTAACATGTATCTTGTACGTAACAGGTTAGATATCCCTGCTTAGTTTTTAGCTTTGTGCCTTACCTCTGTCCTCCCTTTCTCCTTCCACCTCCCTCTTTATTTTTGTGTCCTCCTTGCTTCCTCTTCATTCCGTACGACTTCTCTGTCTATCGCTTATTTGTTTTGATTGTAGTTTAATTGTTAATTGCTCTTTGTTTTTTAGGTATAAGTCTTATAAGGTAACCCAGCCTCGATAAGCTTTGCTTCTCGTGTCTCCTCCACTTCATCTTGTATATGTAATTTATTGGATGTTATTATGTTTTATATGTTACAGTGGAAATAAAGAATGCTTTAAACTTCAAACTTTTTCATTTCTTCTGACCAAAAAGTAAAGCTCTTTATACACCTGGGTACTCTTCCCTCTGTCTGTGCAATTTAAAAAAGTTAAAACAGACAGTTGTAATACCTCTCCCGTTAAAATCGTTCGACAACCTGACAACGCTTCATTAAGCACAATACCTAACTTGTGCGGGGCCTGGTTGGTGCGCACCAATTACAACCAGGTCCCAACCACGCAAAAACCTAGATATTTTGTCCCTTGTGTAAACAGAAACCACGTACTAAAGCACTCCCACTCGTGGTTTCAGTTGTACTGCAGTGTCTTGCCTGTTTTGGAATGTCAATTCTAAAAGCCTGCTGAACATTAGGATCACATGAATGATTTAAGCAGAATGGATAGATACATTTAGAAGTTTTTCTGCATAAAATTGATGAAACTTCAAGGAAAAAAGAATATTTTACACGTACAACAGAATATTCTGTTGTCATGATTTGCAACCATCAATCTTTCACAATAGCTTGTAAAATTGACAGTATTATGAACTGTTTTGTAGCAGGCTTTCATTGGTTTTCTCTCGAGAGCTTTTCCTTGAAAGCTTTGTGGTTGGGGATTAATTAGTTCGGCTCTTCCAGAACTAGTGCAAAAATTTTGGGTTTTCATGTGGTGTTTAGTGTTGCACTATGAAGTGAATGTCTTGCATACAGTACAGATTTCTCTAGAAGATTTCACTTGGCCAGTTGTTTTGAGGATAGACAGTATACCAAAATTTGAAGGAAAAATGCAGGCCTATGGACACTTATTTCAATCATTGTTTATTGCATCTGTATACTCTAAATAAAAGTTCGAATGTCGCTTATGATGCCTCAAAGGTTGAAAAATCATACAGTATAGAGTGACTAAAGCGAAATGAATAATATCTTTTTCATTATTTGTAGAGAATGATCTCTTTTTGCAGTAGCTGGCTGAAAGTGGATATGAAGTAGGTCAGTGAACAATGTCCTGTGACCCAAGGGTAATTAGGAGAGGGGTCAACCAACCCTGAGCTGACACGTACAAGCACTGTCGACTCTTCCCATGGAAATTGAAGGGGCTCAGGTTCGCATGCAGAACTATATCAGATATTTCACCAATGTGCACGTACATACGTGACACTTGCATACAATTTTGTGAGGCACAACGCAGCTTTATCGTTATGACTACTGTGTGTAAGTCCAGTTTGCTGCAAGGAAAGATAATGTACAATGCATTATGCAGGACATTTTGAGCCCGATAGCTAAAAATCGGAACGTTCGGAACGTTCCGATTTTTGTCCAGTTACAAATGGAAACTCAGAAATCGGAACGTTAGCAGGTCTGGCTCAGCTATAGTTATTGATTAAAATAAATTGCAATTTCTTACCAAGAAATAGCTGCAATTATGTCAAAATGTTCCTTTCACAACGTTTCATTTTTAACTTCTATGCTGATAATTATATAAAATAACGGAAGAAAGTTTCACAAGCTGTCCCCAAATTTATAGTTTCCTGTCAAAGGCAGAATCATTTTTTTTTGTTACATTCAGAAACGGAATTTTTTAACATAGTTTTATAAGCACTGAGGTAAGCTTGTCCTAATTGCGCAGTTGTGCAAAATAATCCTAAAGAAAACATCAATAAAGACAGTTTTCCGTCGCTTTAATCTTCTTTTTCTGATTTACTTGTGACCTTTTAAAATAAAGCCCGACTAGTGTTGAAGTATTCAAAATGTATAAGAAGTGCAATATACCTGTCTTAGTTGAAAATACACACAGGTACAGTATACTTTATATAAGGAACCTTTAATCCTCCAAATTAAGAGAGAAGTATATTCTCTTTGCTAGTTCTCTTGACTGTATTGGACTATGAAATTGCATTTTCTATGTCTTTGTAAGGAGATAAATACACACCAATGAAAAAAAGTCAGGACAATTCTAAACGTAAGCTCCTTTTTTATATTGCCAGCTAATTTTCTACATGCAGGTACCAGTATCAAGTTCAACAAAACAATATGCAAGGGTCACTCTTAATTAAAAGCAATTTTCTTAAAAACAAAGTCCATAACAAAAAACATGTTCTTGTAGGCCTACAGAGGCCTATCCAGCCTAGGAGTCAAAATACTAGAGGGGGCTGCAAGATTTGGTTGACGACTGTCCAGGGAAGATAAGGAACATTGGCATCAGCATCAGCTTTTGTAATTCTTTCATCTGTATCACCCAATGGTTGCAAACAATCCCAAACCCCAATATATATGCAAATTGTGTGCAGATTTTGAATTAAATGAACTTGCAGTCACCATAACTTGAAGTAGTGTAACAAACTGCAGTTTCGTGATTGGCTATTGTTTAGAATTATGTGTGACTACTCTTCCCCTTCTAAGCTCTAATGCTACTGGTCGTGGTACAAATAAACAAAAAATAAGAAACCATGGTCCCTAAAGTGGTCATGCCAACAAATTACACTCTCACTTACCTATGGGAATTCATGTATAAGCCTAGCACTAGTTGTGTAAACAACGTGAAAATTCATATTAAATACAGGAACAAATCTCGTTGATTTTACAGTCACTGCCAGAAATTTGCTCATTGAAAAACTTCATAGATTATCACCCTAGCCCTCATCATCTGAAAATGATGGAGTTTAAATTTACCAGCCACCAGTAGTACAACAGGTCATAACAATTTTAGGACCTCCCTTTTGGGTGATAAAAATTCCAGTTAATTTCCATCAAAATCATCTACACTTTTGCTCAAAATGTCCGAAGCATACATATCTCCTCACTAGCATGATGGCTTAATTGGAGGGATGATTAAAAGACATAATACAACCAGCATTGATATAAAATATTTTGAACAGCAATCAAGATTCTGATGTGGGTGATCCGGTCTGTGATCTGGACAAAATCCCAAGAGCAGTTCAAACACTACCTATGTTCAGATCCACCATCATAATTAGCACACAGTGTACGTATGCTTGATCTGGAAATCTTGTCAGGCTGTGGCCCAGGTAAACATTTTCCAAACAGTTCAATCACTGGGTCTCAACTTTAGTTTGCTTGTACACATAAGGTCCAAGTGTTGAAAGAAAGGAAAACAGTAACATTTCCCCCTTGTCATCTTCTACAAAGGAAGCTTTTGCCTTGCCTAAGGTGTATAAAGCTTTTTCTGAAAGAAAAGTGGGTAGTTAAGATTAGTAATGCTCAGTGCTTAGCATTTATGTGCACTCACAAATAGAAGATGCAGTTTTTGTTCTTGGAGCCATCAATACCTACAAGTAAAATAATGTTTTGCACATAGTGAGCACTTGTACAGAGAAAAGGCAGACACTATAATTCCACTAATAATGACCTTCATGGTACCCATATTAGTAGACTTCAAATTATGAAGTTGGCTTTTAAGAACATTATTATCATTGACTTCATGACTATAATGCTATGAAAACTTTTAAAGCTTATTGGGGTTATTTGGCATGTGTTGCAACTACCTTTTGTAATTAAAGGGATAGTTTACGTGAAAGGAATCCCGGCCAGGAAGCCCTATCTCAATGGTAAAAATTAATCCATGAAATAGGAAAGGTTTAGAAAACCCACATTGCGAATGTTTCATCTAATTCTTAGAATCGTTGATGTCACTCCCCCAACGACAAACATTGAAAAATTTCAAATCATACTTTCTGTCATTTTGAAAGAGGAAAAACAATTGTTTTCTTCAATGACTAATTTAACACTCAGTTCACACAAACCTAAATGTAACCGAACAATTGTAAAAGCACTCAACTTTAATACTACGAAAAAAAAAAAACAAGCATTGAAAGTTAGAGTACTCTGATTAAAAAAATTGAATTAGCCTACCTTAAAGGGCAAGCGCAAATCAAAGGACCGGAATCGCTCCTAAAACGTCTGTTTGTGTCAAGTTTACAAGAGTTTGTGGAATCTAATAGAAGCCCTTTCCGTCACCGGTATCCCCACCCACCATGGAGCCAAACAAGGGGAGTGAAATGGTAAGTGGAAAGGCCATCACAAACCGATGTCAGGGTGGGATTCCACAGCGATGAACCGTAAATATACCATGTATAAAATAATAACCCAGGTTGACCTGATTAAGCAGGAACCTGTAGAAAACCACGTTTCTGGTGGGGGAAAGCCGTGTATTAAGTCAAACCAGAGGGGAAATTGAGCCACCGACATTATTCCACAATTGAATTAGCGAGTATCTTACTTGTACGTGTCGTTGTTTCCTCACATCCTATAGTAGGCCTACGTTTGAATTCGCAATCGATGAGATCTTGGTGAATTTCCACAAGTCTGTGTGAATTTCATTAAAAAGTGGTGAATTACTGATCTTATTTTCGAGTTGATCCTTTGGTATGGTTTTACTTAGAACTGATTTTTTATCCCGATGATAATTTTGACAAAATATCATTCCTTTGGAGATGTTAGGTGTTATATTTCGATACAAACTGGCCTAGAGGAATTTGGGCAAAATTAAATACGGTGGCATTGTGTAATTTGAACCACCACGCAGTGGCATAGCCACGGGGGGGCCTAGGCCCCCCAGATTTTCTTCAGGCCCCCCCAGATTTTTTGCGTCCTGATAAAATAATTGAAAAAAATAAAATGTTTGAACGGAAATAAACTTTGAAGTATTTCCTTCAAAACAGTAAATAAATAAAATGTGTAAAAATTAAAAAAAAAACCTTGGCTGAAATCATGTATGAAATCAAGTAATACTAAATCACTAAATTAGATACCGTTTGTGATCTGCACTGTCGTTTATTGCATTTCACTTCGAAGGCGAAACGAAAGTCTCGACGACAAACTTTAATGTGACTTTGTTAGGTTAAGACCCTTTCTGCCTTTCGGATGGCTGATTGATTTACTGAAAATAAGGCAATCGTACACTGGGGGCCACTCTTACACGACCATTCCTATACTTTATCATACACAAAATATGCCGTAAGCAGGTAAGGGTAAGTTACTGCCTTCGGATAATTCTTCACTTCCATCCTTAACAAGTAGGCCTATGTCGTGCCTCACTCCTGCCCATGACAAGTGCCACTGTAGGACGATTTTTTTCGACAAGTCCTCTTTTTTCTAGTTGGCACTGGCGTCCGGGGGATTTGTAAACTGTCCACAAGGTCCGGATTTCATGTGTTTCCCACATGATCCATACTTCTGCTTTGCGGTTCAATTATTTTGAGAGATTTATTCGTAGTATTTTAATTTTGACTTCGTAATGTACCGATGAACAAATACTGCACCATTTTGCACATTGTTTCTTTGGTAGTATGTATGTCTCTTGTAAAATCTCTACAAAAACTAAAAATATTTTGATATTTTTCATGCTCCCCAAAAAGTTTTGCCAAACAAAGCACCATTTTGCATCTAGGAAATCTAACGCAAAGAAAGTTTCTCAGAGGGGGACACAACTACTTTTGGTTTTCCTGTTAAAGGGTAAGGTACTGCCTTAGGTAAGCGGAAAGCCATTCAAGTATTGCCGCATTTGCGGCTGGGTACATCCAGTTTAAAACACTTGGGAAGTACCGTTTCCGGCCATCTGGAGGGGTTTTAAAGCCCAAAATTTTCTTGTGCGCTCCGCGCCAACTGATGGTGGCGCTCCGCTTAGATTCAAGTATTGCCGCATTTGCGATCTACGTCCTTCTGAAGTTTACAATTATTCCCAAGGCAAAGGGATATACCGTTCTCTTTAGTGTCATCCCCCAGGCCACAGATCAGAAGTGCCCAGTTTTGGGGTCCCAAAAAAGTGTATGTATTACCATTTTTCATAGATTGATTTTTTATTCTCATTATTTGAGAAGTCGCAGACATGAGATTCGTATTTCAAGGCTGGGTACATCCAGCTTAAAACACATGGGAAGTGCCGTTTCCGGCCATCTGGAGGGGTTTTAAAGCCCAAAATTTTCTTGTACGCTCCGCGCCAACCGATGGTGGCGCTCCGCTTAGATAGTCTTGCCGTGCCTGACCCTCGGAGGTACCAGGCCCCCCCCCCACTTGTTACCTAGGCCCCCAAAAAATCCCATCCTGGCTACGCCGCTGCCACCACGTGGTGTAATATAGCTGTTCAGCCCCCATTAAATAATGTGATGTGTGAGTGAAATGGACCTCTCCAAATGACGTATTATTCACATGAAAATGAATACGCGGTAGTAGTGCCCCCAGATTAAATTTGTCCACCCTTTCACTCCTCTCCTCAGTTTATTTTATTATTACCTTATAGGCTTGGGCCGTTCGGAGTGATACTCAGCTGTAGGGAAAACAAGCCAGTGAGCCACAACTGGAAAAAAGGCCATGGCCGGCTCGACTTGAACCAATAGGTTGGAAACTGCAGTGAACCTAAGACCAACCTTGGTCTGCAGTGTGTAACTGGTGTACGTGTTGATGGGGGTGTATACTTAATGTAAGCCAGCTTCAAACTGAAGTGAATAGACACCTACTAATCCTATTCAATCAGGGCTGTTCAGTCTATTCATGTTCCTTCAGTTGTCTATTCACCCCAGTTTGAGGTAGCCTTATCCATGAAGTAGGCTCCCACGTGGGACACCAGACTTTGGAATTGGGTTGGGAAGGCAAGCAGAGAGCAAGAGGATTTTAAGCGTAAATAACATTTTAGTCCCCTATAATATAACACATAAAGGAGGGATGGGTGAAAGTATGTAAAGGGTTCTTGTAATCAATTCACGTATTCGAGATGATTTGAGAAATTTTGGAGCACTTATTTACCTTATGTCACACCACCGTGACAGGTGGCTCATTTCACAGAACACATTGGTTCAAATTTGGACGACAGGTGGTGTTAATTGGCTACTTAGCTTCCATTTAGCTTTAACTTCCTCAGGGAAAATGTGACGAGTATTTCTACTCTTACTTAGTAGAGTATTCCGTGGCCTTCCCAATGGAGCAGTTGAACCTGCCAATCAGTGCAGTTGAATGGTTGCACTTATATTATTATTTTTTTTGGGGGGGGGGGGGTGGGGTGTCTGTAGCTAGCTAATTAGGGGTCCAAGTAACACTGCTTACCCCCTATACACAAGCAAATTTAATTTTTGGTGACGAGTACATGGAAGGTTGGTGTTATTTTAATAAGCAAAATCTTATAAAAGCTGTAAGGACTAAGTGAAGATCTCGAGCCCAGGGCAAGACACCCTCGACCGATGGTTGAACCAGGCCAATTTAACCTCCCGACTAGGTGAATTTGAGGCCAACTTTGGTGTGTTGCTAGGACCAAACCCCAGTTATAATCTTCAGTCATATAACCATCAGGACCCTCTCTCACCGATGCGGGTCGCAACTCACACCAACAAGTCGTCCCTGTTAGTCAGTTTTATACGTACATGCTTAGAAAGCAGCGGGCCTAGCTAGTTCTACGTCTCCGTACCTGCAGGGGTAGCGCTACATAGCCGTTTAGATTTTGAGCTAGAAGGATTTAGAGTTTTTGTAGGGTACACCCACCCCTAGCCTCTTCACAAAAACTGAAAATCTCCGCCATTTGACAGCATTTTTTAAAAAGTCCAAAACACCATCAATCTTACCCAAATTTTCAATATTTATACTCTGGCACTGGTTCTCTTTCATATTCATGGACTTTCATTACCCAGCTGACAGCTTATCCTGACAAAATTTGGTCCAAACCAGACTAAAAAGGACTACTTCTTTGAGACTCTGCACTTGACGCTCTAGAACACTACTCTAATGGATTACCTTAGGACTACGTGATGTGATGTTGCATATCTTGGTAACAGGGATAAAAAAGAGCCCGGAAAACCTTTATTTTCGGCATGTCGTGTCAGGATTCGCATACGACTGAAAAAGTCCTAATTCTGGAACGTACCGCATACCTTTAACGGGTTAAACCTTTTTCAAAGAGAATAGGCGGCGGAAATTTTGCACTTTTCTTCTTCAAAGGCAGCACAAACGCCAGACCAAACTATCCTGTGCTGTTGAACTAGGACTAAGGGAGTCGGATGAATGAACTAGCAACAATGATTTTGGTCAAGGGTTAAGAGCTGGCTTTTAAAGCTGTCCACTGAAGGGGCACGGCGCGAAACTGTTCCGGCAAAAGTTTCCAGCTAGGGATAGTTCTTGGATAGTGAGATTTCTGATAGCAAAGCTTGTTTGTAAACCTGAGGGATAATGATATAGATACCTACCACTGGTACGACGGGTTAGTCCGTCGATTAAGATTTGAAGGGTTTGATGATTCCTTACATTTCTTGGAAGTAAACCATGCGTTTCTCTGTATTTTTGCTCTTTGGTTATTCCAGTGAATCGACGATCATTTAATATGAAGTATGCCTCTCAGAGTATTTTTCCAGCGCATGAAACATACATGCGCGCGGCGGTGTACCGACACGGACAAAAATCAGTCAATATCCCCAAAGGGGCAGCTAATTCCGTGAACCCCCCCCCCCCCCCATCCCCTTTCCATTTTACATTACCCTAATCATAGTATGTAAAAAATAGTTATTAATGGTGTAAGGGAGGATCGATCGTAGTTATGTGAACTTCAACTTTATTTTATCAACTGTATTACATACTTCTTGCATATAACGGCCATAAGTGGGTGCGGTTTACGTTTCATTGACATGCGACCATGAGTCAAATATGGAATGGAAAAACAAAAACACAAGTCAAGAGATTATGCTTTACCTGACTATGTCTCCACTGCAGAGAGATCATGAGACTACTTCTTCTTTACATGTAGTGAATTCTCGTGATAATCTGCAATAACAATTCAAATGCCATTAGAAATATACACAAAAAGATACAAATTGGATTTTATTGTCACCGTGAATGGTACAAAAATATTGCATATTATTTTTTTAGCACTTTTCACAAGAAAAAATGGATACGGTATAGTAACAGGAACCAAACAAGCATTGCAGTAGGCCTGTACACCTAACGTAATAGCGTTACAAACTTTGTGTATGGCCTATGAATTGTGCAGTACACACAGACGTACGGTGTTAAGCGGCGCGGCGCATAGTCATTGTACTGACATTGACTGACCGACCGAGCTGAGCTCATCTGAAAGTTTACACACATCTGACTAAATACTGGCTCAACGCTGGCTAGCTTAGTCATCACATCAGTTACTGAGTGTAAAGAGCGATGGGAGTGCTTAAAACATGCTTGAGAATTGTGGGCTGGCTCCCGGTAGTATTTATAACTGCCGTTATTCTGTGGTCCTACTTTGCATACGTTGTAGAGCTGTGTATAGGTAAGTAGCCAAGCCTAGGCTAGCTTGCACAATAATAGGCCTAACTTAGTCCTAGCCTAAGTACTAATAGTACTAGGAATACTAATAGTATTCTAATGGTAATACTTTGGCCATAGGCTAACCTTACAGCCATTGCTTAACTGCCTAACATTATTCCACTTTCAGAAAATCCTTGACGTTAGGCTTAAGTTAGTGATAAGGTCTTTAACATTAAGTTAGACATAGCCTAGGCCTAACAGTTGGTAGGCTAGGCTAAGCTATTTTCCATGCAACACCCCCGTTGCTGCCATTTTGACGTCTTTCCAAGCAACATTCTCACTGTAGGCTTTAGTATATTAATACGTACTTATGTATAGGTGTATGGTATGCAGTTCTGTGGACTATTGTTCACACATTCAGCATAAGCCAGGCACATGGACTGCAGTTATACTTAAAAAAAATATAAGTCCGTGATTAAACTTGACGTTTAGAAAAAGGTCATATAGGCCTAGTTCATTCTTTTCGATGAGGATGCTGAAAAAGTTTCAGGGCTATCCAAAAATTTCATTGTTGTCTTGCACCTGGATTTGAAATTTGAAGTTAAAAGTTTTTTTTAATATGTGTAAGTTCAAAGATTACTTTCCGCCCCAAGATTTTTAGGTGCGGAAAATACCAAGGGCGGAAACTAACGGACCCCATGCATACATGATCAATGTACATTGGCAATGCATGTACAAGTATATGGTACACACACAGTAAGTAGCAATATATGCATTTGTACATTCTTATGTATACATGTAAGTAATGAATACCCTGGTCATTCATTGGCAATACAAGTACTGGGTACAACTATAGAATACCCCGCCTCATCAAGTAATACCACTAAACATCCGGATGCTGAGTCGCAGTCATCAACTACATGACGTCATACCTATATGTAACTCCCGAACGACGACTTCGACTCAGCATCCAGCTCCAGCCATACCACAGTCGAAGTCATCAGTGTATAACAACTAAACATCCGGATGCTGAGTCGCAGTCATCAACTACATGACGTCATACCTATATGTAACTCCCGAACGACGACTTCGACTCAGCATCCAGCTCCAGATGGATGCTAAGTGAAGCTTTAAATATCAGTCTATAAATAACTCCCTCTCACTTCGACTTCGACTCAGCATCCAGCTCCAGATATGGATGCTAAGTGAATGTGGAAAGAATAATATAACGAGCTATAAATAACTCCTGTTGGGCTTATGAACATTTCCGATGATTGGAAGTACAGTATGTTAGTGTGCAAGAGTCGTTCTCAAGAAAATAGACTGTGTGAGAGAACGCCCCCACTCCCCCTCACTGTGACTTCGACTCAGCATCCAGCTCCAGATGGATGCTAAGTGAAGCTTTATGTAACAGTCTATAAATATCTCCCTCTCACTTCGACTTCGACTCAGCATCCAGCTCCAGATGGATGCTAAGTGGATGTGAAAAGCTTTATGTAAAAGACTAAAAATAACTCCCCCTCACTGTGACTTCGACTCAGCATCCAGCTCCAGATGGATGCTAAGTGAAGCTTTATGTAACAGTCTATAAATAACTCCCTCTCACTTCGACTTCGACTCAGCATCCAGCTCCAGATGGATGCTAAGTGGATGTGAAAAGCTTTATGTAAAAGACTAAAAATAACTCCCCCTCACTGTGACTTCGACTCAGCATCCAGCTCCAGATGGATGCTAAGTGAAGCTTTATGTAACAGTCTATAAATAACTCCCTCTCACTCCGACTTCGACTCAGCATCCAACTCCAGATAGATGCTAAGATGCTAAAACTGTATTTCGCATACTTTTCAACTGGCCATGGGCTAGGCATACGTGATAAAGTACATCTGAGATGATAAAGTCAACAAATGCGTTTAAGTCAGAACTAATAACTAGGCCACAGTGCATAGTCAACTCACTTCGACTCCGCATCCATGATTTTCAAGGTACGACCTCTTTTGTGGCGGGGTATTCTATAGTTAATCCAAGTACTGTAATTAGCATCATAGCACAGTACACTGTACGTTTATCATATGATGGGAATTAACTGGCGCGCCTAGATAACAGCTTGCCTGCTACTACGCCTGGAAGGAGTCGGTGCTCATGCCGAAGATCTTCGTGTTGGAGTGCATGAAATGCAGACCGGCATAGTGTTAATGTCAGACCTGTTTGTTTGTTTTCTCAGTCCAGAAGGTTAATTTCCAAGTTAAACTTCTTGCCGTAATAACATAGGCCTAAGGTGTGCCTTAAACTCATTACAAGTAGCTTATATGGCTCTAATTGGGTTTATGAGACCGGAAATTGCATCATATCTGGGTTAGACGCACAGGTTGTACTAGCGTTATACAATATATATAGTAGGCCTGTATCTATAAAAAAGAAGGTAGGACTGATCTCAGTACACTGACGCAGGGCTTTGCACAAAACTATTCATGATTCCTCACCTTCCACTAGATTTTACTCCTTCAAATCTCTCGAAAACATTCCATCATCTTTCTCTGATGAAACAAAACAAATGTTGAGTTGTCTTAAACAAAAAAACTTACATCAAATGCAAGAAATCTTCTCATTTGATTTGGTTTTAACCACGCACTGGATCACTCCTCTCAAATTCATGTCGCACATTACGTAATGAGAATTGCCCTGTTCGAATGTGGTTCTTCCATTGGATAGTTCTGCTTTCAAATCTGTCAAGGATGTAAGGATAAGTGAACTATGCTACGTAAATACATCATTATTGAAGGCAGAACTATCTGTACTGTATCTTAACTATCTGTTATGTGGCTGCTCGCACTGTGACATTGAAGTAGTCTTTCTAGTAGGGCTGTCAGCGATTAGCCATTAATTGCCAATTTATCGACAGCCAAGTAATGGTTTAGTAAAACGTTACATGCCATTAATCACATCTCATGCCTTGAGGTCACTGACTTGTGTTAAATAAACAATGCCGCATTGTTCTTCACAATTTTGCCTACATTGACAAAGCATATGATGTCTACAGTATGAACAAGAACTTGAAGCTCAAAAATTGTGCAGAGTGATGATATGCACCTTGTCTCCCCCAACCCTGGCTAGTTTAGATGTGATTGGATGCATTGCCATGGGGGGACATTTTAATAATCCATGAACCCCAAACACAGGACCTGTTGTGACCAGCTTTACTTCAACACCACCAATACATTTGTAATGAACATATTTACAATGAAATTTGAAAGCACTAAACATATGGGTACACCGTAGTGTCTTTGAAGTATCTTGTGTGCCCTAATAGTACAATTTCAACAGCCACTTGTCAATTCACTACTGGTGTACAGTACGTCTTCAAAATTTTCAACTTGAAATTAACATTTTTCAAGAAATAACAAGTTCAGCTTTCGAACCATATATTATTTCTGTCCTTGTATCACGTATGAGTGTTTGTAAGTCATGAATTGAGAAAAGTTTCAAAAAAGTTCCGATCACTGTTTATTAAGACCAACAGCGTACATAGCAGCAGTTGTACACAGTACCAGTCGGCTGAAAATCGTTACGCTGCTGCTTCGTGCTGTACATCGAACAAACTTCTGTCACGAAGAGTCATGCTCACTGATTGGCTGCTTGCATTTATGAATGAAGTGGCGTCTTTAAAAGTTTGGGGATTCCCCGCTTCTAACGTAATTATTGAGAGAGGGTGTCATGTTATTGCCAATTGAAGTATGAGGATACACACATTCTACCTTGTTTACATTCTCAATAGTTTAGGTGAAGGTTGTGTTGAAAATGATGTAATCAGTCAAAGTCTGAAAGAATGGATGCCCTTTAATAATGAAATGGACCTGGCAGGGAACCTTCCATCAGATTATGAAAGGGATTTGCTTCCTGCAAGAAACAAAAAACCTGCAGTCTAGATACAATTTGGTTATTGTTAAAGTTAAGATATTGAATGTGCATGTAAAAAATTGCGGTAAATAAAGTCCAAACAGAAGTTTCTGCACAGCGATTGATAAACGTACACACTACACAGGTGCTTGACCGTGCACTTTGCATGGTAGGAGCTTTCCTGCCCAACTTTCCTTCATATATTGAGAACTGGTACTGTCCACAATACTGGTTCTATGTACTTGGCAGTACCAATATTTTGTGGTAGACCTTACTGGAGAGTATGTACTGTATGTACAGTAATGCAGAATACTGTATCTTCAGCATGCAGTTTGGACTTCCAATCCATTTTGATGTCATGATTTTCTTGCATTTTTGCATATATGCACTGTACAGTACTTAATTTCTATTACACCAATTTTGTTTGGCATGAAATTTAAGAAATTATACTCAAATACGAACTTTCCAGTATGGCATTGGGAGCTTTGCTATTTTGCAATGCACGTCATGGCTGTACACTGTATGCATTCTGATACACCATGAATAGCAACAGATGGAAATACACAAACACAAACAACTTGCACTGCTTTGAAAAATGCGTGGATTGGACCCATATGTTGCCCAGCTGGCCTTAGGCCTAAGTACTGTAGTCTTTAGTCTAAACTCTGATATTGGTATCATTTTGGTTAAAAATTATAAACCTCCCAGTTTTTCTGCAAATCCCTTTTTTTTTGACTTTGAAAAATAAAAATCTCCCTATTTTGAAGTCAGACAGGTTAACAGGTCTGAATACAGTAGCCTACAGTTTATGGGCCTACCACTCAGAAATCATGCAGAAGGTTCTGTGGTATTTGCAAACTATGCAGTCTGGCTAGGTGAGCAAAGTCACCCTCCTTTAAGTGATTTGAGGTGAGTGATGGAGTGCAATCACACTCGCATGCCTCAAAATTCAAGGCCTTCTGTTTCTAAAAGAGAAAAAGTTTTAACGTCATTTGCGCCCAAGGAATAGTTTATAAACATAAATCATACTGTGCAGTTATTTCCCCTAAAATCATTGTGATCAATGTAATGGTTATTTTGTGTTTTTCTCACTTTTAAAATTTTGTAATTTCTTTTTTCCAGTCACAGTTGCCGGTGAATCGAAGAAGTATGGATTAGCTAGTAAGTCTTTTGAAGATTGGTGCTTCTTTTTAAATACCGTTCGCCATATTATTGTAATGTGCCATGTAGTAATTTAGTGACAAAAGATATATGCAAACATTTGTACAATACTGTTCATCATAATTTATAAGTACTGTAGAGTACTGTACAAGCAGTTCAAAGAAGTGTAAGCCATAGAATCTCAAAAGTCAAGGAGTTTGAGGGTTCTGTTACTTGTTGCTATGGAAACCCATGGGAACCCACTTCTGAGTTTTGTTAAAAAAAGTGCATGGGTGCCACACATTGAGTAATTAAGTAACTGATTGGTGGTACCAATTTTTAGATGTCTGTAATTTTGTTATCACCAAGAGAACCACCATGCATTGCAATAGGGAACAATCTTTCCTGTGAAAACCAACAACCTTGAGGTACCTTACATGTGAAAATAGTGAGTCAAATGGTTACAAAGTTCTGATTTTCATCAGAAAATACTTTATTGGACTACTGTGTAAAAACAACTGAACATCATGGTTTTACTTGCATGTCAACATAACATTCAAGGGTGAGGTAGGATGGCCGGTTACCAGGGAGGGATCTAGGGTGTGATATTAGACAGGTATTCTTGATTGTGTGTGTTTTCTCTTTGTTTTGATATCTCCTGTTGTCATATACTTTTTTAGTTTGTACTCACCTTGTTCTTTTTTTTTTCTTTCCTCTTTCTTGGGAGCACTTTTCATGCCAAACCCTGTGGGTTTTTTAAGGGTGCTTCTCTACACAATATTTTGATTTCATGTAATATTCTACTTTCATTTCTGTACAACTGTACCAATCACTATCAAATATTGTAGAAAAACAAATAAATGAAAAGAAATTCTTACTGAGTAGGTTACCTTTCAGGGTTTTACTGTTGAACAGCACTATTTCAAGTCCAGTGTGGGTATAACTATGTCCTTATAAGGTCTGACATAGGTGTGACATATTCATTATCATGAAAGTGAAGAAACATATTTCAGATAGGAAAAGGCCATACTTCCAAAAATTAATTTGGCACTGGAATGACGGTTTTAACCTTTTAATCCTTGAATTAACTGGTGATTAATTTTATACAGTAATGACGATTTCATTCACCCTGAGATGCTTGCATGGGGAACCAATAGCAAACTGCATGTACAGTAAAGTCTGACCTAAAATGGTTGAAAGGGTGAGGTTTAGGTGGTACTGTACAGCAGCCTATGTTTTAAGCAGATCCACAATGTGGTCAAGTGGTTAGAGCATCCTACTTGTAGCTGAGAATTCTGGAGTTTGACTCTTGGCCGGGCCATACCGAAGGCTTCAAAATGATGGAACTTACTGCCATTGAACTTGGTGTTCAGTAGAGAAAGAGAAAACAAGCTAGTGAACTATGACTGGAGAAAAGGCTGTGGTCACCTCTCAGGCTGTGAATGTGTAGTGATTAATTGCTAAACAATTGCATGTGAAATAAACTTTTAGTGCAAAGCTACAAGCAATTAATGGCAAAACCTGTTTTTGACAGTTTTTATCCATTTGTATACATTGGTGATTTCTGGTTTTGTTAAATGGAACATTCTGGGCATATTTGAACCTTTTAGGCTTCAAAGTTTCAGAATAATTTCAATCTAGCCTACCACGCAAGATAACAATTATTTCTGCATTACATCAGTATCAATCACTGCATACTGAAATTATTTTTTTTTTTGGTGATGAGGTAATTGTGATTAATCGCTAAATGATCGTAAATTTTTTAGGTTAAACGTTTAGTTACTTTGCTAAACAATCACAGCCCTGGTCACCTCGAGTTAAACCAGTTGGTTAGAAACTGGGTTGCGGTAAAACTTCAGCATTTTTTATTACAAAGTGCATGATGAAATACGTATAATACTTCCTACTGTACGTGCAGTACCGGAGCCCGTTCCTCAAAGAGTTACACACAATCTTAAGTGTGATTTACTGTTGACTTAAGTATGGGGAATCAAACTTAAGATCGTGTGTAAGTCTTTGTGGAATGGGCCCCTGTACTTGTTCAGAAGAATGCTGCTTTCCTAAGAAATTGGCTAAGTTTATTTTGCCTCTTTAAGTGCAGTATTTAACTTTCTCTGTGGTTAAATCTTCCAATGACATTTTTCTCCTATTTTCTTATTTTCAGTCTTTTTCTTTGTCTGTTACCATGTATTCCTTATCATGTTCCTGTGGGCCTACTATCAGACGATATTTACAGGTCACCCAGGAATACCTGCAGAGGTTTGTTTCTCTCTCTTTTGAAACAATGTAACTTTGAACTTAAACACCAGTTACTGAAATAACTGAAATAAACAGTCTGTACTTACAAAAAGTGATGAGAATTAAATTTGCTGTTTATTAATATGAAAGAAAATGCAAAATTGAAGAGTACAGTTATGCAGATGTTCCAAGTATATTGGACTTTTTTATTGTAGCTCTGAAAAGAATAATCCAAAATCAAATTTACTTTTGATTTGTTAAATAGGGACATATTGTATTCTAGAAGAATTCTGGTGAAATTTTTATTTATTTCCCATGTTTGGCTCTCCAGATATTGGCAATTGAATATGGCAAATTTTCAACATAGAATGCACTTGGAGCAAGGAGGCATTATGTCATGGATTCACTTTTTTAGCCATTGTTTTGTTTTTCTTCATAATTTTCCATGAATTTTATGCAACTAAACCTTAATACATTGATACTTTGTGTATCCTGAGCAATGGAATTTTAAATCTTTATATGCCTTAGGGGCAAAATAGCATGCCTAGTCAATTCAAGGTCAAACAAACAGGGTGATAAATAGGGAAAAACATAACACTGGCCAAGAATGTGAATCCATGACATCACACCTGTTTGCTCCAAGTTCATTTTCTCTGGAAAATGTGCCAACTTCAATTGCTAACTGTTCTGTAAAAGTTGAAAACAAGAGGGAAGCCCTGAATGATTGCGCTTCTTGATATGTGTATAATGTAGGCTAAAATTTGCACCCTTGTTTTACAGTTGCTTGAAGTAGTCATGTTGTCTTATTTCTGTTTCACAAATGAGAGTTCTAATTACAGTATGTTCAATTTTGCACTTGCAGTTAAACATATAACCTCAACATGATGCCCATTGATTGAAGCACATGATGTCTTCATGCATATAAATGAAGTTGCTTTTAAATTTTGGGTTTGACCTTTTCAAACCCTCCTGGGGGCTAGATTCATTATGCCAAAGAAGTCAACTGTGTTTGCAAAACTTTGTACAGAACTATGGATCTACTATTACAAAGCTCATTGTAAAATAGTTGGAACTTCTCTGATGTATACTTGAACTGCCATATACTTAGTTGTTATGTTGATGTGATGGACAGATACAAAAGGAGTTGCAATCCCATAGGTTTTTCAGTAAATCAATATTAGAAACTTTACTGTACAGCTAAAAACAGCATTTTCCAAAGTTTTTCATAGATTTTTCACCATTTCACATTTCAAAAAAAGTTCTGTAGTTTCATAGACATTAACTGTTGAGTACTTCATTGAAGAAAGTGTTCTGAAATGTGATGTAGAAGTAACACACGTCACTGTTGATGTTAATGAATTCAGTCATGGTCTGACTGGGATTTTTCCATTGTATTTAAAATATGCAGGGAAATTTTCTCTTTCAGGAGGTGAAAACTGCATCTCAATAACATATATATAGCATTCAAAAGATCCTAAATTTTCAGAGTAATGCAGTGTAATGTAGTGAAATTTTGCGCATTATGGGGAATCTCTCTGATGTTATTACTACACATTAATTTGACATTGAATTCAGTTTATCTATCATTTTGATGCCACTGCAGGAACTATTAAGCAATATACTTTGCTATAGGGCTACCCTACATACTGTATATGGTGTAAGGTAATGCTAATGTTCCAACAGTATCAAATTTAAAAAAAGAAATTGGGTGTTCAATTATAAAGGACAACAAAAGGAATGTGAGGCAATGTGCACACATTACTGTACAGTCTATGACTTTGTTAAAAAGTGGATGTCTTTTCAACAAAAATTTTATCAAGAATCTGTAAAAGGGTAATTAAGACAAGATTTTGAGGACTTGGTGTGTAATATTTTTGCCGGTAAGCATGCTTCATCAAACCTTAACCATAGTTCTTAAGTGAATCTCAGGAAAGGTTTTAAAGAGTAGGAATACTAGTTATGCCTTTTCCCCTACCCTGCCTGTGGTTGTCTTATATTGTATTCTGATCTACAGTAATCTTAAGCAACTGATCCAACACTACTTTTAGAGTCTTGATTCATAGCCAGAAGTCTAGAAGCATACAGGGGTATCTGCCTTGCAGAATCATGACCTCTAAGGAATTTTCCAAAACTATCACAAAATATGCACAAAACTGTATTTTGGAGTTTTCTTTTGTGTAAATTTTTGTGTATTTCAATATTTTGACGTTTACACATTTGACTTCTTTGACCATACCGTATTTCATCATTCAGTTACAAGTTTTAAGGTTGCTATGAGTCTCTGACGTGGACTTCCTGTACTGCAGACATTGAGAATACAGTAGAAGTGTACATCAATGTAGGTCTGCTGTCAAATCTGTTGTCACTGTTATTACAGTACTAAGCACATGCATCAGACTTGCATTCAGGAGGTCTGGAGTTGGACCCCAGGTGCAGTCATACCCGATACGTCAAAAATAGAACCTACTGCCATTGAGCTTAGTTCTCAGTGTAATCTGTGGAGTTTGGAAAAAAAAAAAACTAGTGAGCCACAGCTGACAAAAAGGCAGTGGCTTAAGCCAACTTTAAACCAAAGAGTTGGAAACTTTGCTGCAAAACTTAATCTATTGTAACTAATGAAATAAAATTTTGCATTTCAGTCTTTTGTCGTCATTTTTTAAATCATCTATTATAAACATTCTTTGTTTCAGTTTTACTTAACAAGTGGAGAGGTTCAGAGTGTAGAAGCTGAAGACCGCTCTGATCTACAACAGGAAGTATTGAAAGAAATAACCAGGGACAAAGCATTACCTGTTTATACTAGAACTTACGGTGGTGGTAAGTGATAGCATCAGGCATGATTAGCCATGGCATTTACTTTGTGATGATTCTTCACTCACCTAGGACCTTCATAGTTATATTCTCTAATGTCTTTTTGCTGGAGATTTGCAGCCAGAAGTGAACATTATGTCCCATGGGAAGACAAAGCAATTTTTTTTATACCTTAAGGCTTTTTTTTTTTAATGAAACTGTACAGAATTTTTTTTTTTTTTTTTTCTTCTTTTTTGGTCCTTGAAAAGCCCTTTGGACCAACATTCTGCAACATTTTGCCATAAGAATGGGATAGGTAGCCTTAAGGGCATTTGATGTCCTGCCCTTATCACACTCAGACCCTATGCACACTTGTGGTAATGAGAGGAAGAGTTATGGTACATCTGTATTGACAGATAAATTTGCATTCATAGGTCTTTTTTTTTTTTAATAGGATAGTTACATTAAGAAAAATTTTCTGACTGTAACTAAAACTTTTGTTGGTTTTTCTACAGTATTAAGCAATGGCATTTTTATCTTTCATAGTTTCTGATTGAATGCTTTGTTGATATCGGACATTACCCTCCCTTATTTAATTTCTGCTGCTTCTCTCCCCCTTCCTCAAAATTTGGACAATCCAGTAACCTGCTGATTGGTTGTTATGATTTACAAGCCAGTGGTGAGGTCCTGTTGGGGGGGGGGTACATGAGGGGGAATGCTCACCACTGTAATCCTGTGTATCTCCAGGTGATCACTGTAGAGGAGTTTGGATACAGGTAGTACAATTTTGTATTGCTATCCTATAGAGAAGGAGAGAACTGAAAAGTTGTGCTCACTCAAAAATGGTTTGTTCCCCCCCCCCCCCCCCCCCCCGTCTCTGTGCTCAAAAAATCCTGGTTGCCCCACTGGTACAAACTCATAATAAAAGTTGTCTTTGGCGGTAAGCTTGAAATTCCTACCAGCTTATTTAAAAAGGTAGCGCTTAAAAAATGTTACTGGTACACATGAATTGCCTTTCTGACCTGTTTTATTAAATAGGAGATATAATACTACTGTAAAGTTTTGCCTTTGTCTTTCATATTTGTGCTACTACACTGTATCATCGATGTTGTCTGCATGTAATAAATAGAAGTAGCTTTATGATACCATCAAGAAAATTGTAACAGTATAGTGGTTAGCATGTACACAGTGTGGTGTAGTCCTATGGACAATCTGTTGTCAATATTTGAGTCATGTATTCTACTGCCTGTGGGGTACAGGTTTATACTGTATTAAATGAATTAAAATAAGCAATGCCAGGAGTTTGTATTCTGTTGTAATACTGTTCGCCCTTCATGATTACTGCATTTGCAAATGTAAGGGGTTTTAAGGTTCTAAATTAGAACTCTGGCAATACAAGAGAAATGCTTATTGGTGGCTTTTGAAAGGATAAAATTGTTTTGAAATCACATGATCTGAAAGAGTCCCCAAACCCCCCCCCCCCTCAAATAAAAACCCAAAAATACTGTATCAAAATGATCCAAACAAAGCCAAAAGTACAAAATTCTTGACACAAATTAACAGAGCTATAGTAGATAAGTGAGTTTTCTCTTTCAGTTATAAGAGAAATCAATGCACTCATGGTAACATATGTGTGTGTGCATTTTTGTGTATGCGTGTACAGTATGTGCAGTATGTGTGTTGTGACACTTTGCTGGTTAATACAACATCTCAAGATTGGATGGCTGACAGTTGCAAAACTTGGTACATACACATAGATCCGCATTGAGCGAAAGAACCCTACAATTTTTGGCAGAGGTCAAAGGTCTCCTGTGGTCTCAAGGGGTCAAACTATGCAAAACTTGTTAACACAATATCTCAAGGTGGGAAATGTAGATAGATTTTAATGGTGTGTAAATGCATTGCAGTAAGAAAATTGTCTTTATCATTTTTGGGGATGGTCAAAATTGATCTGAGGTCACCAGGGGTCAAATGCTGAAACATTTTTAGCACGATATCTCAAGATAGGAAAATTTGGATAGATTTAATATTTGGTGAAGATCAAAGGTCATCTAGGGTCACCAGATGTCTAAGTCTGAAAACCTTGCTAATACGATATCTCATGATAGGAAACTTTAATGAATTTCATGTTTGGTTTTGGGAGGTATTTTACAGGGAATAGCCCTATTTGATTTTGGAAAAGGTCAAAGGTCATCTAGGATCACCCGTCATCAAAGTCTGAAAAAATTGTTAACATGATATCTCAACTTGGGAAACTTGGATAAATTTCACTTGTGGAATCAGGATGCAATATGGTGAGAGGATAGTTCATATCATGTTGCTGGAGATCAAAAGTCATCTGGGGTCACCAGGGGTCAAACCCTGAAAACCACATTTCAAGATATCTTAAAGGGTAATATTGCATTTAAAATGCTCCAACAAAGCATCAAAAGAAAATGGCTTTGGTCATTATCAAATCATTATTGGTTATCAAATCAATATGGTCGCAACAATAAACTCCAGTAATAGCTTCATCTGCTCAAAATATTATGCACAATAGGAGTTATGGAAGTTGCATCTTTTGAAATGTTGAAAGTTTGGGTGAACAAATTATTCTTGAGCAACAAACAACTGACTTTCTATTTGAGGGAAACTTATTATATGAAAAGGAGGCTACCATACTGCCTTATTTTTCGTTATCTATCACTCTTTTCCAGTAAACATTGGTTTTAAAAGGATGAAATTTCCTTATAAAGCACACACAATATTTCTCTTCAAGTTAGGAAACTTGTGTACATGTCATATTTGGTATGTGGATATGTTGTGGTGCAAAGATGATCCTCATTGTTGTTGGTGGAGGTCAAAGGTCATCTGAGGAAATACAAAATTATTTTTACCAACATGTTAGCTTAACATTTGACAAGAAAGATATGAGACATCAATAATGGCATAATTTAGAATAGAATATATCCATAATCCAAACTTAATGCAATTTTTGCATTCAGGTTAAGGAAGCAGCCCAAATGTGTTCCAATTGTTTTGGCTTACTGTACATACTCTCATGGACAAACAGAGGCAGCATTTTTCTCCAAAGGCAAACAACTTCTAGCAAATAGATATTCCCGAATTTCTACCTTTTGTCAACCACCAAAATATTAAATTGTAGTCGTAAGAGATATTATGGCCTTAATTTAATGTACATTTAAAATAGGTCCCTTGGCAGACTGAGTAGTGTTCTTGTCATTGCCTCTCATTCATTCATACTTGAATAAGTACCAATATTTGTGCACCCTGAAAAATTTCTAGACTAAAAACTTGGCCATGTATTTGCAATACCATACAGTAGGTTGTGTTGTCTTTCACTTAATACTAAATATGAACTTACTGTACATAGAGAATTACAAGGTTGTACTGTAGGTTGATCTATTTTACAAAACTTATACCATCTGTTATCAGCAGTGAGTTGTCAGATTTTTGTATAGGCTTAACTTTTAGCTGTATTACCTGGTACTGAAGGTGTCATAACATTTCTGCTAAATGATATGTTAAAACTAAAAGGAATTCCTATGCTGAATACTTTAATGTTAATTGTTACATGAACTGTTGTCTTTATGAGCTACATTTTCAATTATCTTTGTGTTTCTCAGGAATCCGCTACTGCCATATCTGCAAGATCATCAAGCCTGATAGGTGTCATCATTGTTCAGTATGTGATCAGTAAGTATTTAAACTGACAGGTGGTTTCACAGTTGGGCTGCACAGTGCTTTCGTTTCTCTGACATAGGCATAATGTTCCTACAAAGATGTTAATATAAGCCGTAGGCCCTTATATATGGCGCGCTGACTCCTAATTGAGGGCAAATTGAAAGGCGAAAGTGGTGATCTCTGTTCAGTGGTTTTGAAACCAGTAGGTTAGTATATGTAGCTCTAAATAATTTGTGTTTCAAGACTAGTCTGATAAATTTCAGCCGTCAAGGAATTTCAAACATAACACATGTAACTATGGGCATCTAATTGAAAGTTCTATATGTGCTACATCTAAGGCCTACATAATGATCAGCGTACAACAATAAGAAGGTGTTGCAAAAAATTCCATTGTTAAAAGAATCAACCTGTGTGTACTTGAACAATGTGGCCATAATACATTTCTGTGTGTATTATCCAGGATAATTGAAACACTCCATTTCGCCAATTGAAAATAAGCACTCAGGTTGTTTATTCATTGATAGCACATAAAAATTTGAATGCATGTATAAAGGTGACCTAGTGAAGACACTATAGAAATTGGCCAATCAGTAGGTCCATGCATAAGCCAGTAACTACACATTCTTATTCAAAAATATTTAAGTATAGAAAGCCTAGAGAAAACCAAAGTGTTCCTTGTCAGTAGAACTTACTGAGTAGTGATGCCTCTTAGTATAATTTGCACTATAGCAAAGTGATCTATCTTTGATTCAGGCACATGGAGTTAGTTACTAGGAAGCAGCGGACCAGTTCTTGGGATGTAGTCCTTTCTTCTTTCAAAAGTTTAAACATCCTTACAACTATCTCCTTCTTTGTGGCAAGCTAAAATCACAGAGTTCTTTAATACCCAGCTCTAGCAACTTTATAGAGGTTATGTAGGCCTAGATGACAGTGCTAAGGGATGTTAACTGCTGGGCTGCTCTTGTGTTTCTTGCAACTGGTAGGAAAGGTGTGAGAGCACTGTCTGTTGATTTTCACTCGGCCAGGCAGCCATACTATGTTCAAGCCGTACTATGTTCAAACCTTGACTTAAAGATTTTGCATGTGTGCTACAAAGTGAACTCCTCCCCAGATATTAGAGTTTAGTCAAGAAATGAAAAAGGATATGTTTGAGAGCTTGAAAAAAGGAATTCCAACAGTCCAACTGCCATCTTTGTAGGACATTCCTGAGCTGATATAAAATATTGCAGTTGCACAGTAAAGATTTATGTTTGCATTACCTGAAAAGTACAGTGCATAATTTAACATTAGTTAATTTATGCACTGTACTTTTCAGGTATGCAGATGTGTTATTGAAGTGTTTCTCATAATTTGTAACTGTTAGGTGATCGTAATATGTTCTTCCAGTATACTTGAGAACATGCAGAGTCCTCGGAGCAATGACACTAAATTGCATGAAAAACTTTGTAAAAATTGATTTGCAATGCGTTGTAACGTTTAGTACGTTACTTGAGCATAGAAGTGTGATACAATAGTGCATCATTTTTTGCTCAGAAAATATGTTTTGTCATTTTTAACCAAAGAAGGAGGGCTATTAAATTGTAGGATTGCTATCACCACCACAGACAGTTAGGTTCACTTTTTTTTTGATAGAATTTGGTTGCTTGAAGTTGTGGCAGCCAATAGTTGAGTGTCTTGGTGTCATACAATAGACCTTATGCATCAATGTCACAAAGCTGAAAGTACACCCTCCTTTGGGGGCAAAACAAACTAACACCAGCAAATCAGACAGCTGATTTGTCAACCAGTTGAATATGCGCATAGTCGACCACATGTGCAGGGTGAGTTCTTATGCATGCGGCCACATCTTCAATTGTTTTGCCAGCAAGGATGACATCAGTGTGTGGTCAATGCATAAGGACCATTGACAGGTATGATTTTTTCATTAAACTGTCCCCACCTCATCACACTCATCCCTATTCCTTACAATTAATCCTGCTTAACCCTTTACCGTTGTTTGGGTCCTTTTGGACCCATGCGGAGAGCTCGGCTGTCACCCATCTTTACTGTTTCACGCGGAGCTCGAAACTGCGAGTAGCTACCCGAAAATTCGGCCACAACAACGAGAGAGGCAATAGTTTAAGGTCACGGGGTCAATGGCCTACGGAAGCTAATGCGGGGCGGGCTACGTCCGCTTTTCCGCCCACTCCCGAGGCGTGTAGATATGCCCCGGTCGGAGCACAACCGTAAAGGGTTAAAGTCTGTGTGTAACAAATCCCCATAAATTGTACAGATCACTTATAGAAGCAATTACTTTTCTTTTCATTAGATGTATTTTAAAGATGGATCACCATTGTCCGTGGGTTAACAACTGTGTTGGGTATCGCAACTACAAATTTTTTGTCTTGTTCCTCATGTATGCCTTACTCTTCTGCCTATATGTTGCTGTTACAACTTTGCCATTTTTTATTCAGTTTTGGAAGGTAAGCATACTCTTAACAGTCATTTTCTATTTTGTTTAAACATTCATATCTTGTTACATTTTTTAATAAGGATTAACATTACATGTCTTTTTAAATGTTTCTTATATAAGATAAATAGTTTTGCTTAGTTGGAATCTATGAGCTCCAAATCAATTTTCAATTGCTACAGCAGCAGATTGAATACGTTTGTGTGATACTGCTTTTTACCGATGAAACAGTTTCTGCCTTTACAGTGTTGTGTATATCAAACGGTGCACAGTATTCATTAAGCCCCAGTCCCACCATCACGACTTTGGTCAAGGATGCAAGGATTGGAGGAAATAGTAACAAAAAAGTAACAGTGATTTGGCATGATATCACCCTAGAAAGAGTTATCCATAAATGTGTTATATATATTATATGGATCAGTACAAATGACACAAAGAATGCAGGTAGTCAGCATGAAGACTCAGTATGCTCCCCATCAGAAGAATGAGCAGATGAAACCACAGGAGTTCATTATGATTGCATTAAGGGTGTCATATGTATATGATAGTCCACAAATCAATACAAATCAGCACGAAATACTCCAAACAACCAAAATTGCATCAGGATTGTCACACGAGTGATAGGATTGCAGGCAAGTTCCTAAGAATCCTCTATTTGGCAGTTGGTTTTCGTGTACCGCATTCAACAGGGTTGGTATTGGGTAAATAATGGGTTCTCAGTAGTTTATAGTGTAGCATACTGCATCTTTCCTGTAATGTAGGAAAATGGTTGGCAACTACCAACACAAATATCTTCAATAAGTGAAGAATGCTAATATATGCACCAGTAAGAACATAGTGGGAATTTAGTAAAGACCGAGTTAAAATAATGATGCTCTCGATCATTTGAACATTTCAAAACTGTTGTTAGTTAGTCAGATAGAGTTTTACGGCTCATTTTCCAACCTATTGGTTCAGGTCAAGCTGGCAACAGCCTTTTTTCCAGTTGTGGCTCACAGACTTACTGGCTAGTTTTCCCTACTCCATTGCTTTATGCTGAGCATCACGCACAACGGCAGTGGGTTCCAGATTTAGAGTCTTTGGTATGACTCAACCTGGGAATCAAACCGGGGCCTTCCACGTGAGAGATGGATGCTCTGCCGTTAGACCAAACACACAGTTCCAAAACTGGTGTTGTTGTCACGCTATTATTGTAGAACTCTAATGAATTGCCATGACTACAGCAAGGAGCCAATCGCCACAAAAATTCAGTAGGGTAGAACTGGGACTGCATTACACATAAAGAGAGAGCTTATGGTGAATGATCCTCATATTGCAATACTCATTTCCATTGTTCCATTGCTCTGGTGAGAGATACAAAGGGTAGGGTGTCCACCTTGACTTTCACAAATTAAGAGGTACCTCCATGGGTTCCAGTGGTGCAACCATGCAATCTTTCAAATAAATGGATTTCTAGTTTTAAAAACCAAAAAAGGCAGTACCATTTTGCACTTAGGCTTCCTCCTGGGTAAAAGTTTTCTCAGATATATGTGATATGTTGTTGTTTCGTATTATAAGATGCACTGTTTTGATTTTTGAACGGAGATCATAGGTCAGTAGAGGTCAAATTTTAAGGACCTGATTTACAGGGTTTTCCATTTTATTGTGAAAATGGAAAAACTTTGGAAGAAGAAAAACATTTGCTTGGTCTGAAAGTTCTCCAGTTTCTGGGTCTTAGCCCCCAAAAGGTAGTGCATGTAGCCTACTTAGGTGCAAATTATTTTTGTTTTGGTGTCTAAGTTGATTACAGTTTTGTAGCATCTGCATTATTGATCAATTGAGGAATTCCATCTTCAGTACATGTGAAACTTGCTCTGTTTCAGGAGTTTATAAACTTAGTGGTCATGTGCTGTATCTTATATGATCATTGGGATATAACTTGGCTTGTTTTTTCACACCTAGACAAGTCTTTCAACAAATTGAAAAAATTAAAATGATGTCAGTATAGGCTTTAGCAAAGAGTTCCAGTAGAAGGGAAACCAAAATGCATAAATTTGATCGGACAGTCACTGCTAATAGAAATACACACAGGAGTAAGGTAAAACCTGTCCATATTTGGTTAAGAAAAATAGTTTGAACTTGATGTATTTGGGTTGTAGGCCAAAGGTCATCACATATCATCAGGGAGAAAAGGCTGTGAATGGAATTATATTGGTAGATTGTATGGAACATGTTGATGCTATTAAGGTAAAATAAATTTTTATAAATTATTGAAGTTACTCATACCTGTATACAATTTTGCCATTTAATTTTGTAACTTTCACAGGTAGTTAAAAGTTCATTTTTATATGCCTTGTTTTTATTTTTCATCAATTGCTTTACCCCCTACAGAAGGGCTTATCGGAGCAATCAGCTGCGGACTTTCAAACTGTCTTTCTTTGCCTCTTGGCAGCCATGTTCTGCCTCAGCGTTATTGCATTATTGTGTGTGCACATACGACTTACGTTATCAAACCAATCAACATTAGGTACTGATATCATTTTCAAGCAGCAGGATGCTTTTAGCGTAGACTTTGCTCTTTGCTTCATTGATTTTCTTTTCAATTTCAATCATTTCACCAATTCTTCCTCGCTACCAAAATGGTTCTGATCAGATCTGGGAGTGAATCCTTCCCTATCCCATTCCCTCCCTTTGCTGTTTTCACTCATAGCAGTTTTGATTTCATGCAAAAAAATTATTTAGATATCAGATATTCTCCTTTCAAGTGTAATATTAATATCCTCTAGAGAAACTGTAGGTTTCAGAAGTGTTTGGATGTGAGGAAATGTTCCTTCACAAGTAGAATTTAACAGGAAGCAGCCAGATATGTTAGCAGCCTATATAAAAAAGAAGAATTTGATGAGGCAGTGTTGTAATATAGTATTGGTTGTTACTTTCAATGCGCAAAGTTCTCCAAAAGCAAAAATTATTGAGCAATTCTACTTTATCAAAGAGTGCCAAAAAAAGCATATTAGAAAGAAGTGTAGTTCCCCATATGTTTTAAAACCTAAAGCCATGTTGTGCTCAAGTATACATTTCTTTTCCTCCGTATGAAATGGTAGTGTGTCTGAAAGGGCATTTGCTTTCTGCAGGAGCTTGGTTTTAGATGGCCTCAAAGCAAGGCTTGCGGTTGTAATTTTCAAGGACGCAAGTCAGTTTTTTGGAAATTTTTGAAAAGTTTTCATTTGCCAAAAAAAAATAAAGAAAAAGATTCCTTTAAACAAGTTTCCCCTCAAAGTGTCAAATTCTTCTGGCACAGACCTTCCTGTATATCAGATTTTGTCATCCATACCCAATTCAGTTATGAATCTACAAAGTTTACTCCTAATTTTCAATCCTGCTCCAATACTGTTCACCAATGGTTGTGGATGTAAATCTCTCTCCTTGTGAAAACAGTATTCCCAATGGTTTTTCCTTAATTTTGCATTACAACAGAAAAGTAGTGCATATTCTGTACTGTCATTTCCATTCTAACCCATCATAACATTGTAGACCAAAGCATGTGGTTGGCTACAAATAGCAAACATCACTTCATTCACCCATGTGGGAAAACTTTCAGTGATGTCATGAAGAAGCTGGTCATCACCCTTATTCAAAACAAGGCATTTATAATGTCATTTGATAGGGTTATTTCAAATAACCTGTTTGACTCACAGAAATATCCAAATTTGTCAGTCAATGGGAAAAGGAAACATGACATTCTTTCATCTAGTTTCTTCATTTTATCTCACTTAGGAAATCAATTCCAATTCAGCTGCACGTTTTCACATCCTTTTCCTCTTTTTGGCGGCGGCCATGTTTGCTATCAGTGTGACGATTCTGTTCTGCATGCACATCAGACTGAGTTTGGTCAATCAGAGCACTTTGGGTATGTAGTGGTGTACTGCAAGTATCAATCTTATCAAAGGTAGCATAGCTTAGTGTAGTGGAATAACTTACCATTTTACCTGCAGAAACTGCCTGTCTGCTAACCTCCCCCGACCCCTCTACCCCTCCCCTTCCCTCCACCCTACCCTCACTTGCTCTACCCCACCCACACCTTTCTTTCCCTCATTATGAGCCTTCAAAGAGAAAAGATATAAGGAATGGAATCAGGCCGGTCACACATTTTGCCTTTCTGCAAGTTGAGACACTTTGCCACTCTTTTAGCCCTGTCTATCAAGGGTAGGGGTATTTGATTTAATGAAATACTTCATGATGCTGATTTTACTGAATAGGGAAAAATTGCTTTGCTAATATTCAAATCAGTTTAATTTAAATTCTTCAGAACTTCTGCAATGAAGTTCTTAATAATGCTGCTGAATTAATTGATAATATTTCTGAGTTGATTTATGTTTCTTGTAATTTTCATTCAAAAGTTGCCCTCGAAAAGAAAGATTGAATTTACACTCCACGATAGTTTGCTACATCTCTGATATGTATAAATGTAGCTTTATTCACATGTCTTAGATGATGCTGATTTTACTGAATAGGGAAAAATTGCTTTGCTAATATTTAAATCAGTTTAATTTAAATTCTTCAGAACTTCTGCAATGAAGTTCTTAATAATGCTGCTGAATTAATTGATAATATTTCTGAGTTTATTTATGTTTCTTGTAATTTTCATTCAAAAGTTGCCCTCGAAAAGAAAGATTGAATTTACACTCCACGATAGTTTGCTACATCTCTGATATGTATAAATGTAGCTTTATTCACATGTCTTAGAATAAAACCATTCTTTAGTGTAATTCTTCTTTCAAGGTAGAAAAAATTTCATTTCAAACTAACTTTTGATTTGTTTTCATTTCTCTGTACTTTTTGTGAATGCTAGAGTGCTTTTAAAAATATTTTGTGTACCCTGCCTAACCAGCTTATAATATTGTACAATTATTCTCAGCCCTGTTCCTATACCCTCCCACATCCCTTCACTTACACGCATACTGTATCTGCATATTAATTCTCATGGGTGCATAATTGTAAAGCATTATTTAATCAGGTTGGTTGTGGGCATTTATCATTACTCTGCATATTCATTTCTCATTCCAGCATTGTTTTATCATTCTAGTCATAGACCATTTAGCTCATAGAAACATGTTTTGTTTATAAAATGAATGTAATAACTCATCCAGTGTACAAAGTTTTGACTGAAATTTATACTTAAATGCATAAAGAGTTCACAGGACATTGCATTAGTAGGAAATATAAAAGAGTATTGCAGTACAATTCCTTTTATATTGGCATAGAAAGTATACCTATCATCCATAGTGCATTAAATGGTTATGATCTCTCTGATACATATCTAGAATTACAGAGTAACAAAAGAATTCAGTACAGTGATTTATCAGTACATATTCACTCTCTGTGTGAAAGAAAGTGAGGAGGGCCTTTGTTTTTGAAAATTGTAGACATTTATATCACTTTCATGTGAAAAATAGATGATAGAGAGACAGAGAAAGGAGCTTTGATAAATCAGATAATAATTTTACTGAAATTTTATGTGAATTGCATCGGTATGGATTACTTTGATTTATGCTGATTCTGTAAGATCAAGTACTCATACATGTCGTTTGGTACATTTCTTGAATGCATGCAAGAATTTGTCAGAAATTTTAAGAATTTTCATAAGATGAGGTTGTAATGCTTGTTTGTCTCATCCCTACAGAGTCATTCCGAGCACCAGTATTCCGCCATGGACCTGACAAAGAAGGGTTCAGTCGAGGGTCAGCTTGTGCTAATTTTAGAGACATTTTTGGTATCAACAAATACCAGTGGTTTATGCCAGTCTTTACCAGGTTAGGGTAATATTAGTAATAACGTGTGTTAAATCTTTAGGTTTACTTTGGCTCAATCAAATTAGTGCCAGGTTATGGAAATCCTGGAAAGTCAGGGAAAACTAAAATTTTAATTTCCAGACATGAAGGTCAGGGAAATGAGTAGTTTTTCAAAAGGCCCTGAAAATGTCAGGAAGGTTTAGAAAGTGGACTTGCAGTATGGTTTCGATTTTATCAATGTTCAGGTACACCATTTTGTTGAAAAAAAGATGGAATTGTGGGATCTGACTCCTTTTAAAATGTCCTGGAAGAAATATTAGTCAAGGTCCTTGAAAGTCATGGAATTGTGTCATTTTAAACTTTTACAAACCCTGTTAATATACAGTAGCACTAGGAGTCTCCACAATTTTTATGTGACATAAAATGTAGGAACATGCTTCATAAGCTTCAACAAATCCCAGAGGGTTAAAAAAAAATGGTGCTCAGTAATTCCCTACCTGTCACCTTTAATCACCGAATTTGCAGTGTAGTAGATGTATCGTTACCTTGTTGAATGTTGCCCATAACTACTGTAATAGCCTTGCTATGTTCCTGCTAAAGCCTACATTCCTCATGTTACTCTCAATGTTAGCTGCAGTTATTGTCATTGTAGTGGGCAACAAATATTAGATGGCAATTCATTAATGTGTTTTCCTTGATGTTTTGGATTATTTATTCAGGCACCACTAAAGCTGTATTAATCAACAAAAAATTACCAATTCCAGAAATTGCTGGTATCTTTGATATATTTCTCAGATCAAAAAATAATTCTGTTCAAAACTGGTAATATATTTAGGGTAACTTGGGTATTCATACTCCAGACACAAATTCCATGGTATGAAGTTAGTAATGCTTGGCAATTGAGAGATACACCAGCCATTAAAAATTTAATAACTTACTATGTGAGTCTAATTGAATGCATGTTTTCTTGATTGAGGTGCTTAAATACTGAAACTGTTGTCAGAGCTACTCAATGATGTACTTCTACTTTTACAATCAAATCAGTGGAACGTTTAGTCTTTGAAGATTTGATTAGTAATTGCAGCCAGCCGTCTTAAGGGGCTGGGAAATAGGGTGGCTATTGGTATCAAAGAAGTTGAATGTAGTTCAGTTGTACTAGCATAGGTTTAGCCACATAGGGTAGGGTGTGAAACATTTTAGCTTTGGGTGATTCTTTCTTCAAAATCAATCATGAAAGCTGTTTTGTATATTTTAGAAGTTGTTTCTTGCATTAGTTACAAGGAAGATGGGGTGAAGGGAAGTAGGGGCAAGGAGAGTGTGATGACAGGGAGGAGGATACTGATTTATGTTATCTTGTCCCTAAATTGTATAAATTATGATTTTTGATCAGATTGAACTGTGAATGCAATTTTCCTGAATCATCAGTTGATACATTCAGAGTTGCAAAGGTGCTCATGTTGGGATACTAAAAATGACAATTGTTTAAATTATTAAAAAAACAAAATCACAAAATCACCTAGAAATCTAATATTTAGTGTCTTTTTTGGTGGAGTTCTGTATCTTACACTTAAATTTTTTTTTCATAATGGTAATGTTGTATTAATTTTGTCAACAGTGTTGGTGATGGAGTTAATTGGCCTATTCAGGCCAGGGACCAGGATTCTGATCGTCTTCTAGATGATGATAGGGATGAAGATTTACAGAGTCCTAGTGAAGGTACACCAACACGAGGTTAGTTTCACTCATTTTGATTGAGGTCATTTCATTTTTGATACTCTATATGGTAAACATTTTGTATGCCCTTAAAGGATTATCATAAAGAATTGTAGCATTGACATAAGTGCTACCAGCCTGGTGTAAATTGTATTGCCATTTTGCTCGGTGTTCAGCATAAGCAATGGGCTCTGGCAGGCTAGACTGAACCAATTGGTTGGAAATTGGGCCAAAAACTCCATCTAACCTAATCCAGGGTGCACATGGCCAAATCAAAGTTTTGGGAATTTTTACATTTGTTCCAAAATCATGTTTAGGGTTGTATTTTTGGTCATGCAATATCAGTGAGAGAGATTTGACCTGTTCCTTAACAACCTGGTTGTCAGAATTACAAAAAAAAACATTGAAAATGTAATATGAATTTAGGGTTGTATGTGATTTCCAAGAAGCATATTCCTCCATTGACATGATTTGACCATTAGTCTTACCCTGTGGCTGAAATGTCACAACCAAAGCCTTAGAGCTCAAGCAAAGTAAAACCATGTTGATATTTGGTCTAATTTTCAAAACCCTGGATGATACTAATTAGCTCATCCCCATCCAGATTCAAAGAATGTTTTGTATACTTATTGTTGACTGTTCTTTGGACTTACAGAAAAACAAGAGATTAGACAGAGTATCCAAGCTGGTCCCACATACAACAGTACCAACAATGACGTGGTGGTACCAATAGAGCCTGGCACAGGTATTTATCATTATGTGTAAACCCTTAGAGCAGACTCCCTCAAATAGCGGCGTGGCACGTGACATGGCTTGGAGTGGCGCCAAAAATTGCTGGGAGAATATTGAAAAGTTTAACTTTTTCACAACTTTTCTGACAAGAATTGTTGGTACTGTAAATAAATCTAGTACTTCCCATGACTTCACTTACAGACAAGGATATAATAACGTCCTATTTGTTCAATTAAACAAACTTTGCACCATTTTGCGTGTATGCCCCTTCTGAAGTGCAAAAATTTTCAAAAGGGGAGGGGGACACCCCCTCCCCCAGGATGGCAATCAGTGGTGCATTTTATCAGTAACATTTAAAATTGTGGTGCTTCAGAAAATTTAATTGAGGAAGCCTGCTTTAGAGAAACATCATCAGTGGGTTTCATGTTAGTGGCTCATTGGGTATTCATGTAGCAGTGATGGAGTGGATGGGCTTCGTAAAAAAAATAAATCATCACACTTGAGATTGATCGTAACTCTTTCAAAACAGTGCTGATGTCATGTTGCATTGCTTTCATTCTTAATTGTTTTCTTTCCTGCTTTGAGAGGAAGGTACACAGTGTTGGGGCTTCTGAAGATAATCGATTCTTATTTTTGTTGGGTAGGATTGGGGAGAACATTATATCATAGGTGCAACCTTAATAAGCCTTTTCACAATCATGATGTTGTCAAGGACTTGTGTAAAGGAAGGTATATCAAACACAATGAGGTTGTACATGTTGTTTAAAAAGAAAACATAACACAATGAACACCTCTTATGCTTCTGGTTGATTTAAAAAGGGACAACTTGAATCTTTTCCAAAGTAAAGGCCGTTTCTTGGCAGGTGTTGTAGTTACGGCAGTGTGTAAGTCTAAACAGTCTTTAGTGATGTACACATGCTAATAGTATCGATCAACCTTGTGAGTATGTTCATTACCCCAGCAAGGTTGTATAGAAAACAATACCTGACTTCAGTATGACCGTAAAGAGTAATACACTTCATGCACTACTACAGTACTGGAAAGAAAACAATCCCTGCACTACACTATGCAAAGAATATGAGCAATACTTTGTCGTCATCGAGAAGTGATGTTTCACTGACTGACACTATACTCAAAGATTGCAAAAATGCATATTGCTCTTGCTGTGTCTATAATAACTTTCCCAAATGTAAGTGTATCTTTATGCAACAGTTCTCCTTGTGAGGTTTTTGGACAGTTAAAGGGGAGGGGAAACAAGGTTGATATGTTTAGACTAGGAACAGGTGAGTACCTTCTTTAATTGCAACATCAACTTAGTTTCAAAGTGCTCTATGCATGGTTGGTTTTGTCTTTTTCGATGTAGACACATGAAGGTTTGCTCATTCTTAGTTTTGTTGCTAGTGTAGGCATGAATTTGTGGCTGTATTTCCATTTAATGTTGGAATTGATCATTGAAAGGTTCTACCCTACTCTCTGTAGCATAAGAACAAATCATGGGAAGCACAGTGTATTATGTCAATAAGTTTATCCTTTGAATGATCCAATTGTGATAATTGTTTATTTTGTGTGGTGGGGGAGGGGTAGATTGTCTGTTTAGTTCACTTAAGGGTAGTGAAGGTATAAATCTTGTAATAACATGCTGCTACTTCCACAGCTATGTCTGATTCAGGGTAAATGTCCATCATGGTTGTTGAAAGGCCAAGAAAAAACACTTCCCTGGGAGAATATTATTAACTCAGGTGTGGGCTTCACTGAACAGTGAAAGGAGCAGTGGGCTGTTAGGTAAAGGCTGAGAATTGAAAGGAAATACTGTGTTCGATTTACAGGAAAACTTCATCCTTTCAAAACTAGTGTTTATTGACACAGAATGATAGGTTATTTAACATAATCCAGTTTGGTAGGCTTCTTCTCAAAAGAAGTCTCTCATAGAAAGAAATTCAGTGAGTTGCTGAAGCAAAATGTGTCAACCCTAACTTGGAAATTTTGAATGTTTTCTTGTGCGTAAGGAGATAAAACAATTGCTATGGTGTATTGTTGAGACTGAATGATATGATTATAACTGGTATGCTTTGTTGGAGCATTTTAAAGGGAGTATTTCCCTTTGAATCATTTTAATTTGAATCTAGGAAGATCAAATAAACCATTTCCTTTGATTGGTAGCTTGTATGGTTATTGATAATTTTTATAACCCTAATAGTTTAATCACATCAAATCCCCAGGCCATGGCTTTGGGGTTTCTCTTGTTATTTCCACTTTCAAATCTTTGTTATTGAAACACACTTGTCTTCTTCTTTGCATCAATACAGTTTCTTATGTGGTGAGTTGGTTTCGTCTGAAACATTATTGTTTAATGCATACATTACCATGGAATCACTAAACTTTCAATTGTAACAAGACTTGCTACATAAATAACTAGTGTAACATAAGATTACACCATCAGGGACACTTGAGCTACAAAATTTTGGTGCAAAATTCTAATGTTTTATTGGTGTGACTTTTTGAGAAAAAGGTCACAAGTGTTGTTGCAGAGAGGTAACAAAGTGCTTAATTTTAGTGGCCTTCAAAGTACCAATAGGTTAAACACACAAAGACAAACATACACTCACACATGCAAAAACAACTTGCATTTTAGTTGGCATGGAAATTATTTATGCATGAGTTATGTTTCAAATTTGGATTTGCGGTGAAAGGGAAGTGGTAATTTTAAGACACTTCCCTTCACGATATTATTTGCTTTGAAAGGTTTTTTGGTTTCGATGAAAAGAGAAACCTATGCATTCATGATGGCATGTGTGTGTGTGTATGTGTGTATGTGCGTGTGCGTGTGTGTGTGTATGTGTGTATGTGTGTGTGTTTGTGACACTTTGCTTGTTTACACGATATCTTGAGAAGGGAAAGTCCGACAGTTCTCAAACTTGGTACACAGATACCCCTTACTGAGAGGAAGAACCCTATTTATTTTGGTGGAGGTCAAAGGTCATTTGGGGTCACAGGGGGTCAAAAACCAAAATCTTTGTTTACACAATATCTCAAGATAGAAAACTTGGATTAATTTCAAACTTGATATGTAGATGCGTTATGATGTAAGGAAGAACCCTATTGATTTTGGTGGAGGTCAAAGGTCATTTGGGGTCACGTGGGGTCAAACTCCAAAATCCTTGTTTACACGATATCTCATGGTAGAAAACTTGGATTAATTTGAAACTTGATATGCTGATGCGTTATGATGTTAGGAAGAACCCTATTGATTTTGGTGGAGGTCAAAGGTCATTTGGGGTCACAGGGGGTCAAAAACCAAAATCTTTGTTTACACAATATCTCAAGATAGAAAACATGGATTAATTTCAAACTTGATATGTAGATGCGTTATGATGTAAGGAAGAACCCTATTGATTTTGGTGGAGGTCAAAGGTCATTTGGGGTCATGTGGGGTCAAACCCCGAAATCCTTATTTACACGATATCTCATGGTAGGAAACTTAGATTAATTTCAAACTTGATATGTTGATGCGTTAAGATGTAGGAAAGAACGGGATATATTTTGGTGGAGGTCAAAGGTCATTTGGGGTCACAGGGGGTCAAAAACCAAAATCTTTGTTTACACAATATCTCAAGATAGAAAACTTGGATTAATTTCAAACTTGATATGTAGATGCGTTATGATGTAAGGAAGAACCCTATTGATTTTGGTGGAGGTCAAAGGTCATCTGGGGTCATGTGGGGTCAAACCCCGAAATCCTTATTTACACGATATCTCATGGTAGGAAACTTAGATTAATTTCAAACTTGATATGTTGATGCGTTAAGATGTAGGAAAGAACGGGATATATTTTGGTGGAGGTCAAAGGTCATTTGGGGTCACAGGGGGTCAAAAACCAAAATCTTTGTTTACACAATATCTCAAGATAGAAAACTTGGATTAATTTCAAACTTGATATGTAGATGCGTTATGATGTAAGGAAGAACCCTATTGATTTTGGTGGAGGTCATAGGTCATTTGGGGTCATGTGGGGTCAAACCCCGAAATCCTTATTTACACGATATCTCATGGTAGGAAACTTAGATTAATTTCAAACTTGATATGTTGATGCGTTAAGATGTAGGAAAGAACGGGATATATTTTGGTGGAGGTCAAAGGTCATTTGGGGTCACAGGGGGTCAAAAACCAAAATCTTTGTTTACACAATATCTCAAGATAGAAAACTTGGATTAATTTCAAACTTGATATGTAGATGCGTTATGATGTAAGGAAGAACCCTATTGATTTTGGTGGAGGTCAAAGGTCATTTGGGGTCACGTGGGGTCAAACTCCAAAATCCTTGTTTACACGATATCTCATGGTAGAAAACTTGGATTAATTTGAAACTTGATATGCTGATGCGTTATGATGTTAGGAAGAACCCTATTGATTTTGGTGGAGGTCAAAGGTCATTTGGGGTCACAGGGGGTCAAAAACCAAAATCTTTGTTTACACAATATCTCAAGATAGAAAACATGGATTAATTTCAAACTTGATATGTAGATGCGTTATGATGTAAGGAAGAACCCTATTGATTTTGGTGGAGGTCAAAGGTCATTTGGGGTCATGTGGGGTCAAACCCGAAATCCTTATTTACACGATATCTCATGGTAGGAAACTTAGATTAATTTCAAACTTGATATGTTGATGCGTTAAGATGTAGGAAAGAACGGGATATATTTTGGTGGAGGTCAAAGGTCATTTGGGGTCACAGGGGGTCAAAAACCAAAATCTTTGTTTACACAATATCTCAAGATAGAAAACTTGGATTAATTTCAAACTTGATATGTAGATGCGTTATGATGTAAGGAAGAACCCTATTGATTTTGGTGGAGGTCAAAGGTCATCTGGGGTCATGTGGGGTCAAACCCCGAAATCCTTATTTACACGATATCTCATGGTAGGAAACTTAGATTAATTTCAAACTTGATATGTTGATGCGTTAAGATGTAGGAAAGAACGGGATATATTTTGGTGGAGGTCAAAGGTCATTTGGGGTCACAGGGGGTCAAAAACCAAAATCTTTGTTTACACAATATCTCAAGATAGAAAACTTGGATTAATTTCAAACTTGATATGTAGATGCGTTATGATGTAAGGAAGAACCCTATTGATTTTGGTGGAGGTCAAAGGTCATTTGGGGTCATGTGGGGTCAAACCCGAAATCCTTATTTACACGATATCTCATGGTAGGAAACTTAGATTAATTTCAAACTTGATATGTTGATGCGTTAAGATGTAGGAAAGAACGGGATATATTTTGGTGGAGGTCAAAGGTCATTTGGGGTCACAGGGGGTCAAAAACCAAAATCTTTGTTTACACAATATCTCAAGATAGAAAACTTGGATTAATTTCAAACTTGATTTGTAGATGCGTTGTGATGTAAGGAAGAACCCTATTGATTTTGGTGGAGGTCAAAGGTCATTTGGGGTCATGTGGGGTCAAACCCCGAAATCCTTATTTACACGATATCTCATGGTAGGAAACTTGGATTAATTTCAAACTTGATATGTTGATGCGTTAAGATGTAGGAAAGAATGGGATATATTTTGGTGGAGGTCAAAGGTTATTTGGGGTCACAGAGGGTCAAAGACCAAAATCTTTGTTTACACAATATCTCAAGATAGAAAACTTGGATTCATTTCAAACTTGATATGTTGATGCGTTATAATGTGAGGAAGAACTGGATATATTTTGGTGGAGGTCAAAGGTCATTTTGGGTCACGTGGGGTCAAACCCCGGAAATCCTGGTTTACACTATACCTCAAGGTAGGAAACTTTGATCCATTTCAAACTTGATATGTTGATGCGTAATGGTGTAGGAAAGAACGGGATATATTTTGGTGGAGGTCAAAGGTTATTTGGGGTCACAGGGGGGTCAAAGACCAAAATCTTTGTTTACACAATATCTCAAGATAGAAAACTTGGATTAATTTCAAACTTGATATGTAGATGCGTAATGATGTAAGGAAGAACCCTATTGATTTTGGTGGAGGTCAAAGGTCATTTGGGGTCATGTGGGGTCAAACCCCGAAATCCTTATTTACACGATATCTCATGGTAGGAAACTTAGATTAATTTCAAACTTGATATGTTGATGCGTTAAGATGTAGGAAAGAACGGGATATATTTTGGTGGAGGTCAAAGGTCATTTGGGGTCACAGGGGGTCAAAAACCAAAATCTTTGTTTACACAATATCTCAAGATAGAAAACTTGGATTAATTTCAAACTTGATATGTAGATGCGTTATGATGTAAGGAAGAACCCTATTGATTTTGGTGGAGGTCAAAGGTCATTTGGGGTCACGTGGGGTCAAACTCCAAAATCCTTGTTTACACGATATCTCATGGTAGAAAACTTGGATTAATTTGAAACTTGATATGCTGATGCGTTATGATGTTAGGAAGAACCCTATTGATTTTGGTGGAGGTCAAAGGTCATTTGGGGTCACAGGGGGTCAAAAACCAAAATCTTTGTTTACACAATATCTCAAGATAGAAAACATGGATTAATTTCAAACTTGATATGTAGATGCGTTATGATGTAAGGAAGAACCCTATTGATTTTGGTGGAGGTCAAAGGTCATTTGGGGTCATGTGGGGTCAAACCCCGAAATCCTTATTTACACGATATCTCATGGTAGGAAACTTAGATTAATTTCAAACTTGATATGTTGATGCGTTAAGATGTAGGAAAGAACGGGATATATTTTGGTGGAGGTCAAAGGTCATTTGGGGTCACAGGGGGTCAAAAACCAAAATCTTTGTTTACACAATATCTCAAGATAGAAAACTTGGATTAATTTCAAACTTGATATGTAGATGCGTTATGATGTAAGGAAGAACCCTATTGATTTTGGTGGAGGTCAAAGGTCATCTGGGGTCATGTGGGGTCAAACCCCGAAATCCTTATTTACACGATATCTCATGGTAGGAAACTTAGATTAATTTCAAACTTGATATGTTGATGCGTTAAGATGTAGGAAAGAACGGGATATATTTTGGTGGAGGTCAAAGGTCATTTGGGGTCACAGGGGTCAAAAACCAAAATCTTTGTTTACACAATATCTCAAGATAGAAAACTTGGATTAATTTCAAACTTGATATGTAGATGCGTTATGATGTAAGGAAGAACCCTATTGATTTTGGTGGAGGTCAAAGGTCATTTGGGGTCATGTGGGGTCAAACCCCGAAATCCTTATTTACACGATATCTCATGGTAGGAAACTTGGATTAATTTCAAACTTGATATGTTGATGCGTTAAGATGTAGGAAAGAATGGGATATATTTTGGTGGAGGTCAAAGGTTATTTGGGGTCACAGAGGGTCAAAGACCAAAATCTTTGTTTACACAATATCTCAAGATAGAAAACTTGGATTCATTTCAAACTTGATATGTTGATGCGTTATAATGTGAGGAAGAACTGGATATATTTTGGTGGAGGTCAAAGGTCATTTTGGGTCACGTGGGGTCAAACCCCGGAAATCCTGGTTTACACTATACCTCAAGGTAGGAAACTTTGATCCATTTCAAACTTGATATGTTGATGCGTAATGGTGTAGGAAAGAACGGGATATATTTTGGTGGAGGTCAAAGGTTATTTGGGGTCACAGGGGGGTCAAAGACCAAAATCTTTGTTTACACAATATCTCAAGATAGAAAACTTGGATTCATTTCAAACTTGATATGTAGATGCGTAATGATGTAAGGAAAAACCCAAGAATTTTGGTGGAGGTCATAGGTCATTTGGGGTCACATGGGGTCCAAACACTGAAATCCTTGTTTACATGATACATCATGATAGGAAAGTTGAATTCATTTCAGACTTGATATGTAGATGTATTATGATGTAAAGAAGAATCCTTTTTATTTTGGTAGAGGTCAAAGGTCATTTGGGGTCAGAAGGGGACAAATACTGAAAAACTCTTTAACACAATATCTTAAGGTAGGAAACTTGGGATTCATTTCAAACTTGATATGTTGATGTGTATGATGTAAGCTGATTGTTTGCGAAATATCTTAAGGCACAATATGAAATTTGTAGAATTGTTTGGGTTAAAAGAAAAAAAACCAGTTACTAACATGTGGAGTCAAAGGTCACTTCGGGTCACCAGTTCTTACAAGAAATGTAGCATTTCATTGAAAAGAGCATGTATGTATCATCGAAACCTCAATGCATTTTTGCATTCTGGTTAACTGCATGCAGAAGGAATCATGTTAAGCATTTTTAACACTCACCCTACCTTTGCATGACACCAGACTTGAAAGGGGATATGATATTTTGCCTAGTGGTGCTGTCACATGGGCAAGGGGACTCATCCTCCTTAATTAATGTCTAAAAAAAAATGAAAAGGAACCAAAGGGTATTTAAGGTATTTCTTTCTGCAGAAAGTGAGGTTTTGTTTTGCTATATAATAGATTTACTTCATCTTCTATCTCATTTGCTTTTTTTTTAACAAAGTATCAATACTTTCATACATTCAAAGCACATTGTTTTGCAATACTATCAACCAAATTCACCCTACACCCTTGCTGCTTCCCATTTCCATTAATTGTACTCGATGGTAGAGTTTCATAAATATGAAATCATATTAAATCTCAAGTGAGTGGAGGCAATTTTCTGTGTCATCAGTATGCAAATGTTACCACACTCTGGCGCGTGACTGACTGAGAAAACTGCTCACAAATTGTTGTTGGATTTGAGTTGCGTATATGCAGTAGGCAGCAAAATTTGCTTACTGGCCAAACTCTCTTGTAACCACTTTTAGTAGTTTTAAGGCATTATCATGGCACTATCAAGCACTTCCACTATATCTACTGCTATTGTGCTTGGTGCCCAGCATAATCAATGGAGAAAGAAAAACCAGCGAGCCACAATTGGAAAAGGGCCATGGTCAGCCATATTTACACCAATCGATTAGAAACTTCAGACATGTTTGAAATAGCTAATGTTTCAATATTTGAATGGAATTGAGTGTCTTTTCACTGTTAAAAGTAACTAAAAGAGGATTACCAGACTCCTAGCCAAGTGTTTTGTTGAAAACTAGCTCCCTTAGTTTTTTATGCATCTAAAACTCTAGGTCAGTGTAGAACAATAGCTGCTCAAAGGGAAAGTGAACTCAGCTGAATCATGAGGGTCGATGTCATTTCCTCACATTCATGGAGGAACATATTCAGGGTTTTTGAGCTTCAAAAAGAGGGCAAGGGGAATTCCCAACTGTAGGGTCCGTTGGGGTCAGGGACAGCAGAACATTGTTTAAAGAGAGGAACAAAATACTTGGGGAGTGCAAAGCACAAAGACCATAACAGGTGGGGTCCAAGGTTTTTTAGAGCTGTGGTAGAAAATCTTGTGCAAACGTCCATTGGAGCCAAATACAAAGCCTTCTGGATGCTCATATGTCTTTGAAGCCTATTTCAGGTACCCCAGGAAGACTTTTGAAGCTGAAGTTATTCTTTTATTCTGTGGAAAACCTTTGTGTGCATATAAAATCTGCAGTGTTAATATAGAGCCACAATGAGACAACTTCTTACAGTTGTTGAGTAAGCACAAGCAAGTCACAAATGTCATTTCTCTGCTCTGTGGCAACAGTGTCTTCATTTACCAAGAGGTAGTAGAACTTTTGTCTCATGTAAGAGAGAGAATAGACGTTAATCAGGGACAGCGTTAATGCCTCTTAATATAACAGTCTCTTTATCTTCTGTGTTGGAGCCAACAACATGGCCATGGTATGGTCCAGTTGCAGTTTGATTGAGGTCTGGTACTTCAGGAACATGGCAAATTACCGTATCCTGAAATGCTTTTGTTATTTTTATTTTCATTTTTTGTTTATGGGGGCTTATGGAAGACATTGGAAAGAAATTTATGGAAATTGCGAATTTTCATCTTTCAGTACCGTAGGTTTGACTTTAAAATTAATTCAATGATTGCATAGAGTAAAAAATAAACTCCAGTCCAATTATATTGAAGACAAAAGTTGTTACAAACTGAGCCAGGAAATATCATGTAACCCACTCTGCTAAAATATGAGTATCCTGAGGTACAGTATGGATGAAAAGATGTTGATGTGTTTCAGTACAGGCATACAAGGTGGGTTGAGGGGACAGAGAGGCACTCACCCTCCCAATTTGGGCAAAAGCCGTTGGTCTATTTGCCAAAACATGGGCACAACATGATAAATGGTGACATTAATTGGGCAAAAAATGCTCTTGCCCCCATAGAAAATTACCCTGGTACGTCTATGTGTTTTAGTAACAATTGCCATTCAAGTAATTATGGTGTTATAAGCCAACTGATGCACATTTTAAAGTACTTTTGAACAATCTAACCTGTTTTGATTACAAGTGTGTGATCATTGCAGTGCATGTGGAATGCTTTAATCTAATAATCCTGTAATAAATATGAGATAAATTTCTTTTTGGAATTCCCTCTCACAGCAAACTTGGCTGCACAAAACATTGATGTCAAATAAACATTTAGATCACTTGTATGAAGTCTTTGTTATCATAATCTTTAATTTGGTTAATTTATAGGGAGATTTGTGGTTTCTCTCATGGTTGTCTTCCAGCTTGCCATGCATGATTTAGCTATCATCATGGTTTTACCTATTTTTGCCAGTCTAATTACAGCCCTTTCTCAAATTCTGGCAAGGATGTGTTACCCATGTGAAATCCCAAAAGCTGTTTAAGTGATGAGCAGCCTTAAATAAATTCAAAGCAGTTTCTGATTGGCCCATCTCTCCCCTGTTAATCTGCAGGTTGTTATAAACCAAAAAGTTGGAAGCTTCAGCAGTCATAGTTCCTCACCTTGGGTGTCAATTGACAAAATCAGGACCCTTAAACAGACCATTGCATCTCTGGTCTGGTACTTACAAATTTATGATTTTCCTGCAAAATTATTTTGGTTCACTAACTCCCCCTTTTTTTTTCATGTCCAAACAGCAGACATTTTGGTCATCTTGTACAAATTGGGGTTCTAAAAATTTATGGAATTCTGGACCCTCATTTTATGCACCTAGATGGCTTTCCCAACTAGAAAATATGTTGATGAATTCTGTGAGGTTTAGTAGAACATTTACTTATTCTGGTCACTGATATTGAAATAAGTTTGATACATATTCTCCTTGCAGGTGACAGAGTCCAGCTTGTCTTAGACCCAGGACACATAGCAGGATCAACCTGAGTCTTTGCAGAAGATGCCTTCAATTATAGTATCAGGCTGATGCAGACTTGGGGAAAGGAATAACAGTGCCAGTCAGGTGAAGCAAAACCATTCAAGCGGTGGTGTTAAATATCGTTTTTTTATTTTCTATACAGTCCTGCCTCTCATTTAAAGGAAGGATTTGCAGGGTTTTTTTTTTGGTGTCATTGCTGTTCATACATTGATGTGCATGGTAATATATGTCTGACTCGTTGTCTGGAAAGTTTGATCAATTTGTGACTAGTTATGAATTTTTTTTTATATTCATAATTTTGCTGTTTAACAGAGACTTAAATTTTAGACAGTTAAAATGTATCTCAACATTTTGACCATACTGTACTGCTATAAGATTGATGGTGTTTTCTGATGGTTGCCTGTTTGCTCTTCCATTGTTGCCTCAGTAAATTTATTTCAGTTTACCTTGTGTATCTAGAATGAAACAAAGGTGCATTGTTATTATTTTTCAAACTTGGTTCTGTGTAAGTCAAAAGTTATCTGACTGCAATGGTAAACTAGGCCATAAATGTGATACACCGAACACATCAGGTGCAAGCATTAAATAGCTCCATTTAGCTTATTGCAGTCATGTACATTGTGATGAAAACTTGAAAATATGCACACAAGATGCAAACATGTAGATGTTATTAACAGTGCTATAGATATGTCTTTTTAATTTTTCTCATTTCAGTTGTAGAAGTACTTGCATCCATCTTAGCATTGTCAGAGAAAAAAATACATTCAGATTTTTTTATATCTTTCTGCTTTCTTTTTTTTTTTTTTTTTTTTTTTGTTGATATCAGTATGTGTTTATTAATAAATATTTTTAAGTCAGTGTCTATGAACGTGCATGTTGGAGTGAACATTAGGCTTGAAGGGTTTCATTGTACGTATGCAGTCTAATAACTTGTACTTTGAAAACTCTGTATGCAAAATATTAGTTCTACTTCAATTCAGTCTGCTAATAAATATTTTGTACTTGCACAAGTGGTTACAGTCAGTTCCATTCCAATTTTTCAAGGAGAAAAATTACATAAAAAAAAATCAGTTTTAATACTGGACCAATCATGTTTAGTTGGTAGGAATGACTTTAAATCTTCTAATCCTATGAACAAAATTGTCAATAAACTGGACATGTGATAGAAATACAAATGAAAGCTTTGTTCAAAATTTTCAGGGTAGCTTTTTCTTGCACTGTGTCAGGCCTTTCTGAAGGTGTAGATCTTATGGTGATTCAGAATAGCAAATACATTTGGTGTTTGCCTGAAAATGAATAGAAGTTTTAGGTTAAAATTCTGCTGCTTTACTGAACACTATTTAAAACATTGAAATTGTTAAGGGTTTGTGGAAAGTGCAATTATATTAATGTTTTCATATAAATTACATGTACTGAAGTAGATGTCTAAAGCGGGATTAGGCACCAGTGTGGTCATAAGGACCAAGCAATATGTGTGTTTATACGAGGGGCTCTAAACAACCTTAAAAAACATTAATGAGCAGAATGACTGCATTTATTACACTAATCTGAGGCTAAGAAACTAAGAAATACTGTTTATATAGTATTGAAATTCTTTGTTTTCAACACTGGAGTTACTTAAATGTTTGCCTGATTTGAACAAAGCGGAAGCTTTCGTAGCTGTCAGAGCCAGGCTTATAGCACAAATAGTGGTCTCAAAATTTTTCAGTGGTGAGCACAAAAATTGGCATCAAGCCAGTGATTCCTGGGGTCCCTTTTCTCTCTCTTTTGTTTGTTAATTGAAGAGGACAGCAAAGTAAGATTGGTATCTTATAGTTCAGAAATAAAGACAAACCTTTCTTTCATTTCTCAGAGTTGTTTTTTAGCAATGAATTGCTTATATTCCTGAGATACCATTGAAACAAGTGGGTATGGGTAACGTCATTCAAATTTTTCTATCATTCATAAAAAAAATTATCTTAACTTTAAAATCATGCAATAGCTGTTTGCCAGGTAAGCCACCATTATGTTCAAAAATGGTCATAAAATCACAAGTCATTCAGTCTTTTAATACCCCATTCTTAATCTTTTCCGATAAAGCTTACAGAAATTTGAAAAGCAACTTAAACAGTATTTTTTTCATTTTCAAATTAACTCACAGTTAAAAGTTGAAAGGAATTAAGCCCCACCCTAATTTATTTTGAAATTTGCTTTATTTGCTCTAACCTGTGATGATGTTGTGGAACATAAATATTGAAAACACCAGTTAGTTTAGTGACTCTTCTCCATGAATTAAAAGTTCAGTATTTAACAAAAGTATTATCACATGATGCAAAAGAACCACTCATGAAGAAGGATTACAAATTTATTGGTATCATGGCATTTCACTTTAAGTATAGAATGACATAGTTAATGTATGTGTGAAACAAGCACAAGATAGTATGACTGAAGTTCTGTACCTATAGTGACAAGCTTTTCTGCATTCTAATCTGAGATGTCTTATTCTAATGTATATAAGTCATGTGATACTATATTTCATTTTAGAAAGGTACTACCATATAATATTCCCAATCATTGTAACTGTGTCGTGGGTAATGAGCCAGTTTGGTAACTATACCTAAACCTGCTAAACCTATACACATGTGCACATCCTCCAAGAAGTTGGGATAAATAAAATGCTACTTTGCCTAGAGTACTGCATGTTCCAAAAGTTGGAATCTTTTTTTAAATTTCATGGAATCATTCTTTCTTAGACCATCCAAAGACATACAAAATCGAAAATAACTGCCCTTGTGCTTGGTGCTCAGCAATAAGCAGTAGAGAAGGTGAAACAAGCAAGCCACAACTGGAAAATAGGCCATGGCCAGTCTGACCTAAAGCTAATTGGTTTGAAACTGAAGGTTAAAACCTCATCTAGCTTGTCCACGGTCCAAGGAGGGATGTTCAGTTAAAGTATCATGTTGTGCAGTAGATTATAACCAAATTGCCTATTTGGTGTTCTAATTTGCATTTTAATCTGCTGCTAAGTAGGACTTAGAGCCCCCAGTTTCATTTGGTTGGGATTGACAGATACTTAGATGTATACTAATTGTTATATGTATTTCTTTTAAACAAGGGAATGCGGTATCATGTCCATCAAGCTTGGCTTGCGTATCACACGGTGTATCCTACAATTTCATGTGGCAATGACTTGCAGAACTTATTATAATGAGGGACATATTGTAAGTGTCATTGTAATATGTAGTCTGTAACATTAATCTTAGGCTTAGATTTTTTACCTGTGCAATGAAGGATTTGGCAGCTGGTGCCTGCCAGCAAAATTCATTAAATTAATTAGTTGCAAGATGCTACATGTAAAATACCTTTCAAGGGTTAGATTGGTATGTGTATGGTGAGGCACAGCCACTGAAAACAGCAGGAGGGATTGTCTGACTTTGGAATCACTTATGGTTGACCATGGAAGAAACCCATTGTGGTCAACCAGGGGGTAAACCTATAGTGGTTGACCAGGTATAACCCATTGTTGGTGGCATTAATCCTGCTGTGTTCATTGACTACTGTAGGATTAATGTATGTGAGACTATTTGTGATGTATCTTGAGTGGCAAACTTCTTGTGAGTTGAATTTTATATCTAATCACATGATAGTACATGAGACAGAAGTGTTGGTGGCATATAATGCTGTAAAAATAGATTATACATGTTGTAATAATACCTGTTTCATGATTAAAAGATATGAGTGATAGGATATTTTATAAGTGAAGAATAGTGTTCCATAATATTTCTTTGGGGTTTTTTGTTATAAGTTAAAGGGATTTCCAGTTTGTCTGATATTGAGACTCCCAACCTTCATCTGTGATGTTATCATTTCTGATATAAAGTGGACATGCATTGTCCCATGAAAGGTGTCTGTCGCTGTGGCGTCATAATTTGTAAAGAAATTGATTAACTTAATGCTAGAATACAAACTATATATTTACACAGACTGGTAAATTTGGGATTTTTTCAGACCAAAGATGGAGAAGATTTTTCACTTAAACTCTTAAAAATGGATAGAAATCCAATGTGGTATGGCTTGTAGTGTGACCCACTCTGAATAAACGTGGATTGCCAACAATATCAGTTTTAAGTGTTTTACATTCCAAAGCCATACTGGTTTGATTTTGCATAAAATGAGTTCAGCTATGCAGCCCATCATGAAAAATATCTCCAGTCTTATAAATTGATTCTTAGTCACGTATCCATTGTTGGAGATTGTAGTGTAGGCTGTCAGGTTCTTTGTGATGCACAAAGGACTTACATTTTATTGCATATAGTACAACTCAGAAATATTTTTTTAATATGTGTAATAGGATGTGTTAGTTTAAGTGTCCCATTTGTAGTAACTTTCACTTTACAAGGATTGTGAAGGTATTGAAGTAAAAGCAAAGTGAAACTTCGTTTACTATGATGCCATGTGAAGACTACATTTGGTATATTATTACCAGTGCTCTGTGTAAGTTACTACTCTCTAAAAAGGGAACTTTTTGTTGAAAACATCAATTTTATCAGCTCAAACCTGAGAGTTTTGTATGGCTGTTGCAATATTATAAAACATAAGAGTTGCTTTCAGTGTCTTTGAGCAGATAGCAGTGGTGGTGTGTTTGAAGGTGGTGGGTGGGGGACAACATAGACAACAAGCCTGTGACAAGTCAAATTACTTAGCCTATGGATTTAAGGAAAATGAGACTGAGAGATTCGAGAGACACATCCACATAATTAAAGCACATACAGTGTTAAATATTACCCAATCAAGTCATATTACATTGTAACTCTTTGAACTTTTCCATGCAGCATCCAGCTGTTAAAGTACCCCTGTTCAAGAAGTAAGTCATAAGTCAGTATCGATGTCCATTCCCATGAAGGCCTTAATTTTCTCAAATTTTCCAGCTGCTTGGCATGGTTGTGAGAAGTGTAGTGCAGTCAGAGTAGGCAGGATTTTAGAACGAAAAAAGGCACAACTGCTGTAAAAAATGGTTTATATGCTGAAGGGTGCAGTTTCATGTGTTACAGCTTTCATCTGGTGCCAAACCTCTTCTATCAGGCATGCTGTGCAGTTGATTGTGCTCAGTGAATATCTTCCACTTAATTGTCTCTAAATTTGCGACTGGCCTCTAGTCTTACCTAGTCATGAGTGTGTCTGGTTCTGTAAGGCCCCATTTTAGAAATCATAGCCATGAACAATTCTCTACCACCATAGAAGGATTATTGTCACTATTAAGAATGAATGTAAAAGTGTACTAGGCTTTACGTTCTAAATGAATGTTCAGATTTACATTTGTTTCATATCTTCTCCATCATTGGACACAATTTTCTGTGCATATGTCCTTGCTTCGTGTAGTCTTTCAAACATAATGCTACCTTGAACCCATGTAGGGTTGAGTTCCTAAATGTGCAATGAATTGTGTAAATGCACCTGCAGTGGTCCATACCCCTCAGTCATTGACATGGAGTGTCTGCCAAAATAAATGTAACAAAAATACTGGATCAATTAAAGCTCTGAAATCAGTTTCCGCCAATCTTGTCCTATTATATGGCAAAAGTGCCCCCCTCTCTCAAGGCCCGGGAAAGTTGGGCTTCTGGACCACATTTATGTAAATCCTTTCTTAATGCTCTTGGTGCATGTGTGACATCGGTTCCATCACCCATGTACCAGCGCTTCAATTACTATCAGTCTGACAGTCACAGTTCCCCCATTCTATCAGTCTGGGACCCACAAGTCCCTCTCTCCCACCTTCGAAATTTTGCACACGCCATTGTTGGTACCGCTATCTTCTTGATTCATAGTGTAATTTCGTTTTGGGTACAGATTTGTTTTTCAATATATGTGCTGAAAAAGCGTTAACTCATTCTTTCTCTCTCTCTTCATTCGCGTTTCACAAAAATTTCTGTTGAAGAATCCTATAACGGACACTAACTACCTAGAAGACCATAGAAGTTGTTATTTGTTATTTCAAAAACAACACGGAGAAGGTCAACGTCAAAACTTTTTGTTGCTATGCTAAACATTTCCTTACGAAAACAGTTAGTACAAGAAATTTGTATCATCGTTTTATGAAACAGAAACCACAGCATGATTTTGGTAATCCTAAGAAGCAAGCGATTTCGTCTGTTATTACCCCATCACCATAGAAACTAGGTTCGTGTAACATTTTGACCGTTCCATGCCAGAAGTGAGATTTAAAGTTTGAAATTGGGGAAGGATTGGAGGCAAACCTAGCTGTGTAGCAATGAGCCTGCTCCGCAGACTCAGAAATATTTACATTTTCCTATCTGGTTTTTGTTCAGAGCAATTACCGGTATCAGATTATCTTATTCTAAATATTACATCGAGGAGCGAACTTACGTATAGTGATATGACAGGGTGTATTTAATAGGTACATGAATTCCAAGCAAAGCTTTTATACTGAAGGCGACTTACGGCAAATTGCGAACGTTTACGAATTTTCACTATTCTGGATAACTTATATTTGAATATGGAGCTGACACTTTCGGATGGCACTGAGGTCCGGATGGTTTGAAGCCGATTCAATTTCGGCTGTAAAAGATAAAGTTCCCTGCCCTTTTCTTAGCAAGTCAAGTGTAAAACTGTCTCCTCTTTTTAATGAAATGAGTATCGGTTACCAATCTGAAATTCTATTGTTTTTTTTTTATATAATGGTTATTTTTGAGGATTAGGAACTTCAATTGGCTCAGTGTGCTTGGTGCTCAACAAAAGTTATGGAAGGTGCTTGATCACACGGGTCAATGTAAACATAGCATAAAACATACCACGTATATTGATGCTTACAAGGAAAATTCTTCAACGTTTTCTTCGCTCTCAAATAGTGAAGACGAAATACCGTTATATAACGTTCATAGTAATGATTCAGTCACTCGTACAAATAAGCATAGTCTTCAGAATCCATTATCCGTTGATACTGTTCTCCCAAAATGGAAGTATGCTCCCACCGTGGATGTAACAACAATCGCCTCTTCTTTTCCTGAGGCCTGTGGTCTCATCATCTAGGATGCCCGGGAGAATTTAGTCTGAAAAATTGCCTCTATGTTGGTTGCAACTGTTGCGTATTTTCAGTACTTTTTAAGCAGAGGTGTCTACCCCAGGATACACTTAATACCTTTATTCCTTGTTTCTACTCCCTCTCTCCCCTAATCCCTTGTTTTCGATCCAGGGGCGTAGCCAGGATTTTCTTGTGGGGGGGGGGGGCAAAGTCGACTCATCGTCCCCAGTCTTGATCGACGGGACTATCTAAGCGGAGCGCCACCATCAGTTGGCGCGGAGCGTACAAGAAATTTTTTGGTTTTAGAAACCCATCAGATGGCAGGAAATGGCACTTCCCGAGTGTTTTATGCTGCATGTTCCCAGCCTAGAAATATGGATCTCATTTCTGATATTTCTCAATTAATGCAAAAAAAAAAAAAAAATCAATCTATGAAAAATGTTAATACATGTTTCTAAGCGGAGCTCTAACATCGATTGGCGCGGAGCGTACCAGGAAATTTTTGGTTTTACCAACCCTTCAGATGGCCGGAACGGCACTTCCCGAGTGTTTTAAGCAAGATTATGTTCAGCCCAACTTCGAAATTCTCCCCGCTTCTTAATTGGAGCACTTGACAAATATTGAGGGGCTGAACATACCTTTAGCCCAAACTTTTTCATTTTTCATCGCCGCCACTGGGGTGTGGCATTTTCTTAAGGGAGGGAAGCGCCCAAGTGAGGAGCCGAGCGACCGAACGGGGAGAGGGTGTGGTTATCCCCCTCCTGCCCCAAGGAGATTTGCAATTTTACATCAAAATTGAGCGATCTGGTGAACACCTAAGTTGGAATTTTTGGACATTTTCAATCTTGTATCAATGTTTTCCTTATTCCCTCGAGAGTTAGCAGGGTTAGTGTGTGACTGCAAGAGGGTTACTCGGTACGAGTCAATGGGGCCCTAGGGAATTGTGTCGCACTGGAACAAAACAGCTACTCATAAGGCTTACATTTATTTGGCTAAACCAGCGGAATTGACATTTTGCCATGAAAAACACCAAAACTCCATTTAAATAAAAAAAAATTTGAAATAAGAAAAATTAGGTATGGGCGGGACTAAGTGCGACCCCCTGAACCCCCTGACCACGGGCCTGTCTCCCTGGGTGTCACCTTCCCCTTTTGGAATGTTTTGCTGTCTCGAAGAGCTTAGATGCAATATGGTGCTATATTTTGTTCTTTTTCTACTAGATTCCAGTGTTCTCCACAGGGTGTTTTAGAGGGCCGACACGTCCTCCTAGTGAAATTGACTGCCCCTCCAAAAAAGTTGCCGCTCTCCAAAAAATGCAGCTTCCATTTCTAGTTCATTGCTTCATTACACATATACAAGTCATAACTGGAAAAATGTGTCTTCCCTCCAGGATTTGCCCGACGAAGGGTCCCTCTCCGAACGGGGGAGGGGCAGGGTGGGTAGCAACCCAAGCCCCGACAGCCAGGATGCCGTCGATGAGTTGGTGAGGGAGGTTTGAAGAAAACCTGTGCACTATACCTGCCATTGCGAGCCATATACGACATCAAATTTGTATATGCTAGAGGAAGATATTTCCTCACTGATTTAACCGTGGAAAAGGGGGCAAAAATTTTGGGGGGTTAGCCTACACTAAAAAGAATCTGTACTTATTTAAATCTTATATAGGTCAATAAATTGTTCCGGCATTTGGGCCCTATCGGACACAAATTATATTGTAATTTCTTCTTCGAGTCCGTACCGCACGACTGACACAAGAGATAATTAACTAAGTTTAGCGAAATGAGATGAAATTCCCGACATGAACATTAATCCATTTATTCTACTTATTAATTTACATGAAAAGATGGGAAGGGTTTGTACTTAATTAGCTCTAGGTAACGGAACTGAGGAAGAGTGTGCAAAGCGTACCGAACATTTTGGGTTTTATCGCAGAAATAACTCTTGTTTAAAGCCAAAGAAACTAAACCGACCATGAGAAGGCGACAGGTTATCCCCGACAGGGGGCGGGCCATGCCAGCGACCACAAGTTCCGACAGCCCCTATGTCGAGGGGGTGGTATGAAGGAGCCTTACTATCCCATGTCACTGCAGCCTTGGGCGCATTTTGCACAATGTTACTTAATATTTCAAAAGCCGAGTTAGTGTTCTTTTGAATCTGAATCGTGAAATTGCAAAGCGCGCGAAATTTTTTGGTGGGCTCACAAAAATAACATAGCCTATGTAATCTTAATGATTACAAAAAGAAAAAAATATAGAAACTGTAGGGATTGTAGACCGTATCGGGACTAACATACATTGTGTCGAAACCACCTGGAATACCCGATAAAATAGCCAAACTATGCTCAGTGAGTGGCTCACCATCTGACCTATCGCATGACACACACAAGAGAACAGCAACTAGGCTTTGTGATATGGGATAAAATTTACGACCTCTGCATAACCTGTGTACTCTGCCTACCAGTTACTTGTTAAGGTTAAGAGGACTTACACTTTCTAGATATGTGGAATGGAAGTATTGAAAAAAACCGAGTGAATCTACAGCGCGCGTAGCGCGCCGAAAATTTGGGGTTCTTATTAGGGAAATTGTCCCTTGAGAGCAAAAAACAGGTAAACCATCGGGGAGACTAGTCGCCTTCGGGGACTGCATACTCTATCGTAACGACTAAGAGGTCCCCCCCCCCCCCAAAAAAAAAAACTGTAAAATATGCCCCCGATGCCCTCTCTCCTCTTGCCGTTTATTTATTTTTTTTTATTCTTCATTTTTTTTGGCTCCCCTTCATTTTTTCAACATCGCCCATCGCATCCCCAAAATTTCTGTGGGGGGCACTCTGCCCCCCTGCCCCCCCTGCCCCCCCTGCCCCCACCCCGCTGGCTACGCTAGTGTTTCGATCCCCTCTTTTCGTCCTGCTCCTTTCTAATCCCAGTTTTTCGTGCTATTTCATACCTTCCTATTCTTTTACTACCTTCCACCCGTCTCTAATTTTTTTCTAAATTCCCTTGCCAATAAATTTTCCCGCTTCACTGGGGTAATTTCAGTTTGATTATAATCAATCCATATCATGAATGCCAATAATTGTCAAGTCTGATTGTATTTGCTCGGGCGAACGCTCCGTGGTGTTGGCTGAGGAGGAAATTGTCCGCTCGGACAGGAGTTGCCTCGGAGTTGTCCGGTCACGCTTCAAAGAACATTTCATCCACTCGAAAGTGGTGGAAGTCGCCGTCCCCTGCACCGGCGAAGGGGGATATTTTTCCTTGTCGGCAGTTGAAACATTTTCTATTTCTTCAAGGTTGTGACTCATAATTTTCAACTGCTATTTTGCCATTCCGAGTGGCCCAGTGAGGTTATTTGACCACCCTGGGAAGCTTTTGCGAGTTCTTTGCACTTTTATGTTTTTGTTATCTTCTGCTAAACGAAACGACATTTTTCTCCAGAATCAGATACCTTACTTATGTACACTGTTAAAACTTTTTGTCAATTTACAGAAAAATTTCACTAAAGTACTGCCAATTATTTGCCAAAACTCTTCTGGAATCTTTATGTATCCCTTCACTGTTTTGTAAATTTCGAGCGATTTGAACATCATAACTTTGTTTAAAGCCTCAACCGGTTAATCGAGTACCCTTCAGGAGAATAGTCGGAAGATTTGACCATTTAAAAGGTGGATAGGTATAGGCCTACTTTTATCTCTCATGGCAATCTTTATCTAAACGGTTTATCTATCTTTGCTTACAGTATGTATAGTTTATTTTTCTTACAAGACCTTTTCAGTCGCCCGGCATATGTCATCATGTACACAGAGATTTTTAACCACCCACTGGGGTGGTTTGGTCTGGTGTTCGGGTGTCTGTGGCTGCTCGGGAGCGGTGTTGGTGGGTTCTTGTTTCGCGTGCGAGCCTGGGTGTTCTTGGTGTTCGGGTTTTGGTTGTTGGTCATACGTTATATTCCATAGTGACGCACATTGCCCCTTTATAGTGAAGCTGGTCTTGTCGTGTCGTTCTGAGCACGTAAAAAGCACGTATTGTGTCGGAGAGTGAACTGACTTAATGCACGTCTTACATTTGCTATGAAATTAAAAGATAAAGTTTATTGTAAGAAACTTCCTTCGTTCTTCTGCTATAGCCCCAGTTGTTGTCCAGGTTCCTTTATCCCTCTGTAAATGACAGGCTTACTTTATTTACTAAAGCTGGCATTAGTTTACTTGTTCACAAAGATTAGAGTTTATTTTCACAACTTATTTCAAAAGAGCAACAGCGGAAATAAGAATCTTAGGCCATGTAGGCCTACATGTTGTATCCGGTTCGTTACTGAAGCCCAGCCGGGACACAAGAGTAAGATGGCCCATTTTTACAAGGCAGCAATGGCTCTATGTAGTTTTTTTTAATTAAAACAGTTTTTTTTCATCAAACATACCCTATGCATAGCATGCATGAACTGGCTGCGTTAACTGTCTGTGATTGCTTAATTAGTACTAAGAATCTCACGGTTACCGTGCGTGATGTTGGCATTTGGACTGCTTATCATTATTCGAGGTTCCTGTGAACGAAAGTATCATGAAAGTCACCTGTAAGCGAAATAAGAGAAAGCCTGTGGGATCTGACTATTGTTTCAAAAGTTTTGGGTCCGGGATTCTTCTGTCCTAAAAAGGGTAAGAGCCTTCGCCCGAAACTTATTTTGAAAGAACACCCATTTCTCACTAACATCTCTTAACTTTTCCTAACTGTCAATGAGTATGACTTTAAATTGCATCTGGTTTGGAGTCAAAAGAAAAGAGTCAAGTGATTCTCAAGGGCCATCCATAAAATCGACTACCAGCTATACTATTTCAAATTGAGAGGACGGCCCATGTCCTCCGAAACCTGTTGCAATACGTACCCTGCCTTTTCTAAACTCGAAATATCTCACTTCTAAAGATTGGTTATTTTCGATAACAAAAGACTATTCAACAAATCCACAGAATGCTAAGTAATGAGCAATTTGCCTCATCCCCTTTAATTTTTCTTTATAATGAAATGTCCTGTTTGTCTTTGAAATTCCATCCTGTTGAAATGTTGGAATATCATTCCTTCTAAATCTGACATAGTCCTACCCCATGTGGGGTACAACAAACAAAACGTTCCCTGCATCGGCATCAAATTTATAAAGGCCTATGCTAATTTAGGGCAATGCAGTGGCGTAGCCCTGGGGGGGGGGGCTAGTCCCCTCAGATTTTCTTCAGTCCCCCCCCCCCCAGATTTTTTGCCTCCTGATAAAGTAATTGAGAAATAATAAAATGTTTGAACGGAAATACACTTTGATGTATTTCCTTCAAAAAGAGTAAATAAATAAAATGTGTAACAATTAAGAAAACATGCGAATGTGTGTAAAACACATTTTGTGTGCACGTATGAAATCGAGTAATAAATTCAAGATGATTTCTTTCACTAAATTAGATACCGTATATAATCTGCACTGTCGTTTATTGCATTACACTTCGAAGATGAAATGAACGTTTCGACGGCAAACTAGACTTGGCCAAGTCTCTCGTGAGTGTTCCGCGGGGAGTTGACAACTTTCTCTCTTTCCCCTACTGCAGCATAGTACAGAACATCGTATTTTCCTTTTATCTAATACGCCCTCTATAGGTCTATTAATTCTATCGTTTATAAACGAGAAGCGATACCTTTACAGACCGATAGAGGGCGTATTAGAAAAAGGCAAATACAGTATGCTGTACTGTGCTGAAGCACTGGATTTGTGTAGAGTTAGTGTTGTCAGCTCCCCGGGGAACACTCACGAGAGACTTGGCCAAGTCTAACGGCAAACTCGAATTTGACTTTGTTAGGTCACCCTTTCTGCCTTTCGGATGGCTGGTTGATTTACTGAAAACAACTGAAGGCAATCATTCACTAGAGACTATTCTTACACGACCATTCCTTTACTTTTATCATACTCAAAATATGCATTAAAGGCCCTGTTCTCTCACCCCAAACAGTACCAATTCTCCTAACCTTCTTACTTAAGCTCCTCCCACAATTGTCTGAAATTCATCCTCATCCAGAGACAATCTCAGTTGATTGCTTCGAGTCGAGTATAGAAAAGGTCAATGTTTATAAACAAAACACTCTCAGTACAGTTCATGCTGTGTAATAAAAGCTTTGGTACTCTGCGTTGTTTGAATTAGCTGTCAGTCAATGAGCTAAGCCAATGGAGAATTTCAGTACACCCCTACCAAAATTGCGGTTTGGTGCGAGAGGATTGGCCCTTTATGGGTAAGGTACTGCCTTCGAATAATTCTTCCCATCCATCCCTAACAAGAAGGCCTATGTCGTGCCTCACTCCTTCCCATGACGAGTGCCACTGTAGAACGATTTTTTTCGACAAGTCCTCTTTTTACTAATTGGCACTGGCGGCCGGGCGGATTTGTAAAATGTCCGCAAGGCCCGCATTTCATGTGTTTCCCGCATGATCCATACTTCTGCTTTGCGGTTGTTATTTTGAGAGGTTTACTCGTAGTATTTTCATTTTGACTACGAAATGTACCGATGACTGAACAAATACGTCACCATTTTGCATCTAAACACCACTGAAAACGGCAAATAGTATGTATGTCACTTGTAAAATCTCTCCAAAGACTAAAAATTAGTATTTTGAAAATTGTCATGCTCCCCAAATTGGAAAATCCTAAAACGTATGCCTATAATCAGTTCAAAGTTTTGCAAAACATAGCACCATTCTGCATCTAGCAAATCTAACGCAAAGAAAGTTTCTCAGAGGGGGACACAAATAATTTTGGTTTTCCTATTGAAGCTGAAATCTATTCAAATATTGCCGCATTTGCGATCTACGTTCTCCTGAAGTTCACAATTTTTCCCAAGAGAAAGGGAGATACCGGTTCCCTTTAGTCCCATCCCCCAGGCCATGGCACAGATCAGAAATGCGCAGATTTTGGGTCCCTAAAAAGTGTATGTATTATAATTTTTCATAGATTGACTTTTTATTCACACTATTTGAGAAGCGGCAGACATGAGATCAGTGGCGTCACCAGACATTTCATTCTGGGGGGCACTGAGGGGGCACAACGATTTTATGGGGGGGGGGCATTGCTAGACTCCACTCATGGCGTCGGAGGCGCCACCGAGCGCGAAGCGCGAGGCTCAACGGGTGGGGTCCAGGGGCCCGCCTTAGGGTCCCTGGTGGGGTCCAGGGGCAAAGCCCCGGTGGGGGTCCAGTGGGCGAAGCCCCCGGAAGCTCCTGGGTTTTAGCGTGTTTGTGAGGTATTAAAGACGTTATTTAAGGGTAATTTTATTGACTTAACACTGGTCTAAAAGTTACCTCCAGGGTAACTTCAAGTAAGCCTCTCGGTAAAAAACCACTGACTCAACTACTAAGAGCTTATCCGGCTGAAATTTTGAAAATGGGGTAGATGATCTATAGAGAAAAAAGTTGATGGGCACTTCAATGTGAATTTTGGTGGGGGCAAAGGGGGCAAACCCCCATCAAGCTCCTGGGTTTTAACGTGTTTTTGAGGTATTATAGACGTTATTTAAGGGTAATTTTATTGACTTAACACTGGTCTAAAAGTTACCTCCAGGGTAACTTTCAAGTAGCCTAAGACTTTCGGTAAAAAACCACTGATTCAACTACCAAGAGCAGATCCGGCTGACACTTTAAAAAAGGGGTAGATGATCTATAGAAAGAAAGTTGATGGGCAATTCAATGTTAGTCTTAGTGGGGGTCCAGGGGGCGAAGCCCCTGGAAGCTCCTGGGTCTTTAGCGTGTTTGTAAGGTTTTAAAGTTGTTTTTTAAAAGGGTTGTTTTAACACTGGCCTAAAAAATTACAGGGCAATTTCGAGTAAGATTTTATTTTTGGTAACAACACAAACGTTAGTGAAACTACTCTCAAGAGCGTATCAGGCTGACAATTTGAGGAAGGTGAGCTGCACCGTGACTATAAAGAGAAAGAAAGGCAGTTGATGGTCAATTAGATGTGATCCTCTGAAGGAAAAATGTAGGCTTTATCCTGCTTGAAGGGTTACCTGAGCTGTGCGCCACCTCCAATTGACGTAGTCGGAAGTGTGAAGAAAATTTTGAAAAAATGTAACCCCTCAGACAGCCGGAAATGACATTGCCACGGTTTTTTTTTTTGGATATTTTCATTTGGAAAACATGAAAATCTACTGCCTTTTCTTTTCAACAGAGGAATCGAATCCTAAAAAATTCATAGTCACACTCTGACTACAGAAGACATATTTTTTTTGGAAAATCTCAAATCTCAGTTGGGGGGGGGGGCACACGGGGGGCACACGATTTTTCAGGGGGGGCACGTGCCCCCCTGGCCCCCCTTGGTGACGCCACTGCATGAGATTCGTATTTCAAGGCTGGGTACATCCAGCTTAAAACACGTGGGAAGTGCCGTTTCCAGCCATCTGGAGAGATTGTAAAACCCCAAAATTTCTTGTACGCTCCGCGCCAACTGATGGTGGCGCTCCGCTTAGATGGTCTTTCCGCGCCTGACCCTCGGAGGTACCAGGCCACCACCTGCTACCTAGGCCCCCCCCCCAAAAAAAAAGTCCATCCTGGCTACGCCACTGAGGCAATGTCAATCACTATTACCCTCAGTGACATCACAAAACTTCCATAATGCACTAAATTTAAAGAAGAATTACATCTAAAAAAATTAGTATCCTCCGAATCCTATATTCTATAGCAAGAGTTTTCACCCCTCTGGAAGTGACATTTTTCTGCATATTTAAGTCAATGTATTTTGTCTCTGGCAAATCCGTTTACATGTGAGAATTCAACATTTTACAAGAAAAGAGCTAATACATCGGCACGGAAGGAGCATATACAAATTTCAATTGCATGTTGAAAAGGATGATCTGGGGAAAAACTCAAAATTTACACTTAAAGGCGTATTTTCATCATCCCAAACAGTTCCAATTCTCCCAACCTACTTACTTCTAGCTCCTCCCACATTTATCTAAAACTCATCTTTATCCAGACACAATCCTAGTTTATTGCTTTATGGCTTGTCCCCGTGGCCATACAAGTCCATAATGTGTAATCGAGGCACTCTCAGTGCCCATGCTGTGTAATTTATCTATGATGCATTGTTTGAATGTGATGCCAATCAAAGAGCTGTGCCAATTGAGAGTTTTGATATATGTATACTGAAACTGTAGTTTAGGATGACGAATGACTGCCTTAAATTGACAATTTCCTGTCATTTGACAATGAACATAAACATGTACAAAATGTAGCACAGCTTTTGGACCATATCAAGAAGAAAATTTTGCCGAAAAGAAAGGGAAAATGGCTTCCCGGAACCCCCGCCCCCCTTAACCCAGTCGGCCACGTTTGCTCATTTTATTTATCTCGGTACTTCAAAATGATATATTATAGTGCACCAAATTACCCAATACAGAAAGTGAACTGCGTTAAGAGCAAACTTTATCTAGGGACCAATGTGTTTCAGTTTCAGTGTATTTCTCCATACCATCTCGTACAAGATCTTTCATAGACCATGATAGTAACAAAATCACAAATAAAAAAGAAAACAAAATTTGGAGACTTTTAATCATAATCTTAGACGGACAGGGTCCGTAGCCAGAAACTGTCACTAAGGGGTCACGAACACAGAAATGAAGGGCACGAGGTACGAAGTGCGATCGTCGGCTTATAAGTTATAGAGTAAAATCTGTGTCTATCGTCTTCCGTATGGGGGAGAAACAGGCATGGTTTGTACAGGGCACGTCTACTGTGTCCCATCTAACTACCGTGGCCTGAATACTGGAAATACGGTACAAATTAGAAGAGTCTTCTGAAGAGTTAAAATTTAAATTCGAAAAGGGCACTCATAGCCTGTGAACCGGGAAGCAAATCCTCCAAAGCCATTAATTTTTGATATGTTAAAGAGGGACATATTCTAAGCAGTCTGGTGATTTTTTTTGTAAACGTCCCACGTTCGGTCCTCGAGTCAGTTGAATATGACAGATTTTCAACATAGAATGAACTTGGAGCAAGCAGGCATGATGTTATGGAATCACTTTTTAGGCAATGTTTTGCCTTTCTTTATAATTTACCACAAATTTTATGCAATTAAACTTTAATATATTGATACCTTAGATGCATCATGAGCAATGGAATTTTAAAACCCTTGTGTGTCCTCGGGGCAAAGTAGCATGCATAATCAATTAAAGGTCAAACAAATAGGACGAAAAATAGGGAAAAATAAAACACTGGTCAAGAATGTGAATCCATGACATCACCTGTTTGCTTCAAGTTCATTTTCTCTGAAAAATGTTCCAACTTCAATTGCTAATATCTCGAAAACCGAACAAGGGAAATGATTGCAACTTTCACCAGAATACTTAGAATGTGTTCCTCTTTAACATACTCCAGATTAAATTTGACACTGGATTTTTCTTTTAAGCAGAAGAATATTAGCTTTCTGGTCGTTTATTTCAAAATAAGTCTTCCTCTCTGTATGAAAAATTATGAACGCTCAAGAGTATAATATTGAAATTCGTTCGGCGACACCTAACTCACATTATCCAGTATGAAATTCATTATTGGCAAACTTTCTTGAACTTTAGGAGTTAAAGATTTTAGCTCAGAGAGCAAACGTGACTGGAAGCATTGCCACTCCAATCAAACTACCAGGGGCGTTTGCCCCCCCCTCCCCCCATAAATCAGGCAGATAAAAAAACATGCAGAATAAACAACATGTAACATAGGCAGCGGATGATGTTTTGTATTGGGGGGCCGCAAGTTTTCGGCAGCCGACATAACGGTGACGCCGTGAGGCGTCCGGTTTCGCACGAAGCGAAACTTAAGCGGCCCACTGGACCCCAAGCCGATGGGACGGCTTAAGGACCCCTGAACAAGGGCACCTGAACACCCTCCTGTTTATCCGTTGAATTAATTTGGCAATTGAAAACGTCCCAGCACTTTGGGGGTCCAGGGGGGAGAAGCCCCCAGAAGCTTTGCAACTTTTGCACTCTGAAAAGTATTATTTGAGCCAAAAAATAGCCAAAATGTAATAAAAGCAACTTAACTATGTTTAATTACTTTTGAAAAATTTATTTTGCGACATTCAGTTATTGGGGGCCATGTCCCCCCAAAAAATCTCATAAAAAATTATTGGGGGGGGGGGCAGGCCCCCGCCCCCGTTTCCGCCGCCTATGCTGGAACATTTTTGTATACAAATGACTTTAGAGCTTCGAGGGAACGTCAATTGGAATGCATGTGCTTTTCAATATGAGGGTGTGTGCATGCTTGATTGTGTATACGTGTGTGTAGTCAAGAAATTTTGCCCCCTTTCCTATACTCCAGATCGACCCCTTATGGCTTGAGTTATGCCTTCCCATAAAATTGTAGACGCAGGTTTATTTTAGGTTTATTTTATTTACTTGAAAGTACCTTAATATCTCAAAAGCTTCAACAATGTATGTACTAGGTTGAAGTGCTTGTTGGGTGCCATTTACCACCAGCTGACCGATCCGTGTCATATTTAGTCATTTTCACACAGACTACAGCGAAAATTATTTTAAAAATGCACCCGTCTATATTGAAATGTATTCTAAACTTATCTTGTCATCATGGTTTTTACTTGTAAATTCTTGTTCAACCAGCGGAAGATGTTATCTCTAAACAGCTTCCGCCTTCCTCTTTTTCGTCCTTAAGAGGAAACAACTGCGTCCCTTCGGAACCTCTTGATTGTTTCCTTTAGGAAAACATCCTTTCTGCTTTTTAAATTTGATCGGAAGACAATCCTGCTTGGGATACCTTGTTAGCCATGACCTTTACCCCATACACTTGTAATACCTCTGCATTCTGTAAGTACTTAGCCTGATCGAGGGATGTACTTATATTGAAACAACATTTTTGACCAAAATACCTTGTTTATTTACATTTGTGTGATCCGAAGTACTTCCTTTCATTACATTATACGGAATTAGTATAAGTTTATCTTATACTTGGGATTCAATGCAATAGATAGTGGACGTTGACGAATCATTTCATGTTTTAAGTGGGTGGAAATACATTGTTGAGTCGCACAGTAGGCCTATTACAGAGGGTAACCAATATAGTAAGGTATCAGTATAAGTTATAGGCTAATGGTCAGCTTTTAGATACTGTAGGCTGAGGATAGACTTCAAGAAAATTTTTCGTTATCTAAACATTAAAAACTCCTATTTGTCGCTTACAAGTACCGGCATACCTCCTTTCCGGCTGTTATTCTCCTTTCCAGTGTCTTTCCTAGCTATACGGGCCAAACTTATGCTTGGGTCTCATCTGTAAGGACCACAACTAAAAACACCTTTCAAATGGGCCGGTTCTGTCTTCGAGTCATATATCATGGTTTGAGAAATAGGTCTACAACCACACCTGTATTTCAGTTTTAGATTTTTCATATTAAGGGAAAGAATTAAGAACCGATATTGTTTTGTACGGAAATCAAAGTTTATTTGAGAATCAAGACGGATAAAACTACGAAATAAGAAGATCGGCGTATTGTTCGGTGTGTTTGTGGGAGGGGAGGGGGGAGTTCCCCTATCGGAATTTTTGTGGAGAGCAATGCAATTTGTCGAGCCGAGCGGGAAGCAAACCAAAACTACAAAAAACAACTGTTTTAATTGTACTTAACAAGCATGGTCAATTCCATTTCTCCGAGCTATCTGAAGAGCTGCATTTTTTCACAATTATCTAAATGATCATCCAATCTTTTTTCATATTTATACGTTTTGCGCAGAAAATCTTCAAACCATTAAGCCAAAAAAGGCTATAGGCTATAATTTGTTAATAAATTAGGTCCACCGCCAAACACCGATCTACCTGTACCATCCTATTTCTCTCATTTTTTCGATCATATTGTAATAATTTCCGGAAATTTGGGAAAATGCCATTTTTGGTTGGATCTTCTCCTCTCCCTTAAGCACTGACACCGGGGAGCTCATACGTCTAAGGGTAAGAAACGTTCATATTGCTTTGGTAGACATCAAAGTATGCAGAGGCCATCCAGGATCAACACTGGTCGCAAAAGGGGACATGGAATCGCTATATTCATCATCATAAGAATGATGGATAGTTTTTAATAGTATAAGTTCATATACACTCTAAAAAAGTTGGTTAAAAACTTACCAACACTGGTCACGTATGTCAAATACCTGAAACTGGTTAAATTTTACCCAATAATTGTTGATTAATTGGTTATCTGAGAGGTTTTTTACTACTTAATTGGGTAACCAGCCTGTGGGGTAACCAAATAATCAACACATTTATATTGGGGAAAATTTTACCCAATTTCAGGTATTTGACATACGTGACCAGTGTTGGTGATTTTTTAACCAACTCTTTAAGAGTATAGAAATGTCATACGTAACAGAGAAAAGATTACGGGCACACTGTGTTGGTAAAGGATAAAGTTCACCTTTTGCCCCAAATTCAGATTGAAGCAAAGATAATCAGTTTTGATGGGAGAAAGGTTGTTGAAAGTAGCTGGAAGTCGTTATGAGAACTCATAATTAAACATGATATTTCGGGAAAAAATTGAGGGTCCTCACATTTTTCATGCAGTGTTCCACGGGTTTTAACTTTAAGATAAACGGGTTTGAAAATATCAGTGTCCAGTTCAAACTTGTAAGGGGAGTTTACTGCAACAGAGAATTTTTACAGACTGAATACTTATAATGTTAATGAGCAAAATTTTCAGAAAAAATGATCATGTTTTTGACATGAAACTGCATGACCGAAGGCGGATGGCAAAATTAAAAACATTCAATTAAATGGTAGGTTCTTTGTAACATTACTTCTTAAATTCAATTGTTCAAAAAGATTGCAAACGCTATTTGGGGGCAAGAAAGAAAATTGTTGGTTTCACCGTTTGTAATTTAACTTTAGCTTACATGATCTGATGGCACAGCAATATCCAACTTGGTCTATTATAGTGAATAGGTCAAGGAATGTTACCATATCTACATCCGAGTACGCGGTACCTTCAGGCATCGCAGCCCGCTAGGTATAAGAACGTGACATGTGCCATTTCATTTCCGCTCGGACGATCTGCTAAAACGTAACTTCCTTGGATAAATGGTTGGTCCCACAGAACTTTTAAAAGGTAGAAGCCTTCTCACTAGCTGAAAACGTGACCAGCTTGCCAGGTCACTAAAATCGAAGACCATATTTTGGTACTTTGTTTGATATTTCACCATTTTTTTAGCTTTATTTCACAAGTAACAATAACTTTTAAGAGAGCCTATAAAACCAAGTGGCCTCCGTCGAACCTCAACTAGGCTATGTTTGAAGACTCTGCTGGCAAGGTAGTGAAGGGGAAAAATATATCCAGGGGCCTATTGTGTAAACATATATCAGGTCAATGACAAATTTCAAACTCTCTACTGAAGAGACAAAAAATCTGGAAGATAGCCTCCCTTCAACCAATTACAGTAGTTAGAGGCCTCCTCGGTGAAATCAATGTCAGCGGCCCGATTCTGAGTTCCGTAAACCTCCGATTCTAAACCAGTTTCTATTCTGGTATCCCTAATTCGAATCCGATTTCGATTCCGGTGAGTAAAAAGCCTATTCCAGTCCGATTTATAAATGTTACATGGTCGTGTATTGTAGAGATTACCTGGAGTCCGACTGCTGGAAAGTCATCGCAAGGTCGGCCCAATCCACAAACCAGATCGACTCGCCCTTGCAGACAATGGTTTTAAAGGCCTTGCTCTTCCATTAAAATGAATTGACCGGAAATGCAAAAATCTGATGGGCTCAATAGGGGAAAAACCATGGGAGATATAGTTATCATTCATGGGCGTTAAGGGGAGAAGGGACACTTTGTCCCTGAAATAATAAAATTAAACTTGGAGAAACTTTTCTTTTTTCATACCGCTTGCAATTTCCTGAACATAAGATTTAAAAGCAGGAAATGGTTAGACGCGAATTACAAGGCTTAGAAGGTACCATAATTTAGCTATTTCGAAAAAGAATTTTAGCCAAATTTATCTTGAGCATGGTTTGCCTACAGGCTTCGTCTTGTGGTAAATTTCTGCCCTGTACCCCGTATAAAGCGCCGACACTAACAATTGTGCTCTTTCCTGGGGTGGTAGAGTTTCCCTTCTTCTGATCAATAAAACTAGTCAGAGACTGAACTCTTTCCGTTGACACCTTTAATTGAACATTAGAAAGATGCATTTCCTCCCTTAAATTTCATATTCAGCTTCCCTATCCCTGTTTTCTATTTTTTAAGTACCACGTACAGGGATATCACCCCTCCCCCCTCTATTCTTAAAGAAAGCTTCAAGTCTGTATGTCCACGTATCCCCACACTGTAAAGAAGAGTTGGGTAAAAACGCACCAAAACTGGTAACGTGTGTCAAACTATAGTGAAATTGGGGTGAAAATAAACCGTATATATCCAATATTTCTTGTTCATTTGGTAACCGATAACGCTGGTTACTCAATCAACTGTTAACATACCTTTTGGTTTATTCATAATTCAAAATTTATTAAGAAAATTTAACCAGTTTCAGTAATTTGACATACGTGACCAGTGGTTGGTGAAACTTTTTTTTCAAAGCACAGGGAGGTAGTGTGGTTTATAGGTAAAGCTATGTGACAAACACCTCATTAAATTTAGACAAAAAAGAATTTGAAATTCTTCTTAAAGCTGAATTGCTTTTCTTTGAATCTGAATTATTGCAATGAGAACGTGACTGGTTGGTTACTTAATTTATCTATGCCAACATGTTTCTAAGAAATGTTTCATTTACACAATGAGATGATTCTCAGGTATCATGAACGGATAAACGGAAATCCAACGGGATATACCACCTCCTATTGTTCTGAGTGAGCATGGGAGTACGTAGTAGAGGTGACTGTTGCGAGAAAGGACGTGTTACGAACAGGTGAATGTATTATATCTGCAATTAAAAACTTTTTAATCGATTGCACCACTTCAGTACTTGGAAAATACAACCGGCCGTTCAGTATTCGAAACGCCTCCTTCCGGCATTTAAGCTAATAGCGGATGTGAAAACCCGGTCACCTGGAGATAGACTCCCAACCTTATAAGCATCCTTAATACTTGACTTTAATTCATACATCGAAGGAAATTACCCCAACCACGGTTTCGTTTTGGCCCTTCTAATACTGTTATAATGGACCTCAAGTCATATTTTACGTTCCTGACACTGTTTCTTGCTGTATTGTTTCTTCCCATGTTCTCAGTTGGTGAGTTTAAATCTTCTCTAAATTTTAATTCTCTGGGTGTCACAGAATCGAACAACCTGAAATAATCAAGGTACCTCGTACTAGATCTTGAAGATTTGCACAAATTGACCCTTACTTTAAAGGGAAATATTGCGTTTGTTTTGCAAGAAAAAGTCGTTCTTTTAAAACTAATATTTATTGACACAGGGTGACAGATTATCAAAAATAAGACAGTTTGGTAGCCTTCTTTTCTAGAAATAAGTTTCCCACAGATAGAAATTCCGTGATTTATTGCTCAAAATTAATTTGTTCACCCAAGCTTTCAACTTTTCAAATGATGCAACGTCCATGGCTCTTTTCAAGTTGCTCACAGTATTTTGAAGAGATGTACCTATTGCTGGGGTTTATGATAAATACTGCTCAAATGTTGGATAGTGTCTGAGCCATTTTCTTTTTACTCTTTGTTGGAACATTTTAAACACATTTCCCTTTAATCCTCTATCAGACTGAAGAGATGATTATTTAATTGTCATGTTGTGTCGTTCTCAAAGTAGGCCACTATTTGAAATTATGTTTCAAACAGTTCTTAAATAAGTTGGTATAACATTATTTTGAGAAGTCCATCTTTTCTATCCTTACAAAAACCCTTAAAAAGCAAGTTATTTCTAAAGATACTTAAGATAAAATTATCGATTTACCGAGCCTGTTTTTTTACATGGATGCGGGTAAAAAAGCATATCAGTTCCTGTATTTCATATGGCGTTACATTTATAAAGTGAAGTTCAGCCTTTCTTTGGCTAAAAATAGTTCGCGGGGGGGGGGAGTTTTGTTGGTGTTTTTCCCACACATTTTTCCAAAACGTGTTTCATTAGCTCGTATAGACACTTAGATTGCAAACGCCTGTGAATATAGCCATGGTCTATACGGCAGAACAGGTCAGTCCGATTTTAGAGGAAATGAATGAGCTTAATTTAAAAAACTGCATTAAATATAACAGTTATTATGATTACCGTTTTCAAAATGATGACGGTTGACGGTTGTATGAAAGCAGAAACATCTAAACATTAGTTTATAATGTGTAATACCATGTTAATTGTCTCTATTCGATAATCTTTCCCAAGCTCTTAAATGCTACTCACGAAATTACTACCAGTAGTCCCAGATAATATTTTAATCTGGAACTGAGACACATATTCAAAAGTCTTGAATTAAAAGTTGCACACTGGTTGAGACATAATGTGTTTCCCTGGAATGAGCCTAAACAAAATAATCCATGTCTAAATACACTTAAAAGAGTTGTATATTTCTTAAGGTACAGTATTGTTAAGTAGTGTCTTGCATTGAATCTATTTTAAACGTTTTCCATTACAAATCCATGTCTTAAACTTACAGGCATGAAACTGTTTTCAAAGCTGCTTAAATCTTCTAAAACGTATTCTCCCATTAACTTTTTTTGCGATTTTGTTATACTCTCCATGCGTTATAAAACATGCAAGAAATAATGCTGGCCAAATTTTTCACGAAAATTTGAGTCGTACCCTCAGGATTTTAACAAGAGGTTTTCATTGGCAACATGTATAGAGCATGGTCGAAACCTGTTCAAAATTTCTAGGGAACAGTTCATGACATGATAAGCGTCTTAAAGATTCACAATAAATGATGTTTGTTTTATGATTTATTTATTTATTGGAGAAAGTCACTTATCAATCTCTTTTAGGCTTATTTCCATAGGAGTACGGGTGTTATTTTCTTTGAGAGGGCAAGAGCATTTTTGCCCGAATAATGTTACCGTTTATCGCATGTTTTGCTCACGTTTTGCCCGAATGAATAATTTTTTTTTGCCCGGATGGGGAGGTCGAGTACCCCCCCCCCCCCAGCACACCGTCTCGTTAGCTTATGCTTATTTACATTTCAACAAATGAATTGAGAGTACACAGATTATCATGTGGAAGAGGGGAAGGGGAATGCTACAGGGATCCAATTCTCCGTTAAAATGTTTGATTATGAGCTACCGTATCTGATCTAACATTTAAACTAAAAGAACTCTTGTCAAGTTTTTCAATATCCAGGTTTTAAGTCGCTGTACTTTTATTACAATAGAGACTTTTCACATGACGTCATAATACTCTCCGGCGGCCATGTTGGAGTACATGTAACTACGTAGTAAACCATACGGGACGCGCTTGCTCGTTGAATTTGTATACACCATGCGTGCCACAGTGCACACTGTGCAGTGCGCTCGGCACAAAGCCACGTGTATTTGGCATGAATGTCCTCCAGCATGGCGGTTCCGTGACGCAATTGCAAAGCCTCTATTGTGAAACTTTCCAAAACAATGTTTTATTGCTGGCTTTGATGGTCCTTTTTGTCGGCATCTTTGACAGAATATTATTCTTCTCGTCTTACATAAAAACTTGTTTTCATAAAACAACATTTTTCGACACAGGAAGTAAAATAAAACATTACTGCAGTACGGTACGAAACTGTCTTTCAAAAATAAGGTTGTGATAGTTTCAAATTTATTTGTTGCTTGATTGTAATTTGTCCCCACACTTTCAGAACTTCAAGTGACGTAACTCCCTGAACACTTTTAGTGCATCTTATTTTGAACAAATGAAGCTACTGCTCGTGTTAATTGTCGAATAATTTAATAATGACGAAAGCTATTGTCTTTGTTTTCCAAGTTGGTGCATTTTATATTTCCCTTTAATTTATTCTTTCCTTTTTATGTCTTTACGAAGTCATATGTTTCTTTAGTCCTATTTTGCTAACATTTTTCATAAGATAATTAAGAATATTCTTTTTAGCAAGGTTCAAAGGTCTTAATTTGATTTTTCTTTTTTTCGTTTTCAACATTTTTTTTTTTTCAATTTAACATGTCTTGATCACTATAACTGACGTTGTTTTTCTTTTTTTTTCAAAATTTCTTTTTCAATTCAATATGTCTTGACCGTAATAATTTTGAGGGACTCGGAATGGATCGCCTTGGCTAGTAAACAAAGTTTTACCCTCTTCAAAATAAAACATACTGCAAATACTTCAGAAACTCTACCCTGTGTGATATCCTAGACGCCTTACAAATCAACAATGCATTGTTATTAATTCAGATTGATAAGATTCGTCCTTGCATCTGACTGCCCCTCATCTGTCTCACTAATCCTTGTGTAAAGAAAAAGTTTGTAAAGTAAAAGTAAAGTTTGTTTCTTCAATCAACTGGTCAGTTGCGAGTACAAACAAATGTTATCATCCAAATCAACCCGTAAAGCGTATCTTCAAGAAGAATGGTCGAATCGATAGGGTGCTTTATTGTAGTTTATTTCCTCTAGTTTCCAGACACGCTCTAATCCTAAAATAGGGAAAAATCAGAACACCGGAAAGTCTTAAGCAAAGGAATTAAAATCTTCTGCTTTTTGCATCTGGTCACTAAGTCTTAGCTTATGAAAACTTTCTCATCTAAGAGACGGCTCTCACAGTTTCCGTTTTATGAAGGAGAGGTCAAGGACAAATAATCCTGGTTGATCAATAAAGAAAATTTTAAGTCAGTAGTTGCAAAAACATGCAACCTTGGCTAACAAAAAATGGGAGAGTAACGTAACTGTGGAGCCCGCAGAAGATGATTTGCTTTTTACAAAGGTTAGGAAGAAAATATCTTGCTAACACTAAAACGTTCGACATCCACCTTCCCTTGGACATGAAGCTTTCAACTAGTTCCCTTCGTCATTTCATTTCCCGACATGAAGTTTGTCCTCAGTTATAGGGGAGAACATTTTGAAGTAAGGAATTTTTGAATAACGTAGTATACCGCAGGGAAGAAATGCTCTCTATAGAGTAGACTGAATAGAAGACGTACTGTCCTCCCAGTGGAAGGGCTATGGATTTTGGTCAGAGTGGGGGGGGGGGGGTAGAATAACCTGCAGGGGTGGGTTAAAGATATTAAAAACCAACTGAAAAAAGGACGTCGGTGGCCCCTCCCCACCACGATATGGACCCCACCGTCGTTGATCCTCCCCATCCCATTAGATTCATGTATATATGTTCATTTTAAATACCTCTGATTTATTTTTAATTTGCAGCAGCTTGAAACCTTCAAATGTCGTCTATTAATTAACTCGTAAAGACTGAAACGGAATTTTTAACATTTATATTGCAGTCACAGCCCAAGAAGATGAACTTCGCTCTTGTCCACACGGCGGTGTGAATTTTAGGGGGCGCTGTTTCTGGTTCACTATGATTAAAAAGACGTGGTCTGATGCTGGACATTTGTGTCATAATCTCTATGGGGATCATGTCACCTTGGTTACGATCAAAGACAGAGAAACAAACGTGAGTATATAATTGTTCATTTAACCTATTCATGTCGTAGAATTGCAATAAGCACAACAACAAAGCCTTCAAAGACTAAGCGTTACAAGTGATATACACAGGGAATTGGACCACGTGACTCGTAAGGGGCGTATTACTTTGGGTAAAGCAATGACTTTTGCAATAAGAAGTTTACTTTTCCGAACCCATGTGAACAGTTTTTCAGAACAAATCGCAGTAAAGTCGGTCCACTTTTTATATATTCCTCGATCGGGCCCTGGTACTTGAGAAAAGTATTTCTGAAATTATAATTCTTCATTTGTACATTCCAAAATTCGATATTTCTCGGGAAATGTTCTTTAGTCTTTTTCCCTCAATTATTGCTCTTGTAAAGTTTAAAAGAAGAAGGAGGGAAAATATTGGAATTTGCAGCCGCGGCGATCACAGGTCAATTTTTACTAAAATACCTGACATGGACCTAAGTTAATTTTCCCGATTGTGTCGCCTTGAAGCTCTGGTAAAAGCCAGTTTTTAATTGGGGCGTGAGGCAGTCGCAGGGCCTGATCGCTGACCTGGAGGAGAGGTCCAAGTTCCCCCTTTTACTCTTTTGTGTTTTTTGAATATATTATGAATGTATTGAAGTACTCAGATGTGATCTGGTACAACATTCAGCATCATGTGAATTCCAGTTTCCATTCTTCCATTACATAGAAAATCATTTCCCAGAAGTCGATTGCGTTCATGACCTTCGCCTGGGTACGTGTTGAAACTTAAAAGATGATTACTATTTTTTTCCTCAGGAGTTCATTCGAAGGCAAACTACAGCAACGGTTTGGATAGGTCTCCACGAGACACACGGAGAAACACAATGGCGTTGGGTAGATAACACTGAACCTGCTAACGGAAACTACAGGTACAATAACTTTAAAAGGACTGAACTAATTATCGGTACTGGCAAATTAATGTAAGCCATGGGCGTCCGCAAGGGGGACATACTCCCCCCCCCCGGAAAATCAAACTTGTGAAAAAATTAATAAAAAATTAAAATAAAAAAAATTAGAAACAAATCATCGAAATACCTTCACTCACAGCGTCAGTTTTTACTCGTAAAATATGCCGGACATTTGACCAGGAATAGCAAAAGAGAAGATGGTATGCTGAATAGTGAAATCGTAATTTGGGGACTATCATTCGTGATATCTTTTGGAAATTCGTAATTGCCAAAACTATGCCAAAATTGTACTAGCCTAGATGTCAGGTATGTAGTGTGCATATGGCATCCGACTATTGATGAATGCGTTGGTCTTGGCTTGGTCCCGTGCTGACCTCAAGTGGCGAAACGCGGGTGTAACTGGGATATACAAGGTGCATATTGGGGGAGGGGGGTATGGTTCGTAATTAGGTAACGGACATAGGCTATATAGGCTGTTTGACAGTTGTAAGTTTTATTGTGCGTAGGCGTGCTAGGCCGTGTTTGAGAGGCAGATTTCCCTTCAACAATTTTTCACATTGAAAATTCTAAAAATCTAAACTTACAGACATGAAATTCCTGTTTCAGGGCTGGGTACATGCAGCTTGGAACACTCGCCAAGTGTCGTTTCCGGCCATCTGGAGGGTTTGTAAGGCCCAAATTTTCTTGTACGCTCCGCGCCAACTGATGGTGGCGCTCCGCTAAGATAGTTTACATAATTCAATCATCCATGAATGAACCCCTGGTAAAAAAATTCTGCGGACGCCCATGATGGAAGCACTGAAGTTTAAAAATTGATATGTTCGGAGCTAATGAAATTGGGAAAGCTTGGTAAGAAAGAATAAATTATTTTAAAACAACTCGTTTAGTTGTACAAATAATGCAGGTTACCTTAATTTTCTCATGACTAATATTTTGGATAGGAAACTAGATGTTTAAAAGGGACATAGTACAACCCCCACCTAACGCCAAAGGACGGTCGCCGGAGAATTCATCCAATTGGATGGTGAATGAAGAGACAAAATGATGATTGATGGAGATATAGAAGAACTCTACCCTTTCTTGGTTTTATTATCTTTTGAAATGAACTTCTAACTTTCGCATTTGTCAAGTAAAGTCTCTCGTGCTCGTCCGTAAAGCGTCAGTTATTATCGATATCCGACCAGTGCCAGAAGTATAGCAATTTCTTTCGCGCTTCATGTGGATTTAGATGATGTGCCACTATGCCACTGGTTTGAAAAGGTTAACTTATTTGAAGGAAAGCATTTATCATTGAGGGATAAAAGAAATTGATATATCAAATTTGTCATCCTGGTTGATAATCGGTATTTGTCGAGAAAAAAGCTGGACATCTAAAAAATGTTTTCGACATTTCTTCAGACGATATGAAATGGGAAACTGTCGCTTCAAGTACCTCACAGGCAAACTATTCATGTTTACCAAAAAAAAAAATTATGGCGAAATGATTATTTGAAAATTTATTGCTTTATTGCTTTAAGCTTGTGTTTTAAAATGATCTGAAATTAAATGCCCTTAGATTTTTCCAGACGGCCCAATAATAAACCATTTCGAGAAACTAATATTGAGTTTTATAGAATGTGCGTTGATGTAAAATATCATAAATAGAGTAATTAGAGCTTATATTTCTATATCCCTTGTATCTAGAATATGTCCAAAGTTTCCGAGGGCTCGGCCGATGGACCTCAGCTTTTCAAAAGGGCTTTAAACGGTCCTCGACCTCACTTGTTCAATTTTGCGGTTCGCACCCGTTAATACTTCTTCAATGCACTTAATTACCTGAAGCTATGTAAAAAGTCTTTATCTGTATCATAATACCTTAAAGTACAACTATTACCGCAAGCTATTTAAAAGGAATTAAATTATATCAAGCTCTCGAAACTTTCTAAATACTAAACTCACCCATTTATTTCTTCCAAGAGCATGGGGTCTCGGCAGTTCACCATTTGGGACCGACCCGGCTTAAACCAATTGGTTAGAAACTGGGCCGTAAAACTGCATCTAACCTAACCCATAACCCGTTAGGAAAAATGAGGAGAATATCCGCGTGATGTAGGAATTCAAACGAATGGGTATAGTGCAAAATTATGGGAGACTGTTGCAGTCCCAGCGGCGCAACCAGACGTGACTGTCCGGGGTGCAATAGCATATAGATTTCGCGTTTTTTCCTTATTGAACTGTGTTAGTTTGTGGGTGTCGTAGGGTCTTAAGGGAAGTGTTGGGGGGGGGGGGGGAGGAAGGGGAAGCAACAGTTTTGGACCATGCAACTCACCCTACCCTATTGACCAAAAGGTACATTTTTATGCTAAATGTTTTTGCTTTTCCTAAGAGCAAGAACAAATTTTTTCAAATAAATCTGATTTTTTCCTTAAGTGTGAACACTACTGTATAAAGTACGTACCGAAAATTTGGGTCCTTTTACACATTTGTTAATATGGAGCTTGTATTGAATAAAATAGATTAGATTCAGGGATTCCTGTAAGGAAATTTGCATTTTGGAAGGACTATCGAAGAATCTGCGTTTCCTATTAGCATGAATATGAGATAGCATATGTCGCCTGAAGATCGTGGTATCTCAGGAGAGCGGATAAGGCTTCTCGACGACATTTAGGAAACTCTCGAAACTTTGTTGCCTTTTTGGACAAAAACGAAAGCCTATATATTGTAGAAAATGTTTGGGAAACGGCACTGTAACGGCTAGGACAAATTATCCACTGACTGCTTTATGAGCGATCACTTACAGCCTTAAGGGTTGCAATTTAGGGCGCGCGAAGCGCACGGAAAATTTTGCATTTTTTAAGGATGATTATTTTGAATATGAAACTTTTATGAGAAAGAATTCCGAATTTTATGAAGGAAAACTTAGGAAAACCGCACTGTATTTGACGCGTGTCTCAAATGGTAAATTTTTCGATTTTTTCACTTTTTCGAGCAAGGGCACAATCGCCTGCCTCCTGTAGCTACGCCACTGCTCTGCAACACTGAACATTGATAAAATTTTGACACTTCAATAACTAAAGAATCTGTATAAAAAGACTACACAACTGACAGGGTTGAAAGGTATTTGATGACACGTGTGTATGAGAGCATTTGAGCACGGTATGCCAATGGATCACCTGCCTAGAATATGAAGTCTTGCTTGAAAGACTATCTTCATTTGGCGTGGAGCGAACAGAAAATTTTGAAAAATAGCGACCCCTCAGACAGCGGGAAATGGCATGTCTCGGGCTTGTAAGTAGTAGCGAAGTTTTTCAATTTTTCTTGCAAAGTGAACACCACTATATTAGTGTTGTATTAGTGATGAAATTTCTGCCCTTTTAAAACAAAAATTTGTTGATATGGAGCTTATATTGGAGAAAGTTTTGGATTCTGGGTCTCCTGTGAGGATGTTTAAATAGTTGGGGGGATTACTAAAGAATGTGCACTTCCTTCAAATTTGAGAATGATTGCTTTCTAAAGTCCTCCCGACTGCCTGGAAAAGAGCAAGAGAGGAGAGTCTTTCCTCCGATAAAGTGGACCTCAGATATTATTTTGTTAACTCTAGGCGACTATTTGAATGTTTATATAATTTTCTAAATAAACGTTCAAATATTGACCAAAACAGTGTTCAATGAATGCAGATTAATCTTGCTTTTGATGCTATAGTTGGCCCACTTCCTTTCTTTTCTCATTTTTCTCTTTTTTCCTTTTCCTTTCCCCTTTCTTTCCTTTCCCCTTCTTTTCCGTTTTCCTTTTTTCTTCTCCTGCCCATCCCCCTCCCCCTTGCTGGTTACGCCACTGTGCAGTCCTCCCTACGAACGATAAAAAATATTTCCAAACTCTAAAAATAACTGAATTTAAAATAAGGCTACGATATTTTATTAACACGTTATTTGTTCATCATGGCATACAATATATTCTTTGGCTCTTCTTTCAATTAAGCATCCAAAAAATATAACAGAGACAACATCAGTTTTTAAGGCTGTTTATCTTTCAAAGCTTGCAAACTGTATGTGGGCAATTAAGATTTATTGGAAGATATACAAAGGGAATAAAGATAAATACAGTTAAATGGTTACAAACATCAGGTTTCTTTGTTGATAATACATAATTATAATCCTTGCATTCTTGACAGGAACTGGGAAATTGGTGCCCCGGAAACCGAAAACTCCGAGTTACAAAACTGTGCTGTTATGTACCGTGGTGCCGATTTATGGAGGGACGTCGGTTGCAAGAAGAGTTACAAGTCTGTTTGTGCAGAGCTCCGTACGTATTGCAACATATAACCGCTCTCATTTCAATCGTATCCAATATCTCGATCCCCTATCAAATCAACTTTGTCCAGTAAAACATCATAATTTCTTGAACTAGGGCTCAAATTTATTTCGAAACAACGGCTAATTGTCAATAATTTCATGTATTTCTATTCCAAATACCTTTTATCATACATACGGACATAAATTATGCATAAGCAATGAGTAATTCAGTAAGAAAATGATTGTCACTTGATTCTAAAGAGTGATCCATTAAATAGGGTTAACTACTAGATTAATTCAAATTGGGTGTCCGTATCCCCCCTTCAATAAGCCCCGGCACTTGCTCTGAATGTTACATTAATTTAAATCCCAAACCTTCGGTCATTCACCCAGAGCCCACCCTACACTACGAAAAAAATACCCAACAACCCCCTTTTCAGTTGAAAAGAGCTTCTTACGTCTGTAATATAAAATGCTCAACGTATATATAAAACGATTATGTTACTTCCTGTTGTACAGCTTCTGCTCCTATGTGCCCAAACGGGGGCACCTTTTTCCGTGACAGGTGTTACTGGCGTGGAACCATCCCTCTGCCTTTTGAGGCTGCTAACCAAGCATGCCAAGACGAGTTTGGACCGGAAGCTCGCTTAGCCGTTGCTAGGGACGCAGAAATAAACGTGAGTTGGTAACTTTCAGAATAAATTATTTATTGAAATGATTTCAAGTACAACATACTATTTGCCTCCTACCTGAATCATAACAAAAAGATGAACATGACCGGATATTTTTAATAATTAGTTTTCACAATTTAAGCTCAAAAATACAAAGATGTATTCTTTTGATAACGAGAAAATATTCTTATTTGATGACGTTTTCTCGTAAAGAATGTCTCATTTTTCAATTTTACCCTCAATATTTAACTATTTTGGCATAAATAATTAGGTGAAGGTGTCCAACCTTTTGGACTCTTGGTACCGGTACCTCCTGGTATATTCCTGGACAAGATAGCATTCCACTGCCCACTGTAAATGGGGCTTCCCTGAGAGAGTACATTACAATGGATTACACATGTCTGTAGATCAGAAGAGTCAAGATGTAAAACTGAACAAAAAAAATTCTCTGTCATGATCCCAAATATCTGTTTCATTAATTGCAGAACCAATTCTTATGTTTTGTGATGAATAATTTGAGATCATACATGAGACTCTCAGGATTCTAGCCAAGTTTTGCATATAATTGTACATTAAAATTGTTCTCCTATTACTCTTAAATGTTTTACCTTTTGATTGTGATATACTTTCACCTTTTTCTAACATTACGCTACCTTTTTAATAGGCTTTCAGGTACCCCTTGTAGTGTACCAAGGTGCCGCCGTAGGCTAAGAGTACCCCTGTTTGGGAGCCAGGGCTTTGAATAAATTTCAGTCATTTTCTATTTCCGTCTCAGATGTTTTTATCTCGGTTGGTATATCCTGGTATATGGCTTGGACTCACTGATAAAACGGAAGAAAACGAGTGGAAGTGGGTTGACGACGCACCCCTAGAATATTCGTAAGTTATATACAGAAGAAAAAATACTTTAAAAATGAAGTTTTTATCGATCATTTTCATAAAGCATACTGATAGTGATACGGTCTTGGCGAATAAAACTGCTTCAGTAGCTCATGTGGTTTGATTCTTAATATTTCATGAAGTAGATCTGGTTTATAGTATTTCAATAACAACTTGACACTGAAACTTTTCTATCCCGGACCGGTGACCAAAATCTTCCATCAGTCATTTAAAACAATCACAAAGGGTACTACAAACTAACCTTATGCATAAACCATTTTTGAAAACAATTTTGAATCATTTGGAAGCCATTGAAACCCTTAGGTCACTGGAATTTGTACAAAGAGCTTTAAAGGGAATTTTCTGTTGGGGTTTCAATATTGTGAGTATTAATCCTTTAAAATGTTTTTCGTATGTTTTCGTACAGTTACGTTTCTGAATAACGTAGTCTAGTGGAGGATCACGTACTTGTTTTCCTTACTACTAGGCTGAGCAAAAGGAACGATGGCAGTAGTTTTAAATTTTTAAAGTCTTTCTTGGTATAGCCGAGACATTAGATTAATGTTTTCTCATATCTTTCATGTACAGGAACTGGAGGGTCGGAGAACCAAACAATATCGACCAAGAGGATTGTGCTGTTCTCCATTATGACGATGCGAGTTGGAATGATCAATCATGCGGAGACCCTTCCCCTCCCTTCAACATCGTTACAAACAGAAATATGTATATATGTGCCATACCTCGTACGTTTGTTTCATGCATTTATTTTATACAATATTCTGATCTGCAATAACTGAAGCAAAACAATACTACACGCAACTGACATATCTATTCATCGTAATAATTTTAAGCAGTTGGACTTTTATGAGACCATTTTTTGAAGCAAAGTTTTTAGCTAGGGGCTGTTCCAAAAGTCTGTCATCCATTTTCCAACTTGGTTCTATTCCCAGGTCGAGTCATACCAAAGACTCTAAAAGTGGAACCTTCTGCCGCTGTGTTTGATGTCCCGCATAGGCAATGGAGTAGGGAAAACAAGCCAGTGAGCCACATCTGGAAAAAAAAGGCCGTTGCCCGCTCGACCTGAACCAATAGGTTGGACACTGGGCCATATAAACTCTGTTTAACTAACTAACTGGCTCATCCATTTCCTCCTAATAGGAACCTCGAAAATGGAATGTCGGCTTGTATTTGAAGCCCAATAATGACAACCGGCAATAAACAATATTCTAGTTAAACAATATTGGAAGACACATTGTTTTCACAAATTTGAAATTTGGTCAAGATAATCCTCCAGTGATGATAATTTAATAATTTATAACAAAAAAGAAAACCTGAACTATTCTTTTTGGTACACGACCTGTAAACTTGTAGTTTAAACAAAAATTATGTATATTTTACGTATTCATCAATTATGTGCTACGGGACCACTTCTACAAAAGTGGATTTTCCCCGAGGTGAATGAAAATTCAGTCGAATAGAGAGATATTTCATTCAAACGCTTTGATGTTACAATCTTTATTCAAAAAAAACTTTTCACTCCATGAATGATGAAATTCACTCTAACTTGGAGTGTATTCTTTTTGGAGCGTATATGACCCATCGGATATCCCCAGATTTTACCTTAATGAACATTTCCTTGGAAATGGTTGGGTAGATAAGATTTGCTTCTCTTTCCCTCGCAGCCTGCTTTGAAAGGATAGGAAGTAATGGAAAAAATGACAGTTACTTTGGATCTGGTTCAAGCTTCGACGATGATGAGGACATCGAAATAACTGATGATACAATCTGCGTACATACAGAGTGCACTAAGTACTGCGTGGCTGGCGGTGCCTGCAATACCTCGGGAGAGTGCATTTGTGTCAAACAGTTTCCCGAAATGACATGTGACTTAGGTGGGTAACGTCGGCCGGTATGAGGTAACATTGTTTCCTGAAGTGAGACATTGTCCACACACTGTTTCGACAAACCAACTTACAAGTAGTGTCAGAATAAGCTGGAAATAAAGAAAACATAAAAAAGTCCAGGGTGAATTTTGTATTGCGTTTTAAAGGGAGAAATGCAGCCACCCGAATTTAAGGTAGTACAGAAGTCTGCCCTGATTTATGATTGGCTCTAGAGAGTCATGTGACAATATTTTAACCTGGCTGAATTTTGAAATTTAGGAGAGTAACTGTATGTACAATGTTTAAATCCTAAAATTACATGACTCTCAGATCCTTGGAAGCGACATAAGAAGAAATCTATGCTATGTGGCTATTATTCCAAAGTAATTTGGCCTTCACCCAATAATTAAGACAAAGCTGAATACTAGAATACTTACCGTACAACTTTGCAACGGTTCATTGATATGTTAGCAAAGTTTTATTACTGTCTTTCCCTAGATAACTCAGAATTAAAGAAGAAGGCAAGAGTAAATGAAAAGAATACAAACGACCCGACCATAAACTTACGATACGATAATATAGAGGTAGTTTATGAGACGTATGTTGATGAGTTTCTTAAAATCCCAAAGTCTGATTAATGTATTGATTCATACATGCTCTTTGAATGTAAGTAGAATACATTCAAGCAGAGATGATGTATTTTCTTGTTTCCTGGTGAAGGTTGATCATGTGGTACGGCCGGTACCTTCACTCCGAATTTTATGACAGCGTTAAATGAATAACTATTTCTGAACTAAATAGGAGACCATGGATGATTTAAAAAAAAAAAAACATGTTTCATTATTTAAATGTAAACTCTAATTTACATTTATATTTAGATAAAGACGTCCCAGGGTTACGCAACCACATTAAATCAATACTTTAACTAATATCTTCCCGATTTTCGAATTTTCAGCTACGTGGAAAGTGGAAATGGACAATAACATCATGAACGCCACTACTGGCAGTATTTTAACCCTCAAGTGTAAAACTAATCTGCCCGTCGATCACATTCAATCCCTTACATGGAGCAAAAGCGGACCTGGAATGTTTTCAGAGGAACGAACAAACATAAGAAACGTTTTCACTAAAGGATACTCGATTCTCGAAATTTCTGATGTGTCTTTTGACGATGCGGGAGAGTATCTTTGTGAAGCTATTCTTAGCTTTGGAAGTATCTTCAATGATGTTGTGATCCCTACTGTAACGACAGCAATAGTTGATGTCACAGGTAAATGATTTTCATGCAGCTAATGTCACGTCTCCAAATGTTGTAACATTTCAGTTTTGAATGACGATATAATGAATTTGATCTACAAGTGTCTAAATTTTGAAAGCTCAGAAAGTGACTAAGCAACGAAGCGGATTTGTTCTTCGTTTAGCTACTGTGCATGTTGAGGTGGGAGGGGCTTGGTGGGTTTTCGCTTGTTGGTTAATGTGCACAGTTAACTTCATAGGCTTAGGTGGTAATTTCTGTGGAGGCAAGAGCTATTTTTTGCCAATGGCACCATTTATCATGTTTTGTCCGAATGGACCAACTGTTTTTACCCGAATTGGGAAGGCGAGTACCCCCTCCCCTCCATCCCGATTAGTGCGCCCATGGTTGACTCACATTAACAGTCCGTTTGTTACATCTTGTGTCTTACAGTTGAGGATTGAATAATGACTTAACACAATACAGTGGTAGTTATTTTTCGTATACCGGAATAAGAAAGTTGCCGATATTTTTTTTAACTTTCTCCTTCATTTTTTTTGTAGAGGCAACGACAACTGTGATGATGCCGACAACAGAATCAACAACTGCAATGACTACCACTACAGGTAAGGATCTTAAAAACTTCTATTTCTGTCTTATTTTAACTAGCACAAGCTATACGAATGATTAATTTCATTTGCTTTGCATTGAAGAAATATCACGTTTAAGACAACTCTACGATTTTAATTCCTTTTTATTGTGATTTGCAGAAACAACAACTAAATTACCTACCACAATACCGAGCACCCAGATGACAACAATGAAAGGTAAACATTGTATACATGTCTGTATGTTTATTGTGTTGTTGCTGAGGCTCAAGGCTTCCTGCACAGAAGGGATGGTCTTTCGTTGATAGGAGACCCATCTTTGCTGTGATTTTTAAACTGAAAGCGAACAAAATACAACAGTTTGTTTTATTGAAGAAAATTCATGGCCTTAAAGGCAGACATTCGTAACCCTAAACTACAGTTTCAGTATACATATATCAAAACTCTCAATTGGTACAGCTCTTTGATTGGCATCACATTCAAACAATGTATCATAGCTAAATTACACAGCATGGGCACTGAGAGTGTCTTAATTACACATTATGGACTTGTATGGCCACTGGGACAAGCCATGAAGCAATAAACTAGGGCTGTGTCTGGATAAAGATGAGTTTTAGATAAATGTGGGAGGGGCTAGAAGTAAGTAGGTTGGGAGAATTGGAACTGTACATGTTTGGGATGATGAAAATATGCCTTTAACATTAACGCGCGCGTGTGTGACAGTGGAGCCCATAGTAGGTATTATAATTGGAACGACTGCCAAACCAGGCATCCAAGACCATCCAGATCCCCTCCAAGAAATACCAGGGAGGGATCCATGTTTATGGAAAAGTACATTGGGTAATAAAGGGATGGCCTGCATTGAACGCCGTTTTGGGACTCCATGTAAAGGGAATGAAATTTCATTACAAAGATACATTCCTCTTGGAAATAGCGGTGCACGACCCCTACCCTTTGTCAGGCGATGAAAACAAAACCGTTTTGTGTGTTTTCTGTTCATGCACACTTTTAGTTGGTAAATAAATGTAGTAACCAGTCTATAGTCAAATGCTAAAAACCTAAGTCTTATTATATGCCGTAAGTTGATCGACTGAAGAGAGAAACACGACAAGCCATGAAGACGAATTCACAGTCACTTCTCTTAATTGCTTCTACTGAACAGTTACAAAAAATACTCGACAAGCAAACGCCTCTGATATTTTCGACGTGGTGGTTACATTTGTTAGTTTATCATGTGGTGTTTGTTTGCAGATGACTGTAGAAAACACCTGAAATATATGCACAAATCACAAAAAATAGTCAAACTGTAAATACTGGTAAACATATCTTTATTTTTATTTGTTGTGTATCAGCCTACTCATATATGTATGAAAATGAAGGACGAAAATAAGTCCTTCCTTAAAAAAAAAAAGAAAAAAAAAAAGGAAAAGAGAAAACCCACCTGAAATTTATCATGAAGCCAGCTAATGACAATTACAAAAGTAAAGAGTAATTTTTATTATTATTTCTGAATCTTTCTTGTCTGTTTTCCCTCTTCTTTCAAAATCTGCCCCAATTATTTCATAAATCAAAGAAAAATTTGAGACGAAGCTTTGCTGCTTAAAAACTCTTCGTCAATCAGTCATTCAATTTACAATTTGTTAATGTTATTTATTTCAGCAACAACGCAACCGCTTCCCGAGACTACAACAACAATAAGTACTCAAAAGATGGATAGCACAATTACTAGTACTGACCGAACTACGAATAAAGGTAAAATTCTCAGTTCTAAAATGAGAAGCACAGTGGCGGCGCCAAACTGTTAAAATTGTGAAAAGGGGGACAAACTAATGACAATTAGTTTGTAGCGCGAAACCGATCCCAAAGCACCCGTTCCCGAGGGTGTGGCTCCGGAACAAAGCCCCGAAAACTCAGACATTTTGGTACACCGTATCTCTGGATAAAAATTAAGTTTCGTGGGAGGTATATTACTTATGGGGAGTGGAGGAGCAAGCCGTTAGATGTGGGAGGACAGCAAATTCCCCTCTTCCCCCTCCAGCGCCACCACCGGAAGCGTTACAGCTGATATGTTATTTCTTTCTAATATCACGTCACATGTCACATGCAAAATATAAATAACAAATTATTTACAAAAGGGAAGTGCAAATATTTGTAACGTAAATACGGGTTACACTACAACGATTGCGAATAGGAATGCAGTCCGATTTTTTATCTCTGGTCAGGAAAAGCAAACGTTTTGCCATCTTGTGTTTATATATGATTTGTGCCAGGGGACTTCGAAAATGAAATGTAAACTAATTTTCACGATTTATTTCATTTTGGCCGGCACGTGCTAAAATTTTGGATTTGTTTTTCTAACAGATACCGCTTTGTTAGGTTAGGATAGGCTGGATGGAGATCATACTACCCAGTTTGTAACCAATTGGATTAAGTCGGGCCAGCCTTGGCCCCTTTTCCAGTTGCGGCTCACTTATTTTCTTTACTCTCGTCATTTCATTTCATTTATTTGTTTTTCCACAGTATTTGATAGTGATTGGTACAAAGTAAAGAAATTAGAGTAGAATATTACATGAAATCAAAATATTGTGAAGGAAAATACCTTAAAAAACCCATAGGGTTTGCCGAGTAAAGTGCTCACAAAAAGAGGAAAGATAAAAAAAAAGGAATTGGATAGTACAAACTAAACAAGTACATGAGGACAGGAGATATCAAAACAAAGAGAAAACACGTACGGTCCAGAATGTCCGATATCACACCCTAGATACCTCCCTAGTTACCACCCATCCTACCTCACCTTAGTCCCACTTACCATTGCTTACGCTGAACACCAATCCATCCACAAAATCATACTGCAATATTATGGCGAGTTCTTCGGTATGACCCAGCAAGGAGTTGAACTCCAGACCTCCCGACTGTCGGATGTTCTAACCACTTGACCACGCAGTCAGTCTGTTGAGTTATGTAAGTTATACATCAAGGGGTTGCGAGAGAACTCTTTGGTAATAAAATGATAGCATAACAGTTTATTGTGAGGCATATTAGCATCAGACATCGGTTGAGGGTAACCGTCATTTCAGTACAGTCTGAATAAAAGGCGGTGGTCCAATTTAAAAAATTTCGGATTTCGGATTGAATCGCAATCCCTATGTTTCGCTATGTTTTGATCGGCTCTTTAATACGCGATAGGTAATCCGCGCGTGGTCTTTACCCCTAGAAAGGTCAATATTTAGAAAGAAAAAAGGATGTCTACCTTAGAATAATTTTCGTCTCCCAATGCATATGGTGCTGTACATTGAACATTGTCACATGACCAACCTGACCTATGATTTAAAAGAAACACCTGAAAATCTCTGTTTGACCTCAATCTATTTTTATCAATTAAGTGTAAATTAAGTATGTACAAGGAACAGACAATGAAAAATGGTGCTTATCTCGCGTTGCTGTGATCGTACAATCTCTTGTGTTACTTTAATAGCTGTTAGTTTAAGATACATTCATTAAAATGTAAAGTACGGCTTAAATGCACATCTTGTAATTTGGTACAGTATTATAAGGGCTATCGCACCACTGCAAAGTATATGCAGGCAGGCAGGAACAGGTTTCTAAAATAATAATGGATTAGTGTCATTTCATTAGTATAAATTCAAAGGATAGCTCGAAAAATTTAAGCCACCGTTATTGGTGTTCAACGACTCGTACATACCAGAGGAAGTGTAGCCTATTGAAGAAATACGTAATATCCCAATGCATTAGAATCACAACCAGAGGACAGTGTAAAAATTCGACCACAGTTGTCATCATTAAATTACTCATTTCAAACTACTGTTGACGAATTCGAATAATCAAGTGATGGTCTGATTTAGTCGTACATAACTGGGTTCTATCAGCTTAAATTTTTAAATTCTTTGTTTGCATGTGTCATTGATGATTGTACAGCAAATAACTTCTTAATTCCCTCAATTTCACGGAATACGAGGGTTTAGAATTGTATACGGACAATAAAATTAAGACGATGTAAGGCAGAAGGACTCTAATAGAGGCGGTCTTCACTATCTGCTCGGATTCGTCAATAGTTTGGGCAGGAGATACAATGCACAGACTTTATTCAATAAGGAAAAGCCTAGAGATATAACTAACGTGGAGCAGTGCTTAATTTATGAGGAATTGACCCGTTGAAATTCTAAGGATATGTTTTTCTGTATCAAAAATGAGGAAATGATCTTCTCTTAATTTCTTCCAGAAATGACGACACCATATAAGCAAGATAAAAACGATCTTCCGCCAACGAAAGAAATGAAAGACAAAGGTAAGCCTTTCCCTAAATTAAAGATGTTGGTACCCATTGTATTATGTAAATTGTTTAAATTAGTTTGTAAATTCTGGAGATTAATTTGATCGCCGTTTAAACTTTCCGCAGATGGTGACAAAAACCATGGAAACGAGATAAATACTAATATTGGAAAGGATAAACAAGGTAAGGAAATTCTTCTGTTATTACCCCTTGAATTTTAGTGTAGTAAAGTAGAATTTGGCCTTGAAGGGGGCGACCCTGGTAGGTGGAATCACGCCAGACGAATGACGACAGAAGACCATTTACTAGCTTTATCTCTCCAGTTTATTAAATGCTGTACGACAGAACAGCCTCTGAATGAAGGAAAATAAAATGAAAGTTATTAATCAGAGAAGTGTTAATTCAACAACATACAGTACCCATACCATGGCAACCATCAACCCCGTGGGCTGAAATTCCCCGTCCTGTCATCCATCTCCACCACAACTAAGATAAATTCTGAACAGTAAGGATAAATGATTATATATAATGAACCTAAGAAAAGGGCAGCTGTTGGTGTTTATATGAGGATTCAATGAGCTCCCTCACTACTTCGACCAATTTAATATAGGTCACTCTCTATATGCTCAAGTCCGTCAATTTCTTCAAGGTCATTTAGACATCCCAGAATTCCAACACTGATGAGCATGCTGAATAAGACAGTTAGACCATGCATACATTAACTTAACAGAATGATTAGAATAAGTAACCTCCATGCAGCCATACTTGGTTGCCCTCCCTACAGTGCAGACCTTAACCTTGATTACAAATAACTGGAAACATCGAAGTCATAAAGAAATGATGAATTAAATAACATGCGAAGAATTGTATAGCTATTACACTTTACTCTGACTCACCGAACCACAACCAATTTGGAGTGCTATGAGAACATCAGAACATTATCGAACTAGACATCTCGTCAATACTCTCGGTCACAGAACCTATAAGGAATATGGCATAAAGCACACATAATAGGGTACCACACCTTAAGCATCATGTTGAACAACACCATCGCTCATGACCCACTACCAATTAGTAGCACAATACAGTACAGGTTTGCACCCATAAAAACACATTGCAACATAAAACTGGCTCTTATGTTCAGTTAATTAAGTGCAACCAGTTCATAATCTGACTCTCCATGCTTGGTTCTCTGCGTTAACCACCCCAGCTCCCACCAAACACTGGTTGTCCTCAGCTATGAACAAAATAAAATCTGACTCATCCCTTTTGAGGATTCTCCCCAAGCTCTACACCCATTAAAGCAATAAAACTTCAAACTTAATTACTAACTTGAAATTAAAATGACACCAGACCTCCAGCTCGGTCACTGCACCTGACAATCATTAGCATCCATTCATCCCAGTGACCCTCCATTGAGCAACTACTGTACTGTATATATCATACCCCAAAGTTACATAGCGCCCTCTATCAACCACATGGTCTGAAACAATGGAACTCACCTTGCTCCCATGCAGGCCTATAATCCTCCAGTGACCCCCATGCTCACAGCCTATAGCAAACCCAGGTCCCCTCCACTGTCTAGGACTTGCTAAAAAAGAACAACTGTCGAGCAGCCTATTTACAAAACTGTGCCCACCAAGTAACTTCACCATGAACAATAATTGAATCATATTTTCAGAGCACCTCTCTCGTAAATATCATTCAATATAATATCACTGGGCCTAAGAGCTGGCTGTCATACAGATCATGGCTACTACGTTACCAAGAATTTCTTACTTTAAAAACTTAACATAACACAATATTTCAACTAAAATTATATGTGATTCCCCCACTCACATTTCAGCTGCTGAACTGAGCCCTCTACAGTGGCCTAACTTTGATGAGTTGTCAGAAGAGCAAGGCTAGCGTATGAACAATAGTAAAACGAAAGAGTAGAAAAAAACAAATGAAAAATGAAAACTACGAAAAATATATACAGCACAATATGCCACCCAAAATACAACAACTTGTTACAGGCACAGCGTGTGCAGTCTGCCCCAACAACCATTTCACCTTTAGCTATCCCTTTCCTTCCCAAATCACATGGCTATAATTCCCGATACCATTGACTGAGCCAGACTAGCCCCCTGATGGCATGTAAAATTACTTATTTCACTCTGAAAACACTGCAGTTACCTTAACCATAGCATAACAATCCAGTTTACCCTTTTTGACTAGGAATATTGACACATTAAGCCTATGTTGCAACTAGTACCTCTCCCCAAGTGCTCCCAACCCACACCCTGCAGTGAGTGGCTTAAGACCCTTAATTTATCACTTTCCTACCCTCCAGAGGCAATCAAACTCATGTCTTAATCTAAATTTTCTTACAATAACAATTCTTTAAGTTTGCCAACTCACCAACTAACAGGAAACACCAAGTTTGACTCCCGCCAACTTCACAGGATACTTCCTTAGGAACACACACACCCTCTCACTTGGGCAGCAGATGCAGGAGTGAAAGCACATGGTTCAGAAGAGAGCATGGCCATGTGATAAGACCCTTTCACCAGAGGAGTAATACAACTTCTCAAGGAGTAACCTGATATAATGCTAGCATCTTAGCCCTTGTCCTCCATGGTAAACAACATTATGACAGTGAATGAATCCCCGGGTGGCCCTAACTTCTAAATGACTAAGGGGAACACTAAATTCTTCAGCCCAAAGGTACTATTTGCTTATGGAACAATACCAACAGCAGGTGGTAAAGGGGCCAAAACAAAGTAATTTGCCTTCCAGAAAGGAAGCCCATCTGCATACCCATTCATATGCAGTACCAAGAGTTACATAACCTGCCTGAGGAGGTAGCCTCTATCCAGCACCCATGGAGGCTAATGAATACCAGCCAGAAGGGGTGGGAATAATTCCACCCTACTACATCTTCCCCTCAAAAATTGTCATCGCCCCGACTGACAATCGAATTGAATTCCACCACACTACACCAAATCCCCCAACCTAAAACGCACCCCTGCATACTATGGCAACAATACTTAATTGGTCTGGACTTTGGCACTGTTACAACCTAATATGATACAATGATATACATTTGGGGAGACTACAGACACAACATGTAGTCAAAACTTACTAACTGGGAGACAATGAGGAGAGTCCCAAGGGTAACAAAATTACTAGGTCATGTACTAACCACAGAGCGAGGTAAGTGGTGGGGGTTCCTATGCTGACCCTTGGTAGCTCTGCTAGACACTCTATGAGGAATTTGATCCCCTTCGTGTTGCAACGTTGGAGGCCCTTCTTGTGGTGTGGTGTACAACCAAATTGGTACAATTGGTAGTTCAGCATCAACATCCTGTTCTGCATCCTCTTCATAATCCTCCTCTCGAGTGGTAGAGTTACAGTCGCCATCATTTGCCTGTCCTGCTTCAGTTACTACCTCCTCCTCCTCCTCCTCCTCCTCCTCCTCTTCAGTTATAACTTCAGGAATCGAGATATTGGCAAATCGTGGGTCTTTTATGAGCATGGTTCTATTCAGAGTTTGCACAGGCCCCCCAAGAACAGGACGAACGCCATACACATCACCTTCCTTGTTTACCCATACCACAACAAATGCCTCTCGATTGTACTTGTCGGCGAGTTTGTGCCTTCCTTGGAATGCACACTTCTTCAGTAAGACCTTTGTACCCACAGTAAGTGGACAGCTCATTGGTTGTTGATCATGTTTTGCCTTCTGGGCTTGCAAGGCTGTACGCATTCTATCACGTACGATCTGGTGTGCATCTTGTAGCAATCGAGATTGTTCTTCAACAAAATCTTCCTCCCAGTTCTTCTTAGAGTTGGACAGAAGTTGGTCCAATGCTGTGTAAGGTTCACGTCCATACAACAGGAAAAAGGGTGACATCTTTGTTACACTATGGGGAGTAGCATTGTAAAGGAAAACAAGGTGCCCAAGTAATTCTGGCCATTTTCTTCGACAAGATGGATCGAGTGATCTTATCATCCCACACAGCGTGCGATTGAATCGTTCGGTCTGTCCATTTCCCTCTGGGTGGTAGGGCGTAGTGTGTGACTTCTTGATCCCATAAAGCTTGCATAACTCCTGTATCAGGGAACTCTCAAAATTCCGTCCTTGGTCAGAGTGTATGCGGAGTGGCGCACCATAATGGCAAAACCAATGATCACGGAGGGCACGGGCAACGACAGGGGCGGTCTGGTCTCTACAAGGGACAGCACAGGCATACTTTGTAAAAGCGTCAGTAATTACTAATACATCCTCAATACCCCCCTTTCCCTTATCCAATTTAAGGAAGTCAATAGCTACCAGTTCCATTGGTCTAAAGGCAAGGAGGTGTCTCCTAGGCATCCTTACTTTTGGTGTTGGTGCCTTAATGGTTGTACAGGTGAAACAGCCCTTCACATATTTCTCAGTGTCCTTATGGAGACCTGGCCAAAAACATCTACCCTTCAGTACATCCTGAGTCCGGCTAATCCCTTGGTGCCCCCACTCATCATGAGCAATACACAGCAATTTTGTTCGGAGCTTGTGCGGAACTAATAGTTGTAGACTTTCCCTACCTGGATAACCCTTTTGTTGCCTGTACAAAACACCATTCTTCTCTACAATTTTGGAAAATTCTTTCAGCCAACTCTTTACCTCAGGGGTCCATGACTGTACTTCCTCACCAGGGGACCAACCAGCAGACCAACAGTCCCATACAACTCCTAAAGCCTCATCTTGCTTCTGCATTTTACCAAGCTGATCAGGTGTATATGATGGAAAAACACCTGGTATCGTTTCCTCTGTAATAGCTGGAGTGGTCAATTCAACAGGAAAAGCAACCACATTTACACTCTGTGGTTCATCTTCTGCCTCCTCCGTTTCTTTGTTCAGGGGACATCTGCTTAATGCATCTGCACATCTATTCAATTTCCCAGGTCGATACTTGATATCCAGATCAAATGGGGCCAATTGTGCAACCCAGCGCTGCTCTGTGGCACCAAGCTTTGCATTCTTCAAGTGTGCCAAAGGGTTGTTATCTGTAAGGACAGTGCAATGTGAACCAAGTAAATAGTCTCTAAACTTATCAGCAACAGCCCATTTCAGTCCTAACAATTCTAATTTGAAACTTGAAAAGTCTGAGTATCGTTGCTCTGCTCCTCTTAGTCCCCGACTGGCATAGGCTACTGGGTGGAGGTTCCCATCATCATCACTTTGAAGTAAACAACAGCCCAAGCCCTGTAAGGATGCATCAATCTCTAATACAAAGTCTCGTCCAAACTGGGGGTAAGCCAAGACAGGGGCTGTAGAGAGTAAATCTTTCAACTGCTTAAATGCCGCTTCGGCTTCAGGGGACCATTGGAGGGTAACATTTTTGGACTGCTTCTTCCCCGCTTCACCGGTGTTACCATGGGTTAATGCATGTAATGGGGTTACTATTTTGGCAAATCCAGGGACAAACTTCCTGTAGTATGATGCTAGACCAAGGAAAGACCTCAATTCTGTAGTGTCTGTCGGTGTGGGCCAACGAACTATACGTTCCACCTTCTGCGGGTCTACAGCAACGCCCTCCGAACTGACCACATGGCCTAAATGTCGCACTTCCCGTTGGAGGAAAGCACACTTCTCTCCCTTCAGCTTTAACCCGTGCTTAGCTAACCTCATGAATACCTCTTCAAGTCTCTGAAGGTGTTCCTCAAACGTGGTAGAAAATACCAGAATGTCATCTAGATACAGTACCAAATGGCCTAAATTCATGTCTCCAAATACAAGCTCCATAATCCTCTGGAAGGTACTCGGACTATTACATAATCCCTGCGGCATTCTGCGGAATTCAAAAAGGCCCCAGGGAACTCTGAATGCTGTGAGGGCCACTGAGCCTGGGTGCATTTCTATTTGAAAGTAGCCGTGGGAGAGGTCAAGAGAGCTGAAATATTTTGCTCCACCCATGGCCTCCAGTGTCTCATCTATCCGAGGTAAAGGAAATGAATCCCTTACGGTGATTGAATTTAGCTGGCGGTAGTCAATACAAAGCCTGAGGGCTCCTGTTTTCTTTCTCACCAATACCACGGGGCTTGCATACGGGCTTGTGGAACGTCTGATTATGCCCTGATCCAACATCTCCTGCAACAATCTTTTCACCTCCTCTGTTTGGGTTGGTGGTATTCTCCTATAAGGTAGTCGGAAAGGCTTGCTATCAGTCACATGGATTTCATGAGGTATTAATGCACAACTTCCAAGGTCATATTCACCCTCTGAAAAGGCATGTGGATGCTTCATAATTAAGTCTTCTACCTTCTTTTGCTCCAATTTACTCAGGTGAGAAAGATCAACCCCTGTAGGGAGCTTTGAAGCACCCTTACATTCCTCTTTGTAGTCACTGCTGGGGGTAGTTTCATCATTTGTCAGGAGGACTTCTCCAATGTTTACTTCCACAATTGCACCTGTATCTCTTAGTAGAATTTCTTCCTTTACCTCAACAGTAGTAGCCTGTGCTATGTCTGCATACGGTGGTAATTCAACGGGTGTCTCTCCGGTGTTTACAAGTAGGATATTAGTTTCCTCCAATCCTGACTCCAAACAACCCTCAACCACCTGCAGGGCTGGAATTTCTTGGACGAGGCCTGGTCTGACCAGCAATACTGTCTTTCCTGTCCTTTCTACTGGCTCTGATAAATTACAAGTGATTCTTCTAATTGTCCTCGGTGGGATGACTTCTTCAGTGTTGCCTGTACTTAGGGTGGCCTGGGTACTGTACATAGGCGGTGAGGGCAGTTCACTCTTGAGGGTCACTTCTTCTCCACCAAGCAGGATGCTGAAGTTATCTCCATGGGTAGTTGGTGCTGCTGCAAGTGGCTTCAGTGCATTGCACCCCAACAAGATAGGGTGGTCTCGTGACCTTCCTTTCGGTGAAAGTTGAGTTTCAGTCACCAGGAATCCAACAACAGCTTTTCTCCCACAGACTGTGACTGGCGCCTGAAGGTACCCTTTGACAGGAACACTCACTCCCGACACCCCAGAGATATTAATTGATGTCGCCAGCTGCCCTAGTGGACCAACTGTTGGTTCCAGGATGTTGTGAAATATGTCTTCTGGGATCAATGATGCCTCAGCACCGGTGTCAATGATGCAGCCAACTGTAACCCCTGCTATATCTATCATGGCAGTTGGACTTGGCGATATAAAATTTGATGATTCCATCAGTTGTGAGGTTTCCAGTCTGCCTACTTCCACCTGTTCTTTATTCTCTCCAATGCCTTCAGGTACAACCCTCATTCCCACTTCTTGGCCACTCAACTCTGAATTGTCCATAGTGCTACCCTGTTCTATCTTTACCCCCTGCCCTTCATTCCCATCAGGTTGCATGTTACCAGAGCTGCAATTCACTCCATTCCTCTCCTCTCCCTCTGTGTCAGACTCTCTCCTCTCTGCTGAACTACATTCTACATTGTTAATAATTGTACCTTCTTGTTCCCTCCTTTCTCCAACTAATACTACAAATTCTTGACTTAGTCCCTCTGTTGAATCCTCCCTGTTATCTTCCTTACTCTTGTCTTCAGTTCTGCTGCTCTTGGTTGATTTAGTCACATTGTCAGGCGTGTCTGTGGACTTGGGCAATTTCTCCTCCCTGTTTGCCTCTGCTGTTCTGCCCACAACAGCAGAGCTTAAGAGTTTCCCGACGGCGCCGTCCCTGTTCCAGCTCCGTCTGTCGAAGATCTGGCAGGGGGTCTATATTGGGGGCCAGGTTGCCACATGCCTCGTCTGGGGGGTGCGTAACCTCCTCTAACTCCTCCTCTGCCTCTGAAACTAAAGCTTGTCTCCCGATGTGGGCAGTTCCTCGCAATGTGTCCCCTGCCCCTGCATGTGAAGCATTCAACATCATCAAGCGTGATGTGCTGACGCTCCACAAGACCTCGTACTATCTCTCTCAACTCTACTACCTCCTCAGCAATTTTCTTCAAATTGGTCACCTGACTCCTCAGTTCTTGTACCTCCTTCTGCAGACTCGTCTCTTTGTCTTCCTTAGATGCAGCCAGAATAGGTCCTACTTGAGCATCCATCTCATGGGAGACCGCCCTAACTCTCACCTTCCTGGCTTGTTCCGTTTCGCTAAACAGCAGCAAGGCCTCTCTCCGCATCTCTTCGAATGACTTCTCCTCTGTAGCCAGATCAATGCGACGTAATTCCCTCCGGACCCAGGCCTCCCTGGCACCTCTAGAGAATTGGTCCCTTAGGGCCCTGTCCCTGAGTTGTTTGAGGGCATCACTGTCTTCCGATGTTGGTGCGGCGGCCTCCATGCGGCTGTATAGTCTAAGCAGCGACCTACTGTACTCAGCCAGGGTCTCTGTGTCCCCTTGAACGCTGTTGTGGAATTCGCTGCTCAGGGACTTCACCGATTCTTCTGAGCCAAAGCACAGTTTTAAACAATCAGTGACCTTCTTTGTGCTTTCCCGGTCAGCAGCAGACAAGCACATCACTTCCTCCCTAGCTGGGCCGACTAGATGTTCGACCATAGCCTTGGCCTGATCCCTATCCGGCAAGTTGTACGCTTTCACAGCTTCTGTAAAATCATCCAGCCATTCCTGTAGTGATGGGTCTCCAGACCGGCGAGGAGAGCCTCTGAACTTGCTTAATTTATTTTGAGGAATTCCCTGGAACCCCATTGCTCTTCGGAAGAATTGGGTTAAGGCATCCATGTTTATCTGGCCCTGCTGAGTATCACCATCTTGGGACTCTCCTGGTGTCGTCATTGTTCCCTACTTATTACAGTTTGCTAAATACATGCACTTCTACAATATTCTACAACTCATGCACTTAGTACAATAATCTACAAGCTACTTGTCCAGCCTGGCTATAGACCTAGAAAGAATGCAACTCCCTATTAGTAATCTTCCCTGTAAAATACAAGATATCACAATGATATGGCCACCCTAATGAATTCTCTGAAAGGTACGCCAATTTACATTTATGCTTCCACCATAACAAGAACTAGCTTAAGCCAAGCTGGACAAGCAGGTTAACTTAAAGCTTACTTCCAAATTAATACAGGTGGTCCGAGGCTGCTCTGTCAGATCCCAAGGCGTCTATCTTCAGCTTGACAGCAGTATACGTTCTTCCCCTCACAACCTTCTGATCTTCTAGACGGCTTCTGGTATCCCACTTCTGACACCATTTGTAGTAAAGTAGAATTTGGCCTTGAAGGGGGCGACCCTGGTAGGTGGAATCACGCCAGACGAATGACGACAGAAGACCATTTACTAGCTTTATCTCTCCAGTTTATTAAATGCTGTACGACAGAACAGCCTCTGAATGAAGGAAAATAAAATGAAAGTTATTAATCAGAGAAGTGTTAATTCAACAACATACAGTACCCATACCATGGCAACCATCAACCCCGTGGGCTGAAATTCCCCGTCCTGTCATCCATCTCCACCACAACTAAGATAAATTCTGAACAGTAAGGATAAATGATTATATATAATGAACCTAAGAAAAGGGCAGCTGTTGGTGTTTATATGAGGATTCAATGAGCTCCCTCACTACTTCGACCAATTTAATATAGGTCACTCTCTATATGCTCAAGTCCGTCAATTTCTTCAAGGTCATTTAGACATCCCAGAATTCCAACACTGATGAGCATGCTGAATAAGACAGTTAGACCATGCATACATTAACTTAACAGAATGATTAGAATAAGTAACCTCCATGCAGCCATACTTGGTTGCCCTCCCTACAGTGCAGACCTTAACCTTGATTACAAATAACTGGAAACATCGAAGTCATAAAGAAATGATGAATTAAATAACATGCGAAGAATTGTATAGCTATTACACTTTACTCTGACTCACCGAACCACAACCAATTTGGAGTGCTATGAGAACATCAGAACATTATCGAACTAGACATCTCGTCAATACTCTCGGTCACAGAACCTATAAGGAATATGGCATAAAGTACACATAATAGGGTACCACACCTTAAGCATCATGTTAAACAACACCATCGCTCATGACCCACTACCAATTAGTAGCACAATACAGTACAGGTTTGCACCCATAAAAACACATTGCAACATAAAACTGGCTCTTATGTTCAGTTAATTAAGTGCAACCAGTTCATAATCTGACTCTCCATGCTTGGTTCTCTGCGTTAACCACCCCAGCTCCCACCAAACACTGGTTGTCCTCAGCTATGAACAAAATAAAATCTGACTCATCCCTTTTGAGGATTCTCCCCAAGCTCTACACCCATTAAAGCAATAAAACTTCAAACTTAATTACTAACTTGAAATTAAAATGACACCAGACCTCCAGCTCGGTCACTGCACCTGACAATCATTAGCATCCATTCATCCCAGTGACCCTCCATTGAGCAACTACTGTACTGTATATATCATACCCCAAAGTTACATAGCGCCCTCTATCAACCACATGGTCTGAAACAATGGAACTCACCTTGCTCCCATGCAAGCCTATAATCCTCCAGTGACCCCCATGCTCACAGCCTATAGCAAACCCAGGTCCCCTCCACTGTCTAGGACTTGCTAAAAAAGAACAACTGTCGAGCAGCCTATTTACAAAACTGTGCCCACCAAGTAACTTCACCATGAACAATAATTGAATCATATTTTCAGAGCACCTCTCTCGTAAATGTCATTCAATATAATATCACTGGGCCTAAGAGCTGGCTGTCATACAGGTCATGGCTACTACGTTACCAAGAATTTCTTACTTTAAAAACTTAACATAACACAATATTTCAACTAAAATTATATGTGAGTCCCCCCACTCACATTTCAGCTACTGAACTGAGCCCTCTACAGTGGCCTAAATTTGATGAGTTGTCAGAACAGCAAGGCTAGCGTATGAACAATAGAAAAATGAAAGAGTAGAAAAAAAACAAATGAAAAGTGAAAACAACGAAAAATATATACAGCACAATATGCCAGCCAAAATACAACAACTTGTTACAGGCACAGCGTGTGCAGTCTGCCCCAACAACCATTTCACCTTTAGCTATCCCTTTCCTTCCCAAATCACATGGCTATAATTCCCGATACCATTGACTGAGCCAGACTAGCCCCCTGATGGCATGTAAAATTACTTATTTCACTCTGAAAACACTGCAGTTACCTTAACCATAGCATAACAATCCAGTTTACCCTTTTTGACTAGGAATATTGACACATTAAGCCTATGTTGCAACTAGTACCTCTCCCCAAGTGCTCCCAACCCACACCCTGCAGTGAGTGGCTTAAGACCCTTAATTTATCACTTTCCTACCCTCCAGAGGCAATCAAACTCATGTCTTAATCTAAATTTTCTTACAATAACAATTCTTTAAGTTTGCCAACTCACCAACTAACAGGAAACACCAAGTTTGACTCCCGCCAACTTCACAGGATACTTCCTTAGGAACACACACACCCTCTCACTTGGGCAGCAGATGCAGGAGTGAAAGCACATGGTTCAGAAGAGAGCATGGCCATGTGATAAGACCCTTTCACCAGAGGAGTAATACAACTTCTCAAGGAGTAACCTGATATAATGCTAGCATCTTAGCCCTTGTCCTCCATGGTAAACAACATTATGACAGTGAATGAATCCCCGGGTGGCCCTAACTTCTAAATGACTAAGGGGAACACTAAATTCTTCAGCCCAAAGGTACTATTTGCTTATGGAACAATACCAACAGCAGGTGGTAAAGGGGCCAAAACAAAGTAATTTGCCTTCCAGAAAGGAAGCCCATCTGCATACCCATTCATATGCAGTACCAAGAGTTACATAACCTGCCTGAGGAGGTAGCCTCTATCCAGCACCCATGGAGGCTAATGAATACCAGCCAGAAGGGGTGGGAATAATTCCACCCTACTACATTAGAATTACGTTAATTGATTATTAAAAGAAATGTCTTTTTCCTTTTACCTTCTTTTCTTAAAATGTATAATTAAAACAAAACAACTTTAAGTCTTCTGTAAGACCCTGCCAGGAGTCCGAGCTGGAGACCTCCCCGGCTGGAAGTAAGATGCTCAACCACTTGACCATGCAGTCAGTTCCTATCACTATATTAAAGGCAGTTATTCACCCACTCTAGATTAAGTTCTAATTCCCCAACCTACCCACTATGCATCCGCACAGCTGCCTAAAACTCATCTATATCTACACACAATCTATAGTTCACAGTTTCGTGATATTTCCTGGTGACCGTACAGTGCAACAGTGTGTAATCAGTCACAGTGCATGCCGTGTAATACGAGGTGCTATGCATGTTTTAATTTGATGCCAATTAAAGAGTCATTAATTAGTAACGAATGTGTAATCAGTCACTAACAGTGAATTCCGTATGATATGAGCTGCTCTGCATTTTTTAATTTGATGCCAATCAAAGAAATGTACCCAAGGAGAACTTTGGTATACCCAGGGTAAAAGTGTAGTGCTTCCATTAAAAAATATACCCATTTTATCTGAAGACGAACATCGGTACATGTCCAAAAAATCATTTTTTTTTTGCAAATTCCGCGAATAACACATGGTTGTCTGCATGTTGAACGCTTTTTCTTGGCAGAAGATGTATTACTTTAAGCGTTTAAAAAGTAAAACAGTATTCAGAAAGTTATATGTATAGCTAGTATACGAAACCTTTTTTGTTACAATGTACACGGTACGTTTTTAATGGAATATTGGCACTTCCACCCTGTGAATATTTTTGTCTTACTTACATTTAGGAAATAGAGGAGCGTCTGTTAAAGTGAAGGAGAACTCTACGTATCATCCGGGTAGAGGTGCTACTGCTGCTATCGCTATACTTTCTATATTGGTGGCGCTACTACTCGTCGCAGTTGTCGGACTCATGGTAGGCATACATATTAAACTGGTAAAAAGAATAGTTTATGTCACCATCACTTTCGTATTGAAAAGAGTAGACGTGTTGTATGTGCCTTATTTTCTGACTGAAAAACGTTGGGGTGATACCGCTAACTTCAAACAATGAATCTTGAACTTCAAACATTTTGTATGCATATCCACTAAATGTAGGCAAAATTAATTGTAAACATTTGCTTCTCAAGTATATGCTTCTTAGAAGAGCCCTCTTACCATGACCGGTGTCTGGGTCCCAGAGTACACAATTAATTCACCTTTCTCATAAATGTTAGTCATTCCTTTACAATGGCGGTTTGAAATATAAAATAAAGTTAAAACTTGAACATGCGCAGAACCTGAAACTTTATTATGTATATTCAACTCGGTGAAGGGCGGCATTCACGTTTCTCGGTAGGAAAGGACATCCTTCGAAAATATAAAACTGTGCTATTTTAATCATCAGACAAATCGAAATCTAAAAATAAAAAAAGGGAAAAGAGGCAAGTATAGAAAGAATTTAAGCTAACATTGGTCGGTTGGTACCTCGAACCGATACTAAACATTGAAAAACCAAACATACAATCTGCAAATGAGCAAACGAGAAAATGTTACGTATGATCAAACCCTGGGTTTCATATCTGGTGTTCTATTATATGTAGTCAGATAAAAGAAATTTCTTGTCATGGATTTCTATCAACACCTTAGCGCTGTGTCGTTTAGAATATTTACCAATAATTTTCACTGTTTAACAAGGAATTTCTTGATAGGTTGTCGTTGTATTGTGACGAAACCTATATCTTTTGTTAGAGTAAGGGATTAAGTTAGGTATTGGCTATCGTTGGCCAGTTAGAAAAAATCTTATTGAAACAGTGTGCTTCTGCCCATAATTTATGCTTGTTTTGAGAGCTTATGTGCTAATATGCAAGTCTTTTCCCCGTTTGATATTTACAGATGAAAATGAAGAGGATGGAAGGAGAAAGGTTTGGAATTGGAAGACTTGTTGAATTGCAGGAAAGATTTTAACACCCCATAGTTTAATGGTGACTTCGTGATGACGAGAGAACGTGATGTTTTTCCACATGGGCGTAAAAAAACTACTCACAGATATTGAAAAGAAAGGTATATATGTGTCAGACCACCATCGTGCAAAAACGTTCAGAAGTGGAAAGCGTGTCCTCCTAAGTATGTTGACGACAATTGTTCAAACTCTTTGTAATGAAACTTTGAACTGGGTCGGTGGAGGCTACAAGGGTATGGGCCAAGGTACAATAGCTCCGCTCTACAGGAGTTCAGAAGAAATGTTTCATATGCAGAATTGGGAGAAAAATAAGACAGTTTACTCTGTTAGCACAGATTCGGTTTCTAAACCGAGAAATGCTTAGCCCCCGCCAAAGTAATATGACGAATCTTGCTGTTCTTTAAATGATCATAACGGGGCCGGGTCACAATAGGGTCAAGGCGTAGCGCCAGGGCCACGTTGTTTCTTTTGGCCTTTCGTGGTACGTGTGTCAACATTAAGGGACGGATACTTTTGAAGGTTCAGAATGAAATGTAAATATTCTCCACACGAGGCCTTTTTATCTTTTGCCATTAACGTCATTCTATGTTTATGACCTATGAAGCCCCCGTGGAGGTACGGAGTCTGAGTGTATACAGGATACAAGTCCAGATTCATAATGATCATTTCTTGATAAGCATATCATTTCTGCATCGAACAATGGCATCGAAAGAAATTAAAGTGTAGGCTATCACCAGTTCTGCTAACTTTAAACGATCCATTTCGTTTTCAAGACTATAACAAACTCATACTCAAAGTCAAAATATGTCTTTCCAAAAGAAACTGCTAACATTTGGTTTGATGAAGAAATTTATTAGGTGATGATGTCTCGTCTACGGCACAATCTTACTATGGATCGAACCTAACATGAGACATCATAATTAATTTTATACCCATTGGTTCGTCTTTAGTATAGGAACTCGTACATTTTTGTAAAATAAACTACCTATAGCTTATGTATAAATGTATATATACAATAATAAATCGTTAGAACTTGTAATGTTTGTACGTTGCTTTTCATTCATCGATTTACTTTCAAGCTCAACCATTAATCAATTTGAAGTTGTTACAAAAGGCATATGTTGAGTAATTTAATTTTTCAAAAAGGTCGGCAATTTTTTAAACGCATAAAGGGTAAATCAATCACCTCAATCTTTTTTGTAATAACAACTAAATCCTACTGATTTCTTCTTATTTCGCTTCCCAAGTATCTTTCATGTAATGCATAGTTAAGGCAATCCAAGGAATTAATTTTTTTTATAATTTAATTTAATACACACACACACACACACTCAAATATACCGTGACAGCTAATTCGGCTGCAGTAAACCAAGTTGCAGTGGCACAACTAGACATTTTCCGGGGGGCAAGTTTACCCAAATTTTCCGATTTTTTTTTAAAGCGAGAACACCACTGTCTGACTGTGTCAGGAATGTAATTTGGGACGTGAAGCTGGCCGGAATTCCCTCCCCTTTCTAAACAAATATTTGAAAAATAAAGCTTGCTTTGCAGAAGAGTTTGGATTCTGGGTTACCCGTAAGGAAATCTGAAAAATGGGGGATTACTGAAGGATCTGAATTTCCTATTGGCAGATCTGAGACTGCACGGCGACAAAAGATCGTTGTTGCTAGATAACGTTATCTAAGGCCTCCGATTTGAGGCTCTCTGACATCTTAAATGTGAAGATCTATCACATTTAGGAGAAACTTTGGTATTTTATGAGAGACCCTTTATGAAAATAGCACTGCAGTTGCCGGCCGGTGTCACTTGATGATCTGCATGGTGCCACATGTAAGGCAAGTTTCATATTTTCAATTGTCATTTCTGGATCCAGAGCTCGGAAAAGTTTACCAAACTGATTTATACGTACGTGCTACTACATTAAGAAATGAAATTGCGGTGCGTGGAGCGCAACAAATAGTTACAAATATGAAGCGTTTATCGGAGAGAATTCGGAGTTCATGAAGGAAGAGTTGGGAAAACCACACTGTAATTGACTGGGGTCACAAATGGCAAATTGTCGAATTTTTCATTTTTCTGAGCCAGAGGGCAATCACCGCCTCACCCCCTGTAGCTACGCCATTGGCAAGTTGTGACCCGATAAAACAATTTAAATAGTTTATTTGTACGTACAAGGATACTTAAGTCCTAAAGGGGACAATCGTATTTTTCGTCTGAGCAATCGATTTTGGTGGCAAGACAGCAATGGATATCTGGGATCAGATACGAAGTAGACACTTAATAATTAGCCACACCCTCTCCTGTATTGTTGATACTCATTTTAGAAAGCATGAGAACAATAGACGAATCCGATTAGTGCTTGTTTTAAGTGACAGTAGGCAGCCATTAGTGGAGTCCATCAGTCTTTAATCGTCTGCATTTATTGCCTACGTGAATTTCAAATCCTCATATTCAGTGGAGTTGATAAAATCAAGATACACTTTAGTGTACAACCATCCATGGAACAGGTAAGGAAGGAAATTTACAGATTAAGGTGATGGACCCCAGTAATGGCCGGCCAAAATCCGACTATCACAATCTTTCCGGACTCGTCTATAAATAGAAATTCGCCGCAAAACTGTTATTTCCTTTGGTTCCTTTTACTATCTGTGCACGACTGCATTAAAAATACACTATTAAAATTGGGAACGCTTCACTCTTTATGATCTATTGGACACAACCACGTTGGGTGCATGTTCTAGCTGCAGCCCCGAAATTCGGACAGAAAACTGCCTAATTTCATTTTAATGAAATTTCTGACTTATTCATGAGCATGCATTCATGCACCACGAGAAAAAACAGTTAACCACCAAAACGAAATTGATTCCGCATATATGTACTGGTTAATAGACAATAATGTTTGGCACATCTGCTTGCATGGTTCAAGCTATTTTTTTGCATATTCTCAAAAGACTAAATGAGAGCAGTCGGATGAGGTCTAGTTTTCGTGCATTACATTGGATTTCAACGCCAACAGTAGACAGATATTCGACGGCAAATTCAATCCATGACCACGTACCCTAATTTCAACTTTCGTTTAGCAAAAAATGTCATCATTGAAGTCTAGTATGAACAAGCTGTAATACAAGTGAAACTATATGTTTCACTACTTTTTGGCCGACAACTTAGTGGAAATCCGGACGCTCTTTGGCTCACATTTGAAGACAAATGTGCTGGTTAGCACTCGTAATATTTTAGCGATATTATGAAACAATTTGGGCTAAGAATTGTCATGCATATGGTATGAATGTTAAATAAGATATTTAGTTTGTTTTCGATTGGTTCTTCTGTACATTTAATATTGTGAAAGGATGAAATTTGGCACCCATATTCAGAACGTCTGATATACTGCTTACACTACGCATGACCTTTGATAACACAAAAATTTTGTTGCGTTACACCTCCAGCTGCCACTTCGACTCTATGGCCGCACTGCAAACAAGGCACACGTAATATACTGTTGTAAACGCATGTACAAAATTGTCTTCAAATGTGAAGCCATGTTACTTACAATGTTTTACACATACAACATTGATACGATGAACCAAAAAGTTTTAAATTTCATCGGAACCTTATTTTTCTACCTCTGAAGTGTTTAGGTGTCGTTCCGTCGTCTTAATAAACAATTAAAAATTAATATGAGCATCATTGCGAGAAGCATGCAAGCTAGCACTAAGCTGCCATACATTTGTGTACACAAAATTGTCTTTCTGGAGTTTATTTTGAAGACAAAATGTAATCTTTTTGTAAAAAAAATTGGCTTTCGTAAGGAGTAAGGACCATTAAAAAATGGGCTGTTTACTGAAGAATCTGTCCTTCATATGGGCAAAATTGACAAACGCTATGTAGGCGACAGCTGAGAATCTTTTGGGGTTACACATTTAATCCTACTAGGCCTATGTACTAAGGCTTCATTAAGAGACCAGAAGTTTGCCCGAAAAGTTTTTGCCTTTTTTGAACGAAGAATTGAAAATTAAGAGCTTTCGACTGGAGAGATTTTGAAATTTAATTGAAGAAAATTTGTTTTTTTCGGTACGGTTATAATGAAAATTTTCGGTTTTTTATGTAGTGATATGCCTTTCAAGAGCGAAATTAGGTAGAATGTCGGAGTGATTAACAGAACTGGCTTTGCTCATTTATTGTACGGAGTATCCATCGAAATTGGAAAATTTTGCCACTTTTAACGAAATGAAGCTTATATTGGAGAAATATTTTTAATTTTATGACAGATTTGGGGGTTTTACGGAGAATCTAATCTTCTTATAAGAAAAATCAAGTAGGGGGAGATTTGTAGTTTTGTTGGGGTTACTGAATATCATCATGCAGATTAAGAACTTCGTACCATATTGGAAAATTTTCATAGGTCTACTTTATTTTATAAATTGACAAAGACGCAGGGGAGCGTTTCAGTTTGAGAGGGTGAAGAATTGTCTTTTTTGTCCGAAAAATAAGCCCCTCTAGCCCCCCTCCCACGTAGAACCGCCACTGATCTATTGTGCTGGTTACTGGAAATTTCCTGAGTAGCTTCATAGATCAATCAGACACACACAATACTCCATTGAAATTGGCTAAATCCACGGTTCCTGCCACGTACCTGCTATGATGGCACCAAATTTGAAAAGTAGCTTAGGGACTTTTCCCAGTATGAATGCTATCCTTTATTTTGCAAATTCATGATCATTCAAAAACAATTGTAACATTTGAATGTATGCCCCGAGGGTTTTATTTTAAAAGTTTAAATTGTGTACTTGAAAATCATAAGTAATTACAGACCATAAACTATCTTATGAGTAATTAAAGGTCTTGTGACATGGAAATGACTAAGGGTCATTTGGTGTAAAAAGCAGTAAAAACCCAAGAAATTAGCCACAATTGCCTTCGAAATACAATAAAAACTAACCATTTGCATTATTAATAATTATGAGCCTAAAATGCAAATCTTATAATGTCATGAGAGGGACATGCCAAATATGGCTAATGTTGTTTTTGCAACCTTCATCTCAAGGACAGTTTCACCAGAACTGTTATCCTAAGGGCTTTACTTAAAATTGTGCCCTTGAAACTGAGTATCAATTATCAAACCATAAACTATCCGTTGAGTAATTAACAGATAATTAATATAGGGTTATAGAATAACAAAAGAAATGTAAACACGTAACGGTGCAACACTGCATTTCATTATTTTTGCGTAAGCAACAAGCTGCTTCAGAAACACTCGAACTTTGAAGAGTCTCTTGAGAACCGTAAAAGATATTGAAATAATTCCAACGGATTTTCTTTAAAAAAGTTCACTTCACAACTGCCAAGTGAAGTCAGGTCTTTTCACTGCAGTGACATGTCACACTACCCTTATAAGAGACCGTTGCATTAATTGTTGAGTCATTGAAATTATAAAGCAGGATTCCTGACATTTCATTGTGAGTGATAAATGCCCATTTATTTGTATCTTTGTGTGAACAACTTCTGAGCTTGTTTGAAGAGCAGTTCTCGGTTTTTTCCTCTGATGGAAGAATGATAGACAAAACATTATAAAACAATATCACATGTCAATTTAGAGCTGTGGTGCCCAGGCTCCGTGCACTAAACAGCTTTGTGTGCGTTGTTCGTCCCTCTTGTGCCCAGAGGAGAACTTTTGATTCCAGGCAGAGAGCACAAGATGTGTGCTTTTTTACTTTGTCATGCAGAGGATAAAACTGCTAGCAAAAACTTAAAAATAACTTTGACCCTAAGAAAGACTGAAGTCATTGCCCTGGTCACGTGGTCACTGCCTATTATAATCATCATTTCGGGACATGTTATTCCCACGTGCACCTTGTGCCGGCGACCTTTAAACGTTCAAAATTTTCAAGATTTGAGGTGAACACGTACTTCAGGGCTAAATTGATTGACAATGGTGTGCGACATAGTACTTTCTAGTTTATTATTATTATCATGTTTTGTGTTTTGTTCTTTTTTTTTAAGGGGGGGGGGTGTTTTTTTTGGGGGGGGGGCGGAGTGGGGCTGGGTGGAGGTGCTGGTTTCTATGGTTGAAGAACATTCCAAAGTAGCCTATGAGACAGTAATATTTTTCGTGTCAAAGCTGCAAATGAGATGAGGAGGATGGATTGAAGCACAGCTTAAAATAAATTCTTTTTCCCATAAAAAATTACACCGGTATTCGTTTTGGATGGGAATTAGGGACCGCGGTCTCCCTACCATAATTTGAACTTAATTACCAATTGACTCTTATGCTACTTTGTTCACATATATTTTATTTTTTTTTTACCGTACTCAATACAGACGGGTTGGCAACTCTTTGCTCAAATGTTGAACATACGTACTTAGGTTTGATACCTGCCCTACCATTTGAACACCGTTTTTTCGAACTCTAGACACAAAAACGAATGTGAGATTGAATCCTAGTCAGGACTCCAGGCTAGCTTCAGACTGGTACATGTTAACACCTTAAATCGACGGTACTTCGATCCTGACGTCAGAATTTATCATGACGTCATTATTTTAAGACACGCCGCGGGAAATGAGAAAAGTTTGTCGAACTCTGTTCGAACATAGCAACACAACTTGGCCGCACTTAATAGCTCCATGAGTTAAGTAGCTGCACTCATCACAAGGCCTAGGACAACGGAGACTGGAACAGAACTGAGAGCACTTGAATGGAGCCATTGCTCAATGCGTAAATAGTCATTATACCTCTTGCTAAGCTTAATGGCCGGGCTGCTCTTGTTTACATGTATTGGATGTTCAATAGACGGTTTAAATTATTGGGAAGTGCTAGAGGCTCATTTATAGGACATTGTGGTGACCAAAGATGTCAAGGAAATGAGGGTGTCCGCGAGACTAAACAAAAGGTATCCTTTACTGGCATTCGCGGAAAGGAGGGGGCTTCGGGGCTTCCCCTCCTTGCATGATGGTTGCCGATTTTCCTTTCTTTTTTTAAATCTTATAAATACCGTAAGTTAATAAGCATATGTGGCACCATATTGCTTGCAGGGACTCCAGCCTTTCTTGCAAACTTTCAAAGAGGAAGGATTATCTCCCCAAGGCCCACTCACAGTCACTGATGCCAAATCATTTTTAAGTTCCGAAAAGTACGCACATTTTGTAACACTTCAAATTTTACTTCAAAATGTAGCATACATAGCACCAGATTGCATGTTAGCTGAGATCAAATTTTTCAAAAAATTCCAAAGTGGAAGGGATCCTCACCCCTTACACCCTTTCACCCTGCTGACCATCGCTACTGCCCTTTTATTTTAGTTCCTAAAATATCATGATGCAAAGTATATAACGAATTTTGCTTCTAAAGGTCGAAGCCTTAAATAGCACCAGATTGCAAAATTTTCCAAAGGCGAGGTCATATATCTCCCCCAGGCCTGCGATTCTTCAGTATACTGCATTCCCCTAGCTGCTTTCATAGAAATCCTGGGTACGCCACTGGTATTTTTAATTTTCTGGTGTCGCGAGCACTGCGGTTTTAATTGCGGTCATGGGGTCCCGAACTTGCCCTCATTTTTGGTCGCGGAAGCCCCTACATTTTTCGCAAAGCCTGACCATGCATTCCTGGAAAGGAGGACACGGAACACCACCTGGGGAGGGATCTAAGGGGGTCTTCAATCGGGGAGGGGATACAGTGTCTAGATGCAAATGGTAAAATATTGGAGCTTTAATCAGTTTCTCTTACCTGAATGAAGTAATATATGTGCTCAGTCAGCAATATCCGGCGGTCCGTCATTGTAGGCTTTCGATCGGCCATGAATTGGTGGTTGGGAAATAAAGAACCACAAGAGGGCCCGGCCATTGGTGGTCTGCTGGCTACACTCCGGGAAAAAAAATTGTATACCGTTTAAAATTTTCGGTCAATCAAGTTTCATCGTCGTCGGAGGACCACTGGCGAGCCACCCACATTTTTCCGACGGACCGCCGAAGTGGCCTGCGACCGTCCGTTGCCGGGCCCATTAAATTTGCTGACCGGGTGCTTTTGGTTTTCAAAGAAAAGAAAAAAATATGACCTAAAAATGTCAGGTCACTGACATTGAAGACGGTTAATCAGATGTTTCTCTGTTGAGTGTGCTGCAATTAAGACAAACACTTCAGTCTCCATTTGGCTCCTTAGGTTCAACACACCCAGGTGGACCTGACTGTGAGAGAAGTAGACCCAGCACAAGGCCCATAGCCAAAAAATTTCCAATTTTTGTCTGTTGTGGACTGTGGGTGATGGGAAAATGCCAGCGTGAGAGTTTTTGGTGAGGGAGAGGGAGAGGCAAGGTAAACGTGGGTGGTGAAACCTTTGCCTTGATTTTTCAAGCACCGGAAATACCAAATGGTGCCAGATTTTCGACTATAAAAGAATTAATCTTGAAGGGTAGGTGGTCGTTAACTGGGGCAATTTTTATTTTTCATCACAAATTTCAAGACCTTTTATTGCAAAATTCTGGAGCAGAACTAGACATGTCAGGGTGGGGGGGGGGGGGGGAGGGTCAAGGGGAGCTGAACTTAGCGACAGCGATTGATAGACAGATGCAATTCTCTTCTGGAAATATCTAACATTATAATACTGCCCAAAAGCAATCTATTGCTGTGGGGTTTACAGAAAATTAGGAAAAATCACAACCCATCAGAGAATTGGAAATAGCATTTTCTGCATGTTTGGGGAGGGGGTGGAATTTTTCACTTGGAGAAAATGGAAATTGATCCATGCCTTAATTCGCTTTTCAAAGGCAGAATCAACTCGCGTAAAATCTGGTAGTCACACTTTTATTTTTTAAATTCCAAATCTCAGTTGGGAGGGGAGGTTTCCCTTGGGGACTCCCCCTGCCCCCTGGTGATACCACTGACACTACCCCACTGGCTCTGACTGTAGCCTAGGAAAGCTACTAAATGAAGCAAACTGAAATAACTGGGGGACCAATGAGATGGAGGACTAAAGGTATCTCTTCGTGATTCTGATGATACCTTTATGTCCCCCATTTTTTCATTATTGTACTTGAATGGTTGATTTCAAGGTTTGTTACTCCACATTTTCAATGTTTGCAGCAGTAGCTGAACCAGGATTTCAAGCATGGGAAGGAGAAGGGAAATGAAGGATAAAGGAAAATGTTGAGGGCAAAAATTTTTCACACGTATCATGATACTGAGCACAAAGTTCGGGTTTTGCATGTCGGATGAAAGGCCCATCGGTGAAATCCAGGCACAAAGTCCACAGAACCTCTAGCATTTAAGCATATCTCTGGGATAAACTATGTCTTATATAGTTACATCTGGTTCAGAGTTGGGGGCTACTGGGGGTGGGGGGGGGATTCTGCAAGGGGAAAATACCCCCATGACCTCCTGGTGCCACCACTGATTCTCAGCCTGGGAATATGAAACCCTGGGAACAATGGACTCTGGGAAATTTGCTGTAGACTTTGTGCAGCAGTGCTTCACGCGGTTCAGTGCATTCTGAGGTTTCCTCTTTTTTGTTCTTGAGGACCCCCATTTCATCTTCCATCTCACAAACTTTCCATCTTTTGAACCTTATTTCTGGTCTCACAGACTCTGATCTCTGCTTTCCAAGACTGAAAGGGGTTTTTAGTTACCCCAAATTGCTCAACATTTCTTCAATTTATCAGCCAACGATATGAAATCATTCAACCAATAACATGAACACATGAAAAAAGTGACAATAGTGATCATTTCTACTGTTTGGCATGGGCACAAGATTTTATATTTTTACAAATTTTAGTCCAATTCTTCATTTAACAGAAGGCACAATACAAGAAACTACAAGAGCTAGTACAGCTATGCCTTAATGCACTCTTTTTGGATACTGTCACTGCACCACATCATATGATATGAACTGCTTATAACCAGAAAGCAAAACGGCTTAGAGATTCCTTGCAGAAAAGAAAATTTTGGAAATTTTGCCTTTTCACCTCTGGTGACATCAGATGGTAATCTTGGCAATTCTTGGAAAATTCACCTTTTGATGGCTGGCAACCCAGATGACTTAATTCTGACCTCCCCAAAACAATTAAGGTTCTGTGGGTAACCATACTGCATCCACATACAAATTACGAAATTCTTCCAAATTTCCAACTTAAATGTATCTCCATACCAAAGTTTTTAATCCCTTGTTAACTTATGTGACATAATCATTTGACCTCTGTTGAGTTGGCACATGACCTATGGTGACCTGACATTTAACCTCTGGCAACCTGGCATTTAACATCTGGTGACCTGGCATGTCACCTCTGGTGATGCTGCATTTGAACTCTGGTGACCTTACAATCCATTGAGGGGTTTTTCACACAATTAGTGCCTGTGAGGTCAAATGACCTTTGACATCCACCCAAGAACAATAGCTCATCTATGAACCAAATATAACAGTTGTCCTTCACTGCTGTCTTGAGAAATTGTGATAACAAGCCCTCCATGCCTGTAGCCAGGCAAGGCACTGGAGGGAGCAAATGTTTTGGGAGGGGAGGAGAATCTTTCCAGGGGGCAAAATGAGTGTAAGCTGCAAACTTCAAACAATTTAGGGGGACAAAATTTGAAAATTGAAGCCAATTACTTGGTTTGGTAGTGTAACCTCTGGTGATCTAACATGAACTTTGACTCCAACCACAAACAATAAGTTTGTTCTTCCCAACATGACAAATCTGTATACCAAATATGAAAAGTGTGTGCTGTTCAGATCTTGAGATATCATGTTTACAAGCAAAAGTGTCACAAACACACACATATATTCCTTGCCTGCCTATGGCAAGGAATCAAAATTTAATGTGTTGCTAAATATTATTAATTTGTTATGATAAATTATTGATTAGTTATTGCAATCAATATTTTATTGTGACTTATTAATAATATATTACTACAAATAATTATTGCACTACTACAAGTCTTTAGTTTGTTACAAGTACTGTAACTACTTTGTTAATGCAAATAAATCATTTGTCATAGCAAAATAATAATTTTTATAAAAAAAAAAAAAACAGAATGCAAAAATGCATTGAGGTTTCGATGATACATAAATGTTCCATTTCAAATAATGGCATCATGTACCATAGCTCACTCAAATGATACACCGGTACTAGCATGTTCAAAAAAAAATTTTGTTACCCCAGATGACCTTTGACCTTCACCAACAAAATCTGGGAACACCTTTTCACCATAACGTGCATCCATTCAGTTTCCTACCTTGAGACGTGTTACCCCCTAACAACGTTTTCATTCACATTTTGACCTTGAGTGACCCCACATGACCTTTGAGACCCATAAAAGCTATAAAAAGAAAGATAGACAGACAAATAGACAGACAGAGAGCTATGTTGATATATTGAATTAACAAGATTTACAGACTTTGACCCCTGCTGACCCCAGATGACCTTTGACCTCCACCAAAAACAAACGGGACCACCTTCTTACCATAATGCATCTATACACCAAATATGAAATCTAAATGTTTCCTATCTGGAGATATCGCATTAATAAGATTTCAGACTTTGCCCCCTGGTGACCCCGTATGACCTTTGACCTCTGCCAAAAACAAACGGGACCACCTTCTTACCATAATGCATCTATACACCAAATATGAAATCTAAATGTTTCCTATCTGGAGATATCGCATTAATAAGATTTCAGACTTTGCCCCCTGGTGACCCCGTATGACCTTTGACCTCTGCCAAAAACAATAGGGACCATCTTCAGACCATAACGCACCCACATACTAAATACGAAATCTATCCGATTTTCCTATCTGAAGATACCCCGTTAATGAGATTTTCAGACTTTGACGACTGGTGACCCGAGATGACCTTTGACCTCTGCCAACAAACACTGGGAACACCTTTTCCCCAAAATGATAGGGACCATCTTCTGACCACAATGCATCCACATACAAAATATGACATCCATCCAAGTTTCCTACATGTCCGTCCAAAATGTTACTCTACAAAGGGCCAGTGCCATACCACATTAAACAAAATCTGTTTCGAGTCAGTGCCATGTGATGCTTAAATGTGCCCCTCAAACAATTCTATGCACAATCATTGAAAACATTCTTTAATATGGTATATCAAAATAAATTTAATGGCATATCTTATCAATGACCTTTATGTAGGAGTGGAGAGTGTGTTAAAGGCATATTCTGTTGGCTTTTCACCTGGGTCTTGCAAGAAAAACAAAAATATTCCACACCCATCATGTCCTTGAAACCCTGCGTCAATAACCTTTTGCTAACTCAAAACATCTTACTTTAAAGATTGGTCATTTTTTTTAAAAATACCTCTGCTTTTCAAGAAAGTCACAGAAAGTAATGTAATGTGGGCAAATTACCTCAGATTCCTTTTGTTTTTCTTCATTATTAGATGCCCTGTTTGTCCTTGAAATTTGATACTATTGGAATGACAGAATATCTTTCCCTGTAGATCTAGCATTACTCTTCACCATATGTAGAGAAAGTCCGACAATTTTGATAAATGCTGCCTGAAGCAGCATCAAAATAATAAATAAATTGAATGCAAAGTCAAATTAATGTGCCACGATGGCATCACAGATTTCCCATGATGCACCAAATTTCATGAAAAAAATACATAACTTTAAAAATCTGTATCTTCTGATTGCTATATGCTATTAAAATGCAGGTTTCAAAGACTGAAAGAGAAAATTCTTCTACATAACGATATTCTGAAATTAACAAATTTTGTGTACAGAATATGCCTTTTATTCAAGTGGTCTCTAAAATGCCAATTCTGGTGATCAGGGAGAACTTTTCTTGTGTGCTACGAGCCAACTGATGGTGGCGTTCTGGATTCATCAACAGTATGTATATTCCTTTTCTCAGTGTATATCCTCCATTACTGTAGATCCTGGCAGTGCTCCTGTGCACACAATGCAGCTGTATATGTGGCATGTACCCACAGTATTTCCCCCAAAATGGTAGTGGTACAATTTTTCTGCTAATTTCCTGATCAATTTACAATTTGCTCATGTGCCATTTAGGTGATCATTTTTATTTTGTGAAAGAAGGCTCAAAATATTATTTATATGGATTCTTACCCCAGGAAGTGCCATTTTTGGCCAAAGTATTCTACACACTCCAACCCAATAAATGGTGCTGGTATGCTAAGATATTCTTTTGGGCAGGATAACACTGGTTGCCAACCCCTTGCCTATGCTGCCAAAAGTTCCTGTCCTAAGCCTTAAATATAATTATGAATGGAGTAAGATATCAAGCCTCAAGCTCGAAATTTCTTTTAAAAAGAAATATTATATTGAAAAGACTGAGGAACCAAGCCTCATGCTTGGTACAATACTTCATTCTGAAACATTTATTATGTAAAAAATAGAATATATAAATGGACTGAGATACCAAGCCTGATGCTTGGTATTTCATTCCATAACATGTATTACATTAAGTGGACAGAGGTACCAAGCCTCAAAATTGGTACTTCATTCCATAACATGTATTACATTAAATGGAATGAGATACCAAGCCTCAAGATTGGTATTTCATTCCATAACATGTATTACATTAAGTAGACAGAGGTACCAAGCCTCAAGATTGGTACTTCATTCCATAACATGTATTACTTTAAATGGAATGAGATACCAAGCCTCATGCTTGGTACTTCATTCCATAACATGTTTTACATTAAATGGACTGAGATACCAAGCCTCATGCTTGGTACTTCATTCCATAACACATATTACATTAAATGGACTAAGATACCAAGCCTCAAGATTGGTATTTCATTCTATAACATGTTTTACGTTAAATGGAATGAGATACCAAGCCTCATGCTTGGTACTTCATTCCATAACATGTATTACATTAAATGGAATGAGATACCAAGCCTCATGCTTGGTACTTCATTCCATAACATGTTTTACATTAAATGGACTGAGATACCAAGCCTCATGCTTGGTACTTCATTCCATAACACATACTACATTAAATGGACTAAGATACCAAGCCTCAAGATTGGTATTTCATTCTATAACATGTTTTACATTAAATGGAATGAGATACCAAGCCTCATGCTTGGTACTTCATTCCATAACATGTATTACATAATATGGAATGAGATACCAAGCCTCAAGATTGGTATTTCATTCCATAACATGTATTACATTAAGTAGACAGAGGTACCAAGCCTCAAGATTGGTACTTCATTCCATAACATGTATTGCATTAAATGGAATGAGATACCAAGCCCCATGCTTGGTACTTCATTCCATAACGTGTTTTACATTAAATGGACTGAGATACCAAGCCTCAAGATTGGTATTTCATTCCATAACATGTTTTACATTAAATGGACTGAGATACCAAGCTCAAGATTGGTATTTCATTCCATAACATGTTTTACATTAAATGGACTGAGATACCAAGCCTCATGCTTGGTATTTCATTCCATAACATGTATCAGATTAAATGGACTTATCGAGATACCAAGCTTCAAGCTTGGTACTTCTTTCTGTTACAAGTATTCTTTATATGAAGTTGATTGAGACACCAAGCCACATGCAGACAGGCTTGCCAGTGAAGTTGCCACGTCACATAAGTCTACAGGTGCTTAGAACTTTCGTCTCTGTTTTTACGTTAGAAGTCTAAGGTAGGCCTAGCAATAATACTGTGGCAGTGGGTAGGACTAACGTTAGCATCTACCCTACTTCTCCATTTTCGTGCAATTCGGACTTGTGCTAATTCATGCACAGTTACGTGGGTGCTTCTTTCACGATTCGTTCATATATATATAGGCCTGTCGACAGTAATATCTGGCGGTCCTTGGACCTGTCAAAACTGTACTTAATTTCAGGCTGGGCTGTTTTCAATATTCTTCAAAGTTCAAAGCCATATGCCCAATATCAGGACTGCACCGTACTGCACTGCTTGCTAACTAGAATGTACACGATTTTACTCAGTCACTTTGTTGTTAAGTCGTTGTTGTTGTTGTGAATGATGTTTCCCGCGGTTCAGTGCCTTTTGGTGAACTGTGACGTAAGTGACGTCAGGATCGAAGTACCGTCGATTTAAGGTCAGCCGGTACATGTTGGAATGGAACGTGACTCCCAATTTGGTAAAATTCGGTTCCAACATCCGCCGATCTACACAGCGTATCGACGTGTAACATATTTCTGGTTTATAAGAACAGGACTGGGAGCTTAAAGGTGAGAAAAATTGTCCCATAACTCCCATAGATTTACAGTTACGAAAACATATCTTCTTAACTAGGCCTAGGGGTGGGTAAGTTGCCCATCCGCTGTGTGTATTAGTTAAGCGATGCTCGGTTTTCCTGTCTTACTTAGCCTAGGCTAGGCCTAGTCTCTGAACGTGACCGCATAACCCGTTCCTTGAGTTGTAGTCACTCCTTACTACGGTCACTGGCTTACATGTACAAAGATAACGACGTTTTAAGCCAAAACAACAAACTGAGGTCTTATTACCATGGTATGGTTCATGGAACAGATTTGAGTTAACATAATGATTTTGAGCATTCTTAAATATACTGGGACTATCATGAGTCGATCACCTAATAAAGTTTGTTTCCACAAATATATGAAAACATCTATGAAAATCGATAAAATTTGAATGTAATATTTTGTAATCTGTCTTCTTCTTTGTGCTATATTTTGGTGTTGTTTGGACTGAGTAATTTGTAGAAAATGAATCTTGAAATGTAGGAGGCAGTGCATGTAGCAATGCTTATGAAGTAATCATGAGTCGATCACTTCATAAAACAAACAAATAAAATCCTACAAATTACTATTTTTTAGGGCTGTGCATTTTCGGTTAATTCACTATCCGTTTGACCGATTTTATTAACCGGCGGTTAACCGTTTAACCGAAAATGACGTAAGGTTCACACAACAACAAAAAGTCAACATTTTCAAAGAGCGCCATCACTTTTGTACAGGAAAGTGCAAGTCTAAAATGGCGCTGTAAGTCATGTTCGCCCATGTAAGTATGTGGCAAAAATGTTGGTATTTTGCGCTGAGTTTATATCATCTTTTCACAGTAAAAACCCATCCCGGATTTACTGAAGCTTTCTTCAGACCACATGCACTTTTTAACATTCCACCAACTGTTGTATTCCCGCCTGACCCTATGTTATATGGTCAGTTATTTCATGAAACACTCCCACACCGCTGTTTTGATGCAGCTTGCTTTCGATGCAGTGTTCAATACATGTACTGCGCTCACGTGTGTGTCATAGTAGCGATCTGTACAATTGCACTGTAAACGGCCCACCAGCCGCAAACAGCACAACCAAGCCCTATTTTCCTGCATAAATTAAGGAATTCCCAGCATTCCTACCGTAAAGTTATTTAGAGTAGGACTTATGGAATGTTATCATATGACGTCGTTACGAACGTAAACAATTACGCACGTGGTCGCATGCATGCAGTAGACTTGCGTGCGTATCCGTTTTTACCACTTAACAAGGGACCATGTTTTGCTCGATGACATCATATGCACACGATCTATTGCAAAATTTGAATTGCCTCTGCATCGTGATTGGTTCAAATACGTTGATTCTGAGCCAGCCAATCACAACTCGCGCCATCGCCTATGGGATTTAGTGTGTGAAAATACTAGACCTCCGAACGAATTTCCCCATTGAGTTTGCGTTATGACGATCGCACTTCCCAGGCTTACATAGCCCGCCTGTGCAGCCGGCCAAGCCCCGTGCTAAATTCACCAAGAAACGGCAGCACAAATCTCTGCGTACTTGGATTTTTCGGGGGTCTGACTTAAGTGCATTTCATTTGCTGATTATTTTGAAACAAGACGGTAAGGTTTGGACAAGAAGTGGCAAAATTACAGGGATATTTATATCGGAAAGAAACCATAAGATAACGTTAATCGAGTCCATTTTTTGCTGTCCAAGACCGTTAAAAATTAGATCGCTATTTTTACGTGCATCGTAGGGTTGACTTCTACAGTACAGTACATTATCGCAACTACAACCCAGTCGGTTCAACGAACTGCGTATGCTTATTCATAAAAGTCAACATGGAATGTTCCATTTTATATGATATTGGGCAAACAACAAAATGGCGGGATTTATCTGGTGCTTGCGATCGTATTTTTACAGGTTACAATTTTTTTCCAAATACTGCTACTAACAATGAAAAATAATGAAATTAACGGAGGTGTAGCATGATAAAATATTTCGATTAGCTACAGTGGGAAGACTTATTCAAATATACTTTTGTGCCCTAATCATGGTCTCGCCGAGGTTTTATTGCCATAGAAATACAGGGCTTGGTAACTTGGTAACGCCTAGTGATGGGATTCCGTGTTAGCGGGGCAAGGGCTGTGATGTGGAGTGTAATGAGCTTCGGCCATGTAACGTAACACACAGCCCTGTTCAAGGGCTAGTCTTAGCCTAGCCTAGGAGTTCCTTGCACATTTTTTAGGAAAGGTCCGAAATGGACTTACGGATTTCATATTTCAGATATTAGGCCTTTTTTTTTATAAAGGAAGCCGGGTTTGAATTTAAAGAGATCAACTCTTATGACCAAGCTTCCCGAAAAAAGCTATAACATCCACTGAAGGACAGAGAGTATGTGACCAACATCAGGGCCCTCAGACCATTCACATTATTGGACTGTCATATATGGCTCTATTCTAGACTGGATGAAAAGAACAGATCCTAAGCACGATCTTATACTTAACCAAAAGGCCCAGAAGCAATTAGGACTGTATATAATACCACACGTTCTGACCCCGGTTCTGGGAGTGGTGTCGAATGACATTGAATTTATAAATTGATGTTGTCAAATAAAAAAAATCAAGAAACAGAGTAACAAATATGACTCCTTTTCAAAAATTTTCACTTTCATTTTCGAAATAAGGTTTTCTTTGAACAATGTCTTGAAGCTGAAGGTTAGGCTGTGCAAATTTCCTCAAAAATGACAATTTTCAGCATGTCAATAGTGGCTGAGATGTCTTGGTGGCAGAGTTGACCAGGGGCCGAGATGTCCGGGCCGAGTTGTCTCAGGGGCTGAGTTGACCGGACACCCTGGCTATAATACTACCGTAGCCTACGGCCCAGGGCTGTTGCAAATGCCATTTTTTTTCCAAAGTACTGTAGTCACGGAACTGCAAATATGCAAACACACAGAGTCACTAAAAATTAAACAGCTTGTCTAAAAACTGAATTTACACCACCCAAATTTGTCTAAAATTTGCCTACACAGTAAAACTAGTACATCCAAATCCAAGACATTTTCCTACCATAAAATTTCATCAAATAAACTTTAAAAGGGCTTTTCTCTCACCCAAAGCTACATGTACTATTTTCGTAGTTGTCCACAGATTACAGAAATTCTCAATTGGCTCAGATCTTTGATTGACAGCTAGGCTAGTTCAAAAAGTGCATCGTACCAAAGCTTGTGTGCAAGGACACAATGCTGGAGTAAAAACATAGTATCCTTTACTTTGACTGGGCTTTAACATGACTATGACTCATAATTTCATGACTTATTTTTCATACTGTGATTTGGTGATATGATGGTCTATACTTGTACATAAAACATGTTCGTCTTTCCTTTTGTATTCTGTTGGCTTCTGTATAAAATTGTAACTTTAGTTACAAAGGCACCAATACAGGTACCAAACCATACTTAAATGTGCACCTAAAATCTAGGTAACCATATAATTTGATGTGAAGTGTTTAAAAATATATTGGAGTTGAAATTTAACTTGTTTGTAAACTACTACACCCTAACATACATTTTGCCAAGGTTGGCTGACCAGGAAAGTGTTATGCAAATAAAACATTGGTTACAAGGATACAAAAAATGGGAAAAAATGATGTCCCATGTGACTATAACATAACATGTAACATTTTTACATGGTCATACATTCAGAATGTGAGGAGCTTTGGTTCAGAGACATTTATGTAGCATTGCAACTTGTACAATAGTATGAACATACTAACAGTTAAACAGTTTCCATACAAAAGCTCACTGGTTTGACAAATCTCTTGTTGAGGGGTTTCAAGTTGAGGACTGGGGGCCAAGTATTCGGCTTTTTTGGAGCCAGAAAGAAGGTGGACCTGTAAAGCCTTCTGGCCTGATGAGTTTGTACGACATGAATGGTCTGCTTCTGAAGATGATAGTGAATTTCTTTTTCTAAGGCTTGGCATTTGTCTAAGTCTTGAGGAACTGTAGTTACCCTCATCAAGCTGCTCCAAGGGGGAGTGGAGTGGAAGTGAATTCTATCCGATAACCTCTGGCAACCTACGCTCAGAACCCAGGAGTCTGGTTGAATGCCATCACACTGCGCCACAAAGCTAACCATTCTCCCCCCACTGCTGGAGGTGCCGTGGAGTGGGCACCCTTAAGGTCTGGAGAAGCCCAGGCCTTGGTTGGAAGTGGTACCCCGGGAGGAGCTTTTTAGAGTGAGAACGGGCCTGGTAACTGGACGTCTGTCTGGAACAGCTTGACTGGAAAGAAGATCATGTGGAGGATTGGAAAGGTGACTGATGGCTACCGCGATTTCCCCTGGACGATTGGAAAGAACGGCGGTTTGGAGAGCGTCTTGAAGAGCAAGGAGTGGAAGTCAAGTTAGCCCCTGAAGCTCCTTTTTCTTCTTGGTCTCTGCTTGAAGCAAAATGTCAAATTGCCCTGCAAAAATGTCCTCACCCAAGACAGGAAGATCATGAAAACAATGTTTAATACCCACGTGAGAAAGGCGCATAGCATCCAAAGTAATGTCCCTTCTATCAGTGACTGATGTAGTGAGACCCTAGCAAACTGATCCTAGATTCTTCTGGACAAAGAGCCTAGCAGAGAAATCAGAGTAGCCATGTCTTTCTTAGAAATTTCAGATGAGGATTGCCTTACAGCTCTAGATAGTAGCGTACCTTGGTGATAAGGAGCAAGGAAGAAGAGTACAGTATTTCAAACCCACTCTCAACGCCATGTCAATTTGCTTAAAGGAAATATGAGTCCGCCTAGAAGAAGTGGCTTTAAGCCTCCCATTATCAGAGGCTGCTCCAATTGAACGTAAATAGTCTTCTCCCCCTGAGGAACCTGGGGGGTCTTGAAGAGATCTCACCATTGCTTATCCTCGATAGGGAAGGCGACTTTCTGGAAACGTAAGGCCTGTCTGACAAGGTGACATCCTCCCGGCGCGGGTGTTCAGGTTCAGAAAAGGAGAAATCAGAAACGGCTGGTTCCAGATTGTGAGCTTGAACAGCTGATGAAGACGGTATACTACAAAGTTGGCCCTGGCTGGCCAACAAACTAGGTAAAACTGGTTAAGGTTTGAATGCTCAGTGTGTCTCGTCAAACTTTTCCTCTTCCTCGAACCTGTAAATCCCCCGACTGAGTGACTGTCCCCAGACGGCTGTCCCCCCACCCCCCCCCCCCCCTTTAAACATGCTAGTACTGCAGTAAATGCTGAGCATGGGAAGTAAGCAGTGCCATTTGATTCTCTCACTAATTGGAAGTGAGTGAATTTCCTTCAGAAGTGGAGTCATGTTACACGGTCTACTTTTGCTTTTGACAATATGTGCTTCTGAGTTTTGAATTTATTGGAGTTCCTTTATGGATAAATTTGGCAGATCATAAGGCAAAGAGTTGTGAAAATCTATCTTGGAAGTTGCAAATGCATGAACTAATATTTCACAATTTTTATTGTTTTTTCACAGAAGGCTAATTTTTCTCAACTGCCAATTGGTGGATCAACAGAAAGTATCAACATGTGTTTACATTTTCAGGTTGTGATTAAAATATGCTCCCAAGATTTTCACATTCTTTGAAACAAAAATAAGGTCATCACCCACTGCAAGAGGAGGAAAATTAGGGTTTGCAATAAAAAAAATTTGAAGGAAAGACATTGCACTCAGTCATATCACAATTAAGTTTCGACTGATGAGTTGTGACCCATTTGTTCACATCCTGTATGCAAGCTATGATTGCCTGAATGACAGCTTGCATGTTGTTTTTGTTAAAAGAAATTTATAATTGAGTATCATCGGTATAGTAGTGAAAATTAATACCATGATGACATATAATGTTACTTAGCACTGCCAAATACATTGAAAACAGAGCAGGACCAAGAACTGTGCCCTCTGTCACTCCAGTATCTAGAGGTTTTGCAGAGGAAAGAAAGTTACCAATTTTTGATTGTTTGTGCTGGTCTCTGAGATAAGATTTAAGTTTTAAACCAAGTGTGAACATTACCTTCCTACTGTACCTAACAGTATTACTGAAATGTGCTCCATAAAATTTCATGACTGACAGTATCAAATGCTGAGGACAACTTTATCTAAAAGAACAAGCAAAACAAATTTACCATTATCCAGCTGAGATGCAGTAAAATTATGATAGAAAGTAGGGCAGTCTCAGTACTGTGTCCAGGCTTGTATGCAGACTGATAAGGTTCAAGTACATTTTCACTCAATAGATAGTCCATTAACTGAGACAAAGCAACATTTGCAATGAAACTCAAATTTGAAACAGAATGGTAACTTTTGGGGCTGTCCTTTTGCAGATTACTCGTCTTTAAAATTAGAGTAACATGAATAATCTTACAAGTGTCAGGAAAACTTACCAATGACATGAAGAGACTTACAATTTCGATAGTACTTGGAACCAGCGTAGGTACACTAGCCTTGACCAACCATGTTGGTACTGTAATGGATGTAAGGTACAAGATTTGATGGAGAGTTTATAACAATTTCACAGATGACATCATTAGAAATCTTAGAAAAGGAATGCACAGTAGCGCCAAATCATAGTGTTAAATAATTTAATAGGTAAAGATAAGTAGGCATTGAGCATCAAGTACAGTTCAGATATCAACTATTTCATGGGGAAAAAAATTAGTTAGATAAGAATTAATGACACATCAACACGAATGTGTTATATAGTGTCATACAGTACTGTACAAACACTGTTCAAGTCCTCCCCTTAAGTTGCCTCTTATGACAGGCAGGAAATACCGTGGGTATGTTCTACAACCATCAGCCCACAGGGGAAAAATAATGAGAGAATCTCTCAAAGTTCAATGTCACAAAAATGATATTATAAATGGAAGGATAAAATTTCCTGTAAAATGCCTTCTGATATACGTAGTGTGTCACACCATGAATGAGGAAAACCGGAACGGGAATGCTAAATATTTACTCCTCGTGATGTTTGGTGGTGCTAATAAGTCTAATTAGCTTTTACATCATCAGTTTTGGGTACAAATTGGCTGCAATGCTGAAAATGACCCTGGGTCTTCTTACCCTGAGAGCTGTGATTTTCCTGGGATAAAAATGCCCCCTTAAAAACATTTGTTCAGCAAAGATTCTAATTTACAAAACTGTTTTAGTTATTTTTATCTGTAGTTATTTATATCTATATTTATATCTATTGCTGTGAAAAGTTGTGGGAGACTGCTCTTGACCTTTAAACAACTTGTTTGAGGATGCTATTGCATATGAAAAAGCTTACAGCACCATTACTCAACTTCAACCTCCAGGTGTTGGTAGCTCCTTTCTTGGTTTCAACCCATGGGACCAAAGGTCCATGAGAGTGAAAGGTAAAAGGGTTCACAGTACAAAGGTCCACTGCATCAAAAATCAAACAGGTTTCAGTAGACCAAAAGTGAAATAGAGTTTATGAGACCAAAACTTAGGAAAGGTTTGCAAGAAAAAATTAAAAACCTGCTGAACTTTATACAATTCTTATCATGCAGATTTTGCTGTATCTCATTTTTGGTTTTGTGAACCTTTTCACACATCTGGTTTTGGGAACCCTGTCGCAATTTTGGTCTCTCAAACCTTTTCTCATATTTGGTATTGCAGATCCTTTCTCATTTGAATTTTCAGTCTCATGAACCTTCAGTTGTATTGGATGCTGCCACTCTATATTGCTAAGTGAATTGTCATACTATTGCTTACCGTAATTGTCTGTCTACCAAATGTCATAGCATTATAAAATTGTGGGTTAAGTGTTTAATCACACCCACTCAAGGAAAGGGATCTGTGATGAAATTCCTGATCCAGACTCATAGAAAACTGAAATACTCTTGCTCCCATCAGGTTTAAAAATGCTCTCTCAAACTGGACTGTATCGATGGTGGACAGCATGTAGATTTTATTCACTACGGAGATTTAAACCAGATCCTGCCTTGATTGCACAGCATGCCACAGAGGATAAGAAGGAACCACACTTACTACATGTAGTTTGGAGAATACGAAGCGCATGTCGAAGACCTCACTGGGAGAAAAAAATGATCACAAAATTGGGCCTGGACAAGGTAAAATTCTTTGCATGTATGAACATGTATTGAAGAGAGCAACTATATACAAATCTGAGTAGCACTTGTGTTTAGTGACTATAGGCAGCCATTAGAGAGGTTCCTTCAGCCTTAAATGGTCTTCATTTATTGTATTCAAAGGTATTAAAGGAATCAACATACAATTAGTGTACAAATATCTACAGGCTTCCACTAGCCAATAAAGTACTGAAGTATCCTGGAAACCTATACTGTACTGTAAGGATAAAAACTTCTCTTAAAATTACTGCAGTTGAATGAAATACTGAAATGTAACCATCAAAACCATTTGATAAATGCCTTCAAAACATCTTTTAAGTTTAAAGATGTCAAGATAAAGAGGGAATGTTCACTTGGAAATCATTTTGCACCATTCCAGTCACAAAATTGCATACATGAAGGAATTTTGAAAATTGGCTTTTAACGTAAATTTCGAAGAACTTGTACTTCTAACATTAGCAGGGACCTCGCTTTCTTTAAAGATTTTGTGTGATCTTCAAGAGACTGCTACTTATCAGCAAATGTTTTATGTTGTGTATTTACAGTAGAATAGTTCCCATATATTGGTCGATTAAATTCACTTTGGATACGAATGATACCATTACACATGCCATTATTTGTGTGAAGAATTCGTTGGAAGCAGACAAAGAATCATACTGCATTACAAGCTCTGACATGAACAGTGCTTCAACAATTTCTGGAACAGTGAGCTAACGGAACTCCTCCATTCTATTAACTGTGTGTGCCAGAGAAACTTTTGCATGAACGTTCCTTAAGAAAATTTACACAGTGAAGCAGTGAGACTAAACACACAGTAAATGTCATAAAAAAACATCGTCAGGCCATCACGTGAAGTCAACACACTGGGGCTATGTCAATGTTCCCAGGGTTTGCTGTTCCCGAGGTTCAATGTTCCTGAATCTTTGGCACACCCCCACTTCTGGGAAGGTCGAATCTCGGGAACATCAAACCTTGTAATCATCGTGAAGTCATCAAGATGTACGAAAACGGGGAACATCAAATCTTGGGAACATTGAACCCCGGGAACATCCGGTAGACACTTGTCTCAACAGTGTATTAACAGCTATTGTGGTAGTGCTATAACTGCCATATACTGTACAAAGGATTGCTGCACAAGATGTGGTGGGATTTACTGTGAGTGGCAAAATTTCCTGCAAGAAGCTTTCTGTTTTGCAGTTTTTCCAGCCTTGCATGCCCATCTCTGATGGCATATTTATCAAATCTGGTTGTCTATTGGACAACCTTGCAAACTAGGTTTTGCAAGATCTGGTAGTGCGCTCAAAATTTTGGTCGTCTCAGATCATGGATGGCCATAAAAATCAAACACTGATAAGTACAGAGGCTTTTCACATGACGTCATAATACTCTCCGGCGGCCATGTTGGAGTACATGTAACTACGTAGTAAACCATACGGGACGCGCTTGCTCGTTGAATTTGTACACACCGTGCATATCACAGTGCACACTTTGCAGTGCGTTCGGCACAAAACCACGTGTATTTGGCGTGAATGTCCTCCAGCATGGCAGCTCCGTGACGCAATTGCAAAGCCTCTATAGGTGGAAAAAGTTTTGAAACTGAGATGCTTCTTCCTAGAAAATTTGGGCATCTGGAGCAAAATTTTGGCTAGGGGGTGGGGATTCTTCTGTGGACAAAATTATTGAGAGAATTGTAGGAAAGGTTACTCCTTTCCTGGGAAATAGGTGTACTCCCTCCCTTAAAAATAAACATGTTTTCCAGCCCTGGGTGTGTAATATTAATAATTGTCTCTTTTGTCATCAATAATTTTTTTTCAGTAGCTTATACATTTCCCAGAGATAATAGTAATTTTTCATAAAATTAAGAGGGCTAAAATTGACAGTTTGTAGTTTCCTACAGTACCTTTGTTTGAAAGGCACTTTAGGTGAAATACTGTACATGGACAGTCCACTAGATCATACTTAGGTTCACAACAACAGATATTTTAACCTCAGCTATCATACTGATAGTCCAAACATAGTTTATATCCCATCCTACTGGGTGAACTCTTATCCTAACTTTGTATCTGATCCAAATTCCAATATTACAGTACCTTTGAAATGATGGCTTTTTCAAGGAAATCCCTAGTCTAGAGAAGTAGTGACTGTTCTTTTAGCCTCTTTTTAATGCCACATTGCAGTACAACCAAAGACATAGGATGGTGCAAGATTTTCCATTTGGCTTTCTGAGCCTTTGAATTAATATTAAACATCCATACAATAAAAATGAGCATTTTTGCCTAAACTCACACTGTAGTTCCAGAGTACCTTGTTCACTGGAGTCATGCATGGCAGACTTGAGTTCAGTGGACTGTATTCACTTGTAGCTATTTTTTGTCTTTTTGATTTCAGTTACAAAACCTTGTCATTTTAATCTAGATTTCAGTTCAGCCAAGTTTAAAGGGGAACTTTAAGCAAAAATTCAATTTTCGTACTTGAAAGAGGAACCAAATCTACACACTGTGGTGAAATTTCCATTCGAATCGGGCATATATTTCTTGAGATATTACTAAATGAAGTTGCTAGATTTGTCTTCCAAAGAGATCTTGAGGGCAGCAGAGGTTGTATCACTTCCTCACATTGACAAGGAATGCTTTGTTTCCCTTTGTTTTTCAGACTGTTGTGGTGACCTTGGTGTTAATAGAAATAGGACCTCCCTGTAGGGAATGCAAAGTTTGTGAAGTTCTCATGCCACTTATGCAATCACATTTTGAAAATATGGGATTGTTGAGGAGAAAATGGGCTGTAAATTTTAAAGAAAAACAAAAGGCTGTACATTAATGTGGGGATATGATGTCATATATGCTTGCTTCAAGTTCACTTTTTGTTGAAAATGTGATAACTTTTCCTGCTCATATCTTGAGAACCAGACATCAGATTTTAATGCAAATTTCACCAAAATGCTTAGAATAAGTACCTCTCCAACATATCGAAATCTGATTTGACCATAAACCCTTCTTTTAAAGAAAAACTTTTGAATTGACTTTGGAATCATTGTAAAAAATTGCTTGTAACGGTAACACTGCAAGTCATAAGCTTGTTTAAGGATTCTACAAATTTGGATCAATTCTCTAATTGTTGAACAGCCTAGGTAAATGGTCATTGTGCAATTTGCTGCTACTCCAAATTGACTGTTTTGGTTTGTCTTTTTTTGTTTAAAGCGTTTCAAGCCTGTCATCCACAAAAATACACCAGAAATCAACAAAGATCTGACAACTGTTCGACACTTGATTCGTGTGAAGCCGCTAAACATAGATCAAGGCTTACCTAATGGAGATTATGAAGAAACACTTGTCACATGGTCAGGGGAATTAATTCGGAAGCCAAAACTTGACATGGCTAAAACAGTAGAAACAAATGGATCTGATTCACACAGTAACTCTGCAAGCAAACCATGATTATTTGAAGGATGCTATTTTTGAAGAAAAGATGAAAAGCCTTTTTGGAAAAATCTGGAGCTTGATGAATTTTACTGTATGATGGTGGAGAGTGTGCTGCAGTTGAGAAATTTATCAGAAAGATTATAGACCATTTCAGTCAGTTGCACTCTCAATGGTACAACAATACAGACTCAAGCTGCAATAGAATATTTAAACAAGCATCACAAAGAAAAAATGGCAAGCAGCTCGGCATCAGCACCTGGTCAAAGCTCCAAATTTGGTCGATGATTTGTTGATTGAAACAGCTTCTTTACCTGCACTTCATATACAGACCACGCAATATGTCACTGTGTGTCATAGAACCCTGTACCCTGCAAGTGCCCTCCAATGCACATAGGCATGTGCAGTACCGTATTGAAACTTTTATTAGCAAATATTTGCTGGTAAAAGTTACTGCATAGGTAGATCATGGAAAATTAAGCAAAAAGTTACCAGCTTGAATCAAGATTTACTTTATAAAGTAATAATAGGGGGAAGAGATTACATATTATCTGTAAAACGGAAAGCCTGGTACAAAAGTATGCACATGTCAATTTAAGAGTACAAGGATTTGTCCATGTTTTGGAAATTACGCATAGAGAACTTAATAATACAATGTTGTTTGAAGTTGCAATTCTTGATCCCCAAGTTTGATAATTAAAAAGGGAGGATTGAGGGGGGATGTAATGTGTTCCTACTTTAACTCATATAATAACAAGTTTACTTCAGACAGACAAGTTTTTGTTCAATTTTCTATTTCATCTTTTAAATTTTGTCAAACATTACACTATAGCAATTATAGGAGATTTTTGAAACCAGTAAACACATTCAAAAGAAAGTCAGTTAAAGGAAAGCCATAGTACCTGATGGGGGCAAGCTAGTAAAATTACATATCACATCTTCCCCATGACATCTTCCCAAGTTCTTCATTGGCACAAGCTTTCTAGGTGGTGCTTGTCCTCTGCAGCCAATGAAAACCAAACAATAATGGCAGGGTTACCATGAAACTGAGCTGAACAACAAACTTTCCCTCCAATTTACTTACTTAGCAATACACCACTTGAATCAAAGCCTTGAAGTCTTTTGCTGCTTTTACTGGCTTTTTGTAGTTTAGGTCTAAATGTTCTCTCATTCAATCAATTTGCCTGTGCCAAAATGTCCTGGATAGGGAAAGCACCAGGGCTTGTGACTGAAGCAGCTGCTGCTCGGGTTGAGTGTGCTTTGTGCACACCTGTGTTGATGCCAGAGTTCTCCATGGCTTCTTTTTAACCATCCAGAGGTAGTTTTGGTAGAACTTAACATCCTTAATTGGACTGGATACTGGTTACTGTTTTGTGCACCAGCATTGTTATGCTTCCAAATTTACGTTGCAATATTTTTGTGAAATCCTCCACAATCCATGTCAGTTATAGGTTGGGACTTCTTCATTTCCTTTGCATAAACAAATCTGATTTATTATCATAGTTAGAATGTTCTGCAAATGGTGAAAGTCCATTCATGGATTTAAAATGATCATAACTATCATGAAACAAGTAATGTACACTATTGTACAGGTGTATCTCTCCATGATGATGTTCACTGAAGTTTGTGTTCAGGTGTGTTTGTTCATATTTGTGTGTACATTTGACAGGGCTTGTAGACAAAATATTTCAAGTACAAATCTAAGCTTTAGAGATGTCATACTCTGCAATTGAATACTTCACATTGAATAGATGACTATTGTTTTGATGACTGCTGTTGGTCAAGGTCATTGAGGTCAACAGTGGTCAAACTGCTTGCCATTTAAAGCCATACTTGGCATATATCCATACTGCTGTAAGCTTAGTGAGGAATGAAGAGTTGACAGAGGATTTTAACCTTTTGTTCAAGCACTTTATTTTCCTTTACAAACTGATTGTGTCCCTGAATAGAAACATTGAAGAGGTCTCTCAGTTAGAAGCAATGAAGATTTTCAGTCAGTTAGCATTTAATGAAAGGTTCCCAATATTTGTTGGGTGGAAAAAATTTACACAAATGCAAGTCTAGACAGCCTCTACTATGCTTTAAACAAGACTGTGGTCACAGATCGATTTTGATTGCTTTAAGCCCAGTACTCACCCCCACAACTACCGAAGACTCTCCGTCATGGACAATTTGCATAAGTGGTAGACACTTCTTTGGTAGTTGTGGCCATGTGACCCAGAATTAAAATGCACTAATTGCATCCAACCTAAAATTGAACATGTTCAATCGGACCAGCGACTTATGACACAACAGAACTCTAGTGGTGAAACTCGCCTCACTGACAGGAGTACAGCCGATGCAATGTCTTGTTGCTTGGTGTCATTAATTGTCATGGCAGTGTGTACTGGGCTTTAAATACATGTACAAATGTGGTGCAGAAGATTGTGAAAAAGTTGTTAAACCATCTCTGATTGCTTCCTAAGGAAAGCTGCAGTAATGTTTTTGGTGGAAACTGATGCCACTCTAAAAAGGTCACTAGGAGTCAAATAGTTTAAATTTTTTAAAAATGACTTCTCAAGATCAGCAAGAGGTCATTGAAAAGGAGACACAAATACATTTTTTCAATGGTTAAGGTTGTGGTTTGGGTTCACCAGGGGCCTGTTCCACAAAAAGTTACGCACGATCTTAAGTTTGATTTACTGTTGGCTTAAGTATGGTGAATCAAACTTAAGATTGTGCATAACTCTTTGTGGAACAGCCCCCATATGTGATTAAACTTGTGAATGTCTAAAAAAGGTGCTTAAGTTTAACAAATCTTGTATGTGGTACAGTATGATACCTAACCGATGTAAATTACTAAAAAATCTTAACTCAAACTCTGGGTTTTTGTGAGGGTCAAAGGTCATCTAAGTTATCAGAGGTCAACCATGAGCAACCTTAAAAAGTGATTACATTCAAGCATGATATCTTCTGATGAATACTCATAGTGAGTGATCTTCTTTTGACTGATACCCACATACATCTTCAATGTTTTCTGTAGGAGTAGAAAAATCTTTTGAGGTATAAGATTTTGTAACTGCAAAATGTTTGTTATGTGATATATCAACAAAGAGAAACTGAAGAATGACCAGTATTACATGACTTCAGGGTGCCACCTTATGGAGAAAACTGATTTGTACCAATATTGGAAAATTCCACATTTCATATATGAAGGTAACTAGATGTGAAAACTATGGAACTTTGTGAATATGATATCTCAAGGAATAACCTGAATTTGGTCAGCACATCTTTTATTGTTCATCCATTGACTTACATTTTGCTTTGTTTTGTTGTGGAACTTGTGGCCCTCAATACTTGCAGAATTTTTCAATCTAACACAAGCTACCTTTCATTTGACAGGTTCCTTTTTATTTGAGGTGTCTAAAGTTGTTCATGCTGTTTTCAAACTGTACACCATGGTGGTTGCAATTTCAACAAATCTTTCTGTGTAGCAGGGTGATGGTTCCTGCCATCAATCAGTGCCTAGCATACTATGCTCCGTAATCTATAGTGCAAATATATGACACTTACGACCTACATTGACATATCCAGTAAATTTCACAGAGTTCACTATCAAGTGATCAAATATGACACCAATGGGTGCAGAGATGAATTGGTTCTTTTTTATACCTTCCCTCTTATCAACTTTAGGCACATCGGACCGTGATTTTGCACGAAAATTTAACTAACATTTGATTTATATTTCACTAGGCATGCTGCACAAAGCTAAATCAGACCCAATGCTTCCATATTTCAAGAATTAATTCCCCCAAAATGTGCATATAAACATTCTGATTATCAGGTGACAGTAATTGTAATTGGTTGAATGGGTTTTTGATTTTACAACTGCCAAGTTTACTTCTGTTCATTGTTATTAACAAAATTTCCATAATGCTGCTCAAAATTGTCCAGAGATTTCCAAAATTTGTCGAAATTTGAGACAGTCGAAACAACCTCCCCATAGGGAGTCTAGTGGCAGATGTCTTAGTGAAGTCATGGTACAGTAGGATTACAAATGGGTTATTAGTTATCTTTCATTAAAGTGGGCATGACACGGCCAAAGTAAGTTTCTCAGTAAATGTTCTTTGGTTACATGTTGACAGAAAGTGAATGTTTCCCCTACTAAATTATGTCCGTAAATACCAAAATACATTTTGAATTCCCAAGTACAGGCCAGGCTCAGCCCATTTGAAATCTGAAAGGGAATAAACCTATTTGAGCACGTCTCAAGATGGTGACGTCATTGGAGGCACAGTAAGCAACACTGTACCAGGGAGCTCACAATCTCGAATCATGAGCATGGTAACGCACATGTGTTAGCGAGTACATCATTAGTGCTACGATCAGTGAGCCATATAGTTCACTGGCTACGATAGCAGTGAGAGTGGCCACTGACTAAATTGTGCATTGCGTTGTGACTGTTTAGTATTAGCAATAGCACCTTCACCAAACAGCTCATACAGTGGAGACACGCTCGTAGTGGGGAGGCGCTTGTTGTGGACTGTCCGTACGTGTTCATAGCTGTTTTGTATATTGCCTAAACTACATCTTTCTTGCACAAAAATAGAACTGTTTTTTCATGCACGTACATGCACACAAACATATTGGCGAATGTTTTGCTCTGAATCCCCACCATAGTCCGCACCTTTCACTCTGTATGTTGGACGAGTAATGTGACGAAATTGTTTTTATGAAGTTGCTAAGGTAAGATGACTTTACCTAGTGTTACATTAGTTCCACATCTAGATGCGCATTCTTAAAGGCCCAGACCTCTCACCCCAAACACTACCAATTCTCCTAACCTTCTTACTTAAGCCCCTCCCACAATTGTCTGAAATTTATCCTCATCCAGATACAATCTCTTATTGCTTCAAGGTGAGAATAGAAAAACTCAATTTATACAATCAAAACACTTTCAGTACCATTCATGTGTAATATAAGCTTTGGTACTCTGCATTGTTTGAATTAGCTCTCAATCAAAGAGCTGAGCCAATTGAGAATTTCAGTACCCTCATACCAAAACTGTACATTAAGGTGAGAGGTTTGGCCTTTTGAATAGGGCTGTCAATTGAGTTACAAAAGTCAGGTGACCTGCTGTGTCATTTTTTGAAATTGGATTTTGAATGTTTTCCTTCAAATTATATCATTTATGCCGAATTGTACAGGTTTTTAATGGGGTGTGAGATGATATTTGTAAAATACTGTATCGATTCTTGCAATACACAAAGGTTTTTGTGGCCGTGTCATGCCCACTTTAAATTTAGCAACAAATGCAACCAAGTTTAGAAGTGTTTCTATAATTGGTACATTACTGTGAATAAACAAGTCCATTTTTAGACAAAAGAGCATCAACTGTTATCTGCAACATGGCAGCAGTTATCAGTCAATATATCCTAAGGACCTGTTACATGGAGCAAAGTGCAATTCAGTGTAATATGCTTGGTGTGATTGAGGGCTATAGTTATGGCCTATTCATTTAATTCAAAGTGCGATGAAGCATTCTGTCTGTGTCCAGTCACATGTAATTACTCCGAGTTGCAGAAATCCACTCAGAATTTTGTACTTCTGGTCTGTCTATTCATGTATTTATATTATTTCAAAATAAGCTACAATTGTTGCAATAAAAGATAACACAAGACATCAACATTTCTACCATTGCCTTTTATTGAAAATTCTTTGTATTGTTAGCTCTTTATAGTCAGTCTTTTAAAACCAGTGATAATTACTGTTAAGTCTGAAAAAATCTCAATATTAGCATGATGGGAGAAAGACTTACATAAATCCCTAAGTAAAGTAGGTACTTGGAGCTGATATTAGTAGCCATCATGGCAAGAAAGGACAAAAACAGTTTAATTAAAGCTTATCCCGCCACCTTTAAGAACTGTCCCTTATCAGTTTTAGGTATTAACTGTTTCAAGATCTCGCTGGCATTCTACTTCATTAATTGCTCCTAACCCAGTATTCTTCCTTCCCTCTGGACAGACTTCACAGAATGTCTTCCCTTCTTCAGGTTGATAATAACCAAAGTCACATTGATGGCAGCTCTTTTCATGTGCAAAGGTTCCTTCTTCACAAATCACTGTTGAGAGTCAATGCATATTCATGTATTAATACTTGTTTACAATCAGAAGTGGAATTGATGTTTCTCAGAGCAGAAATCTAATATTTTATGAGGTCACATGACCAATATTTGCCATGAAATATGTGTCAAATATAGTCTTGCCATTCCAGGGACTTCAAAGATGTCAAGTTTTGTTTGAAAAAAAAAAAACATTTCATGATCACAGGAATTGATTGATTGATTGAACTTCAGTCCTACCCCTGCCATTGTTGCCTATATGTACAGACCAAAGTCACCGATTGGCTACTCATTTTTATTTCTTTTTACCTGAAACATACTTGTATACCCCCCTCTATTTCCAAGTTGCATTCTTTCATACATACAGAAAAGGTAGTAATACATCATGTGGTATATCAAATGATACATGTTCTTGTTAAGTTTTTGGCCCCAAAATCAAGGTAAGTTAGCATCATGACTGCCCAGAGTTTGCATCTGAAAATGAATCAAGCCATCACTGGGTGAAAAGTTAAGGTGATTACTTTCAAGTGAACTAAATATGGGAGTCCCCAGATTAGGGCCCTAGACAGGCCAGGCTTATATCACCAGAAAGATTTCATGCTGAACAACTTTTGCATACAAAACTTTTTATAGAAGGATTGCTGAAAGTGTTATTTAGGAATTGCAATGGACATTTGGTCTAATGGTATATACAACTTATAATTTGCCCAGCTGAAGAGTGAGGGGATATGCAGTGCATGGTACGAAAGGGTTAACACCTTAACTTGTAACCTTTTGGAATGATTAAGCAGTACTTTTTCCAGTTGGGGTATTGGGTTGTTCTCCCTACTGGCAGTTACCCAATACACAAACTGGCAGTTGGGTCTTTGGTATGACTTGCTCTGGGAATAAAACCCTGGGCCTCCATGGTGACAGTTTCAGGAGATGACAAGTCCTTTGAATGTTACAAACTATGATTTATCTAGTCTCAAAACCCAACTCAAAATAATAATCCCCTGTAATCCTCTGCTTTCCCCCCATCAGGGAGCACAAAGATCTTTGCTTTTGCTGGCAGAACAATTGATTTCCTTATCTTTGTTTATGCTTGGATGACTTCTAACTGCATTTGATAATTCATCCTTATCCAGAGTTCCCATCCAAATGCCTGCTTCATCAGATATGCGGTAAACATAGTTCTATTAAAAGCAAATGTTTTCCTAATGACAGGAATTGTGTAAAAAATATGTACACTGCTTATCCTCTCCAAGGGGCATAGCCAGGATTGTGTCATGGGGAGGGTTTTGGTGTCATGGGGTGGGGGTGGGGGTTTTTTGGGGCAAGACATGAGGGAAAAGTCTACGGATAGTAGGAAACTACGCCACTGCCCTCTCCTCTGACCTCATCATAGCTCTTACATCCATCCCTTGAATATGTTCTCTAAAATGCACTTACAACATTCTGTTTTGTTATACAAAGGTATGGAGCCACTACCACACTTGATTATGCCAAAGTCTTCTCCATATACTGGGCTGTAAACTTGTCCATTAGTGGAAATACTCAGATCTCCATTGTTTGTCAAACTGATGATGTCATCTGACAGAGCTATCAAATCTTCAATAGCTAAAGCTGCACTTGGCTGTTCAGCAACTAAAAAAGAAAAATAAGCAGGTCTAAGGTTTGTGATCGTTTCATGGAATTACTCTATGTGTATGCGTACTTCATACAAAATGGTACCTCTTTACTCGGACAGGAATTTAGAGTATACAATACAGAGCTGCCAACCATTCTGTTTTTGCCAGAATAATTCCGTTTTTTGGAGAAAAATATGGCATTCTGTTTTGTATTGTCAAAATTCTGAATTATAGGCCCATTTACCATACATAGTGATATGCGTTGAAAAGTTTGCAGTTTGCAATTCTTAGTTCTGCATAATAAGCCATACACGTCCTGCACATATGATTTGTGTACTACACTGCAGATGCCATGTATCGCTCACAGTACTTGCATTCCTGTACAAGTGGAGTGAACTCAGTTTACCCAGACCCTGGCACAGATTGCACAACTTGTCAAAAAAATGTAGGCCTATGCTGTGCAGTTATTGTAATTGTGGTTGTAAGTTTTGTTTTGTAAGATTCTGTTTTTTTGCTGGAAATTCTGTTTTTTGCCATGTGAGTTCCTTTTTTGGTTTAACAAAGTTGGCAGCTCTGACAATGACAAGGAGCACAGAAAATGTGGATTAAATAACTATCACATAACCTCATTCATTCATCCTCATATGGGGAGCCTTTATGTAATATCAGGGTAACCCTGACTTTATTTTGTACCAGCTCTACTGTAAGGAACAGGTAAAAGGTTGTTTAACAGTTTATATGAATAGCAGATAAGAGTTTCTGATGAAATTATAGATCAGTTAGCCACAAATATCTATTTAAATGCCACATACAGTGTCAAGCATATTAGTTTTCAAAACACAAAGAAGTGTGGGGGAGGTTCAGGGGCACTTAGAAGATGCAATAGCCTCATAGTTGCCACAACAAACACGAAAAGCCAACATACTATGACAACACGCCTTCTCATGACTGTTAAAATCAGTATAAATATGTCAACTTGCTGGTCCATATTAAACTGGGAAAAGTTTCTCTTCATAATACTTGAAAAGAAACCAAATGGGGAAATTCTCCACTCTTGTCATTCTGGCCAAAACATTTCGAGGGTTATTGCCACTGATCAAACAGAGTATACCTCTGTGGCCAGATTTAAGAAGTAGAACAGTATTCATGGCAGTCATTATTAAACCCTTCTGATGTAATGACCTGTTCCGTTTTCATTTTGAACACAATCATTGTCTACACTTTGTATACCTTTAACTCATGTTGGGCAAACCAGCACAAAACATTTCACACATCTAGCAGTTGGGCAGTGTTGCACTTTAGAGATAGGTAGTGCAGCTTTGCATAAGTTCAAAGGGCTGAGGCAATAACAGCTAAATCTCACAGTTTCTTATTTCTCTTCCCAAAGCATCTCTCATTTCAGGACTTATTTGTTGTATATTAGGTAAAGCAAGTAATTGCTTTTAGTAAAAGGGTCACCTCCATGCTACATTTTGTAACTGATACTAATGAAGTGTCCATGTCCAAATGCCTGATTTGCCAGGTATGTGGTTAACAGAGTTCTAGAGCAGCCATCTTCCAAATGACTCCAAAGGTAACCACACAGAGGACTTCCATACACAATGTAAGATGAAATGAATGAGCAGTACGTCTACTGAGAGACAAGACCAAAGGGCCATAATTTCATTCAGTTCACAGAAGCAATGCTGCCAGGAATTGTGTTTAAATTGTTTACTGTAATGTTTGTTTGTTCCCTCAATTCAACTTGCTTTTGTTTGAATTTGTTTATTCATATTTTGTTATGAATGACATACAGTATACTGAAACAATCTTAAATGAAATTTAGCAAAGAAAGTAGAAAACAATCTACAATCAAGATGAAATGGGAAGGGAGAAAAGAAATCATGATGCTCTCCTTTTAGAGGAAGGTCCTCCCTTTAGATGAAGGTTCTGCCTTTAGAGGAAGGCTCTTTCTTTGGACGAAGGTTCTGCCTTTAGAGGAAGGAATATGCTATCACACTTTTTCCTTTATGCAATCTGAATGTTATAAACAAATGGCAGTTACTTTATTTTATCAGGGTTAGTTTAGTAACAAATATTGACCCCCTGTGGACAGGGGGTTGAGTATTTCCTGCCTAACATAAGCAGAAGCAAAACCGAAGGATTTACAACATATTTGAATTGTATTTGAAATGAATTTTGAACTTGAATCATATTTCAAAACGGTGTTTTAAATTTTACCTTTTAATCAGGTTGACACTATGTAACATTTGGGTCATAGAATCTCATCTTACTTGATAAAATATGGAACATTATATACTCACTATCATTTGGGTTTACTATGTTCTCATCAGTAACATTGACATCCTGGATAAAAGTCATACTGACAGTGACACCTTGTACCGCCCGCTTTCTCCTGCCATTACTTTGTTGTATTATGTTTGTAACACATCCCGTTGTGGCAATTGATGCAAGGTTACAGATTCCTGAACTGATGCAGCCCAGGTTCTGGAGGTTAGAAGTTGCTGCTAAACTTATTCTATTGTTTACTGCAGCTGCTTCCTGGGTGGAAAGGATACTGCACTCCAAGAAGGGATAATGAGCGACCACTTCTAACTGGAAACGTGATGGTTTACTGTACTCTGTAAAACATGGTGAAAATCAAAAGTTGCAATGAGAAAATATAGACGAATCCGGACAACAAGTGATGGTCTTATTTCAGTCGGCCATAACTGGGGTCTATCACCTTCAAATCTTTCAATTTCCTTGCTTATCTGTATCGTGGATGGTTGTACACTTGATTCTATGTTTTTTCCTTCAATTTCACTGCATATAAGGGATTGGAAGTCCGCGTAGACCATAAATGAAGACAATTTAAGGCTGACGGACCCCACTAATGGCTGCCTACAGTCATTAAACACAATCGCTGATCGGATTTGTCTATAAAAGCCAACTGTCGTCAAAGATACAAGAACAAATCTTAGAACATTTTATCATGGACAGGGTAAGGAATTTTAACATTTAATTTTATACCAATCTAATTAGATCTGATGATATACATGATGAGGGAATTCTGTATAAATTCATTATCAGACTGAAGGGAATTTGTTATCTTATCTGGTACTCACAATTCATTCTTATCCATTGTAACATCCTTTATGAGTAATGAACACTGCCACACAAACAAATTAATGCAGAACAACTATTTTTTAAAGAGGAATTTACTAACAGTTAAAAAACAGATGCTTCATAAAAAAAATCAAAGGTATATTACTACAAAAGAGTGGATACTGGGTGTTTTAAGCTACCCTGTATGTGATTTTGCATGCCTATGAACAGACACTGGAGATTTGATCAATCAATCTGTTAACCATTTCACACAGATACACAAAATTTTCATACTATTTTAAAAAAAAATAAAGCCAGATGTAAGTCAACCAACAACCAACAAACAACATGAGCACCTAAAATAGCAGCATTTTCTCTCTCCCCCTTCCCCTCTCTCTCCCCCTTAGACTTTTCAGTCATGTTGTGCCTCCCATGACACAATCCTGGCTACGCTACTGACTAGAAGACATTTACTATTGAGCTTAAGTCCTAACACCATCAATTTATTGAATCTTCAGTAAATGTATCAAAGAATTAAACATGGACTTAAAGATATTAAAGAGACTGGTAATGTTATTGTGGTCTCTTGAGTTTGGCGTTCTTGATGCTATTTTGCTTTTAATGGGATATAGGGAGTGTCATTTCCTGTCCACATGGGTTTTCATTGGCCAACAGTCTTATGAAAATGGTTTTAAAGCCACTAAATACAATTAATTGCAGCATACTAATTGATCAAACAAAAACAATTACTAACCAAAGATTTTGACTTTGGAACTATGCAGTATCGCTTAGGGTAAATGCTCCAATTGATTACTGAAAATTTCAGACGTTCAAAAATTAATCCAAAATATGTTTAAAGGCATGTACAAACATCACCCCAGACAGTTCAAATTCTTTCAATCTACTTACTGACCCCTCCACCCTGAGCTGTTTAAAACTCATCCTTATCTAGACATGATCCTAGTATATTGCTTCTGGGTACATCCTGTTGTAAATACAAGACCTCAACATGTAATTGAAACATTCCCTGTGCACGTTGTGTACTATTAGCTACTCTGCATTAGTTGAATTTGATGTCACTCAAAGAGCCGTACCAATTGAGAATTTTGGTACACTCTGGTTAAAATTGTAGTGAAGTGTGATGAGTCTCCATTTCTTTGTAGAGACCAGTCATCAGGGATCAGTGATAGACCAATTTCTATTGCAAGTTGTTGAAACATTCAAAATTTTTTTAAATCCTGCTAAATATCCAGTTTGTTGCACTTGCATATACTGTCAGCACCATGTCATCACTGCACTTGTCTTGGGGTAAATTTTTAGGGCCCATTTTTCATGTCCATAGAAATGCATTGACAGAATGAGAAACAGGAAAATTTATGAATATATTTCACATTATGAATATATTTCACAAAGTGAAAGTTGTTACAAATCACAATACAAAAGTCTTCTTTTAAAACTACTGTAGAACACTACGCTGAGCACTTGATATATACTGTAGGTCATGAATTGAACTATGACAAGTCTATAGACACCAAATATGAGAAGTGCCAGTGATTCCCATCTTGAGATATCAAGTTTAGAAGGAACACACTCACAAACACGCACACATGACATCAACGTCACATAAATTTCTTGCCTGCTTTCAGCAAGGGATCAAAAGTCATATGACTTGGTTTGTGAAAGACATTTAATAAACTACTTAATCTTAAGGGTTTGACATTGAGGGTAATGTAGAAATAACAATTCACGTGCAAAGTTGTAAATTACTCCAAAAGCAATTGAAGGAAAAGAAAGAAATGCATTTTAAAATTTAAAGGGGTAATCAGAGTTTGACAAAGAATATAAGCCAGTTCAGAGTTACTGTTTTGTTCTAAAGGTTAAAGGTTATAAGGGTATGCGCCGTTCTAATGAGCCAACACTGCTATAGCAACGCATAACGCACATTACACGAACCTATGCACAGCGCGTGACTAGTCTCCATAGGACATAGGTTATATGGGTATTGAACGCATTCATAGCACATGCGCAATAACATCTCTATACTGGCTTATTGACCTTCTGTTCCAGAACCTTCCTTATCACTTCTGAACTGATTGTTTACCAGAATATAGAAACACTTAAGAGGTATTTCAGGTTACAAGAGATGTTAATTTACTGTTGAATGAAATTTTTGAAGATTTGTTAGGCCCTGACAAATATTCAGAAATTTCATTACCAGGTCAAAAAATTCCACACAGACTAGATGTCCTCCACCACACTGTTAGCTGTAAGTTGATGAACCGGAGTTTGTAGTGCAGAAATAAAATTGCGGATGAATTATGAAAACAAACTCTGATGACCCCTTTAATAAAATGCTACCATGTCTATTGCTTTGTGCCTTACTGGTGCATGCAGGAACTCTCAAGTGAGGGTTATTGGCGCTCTCATGGTTCCAAAGGTAGTTGGTGCCTGGACCACAAATATACTCATATAGTGGAGGTCTACCAAAGTTATATCCTGGTGGGCAAAAGATGGAACATGTCATGTCACCTGCCTCGCTCTCAACACATGTAGATCTTCCCCTGCGGGGTGCTTTGAAAGGTCGACATGCTGAAGATAAAAAGTTTGAGAAAAGTTGTCAAAATAAAATAGCACTGTAAAGAAAAGGTGTAGCCTCAACATTATTAAGTATGAATATGATCAAACAAACACATGGTTCTGCAAAATGGATAGCATTTTTTATAGAACTAACCTATAACTTAAATCAATCAAAGGTACTTAACCAGAACTGACTCTGTTCAAATATTTCTACCAATGGAACCTAATTTAAAGCAATTGTGTTTCTTCTGCTTTTAAAAATCTGGCTCATACAATTTCAGTAAATTTCTTAGTGGTGCTTTGAGTGGAAAAACAACTTTTTAACAAGAATGCTACAACTCTTATGATGCTCGATCCTCCTGTTCAATTTTCATGAAAACTAATCAAAATGTAGAGTAAAACTTGTGTCTGATGAGATTTACGAACTGTTATTTATACTTTGTGATCCGACCTTTTTCGGTCCTTGTGGTCATAACTATCAAAATGGTCTTGGTGATTTCCACATTTAAGTGTGGACTGGTCAGGTTTCAAAAGCTGTTCTTAGGTTTTTTTACTGGCTTTAGAGGTCTCAAGCAGACAGACATGACACTAAAAACAAAAGACCTCTGACTTAAGAGAATGGTAATAAAAGTACAGGTTACAGGATTAATGCAGTTACTTGTATGGAGATTTACAGCTGAGTTTTTAACTTATTGGTTTTAAGTTAGACAAACCACAGCCTTTGCATGCTGCTTTGATCCCACTAAAAAAGTTGATTTTTTAGTCTCAGTTATCTACTGTCCAAGTGAGGTATATCAAGTTTCTAAACCCACCGCTGGAGGTTTATTATCATCACTTCACGGAGCTTCTGTTCCACTTAGTTTGCAAAATTAATTACACGGTACTTTGGACAGGATTGTAATGAAAACTCTCTCTGCATGCACTGCATGCTGTGGCTAAGGTTTCTTGTGGAGGATTAATTGTCTATGAATGGGGTATTATATTGTCTATCAATCATCAAATTGTGTAATGGGCAAGGAGGAAACCTTGTATATATTTTTACAATGACCAATTTATCATGGGCTATCTTCCAGTTGTGGCTCAATGGCTACAGCTTTCCCTCCTGCCTTACTAACACTGAGCCTTGGTGCAAAGGCATCACTGGAGGTTTCATTTTTTAAAATCTTTAGTATGACCTGGCCAGCCGTATCTTACTATTACAAATTGAACCATAGTTGTGGGTTTGTTATGTTAGATAGTTTATGGTTGGTATGTTCATCACTGATTTTATAATAATAGAAATAACAGTAACCTAGTTTCAGCAACGACTTTAAAATTGTCTCTTAGAAAATATCATAATTTAAAATTTGAAAAATGCCTGTTGAAACATGAGATATCAAGTTTAGACACTAAATGAAACCACTTAAAACATCCAGCATGAGTCACTAAAATAAGGAATGATCCCAAAAATCAAGTATATCTGGTCACCCTTATCTTACCAGGACATGGTTGAGTGTTGCATACAACGGTTTCTTCATTATGAGCACCACATGGTACACCACCGTTCTCTGGAGTTGGGTTGTTACATTCCCTAGTTCTGTTCTGTGTCCCTCCATCACAAGGTTGACTACAGTTAGACCATGCACTCCAATCACTCCAGCCACCATCAACTGTAACAAAGTAACCATGTAATCTTAAAGTCACACATATGAAATATGAAAATAGAGGGGACATCTTTCCATTCTTTCTCTTTGTTCTGACATTGCTATATTCTGAGAATTTTGCTTTGAGGTAATAATGTTATAAAGAAAGGAAAGGCTAAAATAAAACCTCATCCTAACACTGTCCTCCACACACAATGTGACTATACAGCAATCTGAACAACGAGACATCAGATGATAGGGGTGTAACCAAACATACAATCACAAACTTATTAAAAGAAAATTAAGTTATTAGCAACAAACTTGTAAGATACACGTAAATATGCTAAACCAATATTAATTTTTACCTAGTGCATGCAGGTACTTATATCATAAAATGATGATGTCTACATAAAATCAGAGTTTGCAGGAGCAACTTTAATTTAGCAAATATTAAGTATCATACTTCTACGAGGTAGACCGTCCAAATTTTTCATCAGTGGCCATGAAGCATTGGTAAAAAGTAACATACATTGATACAGCAAACCAATCTATCACATAATCATTTGTAAACTTTGTATAGCACCACAACTGATCACACCTATATAAACCTTTGTCAAACTTATTTTTATTTGGGAATACACAATTCTCCTTAGGATAATTTACATACTTTACCATGGCATAAATCTCATTCATTCAGAAGTGTATAACTAACTTAGACTCTACCTTCATCATCTCCTTTCCCGAGGTCCTTTTCACCATCTACATACTGCTAGCTTTAAATTGGTTCCAACATGTAAAACCTATTGAATTTATAGACTAACTCCAGGGCTAATTAAGTTGAAAAAGTAACAGCCCCTTTAATCCCTATATTACAAGGTCTATGACAGATGTTTTCAATTGGTTCCAACCTGTAGAAGATACAGACTAACTCCAGCCTGATGTATTTGAATAAGTAACAACCATGCCCCCTCCACCTTCTTCTGGTAGCTAGGTTTTAGACAGAATTTTTTCAAATTGGTCCCAACATGTGAAACTTAGTGAAAGTACAGACTAACTTCAGAGGTACTACAGCAAATTTCAACATTGTTAAATACTGTACTAGGAAACTATTGGAACTGGGAGTACAAACAATAGTGATGATGTCACAATTCTATTTTTTATACTCCCAGTTCTCATAATTCTGTACAGTATACAGTGATGAATAAAGTCTAATATGACATTTGAATAAAGTAACAGTTTGTTATGTATGATCACCTATTTCCAGTTCACAGAATGTTCCAGTAAATCCCCTTGGGCACACACATTCGTATGCTGCTAAACCATCCACGCAGGTAGCACCATTCTCACATAGGTTTCCTTCACAGTCATCAGGATTTTCCTGACATGTGGGACCATAAAATCCTTTCAAGCAGTAACAACGGAAACTGTGATACTGATCCCAACAGAAGCCGCCATTCCTGCAGGGAGAACCTGCACAGTTGTCTACAGCTGGTGGTGACAAAAAAAATGTGAGGCATAAATACACAGGGTCACCTCTTTTTTGTCAACCATGACTATATTTATAACTTTATTCTCACATTTGTAAGGTAAAGGTTTCATAACAACAACAAAGAAAAAAATAAAATTCATAAAAAAGTGTTCTGGCTTTTCCTCCTTCCTCCCCTTGATTTGATTGACTGAAAATGAATTTAATGTGTTTCAAACATTTCATCAAACGTTTCATGAAAGTGCTTGCAATTTCGGGCCACTAGCTTGGACAATAGGTTTTTTCTGTTTTTTAGCGTCCTTTTCATGTTATTGCTTTCCTGTATATTCTTTTTCCACTTGTTATTTTTGCAAATTCATATGAAAAATAAATTGGAATTGAATTGCTTTGCTTTCAGTTCAGTTACTCAAGAGAAAAATTTGTCTTTGCTGAAATGCACCATAGCTATACCATAGTTTTAAGGAAAAAGTGTGGTTCCCAATTTCAGAATTCATTCATCAGGCTCATTACCTCTGATAGCTGCTTCAATGGGCAAAAGTTTTGTTACATCAGAAGCCCAGCATTTCAGCAGTTTACATTACAACTAACAAATAACAGCAAACTCTGAAATAAGCTTTGCCAGACAAAAAGGGGGTCAAATTACCGATGGAGGCTAAGATCCATATCCAATTTATATGAGACAAATGGCCACCAAATTCCAACCTTTAGGACTATTGGCAAATGCTTAAAAGAGCACCTAATTGGTATTGATAAGAAGTCTTAAGGACCTTTGGCACAGGAAGGAATGTGTGAAATGACTGGCTGTCAATAGTGAACTCTGACTATTTAAGACCCACCCCTCTCCTGTTCCCCAACCTCAAACATATCTGTTCTGATTTTGTTTGGTTTGTTATACTTGTACCAGTGTTGTAATTGAGTCACTAGATTAGTGACTTGAGTCACCAGTTTTCAAACTTTTAAGTGACTCCAGTTGAGTCATGGACTTGAGTCACTGTACTATTTCAATGGGGAAATTACTCCTGAATTCTTTCGAGTCACTATCATTTTGAGAGGAAGTGACCCAAGTCATGACTTGTTACAACACTGACTTGTACCATACCAAACTTACCGTCACAAGTTGATGGATCTTCAAATATGACATCTCCAACTTTTCCGTCCAAGAAATCAACCATACCAATCACATTCCCAGGGACTGGGACATAACATGCTAATGAAAGGTTGGCAATCTGATCAGAGGTCATGACTTCATCCCAGATATTCAGTCTGCTTAAAGATCCTGCCAAAGGTGATAATTCTGTCACCTGATCTGTGAAATCAATTCATGAAAAGAATTTTTATGAAAGCAATGTTAAGACAAACTTAGACTTTCAGCTTTATTTACTGTTGAATAGACCAAATGCCCTGAGATACTTTCAGAATTAAACAATGGTATGCCACATGGCCTCACACAGTACAGTTAGGTATTAGGATTGGTTGACAAATTAGCTGCCTGTCTGCATATTTAGGTGTAACTGATAACAAAGATATTCCTTCAAGAGAGGCTGCACCTTTTGCCCTTTGTCCAAAGAGTGCATCAACCTGTCTCAGTTAACAGGCAATAAGTGGAAAATAAAGTGCACTGTGCTTTGGTGACAAACCCGTGTGTGTTTTTGACCTCTTTAGAGGCAGGTTTGGCACTAGCTTGGCACACTTTAACCATCTTTTCTAACCTTCAATTTTAAGCTATGTGTTTTTTTCCTCAAAATTCTTTGTTAATATTAGTTTTCGTTGCCAAAGGTTTTAATAGTGACAAACTTGGCATGCCGTTATTTCATCCAAATAATGGTTATGTCCAGTTTCTAATTTGAAGTTGTTTGCATTATCAAACATAGCCTAGTTGTAGGCATTAATCTTACAGCTAAAATCTTGACATGATTACCTCATTGTTTTTCTAAAGCAAGTCATGCTTCCTTACTGATGAAAATCTTGTGTGAAATAAAGATTCTTGCCTATAAAATAATTGCTTACATTTTAGTTGGCGAATTTTGCCTCTGTCTATACAACCTTGTGATAAATCAAGTGTAGGGATACCTATTTCTGTTAGCTAAGAGTGGAACACCTGTATTGGAGACCAATACTGGGAGTGGTCTAAAGGACATTAAATAAGAAACAATAGTGATGACACTCAAGTTTGCAGCAAACACCTGTACAGGTGTAGCCAGTGCAGGGCATGTCTCTTGAAGGGTTAGTGTTGTCACACTTAATTGTCACCTGCTAGCAGCTGGCCTGCTTTGCTGTTTGATATTGTACAGTATGTTAGGAAACTACAACATAATTATGCAAATCCCACCAGTCTACATAGTATACAGTAAAGGACAATATGTTATTATCCTGCTGTTTGCCCTCCCTATATTTGTTTTTGAGAAAAAAAAGAGGGATTTGTAAGTTAAGGGACACTCACTTTTTTTCAAAATTGGGACAATCCTGATTAAATAGGACAGATATAGTAACCCTAACTAAAAGACACCAAGTAATACTTTCCCAGTTGTGGGAGCACTGGATTATTTTTCTTCCTCCACAGTTCACAACTGTGTAAACAAAAAGTGTGTATAGAACTAAAAGAATTGAAAGTCAAGTGGGAGAGATGTTGTGTATGTCAAAACACAAAGGCATCAGAATATTTAAGTGTACTCAAGTACACAAATACAAGGATGGCAAAAAATAACCAGAATGCAAAAATGCATTGAGGTTTCAATGATACATAAATGTTCCGTTTGCCATCATGCACCATTATCTTCTCATTCAAATGTTATACTAGTATGTCCAAAATATAATTTTGTCATTCAAGATGACCTTTTGACCTCCATAAAAGCCATACATAGCTAGAATGACATACAACACACAAACAAATGGACAATCAGCTATCTTGAGAGATCAAATTTAAAAGGTTTCCAGGCTTTGACCCCTGGAGAAACCCGATGACCTTTCATCTCTGCCAAAAACTATGGGGACCATCTTCTAACCACAATGCAGCCACATACCCAAATATGAAATCCATCCAAGTTTCCTATCTTGAGATATTGCATAAACAGGATTTTCAGACTTGGACCAGCAGTGACCCCAGATGACCTTTGACCTCCATCAAAAACATTACATAGCATTTCCTGATCATAACCCATCCACATAACAAATATGAAATCTATCAATGCTACTTAACCTGAGATATCACATAAACAAGGTTTTCAGACTTTGACCCCTGGTGACCTCAGATGACCTTTGACCTCTGCTAAAAGCCAAAGGGATCATTTACTGACTATGACGCATCCACATACCAAATATGAAATCTATCCAAGTTTCCTACCTTGAGATATCGCATTAACAAGGTTTTCATACTTTGACCCCTGATGACCCCTGATGACCCCAGATGACCTCCACCAAAAACAATAGGGACCATCTCCTGACCATAACACATCCACATACTTAATATGACATGTATTCAAGCTTTCTACCTTGAGATATTGTGTTAACAAGATTTTCAGACGTTGACCCCTGGTGACCCCAGATGACCTTTGACCTACCCTGAAAACAATAAGAACCATCTTCTAACTATAAAGCATTCACATACCAGATATGAAATCTATCCAAGCTTTCTATCTTGAGATATTGTGTGAACAAGATTTTCAGACTTTGACCCCCAAGGACCCCAGATGACCTTTGACCTCCACCAAAAACAAAAGGGACCACCTCCTGACCATAACACATCTATATACTAAATATGAAATCTATTCAAGCTTTCTATCTTGAGATATTGTGTTAACAAGATTTTCAGACTTTCACCCCTAGTGACCCCAGATGACCTTTGACCTACGCCAAAAACAATAGGGACCATCTACTAACTACAACCGTCCACATACCAATAATGAAATCTATCCAAGCTTCCTACCCTGAGATATCCTGTTAACAAAGCTTCCATACTTCGACCCCTGGTGACCCGAGATGACCTTTGACCTCCACCAAAAACAATAGGGACCATTTCCTGACCATAACACATCCACAGACTAAATATGAAATCTATTCAAGCTTTCTACCTTGAGATATGGTGTTAACGAGATTTTCAGGCGTTGATCCCTGGTGACCCCAGATGACCTTTGAACTACCCTAAAAACAATAGGGACCATCTCCTGACCATAACGCATCCGCATACTACATATGAAATCTTTCCAAGCTTCCTACCTTGAAATATTGTGTTAACGAGATTTTCAGACTTTGACCCCCGGTGACCCCAGATGACCTTTGACCTTCGCCAAAAACAATAGGGACCATCTCCTGACTATAACACATTCACATACCAAATATGAAATCTGTCTAAGCTTCCAAACTTGAGATATTGTGTTAACAAGATTTTCAGAAATTGACCCCCGGTGACCCCAGATGACCTTTGACCTCCGCCAAAAACAACAGGGACCATCTCCTGACTATAACACATTCACATACCAAATATGAAATCTGTCTAAGCTTCCAAACTTGAGATATTGTGTTAACAAGATTTTCAGAAATTGACCCCCGGTGACCCAAGATGACCTTTGACCTCTGCCAAAAACAACAGGGACCATCTCCTGACTATAACACATTCACATACCAAATATGAAATCTGTCTAAGCTTCCAAACTTGAGATATTGTGTTTAACAAGGTTTTCAGACTTTGACCCCTGGTGACCCCAGATGACCTTTGACCTCCACCAAAAACAATAGCGTTCTTCCTCTCAATATGGCGCATCTATGTACCAAGTTTGAAAACTGTCGCAAATTCCTGTCTTGAGATATCGTGTTAACAAGCAAAGTGTCACAAACACACACACATACACACACGCACACATACACACACGCGACGCCATCATGATTGCATTGGTTTCTCTTATCATCGAAACCAAAAATTGATTCAGATATTAAGCTGTTGCAATATTTTTTGATTTTAGATTTGAAAATCATCTTTGTCCTCCCAGTAGGCTTACCTTCTTCATCGAGTCTTCCCAGAATGAACAGTTCACTTGGGATGATAACGTCTTCCCAATAATCTGTTACTTGGCTTTTCACTTCAGTGCCATCAACATAAATCTGAGCAAGAGTTGTTTCCCGGTCAAAGGTTAAGGCAACATGATGCCATAAGTCATCATTGATGGGGACTCCAGATAAAATTGGAACCCTGTAAATAGGATGTGAAAATGCATCTAAAGATGACAGACTTTGAGAGACATTGATCAATCAGTCCTGTATCATAAGGCCAACGTTATGGTTTAAGAATATGGGAATGAGCCAATGAAGTAAAATACCTTTTTAGCTGATTGCATTTGAAATTATAAGTGAGAAATAAAGCACCGTTACTTGTTTTTGACAAATTTTCCATATAGGTTTAACAGGTCCATAATCAAAGGGAAAAGGGAACTGCATGGCCTAAAGGAAGGGGGGAGGGGACAAAAAAATTCTCACGCTTCCACCTGACAGTTCTAAACTTCTTAATGTATTAAGAATATCTTCTTAAGTCCTCTGAAAAATATACTCTGATCCATCTGGAAGTAATTTTGTCCCTTGAAGTACCATATAGACTTTCTGCATAAACCTGCAATTATGTCCATTAAATATATTATTAGTAAGAAGAGCATGCAAGATAAATCATAATAAAGCTCATAAGAGTTTCACAAAACAATAAAGGAAGGTATAAAAGCTTAAATAAACTATAATTTATAATTTAGCTAAAATACACTACAACTCATAATTTAGCTAACATAAACTATAACTAATAATGTATAAATTTCTGTAGGACAAGTAAAGCTACTGTTTTGTTTTTTTATTTTAAACCAAAGTTAATGGATGATAAACATTGCTCCTTCAATTTAATTTCATAAATTTTTTGCTGTTATTATGTGTCAATCAAGACATTCTCACCAGGATGTCAGCCTTCAGCTGAAATCCCGAGGGTATTGAGTGGTTGTCATGCTTCACAAAGGCTAGAGCAACAATGGTGCAATCGCTCAAACCATGAAAATGTATGAAAAGCACAAAGGTATTGTGTTTGACAAAGTCTCAGCATTGGATCATGCAATCTGTATTACGAGAAGGCATTTTGCATTATTTATAACACAGGACAGTGTAAGTGGTACATGTGAGAGCAAAATCCTGCACATCTGTAGAGGACGGTGTGGATCTTTAAAACCCTATTCATGTGGGTGACATTCATCCCCACCCGCAGAGATGTGGACTTGCATCTATAAAACCCATTTAGGTCAGTGTCGGACAATCATCCCCATTCCATACTTGTAGACGTGCTGACTAGCATCCAATTTGAAACAGGTGTTTTGCATCATGAACTAATTTCATGATATTACTTTGCAGTTATAAGTCAGTGACCACAATAGAATATGTGATCTCTCAGTGGTCTAATAAGACAATTTGCCCATAGATCATAAAGCTTTAATGTGTGCCAACATGGAATATATAACATCATGTACTAATTTCATGGTAACACTTGGAGGTTATGATTTATAATGCAGTGACCATAATAAGCATATGTGACCACTGGTCTAAGAAGACAATTTACTTATCTCAGCTACATGTGTATGTCTGCTGTTTGATGCCAAGAAAATTATTCCCCATGCAATGGACAGTTCAATCAACACAGGGACTACATACTTGTCATACATGGCTGTTAAGTTCTTGAACAGATTATTTCACAATTTAGAATGTTTTAATTTATCTCAGATAAAGTGATAAGCCCTGGCTGCCTTGTTTACTATTGTTACAGAAAACAGTGAGTTTATACAGTAGTTCATAATTAGCAAGGCAGAAGGTAATTTTAATGGGCCACTATAACACAAATAAGAGCTTCCTCCCTGTACACAAATAAAACAAAGTTGATGGTCCTAGTCATCCCTTCCACAAGCAAGGCTAGATTGACCTCTTGTACACAGACAGTTTTAAAGGGAGTGCAGTGTAAAGAAAAATACTGCATTGATTTCGTGAGACTTGTAGAAATACAGTAGAGAGTGGCACAAAATTGGTCAAAAAGGTGTCAAAATTATTCTTCATCCCAAGTTGGAGAAGTAATTTGTAATCTGTACATGCCACTCATCGTTCTAAGCAATTTTGAAGACAATTTTGCGATGCATGAAGGAGAAAATAGCATTTCAAAATATCTACCTTTATGTGGCCTCAAATGACCCTTGAATGACCTTTGACCTACATTTTTACACCCCCCCCCCCCCCCGGAAGTCCTTCAACAGTTGATGAAATGAACCATGTTTGGTGACTATTGCACTCACGGGTGTAAAGCAATACCACATCAAGAAAAATCAAGAACACATTTCGACTTCGTATGACCTCATATGACCTTAGATAGCAAAATGAGTATACAAGACTAAAGGACCACTATATCAGGAATACTGTGACCACCTTTCAAGAACATACAACACTATCTGTGGGAGGAGATACAGTTTTAAGATATTCACAACACAGCCTTTAATGACCCCTAAATGACCTTTGACCTCAACTTTTCAAAGACGACATATAGCCCAATGTTCAATGACCAATGTGTCCAAGTTCGATTAAAATCTGTCGAAGAATGTGCGTCCGAGAGCCATAAGGCAATTGTGAACAGACATGATAGACAGATAGACAGATAGAGTGACGGCGCAGGATCACAATAGCTCAAACAGCTCTTTGAGCTGGTTTGAGCTAATAATGCTCCAGCTCAAAATCCAGCAAATGTATTCAATTTTTTGAACAAAATCAGAGGTATGAACTCAGCCTTACCCATTGATGACCACTGCCAGAGCTGCAGGAATCCCAAGGACAAGACGAGCAGATGAGAGGCTGTACTCTTCCTCTGAGACATGGGAGAAAATGATAGAATCAGGACTGGTAGTTCGTATCCAGAATGCTAAAGTGAAACTTCGAACAACTTCCTCTGAAAAATCTCGCAGTAGAACAAACTGTGCTGTCTGGTTTGCAGTGAAAATCATGTCGAAGTTACTTTTAGCGACTGAAAAAGAAAAAGAAATAGTCATTCAGTTCAATGTGAGAATAAAAGCTCTAAACAGTAAAGATTGCAATGTAATTAAAAAGAGCAAGTTGTAATGGTGCATTTCGAGTTCCAATGGTGCATTTCAATTTCCATAAGAATCTTGCTCTTCGGGAGATGGGGGAGGGGGCTAATTAAGGGGGAGGGGGCTAATTGGGGTAGGTCAGATATCTTGAATTCAAAGTCAAATGTCACATGATTTTGCACATTTACCTGAAAGATATCACACTCACTTTCTGATACATACAGTAGGGAATTTTCAAAGATGTACTACTTTAAAGAAGGTTACTATCCAAACATAGAAACTGGTAAGGAGAGATCAACATGCCTTACAGAGAGACTGCTAGACAAGATTGGCACTGAAAATGTGTAGCAGGAATAAAACAGATTTATAGGAAATTTGAAATTAGATGGATTAATTCTCTTTCTTGCTTCAGGAAATACCAGAGTATAAAACTGTGTTAAGTCCTTTGGACAGGCAAGCAGGACAGACTTCTCTGGGTGACCTCTATGGAAGAGGTCACCTTGAGCCACTTTGCTACTAAAAGTTTGCCAGGGACTTACTGCCTGTAAGTGGGGATTACAAAGTGTATATAGGAGATAATGAAGGTGTAAGAAGGTTTGGCAATACAAATTTTAGCAGCAGGATCAACACAGACAGATATATTAGAAATCGTTTTAATACTGTAGCATGTGACTTACTTGTTTCACACAAAGGACCTGAGAAACCATGTCTGCAGATACAGGTATACTTCCCTACCTCATCTTCACAATGACTGGTGCCTAACTGGTTACATTCATTTTCAATGCATTCATCAATATCCTCTCCACACACCTCACCTCTGGAAAATAAATACAAAATATTTTTCAACTGTTTAAATTGCATTCACTTTTCATTTTTTTTTAATACCCATGAGAGGTTAATACCACACGGTCATACAGTGCAATAAAAGTCCATCAGCCTAGTCATAAATCTAGTCCAACAGGTGCTAGGTTATTTTGTTCTGTTTTTAAATTTTCTTCTTTCATTTAAAACGTTCTAAGAACTTGAACTTGAAAAATTTTACACCCAGAAAGGTGTAAATTTTCCATAGAATCCGAATTTTTAAACAAAATCTTTGCTAATGTGTTATTTTGAAGAAAAACCTGTGATATAATACTCCCACTACAACCCGGCCTTGAGAAGTCCATAAAAAAAGCATCAAATCTCCCAGTTCCTAGCAAGAGTTTCCCAATTAATTGCCACCTCTGAAGATGCAGTTCTGTGGAATCATCCAGGCATGCTGTCTCTCAATATTAACTAACTTATGTTTTATACTTTTGTTTTTTAATCAGTTCAGTTAAAAGAAAATTGTTTCCCACACCAAATTTACGGGAAAAGAAGGATAAGGCCCTTTTTTGAGTGTACGAGACTGTGTGCTAGACCAACTCAGCCAGTTTCCTTAATGTTATTATGTATGTATGTTCCACATGCAACATGCATTCACAGAATATAGGTGTTATGTATGCACTATATGTAACTTTTTGTATACATATTGGCTTCATCTTTTTTTAGTGGGACAAATTAATCACATTGTTGTCTTCCAATCTTTTATGCATAAAAAATGAGAAGGGTGATCACCACTAACCAATGGAACAAGGTATAGAACTGCAATTTGTGGAAAAATGCGAAAGACAGTGGAACAAAATGTGATTTCTGCTGTTTAAAAATTGAAAAAAATTGAAAAAAAAAAAAAAAGAGGAGGGGGACAGGGACAGGATACACATTATTTATTTTACTCAGCCAAAAAATTGAAGCTCCTTCTTCATTACGACTGTTCTTTGTTCAATTTCTGACTTGCTCAATAGAATTCTAGGCTACCATGCTTGTACTATTCATGAGCTCAATAACTACAAATATATGGGTTATATAAGTTTTGTTCAGGTTTTTCCACAAGTTACCAAAAATTTATCACAAAATACATTGTACATCAAAAGGTAATAGCCTAAACTGCAGCAGTTTTAAAATATTTTCTTCTCATTTAGCCTTCCTCCAACTGAAAAAGAAATTCTGGTGCTTTTAGGAAACTCAAGGTTTTTATCAACAACAATATTTTACAAATTTAGATTTTACAACTGTGGGTCTTAAGCAAATTTAATCACTACAGACCAACAGTCTCAGTAACTTTCATGTTATTGAATGTCATAGAGTCCTTGATTCTTAACATCTTTCATAGGAGTTGTGTGAGTGTTCCCAAGCACTTCCATCTGGATAAACTTCCTGCTTTAATTTTCAATAAAACAGTCCTCATTTCATTTCCACATTTCCAATCAACAAAGGGTATCCATTTTTTGATAACATTGCTACCATTCAATTTTTCACATACAAACAGATTGTTACACATTTATACATACCTATAACCTGGAGAACACTCGCATGTGAATTCATTCAGTCCATCCTGACATGTCCCATCATGCAAGCAAGGATTTGGGAAACAGTCATCTACATTTTTCTCACACAGAGCTCCTTCATATCCTGAAGACCCCAAGCAGAGAAAATATGAAGCACTTGCCCATTAAAAGTTAATCTCAAAGCAGAACAGGGGGTCATGTCCCCCCTCTCCAATATTTCAGAGTTGCCACTTGACTTAGATTTTTCACATATATTTGAAAATGAAGTACTGCCCACTCAATAATGAGAAAAAAAATACTACTCTCTTGACAACAGCTATTTCATTCCTCTAAGCCTCATTAGAAAATTCCATCCCTTAAAACTGGGTGCCATGGATTGGCCAGTGCCATCATGACAGATTTTTAATTATAATAAACAACAAATAACTAACTGATCTTGGTATTTTTACCAGTGTTCACATCCTAAACAAAGAATAGGGATGTATTATACTGCTGAAAATATCAAGAAATAATGTTCATTTTTAATAATTTCAAACACTATTTTCTTTAATTTCAGAACATGAAGTATCTATTTCATTCTTTTTTTGTCCCAAATATCAATAATTTGACAGATTGGTGTGATATTTTTAATCCTATTACTGCATTTTTTCATTTTATTTTCATGCATTAAACTTCACTATAGACAAACATGATAAGTGCTTGCTTTTAGTGACTGTAGGCCGCCATTAGTGGGGTCCATCAGCCTAAAATCGTCTGCATTTATTTTTTACATGAATTTCAAACCCTCATATTTAGTGAACTTGGAGAATTTAAGATACAAATTAGTGTAAAACCATCCATGATAGAGGCAAGCAAGGAAATCGAAAGAGTTAAGGGTGATGGACCCCACTTATGGCCGACTGAAATCAGACCATCACTTGCTGTCTGGATTCGTGTATAACTAAACAGATTTTCATGATTCACCATTCAATTAGTACCTAATTAGCCACTTAATTTATTTCTAATCACATTATACGTGGAAGTAAAAATCAATCCTTTAAACTGCTTCTGGATTTGGAAATCAAGGTCAAAGTATAAATGTACAGGAGCAGAACTTTCTTTCTATTGTTTATTAAGTTACTAGCCATACTGGCTACATATACTAAGCTAGCAATTCTGTTAAGCCTTAATGTTACAAACCCACAAACTTTGGTTGAAAATTTACCACTCTCCAATCAATACAATAACAAGAGCCCAATGGGCACTGTGGTTCCTTGCTAGATATTATGAGAACTGTACAGCCAGTCTGTGAAATAGAGCTAAACAAAAGTTCATACTCAATGTTTGTAACATCTTCACATGGGGTATTTTAGTACTAATTTTACATGAAATCAAAGATTAAATTTCTGTGGCCTTACTGACATTCAACTTTTGTGATGCTTGGTGATCCTTCAAAAACACTACCTCATTTCCATATGTATTTATGCTTGTAATCAAATTTGATATTTTCACCAATAAATGATACACAATGTGGTCAGAGAATGAAAAACACCCCTTGTATTTCTCTCACAAGTTATTTTTACCTGCTCTCAAATAAAACTTGCTGTTACTTTAAAACAATCTACCACTTGTCCTGTTTGCTACCTCTACACAGAAAACAGGGTTTTATTCAGCAGTCAAGCAGAAAGCAAGTGATTAATGAAGTGTGATAATAGAATGAGGGTAAGGTTACCCCACAGAGCACAGCAGTATTAAAGAGACATATTGTAGAATCCATGCATTGCTTCCACTGGCAGAGAGACCAGTTTAATGCAGAGTGACCTGTGCTCAGTGAAATCTACAGATTTCAGTTGTTGCCCTCTTAAAACTTTGAATGATCCAAAATATGTGTACAACCCGAAGGAATCATTACTGAACGAACAAAAAGGACAAATTTCTAAGGTGTTTGAGTGCGTAAGCATGCAAAACCAGGTGAGATAAAAAATGTATTGAAACTATCTTTATCTAGCTTACAAGATTTTCTAAGTAACATTTCCAGCAGTTGACCTCCAGTGACCTTGATGACCTTTGACCTTAACCAAACACAGATTAATTTGAAATCTGTCCTTTCTACCTTAAAATACTGTGTTAAAACGTTTTTCAGTGTTTGACCCCTGGTGACCTCACATGACCCTTGACCTTCACCGAACTAACCAATTTCATCCTTACACCATTACACATCCACGCACCAAGTATGACATCTATCCAAGTTTCCTAACTAGAAATATCCTGTTGAGAAGGTTTTTAGTTTTTGACCTCTGGTGACCCCAAATGACCTTTGAACTCCACCAAAAACGATAGGGCACACCTTCTCCCTATGACGAATCTATGTACCAAATCCAAGTTCCATCCAACCTTCCGTTGTTGAGTTAGAGCGTACCAAAGCAAGTGTCACACACACACACACACACTCACATGCACACACACACACACACACACGCCAACCTGACTACATAGGTTCCTTTGCTACCGCAAGGAACCAAAAACTAAACCAAGAAGTATAAAACTCATGTCATTTTTTAGGTTTTTAATTTTTACTCATCTCTCAGAATATCTATTGTACCCATATGCCATCAAGCTGAAAAATAATTGTTACTGTAAATTCATCTTATATAAAAAGAGGAATAAAAGGGATTGTTATATATCTAGCTTTATTGTTTCATATATATATAAAGTAGTGTACACATTAACATTAATTTTTAAATGAAGACTGTAGCATTTGTTCAAAATAAAATCCCTGCTTTTTTCTTTTTTTTTAATTTTAAATGCAACCATGTAAAACAGCTGCGTATAAAAGAAAAACCAGACATTGGAGAAGAAAAGTACATATTTGAGGCATATGAAGAAGTAAGACATGTAGGTACTTAAAGGGAAAAACTTTATGGCAATGGTGAAGTTAGTTACTTAAATGGAGTTTTATGGCTCAGTTTCTTACCAGTTGGTTCAAGTCCAACTGGTCAGCACTGTTTTTTTCCAGTTGTGGCTCACTGGCTTGTATTCCCTACTCCACTGCTTATGCCAAGTACAGTACAACACACAATTTCAGTAGGTTACATTTTTAAAGTGTTGGTTTGAACCCAAGGAACCAGGTTACACTTTTGACAGATGAAAGACTCCAAGACTTCTGGTTCAATTAACCTTACGATTTCTCCCTTGTTCATAGTAGTTCTAGGCATAGCGGGATGGTTTAGCTTACCTTCGAGACAAGCACACTCAACATGACCTTCTGAAACATTACATGAACCTCCATTATGACATGGAAACACCAAACATAGATCTATGGTCTCTTCACATCTATCACCACCATAACCTGGTGTACACAAACAGGAGTAGTCATTGACCTGGAAAAAGTCAAAGGGTATTGAAAGAATGAACACCCAGATTGCCTTACTGTACAGTATTATTTCTACCCTTACCAAATACATTAAATACTGATCAGAAAGGAGTTAATGGGGAAAAACAGTCACCCAATTTTAAATAATGTAGAAAGATGTCCTGTTTCATGATTGGCTCTTGAGAATCATGTGACAACATTTTTTTCTACTAAAATGTGAAATATCCTATATGTAACTGTTTGTTCTACCTTGAATATGCAATACTAAGTCCTAAAATATTAGGAAAGGTACTTTGAAGAGAAATGAGGAGAAAATTTAGAGAATTGTCTCAAAATAAATTTAGGACAACTGCTCTTGCCCTTCAAATGTAAAATGGGAAGATTGGGTTTTACTCTTTTTATTCATCTGGGTGACAGCTAATGTCATCATATCTTGAAATACAAGATAGTTGGTGGACTGTGAGTATATGGGTCAATAAAGAATTAAGTGTGTAAACAGATGGATTAGTATAATCTAGCTCAAAATGTAACATGGTTCCCTGTGGTAATCATGGAAAAACATGGTAAACCATACAGTAAACCATGATAATCCATGTAACATTTTAAGATGTGATATGCTCATCCACCCATTTACCATACCAGGGTAAATGGGTATATCATAGCTTTAAGTTAATATGGTTTACCATGGTAGAACATGGTAAACCATGCAATAATCCATGGTTACCTTGGTATGTGTCATAATTAGTAAAATGTAAAGCTTGAGATAGTTGACTTACTAAGCATTTCTGCACTTCCTTCCCACAGGGCCATCTCACTAACATTTTTATCAACTTGACACAACATTCATCAGCAAATCCCAAATCATTCATGCATTATTAATAAATGATACATATTTGTTGCTAACCTCATCAACACATTTGGCTCCATTGACACATTCGTTCTCTACACAATCATCAACATTGACCTCACAGTGATCGCCAACAAAACCATTAATACAGAAACAGCTATAGCTAGTAACATCTTCATCCACGGAGCATGTACCCCCATTTAAGCAAGGATTGGGCTGACAGACACTTGTTTGGATCTGGCACTGTTTCCCTGCTGCGCCCCTTGGGCAAGCACAGCTGTATCCATTTACCAAGTCAATGCAGGTGCCGTTTGCACAGGGGGCACTGGTGCACTCATTGATATCTTCCTCGCAAATCTCACCAGTGAAACCTGAAAAAATATTTCATCATGAAAAGTAATAGCTGGTGTATGCAAAGTGACAATTTCAAATGATTATCTATGAGTTACAAAATAACTTATGCTTAAAACAATTGTTTAAGGTCACATCAAGTTTTGATATGTTAGAGGTGTACTTATCCTAAGCAATTCGTGAAATTTGCTTTGAAATTTGATGTAGGGTCCTCAAGATATGAGCAGGTAAAGTTGTCACATTTTTAACAAAAGTGAACTTAAGCAAACACATACAACATTATATCCCCACATTAAGGGACAGTCTTTGGTTTTTTTTTAATTTTGTAGCCTATCTTCTCCTCAAAAATGTTGTACAGTAATACACCTCTAAATAACACACTTCATGATAAATTGTTTGACTCATCAGAAGTCCATTATTAAGGACTCAATGACTGGAAAGTGTTCATACTTAGTTTCATGATTGCTCAAATTCCTCACCTGGCTTTTGAAATCCTGCAAAGTTAAAATTTCTAGGAGAGAAATTCCTATTTCATTTTTACTTGCCAACATGTGCATGAGTATTTGCCAAAGGGGGTCTTTCCATCTGCAATTCAAAATTCCTCCAGATTTTTTTTTTTTTTTTTTTTTTTATAGAAGGGGAATCCTCTCCTTAGTTCTGAAGCTCATGTTCATGTTGAGTGGTAGCAATCATAAATTGGACAGATAAACTGAAGAGATCACTATTAAATAAGGCTACTAGGCTATTAAATTTGTGTGACCTGGTCTTCACAAATGTTCTACCAAAATTGAACCTACTGCAAACTATGTAATTATCCACCCTCATTTGGAATATGCTTCTACATACTGAAACCCACACATTAAGCTGGATATAAATAAAACTGAAGAAATACAGAGAAAGCCTTGTAGAACGGTTTGCGTAAAAAAGCTATTTTTATAGCTGTAGGGTTGGTCTTTCCACAAAAATCTCCCAGACTCTTCAACAGCAACCATTTAGGCATTGTAGGGCCCTCCAGTTTTATAATTAGCAATGACCTTATGACATATTCCAATCCCTCCTATCAGGCATGCTTACAGTAGAACCACATAAAGGCCCTACAATCCCATGTGTGATCAATATCAGTCCCTTGTTAAGAAGTGTTCACCATTGAAATACAGCTACCCTACCAAATACTACTTAGAACATTTTCTTCATATCCTTACACACCGACTATCTCTAATTCCCTGTGGCTGGACCAGAGAGATACATATAAACAAACGAAAAGATCCTCAGCCAGTCAGCTGATTAAAGCTGAGTCCTTTGCCTTAATTTGCATAATGCTTTCTTGGTTTTGTCCTCTTGCCTCGATGTATAAATTTTTAAGCACTTTTGCATTTTTTTTTTTTTTGGTAGTGATTGTGTCTCCCTTGTTACTTTCTCCACTGTTGACGGTCTGTACTCTGGGATGGCTCTCTAGCCAGTTTTGAAGATTTACTGTAGACTGAGAGCACTAGAAAAAGAGGTCATCTTTGTATCAGTTCTACTTGCTACTAGGAAGATGTTGTTCCAAAGTCAGAGTGGGCACAGAGTGGGGGGGGGGTGTTAGGTAGCTTGGGTGGGGCTGGGAGCAAAAGACTATTGAAGGGACATTGCTTATCCTCCCTTCCCCAACTGTGGCTTCAGACAGATAATTGTATTTTATTTTTTCATATAGAAAGCTGTCAGCCTAGAGAACCTATGATCAAAACATGAGCCATGCCTAAGAGCAGGCATGCAAACAGGTCACATACCTGGAGGACATAAACAAGCAAATCCTTGATGCTGATCTTTGCAGGTACCACCATTCAGACAAGCTTCACCACAACAGTCATTTATGCTTAATTCACACTGCTCACCCCTCCAGCCATCTTCACATACACACCTGAGGATATGTTGAAAAGGAGGTTCTACTTATCAACAACTTTTGACATTGTTTTCTCCTTAGAACAACAAAACAAAACAATCCAGAATATGGTCCCCAGTTTTCCAGACAGTTGAGACACTAGCTAATGGAAAGATTCACAACAAATTTGCAGAGAAGTTGCATAAAACTGATTCACTATAATGACAAAGAAAGTGCAGAATGAGTTTGCATGTACTAGAACAAGTTTATACTTGTACCATGATTATCATGTTAAAATGTAAACATTTGAAGTCAATACAGTACAGTAATGTATTTGTGAAAATGTAATAAAATGTCAATGTTATGATTCTGATTAATATTGATTCCTGGCCATCTTAGTCAAAATTACCCAACAAAAATGTCTTTTCCTTGGTTTCAAACTATGCATTTCTTAAGACCTGTTTTTCATTGACATAAGTTTGTCACTGCCATCTATAAATGTCTTACCACAATCCAACTAAAAAACCCTTTTAACTTTGATGATAGCTGATCAGAAAGCTCAGTGACAGAATTTGGTTTAGTGGTCAGTGAATTGGTATATCTTTCTAGCATCCAGGATATTTCTCTTCTAGAAACAAGCAACTGGTCCTTTAAACTCCACAAAATAAATGCTGCAAGACTTAATTACTTTACAGTTCCTGGAGTCTATAAAATCATAGCATCCTAAAATTTTGTTATTGCTATTACTCACTGATAGGCATTGACAAGGTCAATGCACTCCGTGGAATGTACACATGGAGCTGAGGAACACTCATCAATCTCTTCTTCACAATAGCGCCCTCTATATCCAGACTCACACTGGCAAGTATATGTGCCATTTTTATCTTTACAGTCACCATGGATACATTCATTTCCGACACAGTCATCTATGTTAACATCACAATCCAGTCCCTGACAAATTAAATGAAAGAAATATTTTTTTTTTTATTTCCTTCAAATTGTCTAAAATACAAAAACAGAAGTAATGTACATGTACAAAGACAATACAAAAGTATATCAGAACAGGCTTTATGTAAATCCTGCTGATACATGGTCATAGTGTGAGCAGAGTAGAAAAACAAAAGATGTTTCGCAATTCACAAAGAACTGAGAGACTATGTCCTGCACAATACACAGACAGGTCCTTTGGAGAAGTTTTCAAACCAGAATCTAAATAATACTTTTGTGAGACCCCCTTAGTCTCTATCAGTGTGCTGAGAGTACTTTTGTCCCCAAGACATGACTTGACAAAACCACAATATTTGTGTCAGAAAGTTCAATTCAATGTAGTGCAAAATGCAATACACCTAAAAGACAAATAAGCAATGTGTAGTCCTTCAGTGTTACAGTAGGGGCAAAGAAGAGTACAAATCCAGTAAGAACCATCCATTATTTATTCACATAACTTTCTGTTGATGGTGGCAGTAAAAGATCTCTTGAGCAATATGCCATTCAAAAATCTCCATTTCACACCTTGAAGTTGTGGGATGCTTGAATGCTAACAAACAGCTAAGAGTAGATAATACAAAATTCACGTTTTTTCTCAGATTTTATAAGACTGAATAACAAAGTATAAAAGTCCTTAAAGTCAAATGACAAATACACACAAAAGAACTCCACAAACCTCTGTGAGATCAGAAAGGATAAATAATTTCTTCAAAATTAAACAAAATTTTCATTGCATTTTGCAGATATGATAGTGCTATCATTTATTCCATAAATTGTAGATAATTCACAATAAGTGTAGGTTTATTACATATCGACCTATTAAATTAGCCATTCCAGTTGCATGTGTAAAACCTGTTGGCAATGTCATAATCGACATGCCAATCAATTCCCCTTACAGATTTTGACACACATTTTGCAGGAACGCAAAGAAAGCTTATTTCTGGACCTCTGTCACAGTTCTTATCCCTCCTAGGCTGATTGTCTCTCCAAAAACTCCATGTCCACAGAAAAAAAGGACATAACTATGGAAATGTTAAGGTTCCTTCAAATTACAAACTTAGTCGCTACTTTATCCTAAAATTTTGCAACAAAATGATGAAATGTTCACTTCTTATCCTAACATTTTTCAGGAAATTGATGAATTACATGCTTATCACAAGTGATCAATTTGACATTTTGCAGGAGAAATGAAGAGTTGCTCATTTTTGGGATCCCAACAAACTTGCATTTTGCAGAAAAGTGAAAAATTACACACTTATCAGATTTCATCCATTTAACATTTTGAAGAAAAATGATAAATTACTCTCTTAAACAATGTCACCAGTTCTACATTTTCCAGAAAAATGATGAATAAGCGTATCTCAACAATGTAACAATTTGCAGAAAAATGACAAATAACGAACTTTAATTTCCACATTTCAAAGGGGTATGATACAAAAGTGTTTAAATTTTAAATAAATACAGTATGTTACTTACCAAACATTGTTCTATGGTGTGTTAACGGTAATTCGAACTTATAAATAAGGCTGGGGTTTGGGGTTACAGTTTCAGAAACTCCCTAAAATTTGAAGATGGGTTGTGGTAATATGCATCCACCTAGTGGCACACTGGGAGGGGGAACTGGACCATGTTCCCCAACACAGATGCCAATTATATTTTTTTTTTCTTTAGACCCTAAAGTACATACATCAGTAACACACCTTCAATTTCAAAAGAATGCATATGTGGCACACGATTGCATGAAAGGACGCTTACTTTTTCAATAATTCTCAAAGGAGAGGGAGCCATCCCTTATATAGACTTCTTCCCCTGCCTGCACAGCCCCTACATTATTTAAAAGTTTGGATGTTAGCTGTCATTACACAGTCATTGAACATTGTTGGGTTTCTAAAAACTGAATTTGATTGGTTACAGTTAAAGTGCACTTAACATTTCTGTGCATCCCTTTAATGTCAAGAACGGAATTGTATTAACAAATACCTCAAATCCTTCAAAACAGTAACAGCTATATCCATTGACTTTGTCAAGGCAGATACCATTCACACAAGGTTGTGGCCAGCAGTCATCAATGTTAATTTCACAATTTGCACCACTGTAACCAGGCAGGCAGTTACATGTGTACTCATTAACTCCATCCAAACATGTTCCTCCATTCTCACAAGGCTGGGATTTACATTCATTTATGTCTTTCTCGCAGGCAACACCTGTTGAAAATACAAGATGAAAGTAGTATTCTGATTACATTTATACATCTCTCTTGACCAACTGCTTGGTCAAATGGTTACAGCATCCAGCAGATTTCTTGCAGCCGGAGGCTGGATCTGGAGTTTGACTCGTGGCCAGTTAATCCTGGAGAATTTAAAAATGGAACCTACTGCCATTGTACTTGGTGCTCACCATTATCAGTGGAGTAGGAAAAACAACTCACATGTCGGAAAAAATACCCTTAGAACAATCTCATCAGGAACTGTTCTCAGTACTAATTATATGCCCATTCTAGCATTTGAAAAAGGCCATGAAGGTTGACATTTGATAGCTCTTTATCTCAGAATAAGCTGAAAGGGGATGAAGCCCTCCAGCCCTTTTTCCCAGCACTTATTTTGGGATTTTTTGTAAGTTGTTATTTGAACCCCAAAGTTGTTGGGTTTCTATTGTACCAGAATGGTAATCAAATCTGCTGCTCATTGAAGCAGCTAATTGGGGTAATGAACCAGTGGTCGGGTACTATAATTGGGAACCGCAGTTTTTCCCCAAAAACTGTGGTAGCCATGACGGATCTCCTTAAAGGCCAATATCCCGTAATGAGTGGGCCACAACTGAAAGGAAGCCTGTGGCCAGCCCATCTTAAACCAATTGATAAGGAACTGAGCCATAAAAGCCCATTTCACTCTTTTTATCAGCAGCTATGTTGTTATTATCTTTGATACAGACAGAAAACTCATCTTCAAATGAAACAATGCAAACACTATAGTGAAAAACTAATTTTCTTTTCAGAGAGGATATCCAGAAGATGTGACAATGCTATCCCTCCAAACAACTTTTTTCAAAGTTAAATTTGCAGTAATTTTAAATTGTAGGTTTGTTTCAATTGGCTAAAAATAACATAAACCAGCAGGCTTTTATGACTGATATATATCTGAAAGTCTGCTCGTTTATATTATTTTAGGCCAATTAACACAAACCTATAATATAAAGTTACTGAAAATCTAATAGGTTCAGAAGAAGTTTAAATTGAACAGATCCATCCAACACATTATGGGAATATGTGTATGTGAGTGCTGCGATGGTTCTGATGTTAGATACATACACCCTGGCTTCTGACTTCAAAAGCTATTAAATCAGGGATAAAAATGACTGAGACTTTGCAGTACACTTTGAGACTAGTTGCTGGTGAGCAATCCAAATGTTGCTAGTTGCAATCCTGCCAATTTCATTGTGTTGTATCCTTGGGAAAGATCTCCAATGTTTCCCTCCACCCAAGGACCACCTTACCTTGCAATCATATTGTTGAATGTATTGTGCCGCTTTGGTGATTACTGTAACCCCACACCCCACCATAAAATTCACTCTGTTGCTCCTGAGGTATATAGCCTGCCATGAAGCATGGTGAATCCAGCAGCAAAGCAGAGATGGCTTGTTTCTGGAACGGGGCATTTGTTGAGGTGAGGTAATATCTTTGTTCTGTACTTTGGGACTTATATTATGAATGCAAAATAGGGCTGCTGCAGTTATCCAGTTAACCCCTCTATCGGCTGGTTACCCAGCATTGCATTCTGCTTTTTCACCACTTCACCTGTGTGTACCATTAACCATAAAATTTGGGGCTAAAAATGGCACAGTAATTGCTGTTTCCCCCAAAATGATAAAAAGATGTGAAGAACTGATCATTGAAAGGTTTATACTGTCATACTTCTCAATTAGCTCTTGCTGAAAATCTCATTGAGTTAACAGGCCTACCACACTCTCTTTCAAATAGTCTTCCAACAATTAAACTTGCCGTCAAAAGCCACAGGATCGAAGAAGTGCATAATGCTGCTCTGAAAAAGTTACCAAGCTTTGCACTTATAGGAACCTAGGGTACCATACCATCAGGAAGGAATAACTATATATTTAAATAAATTGTCCCACGGCAGCTGACAAAAATATTTTATCATGCTTCACCTCCATACTAATTTGATAATTTTTCCTTGTCAGTAGAAGTATTTGAAAAAAAATCTGTAACCCTTAAAATTCAATTGTAAGCACAAAGTAACTCCAATTATTTTGTTGTCGATCCAATATCATGTACAATAGAACATTCCTTGTCCGGCTTATGAATAATCATAAGCAGTTCATTGGCTGGTTGAGCTAAGCACAAACTGACCATGTTCTGTACCAAGGATCGTACAGTACAGAGTATGTTCAACATTTGGTATCCTACAATTAACGTTGTACATAACCATAAAATAATATGGAGGCATTTTGTGTACGTAAAACTTCAAGAGCTTTGTCTTTCTACTTTGAAAAGTTTCTACCACATCACTGCAGAAAAACTTCACCAATATAGTACAAAAGTATGCAATTGCAGGCAAATTTCAGTTGTAATGTTATGGTTTGGAAAAGAAGAGAAGGCAGCAATGACAACTGCTAAAAATTTTAATGCTACTCAAGTATTTGACATTCTGAGCACACACCTAAAAATGCTTATGTGGGCATACACAGCAGTACGTGCATACGGCATCACTAGCAGTGTGCAGACCATAAGTACAGCACATATCAAAACGTTCGGTTCTGCCATTTGCAGCTGTTTACAGTCCATTAAGCTGTACATGTCACCACTTAGTTTGACAAACATGTGCATGCTGTACATGAATTGAATACTGCAATGCAAGCAAGCTGCTTCACAACAGTGGTGTCTAAAGGGTTTCATGAATTATTTTTCCGTCTTGGTCCCTGATGATGTTACATTGGTTCACCAAAATTTGGAAAATACAGCAGTTGGTGGATTGTTAAAGAGTGTGCACAATCTGAAGAAAGTTTCAGTAAATGCAGGATTTGCTTTTATTGTAAAAAGATTGGTCATGTAAACTCAGCACAAAATACAAACATTTTTGCTGCATGCAAAACATCAGCAAACATGATTCATGATGCCGTTTTTAGGCTTGTATTTCCCATATAAATAGTGACAGTGCTTTTTCAATATATTGATTTTGTTGATGTGCTGTACATGAAATCATTTTCAGGGGACCTGTTAACCGCTGTTAACAAAATCGATAAACTGGATAGTGAATTAACCAAAAAATGCACAGCCCTAGCCTTATTAATTAAACTATTATAAGAGGAGACACATTGAAAAACAAAGCTGTCACTGATATGTTACATGCAAACTCTTGTAAATAATATTCAAATTATTCAAAAGTTTAAGACAGATATATCTCACCTTTATACCCTGGTGGACACACACAAAATTCATTGCCAGCTAATGGACCACAGTGACCACCATTTTGACAGAATCCTTCTCTACAAGTAATCCAAGGGTCTTCACATCTCTCTCCCTCAAATCCTATTGTACAAACACAGCGATAGGTAGCCCCATCTGGAGTGCAGGATCCATTATTCATGCAAGGAACATCATCACAGGGATTAATGAACTGCTCACAGTTTTGGCCTATTGTTGTCATAATTAAAAAAAAAAAAAAATTGTCAGAAATATTAAAATAAAGCATGAAGATTATCATCAAATGTAACAGTTCTGATTGGTTAGTTTAGATGAGCTTTAATGACACATCAACACAGATGTGTTAGTACATAGTGAGTGTCAACTGGGTAAACAGCTCAAGTTTCGGTAGACAAATTTCTGCATAGTAAGGTCAATATTGGCATGTAATGTAGTATAAATATATTTTATCAGATACATTACATGTAAAGCAGATCACCATGTCACAAACAGATAACATTATAACAAAAGGCAAATTAAAAATAAAATTATTAAAATATCGATTACATTTGTGTCAAAACATGTTGTCGTTGTCGGCAGCACATTAAAGTGACTTTTTTAATCGGATTTCAAAGAATCCGTTCACCCTGATAAACCTGATTCACTATACTACTAGCTCTGAGGTACAGAACAATGGCCTGACTTCCCCCACAATTAGATAAACATCCATAAACCTGGGATTCCCCTCAACAAACAATTAATCTAATAGGATGAAGGATCACTTAATACCACTGAATGTTTACATAATCCCTTAGGCTGATGCATTTGATGGCAATTTATGTCATGTCTAAGGGATCTAGCCCTCCAAGGCACTAAGAGCAATTTGATCCCCTTTTTGTCAGCACATATTTCAGAATTTGTTGTAAGTTGTTGTTATTTGAACCCATAAATAGTTTTTCAGATTCTATTGTACCAGAATTGTGACCAAAACTGTAGCTCATTAAAGCAGCTAATTGGAGTAATGAACCAGTGGTCGGGCACTATAATTGTCAATTGCACGATTTCTCTAAAAACTGCAGTAGCCATTACAAATCTCCTTACAGGTGAATATTTTGTCATGTATCAAAAAAATCACTCCACAAAAGCACCAAAATAACTTTCTGTTATTATGATTGCACTAGATGTGTGAATTCTTACCTGTAAAATTAGACTGGCAGAGACATGTATACCCTGCAGGGTTATTTACACAGGTAGCTTGATTAGAGCAAGGTTGTCCTTGACAATGGTCTATAAATATATCACAGTTGATGCCAGAGTGGCCAGTGTTGGTACAGTCACAGGTGTAATTAAACACTTCTCCTTCAACAATTTGAAGCTCATCGCTGCAGGTGCCATGTTTACAGGGTTCGCTGTCACATGGGGTGGCGTCACGTTGACAAAGATGACCTGCTTTACCTGAATAATTCATGAATAAAGTAATACATTTCAAAATGTCAAACATCTGATTCACCAAATCTAAAAGGCATGAAGACATTATGGAATACTCCAAGTATGAATAACTATTAGCAAAAATGATACGATAGACTGAACAGGTTAATGTAATTGTTGGAATTATGCAGATTCTTCAATATCTACGACTAACCTATGGAAAATGTTTGTTGTATATGCTTGAGATGTGTAACAGTTATATATATTTTCACGCATGTATCTCAGGATAATTAAGCCTGCATGCAATAGTCATATTCTTGCATGTAACCAATTTTGCATGCTCGCATACTAGTGTTAGTGAGTTGTAATCAAGGGTTTCAAGCAAGTTATACTAGAGTGCAAAAATAACATACATACAGAATTCTTTTGTCCTACATTGTACATGTCTGAACATACTGAAGACAACGCAATAAAACCGTGATGAATTACATCATTGTATGAAATCTATATGGCTAGCAAGTTGCCTATATACATACCATGAGAATCATATCATCAACCTTTGCATGACAGTAGTACTACAGCTATCAGTGGCATGTTGACTAAAAGTAGGGTGGTCTAAGCAGGGATGTGTTACCAGATGGCAATCTATCAAAACCTTTAATTTATGCTACTCCAACTAGACTGATCTCAAGGTGGAGACTAAATCCTTTAATTTGGGAATATCTAACTAAAAGACATGGAATTCCTTTATTACCTAAGCAACCTTGTTTATACCTATGGTCACACCAACAAAAGGTAATGTATAAAAGTATGCTGTTACATGTAAAAAGCTACTGACAATGAACTACCAAACACTGTCCCAACATTTTAAACGACTGGCTACTGTAAATGAGTACAATGATCCTGGATGTAGACCAGTTCTGATGATTTATGCAAATGAGCAAAAGAGGAATAAGACATCGAATTTTTATTTATACTTGCATTCGCTCGCATGTTCTAAAAGGCACACCCAAACAGAGAAAACTAAAAAGAACAGGACAAGTAGGTTGTAATCTGTGTCCACACGCATTCAAATTGTAAAATTAATTTACTTTCCTAAAAGGTTGGCAATACTAAGGCAAGGGGCAAATTTCAGGTCGATCTGCTGTTTGACATCTAGCAGAGCAGACGACTTACCAGGCTTGAACTTAGTTCGTAACACTTGCTCACACCTGCTAAGCCTATTGAGTCATAAAGAGCAACATACAAAAGAGATTACTGTTGACAACTATAAGGGCTCAAAGAAAAAGGTTCTCGATGGATCTCCATCTAGTAACAACTCCCCGGTCAAAACCAGGATTGTTGGCTAAAAGCCAGATGAATGACCACCCTTCTTTCAAGGTTGCAACCAATATTCATACACTCACATTGATATGCAATGTGAGATCATGCAGGTGTAGGTATTAAATCCATATGTTTGCATACATCTTGGTCATTCACTTGAGTCATGTGCCAGTAAGACAAGGTTTTACACAGCTTATGCAGTTCCCAACCAATTGGTTTAAGTCAGGCCAACCACCTACTCCATTGCCTGTGCTGAACACAAAGGAGAATGACAGTAGGTTCCATTTTTAAAGTCTTCAGTAGGATCTGCCAGGATTCAAACTCCTGACCTCGCGGCAGTAAGTAGGATGCTACACCCACTGACCATGTAGTCTGTGTGTCATGTGCTATTAGGGGAGTTGCATACATGCTTGGTTCACATAATGCCTCTTATCATGCATAAACAAAGTAACCCCCCTCCTTAAAATAGCAATGCTTGAATGTGTGAGATATTCTATTAATATCAGGGACATGTTACCAAATGTTCATATGAGAAAAATGCATTTAAACACAAAAAATGGAGTAAAATTACATTTCTATGAAGTTTCCTGTTTTGCATATTATCATTAAATGATATTTACTTTCAATAATTTGTACAGGAAACATCTGGAACCCATTCTTTTACCATATCATATTGACTCCCTGTTAGACAGTTTTCAGTGCTGTGAACACCTTGCGTAAGGCACTTTATCAAAACTGTATATCATTATTATTGTGAAAACATGTCTCAGATTTTGATAGAATATACCACAAAGTGTACAATAGATGAGTTACATACCATAGTCGCAAATACAAGTGAAATTGTCCCCTTCTTGAGCGCACTCTCCATAAACACATGGGTTAGGATTGCAAAGGTCCAGGTCCACCTCACAGGTTGGGCCACCATATCCAGGGGTGCAAAAACATTCAAATCCATTGGGAAGGTCAAAACAGCTTCCACCATTCAAGCATGGTCTTCTTTGACACTCATCAATATCCAACTTAAAAAATTAATGAATGAAAATGGCATTGAAAATGTCTGTAAGACAGTAAATTTTTAATGAAACAAAAATGAAGGTTTATGCCCCTGGATGTGAAAGGTGTCCATCTCCTATATGCAGATGTAACAATTATAATTAAGTTGAGTCATTTATTATTTTAAATGTGACTCACTTCTGCTCAGTAACTCAAGTCACTGCATTATTTCTATGAGGAAATAATGACACAATTCCTCAAGTCATGACTTAATTATTACACTGCTTTTTGGAGAAGCACATGGAAACTGCTCTTATTTACTAGTCATGAACTGGTCAGTGAGTAATTTATTCATACGTTCTTGGTATCAATGGCATTGGTAAGACTGCCAGTTGAAATTCACACTTCATAGTCATATTTTCCTCCCAAGTTCAACCTCATTCAAGGTCTGCTAAATCTATACCATTACAGGAAAGAAGTTCCATGACCAAATGACCACTTTGCAAACATAAATGAGTGTTTTCAATGTTGCAAAGATACTGATTCACTGATTAAATGAGATGCCTAGTTCTCTGCTTGCTGTAAAAGACCAGCTAGATAACACAAGCTGTGACCTTGCTTCTTGAGGAAATAACATAGACACCCCAGAAGATCAAAGGCGATGACGGGTGAAACTTTTACCTGAGTTTGTTACGTGATCTGTGTCCTCAAATGAGCTATGTTTTCATTGTGTTCACACTGTGTGAAAAGCAATCAATTACACATACCTGTTAGCTAACCCCAAATATTACATAACTTCTTGTGTATTTTAATATATGTCTTATTGCCAATCAGTTCATCAGATGAGAAACCTGATTATACCCAGTGTGCATGTAGTGGGCTTCATTTCCTTCCTGAAGCAATAAGAGGCATAAATCAGGCAGAGAAAAGGGATGTAACAAAAAGTAAGGAGGAAAGTCTCATTATGAAAACTACTTACAATGGCCAAGGGGAAATTTAAAGGACAAGGACAGCCAACAGCCGCCCCCCAAACAAAATAGTCTAAAAATCTATCCTATGAACTGCTCTGGAGAATCATGTGACAATATCTTTCCTCTCTGAATTGTGAAAATTTCTGGGGTGTAAATTAGCGATTTTCTTTGAAATTAGTTTGGGGACTGCTGTTGCCCTTTAAGCACACATGGAATTTACCAAAAGTCATCTTTAAACTCAACAAAAACTTTTGATTCCCAAGATACCCTGAAAACATACACTGTACCGTCAGAGGAGTCACAACCATTTTTTAAGAGGTACAGCTAGCTATAGATCTAGGGTCTGGGGTATCTAATATGGGGTTGGGGTCTAAGGGGAGCCAAGTTCCCCTCTCTTTAACAAATTTTTCAATTGTTATATGCCCTTACATGTGTTCTAGGGCTATCTTTGTCAACTTCCGAAGCAGCTCACCCTATCCCAGTCACACTATAGTCTAGCCTATTATGGGGTAAATTTGGATTTCTCTTTAATTGACACTTCTTCATTATTATTTTTAGCATTTGTTGAAAAGTGTTTTGTCAGATGGACAAACTTACACTCATGCAAGGAAGCATGCATGTTAAAACACACTGACATGCATGCACCAACAAAAAACATTGATGGATGGTGCATTATAAATGCAGTATTACTTTAAGAGGCCTTAGTAGAGGTTTCTCCCAGCCAAAAAAATCATCTGTATACCACAATGTTATCTTGTTTATTCTGCCTGTTGTTTTCTTATTTAATATGCCCGAATTGTTGGGGGTAGGGAAGAGGGTAGAATGATACTTTTTCCCCACTAAAGTTTTCATTGTCAGGGCAACCCCCCCCTCCCCCAACGACTGACACCACTGTTTGAACATGTACAGTATTATTAAACATCGTCTAGTTTTAATAGCACCGTCAACTCTTCAGGACTCCTTTTTGTTTCTCTCTCCTACTTTCCTTTGTGTCCTTCTTCCCATCATGATGAAACGTTCCCTCTTTCTTTTTGTTACATCTTTCATTTCTGCCTGATTAACTCTTATCGCTTCAGGGTGGAAAAGAAGCCCACTACATGCCGACTTGATTAAGTCAAGTTTTATATCTGATTTATTGATTGACAGTAAAAGATGTGTTTCAATACACAAAAAGTTATGTAACATTTGGGGTTAGCTAACAGTTCAGTCAGCATGTGTTAATTGCTTTTCACTCAGTGTGAACACAATGAAAGCATAGCTCATTTGAGGTCACAGATCATGTGACAAACTCAGATATTAGTTACACCCCACACTGCCTTTGATGTACTGGGGTGTCTACGTTCCTTTTTCAAGAAGCGATGTCACAGCATCCATCTTCTCTTCCCTTTGCTTCTGCTATGCTCAGTTTGTTTACATTTGCTCCAGTACAGTTTTGTGTATTATGTTGTGTTAACATTCTCATTTTCCAAATTCCATTTCCATTTTCCATTTTTGATAACATATTTCCTCTGTTTTCTAGTGAATTTCATATCTTTTTGCTTTCACAAATGATTGTCTCAGCTTGTTAAAAGCATAAGGAATCAATTTTAATTGAGTTGAATTGAATCTATGACAACCCTTTAGCCTAAACTCACCTCACAAAACTCCCCCAGGAAACCTGGAGGACATGTACAGTTGAAAGCCCCCAGGTTACTATAACAGGTGCCTCCATTCTGACATGGTTCCTCCTCGCATGGTAGAATTTCCTGATCACACACCTTCCCTGTGTATCCATCCAAACATTCACACACAAAGTCTCCAGGGGTATCAACACAAAGTGTTGAATGGACACATGGTTGGCTACTGCACTCATCGATATCATCAGAGCAATCATCTCCTATAAAAGGAAAAATAAATGCCAAACTCTGAATGTTCATAACAGGAAGTAATCACACCACATGAGACGGAAAATAGCTACACCTCTGAATATTCATGAAAGGAAATAAATCATCCCCTATGAAAGGAAAAAATAATGGACAATGAATATTCATGATAGGAAATGCTAAAGATGTCTCTGAGAACAATGAAGAAATGTACATATTTTATTTTTCATTGTTATACCCACACGATTGCCATAACCTCTATATATGAGGCAAATGTTACAAACAGCTTCTAAAGAAATGATACTTGATTCAGTAAGATTATCTTAAAAATGTGTAATTTTTAAAATCAGATTATCTGTTATAGATCCTCTATTTTTAAATTCTTAATTTTGTGCTGTGATCTCATCATACCCTCTAGCAATATTTCAATTTTCTCATTTCATTCTTGCTTCACACATAAAAGTAAATAGTGTTAAATATCATTTTCTAAAAAGTCCCCTGTACTCCTCTGATTTTTTCCATCAGAGAGCAGGAAGATTGTTTGCTTCAGCAAGCAGAACAACTGATTTCACTTTGAATTTACTTATGCTTGGGTGACTTCAAATTGCAATTGGTAATTGATAGTAATCCACAGTCCCCATCCAAGTGAATGATTTGAAAGGTATGCGGTTCTAAAGCAACTATAATTCAATGGTAACATAGACCTAAATTTGATCGATCACTCCAGACGAAATGCTGGGTTGGATAATCTATTTGTATTTGAAAGTTCTGTAAAGAAATTGTAACACTGTATTAACGAGCAATAATTGCATCCAAGCCCATGCTGTAATGGTATCCTGTCAGTATATTGGGATCACAATTAAGCAACTCAAAATGAAACTTTCCTTCTTGCTATTTGTATATCACCTCCAGAGAATAGAAGCTCATTACATAGGAACCTGATACAGTCAACTTTCTCATCTGACCATGCCAGTTGGTTGACAGTGCAGAATTTTCGTAAATAACTTCACAAACTCTGGACCGATTTTTGGGGGTTGAGATTCAGTCAGTGACTTATTTATCTAGGGACTTCAATTCTTGTTTCATTTAACATAGAAATACTAGTTAATACTTAAAAATCTTTTGAAGATGGACAATCATCTAAGGGTAACTCCAAAAATACATCACTCCACTGCTTGATTCAGAAATCAAAGTCAAAGTATAAATTTTCAGCATTCACGGGACAGAATTTTTTAAATGTAGTTGTTTTTGAAGTTCTGCCAATGCCATTACTCATTTTCAGGAAGTAGTATTTCAAAGAATGGTTACTTTGGTTTCGGTTTTGACTTAGTTTGTGCATAGTCCAATGGGCAGTATAGTTCATAAAGGCAATAAACTGCAAAGGCCAGGAAGCTCTCAGTTTCACCTCTTCAGTTTTGCTGAGAACACTTCTTTTATATTTAGCTGTTTGCAACAGTTGAATAAAACCACAAAATGGGGAAAGGAAGAGATCAAGAACAACTATGTTGGTATTTTTAGGTCTTACCACTACAATTGTACCTGCTTCTTACCTTCAAAGCCAGAAGCACAGAGGCAAATGAAGCTATTTGGTCCATCCACACAGGTACCCCCATTATCACACGACAGGTCTGTGCAGTCATCAATGTCAATTTCACAATATTCACCCTCGAACCCTTCAGGGCACTGACACTCCTGGCCCTCGATGAGAGGCAAGCAAGTAGCTCCATTCACACATTCGTTTTCTTCACATGTGGCTGTGACTGCATGATAAAAGATGCCAAACACAGTGTACATTGCATAATAGGGAAACTTCAGATACTTGTCTCACTTTGGCATCAAACTCATCTGAAAATTCCCTTTGGAACCCTGTGGGGTAAAACCCTTTTAACCCGGAAGGTTTCCAATGGTACCCTTTGCATTCAAAGGATTCTCTTTTGCATGATGGTGATGGACAAGGCAAAAAGAGAATTACAAAATTACCTTGAACCAAATCATTTTGAATATACTTTAGAACCATTTGAATACCATTGAAACCAATTTTCACAAACTTGAGGTCTATAAAGGGACTTTGTGCTGGATATGAAATCCGTTACTCTTTTGATGAAAACTATTCTCCTCAAAAGTTAACGGCGCATATTAAGTTAACATTAAATGTCTTCCAGTATATACATATCAAATAAAGTCTGAGTAATACCATTGCAATGCTCTTCATAGATGGCACCAGGCCTTACAGTAGTAGAGATTGCAGGACAAAGATCGCAGGAACGCTGGCCAAAATCTGGCTGATAGTATCGAATGGAACAAGGCTGGCAGGGTTCTAATCCGGTCTCTGACCAATGACCTTGGGCACATTCAACTGGAAGAAAATATATACAGTGAAGCACTTCATGTCTAGCAATTAGAGGCCTTCTTTGGTCACCCTAAACTAAAATTTTACCCAGAGTTTACCAAAATTCTCAATTCACACAGCTCTTTGATTGACATTGAATTAAAAAAATGTTGAGTAGCTCATATTGCACAGCATGCACTGAGTGTATTCTATACACATTTTGCATCAGGAAACCACTTTCACTCTTTGAGGCTGTCCAATAAATGAGTAGATTTAATTTGCAATTGACTAGTTCAATAAATCAGCAAGAAAACATGTTATGAAAATTCTCTTTATCTCAAGAAGCAGCCTAGATACACCAGTATATGGTCTACTATTCATCATTGAAACAAATATAGAAAATCAAAAATACAGAATAAAAATAGGCTAGATGCATGATTTCTATGGCAGGAACACCAAAGACAATTGTCCATCATTTTTCAAATTCATTTGGGTGACCCAAATTTTTTCGGCCAGCCTCAATATGACTCAATCTAACTTGTCTGATGGACAACCTGAATATTTCCTTAAAAATCAGGCCAGCTTAGATATACTCTTAAGCAATAAAATACCTCTGTGTCTGCCTGAGGTAGTTTTCAATAGCTGTAGGAGGGGTAAAAGTATATTAGGTTGGCAGAGCTGCTTGGAGTAAGAAGATTATTCTTTATATAACAAGAATGTCATAGCCACAACAAGGTAAAGTCTCAATTCTAATTTATTTCTTTAATGGAACATAAAGGCTAATTCCTGCAGTTCTAGAGGGTAACATCTGGGGTGTACAATTGATTCCAATCCTACTCCTCAGACTGTCAGTCAACCACAGAACAAACAAGAAAATATCTCAAACCTTCGGGGATTTCCCCAAATTCTGGAAAGTGTAAAAGATCCCTTCCTAGTGCCATTGCATGGACTGAAGAAAGCCTAAAAAAAGATCTGAAGACTAAAACTCCTTGAATGAATTTCATGAGTCAGACAAACATTCACCACTTCAGTATCCCTACTAGTAGCTGTGCCAAACGAAAAATCTTAACAAATGATTCTAATCATCCCAAACAGCTCTAATTCTCACAACTATGCAGCTTTTAGCTTCTAGCTACCAAAGTATATGAAGCACTTCCTTCTCATGTGATGTCATAAACCTATTTTAGTGCTACAGGGTGTCTCCTGCTGTGCATACGAGGCTATAATGTTTAACCCTAGCACTCTCTCTACATTTTGTGGAATGTAAGCTACACTTTGCATCTTTTGAATTTTCAAATTTTGATGTCAATCAAACAACACTAACTAATTGAGAATTATATCACTACACTTAAAATATATTTTAGGGTGATGATAGCAATGACTTTCATTCACCATTAGAGGTGGTTTGTTTACCAGTATTTGATCTGGGAACTTACAGAATAAAGTTCATGGTACATACCATTCCGTCACAATTTGCCCCTTACAGATTTTGACATAAATTGAGCAGCCATGTAACTATATACTTATATTTCCTGTCTGCAGTTGTTATTTCTATTAAGCTAATTAATATCTTTCCCTAAAAAACTCTCTGTACACAGATAAGCAGTGCATGTGATCATACCTTGTTTACACAAGTCTGATAAGCATCTTTTTAACTGTGCAGGAGATGCATACTCCAGTGTCAACATTCTGCTGAAAACCCAACCAAAGGCCCATAAATTGGGATTTTGGAGGAATGCGTTTCTGTAAGCGGCCTTTTCATGGCATGTCCTAAACACCAAAACTTTACCACCAAGCGTTAATACTTGTAGAACGTTATTTTCAAATACAATCCTTTTTTTTCCTTTTTTGGCTGAGATGTTAAAGTTACCACAACATCACAAAGCAGAGGTAATTTGATAGCTTTGTACTTCAATAGGCCCTTTAATATTGAAAGGAAAACAAAACACATGGTTTGAGATTCTTATTTTAGAACAAAATGACCTAACATGCATATTTTTGTTCCAAACATCACATATTCACACTGCTATAAACGTTATCATGTGATTGGCAACATATGAGGTTGTTTCAGTGTAAATATTTAAACTGCTATTATATACATTACTTGCAATTCCTTTGCTAACATTGCAGTTTTCTGGTAACCGTGTGTTTGGTCTACCCGTAAGAGCATCCGCCTCTCTTAGGCGGGTTAAGTCAGGGTTAAGACTTAGTAAGGGTTAAGTCTCTCCCAGGTTAAGTCATACCAAAGACTCTAAAATATGGAACCTACTGCCATTGTGTGTGATGCTATGCATAAGCAATGGAGTAGGGAAAACAAGCCAGTAAGCCACAATTGGAAAAAAGGCTGTGGCCAGCTCGACTTGAACCAATAGGTTGGAAACTGGGCCGTAAAATTCCATCTAACTAACTAATTGCAGTTTTCTGATATCCTAGACTAACTTTGATGGGATAATGTCTATAGTCCCCTGTGTCAATAGTCCCCCATATCAATAGTCCCTTGTGTCAATAGTTCCCTGTGTCATTGGTACCCCCATCTCTAACCCTAAACCCTTACCCTCACCTGAACCCGCGGACTAATGAGACGGGGGGATTAATGAGATGGGGGACCAATGAGACTCCATATACACACATCTGACATTCAAATAATGGTAAGAAATTGCAAGTATGCATCTACTGACTGTTTGCAGATGGCTGCAAACAGTCCCATAGCTCATAACAAGCAGATTAAGGTCAAGTTTTGAATTGAATTCAAATACTAATTGTAAAGTTAGACAAAAGACATAAAAAGATGGACCACAAATGGCCTAAAAATCTAGGGTTCACTAGTAATCAGATTCCTGTATAGCTGTGATCAACATTTCAAAACTGATCTGAAGTACTCACACAGACACTGTTGCAATGTCACTGATCCCTTCTGTAGAGTTCTTTTAGACTGGGGACAAACAATGCAGCTATCGCTTCCCTCACTTGGCTGATAGAACCCAATCTCACACAGTGCACATGGTTCAACTCCATTAGCAGAATACTGACCAGGTGGACAAATAGCTGTGGGGATGTCAAAAAGAATGCACAACTGTTAGACTTTGTTTGCAAAAGCATGTAGGTCTACCATATTCAAACCCAAGTCGCCCTTAACATTACAAACAAGTGACCTCTCAACCTTATCCTGCTTGTAACTCCGAATGAAGTTAAAGATTTTCTTATTCAATTCATCTTAGTAATGGTTGGGTGGATTGGGAAGGACAAAAAACAATTTGAGAAGTCCCAAAGGTTTTAATTAAAAGTATTAAAATTCCTGACCAGAGTAAGATCCCTCAAAAGGACCAAATTTGAAGAATATGCTAAACTACAAGACAGTTTAGGTGTATAATTTAAGCCGGAAAAATTGTCTTTATTGTGAGAAAAGGAGATAGTTACCCAATTAAATATTTTACCACTGGTTAGAGTTAGAAGCAGGTTTGATGACAAACTGAAACAAATGTATCACATAGTACTGTCAGATAGAAGAGAAAAGATTTAAGTCTTTCAAGTTCAAGTACAGTGCTAGTAATCAAGCCCTCTCCTTTTGTCACCTCTTATGACAGGAAAAGAGGCCATATTTAACAACCCTTTGCCCACAAGGGGTGAAAGAATGCCTAAGGGACCAACTACCACCTAAGTTTTCAAAGATTCATCTTATTGATGTTCTTTGAATAGGTGGCAGAACTTAAATGCAGTTATCTCCATTCTCCACTTAAATCAGTATTGCAGACTGTCCTATGTTCTGTGATTGGCTCTTGAGGATCATGTGACAATAATTTCTCTACTCAATCATGAAATATATTTGTAGTTATTGCTTAGTTAACGTTGAATATGCATAATTGAATTAAGTCTTAAAATATTATGAAGTTTGAAGAGAAATAAGAAGAAAACTGTGAGATTCAGCTGTTGCCTTTAATTAAGTATGGGGATAGTGGTGGGTCGGATGACCATTACAACAGAAACTACAGTGCTAGTTGTACTACTCCAGTAGGGTTACTTATACTAACATTCTCTGCAGTTCACTAACCCTTACCCCCCCCCCCCAAAAAGAAAAAAAAAAAAATTTGAAGAAAACCATAGAGATTCCTTGCCATATGGTATATTGTGATAATGAACATGGATGCCCACATGGCAAGCATGCAATCCCACACAAATACTGAGGTATACTAGTAAGGTCAAAACATTTTGAGATCATGTGACCCAAAATGACCTTTCACCCTCACTTAAAACAACAGGGAGCAACTACCTAAAAAGACCATCAATATGCTAAATATGAGCAATTCACAAACTGAGTATGAGATCCCTCCACAGTTCAACTACCACATAAAAATGTCATCTACGGGGTTTTGCCCTTTTGTGACCCCAACCTTTGACCTCCACAAACAAGAGAAATCTCTGACACAGTTATGATGCTGGTAAACTATGTTGTCTATTAACTTGATAAAGAGATATTTTTGAAACATGCTCCTTTAAAACAAAATTTCGGGTACTGAGGATGGCCCGCTCTCTATATAATGATGTCTCTATGATCCAAAAAGTTGACTGCATTGAGGTTAGTGTTAGAACAAGCCCTAATCCTAACAGTCATCCATAAATTGGAACATGCAGTAGAGACATCTCAACAGAAAGGTGTAACCTTGGCTATTAGTGGTGATCCTTTTGTATTTGTTTTTTGGTGTAATGCTCTTCCCAATGATTATGATGTCCTTGAAAATTAACAAAAAATGGGAACCCTATTAATCCAAAAATTAACAAGACTTGTAATTTGCCTTAAATTGTCTGCTTGTAGGAACACCACCTAACAGAGTACAAGTCAAGTGTCCTTCCGTTTTTGATACACAGTAGATACTATTATGCTTGTTTTGATTACATGAACTACAGTACTCTCTGAAAAACAAGCCTTACTGAGAGGGCTAAATAAGTGTCAGACACTATCTCTAGACAGGTAGGAAATGATTAAATCCATTGAGCTGTATGATTCAATGAGAAAACCCCTCAGGACACTGTGGCAGTCAAATGTGATAAATTAGGTAAGATAACAGTGACCAGCAATTTTCACAGACTCTGGTGGGTCAGTTACATTTTGATTCATTCAATTAAACAATCTCAGTTCAAGCATGCTCAAGGGTATTTGATCCAAATGATCAGTTATTAAGTTCTTTATATAAAACTAATTACCTGTGGTGTATATAAATATCTAGTTCCCACTTACATGTCCTTATGAGGACAGTGGCACAAGGTTTGTCTGTAACTTAAATTAATTAACATGTCAGCCTGATGAACAGTTTTTTTTCCTTTTTAACTTTTTCAGATTTTGTTCTACCCACTTACTCTTAAATGCGTATTAATACTGGCACTAAATGTTATAGGGCAAAACTTCAAACCAAAATCAACATAAATACTGTACCAAATGCACTTTTATGCACTTAAGACATTCTTAATACAGTGAGATTGCTTCAGTACATATTTTGAAATTACCCAACTTGATGATTTACATAATGAAGTGGATTCCAAAAGCTTACCTATGCATCTTACATTACCCATGCCATTCAAAACTCTTAACCCTATGCACTAATGAATATTAACCTTAACAGTTACCCTTTTTGAGATATAGTATATGCAAGGTTTAACCTCTGATGACCCTAAATGACCTTTGACCTCCAGTAAAAACAATAGGGATCATCTACTCAATATGGACAATCCACATGCTAAGTATGAGATCCCTCTCAGTTACCCTTCTTAAGATATACTGTTTACAAAGTTTTGATGTTTTGACTTCTGGTGACCCCAGATGACCTTTGCCCTCCATCAAAAACAATAGGGATCATCTACTTAACATGGACAATCCACATGCTATGTATAAGAGCCCTAACAGTTACCCTTCTTGAGATACAGTGTTTACAAGGTTTTGACCTTTTTACCTCTGGTGACCCCAAATGACCTTTGACCTCCACCAAAAACAATAGGGATCATCTACTCGATATGGGCAATCCACATGGTAAGTATGAGATCACTCACATTTTTCTTTCTGGCGATTTTGTGTTTTCAAGCAATTTCCAAGGTATTTACCATTTGACCCCTGGTGATCCCGAATGACCTTTGACCTCCACCAAAAACAATGGGGATCTTCTACTCAATGTGGGCAATCTACATGCCACGTTTGAGATCTTTCAGAGTTACCCTTCTTAAGATATCGTGTTTACAAGCAGGCGTCACACACACACATATACACACACACACAACATCACCATCACATAGATTCCTTGCCTGCCTTCCGCAAGGAATCAAAAAACAGTAATTTATCCTTATCAGTTCAACAGACAATCCCCAGCCCTCGGAGAGCCAATCATTAAATTTGATGATCTAGCCTCATGCTGTTAGCATGCCTATGCAGTTGAGTTTTCTACTTACGTAAACATTCTGAAACGTCCCCAGCCCCCTCATCTAAAGTGGTGGTTCCAGCTGGACATTTCTTGCATTCTGTTTGTGCTTCACTATCTTGATATTCTCCAATGGGGCATAGTATGCAGTCCAACTCAACTGTGTCATAGTAACTACCACTAACACACGGAACTGCAAGTATAAAACCAACACATGCAGAAAACATAATGAAATATTTGCCTTTACAGAAAATCATCATGGCTAACACAGTTTTTTCTCCATTTAAGTACTTCTAAGTATTTAAGTAATTTAAAAATTTGTGTCACAATGTAAAAAATTAATGCACTTGCCACAAGTCAATGTTTCCCAACTGACAAGAGATCCAAGATCACAGGATGGTGCTGGATAATCATAGAAAAGCGAATCTTCTTCAACCTCTAATTCAAGATCAGGAACCTGATTGGAAAAAGGAAAAGACAAAAAACAAAAGTTTTTGACAATCTCATATAGAAAGAGGAGCAATAGCAAATTGTGGTTATACTTTTACAACAATTTTTATGCAATGTTGCGGCTTGGTTCAGGTTAGATATACTAGATTTAAGGTGGGGGTGCAGGGGGGCCTTCACCCTCCCGATTCGGGCAAAAACAGTTGGTCCATTCCAGCAAAACATGATAAAGGGTGCCATTATTTGGGCAAAATTTGCTCTTGCCCTCCCCACAAAAATTATCCCTGTATGCCTATGCCAACATGAATGTGTTACAAAACATCAGCTGAATAAAAATCTTGAAGTTTAAATGTGATTCAATAGTTCAAGTTGAGTTACAAATACAGCACAAGTTAAAGTCCTTCCCATTTATTTGCCTCTTACATCAGATCGGGAATACCATGGGCATATTCTGTAGCCCCGTACCTACAAGGGGTGACAGTATGACGGAGGACTGGGCAAATACAGCATGTAATGTTACGCAGTGTGCACACATTACAAAAACAGTTTCTTCAGAACTATGGTAACCACATATACCCAGCTTATGAGGCATTTGGAGGGGGCTGGAGCCTGGATTAGTATCGATTACCAAATGCAGATGTAAGTCACGAAAGCATAATGATGATAAGGAAATCAATTGCATTGCTAGCTGAAACAAAAACCTCTAAGCTTCCTGTTTGGTGATCATTGGGAAAAATGCAGAGGGTGGTTCAGGGGACCACTGCGAAGACAGTTACTTTAGAACTCTATTAAACACATGCCCAAAGAATAGACATTTGAGCAGAAACCTTGAACTGGTATCATTTACCAGATGCAGTTGGAAGTCACCCAAGCATAAGAAAAGATAAGGAAATCAATTGTTTTGCTTGTTGAAGCAAACAAACTTTCTGTTTGCTGATGTAAGAAAGCAGAGGATTACAGGGGACTATTTAATAACAGTTTGTAAACTTCAAACGACTTGTCCGTCTATAAGTATAAGTCACTATAAAAATCTTATCTTGCTACTTCCTGGCCTCTACACCCATCATACATGACCATCAAACTGGCGCTCACATTACAGAAAGAAACAGTAACGCTCTTTGCCCATCCTTACATTACAGCTGATTCAGTTCACCTGAGACTTTATGCAGATGGGTCAAACCACATGAAGAAATATATGGCCTTTACTTGAAGTTGTCAAGATTGTTGCATTTCCTGTTTATCTTATCTGAGAGTCAAGACCTACCTTGTAGCTCCTTTAAGAGGATTAACTGCTAGCTAGACTAGATTAACAATGAACCATTGTGTGAGCATTCAACTGTTATGTGAAAGGTCCATCGTGACAGTAGATTAGCTTAGTGCAAACAATATGCATGGTCTTCAAGTTTATGTGTGTAGGCTAAATGCAAACGGATACAATGGAGCAATAAGGTGTGAACAGAAAGTCAGGTATGAAATTTTATTACAGCACTTTTTGGTGGAAAACTGCAGTATCAGGTTCACAGTTTCTTAAAGGCAGGAATCTCATAATGCTAACCCCCAAACAATAATCCAAACAATATTACTTTGTAATTCCATGCTTTCTCCAACATGCCAAGGCGATCGTACAGAACTCACTGCATTTGGAGATGGGGATAACTGAAGTAACACTAGGGGTAACTGCGGTAACACATTAGTTACGCTCTGCACGAATAACTTTCCCAATCTAAGTGAGGCTTCATTAAAACGTATATAGTTTTTTTAAAAACTCAACCAAAGACCCTCAAAAGTGGCATAGATGAACTCTGTGGGAATTTTACCTGCAGAACAATACCTTAAACTCTGAAAATAGTGGCAGAATACCCCCCAAAAAGCATAGGAAAAGTCGAAAAATCTTACGCAATCTCTCTTTCTTTTGCGAGTCACGCTCTTTCTTTTGCAAGTCTCACTCCCAGGTTTGAGAGCTACTCGAGATACTCAAGCCGGATATCAAGTGACACTTCTTCCTGGTCCTTTTCTGTACAACGATGGGGGCAAATGCGTATTCTTTATGTACTTTACAACCCTGAAGCTATTACGTAATAGCTCCGTGCTCTCACACACACTCGCGTGGATTTCAGGTTCAACCACGATGAGTCATATTTCTCAGTGATTTTCGACGTCAAAACTCGCGCTTAGGTGGAAAACAGAATAATTCACTTGCACGGCATTGAGAATTTTCGTTAACACATCTATTGTTCTTAATATATTAATAGTATATAGGTTAACGGGAGACAATCAGCTTTTAGGATATGTTATTCTGGCACTTTTTATCAATTTCAAATCTCAGTGGGTTGCGAGTAATCGGATTGTACAGTACGTGCAGCTGAGAGATACCGTTGCTGTAGTGATACCGACATCTGTTCAGATAGACCTAGCAACTACTGTTTATCAATAGAACCAGTGTCTATAGGGAGGCAGCACATATGTGGAACAGCCTGGTCAGAGTCATCAAATGAGATAAGAGCGGTGTATCTTTACACCTTGAGTAGCGCAGGCAAGCAAATCCCAAAAGCAGTGACTTCTGTACAGTCAACTTCTCATGAATCAGTGAGCAGTAAAATTGTTTGCTCCAGCTAGCAGAACAATTATTTTCTCACATCTCTGGTTAACTTCCACCTGCAATTGGTAATAGATTTTAATCAAGGGTCCTCATCAACATAACACGTGCGGCTCGGTTACTTGCCGTTTGGTCTACCCCCGGAAAATAAAGTGATATTCCGGGTGTCATGTAATCAACAAAGACACCAAATCTGCCTTTGATATCTCTGAAAACACTGCAGATTTGGTGTCTTCATTGATCATGTGACACCCGGAATATAGCGAAGGCAGATTGGGTGTCTTCATTGATCACCTGACACCTGGAATATCGTTTTATTTTCCGGGGGTAGACCAAACGGCAAGTAACCAAGCCGCACGTGTCATGAAGCACATCTGGTTAGTATATGTTTAACAGAGTTTAAAAGAAACTGGTGTTCTGAAATATGACAACATTCAATTTTCAAATCTTCATTACATGCTTCTACCTCAAGTTTATTGGAAGGTACTTCACGTAAGTCTACCTCAAACAGTTTGAGGTGAACAGACAAGAAGTGAATTATGAGGAAATAAGCGGTCCTTACTTGAAGTCATCAGAAGAGTGTTTCTGTTTCCTGATTATCTTATTTGGCAGTCATACCAAAGGTAGAAGGTCATAAAAATGATTGATTGCTGGCTGCCTGGCTCCACAATGAATCATTGTGTGAGCACCCAACATTTATGTAATAGATAATGGTGCAAGACACGAAGTAGGTAAGTTGATACATTGTGTAATCGTGCATTCACTGCTATCTTCAAGCTAACCTACTAGGCAGATAAGACAGGGTGGGGGTAGGGGATATGTAAAACAAGAAATCTGGTTCAGAATTTAATTACTGAAATTTTAGGACTAGAAGTGTGGTGTCAGGGACAAGCAAGGATAGGAATCTTGTATTGTGAAGATGAAATAGCCAGAATTGCATAAGGCTAGAAAAGCGTACCAAAATTTAGCCATACCTAGTTGAACATGCACTCATAACCCATGTAGTATGTATCAGTGAACTTCCTATTGAGGTAATTAGAGATCAATGAACTTAAAAGGGTTTAATTTTTTGTTGTACTGCAGTGGGATACAGATGTTTAGTGATAAATTACATCATTGATATGGGGCAAGGCTTACAACTCCGTACACGATCTTCTTCTTTGCTGGTAATTTTGACTAAAATCTCCTGTTGAATTCTAACAACACAGAATAGGACTACTAAGTTGAAGTTGGCTAGCATGAAGTTTAATAAAGCCAAAGCTTTACTACTTCAAATTTCATTCACAGATGATAAGTATTTAAATTATACCTCAGGCACTAAGTTACCCTCCAGGGCCTCCTCTTCCAAAACATCTACAACATCGTACAGGGTATAAAGGGTATCAAAAGCTGTATCTTCATACTGGTCTGCAGGCAGCTCTTCGGGTAAGTCTGCTACAATTTCAAATGCAATGGTAATGAAGAATCCCAGAGATCTCTTTCTTCTATTTGTCTCCCTGCTTCTTTGCCTGGCATTTCTCCTAGCTGCTCTCTCCTCATACATCTCAAATACAACATTTCGCTTTTGAATCTTTTGAGTGTAATTGTCCTCTGCTTCTCTCAGTAATAAGTAATCTGCATAATTCATTTTTGAGATGTCTCTCTGAAAAGGCTCCTTCTCCACGAGGTAACGTCTGCGACGTCTGCGGCCAAGGTCCCCCCTTCTCTTCCTGGTCTCGCCACATTCAACTTTGACATTTTCTGCTCTACATTCCTGCCAGCCTTCACACACATCTGCATTCAAGCTCTGTGTACCAATGAGTTCGATGAATGCCTCTCTGATCTGTTCCTGTACAGCAGGATCATTGCAATCTCCACTAAAATATTGAATCTCTGAGGCCAAATTGAACCTTGATGCTCTTCTGCGGACTTCATTTAAAAGAAAAAGGATTGCAGAGAATAGTTTGATTTTGACACAAATCCTATACTTGTTAACGCTAGGTTAAATAAGCTACTATTGTATCACCTTTGAACTCATTTTCACTTTCAATTGCTTATTTTAAGTCATGATAAAATGCAACCCAAATGAGCTAAGACCATGTAGAGCATGCCATGTACAATTCCATTAGGGAAGTGAGACAACTCTACCCAGGATTTCTAATGAAATCCTGGGGAGCTTATCTTGGATAATCTATGCCTTCATTCATGTGTATTGACCGATTTGTTTGTGTGGTCAGCTCAAAGGTTTCCCAATATTCTTGCCCAAAATGAAATAGAAGAAGGCCTGTGACCATTGTGTCATGCACTGAGTATAAAAGTCAAGCAAATAATTGCCTAACCAGATATGCTGTCATAAAATGTTCCTATTATGACCATTCTACTTTAGGTTTAGGTCATAAGTCATTCATAATTAATAGGAAGAAGTTGACTTTCAAACTGACATGTTCACCTTATGGAGCATATCTTTAATATATAAAATTGTTTATGTTACAGCCCTAAAGAACTATGTTTCAATATACCATTGAAATGTTTTTTCTTCTTTACTAACTGTATAATTATGAAGAATAGTGACTGTACCTTGAGACAGTCATGCCTATAAAATGTATCATCTAGGTTCTTTTGCCATTATATGAAAAAAATTCACTCGAGGCCTCTCTAGAAGAAAATGACAACAGCTCAATATCTGTCAAAAAGAAAAATTTAGCCCCATTTTACAAGGGAAATATTCCCAGCCTAGCCTTGAATCCTGTATCACCCTTCTGAGTCTTCAGACATGACTCAAAATAGTTGCAAAAATTATTTAAAATGTTTCTATGGTACACTGATAGTAATTGTCTTCCATAGTTTATTGTTTTTTCTTTATTTTGACTATATAATTTTATTCAAAATATTTCAAAATCACTCTCAAAGGTGTACAATACGTTTGGTTGACTGACTCAAAGTACACTTGCCAAACTAAACGCACCCAACACTTGTGTTAGGAATCTCTTCCTTTCTTAAAAAGTTTTTACAAGAAATACACTCTCAATTCGAGAATTAGTAGAAGGAAGGTTTGTCAGAACATGGATTAAAATATGAACTGAATATTTCCTTTAAATAAATTCATTTTTGGTGAATTTCCGTTAGGTGACCGACTCATGATACAACCATGCTACTTAGGAAATACATTGGTACACTCCAGCCCAGACAAGAGGTGAAACCCTTTTATAAAAACTTTTGGTTTAATATCCATGCACACTACCTTCCATTTGAACATGTTTGCATCAATTGGCTTTGACTATATTATAATAGGATTAATTTATCAAATAGATTCATCATTCAACTATTTTTTTTACTCTTTCTACCCCTTTTGAAAGTTGTCTTTATAGCTTATTTTGCTTATTAATGCTAATATTTGTTTCCTCTCCTTTTTTCACAGGGAGTCATCGACCTGGTAAAGCAAGACTTTTGTTTTCTCAAGGACTTATTTCAACATTATACTTTATTACATAATGTGATGAAATTAATAAGCAAACTGAAAAACACATACAGTGAACAAACAGGGTTAGAGTCTGCAAGCCAGTATCTTATTTAAGAATTCCAAATGTTGACCCCTTTAATAAACAAAACTGAGCATGTCTAATTAGATGATTGGTAATGTTTCGCCCTAGTGCATGGAGACCAACATAGCTAAGAAAAAAGCTGAGTCCTGACTTGCATTCATCATTAAATTGACATTGCTAATTCATACTTGCCAAAATTGTCATTTCTGAAAACAGAACATGTAGCAAATGCACACAGGTGTAACCAGCTAGGTCCAGGGAGCAAAACCCCCTTTTCTCTCTAAACAATCATAACATATATGGACATCACTAAGGTGTATGCAAAGCTACTTATTTGGGAATTTTCTGATCATTTTAAGCAATTTTCAGCATATTACATGTGCAATGTATATCATATACACACACACACTTTACATCAGAAATTCCAACGTTCAGATTAGATTTTTAATGGTTTTGAAGCTCATTTTATGGGAACAGATCTGATTAAAATGGAACAGTCAAGTATGCTAATTATATGATGAATAAAAACTTCAGTGGCTGATTGGCTGGCCAAGCAAACAAAGCGGTAATCATAAAAAGTCCGGGATGTTACATTTTTTCAATTGAGTTATATATGCAATATGAATGAGTAGATCAATGAGCAAATTATTTCAAAAAGGTTTAAAGAGCCCTTGAAATGACTCAATAACAACGATTGGAGTCATTCTCTGACACTATCTATCAACAAAAAAAAGCATTTATTTTAAAAAATTCTGCCCCACAAAAGAGAAATGCTCAAGTAAAATGGTACCCTTTCAGCACAACAGCTGAAAAATGTGAAAGATATAAAAGTGCATTGAACCAAAAATGACATCATCACAGGAAGCCAACTTAACAGTGTGTGTATTATAATGCTATGTTTAAATAACATTTTGCTCACAGATTGCGTAGCATGACACCGGTACTGGCCAAATAGTTTCTGAATTATATCTGAAGAATGTCCCAGTATTTAAGCCAAAAATATATCACTCAAAAATTTGAAATTCTCACTTCCAATTCCTCAAAAGAGGAATTTTGTCATTATTTACTCAAGCTGTCCCATTCATGTTAGGCCTATCAGTTTCAATTTTTGGTTCAAGCAATCTAGTCGATTTATGACTAAACAGCAATTCTTTCAACCAGAAAAAGAAAATATTTCAACTCACATTCAATCAGATTGTTGAATAAGAAGACTGATATCTCACTCGGATTCCTTTGAAAGACATCCCTTCCAAGTAAATTTGTCACAAACATTAATATGGAAATCATACAATGGATCTTGTACTAGCATAGACTTCAAAATGCATGAAGTTGAAATAGTAACTGCATGCCAACTTTTGATAAAAATACAGAATACTTCCTGACCAAAATATCAGCTAGTCTCCTTTCTCACTGTAATCACTGTTCCTTTTCTTAGAACCAAGTCAGATTTCAGCATTAGCACATGCATCCAAAACAACGCAGAACTTGTTGGTAGTATTAAAGCCACTGTGCAGAATGGTATACAGTATTGCATATGCGCCTGTGTAATGAGAGAATCACTGCTTCCTTCCCAATAAAAATAATAGTTACATAACAATGGAGGACAAATGGATGCAGTTACATTCCCCAGGAGCCTAAGGTATTTTTCTGTGTGTATAACCTCTTACCAGGGAACTTCCAACCACTTTTATGATATATACCAAACAATTTTCCCTGCTAGTTGGCTCAAGGAATATTGAGAAGTCACAAAAGTCCATCTGTTGAACAGGGGTATTCCCAGGTGTTGAAACCTCCTTTTTCACTAGTTTTGTGAAGCAAACATAGGTTTAGGTTTTGTATTGTTGATTATATCAATCATTTTAGGCCATCTATACACGCAAGATTCTGTAACATCAACAGAGCAGGGTATACTCCAAGTACACTGTGGTACACACACTGTCAAATTGGGTTCCTGAGATGATGTCATTCTTGGTTCAACGCCCTTTTACATTTTTCAGTTGTTGTGCTGGAGGGGATTCCATTTCACTTGAGCATTTCTCTTTCGTGGGAGGGATTTTTTAAAATAAATGCTATCTTTGTTGATAGATAGTGTCAGAGAATGACCCTAAATCATTGTTATTAAGTCATTTCATGGGCTCTTTAACATAGATAAAATACTTTCAAAGCTACAAATAAATCATTAACTACTTTAACAATACATTTGATTACTAACAGGAACAGTCCAAGACTCTCGATGATGACCAAAGTCCTGAAGATCCACAGATGAAGAAGGGATCATACCGGCCAGGGGGGACATCATACTGTTCATTACACTGTTGATTGCAATAATGTCCAAAAGCCCATTCATCACAGGCTATGGCTCCATTCCTGGGAACCCTCAATGGTGGACAGCTTCTTGCTGTATGTAATAAATAACAAATTCATTTAACTCAATATTGTTAACAGTCAGACAATGCAAAGCCACAGCCTCGCAAAAATTCCAAGGGTGCAACTCAAGCATTACCTACGCAGAGCACCACCATAATTAAACATGAGCTGTTATGTGCGATTTGGAAATTTCCAGTTTGCGCTCCTGCCTATCCACCGCTCAGGGTATGCTCCTGGTGATAACTCTAAATTGAAACATAAACAAGTTGAAATAAATGTCAACAACATGATTGAAATTGGATGACTCCATCCAATTTAAATTTTCATAATGCTATTAGTCCCATTTCTTCCATTCACTGGTGGAAAGCTTTCTAAACATGGAAAAATGCAGTTGTGTGTTGATATGTCATTACCTTACAAATTTCCTGGGGGACTTTACTTTTTGAACTCTAGTACCCACATATGACATTTGACCTAAACCACACATAGAGAGGTTGGGGTTGTTCTCTAACAATAAGGCATCCAAGAAAGACAAGCTCCCTACTGCAAGATATTGTCTAAGCAAAGCTCCTCACTGCAAGATATTGTTTAAACAAAGCTCTTTACTGCAAGATATTGTTTAAACAAAGCTCTTTACTGCAAGATATTGTTTAAACAAAGCTCTTTACTGCAAGATATTGTTTGAGCAAAACTCCCCACTGCAAGATATTGTTTAAGCAAAACTCCCTACTGTAAGATATTGTTTAAACAAAGCATGAGAAAATCTGTCCGCTTGAAAAACGGCGGAACGAACTGGCTGACCAGGGAACGAACTGGCCGATTTTTTGACATCATTTAACCACAAGAGATTGTTTGCTTAGTCGGCGCAAATATTTACCTTGCACGAAAGACAAGAACTGACCATTGTTCTGTTACAGTTTTCGTGCTAAACATTTTCTATCATTCCACCAAACCTGAACCAATTTTTCTGGTTTAAAATTTGTTTTAATGTCAACTTATTAATGAAATCCAGTTTAAGAGAATAATTTTCTATAACTGTGAAAATTACGTCATTATGCTTCGAGCCACTTGTTGTTCACTGCAATTGAGTTAACTGCAAAAATGTGACATCTGGAGATATAATCCCTAAAGCAGGTGAAGGCAATTTTGTCATTCCTTCAAGGGGACGAAATCTCTAATGGCTCTCTACTGCAAGATATTGTTTAAACAAAGCTCCCTGCTGCAAGATATTGTTTAAGCAAAGCTCCCTACTGCAAGATATTGTTTAAACAAAGCTCCCCACTGCAAAATATTGTTCAAGCAAAGCTTCCTACTGCAAGATATTGTTTAAGCAAAGCACCCTACTGCAACAGATATTGTTTAAACCAGAAAGCCCAAAGGCTTAGTGATTCCTTGCCAAAAGAGTCAAAACTCTTTATTTGATCTAGACTCCATCCTGCTATGGTGATAGCACACATACAGTGTTCATCATAGATATCGCCATTACAGGCAATTTAGTAGGTTTTTGTCATATATGACCTTGAACATCCACCAAAATCGATAGGGTTCTTCCTCTCAACATGGCAAATTCATATACAAAATATGAAAAAAGGTGGTCATTCTTAAATTGAGATATCAGGATAACAATCTTTTTAGACTTTGACCACTGGTGACCTTAAATGACCCTTGACCTCCACCACAAACGATAGGGTACTTTCCATCAACATGACAAATCTATATACCAAATATGAAAAGTACTGGTCTTTCTTAACTTGAGATATCCCAATTACAAGCACTTTACGAGGTTTTCGCAGATTTACCGCTGACCTCATATGACCTCATATGACCGCTGACCTCAAATGACCTCTGACATCCACCAGAAACGATAGGGTTCTTCTTCCCAACATGGCAAATCTATATACCAAATATGAAAAGTGTCAGTCATTCCTAACTTGAGATATGGCGATTACAAACTTTTCAGACTTTAACCTCTGGTGACATCATATCACCTTTGACCTTCACAAAAACAATAGGGTTCTTCCTCTCAACATGACGAATCTATATACCAAATATGAAAATTGTTGGTCATTCTTGTCTTGAGATATCGCAATTACAAGCACTTTACGAGGTTTTTGCAGATTTACCGCTGGTGACCTCATATGACTTCTGACATCCACCAAAAATAATAGGGTTCTTCTTCCCAACATGGCAAATCTATATACCAAATTTGAAAAGTGTCGGTCATTCCTACCTTGAGATATCGCGATTACAAGCTTTTCAGACTTTGACCTCTGGTGACCTCAAATGACCTTTGACCTCCACCAAAAACAATAGGGTTCTTCCTCTTAACATGACAAATCTATATACCAAATATGAAGAGTGTTGGTCATTCCTACCTCAAGATAGCGTGATTACGAGCAAAGTGTCACAAACACACATACATACACACACACACACACCAACACACACACACACCCACACACACGACATCACCATCGCATAGATTCCTTGCCTGCCTTCGGCAAGGAATCAGCAAAGCTCCCTACAAGATATTGTTTAAACAAAGCTCCCTGCTGCAAGATATTGTTTAAGCAAAGCTCCCTACTGAAAGATATTGTTTAAACAAAGCTCCCCACTGCAAAATATTGTTTAAGCAAAGCTTCACACTGTAAGATATTGTTTTAACAACATTTTCCTAGCTTGGTGGCTGGTGACCTCAAATAACTTCTAGCAAATCATGCTCTTTCAAGACATCATGTTAAAAATCTTAATTATGAACTCATCTGCTTAAAGATCCATACTCTTGTTTTGGAACCATCAACTGGGGTATCTGTTACCAAATCCAATTAAATTTGGTCTCTTGTCCTTAGTTTTAAGCAGGTGAAGTCATAATGTTTTAACTATTTTACATCTGGTGACCCCTAATCTTCAGTTGACCTCCATTAAAGGTAAACTGGAGAATTCTTCTACCATAATGCATCTTCTTATCAAATATGAAACTTCTTGGAAGTTTACTGTCCAAGATATCTTGTTACTGAATAACTTTTTCAAAGTTTTAATGTTATGGTGATCCCTGATGGATGACCATAACCCTCCATTAAACCATAGGGATTTTCTTCCAACAACAACAGGAAAACAATCTTGAAATAGGACAGTCTACTACACTAATTCAAGTTGGGCTGACTGCTGCCTCCCTCTCTAAACACATGTTATTCCAAGCAATAAATTCCTGAATTGACACTAGGCTTAATTTGAGGCAAAAAAGTTAATTCAATTACACCATGAAAACAAGAGATGATGAGCCAAATATAGGCCTCCTTTGATAAACAATGATGCATCTGTATGCAATATCCTCACACAGCAATGAGCTTTGTAACTGATACTGCATTGCTGTAGCATCAGTTTGCTTCCAGCAAGTAAGTCCCAGATAAAGTATTGCTTCCATGCTTTTAGGAAAATCTGCCTAAGCAGGCCTCAAGATTCCAGCACAAATCAACATGTCCACTTTAGTAAACAAACACACTCCCTCAAGCTATTTGCACCTGGCACAGGAACAATACACTGGAAAGAACTGAAATGGAGGGTTACTGAATGTAAAAGGAACACCAGCTGAAGCACTTTTTTAAATATCAATACTGAACTAACCCCTAAACCAATCTTTTCCAAAATCATAACATCCTTAATTGCCATGGCTATAATCATCCTCTTGTAAAAATTACATCCAAATCTTAACTCATTTAAAAACACTGAAACCTTTTAAAAAGAGAGACAGACATTTTACTCCACGGTAGCACATAAGCTCTACCCACACTTTGTGGATAGAGCTAATAACTTATTGTAGTCAGCAGCATTTGAATTATTTCAGACATTTTGTATTTTTTGCACTATAAATGTAATTTAAAATTTCACTTTTGATCACCTCTTTCACTGGAAACAAGTAAAATGAAACTTAAGAAAAAGTCAAAACATGACATTTATCCAAGTTTCTTTAATACCTTGAGATATTGTGTTAACAAGTATTTCAGATTATGACCCTGGTGACCTTGGATGACCATCTCTACCAAAAACAATATGGTTCTAAATCTAAGTAACATCTGTAAAATCAAGTTTAAGGACTGTCAGTTTTACTTTTGAAATAAAATGTTATCAAGTGGGGTAAACACATGCATAACCACACAGACCTTTCTTTTCATATGACCTGAGGACCTCATTGTGTTTTCCTTTGTTCCTGCTTCCTTAACCCTAACCTAAACAAAAGACTGTTTATTGTTCAGACAGGACAGGACTCCAGAAATGTATTGAATTTCCACCAGAGGACCTAAAATCCATTCTTCAGGTCCTCTGTTTGAACACAAACAAGTACACACACACACATGCATGATGAATATCGGCACACATCCACACACATGCCAACAAACAAGTCGATTTAATATGTAATATGGGGACCTCTTTATGTTTTCTATTGTATTTTCTTCCTTCACCCCAACCTTAACAATATACTCTCTATTATTCAAACTTAAGAGGACTCAAAAAATTTATTAAATTTCCATCCATGCTGCTAGAATTGAATAGGAAGTTTTAGCCAATGTTACCTGAGAAAAAGGCGTTTTCTGAGGTGAGGGTTGTCTTTGTAATTGCGGCAGTTAACCCCCTTTAAACCAACCTTGTTGCTCTATTGAGGAAATGGTCTTAGAAGAAAGCAAATGCCTTTAACTTTAATGATCTCAAGATACCTGAACAGAAAGTTCTCTGATAGATTCTGAATTATTAGTTGCCAGCTTGAGATGGCTAAAACTTGCTATTGGCTTCTAGCATCGTGCAGATGACCTCAGGCTGAAATCTGGGTCCTCAGTCAGAATTCAAAACAAGTGCACATGACAGCGTAAGTTTCATTCTTCAAACCAAAGGGAGTGTTTGAAGACTAACAACAAACATTTACGTCGGTGAAGAATCACTCGATGATGAACACTACCTCAATGCATGTTGTAATGGGTAGTGAGACACTCGAAGGGAAATACTGAGTTTGTTTTTACAGAAAAATTGATAGTTTGAAAATCAATATCTGTGGATGCAGAATGATAGATTATTCAAATAAGGTGATAATTTATCCTTGTTTTCAAGAGCTAAGATTCTTAGAGATAGAATTCAGGTACTTGTTACAATAGCTTTCTTAGTTGACTTTGTTGTTTCTTTGTTCTCCCTTTTCCTCTTATTTTCTTTTTTTGTTATTATCTTTGTTGTATTGTCTCTTTATGGGCACTAGCTCGTTAAACTATTGTTTTTCTAGTGTCCTGTCTGGTTCTGTATTTCAGTTTATATTTGTATGGACGAAATTAATAAATGAAATGAAATGAAAAGAACCATTCATTCATCCAAACTTTCCAAATTTAAAATGATGCAACCAGCTCTGTAACTCTTCCGATGCACAATGGTTTCAGAATATGAAGCTATTGGTGGTGTGTTTATTGGTGAGATTGAAATGCTAAAAGATGGTTTCAGCTTATTTCTTTTGTATGCCAACTCATTGCAAATTCAACACAATATTTCCCTTTAAATTTACTCCAAAAATAGTGGAAATTTCTTCATCAAAGTAACCCTAAAACAAATGAAGAGATGACTGGCAATATTTTGGTAAGAACAAGTCATGAAACTTACGAACTAATTCCACACTGAAGCGGCACTCCACAGTTTTACCATTGTTGTTATTTGTTGCTGTGCAAATGATATTGTGGGTTCCCCATGGTAATTCTGTACCACTCTCAAAGTTGCAGCTAACAAGGAGAGCACTATTGTCCCCTGAAGGCTCAGAGAAAATTGGTGGATCCCAGGTCACAGCAGTTAATCGACCAGTGGCATCTACCATTATATCATCTGGACAATAGTCTATCACAGGAAACAAGTTGTCTGTATTGAACCATAAAATAGAACAAGATTTTAAAATAATAGCAGACACAAGAAGGACTGGCCTCTGATACTGTACAATTAACAAGGCATCGATCCCCCTTCACAGTTAAAAAGTTGGAAATTATTCTCCCAACCATATCAAAAAACATACAGGCCGGAGATCAGTATTTGAAATCCTGTAAAGCAAGCATATATGCCATGTGACTTTTTGTCAGCTAGTGCATGTGACTTTAATTGGCTCACCTGAAAGCATGCATGTACATCTCCAATGAATTATGGACCTTTTTAAAATGGGCTGGACACTCAAAATTTCAATGGTCAAAGCAGAGACAAATCAGCTTGAGACAACTTCCCTTCTTACTGTTTGATGGAATAATAGTTTCTGTTAAAATCTCTTCTAATTGGAAAAAGTCAAAAATTTGCAAACGAGTGTAAATGCATTTGCATCAGAGGTCTATGAACATGAAATATTAACTGATACTTGTGACATCACTATGACAAAGCTGTTATCGGATACTCATACAGTCTGGTAAAAGCTTTCTGTTGATGTCAAATCACATAATAACTGGCATAAATTGAATTTTCACATTCCTTTGTTACAAATCACATGTTTACACAGGTTGACAAGTTTTCCTACTGGGAATGGGGAAGACTTCAATAAAAAATTACAAAAATCAGATCAAAATCCAATCTGAATTTATTGCAGTGTGACCATGGCTTTATTCTGGTCACAAAATTCATGAACATTTACACCTCATTTAAAAGTTTCATTAAACTAGAGCAACAATGCTGCAGAATATCAATACTTTGTGAATAATATGGGAGACAAAATTTCCATAGTGTTGCTGATTATATCTGATGTAAATGCAGTCCTACCTTTTAGTAGCAGGATAGAGGCCTTGTTGTTGTTGATCAAAAAACATTTGCGCTAAAAGATTATGTATCTGTAGTTAATATCCTGATACATTTAGCAAGCAACCAGCATTACTGCCTCATTGTTCTAAAGTCTTCCTAATGTGTCTAGGATTTGAGGGTTTTTGTGTTATGTTGCTCTTTGACCTCTAATGACCCCAAATGACCTTTGAACTATTTCCTGTTAGTATAATTTACCAAGCCCTTGATGTATGTGTTAGCCCATGCAAAATTTAAGCACTGGTCAAAAAAAAAGACAGCAACTCTTAACCAATGTTGAGAGACAAGAAGACAGATCAACAGACAGACAGACCAATTCTTTATCATGATGACATAGTTCAACTTATTAATTTACTGATGAAGAATGAAGTGACAGCTTGGATAAAATATTATTATAAATGTATCAGCTAACACACACAAATAGTTTTAACTTTTATATTATGAGAGGTTCTGAGCAGAGAAAGATTGCATGAAATTTACAGTTTTATTTATTTTGAGATTGATGCAAACATGACAGAACATATGAAATGCATTAAAATGCATTTCACTGAAGTGGAATTGAGAGGTAAAGTAAAACGGCTTGCCAAAATATGGCATGACTTGCCATAAGACAACCTTGGCATGAAAGCTGTGAGTGATAAATCATCAAACAGGTTTAAAAGAAAAAGTGGGAACTTTATTTCTTGTTGTGTAGTGATTTTTTTGTCCTGTTTCCTTTGAAGCCACTTGAGCTTGAATTTTAACTTTGAAAGATACTACCTCTATCCATTAAACTAGACCATAGAATTACATTCTGACATGAACAAATCCTTCAACTTTCAACTAAAAGTGAAATGTTCAAGTTGATGGAATATTTCCCTACCCTGGTCAGTGCATTAACAATATGAGTTATTCAAGTTGTTCCAGTTTTTATACAAGTTATTCCAGTTTCAGTTTTTCGCAGGTTCTGTTGAAGGGACTCTGCATGAGAACAACTTCCTTTCTCGTAGATAACTGCTCAGATAGATGATTTCACTCAAGACGTCTTCACTTAGACAGTTTTAATGAAGATTAATGGGCTAATTAATTTGCCTTTGTCACATATTTTACCAAAATAGCTCCAAAAAATGTTAAAAGTAAATCTGCTAATTTGAAGGAAAGATGTTAAGACTCACTCTGAACAAAAATTTGAAAGGAGCAAGATGCTGAATTATTGGCAGCATCAAAGAACTCATATCTAATGAATGTTGTTTCAGTGAATTGATATGGGGAGACGATATCTTCAGGTGTCTTCTCCAACCTCAGGGGCTCTCCTGAATTGTCACGACAAGAGGGGGTGTCAAAGAAGACCTCTACAGAAGCAGATCCTTCATTCAAGTTAGCAAACTGATTTCCAGGACACACTTCCACAACAGGATTAATCTGGTCTGCAAAGAAGAATAAATCAATCAAATGATTGCTAGAAATGGATTAAACATGATGATAAATAAGGAAGAAATGCAAAAAAAAAACCCATGGTTTTCCTTATCTTGGCTCTAAAAATTATAAAGTCAGAGAAGCAGGGAGTCGGCTTTGTCAACATTACACAAACACTGACAAATGCATAGAAAACTAAACAAGAATGGTATCCAGGAGAGATATAGAGAGAAAAAATTTTTAATTCACTGGCAACAACTGTCTTCCTGTATGGATGAAAGATTTGGATATAAACAAAACTGGAAGAATTCAAACGTTTCAACAAGTGTTTAAAAACCATTCTCAAGACGAGATTCCCTCAAATAATGAACTATGAAGACCTGCAGGAATTAGAGGATAAGCCGTGAAGTAAGAAGGTGGAACTGGATTGATCATGTACTCCATAGAGGGAAGCATGCTGACACCTTGAAGCCCTGGAGTGGAGGACAGAATTAGGAACAAGAGCTGTAGGCAGACCAAGAACATCTTGGAGAAGGGGGTGGGGAGGGATTGGGAATTGGGAAAGAAAGAAATAGAGCAGTGTGAAGGAGTTGAAACATAGTTGCAGCAAATGAGTTTAAAAGCAAACTGGAGGTTTATAAGGAAAACAATACTTCTGGCACTAGTCACACCTTTTAGTCCCCTCTTAGTAGAACCCCTCTCCTTTCTCTATCCCACATGTTATATTCATGTGAAAATGATCAAAAGAAACAGAGGCTCAAACCAGGTAAACTTGAACTGAAGGAGTAGTGTATTCACAAATAAACAAAAAGATTCTACAAGTGCAATATTGTGTATCTCACCATATACACCATATATGTATCAGCTCAAACAGAGGCATACCACCATTTAAAGGAAAAAAAAATTGTGTTTAAAATGCTCCAACAAAGAGTACAAAGAAAATGGCTCAGACACTATCCTACAATTCAGTCTTATTTATTAACCACAGAAAAAGCTACATCTCTTCAAAAAATATGCAAAAGAAGAGCCATATACATTGCATTATTTGAAATGTCGAAAGTCTGGGAGAACAAATTGTTCTTGAGCAACAAACAACTAAATTTCTATCTGTGGGAAACTTACTTCTTGAAAGGGAAGCTTTACTGCCTTATTTTTGATAATCTATTAACCTGTGTCAATAAATATTAGTTTTAAAAGGATGAATTTTTCTTGCCAAACAAATGCAATATTTCCCGTTAAGAAAACAAAGTTGAAAAGATCCTGAATGGTCTAGGAAATAATTCATTTCAAAATTTTATGGCTCCTCAAAAGGACCTTAACTAATTCAATAATTACATACAAACATAACAACTGTTGCATCCCACTTACCAGGATCTTCAAATAAAAATTGCATGATGGGTGCATGGGGCTACATTTGCCACAAAAAACTATTATGAAATTAAACAAGTGTCACTACTTTTTGATACATAAAATGCCAACAAAATGTTTATGAAATGCCTCAAAGGTCAACACAAATGACAGTCATTTAGCATATATATTTGTATGTAACCACACATTCACTGTTGAAACATCTCACACTTTGGAACTGATGTGGCTACAGTATATTTAGCTGCTCATGAATTTGAAAAGATACCAGAAAATAAAGGAAAATTAATTGCTAGGTGTCAGTAATTGTGATATTACTAAATGTTTAATTTTTTTTATTCTTGCATAAACCTACCTTTTGAAACAGTTTAAAACTCTATTTCCACCTGGCTACAAGCTATACCCTGAAAGTTACTACGAGATGCCAACAGAAAAGCATACCCAGCAATTTAGGCACAAATCAAAATAGCAAGATGCAGCTGCCTGGGCTAAGCTGCAATTGCATCAATCATATTGTGTTGCTTCAACACACATTTCAATATCACTGTTAGCATCCCATTGCTGGATACTCTAAAAACCCTAATTTCAAGGCCTTTTTCCGGGTAATTGCATATATATATATATATATATATATATATTTCACTAATTCGGCACTTAGGGGGAAAGTTGTCGTTGAAAAGTCGACCTTAAGGGGAAAGATTTTTTGGGGCGAAATATAAGTTTTGCTGTAACGTTTCTACACGCTTTTTCTATAGGAATACGTAAACGGACAAGGGCGCCCTCCTTGATTTACAAAGTAGATACAATTACTTCAAAGTTATCAAATTTACGGACACTTAGCTGTTAACACGAACTGATGGCTGGCCATTGAAATAACTTTGTTTATATTTTTAGACATTAGGGCGAACATTTTTTCTTATGTATTTCCTTCTTATTTTTTCTCCCTATGTACGCGCAGATATAACAATTTCCCCCCTAAGGTGGGAATTAGAGTTATATATATATATATATTTGTATATATATATATATAGATTAGACTTAATATAGCGCACAGTGTGACATAGTCATTCATGTGCACTTTACAAGTAATAGATAGGGTACCAGAAGACTCTACTGTATGAAGATATAGCCTATGACTACATAAGGGATCTTTGTTCTGTTACCTCAGTATAGTCAGTCAATATAAAGCACAGTGGTCACTGGTCAGTGGGATATGAGAGCATTATTTACACCGTTGGTACATGGAGAGCATCGGGCTAGATTTCATCATAAATTGTGATGTGTGTATGCAAAGCATTGCTGCTCCTGTTGCAACTCTCCCCCCCCCCCCTTTCTGTGCATTGGGGCTGTAGAATATTCCCCTAGCTAGTAAACTCTGCTGTATTTGAAACACCTTTTCATCTTTTATCTAGCTGACATTATAGATGAATCCGATTAGCGCTTGTTTTTAGTGACTGTAGGCAGCCATTAATGGGGTCCATCAGCCTTTAATCATCTTCATTTATAGTCAACAACAATTTCAAATCCTCCCACTTGGTGAAGTTGAGAAAATTAAGATACACTTCTGTGTACAACCATTGTGGAACAGGTAAGGAAGGTAATTTAAAAATTAAAGGTGATGGACCCCAGTAATGGCCGACTAAAATCAGACCATCACAATCTGTCCGGATTTGTCTACAAATAAACGCATTTGTGTTGGTAAGTTGTTAGATCTGATCAAACTACCTGCCTGTGACTTCTACAGAAAGGCCATTTTAATTGACATGGAGCCTTATGAAGTTTCAAAGACCACAAGAATCACTGAAGAGATGTATCAGTGACCTACCTTCACATATAAATGGTACAGTGCTCAAATCAACATCCCAAGTACCATCACTCTGGCAACTAATGGGATCCTGATGGCCCACCAAGGTGTACCCATTACGACAGTAGAATCTACAGCTGACTCCATAGTGGGGGTTGGCCTTCCCCGTGCAGAACGTAGGATAAATACCCCCTCCAGGTGGAATGATGTCCTTAGGTATTGATGGACAACTGGAAACTGTAAAGAGGGGAATCATACATCATATCTTGTAATGAGAGAAACATTGATGACAAAATAACACACAAAAATGGAAGCACTGCACTGCTCTATTAATTGCAGTATAACACCAAAGTAGGCAAAATTTGCATATAACCATATAGCCATAAAGCCTATATCTTTTTGCAAATTACAGATTTGCATTTGATATTTCAGAACAAATGTTCCTAAATTCTTGGTTACAATATGTTATTATTGTGTTGTAATACTTTGTAGGAGACATGTTTCAAATTCAAACACAAACAACATCACTGGTTGAATCCCCATCTATACTAGATCACCATACATTTGGACAGAATCTTCATGATATATTGGTATCATGATATAATTGTATGAAGATAGGGTTTTGTAATGTTTATTCTGTAGCAGAGCTAGGCTAAAGGTTTCCATGCAAATGTATCATCATACACCATACACTTGTATGATGATGCTAATGTACTACATATGATCTGATGACATGCTTCCCGGACAAATGTCAGTGAATAACATTCAAAATGCATGAGTGTGGTCAAACTTTTAGATGCATATTTCACCTGTTGAACAAGTATTCAATCATTTGTAAGACACTGTTCATGGACAAATGTAGAACAGAGGAAACCAGACTTTAAATTCAATGTTTCAAAATTCAGTTCATGTTTACTTAACTCACTTCTGCACACTGGATGCCCATCCCTTTTCCAATACATTGCCTCTGTTTGTTCATTCCTTTCACAAGTGGCCCTATCAGGTCCTTGCAACTCATAGCCATTGATGCATGTAATAGTACAAACACTTCCATGGTTAGAGTGACAGGGTCCAAGGAAGAGACCAAATACTGGAGGGTTCAGCTGCTGGCAATTACGAGCTGGTAGAGAATAAGAGAGAGATGTAAACATTTCTGTAGCACTCAGTTGTTTTTGAATGTCTAAAAGCAGAGGTTCTTTATGTCATGTATACATCCAATAATAAATGTTAAGTACCCTGCCACAAGGGTGGAGCCAAGACAGGATGAATTTCTCACCCTATTAAATATTTCAGCTTAGTCCCCAACAAAAACAAGGTTTGGAATGGTTATCAAATTTCACCCAACTTCCTGTATATTTACTCACTCAAGCACGCTCCAAGAAACCACCAGCTCCATAAATGACAGACTGAGACAGTTAGAGTGTGTTCCCACTTGAGAACGACCAGGCGATCAGATCCGGTTCAGACCCCGTGCAGGCGATCAATTTGTAAGTGGGAACGCTCTTGTTCCCCGGATCAGATCCCGAGAGCTTGATCGCCCCTTCGGCGAGGATCAGACCGCACGCAGGTGATCAAGAAAACAAGTGGGAACACAACGGCGGATCAAGGTGACCCGAGATCAATGACGTACTTCCGCAGTGAAGCTCCTCACGCAACACAAACGCATGTAAACAAACCTGACCTGCACACATAATTTCAATGAAACAACTTCCTGTTACTTGAACCGGAGGAGGGGATCAGATCTCACGCAGGCGATCAAATGGGAACACTCATGCGGTTGGTCACAAACTTTTCCAGTTGATTGAGCCTGGGGCGATCAACATGGGGGGATCAAGTGGAAACACGGCCTAAGAGGAAGATGAAATCCCACTAGGCATAATAATACAGGTCAGATGTGCCGTATTGCTTGTGAGGTGTGAAAGGCAAGCAGTGGGGCAACTTCTTACCTGGTTTTTGTGGGCCTTTCTTCACTGATGCAAAAAGGTGTGGAGAGAGTTTTTATAGGCATGGATATTCGACATGGAGTGAAATTCAATTTGACAGATAAAGCCATCAAAGCCAATCTGCAGGTTTGATTGTATTTTGGTCAATTTTCCACTCAGAACCTCTTACTACTGTGTAAAAGTTATAAAACCAGCCGAGATTACCAGCTGGCAACTTGGCACCTGTTAAAAAACATCTGAAACCATTCAAGGCCAATTTGAGTGAAATGAGTTTTGGGCAAATGGTCCAAATGCAATTTCACTGGCTCTGGGAAGGGAAGCACAGCATAGGGTTAGGGTTGCAGTTGCTGCAGATGAATGTCAAAATCATAGCCTTTTGATGACCAGGGATAATACTTGTTAATTTAAGTGCAATTAGAAATACTAGCGAAAAGCTCCATGAGCCACAAGACACCTTGAACATTCCATAAACTTTCCTTTAAAAGATTTGTAGAACCACCATGACATAAATATTCCTTTAAAAGATTAGAGGAACCACCTCAGTTGTTCTATACCCAATGCGGGTTTAAGCAACTTGTCTAATAAGGTTACTTAACACCAGCAAAACCCTCATGCTATCATGCATAAAAATTACTGTAACATTATCTTTCAACATGCCAACACTAAACACCTGATCTTTTGTTAACAATTACATATTATTCTGGCTGCCATTGAAAATGCTTCTAGACAACTTGTTGATAAGTATCAGGCCCCAAATTTAACAGCAGCCATGGCAGCCATTGCGGTCATACATTTCCTTTTTTGCCATGATGTCCTGGTAGAATGATTAAATTTCACATCCAAACTTGCCGTCATGCCCTCCGTAGATGGTTGTTGTGCCCTCAGACCTTATTGTGAAGTTCTCACTTATCACTAAAATGCAAGTAATACATGTTTGGTGAACATACATAGAAACTCAAAACTCCTAAAACTTGGCACTTAATCCTACATAAAAAAAGCTACTTTTTAAATTTTCTCAGTTTTAACAATGAGACATATGCCTTGCAATACAGCATTACACAAGTTACGTAGCCTGCTCCACAGTTGCATGCCAAAATACAACAGCAAGTCTATATGAAAAGCACTGAGATTGGTTTGACATTAACCAGGGCAAAACACAACTCGCGATACACTTCATGGAAGTTTAGTGTGTAAAAATCCCCACATTGAGATCAAGTTACTTTGATCATGTGCATATTGCACTGCACTGTATTGGAAGACTTTTGTTTCCTTTGCTGCATGTGTGGATATTGACTGTGGTTTTTTGTTACATTTTGGTCTGGGTTGGGTTTGTTTGTTTCTCAGGCCTGGTCTGTTTATATGTACTAAAAATGCTCACACTACACACACTGCTGTCTTACGTTATTTCGGTACACAATACAATTTGTTCCGTTTTGAATGATGCAAAATTATTTTGGGAATAGTATTTAGACAAAATCAATCTGGAACTGAAGTTCAGGGTTTCAAAATGTGCTTATGACCTGTGCACCTTCAATTTGAAATTGATATCGAAGTACATTGGGACAAGAGAGCTCTAGTTTTTGGGGGCTTATAGCCAAGCCCTTTGAGTCCAAGATTTCACGGTGCAAGTTCTACAATTGCAAACTGTCCGAGAGGCAATTCATGCATCTAAGACCCGGGGGCTTGGGTTAGCAAATCTCTTGAGTTGGTGTTTGCTAATGGCCATAATGCCCTGACTTATTGCCTTGATGCCCTCAAAAATGGAAGATAAACGAAGACCAAATGGCCATGCCCTTTGAGATCTGAAATTTGAGGCCTGAAGTAGCATTATGTCCTAAAGCTAACCTGCAGTCAATACATTTGATTTATTGAAGTTAATTGAATACTGGAACAACGGCATAAGGCTCAAAGGCAAAAAAAAAAAAAAATTTGGCCCTTTTAATGCTATGGGTGGAAGGAAAAAATTGATCTGGTTTTAGAGAACTGGTCATGGCGGTAACTGAGAGCCAAATCAGTATCCAAGAAACTGCAGCATGCTAAATATTCAATAAATCCAACAACTTAATACCGTTGTCATCATTAACACCAAGGATGACAAAATATTACAAGTGATAAAGTCAGATGTGCCTCCCATCACAGTCATTCCTTCAAATTCTAAACACAATAGCTTTCCTTGCCAGAAATTAGCCCTCATGGTTTGCAGCTGTAAAAGCAAGAGGTTCCCAAACTTACTTCGAACTCTGAACCAAAACTGACAAATAGCAACGTTTCCGGCAGAATCTCTGGCAGAACATGAAGTGAAGTAGTCACCAATCGGATAGGTCATGAACTCTCTGTCACATTGAGGAACAATGTCTTCTCCTGAATTGTCCAATGCTGTCACTTCCCAGCTGACAAATGCCTGGGTCATTCCTCGGTCAGCATAAACTGGGAAATCCAATGGACAGCTTGTAAAGCGTGGAGCCTGGTAATCTGTCCAAAGAAGAAATACAATCCAGACAAGTTATTATTGCAATAATTTAAAGGCATACGTTCCATCGCCCCAAACTACAATTCCATCCAGAGTCTACCAAAGTTCTCAACTGGCAAAGCCCTTTGATTGATATCCAAGATGGACAGTAGCTCCTATATTACACAGAATGCACTGAGAGTTTCTGGTTCCTAGCATGCTCGTAAGGGTATGTGATGTCCTGAAGCAAAACAAACAAGGACTGTGTCTGCATACAGATAACTTTAAGGCATCTGTGGGAGTGGCTAGAAGCATTGTAGATTGGGAAAATGTCAAACATTTGGGACAATGAATATCTGCCTTTAATCTGCTGTCATTAAATTTACCAATGAGCCAATCGTTGACGAAGTTTTAAAACAACACTGAGTTGGTAAATGTATACAAATATAAACATGTCTGCTTGGCAACTTCAGAGAATGTCTAGAAAGTTCCTTACAAATTTTATAGTTATGTTAATTAGACTGGCTCAAGAGCCATTAAAATACAGCTTTAGGGTAAAGGGCCAATTACATACAGTGCTATACTCTAAACAACCAGAATGCAAAAATGCATTGAGGTTTCGATGATACATGCATGCTCTTTTCAATAAAATGCTACATTTCTTGCAACAACTGGTGACCCAAAATAACCTTTGTCTCCACCTGTAAGTAACTGGTTTTTCTTTTAACCAAAACATTTCTATATTCAAAAAGCCAAATTTCATACTGTGCCTTAAGATATTCTGCAAACAAGGTTTTCAGATTTTAATGACAGGTGATACTAGATGTCCACTGACCTCCACCAATAACAACAGGTACAATACTTTCAACTCACCATATACACATCCATATTAGGAAATCCATCCAAGTTTCCTACCTTCAGATATCCCATTTTGACAAGTTTTTCAAAGTTTGACTGATCATCACCCCAGATGTCCTTTCACCTCCACAAAAAAAAACCTTATACTGACCATCTTCTCACCATAATTCATTCACATACTAATTTTGAAATCCATCCACCTTTCATGCCTTGAGATATCCTAAACAAGTTTTTCTAAGTTTGACCCCCTATGACCCCAAATGACCTTTGATCTCTACCAAAATCATTAGAGTTCTTCCTTACATTATAACACATCAACATATCAAGTCTGAAATCAATCCAAGCTTCCTACCTTTAGATATTGTGTTAAAAAGGTATTCAGGATTTGTCCCCTTCTGACCCCAATTGCACCAACATATCAAGTTTCAAGTGAATCCAACTTTCATACCATGATGTATCATGTAAACAAGGACTTTAGGGTTTGACCCAATGTGACCCTAACTGACCTTTGACCTCCACAAAAATTTATTGGGTTTTTCCTTACATCATAACACATCAACATATAAAGTTTGAAATTGATCCAAGTTTTCTACCTTGAGATATAGTGTAAACCAGGATTTCGGGGTTTGACCCCATGTGACCCCAAATGACCTTCTACTTCCACAAAAATAAATCAGGTTCTTTCTTACATCATAATGCATCAACCTACCGAGATTGAAATTAATCCAAGTTTCCTACCTTGAGGTATAGTGTAAAAAAGGATTTTGGGGTAGGACCTCATGTGACCCCAAATGACCTTTGACTTCCACGAAAATATATCAGGTTCTTTCTTACATCATAATGCATCAACATATCAAGTTTGAAATGAATCAAAGTTTCCTACCCTGAGATATAGTGTAAACCAGGATTTCGGGGTTTGACCTTATGTGACCCCAAATGACCTTTGACCTCCACCAAAATAAAGCGGGTTCTTTCTTACATCATAATGCATCAACCTATCAAGGTTGAATCAAATCAATCCAAGTTTCCTACCTTGAGATATAGTGTAATCAAGGATTTCGGGGTTTGACCCCACATGACTCCAAAAAACCTTTGACTTCCACGAAAATATATTGAATTTTTTCGTACATCATAACACATCAACATATCAAGTTTGAAATGAATCAAAGTTTCCTACCTTGAGCTATAATGTAAACCAGGATTTCGGGGTTTGACCTTATGTGACCCCAAATGACCTTTGACCTCCACCAAAATAAAGCGGGTTCTTTCTTACATCATTATGCATCAACCTATCAAGATTGAATTAAATCAATCCAAGTTTCCTACCTTGAGATATAGTGTAATCGAGGATTTCGGGGTTTGACCCCACATGACCCCAAATGATCTTTGCCTTCCACGAAAATATATTGAGTTTTTTCTTACATCATAACACATCAACATATCAAGTTTGAAATGAATCAAAGTTTTTTTACCTTGAGCTATAATGTAAACCAGGATTTCGGGGTTTGACCTCATGTGACCCCAAATGACCTTTGACTTCCACGAAAATATATCGGGTTTTTTCTTACATCATAACACATCAACATATCAAGTTTGAAAGTAATCCAAGTTTCCTACCTTGAGATATAGTGTAAACAAGGAGTTCAGGTTTGACCCCACATGACCCCAAATAACCTTTGACCTCCACCAAAATCAATACTCTTTCTTACATCATAAAGCATCAACATATCAAGTTTGAAATTAATCCAAGTTTTCTACCATGAGATATTGTGTAAAACAAGGATTTCGGGGTTTGACCCCCTGAGACCCCAAATGACCTTTGACCTCCACCAAAATCAATAGGGTACTTCCTTACATCATGACGCATCAATATATCACGTTTGAAATTAATCCAAGTTTCCTGTCTTGAGATATTGTGTAAACAAGGATTTTTGTTTTTGACCCCCTGTGACCCCAGAAGACCTTTGACTTCAACCAAAATAAATGGCGTTCTTCCTCTCAGTATGGGGTATCTGTGTACCAAGTTTGAGAACTGTCAGATCTTCCCTTCTTAAGATATCGTGTAAACAAGCAAAGTGTCACAAACACACACATACGCACATACACACACATACACACATACATACAAACACACTCCATCATGAATGCATAGGTTTATCTTTTCATCCAAACCAAAAATACCTAAACTTTTCTAAAATGGAACTGAAGTCCCATTCCCTTTTAACATTATCAAGAGATGCAGCTTTAAAGGAGGTCACCAGTGTGACTGGACTATTGAATGACAGGGACCACAGAGCATATTCTAATGTGTAGAAGCTATTGACGAGACTCAACATAATCAAGAGAACAAAGCTACATGTTGCCAGTTTAAGGTAATCCAATACACCCATGGCACAAAAGCCCTCCCCCTCCTCAAATGAATAGTTTACGGCAAGTTTATTGTCTACCATGGTGGAGCAAGCAAAGTGTTCCCTTTATTATTAAATTGACAACTGGCAGTAATTGCATGTTTTGTTCACATTTCACAATTCACATAACCTGCTTTTGCTTCTGTCTGAAATAAAAATGCTCACACAACCAGTTAAAAACATCACTGGTTACATGCAGGAATTTTGCAAGGAGAGTCCTTAGAAGTTAGTTACTCAATAACAATAAGACTAGTCATGCTTTGAAGTAAGGAGCAAGCTGTTCTCAAGAAAAGACACTGAAATAATTCCAGTGGAACAAAATTCACACCCTATACCACAGTGCTTTCAAGTTTAAGCCAAATTATTGCAATTAAATTTTCAAGTATTGCAACATTTTTTTAATGTTCAGACAGAATATGTGAATATGATTTAAGATTAATTAATCCTGAAGCTTTTTAATAAATAGGATTTCTCACAAGGAGATCTTTCATGAATTCCTAAAATCAACCAGTCATGATGAACACTTGTAAATCTGTTTTCAATAAATTAATCTCTTGAAAATATAGATTACTAATTATGGTTCCTTTCAAAAAAGAATTTGAAATAAAAAGATAATAGCACAAACCAATGCAAGACAAATCATTAATATCCTGTGACCACTGTCCATCTCCTCTACACCTAATAAAGTCCAGTGTTGGTGGATCAATTCTGTAACCTGACTCCTTGCAGCTCAGGTGACAACTGTCTTCAAAGGAGGGCTCAGAGTTGCAACTAGCTGGTCTCTCTCTGATAAAATCTGGAAACTCTAAACTTGGGCACTGCTTCTCTGTAAATATATTTAGAGAAAAAGTGTAGATATCATAATTATGTACCATCAGGCCCATGATGCATTCTGTCCAAAGGGCACTGAGTTACTTTGCACTTTCTGCTTGTCTTCACCAAACTGTCTAATCAAGCATATCCTATCAGTTAGATGATCCTATTTAAGTAGCCCACAGTTCACTTGGCAATGAGTAAGCATCTATGCTGCATCAGTTTGCCAAAGAACATCCCTTTGTCTTGGTGAGAACAACATCTGATAAGAGATGAGAAGGTGTGGCCAGGCAAACTTGACCAAAGCACCATTATCCAGCTCTGTGGTGTTTGACTCAGTATTGTTTACATCAAAAGACCATTGCTCGGTGGATTTTACAGAATTCTGTATCGGGCATAATGTCATGCTGTGAGAACCAGCAGGAGACAATACCAAGATTTTATTACAACTAATTGAAAATATTCAGGGCCTTTTGCAATGACACACAAATGATGTGTAACGTATGCTGATTCAAAAGCATAATAGCTTACAAAATTTAGGTTTTGTGCATTAACTTGATGGCAGCAAACAATGTGGATCCCTGGATCAGTACAGAGTTGCATCGGTTAGGATAATATGTTCTGCTCTTGGATGTGTTTTGATCAGAATGAATGCTGTAGATTGTAAATAATCTGCAGATTTCCCACTTCAATGAGTCTGCCAGTTAAGTCTGTAGAATCCACGTTTGTTCTAAAAGGGGTTTACTACCAAAATTCATGAAACAATCTACGGCATGCAGCTATTACAAATAGTATCATTTACACTTCTGTCACAAATTATCTTAGTCTAGCCATCTCAAGAGAGAGGTATAGTAGGTACCCCATCTCCAAACTTTACTAAACTTGCATAAAATGCACTTCGTACAATTTTTCTATCCTCACTTCCAGACATCCATTCCGTAGTCTTAATTCAAGATAAAGGGTGTTCCATGAGCCAGGAGGGATTGACGTTGTCTCAAAGTGCACTTCTTGCCAGTTCCTCCCAAACCCCTCCCACTAGAATTTTCCATAAAAGAAGGGTTTTCCATTGCCTAGTCAAGGTTTCTTTAGAGTTTGAAAATTAAAAACAAACTGAGTACAATCTTCCATAAAACAACATTAACACAAACAGAAGAGCAAGTTTTACCTGAAATCTCTTGACCACTTATCCTCAAGGAGGAAAAAGAAACCATAGGAAACACTATTAACAGGCCTTGAATTCTGAGGTGTATGAGAGCGATCGCACACCACCACTCTCCTAAAATCACAGCGGGGGTGAATTTTTGCATGCCTAAAACTCAGATAAATCCATAATAAATTAAGTAAAACAGCACACCTACCACACTCGTCAATTTCCCCAGGAGAGTGATTTACAGCACACTTGGAAAACCTAAAACTCACGGCCTGTATTAAGAATTCTCATGTCCATCAACCAACGTTCCACTTAAAGTACAACAAGTATCATTTCATATTATTCTGTTCTACAACAGATATTTTGGGGAGTTCACCCTACAAAATGAAAAGCCAATTGTGCTTAAGAAAAGAATTTTATGACTTTCTGTCTTAGTGTTGTACAGTACATTTGGGTTACTTCTGTCTTCTCTGATATATTGAGGTCATGTAACCAAGCAACAACTTAAGGACATGTAACCTAGCAACTAATACCCAGTCTTGCAATTCCTAGCAACTTTGTTTAAACACCTCTTTCCTCCTGTGGTACACTTTCAACAGAATGCTATTTAAAGTTACCTCTAGAAGTAGGTGTTATTTTGAGACAACAATGACACTTGCTTAGCACCCATTAGATTTTATAAAAATACCTCATTAAATATCCAGTCTGAATAATTAAAAAGGTCAATGGCTACAAACCTAGTTGAACAATACAATATATTCTACAACTTCTTGGAATACTTGTCTCAATACTGACCTGCACACTGGAAATCATCTGCACTCCAAGACCCATCTGCTTGACAAGTGCTAACTGGGCTACCACTTCCCTGATAACCGTATGGACAAGCCCAAAGACACACAGCACCATACGACTCTGTGGCTAGCTGGCAGCCTGACTTTATGGCTAGTGGTTTACTGGCAATGGCTGGGCACTGTACCGCTAAAATGATTTTGACAAAGGGTAAAATGATATTACAAAACAATTTATTCACATTATTAAGGCAACTAAGGTCTGATGGTATGAACTAATTTTGAGCACTTCTAAAGAAGTGCACTCCTTCATTTAGTTTGTGACTGAAGTTCGGGTACTTCCAAAAGGAATACATTATTTACTTGATTAAGAGATTTTAAATCAGTGTTGTCCAACCTACGGCCCGCGGGCCACTGTCCGGCCCGCGAAAAGGCTGCGTCCGGCCCGTCAGAAATAATCTATATTGCAAAATTATTCAATAAGCAGATCTACTGATGACAAATTTAGGCTTCACCGTCCGCTATGGCATGCTTACTTTTGAATGAAATAATACATTTCAAATGTCTGCTACATGTGGCCTAGGCTACATTGGAGTGTTGTCCACAGGGGCGGGTTGAGAATGATTCAGGAGGGATATGAAAAAACTTTGTCCGAATATTCTGCCCAACACCATGGGCCCAAATCCCGGGGGGCAAGGGGGGTCTTTGCCCCTCAAGTGAAAAAGTGGGGGGGCCATAAAAAAAAAAAATTGAGTAGACCTAAAAATATGGTCACCTTTTTTCGTTTTTTTTTTTCGTTCGAAAACAGTTTTTTGAAGCTTCGGAAACGCTACAACACAAGAGCTTCTGGGGGCTTCGCCCCCTGCACCCCAACAGGGGCTTTCCCCCTGGATCCCACCAGGAGCCCTTTGTGACTTCGCCCTCGCGGTGCCCGCCAAGTGTGCACAGTTTAACACTCATGGGCACATCATAAGCATTTTCGCCCCACTCTCAAACAGAAATTTGCGCCCTTGCCCAACACCACCAATTTTTGCTAAAATTTATATATTCGTTCAATCAAAAACGAAAATGAATCAGTGTTCCCTGCGTGCAATTATTGCATTTTGTTGCCTTGGGCGTCGGGAAAAATTGAAAAAAAAAACGAGTATAGAATGCGGCCCCTCATCCATCATAACCATTACATGTGGCCCACCGCTGCGAAAGGTTGGACAACCCTGTTTTAAATGATTCATGTCATATTGTAATCCAAAGCTGCCAACCTGGCAGAATGAAGAAGAGAATCACCACTCACTTATGCAATGGTACAAAACTAGAACACCAGCTGGGGTCCAGTGGCTCACACCTAGGGGCCCCTGGTATGGGTTCTGCCCAGGGGGCAAAGTCCTTGGTATTGAGTAGTTTCAGTTATGCCTGGAGGACCTTTTGAGCCCTCATTGGCAAGTTAAGATTTATAAACTTTGTGCAACTTATCCATTAGTTCCAGGCCCAAATCTATATTGCCTAGCAAACAGTCAGATTCAAAGCCCATGATACCCTTTTAAGGACCTCAACTGATTGTAAACTTTAATAGACACACCTTTAAATAACCACCATTTCTTCCAAGTGTCCTGAAGAAATTTGACTAATTTTTAGTCATTGTTTTTAAGTCCCAAATCAAGTTTTCCAATATGGGGGGGGGGGGGGATGTAGGTGATGCTCATGCAGTAAAGTTATTTCAAGAAACTGATGACTCTAGTTTCACTGAAATTTGGTGCATGACACATCACATTTTAATATAAAAAAGCATTTCACTTTTCCTCCTAAACTGGTAAAGTTGGCAGTTCTGTAAACCATCTTGTGAAGAATTGAGATGTGCATCCTCTAAAAAGACAGACCTGTATTAATTTAACATTATTGTTATTTATCTAACAAATGAAAATTTTGTAAAATACAGAATATTAAAGTTCAAGTTCAATCAAAAGTTTAATGTATCCCACGAAGGGTAATTACACACTCGCAAGTGAAGAAGTAAAAACATGCAGATGTAAAGCAATCAACAATTAAAAAGATAAAATATAATGAGTACAGGACTACAGAGATAAACAAGACACAACAATAAAATAAATATGACACTAAAAAGAAAATGAAATGATAGAAAAACCAACAGGTTTAAATGTGAATGAGATGTCATGTTACAAACAGTTTCCCAGGAATTTCATGGACATGCCAGGACAAATAAAATTTATAATTATTTGACATGACACACCCTGGTTTAGTATTAAACTGAAACTCATTCCAAATTGGATTATACAAATTCAATCTTTCTAGAAGAAGTTAAGGAGTTCCTTTATAAGTAACTATTGAGTCTTGAGGACATATCACAAAAAAATCTCACATCTTGGACAACATCACCAACTTTGAAAGACAAAAAGAAAGAAACTACTATTGATATTATAACTGATATATTCAAAATAAAAGGAGTGTAACAGGCTAGATACAATTCTTCTCTCTCTCTCCTTGCTCTCTTCCCCACCTCTTCTCCCACCAAATCAAACAAAATTTGACAAATTTCTCTCACGTGAGCAGATTGGTGGGCTACCATCCCATGTTGGTCGTGAGGATTGAAGGATACAGTTGAGTGATGAAGGTCCATCTAATTCATAGCCTTGATTACACTGGAAGTCACATGTTGCACCTGCTATCTGACTAGGGCATCTCAGAGAACCGCTTGCGGGGGCTTGCAAAGAGTTGCATCGGTGCACTGTTTATACAAAAACACAAACACACTAAACTAGTAAGAAGTTCAACACACCATTTAGGGCCAAACCAAAATTAAATAAAGCATTTTAAACAAAACATATAATACACAGTATATGAAAGTTTTTAAGTAAATTTTGCAACATATTAAACTTCAATTTATGAAATAAAATGAGTTTTAGTTTCTCACTAGTCATAATGATGTAAAATACAATCTCAAGCTTGCAACACAAGTGCTTTTAAACAGGTAAGAAAGCACTATTGGTTTAAAGTGATTGATAATTCCAGGATTAAAACACTACACAGGAATTAATCGGTGTTGTACAGCTAGCTACTGCACAGGCTTCATGAAAGTAAATACAGTTTTAATAGATGTCACCAAATAAACCCCAATCCGAACCCCTCCCCTTAAATAAAAAGTAAGTGAAAGGCTGAATGCAACACCAAACTGTATTGGATATGTGCCAGTTTCATGACCTTTGACAAACAGCCTTACTTCTTTTTATGGTAAGTGTTGTCTTTAATGAGTGTTCAGATACCAAGAGGTCTGTCTGCAGTGTAAATGTGGGCACAAATTAACACTTACGCTCTTTGATTTAAAAAATTCACAACCACCAGATCACTGCTGATGTATACAAATACTTCAGATTTATTAGTATTTTTATAAGTTGGGTATTATTACAAAAGCACGAACTGTAAATATTTCCTGCTCTGGTGAACATTTTTAAGAAATCATGTACTTCAAGACAAAATTTCTGACTATAAACAGTCAAATTTGTCTTGAATTTAGGGTAGATGCACTTTCCTGAATGACAGCTTCAAGTACTTCTCAAGCATTTCAAAACTACCAACTTTTTTCCCTATTGCATCATATTCGAATTCACTGACATTTGCAAGTTTTAGTCTTCATAAAATGCTACATATGATAATGACAAAAATAAAACAATGTACAGAAAAAATATATCTTTTATGCAAAATTTGAGATTGTTCTGCAGTTACAGTTTAACAATGAGACTGAAAACCACAGAAGGCTTAAAAAAGTACCTTTCAAATTCAAACTTTGATGGCCAAACTTTGGCTTTATCAAAGTGACCTCTTCAAATTTTCAAGTACCTTCAGTGTTGTAAAGAATGAGAAAGCACTTAGCTACTGCCTAAATTATGTGAAGTCCTGTCCATTTATCCCACATAAGAGTACTCTAATGAGCCTTTGGTCTTTGAAAAATAAAATTCAACATCAGCCTCATTAAAAGAAATTCTATTTTTTATATTCATTTTGAATTCTTCAGAAAGAATATTTATTTTTGTAGAGGAGGCAGAGTAATTAGTTCAGTTGTCACATGAATAATACATGTTAAATTATTTGAAACAGTAAATACTACATGATAAGGAATTTTTCACAAAAGTTTGCATAATTTGTTTGTAAGTGTAGCAAATTTTCACCTCCCTTTTTTGATATTTTTACAACTAAGAACAATGCAGTATAAATAACATTTCCTTTCATCAATTTGAACAATGGGAAAGAACCCAAAAGAGACCTGACTGAAATAAGCTGAAAATATCCATTACGAAGATAGTTGCTTTAGAACCCTTTTAACCACATACCCCACCAATGTGTCATTTGGACAGGGACCCTGGATTAGTATCAACTACCAAATGCAGTTGGAAGTCACTCCAGCATAAGAAAAGATAAAGTAATCATGTGTTCTGCTAGTTGAAGCAAACATTCCCCTACTCACTGATGCCGGGAGAATGCAGGAGATTACAGGGGACTTTTTTAGACTAATCATGATTTGTAAACTTCAAAGCATTTGTCCACCTCATGCTACATTCCAAAATTCCAGACACAATCAATTTTGAGGAATTTGGTCTGATATACCATTTAATAGGCAGAAAAACACCATTACCACACACCACTGAGGTGGGGGTGGGGGGGGGAGAACTTCAGGAGTGGTCAAGTGAAAAACAATAAATTCAATGATATTACAAACTTCTAATAACCCTCTCTTGGTAAAAAGTACTACAAGTATATAACTGGAATGGTCTTAAGGGTTGAGTGTCTGCCTCGTGAGAATTTTTTTCAGATTTCAATGCAAAATGATGCTAACATTCATTATGCCATTTTCTTGAGCCTGTTCATTGTGAGAAAGTAACATTATTTCTGTAGAAAATCTACAAATCCCCTTGCTTTTTCTGTCAGACTCAGCTCTACATACAATATATATTGCAGTTAATAAGCTTAGCTTTACATGAAGCATGGCAGAGTGAAAGTCTACACACTTCATGGTATTCAGTAATCTACAGAAGTTATTTTATGATTATTATGATTATAATAGACTTGTATGTTCTAGAAGTATTACCATGGGTTTTACCATCAAAGGTAAAGAGCCGTCACCCAAACTTACTTTGAAGCGACGGCTCAATATTTCAATGTCCTCTTATTTCTCTTCAAAGCATCTTTCATCATATCTTGTAATTTCAGTATTGCATATTCTAGGTATAACAAGCAGTTACTACTAGTAAATTCCACATTTTAAAAGAAAAATTGTTGTCACATAACTCTCAACAGCCAATCATGTGACAGGACAGACTAATACACTACTTCGAGTTGGGGTGACTGCTCTTTCCCTTTACATGAGCAACTGGAACATAAAACCAGATTAAAAGATGGGTTGAAACAAAATTTTGCTTTTAAGTAAGAGCACATGCACTAGACATTACTATGAAGTAACATTATTAGTGATCAATTTCCAAGAAAAGCTATTGACTTAATATCAAAATTTAAAGTGTATGTTTATAGTCTGAAATTTCAACACAGAGCACAAGAAATGAATTTAACTCTATACAGCACAGGGGGTTGATCCGTACCCCCAAAAATATTACCATTTTGTAGAATTCATAAAACAACCCCCTTACATCCTACAGCCTTCCCCTTGGTATCAAATGATTGGGAACAAAAAGATCTGTCTAATAATAGTAATTTTCTTGGGTGGTGTCCCCAAAGAATTTTTGGGAAAATCCTGCCGATTGTATGGGTCTCCTAAAAAACAGTGCAAAAAAATGGAAAAATACGTAAAATTTACAAAAAAATCGTGAGGGCACAAAAAAAATGAAAATCCTTCGACTATACTTTATGTACATAGTTTAGAGATCCAAGATACTAAAAAGTGAAAAGATTTTTGCATGTCTGGGTTTGTTTTTTTTAATTTTTGAAAAATCCTTCAGAAATCATCAAAAATTGCACCAAAAACAGCCCTCGGAAAAAAAATCGTATCTCCGTCATTTTACGGTCAATTTTTAAAAACTTTGCACCATTCAACTCAGCACAGGCTTGGGATCTCTGCCAGCCTAAGCAAAATGCGATAAGCGCCATCTATATGTACAGGAGAGCTAAAGGAAAAGTAACCCCGCGAATTCTGGAACAAATTTGCAGAACTGGTTCCAAACATATGTATGACAGTCATATGCAACAGCGTGGTGACAAGATCATCTTCATAACATGAGCTACAAATGGGGTAAAAAACCATTCCAAACGGGGTTTGTGAACCTGTTTGGAACAAAACGTAGCTAGGTAGTACTTCTGGGATGTTCTGGGTGAGTTCTTACAGATTGTTTTGTCGAAATTTTTGATAATTTCGACAATTTGGTAACGTTTGGTGGTAACGTTTAGTGACGATAGGCACATACAGTACAGAAAATAGGTTCCCATAGACTAAGTGTGGAGTGTGAAGTGAGTGTGCTGTATAGAGTTATTAAACAGTTCACCTCCCATCTTCATATGACATTCCTGAGCTGTGATATAAATTGTTCAAGTTTATTCGCTCCATTTAAAATGGCTTGCAATAATATGCAATGTCATTTTTGTACTAATACAGTCTTCGCATTTATCCATTTTTTAGAAATCTAATGCTGCTTGTGACAATTTGGTCTAAACCTTACTGTTATGTGGTGTCTGACAGGACTATAAAACCATCAGCCGATCCATACAAAATGCTAACCAAGTAAACAGGAAGTATTTAAGTTCATTTAAACATGTTTCAGTTCAGAGGAATTTAAAGCAGGTAATGTGAGGTGTACAATACTACGATACGAAAGTTGCAAATGATCGTGCAATGGAATATTTTGGTTTACATGAATAAAGTTCAACATTTAATATCTCAGCAAATGGAACAAGCTATGACAATGAAATTTGGATAAAAACGATTTATTTTATAACCTCTCATGTACATATTTTCAAAATTTCAGAGTTGAGGTGCACTTCAACTAAAGAACACAATGTGAAATCGATAGCTCACCAAGTACAGTGACATGAATATCACATCTAGCTTGATTTCCTGATTCGTCCTCGGCCGTATAAGTTATGATATGGGAACCTTCTCTAAACTCATCACCACTATCAAGACCTGATTGTCTGTAAAATATTCAGGAAAACACTGATACTGCAATCATCCTGAAATACTTCATACAATGTGAAACATTAATATTGAGGATTATTTGATATGTAAGCATACAGAAAAAGCTTGATGATTATTCTATTGACAAACTGTATGAATATATACTTAAATCAGTTTGTAAGTTTTCAAAGTGTAATTTAAGTATAAAACAGGGGAAATATAAGGGCCCATGCAGATAGTTATTTAGATAGTGTTTCATGGCCAAGTTTCCAAAGTATTGGTTCAAGTAGAGCTGGCCACAGCCTTTTTATCTCATCGCTTCGTGACTGAGGAGGATGAGATATTGTAGTCACTTTGCCTATGGGGCTATATATGGCAATGCCAGCTAAAATCGCAATGGTTACCATGGTAACGGTAAATTTTCCCACGTTACTAGTCTCGAGGTCTAACCCATGGTGAGGTACCCCGGCGGTGACTGGAAGTCCAGGGCTGAGAGAGGGGTCAAAACCTGTCCGTATGTGTGTGTGTGTGATGGTGGGTGTGTGTGTGTGTGTGTGTCCAATTTTGTTTTCCTAATATCTTGTAAACGGCTGGGCCGATTTTCTTCAAACTTGGTAGGATGGTACCTCAGGTAGAACAATTGCATTTTAATACACAACCGGAAGTGAAGGTCAAAGGTTACGGGTCAAAGGTCAAATTTAGTGAAATCGACATTTTCTGCTATATTTCCAAAAGTAAAAGCCCTCCTGACACGAAACTTCACACATATGATGATTGCATCTAGGCCTTCCAAAATATGTGGTTGCCATAGCAACAGAGGTCAACGGTCAAGTGGTAGAATGGAACAAAAACATTTTCAAGTGATAATTTGTTCGTAAAACAACGTTTTTGTCTTTTAAACTCCTCCTAGTGGGCTGGACAGATTCTTTTCAAAATTGGTAAGTGGGTACCCCAGGGTGGGAATTTATGTCTCCCAGACCCTCGGAAGTAAAGGTCAAAGATCAGAGGTCAAAGGTCACATTTGGCAAAAAAAAACACTTTTCTTTACTATTTTGTACTAAAACTTCAAAAGGAAACCTTCATTTTACATGAAACTTCACAAGTATAATAGGGTAGACTAGTTCTACCAAAATATGTAGTTTCCATGGCAACCAAGGTCAAAGGTCACGTGACAGGGGGTCAAATACTTTTTTGTATTCACTTTAACTCTTAATGGAAGCATCCCACAAGTCTGAAAGTTTAAGTGTAATAGCCTAGGCATGATAAGTTAATGTACCGATATGTGTGGTTGTCATGGCAACCAAGGACATAGTTCACCTTACAGATTGTCAAAGGTTAAAGAGGGCGTGACACAGCCATAAAAACTTCTGTGTATTGCAAGATTTGATACAGAATTGTACAAATATCATCTCACACCCCATTAAAAACCTGTACAATTCGGCATAAATGATATTCGAAGGAAAACTGCGTTCGAAATTCAATTTTGAAAAATGCTGCAACAGCCAACCTGACTTTTATGACGCAATTGGCTGCACAAACCCCGCCCTACGGCGCGCGTCTAGATGTGGAACTAATGTAACGCTCGGCAAAGTTATCTTATCCTAGCAACCTCATGAAAACGATTGCATCACAATAAAGAGGCCAACATACAGAGCGAAAGGCGCAGACCATGGTGGGGACAAAATAATCTCCAACTCAACCACTACCAAAAACATGCAACAAACCATTCACAGCTTTCTTTAAACACGTTGAAAAATTAACCCAAACAAAACTTTTAGGGACTACGGCCAGAGGGTTCACCTTTTGCCCAAAGTGCAATTTTAGGTAATGGTGGTGCGCCCCCTTTATCTGTGCTGTTTTTATGCTACAGTAGAATTTCATTGACAAAAATTACCATACTAAAGCTGCATGCAACAAAACTTTGAACTTCCTATTTGAAGTCCATTTGGGAAGCGATTTTTTTTTGTTTCAAGGGACGGAAGTTTTTTTTTTCGCAAGGAATAACCCAAGATATGAAACTGTGGGTGACTAACATCAGGTAAGGCATAGGGCCTACCTATCTTACATATTAGTGCCCTGAAAACTTGGCGGTTTTGAAGCATTGCCAAAAAAACGTACGGGACAATTTCCTTGCCACGGGCTAGGATTCGCCACAGGCCAGTACGCAGAAAAGGTTTGTGCGTCGGCCGGAAATCTTCTAACGCCACGCGTTTAACATGGTGCACACGCCCAGTTTTTTAATTGAGACGCACTTGATGCGCATATCAGCTCCGGGGCACACGTGAAGATTGCCGTCGCGTCAAAATGGGGAATACGCCCAGACAGCTAGTGCCTGAATAATAACAATTACGCTCGTCTAAAGCGTCCCCGAAAGCGTCTTACTCTTTTAATCATTGCGTCCATATCCGTATCAGTTAAGTGTAACAGTCAAGCTAGTTTTCTTTAGAGTGTTGCAAGGGGATACCAACATCTTAAAAATAAATTTGTTCCAAAATCTTAGATAGGCCTACTGGATTAAAAGGGCAACCGTTACAAAGATTGGGTAGCCTATTTCTCCAGTTCTTTTATAATCCGGTGTCAGAATTTAAATATCCAAATGATGTTTTTTGTTTTTGAATAAGGGGTGCGCCTATAGTTCCAACAACTTGATTGGTCTGTGCCATATTCTTTCCCCTTGCTATCTTACGAAAAAAAACTTCCGTCCCTTGGAACGAAAAAAAAATCGCTTCCCAAATGGACTTCAAATAGGAATTTCAAAGTTTTGTTGCATGCAGCTTTAGTATGGTAATTTTTGTCCATGAAGTTCTACTGTAGCATAAAAACAGCACAGATAAAACTTCTAGCACATAAATAGTTCAAGTTCTGTAACCAACTTGCGCACATGTTAGCGATGAGATATGCAACTCCGTGGATTGCCCTCTTGTTTCCACTTGTGGCCCATACAATCTCTATAGGCACATTATTTGAAATAAGACAAGAACAACCCCGTTATGGAAGAATTCTTAATTTTGTGACAAACAAAATCAAATTCATCATTGTAACTTTTAGTTTACTTTTCTATCTTGATCTTATAACATACACTATTACTATTGTATTAGGCAATACATTATCACTATTGTATTAGGCAATACATTATCACTATTGTATTAGGCAATACATTATCACTATTGTATTAGGCAATACATTATCACTATTGTATTAGGCAATACATTATCACTATTGTATTAGGCAATACATAATCACTATTGTATTAGGCAATGCATGTAATCACTCGTACACCCAAATTTCAAGTTTAATCTTTGCTTACTTAAAGCCTCATTTGGAACAGTTCTTTGTTTGACATGAAATCAAATTAAATGTGAGTGGCTCATACTACAAAGCATGAACTGGGGGTGTTTTGATTACATGTTAGTGCCTTATATGCTCAGCGGGAAATAACATGAAGCAATAAAATAGGATTGTGCCTGAATAAGAATGGCATTCAGAGAGCTGTGGGAGGCATTTTAATATATATAGGTTAGGAGATAGGAGAATTGGCATAGTTTGGGGTGACAAATATCTGCCTATTAAAACCTGCATGCTGACCACTGAACAATGCAGACAGCCACTGCATATATTGACTTCTGAAGAATAGCCACTGCAGACTGACTTGACTGATGTACTAACATGTCAGAAAAATACCCTTCGAACAATCTTGTCAGAAACTGTTCTCAGTATTAATTATATGTCCATTTAAGCATTTGAAAATGATAATGAAGGTTGAAATTTGATAGCACTTTATCTCAGAATAAGCTGAAAGGGGATGTAGCCCTTCAGTGAACTTTAAGTAATTTGATTTCCTTTTTGGATTTGTTATTTGAACCCCAAAGTTGTTGGGCTTCTATTGTACCAGAATGGTAATCAAATCTGCTGCTCATTGAAGCAGCTAATAGGAGTAATGAACCAGTGGTTGGGTACTATAATTGGGAACTGCAGTTTTTCCCTAAAAAATGTGGTAGCCATGACGGATCTCCTTAAAGGCTAATATCCCGTAATGAGATTGTATACATTACTTTTGTATTGTTATTCCATTTGATCCAGCATTGTCTGTTGCTTCAGGTATATCATAATTAATGACTGCATCAGTTGATCCACTCTCAGCATATGCTTGAATATAAATTGGACAAGATTCAGTAAACCTTGGAGCTTGTTCATCTAAAAAACAGAAAAAGAGAAACATATTTTGAATTTAAAGTACATGCAGCCTGAAAAGATCCCACAGGCTCTCAAAGGATATAATGGAGTAATTTTTGTCAAAAGATATTTGTAGTAGATCACAAAGGGATTTTTTTTTATTTTTGTATAACGCACCCATCTTTAATAGTAGAGTACTTTAAGCCTCAATTAATAAGTTAGTACAGATATAAATGCATTCTACGAACCAACTCCTGTATAGCTCATTCAGTTGCTGTGATGCACAATGTTGAAGTTTAATTAAGCACATTCAGTGACCAACAGAGTGTATGAGCTTGTTGCAAAAAAAAATATTTACTGCCTCTCAAAACAATTCCTTCAATAGTCTTTATAACAAATTTATTCTTTTCTTGCAAATATGTTAAGAGAAGCATTTACTTCACATCTATAATTAGTACTGACAAGTGGAGGAAAAGGGTAGGCTACCTCTGACTGCAACAAAATTGCAAAAATATGAGGAAATACTGTTTACAATTTTATTGAAATGTTATCCAAAATTATGCAACTTATCTATCACAGAACAATATGAAGTAATTCTATACTCACCAATACAAACTACATTTCGAGGATTACTCCAAGTCCCATCCTCTCCACACCGTTTGGAGTACGGACCAGTCTGGCGAAACCCATCGTCACAGGTGAACTGACAGATGGTACCATATGGAAGGTTTTCCTCTGTGTTACATTTTGATGGACTTATCAGACCATTCTCTAATTGAAAGTTGCCAGGACAGGTAACAGCTATCAAAGTAAAAGGCATAAGTTAAAAAAAAAAAACCCTTGTGAAACTAATTGGCATGAAAAATCTATGGACTAGTACATTGTTATTTAAACAAACATACAAGACTAATTCAATAAATATTGCATTTAAACAGTGGTTCTCCAAATTTTTTAGACTACTGCCCTTTTCAACTACATCAAACTGTCCCAATTCTGCTATACTCCTTCCATTAGTCTTACCATTTATAGTCAGACACAAAATCAAGCAAAATGTTGTTTTGTGCAAATTATTAAATAGGCCTTATGCCACACATACCAATACACATGATATGAAATGGCCCCTGAAAAAAATCGTTCAATTCTAATAACCAATATATGGGCTCTTTTTCTGGAATTCAGTAGAACAATTACACTAAAGTTGGCACCTTCAGCACACAGCACAAATTGTAGGCTTGTGTGCTTGCAAGATCACTGTTCATATCATGTTTAGACTTTGATCAGAGAGCTAAGGACTAAGAAGAGATTTTCCAATTTCCCCTCTTTTCTCATTTTACATATAATTAATGAAATATGAGAGAAAAAATAAATTGTGATACTATGTGTGAGAACACACTGACTGATATTTCAAGTGAGAAACAATGTCACTTTGCAAACAATTTCCATGACTTCACACAATTTCCCTGAATTTCATTCTTAATTTTCCAGGCCTTGAAATAATTTTTCAAATTTTGGTGCCTTTTCCAGCTTTTCAATGGCTGCGGGAACCCTGTTTGACCATAACTCTATCCACTACTTGTGATCCTTCATCAGCAGCCATGTACTATAACTTTAGCAAGAGTTGAATTGCACCATTATCTTTATGCATCTGTGCACTTATTACAGACCTAGATTACACCATTAATCATGTGTGCATATCAGATCATCATAAAAAAATAGTAAAGGAACATATTATTGAAGAGCATAACAAGAATGAATGAAGGTTAATTGTAATGTGTCATTCTTTCAAGCAGCAATCAAGAATATCATCAATACATTTTGCAGAAATTCAATTAAAGCTGTAAGATACATTTAAGTATTAAATTGCCAGAAGTGCGCTATGGCAAATATGTGTCTGATGAGGCAAACCCATATCTAGACTTAAATTAAATGCACATTTTAAAGGCTTTTTTAAACAAACATGGTTGGGAGAATGAACCAAATCTCCTTATTGTCATTGACTTAACATCAAAACTTCATCAACGTTTGTTAAGAATGCAACAAAGACACCCCAGCAGATCAAAGGCGGTGTAAAGTGTAACTGGTATCTGAGTTTGTTACATGATGTGTGCCCTCAAGTGACATACATGTCGCAAAAAGACCCGTTGGCCAAACGCAGCACCTGACCTTTGCAGCTCTCTCTTTATATCCCTAGATTTAAATTATCTCTACTTTATAAAACAAGCTCCTTATCAGTTCCCATTGCCACAACTTCCTAAAGTTATCAACATGTTGTCAGGGTCACTCCCTACTAAGTTCTATCAAATGATTCTATTGTATGAAAGATTACACATTTGCCACTGTGCAACCTTTCAGAATAAACAACTAGAGTACAGTAAACTTAATAAAAAAACTCCCATTAGGAAATAAGGAGGCAAAGAAGGAGGATGTTTTAAAAAGGAATGAGGGAAGGTGCATCATGTTGCAAATGTCATACAGTGAAGAGTTTAATAACAACTTCCCCTTTTTTCTACATACAAGATAGTTACTACAGTAATAATTAAACTATGGTGTAGGATCCTCCATGAGATAGATCCTGATCCTCAAACATTAAAAGTTGACTGAAAATCAAGATAAAGAAGCATATCATGTTAATTTAAGGTATGGTGACATGGAACTAAAAGGCTATAATTCAATTGACATTTAATGGGTTACACTTCCCAAAGGAAATATCTGTTGGGATTTTTTTTCAACATCTTGTCCAGTCTTCAGATGAACTGTACCTCAGGCTCTTTAAAAGTTTGATGATTTCTGCTGTAACTTATTCTCTATGCAAAAATAATGATGTGAATTGCTACATGTGCAGTATTTCCATTGTTAACCCTCATGTTGAATTTCTCTGCCTGTAAAAAGTCTTTCCACACCTTTTTGCTTCAGTGAACAAAGGTCAACAAAAACCAAATAAGAAGTTGCCCTACTGCTTGCCTTTCACACCTCACAAACAGTGGCACATCTGGCCAGTATTATTACACCTCTGTTAACATCTTCTGCAAGCTGTCTCTTATCAAGCGTGTGGTCACTTACACCCTGCTTGAATGAGTTAAGCAAGAAAAATTTGATTCCCCCCCTCCCCACTAAACATCATTTTCGGTGGGGATTCAGGTGAAATATCTAACAGGGTAACAAATTCCTCATGTAATATTACTCTTCATAGCTTCCAGTCTAGTGAGTGATACTAATATTTTGTAAGGCATTTTTTTTACTTCTGACCCTTTTGCTACTGAAAGGAGCCCCCAATATTCCTCCATAATGGACTATAAATGCTGTATAGACAGTCCACAAGCAGAGCTTTCATTAATAATAATCTCCGCACTAGAATGAAAGGTTTTTGCACATTATCTTTGGAATCATATTAAAGAATGATGGTAAATTAGGGTTTTGCAGGGAAACCATGCACAGCAAAGGGATTAAAATATTTTCACCTGGAAATACAGAAACAATGTAACAAAGTTCTTGATACAAAAGTTACCAAAGTTTGAAAACATTCTTGAAGGCCCTCTCTCAACATCCCAACTTTATAAATGCTCATGATTAATTGAGATCTAAGTGTAAAATAGAAATTACTATGTAAAACAGTCAGCATATGATGGGTTTTGATGGAAACTGTAATTACTAGGTTTATGATGCTTTTACATTTTTTAATCCACCACTAGATCATTTACATGTCAGAAGACCTTCAAAGATAACTTTTTCTTTCCAAACAATCAGAGAGCAATCAGAAATTACCATGACAGAGAAGATCAATCCCAGTCCATGCACCATCAGCCTTGCATGTCCGACGAGCTTGTGAGACACCTGACGCACTCTTGAAACCAACATTACAGATAAATTGACAAGTAGTTTGGTAGTCCACACGAGTCATGAAACATCCTGATATGTAACCATTAGTTATGCTTGGAACATTGCATGTATTAGCTATAGATTTAAAAAAAAGTACGATGGCATAATTATGTGCTTTACAAGTTGGTCTAATAGGCACATTTACAGATGAAGTAGGTTATTTCATTTCACTGCAATTAATGTAAAACACTATCCCCACATAAAGTTGTAATCATCCATCAACCTATTTCTAGGATAAACTTCATGTAAGCCAACCTGAAAATAAAGTATATAGACATCTTCTTATCCTACTTCCTTCATGTAATTCAGCCTATTAACCTTTATCATCTCCCAGTTGTCTACTCACACCAGTTTGAGGTACAACCCTCAAGGTAAAGAAGACAGTCTTACTTGATATATGCATCCCAATCCCTGAAATTGTTCCTTTTTGATCTATAACACTCAACCAGCCAACACAAATATTTTAAAAAACTTTTACAAATCTCCTTTCATTTCTATTCCAAGTACAGTTATCAGGTTTTGAAGCATAAGTTGGTTTTCATAATGTTAACAATTAGAAGGGGGATGTTTTGTATCAGTTGAAAATTCAGTCTCAATTATCACCTGATCTAAAAGAGTTTTAAATTCAAGAACTAGGATACCCAGGACTACTAACTCAATATATGGTGACTGTATTTTCCCTTTTGAAGTGTAAATGACAAATCCAGATCCATAGTTACTTACGTTCACATTCTCCTGGTTGACCATTCCAGTAGCCCAAGGTTGAAGTGGCAGTCAGAGCAGCACATTCTATATCAATCCTCTCAGCTCCGCTTGATAGGTGATAACCTTCCTCACAAGTAAATCTACACACTGAACCAAGTACCGCATAACCAGCACACGTCCCTTCCCCAGTAATCAACTCTGACTCACCGTTAGCAGGGGTTCCAAGTGGAGGACATCTTGTCACTAGAAATAAATTGGTCAACAATTCATGAGGTGGACAACTAAGTTAGAGTTTGAAAGTTAACTTCTTCCAGTCAGTCGTTAAACTTAATCAATTTTGATAGATAAACTAAGACAGATGCTGATTACTATTATACACTGTAAAAAATGTCAAAGACATGTTGTAGATTTACAGAACAAAAGATAAAAGAAATACAAAGAGGATATGGAAAAAGTTCTGTCAATTTTTTTAAACAAATTGACAGCACTATTTCCATTTTCCTTATATATTTCTTTATATTTTGTTCTGTAACTCTACAGAAATTTATAACAGTGTAGGCAAATTTTTGCCTCACTTCCTCATTGCAGGACATAGTGACCACAAACCTGTTCATTTCTTCCATTCCTATTGGGCAAGAAATCTGAGTAGTCAAGATCGGCCAGCCATGCAAACAAATCAATCGCATGATTGGAACCATCAATGAGTCAAGATAAGCTCCACAGGATTTCACAAGAAATCATGGGGAGGGCTGTGTAACTTTCCCAATTGAGGTTTACATACTATGTTGTCAATTCTCTGGCACCAAGCCTCTATAATGTCATGTAACTGAATTCACATGTGCTTCAACTTGCTATCACTGTCCAAACAGCCAAATAAATTTGAAAAAATCTTGAGTCCAAAAAAACCTCTGTGATGTACCTGCATACAATTTTTGTGAGGATGATAGAAGCAATTCTTGTTTGAATTTTTTAGTGTTTTAAACTAACTGTTTAGACTAGATTATCTGGTTCCTGCTCAGCCAGAAGACTCATGGTGGAATCCTAGTCAAGTCACAGCCTAAATGTGGGACCTGTTGATTTCTTGTTTGGTGCTCAATACAATGGATTGGAATTCAGTTAAATACATTGGAATACAAGCATACATACAGTATTTAATAGCTGAAATTCATCACAAGAATTCAATTTAAAGGCCCAATTCTCTCATCCCAAACAGTACCAATTCTCCTAACTCTCTTACTTAAGCCCCTCCTACAATTTAGAGACACAACCTCTGTTTATTGCAGGTTTTCTGCATTAAATGCAAAATTCTCATTGCTCTGGTAAAATAAGTTCAATTCTTCCAGTTTGCTATTCATTGTGAATTGACAATACTGAAATTACAAAAGTAAAAACAACAATTGACCTGCATTAGCAGAGGGTTAATGTGCAATATATGGGTAAATACAGGTGATGAACAAAAGCATAGTTCAAGTGCTTCTTGTGATAGCATTAACCCAACAGAGTCTCTTATTCTGTTCTAACAGACAGGTCTGAGACTTGTTGAACCTTGTTCGTTTATTCACGACAAGATTTTGATGGGAGAAAATGTATAATAAAACTTCTTTGTAAATAACCACATTAAACCAGAACTGCCCCATGCAGAATGGAGTACATTTATAGCACGAGACATGTATGTTATTCACTATGAAAAGGTTATCATGAGATAATGCACTGCCACAGTCACCTGACCAAAATGGACCAATAGAAGTCAATTATAATTTATATCAAGAACATGAAGATTTCTCACTGACATGCATACATGTTTGCAAACATGGATATACCTCATGAATGTATCATTTAAGGCATCAACAATGAGTAATTACCTAACACCCCAAGCTTTAATAATACTAACTTCACCACATAAGAACACACTCCATCAGACAGACACCTACATTGATTAAACATTAAGCTGACAACTCATTGATAAATTACAAACTCTAATTTCAAATTGAGGGCTGATAAAAACTTGTGAGCAACTAGGAACGTGGTAATTATCTGTCATGTGAGATAGCTACTTGAGAACATTGGGTACAGGTTACTCAGCTAGCTTTAATTCTTCTTAAATTCTATAATGTAGAGGCCATTAACCCCTAACTTGTTGCTGTTTGGTAACACATTTTCAAATATTGACAATTAAAATTGACAATGGTACAATAATTGGCAATTAATTATGTTAAAATGCTTTAATCATTTGGGGAATTATCACACAAAAAAAATCCATTTTCTGTCTCATATTTTCTTCAAGTTCAGTTAACCTGCTTTTAACTTTAATTGTATTTTTAGACTATATAGTGCTAACAGTGCAGAGACTTGTCATCAACCAAGAGTCTGTGTTAGTATTATGGCAGACTGACTACTTTTTGACACTTCCTGGAGAAGGTTACTCATTTTGCAATATTTCACACAAAAACTTTGGAGATATCATGAACAGATTATCATTATGTCATGACATCAACATTTTTTACGAGAAAATTCATTGAAAGGGCTCAAATTTAATATTATTGGACAAAAATTCCTTATTACCATTTAACAAATCACTAACAATGCATGCACACACTTGATACAGTCATATTTCATATCTGAATAATTGAATGACAGCCAAAACACATAAAATGTTATGCAATGTTCTTTGGGGTTAGCTGACCGGCCAGTTAAAAATTAGCTAATTGGCAATTGCTTTTCATCCAGCGTGAACACTATGAAAGCATATAGATCACTTGAGGGCAAGGTTAATGTAACAATGTTTAATAACAGTACACCCCACACACTGCCCTTGATTTAATGGGGTCTTTGTTCAATTTTTAGGAAGCAGAGTCATGAGACTGAGGCAATTTTATGAGGCAGAGTCATGAAGCCGAGGCAATTTTTAAGAAGCAGAGCCATGAGGCTGAGACAATTTTTAAGAGGCAGAGTCATGAGGCTGAGGCAATTTTTAAAAAGCAGAGCCATGCATGAGGCTGAGAAAATTTTTAAGAGGCAGTCATGAGGCTGAGGCAATTTTTAAGAGGCAGAGTCATGAGGCTGAGGCAATTTTTAAGAACCAGAGCCATGAGGCTGAGGCAATCTTTAAGAGGCAGAGCCATGAGGCTGAGGCAATCTTTAAGAGGCAGAGCCATGAGGCTGAGGCAATCTTTAAGAGGCAGAGTCATGACATGGTTTAACATTTTCCACAACCACCCTCCCTCTCTCTCTCCATGAATATAGGAAGAAGAATTAGCCCTTAGTTCATATGAGAGGTAAAACTAGCTTATTTTCATCCAAAGCACGTAGCTATAACCGTGTTCTGACTTGGTTCAGTAAGATGAGGAGGTAGATCAACTTGCAATACTAAATAATGCGGAAGTGTGAAAATGTCACTAATGTTTAAATCTCAAATCACATTACATAAGAAAGAAAAATAAATAATGAACCAGAGATCCGAGGTCACTTGATCTACTGTTTGTGTTCCCATTACAAACTTTGATCCAGTGAGGTCCATATGATCTACCCTAGTGCATCAAACAAAATCGGTGGATCTTAATCTTGAGTGAATGTTGTTGTTCTGCGTTCCCATTAAGGTTTGATCTACCTCGGTAGATCACAAACAACCTCCCTGGATCAAGTGAGAACATGGCTTATGTCTGTAGCTAGTCCCACAAGTAAACGAAGTGTCATGTCATTCCAATCAACATAAATGCAAATAAAAGACAAAGAAAAACACAAAAACTAACCTCTAACAGTAAGATCTACAGTGCATGTGTCTTCATTTCCTTCTTGATCAACAGCCAGATAAAGGAAAGAGTATGATCCTTCAGTAAAGACAGTCGTTCTATTCTCCCCTTCTCCCACTGAATTAATGCTAAGCAGTCTCACATCTACAGGTGGACTTACATCAAGAACCTGTTAGATAAGGTCATGTCATGATCATCTCAAAATTGAAGAATGGAAGGTTTGCTGACATAAAAGTGTGAAATTTTTATCTACTTTAAGATGGGGTTGGTACTTTGTGTAAAAAAGTACTATGTTTTTAATATTTGATAAGCTATTTGTATGTTGCATATTAAGCACAAATGCTAGGTGTGAAATAGAACACCAGTATGATCACTGGTTGACAAAACAGAATAAAACCTATTTCTAATCATGAAACAACAAACATGAAGTGCCTACCATCTGTCAGTCTTTAAGACTGTGGTGATATACATACACTAGCCCCATGCAAATTATAAGCTAAGTACACCGTTATGAAATGCACTGTCCACATCAAGGAGAAAATTCCTGTTGAGACCTATTGGAATTTCAACCCATTTGAACAGCTACTAACAGGCATTTTTGAAATTACGTTTTGGAGTGACAAAAGTCATCAACAGCTGGGTAACCCTTAAAGCATCAACAGGTTACCCTGAGGTCTCAACAGGTAACCCCAAAGAAGGTAGCAGGTTCCTGTTGGTAGCTGTAGAAATCCTGTTGAAACCTGTTGATTTTGTTTCCAATTACCTTTTTTTCCTGTTCAAACCTGTTCAACAGATTTCAACTGGAATTTTTTCTTGAGCAATAATAATGCATTTAGGCCCAATTAGAATGTCTGATGCCTAGGTTTCATTAGGAACATATCACTTCCATACTGCTTACCCATGACAAGGAGTTGAAATGAAAAAAATGTATTGCATATATTCTCCACATGGGATTGTTTTACATATGCAGGAACTGTTTTCATTCCAACAGTGTAGTGTTCTGTTTTCATTCCAACAGTGTAGTGTTCCCATAAGGTCATACTGTGGTCCGCTTGTTTTCACTTGAGCAATACTAAGGTCACAAAAAGTCAGGGATGATAAACAAACCCATACAATACTTTAAGTGTTGGTCATAGTCTTTTTATATACACATGTTAAGTCTGTACAAATGTGATTCATAAGTCATTAATGAAATGCAGGATCCACACTGCTTCATTAAAATTTCTTGCAATCTTGATTCTTCGATCAGAGGCCATACAGGTTCTTTTGCTATGTACTGTTCCAAGAAGAAACAAGGTTGGAAGTTCTGCTATTCTAAGTAAGCATCCCCGCTGATAAGGCAAATCATATCAATTTTCTCTTAAATACAAGCCGGACAAGCAGCAGGATGACAACATATTTTGATTCACCGAATACTACGCCTACTGATGGGACTGGCATAATTATATTTTTCATTTGGCCAACATCATCAAACAGCTAACCAGGCTGAAGCAAAAAACAATTCAGTATGGAAATTACTGACCTGATCCAATGAGACAGTGCCCAAAATTACTGGCCAAAACCATATGTCTTGTTGCTGTAAACTTTGAGTATCATCACTATTGCTTCACATTTAATGTTTCTTTATTTAATACTGTGTAGGTCTCCAACGAAGGGGCAGTGTGTGGCCTGCCTAGCTCCACTAGGTGACACAATGTGCCCATTAATTTTGAGGTTCTGGTCTGTGCAGTAAACGTGATGCAAACCAAATAGCAGTGTATATCACATCCTTGGCCTATTGGGCAAACAACAAGGGACAAGTGATATTTACCTAAAATATTGCACCATTTGACTTCCAGGCATGTACAAAAAACCTGGTCCGTTCTACAATGGACCAGATTAGCTCTTGTGTAAAATCATCTATGTAGGGGTGCACCAATACACCATCCTACCTACTGTACCTGTAATGGTTCCCATGAAAAGTCAGAGACAACAAAGTTGTTCCTTGGTTGCGCAAACTCAGTGATAGGATCAGGACACACAAAGCTTGGGGCTGTCACATCTAAAAAAGAAAAATCATTCACAACTATACTAAAACCAGGAAGCTGAGGAAAATATAAATGTTATGAAAAATGACTATAAAAGTGTATTATTCTGTTATTGATTCCTTTCATGTTTTTCTTTATTTCAGAAAGTGGATCTACTTGTTAAGCCTTGAAAACTTTTAAAAACACTTTCTTTCTCTTTTGATTATTACTTAGGCCATTAAAAATTACAAATCTTATATGTGCTACCAATCTTGCTTTTCACATGGAAAAAAAGAAAAAACAAATAAAATGAAAGCAATTATAAACTGTAAGGTGAAAATGTAGAGAATGCCTATATGGCTGTTCAACCACCCCCACCCTCCGCCACCCCACCCTCTTCTCCCCAAGCTACATGCCAATCATATTCAACAACAAAAGTTTGTCCATTGTTCACATGACTTTTTAACCTTTGTAAACTAAAAGTTAATTGAGACTAAAAAATATCACACCATTTCTGTACCTGACATAATTAAACCAGTTTCTTTAAAAAAGCTGCATATTGAGAAAAGAGGGAGAAAAGTTTTACCTAAACAATCAAGAGCAAGTCCATCCCAAATGCCACTAATTAAGCAGTTGCGATTAACAGAACCAAATGGTGTGTATCCATCGTCACACGCAGCTGTACAGACGGATGGAAACACCTGGGGCTGTGTTACATCTGTTCCCATACCTTGATGAGTACAGCCCTGAATGAAACCATGCTCAGGTGGATCAAATGGTATACATCGAACAGCTATAACAGAAAATAAAAATCAAATCTTGGGATTCTGCCCAGATTTAGCAAGTGATTGACCAATCATGCTATAACCTGCCATAACTGACAATTACTTAACAATCACCCCAATGTAAATTACAGATTAGCTAGTGGGTGAAAAAGTCTTGTTTTTGTCACAATTAACTGCTCTGTGTACACTGTAAAACGGTAACTATATTGAGGTTAGAAAATATTGGAAACAGTTTCATTATTTTTATGAAGGGATGTCCTACCTGAAGGCCTACTATTTCACTTAAAAAACTGATAAATCAACCATAACTACAGTGGGCTTGCTTGTCTTCTTTGCCAAAAAGTTTTCCTAGGCTCCATTTAGTTTTCACCCATCATGTCAGAACATTTGTATTAACTTACTGTACATGTACTAAGTTAATAGCAGTTGTACCAAAAAGTCACAACCAGCCCCAACAATATGTAACTGTCTGGCAGCAAAACATCACACTCAAATAATGTATCTCATGTTTTCTCTCCAATGTAAATACCCCTAAGATACTAAGGGCTGAGTTCTCCAAGTTTCTAGTTGTTACATCCATCAAGCATGGACTGATGTATACATAAGCTTGGAGGCTTGAAATTAGCCAAAACACTTTGTCTTTCTGTAGAAGAGTTAGTGCAGCATTGAGGTACAAAATATTTGTACATAGATACCTGTGCTACACATCCTGTGATAAGCACACTTTAAATGCAAGGTTAACTGCAAGTAATACTTTACTACAAAGACCCTGTTACACAACAGAAATTTACATTACATGTGCGGCTTGGTTACTTGCCCTTTCATTTCATTTCATTTCATTTATTTGTTTTTTCACTACAATGTACAATATTACATAATATAATAGTTACATAGTAACAATATAGAATAGACAGAGTAGTGAAAGGAAGTGATCTACAAAACCCTTGGGGGCTTAACATTAAAGGCAGAACACTCCCTTGAAAGAAAAAGTGTAAAGTACAAAAACAAAACAACTTAAGATACTTAGTCGCAAACAAAAGAGTGCTGAATAAGGGAACAAATGTTGGTAACATTAAGTGCAGATGGCACAACAATCTAACACCTAGAACAACCACCCATAGTCCCATACCACACACCCTCTCCCACCCCACCTACATCCCCCCCAACCACCTACTAACACCAAACCATACCTTTGGTCTACCCCCGGAAAATGAAACAATATTCCGGGTGTCAAGTGATCAACGAAGACACCAAATGTGCCTTTGCTATCTCTGAAAACACAAAATCATGTGATTTGATGTCTTGATTTTGTGTTTTTGGATTTAGTGAAGTCAAATTTGGTGTCTTCGTTGATCATGTGACACCTGGAATATCCTTTTATTTTCCAGGGGTAGACCAAATGGCAAGTAACCGAGCCGCACACGTCATGTACTGTAATGGAAATATGTGAAAATAGTCCAATTGTTTAAAAAGCACCACTAGTTTTTCAGCAGAAAATTCTTTGCCATGTTTAAGATGATGACAAATAAGAATGATTCACAATGACAAGTTTTACTTTTAATTTGCATGACAATAGAAACGAATATCAAGTTTTAGCCGTCTCTAGTTGACAACTCTTAAACCAGAACCTATCAGAGAACTTCCTGTTCAGGCATCTTGAGATCAGTAAATTTAAATGGATTTTGCCCCTTTAACACATTGTTTGCTCAACAGAGCAAGATTGTTGGTAAGATGGATAACTGTTGCAATTATTAAGATTAGTTTCATCCGCCCAGGAAAGGTCTTTTTCTCTGGGAATATTTGCTGAAATGTACAATTCAATTCTAGCAGTGTGAATGACTTACGGTCACAAACAGTGAGAAATGTTCCCTCCCATCTTCCTGACCCATTGTCATTAGCCAGGCAGGTCACTTCTGAACCAGTTGTTGGCATAAATCCTTGGTTGCACCCCAAGAAACAAGTAGAACCAAATGGTATTTTCTGGAAAGGACATCTATTTTTGTAGCCATTCTGTGGCACTGGTACAGCAGCACTATCACAAGTAATGACTACAAAGAAAAATCAGATAAGAGAAAAAAAACACAGCCATTACATAATTATGATTGAATAAATTCCATTTTCCTACTACACATATTTTATAATACTTTTTTCTTTCAATACAACTATAGAAATGTCACACAGAAGCTTTTATACCTCAACATGAAGTTTTATAGGATGTTTTGTAATTGAATATATCAGACTGTATTAAACTTTATCATTTGTAAAAACTGTACAATTAAATTGTTTGACATAATCCAGAACTCAGGTTAAACCCTCTGGAACAACAACTCTAAAATTAATACTTTTGACAAGAGTACATAATACCAATGAAATCAAGTTTAAACAACCAGAATGAAGATACTTCATCAATTGAACTACATAAAATATGGTACACCCTTTTGCAGTGGGGTTCTGGTTCTGGTAGGGTACAACAGTTCTCGATCCACAGATGGGATATATTGTTGTTGGTGTATAAAGGCCAGCGGTCCAAAAATTACCTCAAATTTGATTAGATCTCCACCAGGAGGGTGATGCCATGAAATGGCCCCTACCAGGGATACACACTCATAAAATCCCTATGAATGGGCCTTTGATCAGGTTTTTGGCAGAACCTTTATTCCACATGACATGGACAAGTCCTTCCAAGTTTAGTAACCCTCTGCTTTGTCCCATCAGAGAGCAGTAGGATTTGTTGCTTCTGCTAGAAAATCAATTGATGTCCTTATCTTTGCTTGTGCTCGGGTGACTTCCAGCTGCATTTGGTAATTAATACTAATCCAGGGTCCCTGTCTAAATGCATGATTTGCTGGTTATGTGTTAACAGAGTTCTAAAGCAACTGTCTTCCTAATGAAGAGTTTACTCCTCCAGCACATGGCAGAGATGCTTATCAGGCTTGTGTAAACGAACTGCAGGGCTATGCATGATAGCTGTTTAGATTCACAGGGAAGGGATACGAAGTGCAGATAGAAAATGAGTTAACTGGTCAGAGGAGTTAGGAGATAAACATTTACATACAAGGAAACAGTTTTTCAGTCCAAATCTGTTGGGAGAATTGCTGGTCACTCTAACCCAAAAGACTATATAAATGGGAATATTCACTATGAACAGCAACTGTAACAAAATGTTAAGAGGGAAAAGAGAAGCATTTCTAATGCATGTCATGATAGTGGAGCTATTTGCTCTTACACAAAACCACGTGTTGGGATAACCGATGGTAAGAGCATCCACCTCTCATGCAAAAGGCCTGGGTTCCATTCCCAGGTCAAGTCATACCAAAGACTCTAACCAGAAAGCCAAAAGGCTTAGTGATTCCTTGCCGCTGAAATGTAAGGCCTTTTTTCACACTGACATTGCTTGGCAATGTTTTTCAATTAACAGGGCTCCATAATGTGCCCACAAAGTACACATGCAAGGCATCCAATCTTCCTACATTGAGATCCCCTGTCTGCTAGAACCCAAATGACATTTGACCTCCACCAAAAACTTCTGGGACCATGTATTCACTATGTGCCATCTACAGGACAAATTACAGGACCCTACAAGTGACATTTCTTGAAAGACTGTGCAGGAAAGCTTGTCAGGCTTTGAACATGCTGACTCGAAATGAACTTTGACCTTTCAGAAAATCAATAGGGATCATCTACTCAATATGACCAATCCACACACTAAATATGAGCACAGTCACATGTACCGTTCTTGAGATATCGTGTTTACGAAGTTTTGACCTTTTGACCTCTCATGACCCCAAATGACCTTTGACCTCCACCAAAAACGATAGGGATCATCTACTCAATATGGCCAACACACTCGCCAAATATGAGTATAGTCACATGTACCGTTCTCGAGATATCGTGTTTACGAAGTTTTGACCTTTTGACCTCTCGTGACCCCAAATGACCTTTGATCTCCACCAAAAACAGTAGGGATCATCTACTCAATATGGCCAAGGCACACACCGAATATGAGATTAGTCACACTTCCTCTTCTTGAGATACCGTGTTTAAGAGCAATTTTTAAGAAATTTACCTATTGACCTCTCGTGACCCCAAATGACCTTTGACCTCCACGAAAATCAATAGGGATTATCTACTCAATATGACCAACCCACACACCAAATATGAGCATAGTCACATGTACCATTCTCGAGATACCGTGTTTATGAAGTTTTGACCTTTTGACTTCTCGTGACCCCAAATGACCTTTGACCTCCACCAAAAATAAAAGGGATCATCTACTCAATATGACCAACCCACACACCAAATATGAGTATAATCACATGTACCGTTCTCGAGATATCGTGTTTACGAAGTTTTGACCTTTTGACCTCTCGTGACCCCAAATGACCTTTGACCTCCACGAAAATCGACAGGGATCATCTACTTAATATGACCAACCCACACACCAAATATGAGCATAGTCACATGTACCATTCTCGAGATATCGTGTTTATGAAGTTTTGACCTTTTGACCCTATGTGACCCCAAATGGCCTTTGACCTCCACCAAAAACAATATGGATCATCTACTTGATATGACCAAGCTACACACCAAATATGAGTATGGTCACATGTTCCGTTCCCCAGATATCGTGTTTAGGAAGTTTTGACCTTTGACCTCTCGTGACCCCCCAAATGACCTTTGACCTCCACCAAAACGATAGGGATCATCTACTCAATATGGCCAACCTACACACGAAATATGAGTATAGTCACATGTACTGTTCTCGAGATATCGTGGTTTATGAAGTTTTGACCTTTTGACCTCTCGTGACCCCAAATGACCTTTGACCTCCACCAAAAACAATATGGATCATCTACTCGATATGACCAACCTACAAAGCAAATATGAGTATAGTCACATGTACCGTTTCCTCGAGATATCGTGTTTACGAAGTTTTGACGTTTTGACCTCTCGTGACCCCAAATGACCTTTGACCTCCACCAAAAAAATAGGGATCATCTACTCATTATGACCAACCCACACACCAAATATGAGCATAGTCACATGTACCGTTCTCGAGATATCGTGCTTACGAAGTTTTGACCTTTCGACCTCTCGTGACCCCAAATGACCTTTGATCTCCACCAAAAACAATAGGGATCATCTACTCAATATGGCCAATGCACACACCAAATATGAGCATAGTCACACTTACCCTTCTTGAGATACCGTGTTTACAAGCAATTTCTAAGGAATTTACCTATTGACCTCTCATGACCCCAAATGACCTTTGACCTCCACAAAAATCAATAGGGATCATCTACTCAATATGACCAATCCACACACCAAATATGAGCATAGTCACACGTACCGTTCTCCAGATATCGTGTTTACGAAGTTTTGACCTTTTGACCTCTCGTGACCCCAAATGACCTTTGATCTACACCAAAAACAATAGGGATCATCTACTCAATATGGCCAATGCACACACCAAGTATGAGCATAGTCACACTTACCCTTCTTGAGATACCGTGTTTACAAGCAATTTCTAAGGAATTTACCCATTGACCTCTCGTGACCCCAAATGACCTTTGACCTCCAAGAAAATCGATAGGGATCATCTACTCAATATGACCAACCCACACACCAAATATGAGCATAGTCACATGTACCGTTCTCGAGATATCGTGTTTACAAGATTTTGACCTTTTGACCTCTTGTGACCCCAAGTGACCTTTGACGTCCACCAAAAACAATAGGGATCATCTACTCAATATGGGCAATCCACATGCCAAGTATGAGATCCCTCGGACTTACCCTTCTTGAGATATCGTGTTTACAAGCCAAAGCGTCACATACGCACACACACACACACACACACACACACACACACACACACACACACACACACATACACACGACATCACCATCGCATAGATTCCTTGCCTGCCTACGGCAAGGAATCAAAAATGGAACCTACTGCTGTTGTGCGCGATGCTCCACATAAGCAATGGAGTAGGGAAAGCAAGCCAGTGAGCCACAACTGGAAAAAAAGCTGTGGCAGGCTCAACTTGAAGCAATAGGTTGGTAACTGGGCCGCAAAACTCCATCTACTCCATCTAACTTACATTACATGAAATTTAATTTTTCATTTCTGATCATATGCAGGCTGCCATCTCACAATACTTACTCTCACATCTTGGGAAGCTAGCACTCCATCTTCCATTGTTATCACAAGTAATAGTCTCTGGTCCAACCAAAATATGACTTTCATCACAGGTATACTGACATTCTGTACCTGCAGGGACATTACCCAGTGTAGGACAATCACCTTCATTTACAATACTTGCATGAGCAGGTATGTAGGGACTTGGACAACTTGCAGCTGAACAAAGAGAAGAACAGTTAGCAGGACACAATTTTAATACTGCATAATGAAATTTTTACAAAGCAACATGCATGCATAAAGGTATATATGCTACTGGTCAAAATATTCAAAACAAATAATGAAATCATTTGAAACAAAGTTTCCTTCTTACTTTTCAGAGGCTGATAAAACTCTCCCTGCAAATTCAAAATTTATGGGTCCCTACATACTCTTTTTAAAAAGAGCTGTTCAGAGACCCTACCCTACAGATTTGAAATTAATGGGCTCAATCTGACTATGACATCATAGGCCTAGACCGAACATGACTGCCATATATACCAATAAAGACTATTGAAATGTTTCCAATAAGAACTATTGAAATGTTTGATGAGGTTGCACACTGACTTACGTTCACAAACAGTCTCCTCACCATCCCAGTACCCCTCTAACTCTCCGGAGTGAGCTAGACAATGCCTGGAGTAACTACCAATACGCTGAAAGCCTTCATCACATTCAAAGTAACACCAAGCAGCATAGTTGTTCGGACATGATGATGCGTCGTTACGGAAACCTCCATTCTCTGGAGCTTCCAAGACAGGACACTGTACAGCTGAAGTGAGAGTTTTACTATTGTTACAAGATGGCAAAATTGTTAAAAAACTGAGTGTCTTGTTAAAAGTTTTCTCTGAAGTTTCCAAGACAGGACACTGTACAGCTGAAGTGAAGCAATACATTCAATGAATCTCTTTTTCTATGATGTGACATGTTGTATAGTGTCTTTTCTTCTTTTGGTGATCTTAACAAGGTACACAGTAACTTCCAAACTAAACCTCAGGTTATGTCAATATGATTGTCCTTGGCTTGGTTACACCAAAAATAGGATAATAGAACACATTTTTCATTAACTCTTCTTTATAATGTGCACCACAAATTTTCATGTGAAGCCTTTGTTTCTTCCTGAAGTAAGGGCAAAAACAAAACCAGTCTTTTGAAAAAAATCCCTACCTAAAGCATTTTGAAGGATTTCACAGATTGTTGGAAGTTTCTGCTTTAAATATGGACAAATGCAGACAGCAAGTGAGGGTTTGTTTCAGTTTCATTCACAGCTTGGGTCTATCACCTTCTAATCTTTCAGTTTCCTTGTTTATCGGTATCATGGATGGATGTACACTGAATCGTATATTGATTTCCTCAATTTCAGTGAGTATGAGGGTTTGAAATTCATGAAGGCAATTTAAGGCTGATGGACCCCAATAATGGCTGGGCCAAAATCAGGGGAGAAATTGCCTCTCTTACTACACCACACACCCTTCAAAGTAAATAGCCCCTGAATTTGGTATAATATTTATATGTCTGCAGATCTTTAAGGTTGAAAGTGTATTGTATTTCTCATCAGATCTCTGATGACCAATTCACATCTAGATTAAAATGTGCTCAATTGTATGTAATGAATTCCAAAATGTGTGGCTTATTTTCAAGTTTTTTATGTTTCTCATATATCTAGAAATCTTTAGAACTCTAGAAGTTTTTTTTCTGCAGCAAGAGCTGTGATATGTCCTGAAAACCAAATGTAAAGAGACAGGTTTTTGAGACTTTAATCATTTTGAAATGCAAATTAAACTATATTAAAGTAAAGTTTTGTTATGCTTCCTTTCCCTTTTTTGTAACATACAACCCCCTGTAAACCACCTTAAGAGTTTAAAACAATCTTCTAGCTATAGTAATGCAAGCAATATTTCCTCGAGAATGGCTAGAGACCTTTAGTTTGGTCAGTTTAAGCCTTCTTAGCTTTTTGAAAGTACAACATCTAAAGCCCGGTACACACCGCCACGACTACCTACGACGCGACAAGACTTCACCTGTCGTAGACAATCTGCATAAATCGTAGACATTCTGGCGCCTTCCTAAACCCACGACACTAATCGATGGAGCGACGCTGCACGTGGCGCGCCATCAATCAGGCTATTCCAGGTTTGAGATTTAGGCCCTACAATTAATTTGAAATGGTTCATTTTTTTGGCCTCTGGGTCGCAATTAAGAAATTATTGGCGTGTACAGGCTCTAAAGTAGGCCTTTTACACTGTCCAAAGTTTGCGTATCGTGTCCTTTAAAAGATCGAACTCGGTATATGAATTAGTAAGTTAGATGGGCTTTAAAGGCTCAGTTTCTAACCGAATTGTCAAAGTCGGGCTGGCCACGGCCTTTTTTCCAGTTGTGGCTCATTAGCTTGCTTCTCTTAAGGGCTTTGATTTCCCTGGGACGTAGGCTGGAGGAGGGGGTGCGTGCGGACGCACCTCCCCGCACCAGCTGGAGTTCCGCTCAAAATGAGGCAAAAGAATTCTTCAAAAAACATAAGGCGAAAAAAGAAGCTCAAGAAGACTACGGTGCTACTCCCTGACCAGGGTGGTGTTTGGACCTCTAACACCTCCCTGCTGTGACCGCCGTCTCCACCCAGCACGCTTGTGCCTACATGCAAGAGGATGAATGCAAGTCGGCTATTGCACATTTATCTGCCAGCCTTCGTAGAAGAATGAATGTCTTACAAAGGTATTAACACTTGTTATTTTGAAAATAAATATAGAAAGAAAAATATTCCCCTTAAAAAGGAAGTAATTTCTAACTGGCCCGGTATTCTAGGCCTACGTAAATGCTTGAACATGAACGCACAATGACTGGTTTGAAGTTAACGGACTTGTTCCGTCTTTTTCTGTGCAAAGTATCTTCAAGTGACGCACTTTTATAAGTGCGTTCGTTTTCCGAGCACGCAGAAGTTTGCATCAACTAAAATCCTGATAATACCTGCTCTCGGTGTTGCGCAATAAAAACATGCCGTAACTGGAACTGTGTACCATGGGTGAATGCTGCGCTCTGATTGGATAAACCGCATGAGGCCTGTTTGTCGCCTCGAAGACGAGTTCACACCAACACAACGAGTACCGCCTAGACCCGACTACGATTGAACATGTTTAATCTTGCCGACGGCATACGACCCGACGGAATCGTAGTCGTGGGAGTGTTCACACCGCCCATACCCCAGCCGACGCGTGGGGTGGTCGCCGTCGTGTCTTGGGTCGTCGTGGCGGTGTGAACCGGGCTTAAAGACCTTCAGAAATATTAAATTTTCTTAAAGTAACAGATGGTTTAATTAAGTCCACTTCATTACACACCATTAACCATAATAGTGCCAGTTTCTTAATACTGTAATCAACTAATCATTCACAGCAATAATTTCTTAAGCATGGACCAATTAGTGTCATGAATGAACCTAAAACCCTACGTCATGATTCTACATTGTTTGACACGCATGAAATAGCATGAATAACGCATGAAACAGCATGAATATACTCGTATTGTATCCAAAATGAGCACAACCTTTCTTGAAACTGTGGTTATGTTTTCTGAGAGGCTGCAGCTTTTTTCTATATGTACCAAATGTTGATTAAAGGGCCCATGAAATGACTCAATGACAATGATTTGGAGTAATTCTCTGACACTATCTATCACCAAAAGAGCATTTATTTTAAAAAAATCTGCCCCATAAAAGAGAAATGCTCAAGTGAAATTGTACCCCTTTCGGCACAACAGCTGAAAAATGTAAAAGATGTAAAAGTGCATTGAACCAAATATGACATCACCACAGGAACCCAACTTCACAGTGTGTGTAGTATAATGCTATGTTTAAGTAACATTTTGCTCACAGATTGCGCAGCATGAGAACAGTACTGGTCAAATAATTTCTGAATTATATCTGAAGAATGTCCCAGTATAAAGCCAAAAATATATCAATCAAGATTTGAAATTCTCACTCCCAATTCCTCAAAAGAGGAATTTTATCATTATTCACTAAAGCTGTCCCATTCATCATGTTAGGCCTATCAGTTTGAATTTTTGGTTCCAGCAATCTATTACTAGACAGCAATTCTTCCAACCAGAAAAAGAAAATATTTCAACTCACATTTATTCAGATTGTTGAATAAGAAGACTGATATCTCACCCTGATTCCTTTGAAAGACATACCTTCCAAGTAATATTTGTCACAAACATTAATGTAGAAATCAACCAATGGATCTTGTGCTAGCATAGACTTCAAAATGCATGAAGCTGAAATAGTAACTTCATGCCAACTTTTGATAAAAATATGGAATACTTCCTTAAATAACCAAAATATCAGCTAGTCTCCTTTCCCACTATATTTACTGTTTCTTTTCTTTGAACCAAGTCAAATTGCAGCATTAGCACATGCATCCAAAACAACACAGAACCTGTTGGTAGTGCAGAATGGTATACAGTATTGCATGTGGGCATGTGTAATGAGAAAATCACTGCTTCCTCCCCAATCAAAATAATAGTTACATAACACTGGAAGACAAATGGATGCAGTTACATCCCCCAGGAGCCTGAGGTATTTTTCTGTATGTAAACCTTTTACCACGGAACTTCCAAACACTTGTACAATGTATTATATACCAAACAATTTTCCCTGCTAGTTGGCTCAAGGAATATTGAGAAGTCACAAAACTCCATCTGTTGAACGGGGGTATTCCTAGGTGTTAAAACCCCCCTTTCACTAGTTTTGAGAAGCAAATATAGGTTTAGGTTTGGTTATGACAATTTGTTGATTATATCAATCATTTTAGGCCATCTATACATGCTAGATTGTGTAACATCGACAGAGCAGGGTACACTGCAAGTGCACTATAGTACACACACTGTGAAGATGGGTTCCTGTGATGATGTCATTCTTGGTTCAACGCACTTTTACATTTTTCAGCTGTTGTGCTGGAAGGGATACCATTTCACTTGAGCAGTTTCTCTTTTGTGGGGTGGGATTTTTTAAAATATGCTATTTTTGTTGATAGATAGTGTCAGAGATGACCCCAAATCATTGTTACTAAGTCATTTCATGGGCTCTTTAAGAAGTCAGTATGTAGTGCATGTGAACCATATCTCCATCATATCAAGCCTATCGTATATAAGGAGTAACCAGCTTGGAGGGCCCTGGCCGGTAGACAGCAGTTTAGAGTTTTGATGGTATGGGGATGAATCCAAGAGGAGGGGGTTGGTGTCAACTTCCCTTTTGACATTTCTTTAACATTTTCATGGACATTATATATGCACAATGGTGCTGCTTTGACCAAATAGTCTTCTTGATTGTTTAATTGTGATGATTTGATGGGGTAATATCTTTTGTTCTCAGTGAAAGACCTTGTTATCACAAAAATTGGGAAAGGGGAGCACATCCCCCTCCTGTGTTACCTGCTGATGATGCACTACTGATATATTAATATTCAAATGATGATGAAGCACAATAGTACAAGTAGTGTTTTGGAAAGGCTCAATTGATCATGTATATGTATAAGAGAGGAAACAATAAAAGGTGACACAGTAAATTTATAAGAAAACCCTAAAGCTTCAGACACTAGGTGGAATTTACCCCTGAGACCTTCTAGTGGAAAATAATTGTTGAAAGAGGTACACAGTTAGGTAGGAATACTAAGCTACCATAGCTGTCTTCCTCACAGTGTTGCATAATCTTTCTTGCCTCCTGACCAAACACACTGAGCCCAGACATCTCCTCTACAAATATGGTCATCGAACAGACCTGTACAAGTTACTTTTCCTTTTTACATGGTAACATCAATTGCAATGTACAGGCTTAATAGTACAACCTGAACAGTTGTAAAGGCAGGCTATGGGCAGGCTATGACAGAGGCAAAAGGGTCAGAAGCTCAAACTTATGGCAGAAACAAATTCATTAGGGAAGTGAGAAAGCCCTGCCCAGGATATCCTATAAAATCCTGAAGAACTTATGCTGACTCATTAGTGCTATCATTCAAGTGTGATAATTGATTCACTTGCTAGGATCAGCAGGTTGGCTGCTCAAGTTAATGCCCAATTTTAAATGGAAGAAATGAGCAGGATGTATGATCCCCAAGTCCTGCACAAAGGAAGTCATGCAAGTTATTGCTAGATCAACTATGACCAAATTTATCTATCCAAAAGATTATAAAGTTTGGTAATCGACAGGGAGACGTTGACGTTCAAACTGTAATGGTATGTTCACCCTATGTTAATACATGGTAAGAGGGAGGAAATGTACTGCTGTATTGCCTATATATTGCAAGTGAAAACCCCGCCCTGATAGGCAAATGGCAGGCTTTTGGAATCTACCTAAATCTAATGACAAAAAACTCAGCATGCCACTTGGAAGATTTTAGAATCTGCAGTTCCCTGCAACTGTTTGCCTGGTCTGTGCCTATTATAGTTTAACATAATTTTTTCCTTTGCCAACATCTGATGACAGATGGTTAATCTGATCACAGCAATAGACAGCTGCAGGTGCAATAGAGGTCACCCCATGAAAAAAAACACTATTACATGCTTCTTCTTGGCAGTTTTCAAATAAACCTGATGATGAGTTTCATTTGCTTGTTTTCCAATAAATCTGCTGCTTATTCAAAGGAATTATGTTTACAAAAAACAGAAGATCATTCCCATGGAAGCACTCACACACAGCTGATAATACTTTATGGGCTTTGACACATTTTTTTTTTTTTTTTTCACATAATTTATCACAATGCCCTACTGTGTTGATGAATTTTGAGCTAATGATCATTAAGCTTATGATCATTAAACCAATGATTGTTATTAGCTTGTTTACAATAAAGTAATTGTTTATGGCTTAGAAACATTACTGGATGCTGATCAAATCTGTTTCCAAACTTGTTGCAATTCTACAAAACAGATTTTTGAAAACTATTTACAGTACCTCTAAACACAGCTGGCATTTCTCAATGAATATCAACCAACACTGGAGCCTTGGCTTACTTAAAATAGATGATATTAACATAATAAAATGCAATGGTTTATTTTTAAAGTGTGTTAATAACCTTCCACCAGTTTTTCAAACTGTAGTTCATACTAGCTGTAACTCTACTTTACTTGCATATATATATTAGAAATAATGATTTCTTCTCTGCTACATGTATTGAGCAAAACATTAGAAGTGGAAAATTCCTCTTGAACGAGGTGTAGGAGCACCCAAGGCTGAAACGCCATACCCAAGTAATGTAGGAGTCGCTGAGGACTTTGCTGAGCCGCTGAGGGCTGCAGAACCCCTCAAAAAGTTAAAATTATTTTTTCCATAGTATTTGGAGGGGAAATAAAGCAATCAAGTACATTTGTACTGATGTGTTTATATTTTAATTGTAGCTTGGACCTGATGTTGTAAAATGTGCCTTAAGTTACTATGAAATTATGGATATAAAGAGCAATGGTCACCAAAAAGAGTGTGTTCTTGAGCTCTGTAAGATGTTAGTATGCAGAAAATAAAGTTTATTCAAAAGTAGAATCCTCATACTTAGGTTACATGTGGGGTTTCCTAAGTTACATCTCTTGTGTGGGTAAACCTCTATGTTTACTATGTAAACTGTGTACTACCTTACAAAACTCTTGTTAATCACATCTTGTGTGAGGTATTTAAAAGTTTCATTAAACTCAATGAACTTGAAGGAAGTTTCATATCGGAAAAAATACCCTTAGAACAATCTCATCAGGAACTGTCCTCATGTACTAGTTATATGCCCATTTAAGCATTTGAAAATGACCATGAAGGTTTACATTTGATAGCACCTTATCTCAGAAAATGCTGAAAAGGGATGTAGCCCTCCAGTGCACTTTAAGTAATTTGATTCCCTCTTTGCCAGCACTTATTTCAGGATTTGTTGTAAGTTGTTATTTGAACCAAAAAGTTGTTGTTTGGCTTCTATTGTACCAGAATGGTAATCAAATCTGCTGCTCATTGAAGCAGCTAATAGGAGTAATGAACCAGTGGTCCGGTACTATAATTGGGAACCGCAGTTTTTCCCTAAAAACTGTGGTAGCCATAACGGATCTCCTTAAAGGCTTTTATCCCCTAATGTTGTCAAATTTTAGAAAGTCAGCAGGAGAGTGTGGCCTTTCTAATTGTAAGTGAATATTTCTAAGGAAGTTTACTTCTTCTGCAAGATTCTCTTGCTCATTCATAATTTTCTGACCTTTGTTTCTTGTCACAGGCACAGCAAATACACTCACTAGAAGTTAGATACCAAACAATGTGATTCTTATCTGGAACTTGTTTAAATTTCCTATTTGGTCATTTCCAGCTGAATGTGACAACATGCCATATATGGCTAATATTATTCTTTGTTTTTTCAATCTTCACCTCCAGGACATTTGTAACAATGTTATGTCCTAAGGGCTTCGAAGTTTATTAGATTGTGTCCTAAAACATCTGCAGTATCAATTACAAAACCTTTCAACCTTGGACTAGAGTGGTGGTCTCACATGTGCACAAGTAGTGTTCAATAATGTGTATATTTTTCTATAGTAGTTGTCCACATTTGTGGGTGCTGGCTAGACCCTACCACAGCCCACCACCCTAGTTACATCCCTGGGAGATTCTTGTTAAAACTTAACAGTGGTAAAACGATCACTCCAAAACTACCAACATCCCCCGAGAGGAAATATATGACATCCCCAAAGACAAGGAGGTCCTTTACCCCTATGCTTTCTGCCCAAACGTATAGTATTTGGGTCCAGGAACATTTCATGACTATACACATTGATTGAAATTCTTCCAAACAATATTCTAGCTGGTCAACAATGGCTTAAACAGTCAGTTGTTTTCCCAATTATTAAAAGCTCACAACTGTGAAACAGGAAGATAATTACCCCAAAAAATTTAAACTCAGTGAGTCAGTGTAATGCTTCGATGGATCTATCATGAAGGATGTACTACAGCATCTTGATTTGTGTTATTTGGAGGAGGAAGGGGGGGGGGGTTAAAGTAAGTTAGTAGCATGGTACGTATAACCCCTTTAAAGCAGATTCCCTCAAGGTTTTCTATATGCATTCCCCTGGAGTTTGTTTATCTTGGATCACACATGCCTAAAATAACACATTAATGATTAGTTTACTTGGTCAGCTGATGGTATGCTGAAATATGCCCAATATGGAATGGAAGAAATGAGCAGGGCTAGCTTGTGGTCACAATGTCCTACACTGAGGAAGTAAGGCAAAGAAATAATCAGATATGCTTAAGTTTAACTACCAAAATAGTTATGTTATGTGATTGACGGGAAGAAGTTGAGTTCCAACTCTAACCAAATGAAATGTTCACATAAGGGGGAGAACAGTTATGGAGATTTTATAGCCGTAACATGTCACTCTCTGTCCATTCAAAGAAAAGTAAACAACTTCCCTCTACAGGCCTGGTAACGAGGTCCACTACTGCTCTATTAACAGTTCCGTCTAGAAAGAAACACATTGCCGACAAGACTTTCTCCTTAGCTGGCCCCTCACTTTGGAACACACGCCTGCGTAATATCAGGGAAGCTCAATCAGTCACTACTTTTAAAAAGCTCCTAAAATCTCACTTTTTCTAACTGCACTGTACTTTACCGTTCTCTTTCTGTTTTTAAGCGCTTTGATCATTTGGAGTTAGCGCTATATAAATATTTGTATGTATGTAAAGAAAATTTCCCTCCCTTTATTGCAGTAGCCACAAACTCTGCATGGCCACAGCTAAGTGAGAAAAATAACTCGTGATGGTGCACTCTAAGTTGCTCTCAAGGTTTATCCTCATGTGACAAGTAAACTTTAGCATAACCTGACCAGCTAAAGTATAAAAATTGTGCCTTGAAGAGTGATTGCAGTTTAAAAAAGTCTTGACTGCAGTGGATCATGCAGAAGATAGAAAGCTTGGAAAAATTACCCAAGACTTATTATGTATTAATTGCAATGGGAAACGCTTGGGAAAGGTTGGTAACTAGTTTGGATAAAATATGGTATAACTACTTTATCCCAGGTGAGTTAATGATATATTTAGGGCAGAGTCATTTACCTAACTGGCAGTTATTGCCACTTGAGTCATTTATGAATTTCCTGTGATCAACTGCAAATGCTGGCCTCATACCTCAATTAGGGTAGTGTTCTGCAGCATCAAATGCACAAGCGCCCTCAGAGAAATAGGTGTTTTAACTCTGGTTTTTGACCAAATTTTGTCAGGAAAACCTACCAGTTGGATAGTGAAACTTGCCAGAGTGTGGATGTTAAAAATTTGGGTAATATTAACCTTGATTATGGACTGTTTAAAAAATTGCTGTCAAATGGAGGTTTTCTGTTATTGTAAAGAGGCTAGGGGTGGTTGTACCCTAAAAGAATTTTAATTCCTTCTAGCTCAAAATCCAATCAGTCATGGTATGGAAATTTTATAATGCAATGATGGGTAAAGGATGACAAGGCTGCAGGGGGATTGAGAAGGAGCTAATTTAGTGTGTAAATCAATGAGGGTGTGAGACCTGCTGCCCAGTTATATAAATGACTTTGCCCTTATGTGGATACCAAAAAGAGGCCATTGACCTGGATTAAGATGTACTTAATTCAAACATTTACATGTGTTTGAGGTTTACTAGTGCTTAATTACTTGCTTGAGCTATTGCCTTCTTACACACTACTTTACATTACAGGCTGCAACTGTCTGATCATGATGCATTGGGTACACATTTTTAAAAAGTTGTCTGAAGTATAACACGCAAGTAAAATCCAGAGCTAATTAAAGATCATCAGCTATATTGAAGCATGAGCATTCCCCCAAATTACTGTTTCCATGGAAACATGTTTGTAAGAGGGATGCCAGACGCCTTCTGTTTGCTACATCAATCATTCCTTCCAGATCAAGAATTGCAGTTTATCTGCTCATGATCTGAATGCAGAAAAGTACATTTTATATCCTGCCATTTGCTATTTTGAAGGGAGGGCAAAATTGCCTACATCTAGCTCAAGTATTACAATCTCCAGTTGTCCTTTTTATGACTAACATACTTGCAGACAACATCAGTCCCTAGCTTTAGGCACTATAAGGTAATTTACCATAGGATACCTTAGGAACATCAGTGGACACAAGTCTGAAATACTCAAATATCCACACCTTCTACATCATCTGTAATGTTGACAACTGATGCAACAATCACAAGCTATAGGTAACTGCCACACATGGCTTATTACGTAACATTCAGATAAGCTTTTAAGTTATACAAAAGCTCATGGCCTGCCCAAAACCCTAAGCCTCCTCAAATTGGGAAACAGTAGAAGCTGAAACAACACTTTCAGGAAGGCCATCAATGCCAACAACTCTACAAACAGAACTAAATTTTCCTATGCTGAGTCCACAAAACTCTAAATTTAGACTGTGACCATGGGTATGACTTATTGTATTAAACTTGAGAAACCCTTTAATTATCATGACATGTATATATATTCCCCATAAGCTACTCTTACCCGACCTGCCAATGGCAACTCAAGTAAAAGGATCAGACTACCCTATTGATTTATTGGGGAGGTCGACTCCTATTGGCAGCTATCATAGCTATTCAGTGTACCATGCATGGGTGACTTCAACATCGCAAGTTTTCAGGAGTCCAGATGAGATTCATGTCTGCCAGGAACTTGGGTTGCACAGAGTTAAGAGGATCAGTTGTTGGCTAATGGGCATTTCACCTCATGACATTTCTTTAACCTTTCCAGGTTTAACTAAAATCCTTTAAGGATAGAACCAACCTACTTGTTCCCCTCTAAACATTTGTGTAATCATGCAAAATTACTCAATGAAACTAAATGCTGTGAATAAATTGAAACTAAAACAAAGTTCTAATAAAACTAGAAAGCCAAAAGGCTTAGTGATTCCTTGCCATATGATACATTGTAATAATGAACAAGGAGGCTCACATGACAAGCATGAGATCCCTCACAAATACTGAGGTATACTAGTAAGGTCAAAACCTTTTGAGATCATGTGACCCAAAATGACCTTTCCCTCTCACTTAAAACAATAGGGAGCAACAACCTAAAAAGACCATCAACATGCTAAATATGAGCAATTCACAAATTGAGTATGAGATCCCTCCACAGTTCAATAACCACATAAAAATGTCATGTCTACAAGGTTTTGCCCTTTTGTGGCCCCAACCTTTTACCTCTACAAACAAGAGAAATCCCCCATGCAGTTATGATGCTGGTAAACTATTTTGTCTATTAACTTGATAAAGAGATATTTTTAAAACAAGCTCTTTTAAATCAAAATTTTGGGTACTGAGGATGGCTCTCTATATAATGATGTCACTGTGATCCAAAAAGTTGACTGCATTAAGGTTAGAGTTAGAACAAGCCCTAATCCTAACAGTCATCCATGAACTGGAACATACAGTACAGACATCTCAACAGAAAGGCGTAATCTTGGCAATTAGTGGTGGTCCTTTTGTATTTGTGTTTTGGTGTAATGCCCTTCCCAATGACTATGATGTCCTTGAAAATAAACAAAAAATGGGAACCCTATTACTCCAGAATCTAACAAGATTTGTAACTTGCCTTAAATTGTCTGCTTATAGGAACACCACATTACAGAGTACAAGTCAAGTGTCCTTTGTTTGATACACAGTAGATCAGTACTATTATGCTTGTTTTGATTACATGAACTACAGTACTTTCTGAAAAACAAGCCTTACTGAGAGGGCTAAATAAGTGTCAGACAGGTAGGAAGGAAATGGTGAAATCCATTGAGCTTTATGATTCAATGAGAAAACTTCAGGACACTGTGGCAGTCAAATGTGATATATTAGGTAAGATAACAGTGACCAGCAATTTTCACAGCCTCTGGTGGGTCAGTTACAATTTGATTCATTCCATTACACAATCTCAGTTCAAGCCTGCTCAAGGGTATTTGATCCAAATGATCAGTTATTTAGTTCTTTTTATAAAACTAATGACCCGTGGTGTATTCAATTATCTAGTTCCCAGTTACATGTCCTTATGAGGACAGTGGCACAAGGTTTGTCTATAACTTTTAACAATCTTTGATACTAAATTTAATGTTATCTTCATTTTTTCTTTAGGGTTATGGAAGAAACAATGTTTGTATGCTCTAAAAGAAATTTTGGGCATCATGCAGAGCACTTGATCTGTTCAAAGTTAACACTTATGAAGTTACCCACTGAACAATTTCTCTGCTTTGTGGGCATGGATTTTGTTCTACCCACTTACTCTTGTGCGTATTAATACTGGCACTACATGTTATAGGGCAAAACTTCAAACCAAAATCAATATAAATACTGTACCGACTGCACTTTTATGCACTTTAGACATTCTTAATACAGTGAGATTGCTTCAGTACATACTTTGAAATTACCCAACTTCATCATTTACATAGTGAAGTGGATTCCAAAAGCTTACCTATGCATCTTACATTACCCATGCCATTCAAAACTCTTAAAACTATGCACTAATGAATATTAACCTTAACAGTCACCCTTTTTTGAATAAAGTATGTGCAAGGTTTAACCTCTGATGACCCTAAATGACCTTTGACCTCCAGTAAAAAACAATAGGGATCCCTATTGTTTTTTAATATGGACAATCCACATGCTGAGTATAAGATTCCTCACAGTTACCCTTCTTGAGATAAACTGTTTACAAAGTTTTGATATTTTGACCCCTGGTGACCCAAGATGACCTTTGACCTCCACCAAAAACAATAGGGATCATCTACTTAACATGGACAATCCACATGCTATGTATACGAGCCCTCGCAGTTACCCTTCTTGAGATACAGTGTTTACATGGTTTTGACCTTTTCACCTCTGGTGACCTCAAATGACCTTTGACCTCCACCAAAAACAATAGGGATCATCTACTCAATATGGGCAATCCGCATGGTAAGTATGAGATCCCTCACATTTTTCCTTCTGGAGATATCGTGTTTACAAGCAATTTCCAAGGTATTTGCCATTTGACCCCTGGTGACCCCAAATGACCTTTGACCTCCACCAAAAACAATAGGGATCTTCTACTCAATGTGGGCAGTCTACATGCCAAGTTTGAAATCCCTAGGAGTTACCCTTCTTGAGATATCATGTTTACAAGCGGGCGTCACATACGTACACACACACACACACGCGCATACACACACACGACATCACCATCGCATAGATTCCTTGCCTACCTTCAGCAAGGAATAAAAAAATCAGTTCTAGTTGGGTAGAAATGTGGTATCTTTTTAGCTTGAAAACTGCTGTGAAATGTTGGGCAATTTAGAATTTTGGCTACCACCATTTTTACACCCAACCATTCCACATCATAGGTCATCAAACACACGTACTCATCCTTCAGTTGATTGTCATTAAGGTTTGACTTCAAGTACATGTCATCCCAAAAATATTTTGAAAAAATTGCATGTCTCAAATTTTCCTTCTTATTTCTCCACTAAGAATCTTTGTGCAGTTACTCCAAATAAATTTCACAACCGAGGGGGGAAAATATTGCTACATGATTCTCATGAACGGTTGTGATGACTGCACTTTCCCTTTAATTATTACCTACCATTGCAAACTGGTCGTTCTGCACTCCATCTGCCCCTTGGTGGATCCCCATATTTCTCACACATCAAACTGGTTTCTCCACTAATGACATATCCTGCTGCACATTGTATGGTACAAACAGAACCAAAGTTGTAGCCAGTTGGACAGTCCACCAATTGAGTATGACTGCCAAAGATGCCTGGACACTTTATCACTGGGGAAAAAACAAGCAAAATTTATACTGATGAAACTGAGGCAAACTAATAAATCATTCATTTAGGGAAGCTTCATAGCAAGCGTTTACATTAGGGCTGAAAATATGTGTGTGTTTCATCCCTTCCACAAGGTTTTTGTGCAGATTTCAGATGGTATTGTACAAAAATGTAGTAATTTTCCGTAGACAAATATTTTCTTTGCAGGACTTAGGAACTGAGAGTGGGAATTTTGTAGTGATGCACCTACAGTGTAAACACTGTTTGAAGCAAAAGATGGCTTTCTTTTTTGGAAAACCTATGGATCTCTTGCAAACCATTATTTATCAAGCCACAAAACCACAATCCAAACAATAGTCACATGAAACCCTCTATCTCCCATCAGTGAGCAGGAAGATTAATAGTTTGCTTCAGATAGCAGAACAATTCAATATTCCCTTATCTTTATTTATCATTGGGTGACTTCCAGGTGCATTTGGTGATTGATACTTGTCAGGCTTAAGGCTCCCAGTTCAACAGGAATGTTGATGTTAACAGAGTATACAAACAGCTGTCTAATTTCTGGTGAATCACCGAATTTTCACCCAATTCCAAAAAGTTACAACCAGTTCTAAGGAGTCAATCTTCATGTGCACAGTATGTAAACAGGTTTCTTCACATACTTGAAGCTAGCCCCTATTATATCACATTCCTTAGTGAAGAATCCAAGGGTAAAATAAACTGGGTCCAGGAACTGTTTGGTGCCAATTTCCTTCTCTTTTGCCCCCAATAAATTACAAAGGCAGTTGTTTTAGAACTCACTACTAACCACATTGTCATACTGTACCTGGTGAATCAGGTATTTGGACAGAAACCCTGGATTAGTATCAATTATCAAATACAGCTGGAAGTCACCCAAATATAGGCAAAGATAAGGAGATAAATTGTTCTGCCTTTGCCAAATAAACAATTTTCCTGTTCACTGACAGGAGGAAGCAGAGGATTACAGGTGATTACTTCAGATTAATCTCAAAGGACTTGTCCACCTCATGAGACCCCACTAAAATGTTACCAGGGAACCTTTATTACCCAGAGTTATACCCATTATTGGTCATTCATGAACATGACCTATTTAAGGAAACAACTTATGAGCTCTGTCTCCTGGTTTCCCCTGGTTCAGTAATTCTTAATTTCACGAGTAGAAATATGCTTGATCTTTAATTAATACTTTGAAATAAGGACAAAAGCTCACATTGGCAATATAAAATGTTAAAGCTTCTGGCCATCTTCCTCTGCTCCTACAGTATTTTTTTGATATTGTTTCTTTAACCAACAGTTCAAAATACAAACATGATGTCACGAAATTGCAATAGTGATGTTTCTTCGTAGGAAGGTTTACAAGAACTGGGTCTTTTGAAAATTGACCCCAATGTCATCTGGAGTTTTATAGTCTCACGTTCAAGATTTTACTAAGAACATGGATGCTGAAGATATCTCAATACTTTTGTACAAGTATTAATACAAAGAGAAGAGTATTAACATCAAAAGTAATCTTAAAGAAATGGTACTAAGCGCCTTAAAAGTATTAATGATAGATCATAAAACATAATTTTGACAATCTGGTAGCATGCAATAATAATGAAACGTAAGACAAACTTTCTAAATCTAATTGATGATGACAATTGACAAATACAGTCCTTCAAATAGTAGGTTAGACACACCATCATTGAAATTATTTGATGAGATTGGAAAAGGTTAGTACCTGATGTATTTTAATTATGCTCAAAATAATTATCAAAAATTTAAAAACATCAGATTCTAGTAGTGATGCCATGAAATTGAGTGTAAATATTGTAAAGAAGATTGAAACTTCAAAGTACAACAATTATCCAGCTGTATGGAGGATCAGTTTTCCTTCCACTCAATTGTGCTTTTCACACTCTTTGTTCAAAACCAATCTCTCAATGGTTATCTTGAATAACAGTCACATTCAAACACATTGGTAAAGATTACAACTTTCGAAGTTTGCAATACTAGAACGATTTTTCTGCTGATATCATGTTTAGAAATTCATCCAACTGCTGGGCAAATTCAGATCAGTAAAGGTGATGCTTCAGTTACTCTATGCTTGATTTAGGAAAAGGGTAAAGTCAAGCCATATAGGCCAGAAATTTAACCGCAAAATGAACAGATGCAAAACATTATGGGAATTGGGAGCACAAACAGTTCTGTTCTTATTTCACCACAGTTTGTGCCCTAAATTACAGTATTAACCTCAGTATTCCAAATAGTCAAAGAATTCAAAAAATATGTACCACATTTTTCTTTCATTACAATGAAGTACTTGCTTTTGAGGAAAGGCCCAAAATAACACTTTTATAAGGAATATTGACCAGAGCATCTAGTGACCAGAAAGTGTGACCGTAGGTGTACGAGGCAGGGGTGCAGGGGGAACTTGCCTTCCCAATTTGGGCAAAAAACAGTTGGTCCATTCACTTCCCATGTTTAGTTCTCAAGATATTGGCAATTGAAGTTGACACATTTTTCAATAAAAAAGAACTTGTAGCAAGCAGATGTTATTTCATGAATTAACATTGTTGCATGCTGTGACGTCGCTCCTTGAAAAAGCAACGTAAACACCCAGTACATCAAAGGCGGTGTGGGGTGTAACTGATATCTGAGTTTGTTACATGATCTGTGACCTCAAATGAGCTATGTTTTCATTGTGTTCACACTGTGTGAAAAGCAATTAACACATGCTGACTGACCTGTTAGCTTACCCCAAATGTTACGTAACTTTTTGTGTATTGAAACACATCTTTAACTGTCAATCAATAAATCAGATAGGAAACTTGACTTAATCAAGTCTGCATGTAGTGGGCTTCTTTTCCTCCCTGGAGGGATAAGAGTTAATCAGGCAGAGAGCAAGAATGTAACAAAAAGTAAGAGGGACCGTTTCATCATGTGGCCAATATTTTGTTTTTCTTTATTTTTTATCTTATTAGTTTGAAATTGAATTGCTTAGAGATTCTTCCTTGCCCTTATGGCATAAAAAAGCTTAAAAAAATTTCATTACTTAGAATGCACCCACTGTATTGTCAGGTAATACCATGTTCTCGCATCCTCTTCTTTGAAGATAGCTTCCACTTCCTTAATACCCTCAAGTAAGTTTACCGCTCACCATGATTCATCAACGATCCTTTGTTCCCAGCCAGAGCCGCACTCAACAGTCAATAATTGAAGACTTCCTCTTGTCCCGTTCTCCGGAAACTTTGGGTCAATTACGTAATCAAACTTACTTTATACAGGCGTGTCCTAAGTTTAAAACGATTCAACTCTGATTGGGCACTTCTTGAAAATACCTTGTAAATATTCATGATTATTTGTCTCAGACCAATCAGTAACATAGAAGTAATTGCGTATTAGTAAAAGTAGATGACTTTAAGTTACATGTGGTCCCTTTAATTTGAGGGGAACTTCGTTTCCGACTTCGGAAGAGGAAAGATCTAAAGTCGAGTTACTTCTTTGTTTTCTTACGTTCTTTTATAAACTATTTTCTTTTATGATCGAAGTCTCAAGAGAGGAGAAACACTGAATAAAATGACTTAAATGTTAACTGTTTGTTTTGTCCAATTTTTGGCCTTCTTTAGAGTTAGCCGCGGCATGGCGTGAACCAAACACAACAGTATGGTGGCAATTTATCACAATTCACATGCCATATTGGGTATGAAGTACAAATAAAAACAAAATATTGGCCAACAATGTGAATGCATGACATTACACCTTCCTGCTTGCTTGAAGTTCATTCTTTGTAGAGAATTTGCTACATTCATTTCCCAGAAACTCTAGAACTGAACAAGGAAAATGAATAAAGATTTCAACAGAATGCTTTAGGAAAACTATGTTCTTCTTTAATATATCAAAATAAATTTGGCTCTGGACTATTCTTTTAACTATACACAAATCCAGGCAGCAAGTGATGGTCTGATTTCAGTCGACCATAACTGGGGTCCGTCACCTTTAAATCTTTCCATTTCCTTGCTTACCTCTATCATGGATGGTTGTACACTAATTTGTATCTTGAATTCTTCAATTTCACTAAATATGAGGGTTTGAAATTCATGTAAACAATAAATAAGGACGATTTAAGGCTGATGGATCCTTCTAATGCGGCAGTACAGTCACTAAAAACAAGCGCTAATTGCATTTGTCCATATACCAGGCTGTTGTACTTTTTTTTACCTAAAATACTCTTCATATTGCAGGTACATATCATATTTCACAAATGTATAAAACAATGAAAAAAAGTAGTACACCCTGAAAACACTGCATGAAATGAAGACCATCTATATTCAAACAAATTTTCAGTGAGGCAAAAGTATGTTTAGTTAGTGTACTGGATTCTTGTTTTTAAAGAAATTTTGATCTGTCAAGACTCCAAATTACTGTAAAAAAAGACAAGGCAAGGTTGAGTCCATTATTTTTTTCTAAAATAGGAGTTGAAACTGTACTGTCTATTCACCAACAATAATAGGGCAATGTGGTTTATTCCTTTTTTAGTACAACTGTAAAATGTACTTTGGCACTGATGAAAAATTGACTTTTGCACCAATGAAAAAAATGTACTCTGGTGTCGATGATAAATGTACTTTGGTACCGTCGGTCTCGCCGACATTCAGTCTTGCGGTCCTTTGGTCTCGCGGGTGGTAACCTCATGTACTTTTTCTAACATGCCAGATTTGCAGGCCTTGTCTGTGCATGGTTCTCAAAATACTGTATGCCTATAATGTCCCACAAACTTAGTAACTAAAAGATGCTCATGTCTCTAGTTCTTGGCCTACTTTCAAAATTAGACCAGGCGCCTTGCCTAGCTACTTGATCACATTACGTTAATAAGCCCCAATAAACCTCTTGTCCTCTGACCAGCAGAATCCCTGGATGTGCAGGTTCAGTATACACTTACATATATTTCAGCAGGTGCCGGGTGCACTGGGAAGATCAGCTATCAACAAATGACAGATAACAAAGTGAGCCATTAAATTCAATAACTGAAAGGGACTGGCTTGAACCCGCATATTCAGCAATTCTGAAGTCTGAGGAAAAGAGGTTTATTGGGGCTTAATTGTTAACATAATGAGTTGCAAGCAAGAAAGCTGTAGGTACAATGTTACAATGTCCTCACATGGTTTATCAGAGCATATGTGACATGCATTGACACACATGTCTCCTTTACAAAGCCAATCTACATACAGTACTGTAAAACTCATCAAAAATGTGTGCTCACTTGCAAACACATTTTGACAGTCACATTATGACTCAAATCCTTGCTTATAAAGTATGATAAACTACACAATGGCATAAGCAACAATTGGATGTGAATCTAGAGTTCATCCCCTGTCCATCACTGAATTGTGTGTATTGTTGGAACTGCTGGAATGTTTGCGAATGACAGATTAGTGTTCAACCATCCTAAACTCAGGATTCTAAATAAGCAGTGCTTAGAGGTGGTAGAATTTGCATGGTAGTAAGATAGTTAGGCAACACTTGACAGCTGAATTTCAAACCTACCTCGAACAAGTAGAGAAAACTGACATTGTGCTTCATTGCCAGAACTGTCTGTGGCAATATATCGCACTGTGTAGTACCCTGCCTCTAAAATTGCCCCTGGGTCAGGACCAGCAACCTGGTCAACAGAAATTCCTTCTCCAGAGTTATCTTCACCTGTTGGTACATCCCAAAACACCTGAGTGCTTGTTTCTCCTTCATCAGCGTACGCAACAATTGAGACAGGACACTGCAATGCTGGACGAGAAGTGTCTGTGGAGAGGATATCAAATAACTGTCAGAATGGAACTTTGCTTTCTACAGACACCTCTTCTAAATCCCACCTATCCCCCAAAACCCTTACCAATCTTATAGTAAAATTTTCATTACAAACTTTTGAGCAACGTACAATTTTACCACCTTATTTATGAAATCCATGTCCATAGAGATAACTCGAGCTGAAAGAGAATTGTTATATATACAGTATGTGTCCAAGGGCTCACATACACCAAAGCCTGAGGCTTGGTCTCACAAAACCTGTGGCACTGGGTGTTATCTTGCATTTAAAAAATTAAGACAAAACATGCAATGCAAGTGCACCCCTCATGCTCAGAAAATATGGGTCAATAACAGCACCGTAAAACACATTTGCCTTGATTGATATTGCCACAAAACTCAATGTTTTAAAACTGCCTTATAGGTTGGACAAATTTAAACAACGACCCCAAGTAATTAAACCCTCCATTTGACATTGCTGGGAACACATGTGGTCGAGGCCACAGTATAATGCTGTTAAACCCAACTTGCATCCAGCCAATTATGCTAACTGATTTACTTGATTTGCTTGTCTTTTGGCTGCTCAAGTTTCATGTGTAACCCTAATAATGCACAAAGACAATTCAACAATTAATGTACTGTAGGCAGAGCTGTTGCAATGTACTTCTGGCACTTAGGAAGTCGTGCAAATAAATTGCTTATCAGTAACATAAAAATGTTGATCACCTGAATATCTCACATGAATGAAAAGAAGTTCATAGCTTGTCTTCAATCTTTAACTGAGTTGCACCTTATGCCAAGACAAGAATTCAGTTGTTTTCATCTCATAATGCTCTCATCATTAAATAAATCTCACGTACATGTACCCCACACCATTAATTCTCTCTAATAAAGGTACTGTGCGGTTTCTAATTTCAATTTGTTAGCTTAACCCTTTACCGTTGTGCTCCGATCGGAGCATATTTGTGGGCCTCGGGAGTGGGCGGAAAAGCAGATGTAGCCCGCCCCGCATCGGCTTCCCTAGGCCATTGACCCTGTGACCTTAGACTATTGTCTCTCTTGTTGTTGTGGCCGAATTTTCGGGTAGCTACTCGCAGTTTCGAGCTCCGCGTGAAACAGTAAAGACGAGTGACAGCCGAGCTTTCCACATGGGTCCAAAAGGACCCAAACAACGGTAAAGGGTTAAATAATAACAAACATAGCCCAGTCTAAATCTATAACTAGACACCTTAGACCAATGAAGTGGAAACCACAAGACTGTTTTCTTTATTGACACAATAGATCAGATGGTCAGCTCACTCTTGTCATCACAGGGTCTATGGAAGATGATAAACCAAGCATGCACAAAATGCAAGTATACACACACTATAAGCTAAATATAACCCTGTTTTCTGTGCACACTGCAGGAACCACAAAAGTAAGTAATTTTGTAGAATATCTATAATCCTATAATCTATTTGAAGATTATAACCCACATTTGCCAAATTCAGCCAGGCTCATAGTTCTTCTCTCTTTGATTAGTAAAGTGCACAAATAGTCACTTGCCACTAATGAAATTTATTGGTGTTAATCTGCAGACACTGAGGGACTAAAATTAATATTGCAAATACGATATTAATTGCTCTTAAAATGAGGAATGAAGTCTAAATTTAGGCAAAACTTTATGAAAAATACTGTCCCACATTATCATATGTGTCATAAGGTATAAAACTCTACGTACTTCAAGAGACAATTATGTTTATTGTGACTGCCTCAATCAGTAAAAAAAAAAAGGAAACAAGTATTTCCCCCAGGGTTTATAGAAAAAGTTTACTTCCAAGTTCTTGCAGTTTTTGTTGAAACCCCTGTAATTTTACTGATGGATTCATGTGCTGACTTTTTAAAATGTCTTCATAATTCTTAAAATCTGGCCGTACTTTTGGTAAGCCTTCTAGTTGGTTGTTAGTCATATGAATCTAGTTGAGGTACTGTACAGTACAAACGAAAGTTTAAGTATGTTCCTAGGCTACAAACTTACATCTACTGTATTTAAGGGTAAAAGCAGTGACCGCTGACATTTTTCAGAACAAAACAACAGCTACCTGTAACTCCCCTCACTGATTTTCTCTAATTTCTATTTCTACAATTTTTCTTCCCCGTGTAGCTTTCATGTTATTTCAGGACATAAATACTACACTAATACAAACTGGGGTGACTTCATTTGCCCTTGAAACTTCTCTCAGCAATTGGGGCTGAATATCAATTGCTGAATATCACTTACAACTCTCACCAGGGAATCATTACACTCATCATCAGGGTTAGATACCTCAGACAACACCATATCAAGTAAGGATGCATTATAAAAAAAACCCAAAAACATGCAATTTTAATGAGAACTACTAAACAATGTGACATTTTAACAGACATAAACACAGCAATTGTTTATAAACAATCAGCAAAACATAATATTTCCCTCTTACTGAAATTTAACTGGATTTTTTACCCTCCCAATTTCAATTTGTTTACATAACAATCAGCAATAGAAAAGCAATTAACAAATACAGGTTGTAACAAAATTGCAAAAATCCATAAATAAAAGGGCTTTCATGTAACCCCAAAACATTATTTTGAAACAATTATAGCTAAATCTAACATACTTCTCGACATTTATATTCCACTGAGTATACCTTTTGTGATATTCATCTCAATCAATATATTTCATTTTCCTGATAAACTGCATGAGGAGTTGCTACAATGTAGAAGTATAAGGTAGGATAACTGCAGCATGTTCTTGCAGTTTTTATAACTGTTGGAAAGGTTTTTGTGACAGTTAATAATTGTACAGTAATCCACCTATTGTATAACTTCTCAAGCAATTTCAGATTCATCTGCTCTTCCTTCTGACCACAGAGTAACAATTTCCCTGATAATTGCTTAAAGAGTACATACATAGGAATCACTTAAACAGTCTCTCGTTAGATGGACAAGTTCCTTGAAGTTTTCAAACAGTAACTTACAGTATATAAAATAGTCTCATGAAAACCCAGACTTTCCCCCATCAGTGAGCAGGAAGGTTGTTTTATTTTGATTCAGCTGGCAGAACAATTGCTATGTGGTCAACAAATTTCTTAAGCAGCTGTCCTCCTAAAGGAATGAGTACATTATAAGTTGGTTGATGAAATTCACCAAATTTTTTCAAACTTGTAAATTTTTCTTCTCATACTGCACTTAATCATACACAAATGTTTCATGAGCGCCATTAAACTAGGTCTTTTAAAAAATTTGTAAAATCAGATGTTTTAACCACAAAACTGTTTAAACAAGGATATGAAAAAAAATCAACATTTAAACATCTTGCATAAGTATTGGATGTGAAATTTATAACTAAGTAAACTATTAATAATAACATCGTCACATGGTAGTACATCCCCTCCAACACCCCCTTTAGTACCTAATATCATATAAATGCCATGTGGTAGTACCTCCCCTCCAACAACCCCCACCATCATCCCCTCAAGTAGCAAATATCAACTCATGATGCCCCTTCAACAATGGAGACTACTACATTGAGAAAATCCACCAGTGTATACTAATAATGCTGCAGTACTGTTGGCTATTCAGCACAGTACGGTACAAGGATGAAGTAGGATTATTTCCTGCTTGGTCAGTTTTTAAGTTTAAGGACCCAACAACATCCATTCAAACGCAGGGTTGAAATACACTACATGAGCTACTGGGAGGGAATACCTCCAGTGCAACTGTACCACATTGTTCAGTGCATATAATTCATTTGGGTATCTTTCGTTCATTATCACTCCAATTTCGGACTCACATATCCTGCGATGAAAGCCATTATTCTGCAACATAAAATAATTGGAACTAGAGCACTATCGGTGCTGATGGCTCAAACCTGTTGAATTAGTGCACAGTGATGACTTCCATTGCCAAGAAAATCACTCCCCATGCAATGGGTACAGGGACTGTACTTGTCATACATGGCTTTATTTCTTGAACAGATGTACCCACAATTTAGAATGTATTAATTTCTCTAAGGTAAAATGACAAGGAACTTAATACTTTTTAGAATGATTACCTTTCTCTTAGGTGTAGCTAAAGTGAGACTGGTCTCTGTTGCCTTGCTTTCTATTTTTACAGAAATCAGGAAGTCTAGTTAGCAAGGAAGAAAGTAATAATGAGCTATGATAACACATTCACCAAGCAAGAGCTTTTAATTCCTCTCTGAACACAAGGAAAAATTTGACCCTCTTCATCCTTACCTCAAGCAAGTTTAGTTTAGAAACAGTATAAGGTGACTCTGCTCTTAATTCATCCTCCTGAAGTTGAGTATATCTACAAAGCCCCTGCATGCACTCAGAATAAAACTACTGTTGTCATCAAACAAGATCTGTTTACACTAACCTAATCAACCTCACATGATTGACAATCTTGCACCTAGACAGTTTTAAAGGGAGTTCAGTTCAATGGGAAACACTGAATTTGTGAGACTGGTAGAAAGAGAGGGATGGAACAAATTGGTCAGAAAGGTGTCAAAATTATTATTTATCCAAAAACAGAAAATTTGTAATCAGCATGTGCCAGCCACCCATCTGAACAATTTTGAGGACAAGTTTACAATGCATCTAGAAGAAAATAGCATTTCTAAATAATTACACCTATGACCTCATTGACCTCGAATGACCTCGGATAAATAATTAAAGTACAAGATTCAACAACCACAACTGTACCTGAGGAATACTGTATTATGGACAACTTTCAAGGATATCGAACACTATTTATAGGAGGAGATACACTTTATAAAATATTCACAAAACAGCCACTAATGACCCCTAGATGACCTTTGACCTCAACTTTTTGAACACAACATGTAGCCTTATGTCCCATGACCGATGTATCCAAGTTTCGTTACAATTCATCAACAAATGTGCCCTTGAGAGCATTAAAGGAAATTTTGAACAGACATGATACATGGACAGATTGACAGCCTATTGGTGGCAGATCACAATAGCTCAAACAGCTCTTTGAGCTTGTTGAAGAGCTAATAATGCAAAATTGTTTCACTGATGAAATCATAGCATTAGGGGGATTTGCTAAATTTCCAATTAATACAGAATGAGAGGTTTGTACATTTTCATTTGAAATATGCAAAACTCATAATTTTCCTTCCCTGAAATCAATCATCACTACTTCTGTTTTTAGGGGAATATTGCACTTCCCAAGTTCAGAACCTGGCTACAGTTTATAACTCTAATTAGCTGTTCGAATTTATCAGTAGCTCTGTTTAATAAGTTTCTTTGATGCCCATTTTGATACACCAGAAATATCAAAGCAAAGGGGAGTTTTAAAAATTACCGAAAAATTCTGTGACAAACAGAGTAATAAAATGGAAGATCAAATCACTTATAGTATAATTAAAAGGTAAGATCACATTTCACTCTAATCCGAGATACTGTAACTGCCATCAAGTGCCAATTATTATATAACTTTAGGGTTATTGACTAATGCTTAAATGGGTAGGCATACACAGTTGAAGTGGAAAATAACAGCGTAAAAAGTTTTGAAAAACATAGGTGTGAAAGGCTAATACAAGATCGACAGGCAAGTCAATTGGTGCAAAGATATTCCCACTTAAAGTATTTCTTCAGACACTGAAGGCATTTAGAATATGCTGTACCTGTAGTTTGAAATTGATTTCATTCAAGACTTAAAGTGTACCTCAAGTCAAAAAATTCAAAAATATATATTTGAGAAAATGAAAAACAAATTCTAGCAGTCCAACTCCCATCTTCATATGACATTCCTGAGCTGAGATATAAAATGTTGAAGCAGGGTTCGTACTCTTTTCTCAAGATAAAATTCAAGCACTTTTCAAGGACTTTTCAAGGTGTAACTTGGTTTTTCAAGGACAACAAATTGCTCTTTTACAGAACACTCCCAAATTTTTTCCTAGTATGAAATACTTGAGCACACTTCAAGGTTTTCAGGGGAAAAAATGCTTTTTAAGGATGACAGTTCTAATTCAATAATCAAAATGAACTTCCATGTTATGCAAACACAATCAACTTAAGGAACCACTTAACAAGTTACATTCAGGCAAACCATCATCATTGTACAAGGCAATCTGTAGTTGAAGGGACATTTTGCAGATGTTCATAAAAAATACTATAGGGCCCACATGGAACCTTGGACCAAAATGCCCCAAAATGTAAATAGATCACTATCACAGGCCTTCAACTTTTTCAAAATTACCTGGAGGAAAAGTTAATCACTTGCAATACTTCACAAAATGGACCCTATGGTCCACCTTGGGCCTTGGACTCCAAACACCTCAGGAGTCAGGAATAACTAGTCCTTGAACAGGACCCTATGCTACGTCCACTTCGTTGCTACGTCCACTTTGTTTTACTCCACACTGGAGTAGGTCCCACCGTTAAGCGTACAGTAGTACACAGTCCTGTTCAAGGACTAGGAATTAACCTGAAGGTGCAACTAAGTGAAATCATGATCATTGTGACAAACCATCAATATTGTACAAGACAATCTAAAGGAGTAAGCAATGCACAGAATTTTATCAAAAAGGGTCATAATTAGGCCCACATGGGAACTAAGACCTAAGCTTCCAGAACACCGTATGATCACTAATAAAGTACCACTATATCAGGCTGGCAGCTCTGTCTAACATAAAGTTGAGGAAGGGCTGACCATTTTGCAATATTTCACAATATGGACCATAGGGCACATTTTGGACCTTAGACAGAAACTTTCTATACAGCCAAAAGAACTATTAACAGAGGATCACTAGATCAGTATGACAAATCATCAACATTGTGAAACACAATTTGTAGGAGGAAAAGGATTTTGCAAACTTTCATGGAATGGGCCATATTGGCCCGGGCCCATATGGAACCTGGACAAAAATTAAAGAATGTCGTTAACTATCCATCAGGCAAGCATCTTTACTTCAGGTTGTTAACTGTTTTAAAAACTAAAAGAAAAAAATTATTGTGCAATATTTTACAACATGGACCCTACTGACCATAATGGCCTTTGGACTTAAAATTCCTGAACACCCTGAAGGTACTAGTTATTGAGTATCACTATGACAAACCATCAGCATTATACAAGAGAACTGCTGGAGGAGAAGCATTTTGCAGATTATCATAAAATGGGCCACATGGGACCTGGATCCAAAATTCCTAAGCACCCCACATGGGCCCCACCACCCAAGGAACACTGTGCTCAAATATCAATCACATTTATGAAAGCACAACAAGTGTGGACAGATGGATTGAGTAATGCTGCCTGATCAGTATGAGCTTTATTTATAAGGAAAGGTATTCCTGGGCCCCGGCATTACATAGCTCACCTAGGGCTAATAGTGTCACGCTCTTCAGATTTTAACTATATTTTGTAGTAGAAAAGCCCTTCCTGTCAGATTCATCACCTTCTGGGCTTATTATGTGCAAAACAAGTGTTGCACTTGTCCAGTAACGATCCTGAAGGCATCCGTGAACTTGTTTCACACAAGCACCTTAGCCTAACACACTATATGACACGCAAAGTGGAGCCTATACACGGAAAATTTTGCCGATTTTTGTTTGCCTGATCGTTCTCTGATCATAAAATCAATGGGTTTAGATGATTTTAAGGTGAATTTGCCAATAGTTTAGATGATGAGATGTCTGTGTACATGTGTTTCATAAATGTGGTTCTGTAAAATTCAAGCACTTTTCAAGGACTATGATGCAAAAGTACAAAATTCAAGCACTTTCAAGGCCTTGAAAATGAATGGCTTAAATTCAAGGACTTTCCAGGTTTTCAAGACCCCGTGCGAACCCTGTTGAAGTTTATTCCCTTAATAGACCAAAATCTGTCCTGCTTTTTCGTGTTACTTCGTGACGCACTTCGGAGGGTCTGATTGAAAAAAATACGAATCGATGGGAAAAGATGAAATAATAACCCATGCAATTACCCAAGCGATCCGTTTGGCCTATGGATCAAGAAAAAACATGTAAAAATATTCCTTAAAATTCAAAATCTGGCGAAGGTGAGATAGACACACAACTTCCACGTTTCAAGTAAACTTTTCCTCGAACAGTATTAAAACTACAGCTGCAGCCTCAAATCATGTGCTAAAGGCACTTTAATTATCTGAAATGGGCTTTATGTTAAATTTATGAAAAGTTCAACAAATTTTAATGCTATTTTTGATACGTGTGTTTTAAAAACAGTAAAAAGATGTGGAAAGAAAAAGGACACTTTTTCGCGAACGAGGAGCTGTATATGTCCCTGCTACGTCGGTTTCGCGCGTAACGTTGACTGCGAATGAGTAACTCGAGCTGGATACCGATCCAAATTGTATAATCTGTGTCACTCCGATCTCTGAAAAAAGAATAATACCCTTCAACCCATCTAGTATCATTTTTGTATCGAGGAACGACGAAATCTGGAAGGTTAACAATACGAATACCGGCGAGAATGACACCAAGCTGTATTTCGTGTAATAGGTTTTAATAGGCACTGGCGTCTGGGGTGTTTTGGTTCTCAAGTTATTAGGGAATAGTTGTAGCTTTAATTCCGCTTAGCAGTAACTTACATGCTATCTAAAAATCCTAAACCGCTACAGACTTACTTAAAATGTTGTGGTCGAACTGTCATTAGCGGCTGGGAACGGTTTCCCTTCCGAAAATTATCGGAATTCGTGTACTAAATTTTCTGGTCCCAATATGGGCCTCCGAGCTCAGTACTAGTGCCAAACTGAATACGGTACACTGACCACATTTTGTAAAAACAATCAGCCCTTTCCCGATGAAATGCTTGTTGCGACACTCACCGAAGTAGCCATGTATTAAAATTTTGATATTTCTGGCAGAAAATCTCATCAGAAATTCCTGCCCCTTGGAGACTTGGTGTCATGACATGGCCGATAGCTTTAGACAGGGGCTGGTTTTTCAATAGAAAATCGCAAGCAGACCTTGGCATCTTTCATGGTATTAGGCGTCGACCTTTCAGGTGGGGATGGGGGACTACACTCCTCCCAGAGCAGGGAAAGTGCTTTTTCAGGGCACTGACATTTACAGTACATGTATTTTAGGGCAAGGGGTAGCCTGTAGTAGCTAGTCAGTTAGGCCTGCAGCGGACGGTGTTGACATGCGGCCGGGAAAAATAGGACTTGAAAAACATTCAGTTCACGGCAAACAGGATCCGCCTCTTCCCGTACGCCTTTGTGTATTTTCTGAAATGACGGTACCTGATATGTTTTTTTTTTTTAAATTTATAACAAAAAAAAAATTTACATTCTATTTTCGCATTTTTAATCTTAGTTTCAGTTGAGCATAACTTTACTAAAGTTGGACCGACTTCCTTGGTTCAAGATCATTTGGTATCTACTTATGACTGAATTAGATTCCGTCAATATTCAGATACAAATCAATCCTTGAAACTCGTTTGAACTTGGTGCGGGTGCGGCAAAGATTATACGGAAGGTCACTGCAACTCTGGATTCGATGTCCCGCATGTGGTGTGTATGAGATCATTTGACTACGGTAGGCCAAAGCTTCCCTGCCAGGGATATGAAGTCTTTCTTGAAAGACTAATTGGCGCGGAGCGTATACAAAATTTTGAAAAGTCGCGACCCCGCAGACCCCGATGACGTTTCAAAAGTTTCCCAAATTTGTTGTCCTTTTAGACAAAATATTTCAAAATCAAGAACTTTAATTGTAGGAAAATTGGAATTTTATGAAAGACAGGTCACAAAAATAGCAACATAGCTGCCGGTGTCTCTTAAAGATGTGGTGTCACACAAATGGTAAATATCCCCCAGCCCCCGCTTCCATATGCTTAAAAAAGTTTATTCTTTTTACTTTTCGAAAGGTAGGCCTACCATTTCAAAACAATTGTGCTCGAAGGGTTCCAAATGGAATGTTCACCTATAAAATACGTGCAAAATACCAAGCACACGGATAAGTGGCAGGCTCGAACCACTGGTTGTTGTGATTAGGCTAGGAATCTAGCTTAGGCCCCTCTCCACCTGACAGAAGATAATGTAGGCTATTCATACAGCTCTCACCCCGGTCGGTATTTTCACATTTTGTAAACTTTACCCCACGATCGGCTCCCTTTTTTCGTCGCAGAAATGCTGGCGATCAGTTCTACTACGTGATGCTAAGTTTCTCCCAGGAAATTTGAGATTGGTTCTTTGATGATAGATCATATAGTTTGAACTACTTGGAGTGAATGTCCAAGGCTTCATGGAGTTTTGACGCTGGTTCAAAATCATGCAGGCATGCTCACTAGAAGAGATTATACTTTACAGCTTTAGGTATGGTCAAAGTTTTTTGGCAGCCCAGCTGAAAATTCCATTTGGAACCCTTTTGGGTTAAACCCTTTGAACCCAAAGGGTTTCAAGTGATACCTTTTGTAAATACCCTTTGCATTAGGGCAGTCCCTTTGGTAGATGATGAAATTGGTCAAAACTCAAAGGGAATTATAAAATTACCCTTTTATAAACCAAACCCTTTTGAAAACCCTTTGCCATTTGGAAACCGTTGAAAACTTTTGGTTGATTTGGACAAAAGATCTCAATGGGAATTAAGTTCTACTTTGCCGTAATGTCTGTCCATTTAGGACTATCCTCTCAAGTTATTTAGATGGACGGAGTGTTACGTGGCGGCCCATATGGCCAGTTTCTAACCAATTGGTTTATGTCAAGCCGCCACGGATCGACTAGCTTTTCCACTTGTGACTATCTGGCTTGTTTTTCGTACTCAGTTGCTTTATACTGAGCACCATGAAAGCACAATTAAGGTGTTTTTTCACAGTCTTCAGTATGACTCAGCCAATACTCGAACTCCCGACCTCCCAACTGCAAGCTAGTCCAGGCGCGGATCCGCACATTCAAAAAAGGGGGGTTGACCTAAGAGAAACAAGACCCCAATGGGCACTGTGGTTCCTTGCTGGATATTATAAGAACTAGTATACAGCCAGTCTTCGAAATAGAGCGAAAGGAAAGCTCATACTCAATGTTTGTAACATCTTCACAAGGGGTATTTTAGTACTTATATTACATGATATCAATTATTAAATTTTAGTGGCCTTACTTACATTCAACTTGTATAATGCTTGGTGATCCTTCAAAAACATTTCCTCATTTCCATATGTATTTATGCTTGTAATCAAACTTGATATTATCACCAATAAACAATACACAATGTGGTTAGAGAGAGAAAAACACCCTTGTACCTCTCTCATTAGTTATTTTTACCTGCTCTCAAATAAAACTTGCTATTACTTTAAAACAATCTACCATTTCATGAGGCTAGAATTCAATAGGGGGTTTTTGCCAACAGGCGACATAAGACATCTATATATTTCACCCGAGAAAACGGCCTTTTCCCGGGGAAGTTTGGCTAAACGACCCTATTGAATTCTAGCGGCATGTTGTCCTGTTTGCTATCTCTACACAGAAAACAGGGTTTATTCCGCAGTTAAGCAGAAAGCAAGTGATTAATGAGGTGTGATAATAGAATGAGGATTAGGTTACCCCACAGAGCACAGCAGTATTAAAGAGACGTACTGTATAATCCATGCATTACTTCCACTGGCAGAGAGACCAGTTTAATGCAGTGTGATCTGTGCTCATTGAAATCTACAGATTTCAGTTATTGCCCTCTTACAACTTTGAATGATCCAAAATCTGTGTACAACCCGAAGTAATCATTACTGAACAAATGTAAAGGCCACATTTCTAAGGTGTTTGAGTGTGTAAGCATGCAAAACCAGATGAGATAAAAAATCTATTGAACCTATCTTTATCTAGCTAACAACATTTTCTAAATAACATTTCCAGTGGTTGACCTCCAGTGACCTTGATGACCTTTGACCTTAACCAAACACAGATTGATTTGAAATCTGTCCTTTTTACCTTAAAATACTGTGTTAAAATGTTTTTCAGTGTTTGACCCCTGGTGACCCCAGATGGCCCCTTGACCTTCACCAAACATATCAGATTTCATCCTTACACAATAACACACCCACACACCAAGTATGACATCTATACAAGTTTCCTACCTTGAAAAATCATGTTGAGAAGGTTTTTAGTTTTTGACCTCTGGTGACCCCAAATGACCTTTGACCTCCACCAAAAACGATAGGGCACACCTTCAAACTATGGCACTTCTATATACCAAGTTTCAATTTAATCCAACTTTCCCTTGTTGAGTTACAGCGTACCCAAGCTAGCGTCACAGACACACATACACACACACACATACACACACACGCCAACCTGACTACATAGGTTCCTTTTGCTAACGCAAGGAACCAAAAAGGGATGAGATGGAGCTGCACTGCTAATTTTCCATATGTTTTATTGTTGATGTGGAGAAAAAGGGAGGGCTGGGGCCGTAAGCCCCCACCCCTTAATCCGCTCCTGAAGTCGGATGCTTTAACCACTTGACCGTGCCGTCGGTTATTTACTCTCTCAAAACTCAACTGCAAACCAGACTTGACTGAACAATATCATGTGAATCATCTATTGGTATCCTTACTGAAAGCATCTCTACTCTCTGTTTCTTGTTTTTTCATGTCATGTGTGTTTATTTTCTCCCTCTTTTCTATTCCAAATTCTTATTCTTGTTTTGTCCTATTTCATTTTCCTTATTCGCTATCCCTTCGCTATCCTTTCTCGTTCCTGTTCCTGATTTATTCAACTTTTCCTAAGATGAGAAGAAAGTCGTCCTACTCCCCTGCTCCCCCCCCCCTCCCCCTCTGTCAATTAATTTACATAAAAGTTTATCCCTATCAATTTCACTGACCACTGCACTGTGCACTATGCACGGCATTGTAGAGATTTTGTACGTGTCAGAAAATTCGTGGAACTAGTATATACAATGAATGTTGGCCACAAAAAGCCAACAATTTACCCTCAAATTTCTCTTCGTAGGCCAACTCGTTCGCTTGTGGTAATTGATATTATGTTCAAAAGGTTAAAGTTGACCTTCGTGGGTAATTTTTATTTCGACCCTCAGATGTGCGTCACGAAAGTTAAAAACGAAAGCACTTTTTCGTGTATGGCCCGCTGCCTATAAACCAAATTGGTCTATTGCACAATAATTTGGGACTTTCTTGTTGTACAACTTACATAAAAGGCTTTGTTTTCCTTTAAAATTAAAAATGTTTTTATGACCTTGAATGCTTTCTCTTTGCTTGCATAGCATGTTGCACAAGGAGGGCTTAATTAATTACATCACCTCATAGGAGTAAGAATGCTATCACACCTTGGTTCAAGGCGTAGTAACGTTCGGAAAAACAAAGAAATACAAAGATTGTAATTTGAGTAGTACATGAATGACATCACAAATTATTGCGCAATTACCATTTTAATTTGAGTGAATAAACTCCAACATTTAATATCTCAGCTCAGGAATGTCCTATGAAGATGGAAGTTGGACTGTTAGAATTTATTTTTCATGGTCTTCAATATATATTTTTAAATTTTTGGACTTTAGGTACACTTTAAGATATACATTAAGTAATATTGTAAATAATACATCCTCCCAGTAAGAAATTCGGGTCACATATTCCCAAAAAAAGAAGGTTCTTAACCCAAACTTTCAAAAATTCACATGATGCACTTAATTCTCACACAATTGTAATGTCTAACATCTTGAGGTGTTGAAGCTATATTGCTGGGATTTTAAACTCAGCCTGGCTCAATGGTTTGATAATGAAAGGGAATAATTTTCTTTGCATGCTATGCTTTTATATAAACATTATGTAGACAGTTGCTTTGGAACTCTGTAAACCACATACCTTCACCAAAATTTTCAGTGTTATGAACATGTCTCTGTAATTCTTAGTTAGCGAATGTGCATATTCTATTTGTCTGGACAGAGCTGTGTATGAGACAGTTGCTTCTGTAATTTATGTTAATTAGTTGTAGTAGGTACAATCATTACTATTGTGGTTGGAATAGTGCAGAGCTGAATGAGCAGGCACTCTACTGCTGGACTTCAACTGAGAAACACACACTGCTTTATAAAATGTACAGCAGGCTATCCACACAACTCATTGTGTCACCTCCTTTTTTTTTGTTTCCTGTGTATACACTTTGACCACCCTCTTACTCCACAGAGACGTCTAAAAGATATTTTTAAAAACCCTTCTACGTGAAGTCTTTACTTCCATGTATGTTACATTAGCTGCTTGAAATGTAGGATGGTAATTTCCATACATATCAAAATTAAAAGGCTTTCCTTATCTACCAAATAACAAATTACCTGAAATAGTCTGTGATATGTTTACCTGTACGTATTGCAGCAGCATACACGAAATACCAGCAACATAGACCATACCCCTCCCCTCCATCTTGAAAGAGTTAATTGAAACAACAGTTACGTTAAATTTTTTACATGTAACCTAATCACCAGTTACAGCCAATTAACATTTGTTGGAGAACAACCACAAGTAAACAGGTTTGGCTGCTTAAAAAAAGAAAAGACACTGGTTCAAAAAAACTCATGTGGAAGACAATTGTTTTAGAATGCTGTTAACCACATACCCAACAAATCAGGCATTTGGACATGGACGCTGGATGTGAATCAATTAATGCAGCTGGAAGTCATACAAGCATAACCAAAGATATTAGGGAATCAATTTTACTGTACCTGAAGCAAGAAATATTCCTGATCACTGTAGGGAGAAAGCAGAAGATTACAGGGGACTATTTTAAATAAATTTTGTTAGTAAACTTCAAAGGACCTCCCCATTTCATGTAGATGCAAATTTTCTTTTTGACAAACCAAAAAGGCAGACATGATCCCTGATGGACAACAAGAACATTTTGTAACTGTTTAAATTATTTTAGTATGATGTATGTTCATGACGGAACTTCAATTGAAGCATAAAGCAAACCAAGGAGATATCCATGCATTGGCAAAACTTAACACATCTGGTTTTATTGGCACTGGTCTCCATCTTTGTTATGTAAAAATGAAATGATAATATTCCATAAAAAAAATTGGGGAGTGCAAGATGTCATTTGATACCAAAAGTATGGATTATTTAGTCTTTGTTGAAACGCTTTTATGCAGCAACAGGCTGTATTGTGTGTATGCCATACCTATTGCCTAATAGTTTAAGTCTAGCCTTGAACAGCTTTAAAAGCAACATACACTATACTTTACATTATTTCAAAGTTTAGTTGTGTTGTATGCAATAATGAAGCCTCTAAAGTGGTGGAGCTTTGTGCAAACATACATTTCCTGGAAAAAAACATGTAGTGTGGTTGTTGCCAAACAATGAGCACAGTATTTTGCCAGTCATGATGGTCCCAGGGTTATTATGAACCCCTTTGCATCAATACAGTTCTCATAAACATAAAGAAAGTCACTAAAAATCTGATAAAAAATAAAAAGTTCAATATCCTGAAGAAACCAACAGCTAGCTACACTGGATAGGGTAGTCAGTCTATCTATCCATTACATTTATGATAACACTCTAATGGGCTTTTGCCATTAATCTACAATGAGAGACATGATACAACTTATTTCCAAGTATTTGATCTGGTGTTCCAACAAAGTCAGTGACCTGCATATCTTTCCTATAACACTGCCAGTTTACATATGTTACACTGAAATGTTTGTACTCTGATATGACACTCACATTGAACTTAAGCTATTCACACTCTAAAGAGCCCTGCCTCCATAAATTAGCCAAACTAAATTGATCCCCCATTAGGAGTTTGTGGGTAAGCTTTCAACTTCCTACTTTCAAATATTGCAGAACTTTTTTCTTGGCCATCAGTTTGTGATATAGATTTCCCCTTCCCTTTTATGGTTTTATATAATTTTATAAACAAATAGAAACAACTTCATGAGAAATTTTGCACCATGAAAAATTGGCACTCAAACTGGGCAATAGAGCTTCAAACTGGGTGATTCTTTGACGTCATCCGACCGCAAGAAACTAAATGACCTTGGCTGGTGTAAAGTCGTAAACTCTAGTAGAAGCAGACCGAAAGTCCTCCGAATCACCACATTCAGTCTGAAGACATTACTTTTTTGGCATTTACTATGCAAATATGAAATCTCTGGACTTTGCAGTACCATTTTGATCTGTTTCCTGTCTTGATATGTACAAAAACGACAAAATGAGGAATTAAAATAAAAAGAATAAATCTCATCAAGATCTGTTGGCTTGCAAAATCTCGCAGATTTTGCTTGAAATGTGATCGTTGTTTTCACTACATGTTGACCGATTTTTCTGCTTCAAGGTTTAAATTAGTGTCAACTTATTATGAGATTTTCAGTTTTATGATTAAAAATACAAAAAATAAGAAATTTTAGGTCAACTCTATCAAGCTCAGTAACATGCCCTCCAACTATGTAAACCGCAAGAATTCACCAAGATCAGGCTTTCATATCGGTCTCTGAACTAAGGCGTTTGTCCAGATTTCATGCCAGCGTTATTTCTAATGTAAACCTTTCGCAGATGAAAATTTCCAGACCTGCAATAAAGACATCAGGTAGGATTTAAAGAATTCAATTCCATGGTGCTATAAACTCTGCAGGGGTGCAAACCATGTACAACTAAAGGTTTCATTTATAGAAGGCAATGAGGCAAGAGGTAGATTTACTGGGGTATTTTGGGGGGATCTACTTTTCCACATGAGTCCTCCAGACTGTAGTCTGGGGGAAGTAGAATACGATCGCGACCATAGCATTCCCTGTCTGTTGTAAGGGCTGGCTAAACATAATGAAACGGTCCCTCTTACTTTTTGTTACATTCTTGCGCTCTGCCTGATTAACTCTTATCGCTTCAGGGAGGAAAAGAAGCTCACTACATGCAGACTTGATTAAGTCAAGTTTCCTATCTGATTTATTGATTGGCAGTAAAAGATGTGTTTCGATAAACAAAAAGTTACGCAACATTTGGGGTTAGCTAACAGGTCAGTCAGCATGTGTTAATTGCTTTTCATGCAGTGTGAACACAATGAAAGCATAGCTCATTTGAGGTCACAGATCATGTAACAAACTCGGATATTAGTTACACCCATACCTCCTTTGATGTACTAAGGTGTCTATGTTGCTTTCTCAAGAAGCGACTTCACAGCATGGGTAAGGATTTGCACCATATGTGAACTGAATTTGACACCGCAAACTTCAACTTCAACCATATTTGAGACCATTTTCAACTTTACCATTTTATTTAGAATGACACTACACAAAAAATTCCTGTTAATGTGTCATTAAATTTTATCCAATTTCATCTAGATCACGGGTCCTGTTAGAAATACAGAGGTAAAAATACAGTAAATTCAAAGTATACTATACTTCCTATGTTTAATAGGTTATGGAGTACAATATCATTTAACTACTTTACGTAACTCTAGAAATATTTAATGACATGGCGACTGAACTTCCAAGTGTACCATTTATATAGAAGAGCTGGCTTGACTCCAGCTACATGCTATTTAACACAATTATGATCCTAACAGCTAGAGATAAAATTTATGGCTGATACAATCATTCACTTGATGTGACATTTTGCATATATTTTCTTCATAATCCACTTTTCAACTGAAAGACACAATTCCTAAATAACCCCAGGACAGTGTTAAGTCAAATGTGCTTCATGTGCTTCAAGCTGTGGTACAGGAGGGGGGTGTACTGTACTCCAAATGTTGCATCAAGGCAACCTAAAAGGTGTAGCATATGCATGTCATACTCTACAGAAAACGGTCCCTATGAAATGTTGGGTCAATTAAGTTGAATGATGGAGAGGTGCATCAATGCATATAAATGTTTGTTGTTCCAACTGAAAATTGGGGGACCTTGCTTAGAGGTCAGAGGGTGTGCCATGCCATTTCATACCCTAGATTAAAACTCTGCTGACAGAATTGCTAAATATATTGTAACAGATATTGATTTGTTACACTGACAATTATCAGATCTCAACGAAGTCCAAATTCTGACATCCAGAGGTTTACCATCAAACATACCCAGAAAATAAATGGCAACTTTATTGTGACCTAGTGACAAGTCTAATGTTTACTATTGCATACCTGCCAACTCTCATGGTTTCACCATGCGTCTCACGGTTTCGGACATCATCGCACATTATTCAAAGAAATACAAACGCTAATTTACATAAGAAATAACAGCTTTACTTGTTACGCTTACTCGTAAAGCGGGTTTGAGATCCCATCGCAGAGAGATGTAGTCCTAGGCATAGGCTGGCTGATACACATAGGCCTGGCCAGTTGGCATACCCAGAGCCCTTAATCACCACATAATAATGCACATGACATCGGTCTACACTGCGTATGAACAATTAACTGTTAACCTGTCGGGTGCCCTGTCTTGTCTAAAAATAAACAGCGGAAGTAGTAAGTATTCATTCAGTCCACACGGATGCTCATATTTTGAATATATGACAAGCACAGGCACCTAGGGATGGGGACTTCCCCCCCCCCAAAAAAAATCAAAGTATGGGTTGAAATTGTATTGCTATGGATGAATGGAACACATGCACATAGAAACAACTTGCGCAACCTAGCGGTACTGCACATACCTTATCATGCCACTGCGTCATCTGTAACAGTAAATTTATGTCAAAAAGTCCACCATTTAGCATCTTAGCCCTCTCAGATAGGCAAAAATTTTCCAAAGGGTAGGGGACACCCCTCCCCCAGGACTGCCATCACTAATCCCTTGTGCACCCAAAAATTGCCGCCCCCTAGCTACGACCTTGGACAAGTATAAAATAAATTCAGCGAAAGGCAAACCTTAACACTGTACTGTAATCAACATAAGTTTAAATTATGTTAATGTTTGATGTCATCTTTAATTTATGAAAGAATATAAAACTCCGTTTTGCATGTAACATATAATAGAGAAGTATTTGTCCAGCTTAATTTCAAAAAATATCCTTACGTGTGACTAGTATTTAACATTCTCTAGAACTGTGGTTATTTGCAAAACAGAGGATGAAGGAGTGACAGCCCCTCAGCAAGAAAGACCGTAACTTGTTTTCCCAAAATAATTTTGGTGGTCAAGGGAAGAGGCCTTGTAAAGAGAGTGTGGAGTCAGTATTTCCCCTGACCAGAACCCCCACCTCATCATCAAATATCTTCCCAGTGGTGAAAAACTCTTTATGGTATAGTACAAGACAAATTTCGAATCTCCAGGTTTGAGGCACCAGTCTCCAGGTTTCCTTACGAAAATCTCAAGGTTTGCTATTTTGGAGGTTGGCATGTATGATATTGAGATCATGCTTATAATGAGAAGATGCTTAAAAAGGTATTTAAAATGGTGATCTTGGAATGTTCATCACATTTTTTATTTAATGGCTATATTTTCCCAAATTAATCTCCCCTGATTATTAAAACATTATTGTGCTCATGTAGGATAATGACCACGCAACACAAGGTCAACTATGCATGCATCCTTTCCTTCTCTTTGGGTTAAAGTGTTGTCACAGTCTTTGGTTTATACATCATCTGGAACTAAATATTTTGCGTTCTATTTTTTGATTGGGACTTCTTGTGGCAACAGATTTAATGAACTGAGATAGCAATGATAAAAATAAGTACATGACAAAAGTGATTTACTGCAAATGATTGATGTGTTTCCAGACAGCCTTTAAGGTAAAGAAACAAAAAAAGAACTTGCTACAGCACGTTAATCAGAAAGATAACTGTAGGTTCATACCAAAGTTCCTGATATTATCAAAAGAGCATAACTATAGCAAACCATCAGGTTTAATTATTAATTATTGGCCATGTACTCTAATATCATCTAAGTACCTGAACACCTGGTTGTACTTTTCTTTGATAGAACAAAGGAAAGGCATATTAAGTGCTACTGGTACAAAACATCAGCATAGCGAGAAAGGCCACCAACAGTGCCATACACAACCTAAATTCTAAACATATTTTCTTTTTCTGGATTGGAACAAAACATTGACTTCAAATGATACTGAATGATTCACCAGGGTGCATGCATCCAAGGGTACTCCATGACCCATCCCTGACAAGCCATCAGCTGGGCGAGCAATTGGCCACCCCTTAGTACAGTACATAACCCCCTGGCTATGCCAGTACTCCCGCAATATTTAAACTGCAGGTCTCTAGCAAAATAGGGTTACCTCCTCCCCTTGCCAAATGATTCACATTAGAAGAATTATACATCCTGAGCTGATCTGTTTTCATCACACCACACTTCCTACCTTGAGCACAGGATAAGAGGCAGGACAGAAGATCACATCCTGACCTATTGTAAACAGCTCATGAATATTTAATACAAAAAAAGGTTAAATGCTCAGTGTAGACAGACTGCAACATAAGCAATGGAGTATCAGATGAGCTGGTAATTCAAGCTAAACATCTACCTGCACAATGGAAAACCTCTTAGCAGCTACCTGGACTACCTTACATTTTGGAGAGATGACCTCATCATAAATGTTTTATAAGTTTCATCCTATTGATATAAACAAATGCATTTATATCATGAAATAATTTGAAGCAGGATTGGCAAAAGAGAGGAAGAGAGAAAAAAAGAAATAGTATTGCAGACTTCAGCAACCTAAGTTAAAAAGATTATTAAGCTTCACAACATCAATAATTAAGACAGAATCAAGCGATACTTCAGTTTAGTTAGCTATAAGAAAAGCTTTCACAGAAACTTAGGGATAGTGCCCGCAACACAAAATAACTTCTTTTTATATGATCAGCTTTAACTAATTTCATTCATTCTGCAGAGTTGAAGTTGTTAGCATTGAAGATACCTGTAGTGTAAAAGTGAATTTGTGGTAAGCAAATAAAATGTACTCAATTCCAGTTGATGATAAGTATGCATTTCATGATCTTTCCTGGGCTTTTTATTTTGGTGTTTTGACTTTAAATCAAACAGGACTGCTACTTTTCTGTCGAGGGATTGCACAATAATTTGCGATGTCATTGTTTACTATTCAAATTACCATCTTTGTATTTCTTTGTTTTTCTGAATATTACTGCACCTTGTACCAAGGTAGGATAGCATCCCTAAGCTTAGGGGGTGATGTAATTAATTAAACCTCCCTGTTCCACATGCTAAGCAAGCAAACAGGAAGTGTTCAAGGTCATAAAAACATTTTTAATTTTAAAAGGAAAAGAAGCAGGTAATGTGAGTTGTACAACAAGAAATTCACAAATTATTGTGCAATGGACTAATTTGTTTCAGGTGAATAAATTTCAACATTTTACATCTTGGCTCAAGAATGTCCCAGCTATAAAGATTGGGAGTTGGACTTATAGAATTCATTTTTCATGCTGTCTATGTCTAATACATATTTTTGAATATTTTTACTTGATGTACACTTTAAGTATTAATTTAATTACCTTCACAAGTCGGTACAGATCCTGACCAGCTCTCAGTGGCACCACATATCCGACTATTAAGCTGTCCTCTACCAATGGAATAGCCATCTGCACACTGATAGATGCAAGAACTTTGGTAAAAGTTGCTGTTTGTGCATGTGACATCTCCATTAACTATCTCTGTCAGCGCTGGACAAGTAACGGCTGCCAAAAACAAAGGCAAAAGAATTTTTTCTCTTTTTTACATTTCAAAAATTTATCTTTTGCATTTCCCTGTCAAGAACTATTATTAATTAATACCAATGACAAATTCATTAAAACATTCGAAAATAGCTGTAAAAGTTGACATTTGGTAGCAATCTCTCATTAAACTAAATGTAACCCTACATTGCACCATAAGTAGTTTGAACCAGTTTTTCTCAGCATGCACCTATTTCATGATCTGATATGCTGTTATTTAAGTCCCTAACTTGCGGGACTTGTACTAGGTCATCAAAGCTTTTGCTCATTGAAGCAGCTAATTGGAGTAATGAACCTGTGGATAGGTACTTTAATTGAGAACCATAGTTTTTCCCTACATTAAAATCAGCGGTAGTATTGTTAGATTTCTGAAACGGTTAAAATTTCAACATGTTATGCCATGTTGAGGAAAATAGTATGAAGCTAATTTTACAAGTGGGAAAAAGCTCTGTCTGCACAAAAAAAAACTTCACTTCATGTGATTCAAAACCAATGTTACAAAAAAAAATTAACACCTCTAAAATTTTTGAGGTTAATATAGAAGTCGCTTAAACATGTATTGATTGTAGGTATATTGCAGACTTGAAGTATGTGCTCCAATATGAGTATTCATATTGAGTACAATTTCCTGTACTTCTGTACTTCACCACTCAGAGAATTACAAAAATCAAGCAATCATACTGAATATCAGACCCTTGCACTCATACTCCTCTGCAGGTTCACTGTATGTAATTGTTATCAAATACATTTACTGCATGAGGATTTTGTCCCATATTCCTGCTTCAAGGTTTTCTTTCATATCTCAGTCAAGTTTTTGCTATCTACATCAATTGAACCCTTCCTGAATATTACTGTACAATAGAACACATACAAATTTTAGGCCTACAGTATCAACAATAATCACAGCAGATAGACTCTGCTATCTACACAAAGACAATTAATTGTGCTGCTAAGGAGAATTAAATGGTAACCAGCCTTTGTAGAAACCAACCAAATCACTACACTGTCAACTTAAGTACTTATGCTCTTAGGGTACAGATGCTACTGTCACTCAAGCCTCCTGATGTTAGCAGCTGTCCGGTTTAAAAAAAAACAAAACATTTAACTAATTTGAACACAATCATGATAAATATGGGGAACATGCATAAACTCAGTTTGAACTGGCAGTCTTTACCATATCAGGCAAAATATATGCCAAGTTGATCTTGTAATTGTCCCTAGTTCACTCCCCTTTTTTATATGTAATGCTGTCCTCAGCCTCAAAAGGGACAGAGCTAAGGTGAGAAACTATTGATACAGGCACAGACACCACAGCTTTTTGCTGGGAGGAACACAGGGGGTTGTCAAGTTTTGCTGCACTCACCCCAAACAAAATTGATGAGCAAAATTATTAACTATTGTATGCTAATTATTACACAATTATGGATGAAAGTTGCTACGGTAGGTGGTGCAGATATGGGGAATTTAAAAATTGAAAGTATTTCAAAATGTTTAAATACTTACAACTTAATTACTGGCCCCAGTGCACCCCTCCCAGTAAAAGAGTCTGGTTGTGCCACTGTTCCTATTGACAAGTAGCAACTGCAGGGTCAATTGGGTGTAAAAAGTCCATATCTGAACTTTCTTACAAGTAACAAGTTAACAAGTAACAACTGCATATACATAAAAGGGCGGGGGTGCAGGGGGGCACTCACTCCTGATTCGGGCAAAAACAGCTGGTCCATTCGGGCATAAAACATGAGCAAAACATGATCTAAGGTGCCATTATCTGGGCAAAAACAGCCTCAAAAAAATTATCCCCTGTACACCTAAAAGAGGACTGCTATAGTTAAAGGCCAAGTTCTCTTACCCAAAACAGTACCAATTCTCCTAACCTTCTTACTTAAGCCCCTCTCACAATGGACTGGAATTCATCCTCATCCAAAAACAATCTCAGTTTATTGCTTCAGGAAGAATATTGAAAAACTCAATTTATATAATCAAAACACTCCTAGTACCGTTCATGCTGTGCAATATAAGCTTTGGCACTCTGTATTGTTTGAATTAGCTGTCAATCAAAGACCTGAGCCAATTGAGAATTTCCGTACCCGGGTACCAAAATTGTAGTTTGGGGTGAGAGGTTTGGCCCTTTAAATTAGTTGGCTTTCTATGGTAGGGACACTGTTTCTATCATGCTACATTAAACACACAGAAAGTAGAGACTGGCTTCTGTACAAAGGAAACTCAAACTGAACTGAGGGTCTTTATACACAGGCTTCCTACTGTAATTTGAGGCTATTCAATGTGCTGTGCATACCCCTCCAGATAATGGGAAAACAAAAAAAGACCACTACCCTTTGTCAAATCATGCATATTGTTAAGGAAACGACTAATTTGTGCAGCCATTCCAACATAAAAGTATAACAAATATAAAATATAATTTCAAAACAAAAGAATCCACAACGAACTGCAGTAAGATGTAACCTTTTGAACAGAGGGACAGACATTTCTCTGACGGACAGACATTTCTCTCCCTTCAGTATCAAAAAAGCTCTACCCACACTATTGAGCTGAACTGATGACACATAATTTCCTTTCCTGAAATCTATCCTGCATGCTAAAGCAGACCAAATTAGGAGAAAAGCCACCTAAGCACACTAGAATTACCCCAATTACTGTATCTGCATTGATACGTAAGAGCAGCAGCTCTTCCTTTGACAAGTATTCTGATACAACAGTCTGCTACAGTAAATAGCAGCAAAGCAGACATAGTTTATATTACAGTTATTAACAGTAAGTTCTGAAATTAGTACCTATAAGTACTGGCAAAAACGGATTCAGTTAATTGCAATACTCCCATAGAATATATATATCATCTTTCTTTTTAATCACATGAACCCTAACATCAATTCCATTATTTTGCACAATTAAGGTGATACTAAAAGGTTTGCATTATGTGAAATAGCCTGTAGTAAAATTGCCTACCACTACACAGTCTTAAACCCGATTTTTAGGCAGTTAAGTCGGTTTTTACTTGATGTTTGCACCTACAGTTTATAGCTACTCCAACCTTAAAATCAGTAAAAATATGATAGAACCCTGTAAGCATTGGATTGGCCATAAACTGTGGGTGTTAACAATCAATTAAAAACCAGACTTATCACCCAAAAGTCGGGTTTTAGGTTATTTAAATGGTAGGAAGTTTTAGTAAGGGCTATTTGTGAATGGACACCTTAATTGGTATTGGAAACTTCTGCAAACTTGTTACTGATATTTCCTGAAATCTGTGTCTTGTTGATCTAATTGTAGATCTTTTCCCCACAAAGTCCACTAAACTTCTTGCAAAGGACCAAAAGAAGAAATTTGTTCATGCTATATTCCCTAAGCCTAAAGTCACATACATTTGTACATAACTCAATCATATATTTCTGTATGACAATTTTCAGAATAAATGCATTAATCCTGTAGACAGGGTTCTCAACTATACGGCATAAGCAATGTCCAACATGTATGACAGGGTTCAAACTTTTGGGTAAATGTTTCTTACAAATAAATGGTTAAAAATTTGCAAGTGAAAATTTTGTACCATCCCAATGATTTACCCTGTATTTTTGGTCCTAGCTGGAGGACCTATCCTCAAATCTTGTGCAATACCTGACATTAGAATGCAATTGGGTACACATGTTGTGATGCTGCTTTTTAAGATTGCAACATAGACATCCCAGTAGATCATAGGTGGTGCAGGGTGTAACTGGTATCCCAGTTTGTCACATGATCTGTGCCCTCAAGGGATCCAAGTTTTCATTGTGTTCACACTGCATGAAAAGCAATGAATACATACTTGACTGGCCTGTTAGCTATAATCCGAAATGTTCTGTAAATTTTTGTGTATTTTGGTATATCTGTAACTGTCAATCAATTGATCAGATATGAAATTACCAGCCAAAATCAAGTGTGTATGTAACAAGTGCCTCATTTCCTCCCTGAGGCTGAGACCAGAAGATGTATTAAATCAGGCAGAGAATGAGGATGTTTCAAAAAGTAAAATGGAAAGTTTCATCATGAAATTACAATGTTTTTCAGTCCCATTTCCTACACAGTCACCTTGAATTGTCTTCCGTCTTGACTTTCTATGCACACTACCAACAAACTTTTATGTATTAATATTCCTACTCAAAGTGTATCCCCCACCTATGACTATATGGTTCCACTCCAGGGAACATGATCAAACTTACCTTCTAAATTTTTGAAAAAACATAAATTCTTTGCCTCATTCCACTCCAGGGAGGAAATAAGGGACACTAAATACACATTTCGTAAAGTCAGCTCTCACATATGATGAATTGATGCCAGTAACAGATATACCAAAACACACAAAAATTTAGAAGTTAAATAGAAAGTCTTCTGGTAGTGCATTAAAAGTTAGAAACAGTTTAAAGTGGATTCATGGGTAAAAGTACTAAGAAAGGTCATAAAGTTTAATATTGTATATAAGAAGGATAATTAGCTTCAAAATCAAATTTCATTTCATTTCTAAGGTTTTCCAAAATTTATCAAGTCTTCTTTCAAAGGAAGCCAACTTCCAGAACTTCCTCTGGAAGATGATTCCAGACATCAACAAATTTATTTCTTAAATCAAATTTCTTCATATCAAACTGATTATGTTATTTTATGAGTTTACAATAGTGGCCTCTTGAGATATCTCTTCTACACTACTAAAATGCAGCATGTCAAAAGTAACATTAATTTCGTAAACACCACAAACAATTTAAAAACTTCAATCATATCTCCCCTGAGCCTTCTGTATCTTTAGGGTAGGCAAAATCAATTCAGGCAGACCTTTCTTGATAAACTGAGCTCTTTCAGGGTAGAATAAGTCTTGTGGCACTTATTTGCACATTTTCTAATAAATCAAAATCCCTGTTCACAGGAAGTTTCCTAACACAGGCAGCATATTCCAATTTGTTATATTGAACTGAGCTTGATAATAATCTAAAAATTGTAATTTTTATGATCCACAAGCTTTATAACTTCTTTCTGTACTTTAGAAACTCTAAAGTCAGTAATAGAAGCATCCTCCTACAGAAAATAATTTTTCTCATCAGCATTGTTCAGCCAATTGGAATACTTGAACACTTTGGGATTATTGAACTCTTATTAGGATGAAGTTTTAATAACTAGAATTACATACAAAAAAAGATATATTTATTAAAGAGGATCTGTTGGGGTTGGAGTTTTTTCTAAATTCCGACTAATGGACATTTCTTCTAATGGCGTAGCGGCCCTTTGATTTACATAGATTGAGATGGCTGATGTATTGACTCCATATCTCAAAGCCACAAAGATGGATTTTTCAAAACTTATACAAATGCAGACACCATTGTCATTTGTGCAACTTCCAAACTGGATTATTATACCAAAATCATTACTGGTATTTTTAAAGGCATTTAATATATTATGCAAATTTATATTTATCTTTGGTGCAATTGGTCATAGCTAGCTTCCACAGCTTTTTGGGGGAAAGTTCATAATTAAAGAACATGACCCTTGGTTCCTCACTCCAATAAACCATCACCAGCTCTTAGCAAAAATTATCGGAAGTCCAACCTTGTTATGGTTAAGAACTGTTATCAATACCAATTACATTGCCGATTAAAGAATTTAACAAGAGCCCAAGGGCACCATGGTTCCTTGCATTTAAAATGATTTTATATTAAGGGAGTAGCAAGGAAAAGCATGTGCACCTTCAACTCCAATGACTTTTGAACTTTTGAACCAAAAACATAAGGGCACATAAAATTTCAAAATCATACAAACACTTGCGCTTTTGAGACAAATTGATCACTTGATTTTTCAATTAATCACACTGCATACCTCCCATTTCCATGAGACAAATACAAAGACTAATCAACCTTCACTACAACATATACATGCAGCCAAGGTGACTGCATAAGTTCCGTTGTTACACAAGGAACCAAAAATTGCCTTAAAGATTCAGTTGACAGTTGATTGCAGCTGAAACACAACACCGGTTCATATTTAACAACAAATTTTTCCCCCAAATGAGTTTAAGGATCAAAACACTATGGTCATATATAACTAGGGATGTAGCTACTGTGGGGCGGCGCTGGGTGGTGACACCCAGCACTTGGTATTCCTGCCTGGCACTCCAGGCAAACGCACCTTTCCTGCCCACCACAAATCTGCCTACCAAGACCTAAAACTAGCCCTAAATTTACTCCCTAAAGTAAAATGCGGGAAAAAACGAAAAATTAATGGCTGAAGAATGGGGTAAATGCCATGGGGTGGGTGAGGTGCTTTCCCCAGATCAGACAATTACCCGGCAATCAAATTTGGCTAGCTACATCCCTGCAGTCACATTTGATACAAATTGCAATACTCCACCATCAAATGTCAATTCTGATATCCATTAGGATTATTGAACCAGAGTGTCCATAAATTTTTCTGACGGTTGTCTAATGCTATTGTAATATGTAAGAAAATTAAATTCATACTCTATGTTGGACTCTATTCTTGGAAAATTTTGTGTCATGACCTTTGCAAACAGTAGAAAACAGTCTTTAGAATTCTTGGGAAATTTGGCTTTTTTTCACATGGACTACAGATGACATTCAACCTAGACAAAAAGCCATAGGTTTATGTATGCAAAGTAAGAAATCTATCTAAGCTTCTTACATTTTCAGAGTTTGATCACTGTTGACCCCAGATGACATTTGACCTCCTTCTTTCCACCATAACAAATCTACATACAAAGTATAAGTTTATCTAAGCTTGCTAACTTGAAAAATTGTGTTAACTAGATTTTCACAGATTAATCCCTAGTGGCACAGATGACCTTTGACCTCCACCAAAAATTATAGGTTAGTTAGCTAGATAGAGTTTTATGGCCAGTTTCCAACCTATTGGAGCTGGCCATGGCCTTTTTTTCCAAGGAAAATTATAGGGACTATCTTTCTAACATAACACATCTACAAAGTAAGTATGAAGTTCATCCAATCTCCCTACTTTAAGATATTGTATTAACAAGGTTTTTAGAGTTTGACCCCTGGTGACCCCAGCTGGGCTTTGACCTCCATCAAAATTGATAGGTTCTATTTTTCTACCATAGCACATTTACATAGCAAGTATGATTACTGGAAAGTTTTATCCAAGCTTTCTTACTTGAGATATTGTGGTAACCAGATTTTCATAGTTTAATCCCTGGTGGCACAGATGACCTTTGACCTCCATCAAAAATGATAGGATCATCTTCCCACCATAACACATCTGCACAGCAAGTATGATATTTATGAGATATTGTGTTAACAGTTTTTATCATACTTTGACCCCCAACGACTCCAAATGACCTTTGATCTCCATCAGAGACAATATAAGGCCATCTTTCCATTAGAACACACCTACAAACTAAGTATGAAGTTTACCCAAGCTTCCTACCTTGAGGTATCATGTAAACTATGGTTTTCATAGATTTACCCCTGATGATGACCTTTAACCTCCACCACAAACAATAGAGTTCTTCCTCTCAATATGAGGCATCTATGTGCCATGTTTGACAATTGTCAGAGTTTTCTTTTTTGAGATATCATGTTAATGAGCAAGTGTCACAAACACACATACACACACATGCACACACCCCATACCCGTACCAAAAGCCTGACTCATCTGAATACCCCCTTAGCCACTTGAGTCATGAAGTATGTGAATGCCATGAGCAAGGGCAGGTTCTTGCATATCACGTGACAGAGCTCATTGCAGTGTCTGAATTTTCCAGTAGCTATGCTACTAAGAGCTCTGCCTGAGCAAGGAAAGACACCCACGACTTGAGCTCTCATGCGTGGTCTGTACCCGCTTGGGCATGGTTTACAGGTGCACACACACCCATACAGGGCATACCCCTATTCAATGCCTTACAGGGTACACGGAACTGTTCCCCGTAAGGAAATGGTTGGACGGAATTCCCCTTTAGCCGTTTGTGTCATGTGGCATGTGAATGCCGCGAGCGAGGGCGGGCTGTTGCATATACCACATGACAGAGCTCACTGCAGTGTCTGAATTTTTGGGTAGCTACGCCAGTTACCAGCTCCGGGTGAGCGAGGAAAGACGTGCGAGGCTTCAGCTCCCGTGAGCGGCCTGTACCCGGCAAGGTATCGTTTACAAGCTCATGCATACTTGTATATTGAAACACCAGCACAACTGCATAGGATAATTTCTATTTCATTGAAACCAAAAATGCTTGAGAGGGTACTCAGTTAATACTGATATCAACTGTGTAACTAGTTGAGGCATAGGAAGGTTTTGAATACTGTAAGCAAGGATTAGTTTAAAACCCCACCACAATATTCTACCATATGAAACAACATTTTACACTATTTCACACCAGAATGAAGACATTTATTAACCTTAATTTAATAACATTCTTACACTTAACTTTTCTGTTCATCGGAAACTGCTCAAATGTTCACATATTATCCTTATTAAAGGCAACATTTTGATACCATAGCATGATTTTACTAAGACAGTTTGCAACAAGAAAACACCCAATTTTTCATTCAAGGAAACAGATGGAAAACATGCTACTGAACTGTTACCCGTCACATTGTTCCTTGCGGTTCAAAACTTCATTCCTTGATGGTACTGTAAATGTAAACAATTTTTATTGCTACTAAAAAGTACACATCTTTTTTTTTAAATAATAAAAAGAACGTGTTCTTTCCAAAGAATTGAAAGTATGGTTTTTCAAAACAATAAAATTGTTTATAAAAAAAAAAAGGATCACAAGTGGTTTAATGGAAACTTAGATTTGAGGGCATTCTTTCAACACAAACCCTTGAGAGAATGGAATGAAAGGAAAAAATTTTCATTGAGTAATCAACATTTTAGTCACATATTTTAGTCTTTTCAGAATCTCACACAATTTAAAATGCTCCAATGTTTTTTTAAAAACAACCAATGGGCTGTACTCATCGATCATAACCTGCAAGCTTCCTTTAATTACACACTCTGAAGGAGTATGAAATCAAAACAAGCAGGCTCCACAAAGTGGTATTAAAAATTAAATTCATCCAACCGTGAAGGGAGCTGTTAACTCTTTTATGAATGATTTATTCCATTTTGTTTATATTTCTATAAATTGTCTATATTCAGCACCTGTTCATGCAATATTCTGTGACTTGAAGTATTTTCATATTTTCAATGTTTTTATAAATTATAAAGCCAGTAGATGCAGACTGGTTTGTAGGTGTCACATGTACTGTACCACACCTTCAAGGACACGTACTGCAATGCACTGACCTCAGATATAGTTTCTGCAGCTAAACATATAAAGACAAAATCAAGCAATCCCTCCATCGATTTCACAACTTTTTAAAGGTCAAAGGTCAATGGACATGTAACTGCTGTAACTGCCTATATGGTTAAAAAAAAAGACAGAAAAAAATCAAACATGCAAGAAGTTTTGAACTTGATAAGTAAACATGAATTGCATACATGCAAATTTGTAAAATGGAAAGAGCTCTAGAAACACGTTTTCCTTCATTTGTTGAACTATTTCATGAACAGTTGTGATAGAGGTGGCATGTTTTCAATTATCAGGCCTTTAATAGAATGGTTTAAGGTCACAACAGAATTTGATATGTGAGAGGTACTTATTATTTCATTTTAGTGAAATTTGCATTGAAATCCGATGTGTGGTTCTCAAGATACGAGCACGTAAGGTTTTCACATTTTCAACAAAAAGTGAACTTAAAGCAAGCACATATGACATCACATCCCCACATTAGTGCACAGTCTTTTGTTTTTCTTTAAACTGTAGCGTTGAGTTTCTCCTCAAAAATCCCATATTATTTAAATGTGATTGCATATTGGCATAAGAACTTTATAAACTTTGCATCCCCCACAGGGAGGTCTTATACCTATAAACGTCAAGAACAACACAAAAGTGAAAAAAACAAAAAGAAACAAAGCATTCCTTATCAACGGTGAGGAAGTGGTATGAGCTCTGCATGCCCTCAAAACCATTTTCGAACACAAATCTACTTACTTCATTCACAGCTATTTTGAGAAATACATATTTGAAGGGAACTTTAACCACACTGTGTAGATTTTGTTCCTCTTTCACATATAAAAATTAAATTTTTGCTTTAACTTCCCCTTTAAATATTAGCATTTCCAAGTGTGCTATGACTTAAACTCCAAAAATTCAACTTGCATATTACTTGGTGATCCTTCAAAATAATCATTTCATTTCAGCATGTATTTATGCTTGTAATCAAACTTGATATTATCCCTAATAAACAATACACAATGTGTTCAAAGAGAGAAAAACATCCCTTGTACTTCTCCAATATGTTATTTTTACCTACTCTCAAATAGAACAGGGTTTATTCAGCAATTAAGTGGAAAACAAGTGATTAATGGGGTGTGATAATAGAATGAGGATTAGGTTACTTCACTGAGCACAAAAAGAGACATACACTGCTTGATCCATACACTGCTTCCACTGGCAGAGAGACCATGCAGTTTAAGGCAGTGTGACCTGTGCTATTTGAATTCTACAAATTTTATTTATTGCCCTCTTCTAACTTCAAATGATCCAAAATCTGTGTAAAACCTGAAGGAAGCATTACTAGTACTGAACAAACATAAAGGCCAAATTTCTAAGATGTATGGAAGTGTGTAAGCTGATTTAATGCAAAACCAAGTAAGGTAAAAAATCTGTAGAACCTATCATGATCTTGCTTACAAGATTTTTTCAATAACATTTTCAGTGGTTTAACACCAGTGACCTTGATGACCTTTGACCTTAACCGAACACAAAATGATTTGAAGTCTCTCCTTTCTACCTTTAAATAGCTGTGTTAAAACTTTTTTCAGTGTTTGACCCCTGGTGACCCCAGATGACACTTAATCTTCACCAAACACATCAGATTTTTCCTTACACCATATCACATCCACACACCAAGAGAGCCATCTATCCAAGTTTCCTACCTTGAAATATCATGTTGGAAAGGTTTTTAGTTTTTGATCCCTGGTGACCCCAAATGACCTTTGGCCTCCACAAAGTAGGGCTAACCTTTGTACCATAATGCATTAATGTTTAAAGTATAATGTCTATCCAAGCTTCCTACCTTGAGATATAACTTATTTACAAAGTTTTGTTTTTGACCTCCAGTGACCCCAGATGACCTCTGACATCTACCCAAACTTACAGAATTACTCTTTTTGTAATAATGCATCCACATATTACATATGAGATCTATCTAAGCTTCCCACATTAAGATATCAGCTTTAAGAGGTGTTTAGTATTTGACCTCTGTTGACCCCACATGACCTTTTACCCCTACAAAAAATGATAGGGCACACTTTCTCAGTATGGCAGATCTATATACCAAGTTTCAGTTTAGTCCAACTTTCCCTTGTTGAGTTATTGGGTATCCAAGCAAGTGTCACAGACACACACACACACACACACGCACGCCAACCTGACTGCAATGGCTCCTTTTGCTAACGCAAGGAACCAAAATTTCTATCAGTTTATCTAGGCTAATGTTTCTCGTTTAAATATGTGAAAAATCACACCCCTAACAGTGATTTGAGGTCAGCAATGGTGTGCACTCTCACTCCTATGCCTCCAAATTGGAGACCTATGGGCTGTTTAACCCCAGTCAAAGTTAGATTTTACAGTTTTGTAGCAGCAGTTATCTTGTAATCATCAATCAGGTGACAACCCTGGTTACATAAACTGAGCTGCACTGACAAGGACCTGAGAATAAATAGACCATTTGGGATGACAACCGTGTTTTTTTTTGATGTCATGACCTTTCATCAATTATACTAAGCTATAAATAATTCTGCATGCACTGATGGAAAACTGGGAAATAGCTGTGAATAACAGGTAGTGGGTTGTTTTCTTCACGTCATAAATATTCCTGTCATTTTGGGGTTAATCCTTTCTTATTCTAATATTTACTGATAGAAGAACAGTAGCCCACTTAACTGGGAAAGGTGAGGAAAAGCTAATGAAATCTGTCACATCTGTTCTCTCACTAGTTACTAGTGTATCTTTTAAAAAATTTCACTTCACCATGCCGCACATGGCAAAATATTTTCCCTAAGGCATATCGACTATGTCTACCACTGTTATATGGTAAATGAGCAGCAGCTTAGATTACCAGTCTGGTGCAATGGAAGCAGGGCCACTGAGGGGTTTAAATACCACACTTAAAACAAAATTTGAAATAAGTTGTGGTAAAAATGGGATCAAATTTCTCATGGCACAATGAAGGGTTATAGATCGCCTTTCAGTTTAATCTGAGAGGAAGACCTATCAAGTGTCAGCCTTCAGGACTATTTTCAAATGCTTAATTGGTATCAATAACAGACTGTTCTTGACAAGAATATGTGTAGGATTAATATATAAAGGTGATCCATTTTTGCCTTACCATCCAGAGCTCGAAATAACATTCTTATCCCATGAATTCTTTAAAGGTTAAACTAGAGCAATGATGCTGCAGAATCTCAATACTTTGTGAATGATAAGGAGGCAAAGTTTCCATATTGTTGCTGATTATATTATTTGATGTAAATACAGTCCTTGTTTGGGGAGATGTGCTCTGTTTAACAAGAAATTTCCTGACTGGCTAATGATAGCCCCAATACCTAATCTAATCCCTAACCTAATCCCTAACCCTAACAAAGAATACAATTGATACACTACAATTGCAACAAACAATCAAGAAACACCTTGTTAAACAGTGTGCATCTACCCCTTTGTTTGGTGGTTTGCATAAAAAGATTATGCATTTATTATTAATATCCTGATTTGTTTCATGCTCAAAAATACATTAGAGAACAATTTTGACAATAATACTGTAGCACTAAGTGATCTACAAAATCATTGGGCACCATACTGAAATTTAGTTAAACAGAAACAAGCTGTTTTTCTTCTGCATTCCACACTATTTTCTCTGAAATTACTCTCCCTAATGTTATTTTCAGTCTCATTCAAATATTGTGGTTTTTCATAACTTCTGAAGGAGTGCCAGCTATTTCTCTACTGATATCTTGAGTGTTTGCATTGTTACACTAAACAAAAATTGGGTCGAAACTGTTTTAATGCACATGTACAGAGTTGTTAAACCTTTTCACATTCATGTACAACAAGACTATGATGAAAAAGATAAAAGGGAGAGGACATCCTGTTTGTAAATAACCACATTAGAACAGCTCAACCCAAAACAAAATGGGGTAGCTCATGATGACAGTAATTGTCAATTACTGTGAGTTTATTCTGGGATAACTAAAATCATGTGACCATAATGGACTGTGAAATGATTATTACTAAGTACTGTATCCATAAATATTGTCTTGAGAACACATTCCTTCCTGTAAAGCATGCAACTCCTGTGAAGTCTGTACTACAGTATGGAATGAGGAATTGTTTACACACCTGACTAGCTAGGCAGCAAGTGTAATTTTTTGTACTTGGTAGGGATGGTTTAACCATTTTGCACCTGTAATTGAGCCAGAACTGTCCTGGCTAAAGGTGAAGTCATTAATCCCACAGTATCTTCAGTGGATCCTGTCAAGTTATCTTTGTCAGATTTCTATGTTAACGAGTTAGTAGGTGATTTGTTCCTATCTTTGCCCTATCTCAAGGTAAGTTCATTGCTTCTCCAACATTTTGTTTAACACCTGAAAGGACAGTACTTAAGTTAAATTGAATTTCAAAACCTTTGAAGAAAGCAAACTTTATGCTGATGTAGACTTAAGAGGCAGGGTAGTCTACTGTACAACAGAAAATCCTGGTGGTTGCTATGAATGCTTTTGAAGGACAATTTAATAAATTTGATAAATGTGGGGAAACTTTGGAATAAGATCTTGGTTGCAATGCTAGATATCCTTCAAATGAAAGGATATGGCAGTTGTTTAGCTCTCTCTCATGTTGAAAAAAGTGTTTTGCCACTGTTGCAAATATAGACTATAGACTCTAGAATTTGCATGCATAGAGTATGCAACATGCATATGCCATAACCTTCAGAAATTGTGTCCTGAGGACACAATTTCTGAAGGTTACCCTCAGTACTTACATGAACAGACTGGTCGTACACCTGACCACTTTCCATTCATTTGACATCTTGAAGTCTGACTCCCTGTCAACTCAAATCCTGGCAGACAATTGACATTGCAGTCAGAACCATAAATGTTTCCATGGGAACAAGAGATGTAGCCGTGGTTGGGAGGACTAAAGTATGGGCAGCGAACAACTGCATAAACAAATGGAAGCAATAAGAAAACATTGTTTGACTAATTATTAGTGTACCACCTACATCTGCCAATGTTCCCCTGGTTCACCCCAAAGTGGCAGATGCTTACCCAGTGATGGGTTTTGGGGCTGCACTAACCAACACTAAACCAGTTGGAGGAAAATATCAGCAGCAAAAAGGCGGTAACTGCAAATTTCACTGAATACATTTGAGGCATTTTGCGCTTCATTATGACTTCACTTGCTTAAAACTAGGGACATTCTGACCAGACCTCACAAAGGGGAGGTCGGGTGTAATAAAATCCTCCTTATCTGATCATTTATGTGTTGTAACAAACCACTATCATTTCTGGAAAAGCACTTAAACCCTGGCCTGTGAAGAACTTTTTCCAGTTGATTACACAACCTATTAACACAGCAGATAAGTCATTCAAATATCCAGTGATTGCAGAGTTAACCTTTTGTTTAGATTATGAACAGGAAGCCTTTAATTACGCAAAGAAGGGTTCATATGTCACTGAGAATAAATCAGCCATGTTCACAGAAATCAAATTTAATAGGATTTGGTAACAGATACCGAGTTTATTCCAAAACCGGAGTTTGGACCTCTAAGCAGATGAGTTGGTAATGTTGGAGACCTCAAAAAAAAAAAATTTTCTCCAAGGGAGCAGAAGACATGCACCCCTGGTTCATGCTCCAGTAGCAGGCACATAGTCAAAAGGGTTTAAGATACCCCTGCCCACATAGTACCCTTCCCCCTTTCAAGTCACAATCTCACAATTGGTTTAATTTATCTGAAATGCTGGCATTACCCTAAGTGATAGAAATGCTTGAATGCAGTACATTTGAAATAATACTTATTTTCCTTTAACCCTTTGTCAGCTAAATGCTACAGTATATTGTGTATGTGTGTATGCTTTGCACTGAAGCAATATATCCACAGGCCTAACCTTATAGTGCAAGTACTCAGGCGACTTAGGTAACTGGTATGATTATTTGTATTTTGACCTTCAACTTCTTCCAAATCCTCCATGGTTTTATTGGACAAATCACACTTTTCCTCACCTTCATCTCCCTCTTCATCTTCTGAGTCTCCAGGAAATTGTACTGATCTTTGAACTTCTGCACTCTTTTTTGTGGGGGCTGCCATTTTGTTTTAAACCCAAGTCCACCCTGTACAGTCAACTGTTGTGTAATAGCGACACCGTTTCATAGCTTATTTCATTAGCTGTCATATGGTAGTTAGATCGAGGGTTTTTGTGATATTTCCATGAAGGGCTGAGCCTTTCAAAAATGAGTTGCAAAAGCATGTAAATGTATGTGGTTAGCTGGCAAAGGGTTAAGGCTATATCATAACAGTGGTACAGGGGCATCACTCTGATTTGTGGATGGGGGGGGATGAATTTTCCAACAGCCAGAATGATCATGGATCATTTCCTGGAACAGATTTTTCTACATTATAAGCAATCCATCCTCACAAATGTGAGCCCACATGTATACACACAAAAAAATGTACATAAACACTTACATACACACACACACACACATACATACACACACATACATAAAACATAGATGACATATTGTTAATGCAGTATTTTATGTTGTTGTCAATACTTCAATATGGGCTCACACCACAGACCTCCTATACATGGACAGAGCATACTGCACAGTAGACGGTCACTACCGTACATGTGACAAAAAGCGCACCAAGATGGCTGTCTGCTATGATTTTGTGTAAAAGTTTGGATTTGTTCAAGTCAATTCAAATATTGCAAGGTAAGGTCAAAATCACCTCATGTATTGCAGGAAAATGATATTTTTCCCAATCAAGTTTAACTTTTGTTTAAAATATAACAGAGTTGTCGTCAAACAGGACAATTTACAGCTTCACGGCGACCATCTTGGTGTGCCTTTTTTGTCCCAATCGGTGGCAACCATCTGCGGATAGCACTTACACATTACATGCTCTGTTCATGTATAAGAAATCTGTGGCTCGCACTGACATTTTCTTGAAGCCATTATGCAGATGAAAGGTTATTTGGTTGTGTGCCTCATAGATCTATGATAAGGACACAAAACTATTTATTAGGAAAATTGGAAATTGGCTGGTGATGCATCCTGAATATCAGTTATGGCTACTCTCAGCATGGTCATAATGTAACTGTTTCATTAAATGAACATACTTCCTATTTCCGATGTGACAAAGAAAATAGAAAATAAAATAATTGAGACTTGTACCAATCATATAATGAATTTAGGCAATGACATTAAATATGCCAAGAGAAGTTGATAAAAACACAATCTGTAAATAAGGGACATGTTTTCCTAAAACAAAATTTAATTGAAGTAGGATACATGTGTCGGCTTGAATGGGGTCTTGCTAAAATTAATCTGAGAATATCCCCACCACAACAAGTCCCCACACAAGGACTGTAAGTTATTTTCCAAAAGACCATGACTAGAGAAACTGCATCATTATTTTCCTACTAGGAATAATACCAATGACTTGAGACCCATCAGACGTAGTGAATGGTATACTTGACTGCAAAATTTAGCAAGTTTTTACAATTCCTAGAGACTGTCATGTCAGATACCGATTGTTACCTGCAATGAAAACATGAGAACAACTCAATTTGAACTTACAGATTCACTAATCCCACTCTCCATTTCTTTTTCTCTCTCTAATAAACAATTCACGCAGACATGATGCAAATAAGTTTCAAAGGGAATATTAAATGCAGACATCCATTCTTTTTTCTCAATATTTTATCAATGTTTAAAGCATACATGTTAAATTTTGCCAGCCTCCCCCTTGTCCCCCCCCCCAAAAAAAATATTTAAAAAAGAAAAACCATATAATAAGAGGATTCAATACAGGTTTGAATATTAATACATAAGGTCCTACCTCTGACAAAGATTCTGAAAACACATCCATTTTCTAGGACATTGCCAGCTCTATCCCTTGCACTGTATGAGATTTTATGTGGGGAGCCCTCTTCTGTAAAGTAATCTCCAGGTTGACCAGATCCTGCGCCAAGCCATTTGCTTTTATTTTAGGATGGAAACACAAATAACTCAGTTAAAACTACTGTATAATCAACATGTGCACTTAGGAATTAATGAATGGAGTTATGGTTATCATTTCTTTTTAGTTCCTTATTTCTTTTTCACAATGCTGGGAAAATCTGTTTCAATGGGAATTAATGTTGTTATCCAAATTTGAATATTAAACAGAGAATACCTTATTCCAAGATAGCTATCGAAAATCATGTGACAACATTTTTCTCACTGAATTTTGAAATTTATGAAGGTAATTCATTGCTTTAGCTTGAATATGCAATACTGTAATTGACAACCAGTTTGTTTTTACATTTTTTCACAACTTTAATTGTGGATTGTACATTGACTTAAAACTTACAAAATATGTTCTGATACCACAGGACTAATGTTGTGATTGGTTACAGAGTGGTGGAGGCTGCCTACTCTTGTATCTGTGTGTTTTTAAAACAATACTCACAACTTTTAATTCAACAGAAGTCAATACAAAGTTATTGTTTCTTCCAACTTGAAAGACCTCTTCAGTGACTCTTTGTTCTGATAAACAATCAGTTTTGAAGGGAAAAACAAGGCACTGAAATTAAAGTTAATATTCTATGTCAAACTCTGACTGCCCCTTTACAGATTAGAAACCTGTTACATGAGAAGTTTTGTGAGTTCTGGAAGTGTCTGTCTAAAAGAGTAACCACCTTAAAAAAGCACTGGAGTATAACTACAGTAACAATACATTAAATACTATCCAAATGACATAATATACAGTCAGTCAGCATGTTATAGCTGATAAGAGGCAATGCAGTGTTTCATGTTTTAGTACATTTAGTCAGTGAGCTTGCAGGAGAAAAGTATTATGTCTTTATTAGCAGACTTTGAGTTGATTGATTTGTGAAGAAATGTCTTTGTTTTTGTACAAAATCTTATGATACCTCTGACCACAAAAAAAAAAAAAAAAAAATTGAGGTCTCCTTCCAGACTTAAATTTCTACAAGATTATTTCCTCACATTAATTAATGAAAACAACTGATGGCCACTTTAATAAATGATCACTTTTGCCAAGCAAACCTGCCAGCATCATGAAATACCAACTCATGTGAACACTGATGGCTGACTGATGTAAACAAATGTCTATTAGGCCTACCACACAGGTAGAAGATCTATCATGTTTTTGGTCTTTCCTATTAAATGAAACTTTTTGACATTCTCCAGGTATTATTTAAGAAATAAATTTAGTTAAATTTACCGCATGTTATTTGACAAGTTGCATAATATGCACATACTAAACCATTTATAGCATTTGACATCATGGTATTAAAAATTGATATGTTTTATATCAGATGGCTCAGGAAAAAAATTGCATGCACAACCATTCATTTTCAAATCTGATGAACACTTCAGTGTTTAGTGAAGTATTATTCCTACTACAACCATATGTAACAAAATCAAACTTAAACTGTCATTTACATTATAAATACAGTAGAAGCTCTCCAAAAGCATCAGTACAAACTAGTTCTAGCAGGAAGGGGTGGGGCAGAAAGATGGAGAATGAACATTGACAAATGAAACAATATCCATAATGACTTTCTTTCTGTCTTCATTGATAAGTTAGTACTGTGCTAAAGAATTATTTTTTCTGGATGAAACTTTCTGTTTGTTTTGAGTTTTTTTTTTGTTTACACACACAGCAGGACATAGTGTAGATTATCCAGTAACACACTGCATTTTGCTATGCAAGATGGACAAATTGCTACACAAATGCAAAATTGTGTAGTAGATTTTTGTAGACTACATGTTCATCATTATGGATTTTAATGATTCTAAGACGAAGAGGTGCTGAAACCTCAACACTTAGCTAAATACCAATTTGAACACTCTATAATTCCCTGTGCAGAATCACTTCAGAGTATCATCACAGAATTTGATCCCACAACCAGTCCAACCCCCAACCCCCCAGAACATAATTTCAACCTGTAATTCATTCTTAAGGAATGCAACCCCTATAACATATGGTCACACCAGGCACACACTAGCTCTCAAACTACATTTTCTGTACAAACCATGAGCACAATGTGTCCCTTTCCAACAGCTGGAAAAGATGCCAAAATAAAGGGGGGGCTGTTGGCCTCTGGTTGCTACCTATTACTTGCTCATGACCCCCAACACACACTCACCTGAATATTTCGCATCCACTCTTTTAACCCCTTACCCTAGCTGCTCTCTCATATTTCTTTTCTACAAACCTGTAGGCCTATATCACATCACTTCCATTTTTCATGAGATCCTAGTGGACTCAATTCAATGTGACCAATTCACAAAAAAAGGGATTGGATACTACAGCCCAACCTGAAAATGAGACACTGCATCTTCAGTAGTTAGTTTCATAAAGTTCCTGACTGCCCTTCTGAATTACTGCATTCAAGAATTCATCCTCTCATGATATCAACTGACTTAAGTCTTGCAGAAAACACATTGAATAAGTTCTGCATGAGATGCTCTCAATAAAGTGTGTTGTGTATTGATAAATAAGATATTTTAATCTACACAATGATTAAAATTCCTTCTTTGTCTTGGCTTCTATATTAATTACAAACACCACAAAATGTTACTCACAAAAGCATGATTTCATACCTTAAACCTGCCAGCAAAGAAACTTACCCAATCCATTCTATGAATTTTGAAGCTTGCGAGTGCAATTGCACACAATTCACTCACCACAAACCACCATCAGCAGTGTGATTTTTTGCTCATTTAACTGAAGAGTTAGCTCAAGCCTATTAAAGTTTAATAAAACAGCAAATCCACCACACTCCTTAATTTTCTGAAGAGTGTAATTTTTAAATATCACTAAAACTCAAAGTCGACAAATCATAATCATACAGGTTTCTCATGTCATCAAAGCAAAGATTATTTTGTGGGGCAATTGCAGGGGAGAGGGGTAAAGTTATAGTAATTATATTTTAGGGAAACATTGACATAAATGTAATTCAAGCATGCCCACCTGTTGCAATATAAGGTTCCCTTAAATAAGCAATATCTCAAGCTCATGAACATCAGACTGATGATCACAATTGTCACCACAATGAGCACTACTGGCGGTGCAACTCAACTCTCAAAATCTTCCCCAAGTACTCGCCACTTATTTCAGCATCACCAGTCCCCACATATTACTTATTATTAACTGAATAAAATTTTTAGATTTCTGTAGAATTGAATAATAATTCCTTGTTTTTTGTAAGCACTCTCCAACATGCAAAAATTTTGTAAAGGGGAAGGCCACTGATTTCCCTTAGACCAATCCCTCAGGATGGTGATCACAGATACCTGATTCTCAAAATGGTGGAGTGACAACCCCTGTGATGTACATTTGTCTCTTACACTAGCCAGTAAGTTACAACTGGAATAAAGGCTGTGACCAACCCGACTTAAACCAACTGGTAAGAAACTGAGCTAAACCTCACCTAATTCTCACCCTTTTCCTTAGCATGGTTCTGTGAAAGTTTTGCAAATTCCAGCACCTTTCACTGACAACTCACCTTTTCACTAGGGAAATCGATAAGTTGTTAATTTTGTTTTATAATGAAACACTCTTTAGTCAGAGAGAAATTAAGGAAGTAATAATCCACTGAAGTTTAATAGGCTTCATTGTGAAGATTTCATGCAAATAATTTCTCATTAATTTTTGTGCACCTTAAATTTAAGTGATGGCTTACTTTTTTAAAGTAAAATTGGAGACTAAATTAGTCACACTTTACCCAAAGCAGTGAATATTAGTGTATCCCCGCCTACCATATTTTACTGTAGGATTATCCTTATAATACTACTGTAGTTTTCTACTTTTAGAAAGGAGTTTTAGAATAAGCCAGACCAATCTGATTGAGTGAAATATCAGGTTAGATGAGGTTGAGTTTTACTGCCCAGTTTCTATGTGATTGCTTTAAGTCAAGCCAGTCAAAGCCTTTTTTCCAGTTGCGGCTCACTGGTTTGTTTTCCCTACTCCTTTCTTAATGCTGAGCACATGACGAAATGGTTACGGTAAAAAAATACACTTGATTTTCTCCCTTGCCCAATTACACAATTTGATGATTGACACACAGTAATACTCCATGCAAAGACATTTAATCCAAGTCAAGAAACCCTAGCCACAGTATGCAGAACACATAGAGGGGGTTTTGATTACAATCCTGCCCCACAAACTGTGTAATTTTTTGCAACCTAAGAGGAATACAAGCTCGGTGAAGTGATAATAATAGACCTCCAGCAGTAGGTTTGGAAACTTGATATACCTCAGTTGAACAATAGATTACTGAGGTTAGGAAATCAACTTTTTTACCGCAATCGAAACAGCATGACCAAGCACAAATCTGCTTTATCTACTTGATTGAGTATAACACAATGGTTTTACTTATGAATGACTCTGTGTAAATCAAGTGACAATTTGTATTTCTTCAAAATAAATTGCAATAATTTATACATTTTAATACTTATTGAACAATTCAGAAAAAAAAATTAATTGCTTGAAGAAAAAAAATATCATTTCTAAAGAAAACAAGAGCAAATTTGCAATGATGGGAGAAAGCAGAGTAATACAGGGGCCTATAGTTAAAATTGTGGTCTTTTGCTATATTGGTTAGAGACATTGATGCAGAAGAATGCAGTTGGCTAATCTTTTTTCAATCTGCACAGGTCTTTATACAAGCAAAACTAAAAAAGAGATAATAACTAATCATAGAAAGTTTTATAGTTAGGAACCTGTTTTCAATTAAAAAATATAAAGTAGTCCTTTTGAGGGTAAACCAACCTGAGCTTTGTACTTCTCAGTTAAATACTCCACCAATGACGTCACAACATAAAATACATCACATACCTATGGAATCCACTCTGGCTATCAGCAAAAACCACGTCCAGTTTTGGGTCCCATCTTACTCTTGTTCCACGGGCCTGTGGGTCTGCTATCACATATTTATTTAAGGGGCACTTTTTCTTATACGGCTTAGTCCTGTCAGGGGCTGTGAAATAAAAAAAAATAACATTATTGAAAAGTCCAATGTACATGTGTGCAAAAAAAAAAATATCAAGGTTGTAAACGTTTGAAAAGGAGGAAATAAATCCCACCGTAACTTGAATTAACAATTTAAACAGTAGAGGTATTGTACACTAATGTAGTGACTGAAAGAACCAAGCTTAAACAGTAACACTTTGGTAAAATGTGTGCAGTCATATACTACCATTTTAACAACAATAAAATGGAGGATGTCACATTTATAAAAGGGACACTTTCTTAGATCAAACTTCAACCATGTCCTCAATTTCCCTTCACAGTTGCTGTCCAACTCTATTATTCTCTTGTTTACTCAAGGTTATTTCATGGAATAGAAATCTTTGGAGTAGCTGATACCTCCATTTTGAGACCCCTTCAAATCTTACAGAACAGAATTCTAAAAAAAATTAGGCCTACTTTTTTCACAACGGCTCTACCCTACAGACAAGCCACACAGTAATCTTGGGATTCTCAAGGTAAGTGACATTCACACTCTTAGAATGTGTACATGTATCTGTATTCAAATATGTAAACAGTAAACTGCCTGAAGCAGTCTGTAAACACTGTTAACCCCAGATGGTCCTCACATGTTCCGAACGCCACAAGAAATAATGCACTTTTTTCAGTTACTAGGAACAAATTTAAACATGGGAAACTACTGTTGAATAACTACTGTTACAAAATCTGTAGTGTTCTTCCAAATAATATCAAACGTTCTAGATCTTATGCAACTTTTAAAGACAAAGTTAGATCTCATTTCGTTAACAATTACTCTGCTTAACTGTTATGCCAAGTTGGACCCCCCTTCTTTTACCACTTCCTTCTGACTTTAATACATGTTAAGTGTTCTGATTTATTCTTCTTTTTATCTTTCTTTTTTCTTACTTTAAAGGTTCCTAGCTACGATAAACATATTACTGTTTTTCAAGTGTCTTGTCTATTACTCTACATTTCAACATTTGATCTTGTTTTTATATGCATCTATGTAAATGTCAAAATGTGTTTAGCCTATATTATGAGGTACACTGGACTGAACTCAATTAAAGATACATAATATAAACTGAGGTCAAACGGAATGACATTCATGCAGAGACAGCTGTAAGTGCTTGCTTTGAAATGTTCCAAGGTTAGTTTAATTAGAAACAACAATAACATGAAGCTTGCCCTGACATTCAATTATCATCAACAGATAGTTTCTTCATTAATTTAAACCACGTCTTTGGTCTCTATCTAACTAACTAATTATTCATTCATATCATGATAACTATTATTCTCTTCTATTTAAGTGCTTTGTCAAATCCTCTTTACAGGGATGTGTAAATTAAAATTCAAACCCCTCCGTCGAATTTTTCCATGCAAATTATTTATGCATACATCCCAATTCTTCAACTTGCATTTGAACACCCAAACCCTCTAATCTGCCTGACCTTTTGAAAAATCCACATTTCAAATATCCATGATTGAGTAACAGTTAAAACAAGATACCCTACCTTCAGGTTTGTACCAAAAAGTTAGCACATAACAGATCAGATCTTAGTGCATTCATCAGCTGCCATGGCAATGCATACTTGTTTGTACTGTTGCAACATAGCTTAACTTTGCTGCAGGTACATGACTTCCCAAATAATACAAAAAACCCTGAATTTGGAGCTTTTTTGTGGTAATTTTCTTCTTCATTAATTGTGCCCTGGCCCAGAGGACCATAAAAATCAGGCCTTGAAGGGTAGTTGTTTAACAACGCTAAGCAACCACGAATGTGGGAGAAGCCATTGGCTTATGAACATTACAACTTTATGTCAGATGGCAACCAACTCAACAATTTGGATCAAATTTAGCATTTTTTGAAAGACCATTTCAGATGGGAAAACCATAGATTGCTCTTGGATGAAAAACCAACCTTACGTACTTTGGCCTGACCAGGAATGGAACACCAGACCTCCCAGCTGCTAAGCTTTATGGCTTCAAATGTCACCACCTTCATCCACTCAGCCACAGCACCGGTGTGAAATTTAAGATACGTATGCAGTGCCACAAGACTTTTTCAGTACGCTATACTGTGACTTCAGTGAGGAAACTTGCGTATGTGGCCAACTGTCTTTTGTCATAGCAGTCAAAAAATGAGCAGTTTTAGCCAGTGAAACATGTAATTACTGTATACTGTATTCACACTTCCTTGATTAAATAAACTATGGAAGCGCTATATAAAGAGCATCGATCCAACAAGCTTTCTTCACATTGTAAACATTTTAATGTGAGGGGTTGAGTATAAAGGACCCTGCATTGTAACTGGCAAATTAAGCCAAAAACAAATGCCTGTTTCATGGGCACATCAGCACATCTTGGAAATTAGTCTGTACCTTTGTCTTCTTTAATTTGATGAGTACGTAGTACTTACCATTATAATCTGCTCAGGAGTAACGTTAAGGAAAACATTGCCTTTGAAATGCTCCAAAATAGCATTAAAAGAACTTGAATAAATAGTTATTTCAAATCATTCGGTCTCAACAATAAACCCCAGCAATAGTTTCATCTCATCAAAATATTATGCACAAGAAGAGTTATGGAAGTTTCACCTTTTGAAATGTTGAAAGTTTGGATGAACAAATTATTCTTGAGCAACAAACAACTGAATTTCTACCTGACAGAAACATATTTCTTGTAGTTTCTTATCATTGTTATTATTTTAGCACTTTTTGTCAATAGTTATTGGTTTTTAAAGGATGAAATTTCCTTGTAAAACAAATGCAATATTTCCCTTTAATGTACAAGTTGAAAATTGCTTGAAGGGACTGGATGTGGTGTAGAATGAATCATAGGTAAACTACATGTACAGTACAGTGACACTTTATGAGGGCCATTACATGTATGTCCTCCATTTTAGCTTTAATATGGATCAGCAAACATCAGTGTGAGTTGTTGTGGTGGCTCTTGTAGCTACAACCCAGATCCCTATCAGGCTTGGGGAAATCGTTATCAGTAATCATAATCGATTGCAATCGATTACACATTTTGAAGTAGTTGTAATCGCAATCGATTACTTTTGTGAAAATCGCAAAGTGATTGCAATCGTAATCGATTACAATGGCAAAGTTATCGCAATCGTGGTTTCATTTCTGATTACATTGAAGTTGAATTGAAAAAAGAAGTAAAGTTACTTAATAATTTTTTCAGTGCTTGGTTCTTATGTTGGAATGACAAAATTTAATTGTCCCTCTTTCTTGGATGTTCCAGCTTAAGAGAAGTGAGAAGTGCATGGATTCAATAATCTCTACTTTGGGAGGACTTGGTTCTGTTTTGGTACTCTGCAGGGATTTGTTTTTAGTTGCAGTTTGTTTATTCAGCTCCCACACTCAACCTGAACATATCCTTGTTACACAACTGGTTGATTTGATATTAAACACTCCATGAAGCAGTAACCATCAACCTGACAAAATGCTTCATCTAAAAGTAACAAAGTTTGATTGATAGGTCCATAGATAAAAACTTCCATGGGCAATGGACCAGGAGACTCCTACAGTAGTAGCAGCTATTGAAACTGTAAGTTGATTCCTTTACGCTATTGTTCTCATTTCCTGTTTACCTGAAGTATCAATCTTAAATGTACGGCCTGGCTGAGAAGGTTAATGTTCTTTAAGAGATGATAGAAGAAATTGTTGAAAGGAAAATGTTCTAATCACTGCAATGATAGTTTTAAGTGGGGTTAAAAGTTTTACAGACCTGTGTTATGTGTCTGAGTACACATTGATTATATTATTAAAGGCAGATTATGTTTAGTTGTACTGTTTGTTGGGGTCTTCAGCTGTCATTGCAACTTTCTTAGATTGTTTAGTCTGGTTTGGTTAGACAGAGTTTTATGGCCCAGTTTCCAACCTACTGGTTCACATTAGAAATAACACTGGCATGAACTTTGGACAAACTACTTTGTTCAGAGAACGACTTGAAAGCCTGACCTTTGTAAATTCTTGCGGTTTACATGGCCGGAGTGTATGTTACTGCGCTTGATAGAGGTGACCTAAAATTTCTTATTTTTTGCATTTTTCATCATAAAAACAGATGTCTCGTAACAAGTTGACACTAATTTAAACCTTGAAACGAAAAAGTCGGTCAACATTTAGTAAAAATAACGATCACATTTCAAAGCAAAATCTGCCAGATTTTGCAAGCCAACAGATCTCGATGAGATTTATTTTTTTTATTTTAATTCCTAGTTTTGGCATTTTTGTTCATACCAAGATGGAAGACAGATCAAAACTGTACTAAAAAGTCCAGAGATTTCATATTTGTACAGTAAATGACTAAAAAGTAATGTTTTCAGACCGATTGTGGTAATTCAGTGAACTATCAGTCTACTTCTACTAGAGTTTATGACTTCATACCAGCCAAGGTCATTTAGTTTCTTGCGGTCAGATGACGTCAAAGAATTGCCCAGTTTGAAGCTCCATCGCCCAGTTTGCGTGCCGATTTTTCATGGCAAAAAATTTCTCATGAAGTCGAGCCGGCCTCAGCTTTTTTTCCAGTTGTAGCTCACTGGCTTTGTTTTCCCCTACTCCATTGCTTATGTGGAGCATCACACACAACAGCAGTAGGTTCCTTTTTCAGTCCTTGGTATGACTCGACCTGGGAAGCAAACCGGGCCATCTGTGCGAGAGGCAGATGCTCTTATTGGTAGACCAAACACGCAAAGAAGATAACTACAAAGTCGAAGAGTACTGTGTTCAAGCACTTCAACATCCCACCAACATCCTCAGCAAGCAGTTACATTGTTTATGTGGAAACAAAATGTAATCACGATTGCAATCATGATTTCATTCCAATGTAATCGCAATCGTAATTAATTGCTTTCAATTTTAGCTGTAATCGTAATCATAATCCCAATCATAAAATATGAAGTAATCGCAATCATAATCAATTACATTGAGATGTAATCGCCCCAAGCCTGATCCCTATACAGTGGGCCAACATCATGTGGAATGATTTAAATTTTGCAAAATTATAAGATTCAGTACAGATATTTGTTAAATATTATTTGAAGAAATTATGTTGACTGATTTGCCGAACAAGTGCTAACATCTTGCATGTGGACACCTATATTATTTAATAATTTTCAAAATGAGGAGGGTCCCGAGGCCAGCAGTTCACCAGAAAATGGGTCAAAGATAGACCAAAATCTAACTTCTTGACACTTGGGAGCTTTGTTTATGCAAATTTACCCTTTCAAAAATAAAAAACCATCCTTAAAAAATGTTATGAGAAAAAAGGGAGAGATTCCATAAAATGCTAGAGTAGTATGAAGAACAAATTTTTGAAAAAAATGCACAAAGTATCAGATTCTACCACTAGCTGACACATAAACTCAAAGTTGCAACCTTGAAGTACTGTAGTAAACTGCCTCTTCAAAGGCAGATGTTCACCAATGGACAAGTCAGAGCTATGTTTGCCAACATACTCTTTTCAACACAAAATACCATACTTTAACATAAGTTAGGGAAAATGAGAGCAAAGGCCCCATAAAATTTTATGAAGTCCAAACCCTTGAACAAATGAAAAACCCTTACAAAAACAGCACTAGGCACCAGATTTTACCACTTGCTGTCACAGACAAACTTTTCAAAGTTATAACCTAGAATTATAGTCAGTGAACTGAACTTAAATTTGTAATTTACTGAGAGAGTCTATTCAAAGACTTGAAAACACAGTACAAGGAAACATTTATGAAAACAAGCTGACTTTAACCACTTCTTTACTATGACGTTACTGTCACAAATATCTATTCTGCATTCTTTCACAGTACACTAAATTCAGTAAATATCTATAATTATTGTCTTTCCAATGGTCAGTGTACAAATACAATTTTTAAGCCCTCGCATTAGCCTGGCCCTAACTGCCAGTAAGGAGTTTTGCAGTAATCTCAGTTAAAACTATATGGCACCTAGTCAACATCGTTAAGCAGCCAGATCTTGATCAAAGTTTAACATTTATCGTCTGAAGCATACCACATTACCATTACTTAGGCCTACTTTCCTTAATGTTACATTTTGACAGAATTCTTTGATACATCTACCGTTGACTTCTACATTTTTGTATGTTTTGCATTTGCCAAAACCTTTTCAATTCTCCCCAAACAAGATCCATAAAACTGACCTGCACTGTGTATTACTTGAATGCAATGCTGGTATTAAGTATCCACTTGGGAAATCTTGAGCAGCAATTCTCTGTCCATAAATTCCAAAATGATGTCTAATTCCTACTTTATGCCCTCTAATCAATCACCATGCAGTCAAAGTACTGATTCTGCCAGTGCATCATTATGATATTTTGCCAAGTTCAACAAATTAAAAGTATAGCCTACCAGGGGACAAAACAATATCCTCAATTAAAATACATCATGACAGCAGTAAACTTTTACAGTTCAATAATCCTTGATCACAGTAATTTGAACACCAACCATTGGTCAGGACAGGACGATAATGAGAATCATCAATGACACCATGCTGTTGCTTTATACCTTGCTATGTATTTTAATCAACTTTTCAAACTAAGTTCCTGTTTGCTTTTGTAAGAGTCTTTCTTAAAAAACAGCCTGTCATTTGTTACACCAAACTACAATTTTACCAGTAGTTAAAGTCAATTTTCAATTGGCACAGCCTTTTGATTGACATACAGTAAAATGAAAGAATGCAGAGTAACTCATATTACCAGCATTTTATACTAATGGTGTTCTTATATAAACATACTATTTGGGTCTTGTTTACTCTCCATGGTATATCCTTAAAGTGTACCTCAAGTCAAAAAATTCAAAAATATATATTTAAGAGAATGAAAAAAGAATTCCATCAGTCCAACTCCCATCTTCATATGACATTCCTGAGCTGAGATAAAAAATGTTGAAGTTTATTCCCTTAAAACAAATTGGTCTATTGCACAATAATTTGTGACTTTCTTGTTGTACAACTCACCTAACATGCTTTGTTTTCCTTTAAAATTAAAAATGTTTTTATGACCTTGAACACTTCCTGTTTGCCTGCATACCATGTTGCACAAGGAGGGTTAAATTAATTACATCACCTCAAAAGAGTAAGAAAGCTACCACACCACGGTACAAGGTGCAGTAACGTTCGTAAAAACAAAGAAATACAAAGATGGTAATTTGAGTAGTACAAGAATGACATCACAAATTATTGCGCAATGTACCATTTTAATTTGAGTGAATAAACTTCAACATTTAATATCGCAGCTCAGGACTGTCCTATGAAGATGGGAGTTGGACTGTTAAAATGTATTTTTCATGGTCTTTGATACATATTTTTGAATTTTTTGACTTAAGGTACACCTTAAGCATTAAAAGGGGATTGTGTCTTGATGAGTGTGAGTTTAAGACATTTGTGAGAGAGACTAGAAGTTAGTATGTGGCAAGAATTGGGACTGTCTAGGGAAATGAATTTAACTGCCTCTAATCATGAAGTTAGTTAGATGGAGTTAAATTACAGTCCAGTTTCTACAGGTTGGTTCAAGTTCAGCCAGCCACAGACTTGTCCAGATGTGGCTCACTGGCTTTTTGCCCTACTCCATCGCTTACGTTGAACACCAAGTACAATGGTAGTAGGTTCCGTTAACCATGAAGCTACTACAAATGGAGTTAGGGCTGCCAGTCCAACGTCCAATTCAATGCTATCTGGCAAAATGTGTGAGTGTTTTTATCATCTCTGTGGGAAAATATTTTGTTTTAAAAGACAGTGCCTTTCGTTCATCTTAAAAGTTTGCTTGATTTATCTACCTAATGAAAGGATATTTCTTTGATACTACTATAATCTTCAAACAAAGACTTAATTAGTTCCAATGCTTTAATCATGATGAAAGTTGCCAACCAGCATAGAGTTTACTGTGAGTCTGGATCTAATAGTTAATAGTCTAAAATGATGACTGGAAATGCTCTTTCAAGTAATGAAATTCTCTTGTTTTTTAATTTTTACAATAAATTAGGGGTGTTTTTCAGCAAATAAAGAATATATAACTATTGCATATGAACTCTGAAACAATTCTGCATTGTTCTGAAGAAAGTGAAACATATACCTTAATGTTGGACACATTTATTGAAGCTGTACTAAACACTTAAACAATATTTATTTTTCAATTTTGACAACTTTGACAAATTAAATAATAAATCTAATAATAATATTTCTTTTTACTGTTAAATACAAATGACTGGAATTACAGTCTGTTAGAGATCCAATTCATGACAACAGCAATAATATTCACTCCTAAATTGTTTTTATGTGGCTTACAATTTCTGCAAACTTGATAGTTGGAGAGTGTTTTATTGTTTTGAATCTATCTGTAACAGTTCAATTCTTTCATACATACATATACGAACCATTAAGCACAGTGAATGAGCTACCCTCATAACCATAAATATACATTTGAATGCTGACACATAACAAACTATACCTACATTATAAGCTTATTTTATAATAAATTTGTTACTTTACAATTTACATTTCCAAAAAAACAGAAACATGAAAACTTACGTGGTCCTCTCCTTCTTCTACATGCATCTGAAAATAAAAACAAGGCAATGAAAATACAGTATAAATCAACATTACACATTAAACATTGAAAAAACTTAAAGGGGAAGTTTAGGCAAAAAATTAGCTTTCACATGTGAAAGAGGAACCAAATCTACTCAGTGTGGTTAAATTTCCATTCAAATCGGACATGTATTTCTAAAGATATCAGTAAGTTTCTAGATTGGGGTTCAAAAGTGATTTGAGGGCAGCAGAGATTTTATCACTTCCTCACATTGACAAGGAATGCTTTGTTTCCCTTTGTTTTTTTCAGACTGCGGTGCCACCCTTGAATTTCATAGGAATAGGACCTCCCCATGGGAATTGCAAAGTTTGAAAAGTTCTCATGCCACTTATGCAATCCCACTTTGATAATATGGGACTGCTGAGGAAAAAATAAGCTGTAAATTTTAAAGAAAAACAAAAGGATATCCATTAATGTGGGGATGTGATATGTGCTTGCTTCAAGTTCACTGTTTGTTGAAAATGTGAAAACTGTACTTGCTCATATCTTGAGAACCACACATCAGATTTCAATGCAAATTTCACCAAAGTGCTTAGAATAAGTACCTCTCTAACATATCAAAACTTGATATGACCTTGAACCTTTCTGTTAAAGAACATATATCCTTTAATACACCAAGTAGTACACTACACAGGAGATAAAAGATATGCCTGAAATAAAATTCAAATATTTTTTGTACATGGAACAAAATATTGTATGCTACTGATCACAAGGCTTGGGGTAATCGTAATCAGTAATTAATCGCAAGCGATTGCAATCGATTACACATTTTGAAGTAGTTGTAATCACAATCGATTACTTTTGAGAAAATCGCAAAGTAATTGCAATCGTAATCGATTACAATGGCAAAGTAATTGCAATCGTGGTTACATTTCTGATTACATTGAAGTTGAATTGAACAAAGAGGTAATGTTACTGAACAATTTTTTTCAGTGCTTAGTTCTTCTGTTGGAATGACAAAATTTAATTTTTCATAACCTCCAGAGTTGTTTCTTTGTCTAGTTACATCATTCCTATTTTTTGCAAAAGAAAATGTTAGAAACAAAATGTAGTTAGTTAGATATGGTTTTATGCCTCAACCTGTATTTTTCCAGGCTTATCTAGAGCAATGTCCATTACCTTTTTTCCAGTTGTGGGCACTGGACTGTTTTGCCTACTCATTGTTTATGTGGAAAGAAAATCTAATCATAATTACATTGCAATGTAATTGCAATCACAATCAATTGCTTTCAATTAGCTGTAATTGTAATAATAATCGTAATAGTAAAATATGAAGTAATTGCAATCGTAATTGATTACAGTGAGATGTAATCGCCCCAAGCCTGCTGATCACCTTGTTCAAAATGATGCATTGTCTTTCTCGATTTTTCCTATGAATCCCTCCATCCCAAGGGCATCCATCTGCTTTGTGGACGGGGGAGGGGGGGGCAAACCTTTTTCAACAGCTGGAACCCTGGATCATATCCTGAACATGACTCCTCTACAGGCAATCCACCCACACTAAATGCAAGCACATAGTATACCCACACAAGCAAACATGCATTACACACTCACATTGACTCACACAAGCACCAACAAATACTGAGATAAATTATTACCTTAATAGGCCTTAAATAGACATTTCTCTAAGTCCCAAAGTCATTTTAAGTCACCTGTTTACTACATTATTGTATTTTGTATTTTGTTTATTCTGTCTACTGTTTGTTTTTAAATCTGCCTGAATTATTGGGAAACCCCACACCCATCCCACAAATTACTAGAGCAGTAAAATAGCAAAATTCAAAGAGAAAGTCAGTGGCACATAATCCCTTCAACACACCAGCCCTGATCATCAGGTGTGGGGTCTACTGAACACAGCATGCACCTCTCACTTGTAACTCAGGTCTGGGGTTTGACCCCCAGGTCAGGTCATACCAAAGGAACCTACTGCTGTTGTACCTGATACTCCAGATGAGCAATATAGTAGGGACAACAATCCAGTGCCACACAACCAGGCTTGAATCCAAGTGGGGGTGGGGGCCTTTTACCGCCTCAGTCCTCCCTTTTTCGCCATATCAACAATAAAACATGTGCAACTCCCTCACTTCTCTGCTTTCATGTCAGTCTCCCCCCCTTTTTTTGAATGGCTGGATTCACTAGAGTAATCCATGCAGAAGGTTGTAAACTGTTGAAATTTTAATCCCTGTAACTAAACTGATCACTGACCTATCATTCCACCCCAGTGTCTTGGCTGTGTATGTCTCACACAGCATTCTTTCAAGATTTTTAGCATCTGTCCCATAAAATGTGATTTATCTTTCATATATATCACTACTCCCCTTTGATGCTGTTTATTCCACTTTGCTCAAATTGCCAAAAGAAAGAAAATGACACATGCTCAAGGAGAAGACACTACTTTCAAAGCTGACACATGTTTAAACTTGCAGTTTACAATTTCGATTTCTGAGAAAACGAAATGGCAGAGAAGAACTTGCATATGGCAACAATTTCCCTCCATGCAAGTGCAAACTTAACTGGACATTAAATGTCCAAAATGCTTCTTATTCATACTGAGATATTATTAACCCCACAGAATTCTGGGTATTCACTACGACAGGTTTCACGAAATGAAATAGCACTTACAAAACCAAGGAATGTCCCTTCCCTAGTTAACATGTGCTGTAGGGTACAGGGGTGCTACGTTTACAAGGATATTATTTTACAATTTGTCCATGATAGGATGTACACTATCTGCACTGGCATTGACATGAATTTTATTTTCAAGGTACTGTAACTGTGCAGCTGATTTACTGGCCTGGGGGAAGGGGTGAGAGGGTAAAGGTAGTCCCCACCCATGTGAGAAATTATTGAGCATCAAAGTACCACTAGAAGCAATCTGGTGCAACATTTAACTTCTTTTTAAGTTAACTTTCTTATGTCATTTATCCAGGATCTGAAGTCACTTGAGCATGCGGTCCATGGCTACTAAAGGATACAGTAACAAAAGCCCAGGGCTGGAATTAATCGAAGGCCATGGCCTTCGTATTTTTGGCAATGGCCTTGCTGCCCTATAAAATTTAATGACCATCAAGGCCATTTGGCCTCTGTGCCCTACCAGTGAGATTACATTGTGGTCAGTACAAAATCACTTGTTTGGCCTTGATGCCCTCTCAGTTCAGATGACATGCCCTCAAAACCGATGGAAAAATGGCCTTGCCCCGCTGGAACCTTAGCATATGGACTTCGAGTTAGGAGGTTATGAGATGAGTGGTAAATCTGAAGCTTCTTCAGGCACAAATATTTTGTGGGCTCAGACTATAACCCTCCTGAAAACTACAGTGTTCCCAGGCACAAAAGAAGGACAACGTTTGTGGTCACTTCCACCTGCTCAGAAACTGAAATGAACTTTACAGACAGTTGTGGGCTCAGAATTTGGAATACAATAAGGGGACTGTAACAACTGTGGTAAACCTATAAAAGTGAAGCACACCATCAGTTGAAACAGAGCAAAGTGAAAAATTTTGGGTCAAAAACACTGCTCAAATCAGTGAAAATGGTATTGAATAGAATGAATATTGTTTTTTTCTCTGTTTACTTTCACATTCCCAACCATTTCTTGAAGGGCTAATCCTCTCACTGCAAACTACAATTATTGTAGTAGTCCACATGAGTTGTCAATTGACACAGCTCTTTGACTGACAGCTGGTTGAAAAAATGCAGAGTACCAAAGCTTATATTACACTGCATGTACTGTACTGAGAATATTGCCCTTACACATTGAGATATTCATATACTCACTCTGAAGCAATAAACTGAGCTTGAGTCTGGATGAGGATGAACTTTATACAGCTGCAGCTTATGGAAGTGATTTAGAGAATTGAAACTGTAAGGGGATAAGCCCTCTAAGTGTATTTTCAAGTAAATTTACTACTTTTTAAGGTCATCATGAAACTTGAAACCTTCAGCCTTTCCACATATTCTTTTCATCAGAATGAATGTTTTCTAATTTGTTTTGAATACCACCTCCTTTTTCTGATTGTTCTATCATCACTTGTACTTAGTTTTTCTACATCCAACCCTGGACTTCCTCAGTGGGAGTCCAATTTTGTTGAACAGGCTTAATCATGACATACAGAAATTGTATGTAGCTGAAATGACCTTGAACCTCCAAAATTTGTGATAGCACAAGAGCCAGATAGCTGAAGCTGGAAACTGTTCAAGAGGTTCGAACATACCTAGAAGGGCAGTCTTAGCTTCTTTTCTGAGTAATCTTTGTCCGAAGTGCAGTTGTTTAATTCGGTTTACCAAAGGAAATTTGAGTTCCTTTTGCTATAATGAGCCTATTAGTCAGAAGCATGAACCAATGAAAGTATGTTTGTTAATGATTATTCATGAATAAACAACTACAGGTGTTATGCCTACATGGCCAAATGGAAGTAAAATGAGTACACACATGTAAACAGTGCATAGCATTTGTTTGTATCTGTGATGGATGGCCTATAAACAATCTGGGACTGCTGTACACTCAGGTAAGTACTACGTTAGGCACAGACATAAAATTGAAGTAAGAAACATTGCCTGCGCCTTTGAATTTTTTTCACAATAACATGAAAAAAGAGGAAAATCTCACCTTAAATCCTAACTGGAACAGGGAGAACATTGCCTGACAAGGCGAGACAGCATAGGCTTAGACTACAAGAATGAACATGTACAGACGGTAAGGCCCTATAGTTATACATTTTTTGTACAGCGAGCACATCCTAGCCTAACAATCGTGGCGGATTAGTATAAAGAAAATATGGTACGCAATGCGTGTGGTCAATGTGACCTAGAAAGCAGCTGATACTCATAAAGTGCCAATGACTGCCTGCACAGAAAACAAATTGCACATTCTACAGTAGTTTGAGTAACTGTAAACTGTTTTTAATTGACCCTTAGACCCTTCCTTGGGGGTGAAAGGGATTACCTGTTGCACAACAGACAATCCCAAGGCAAAATTTGGATTTGTGGAAAACATTGAATGAGTCCTAATGTGGGTTCCATTTTGCATGAAAGATTTAAAGATACCCTTCACTTAAAGTTTACCTCAAGTCAAAAAATTCAAAAATATATATTAAAGACCTTGAAAAATAAATTCTAACAGTCCAACTCCCATCTTCATAGGACATTTCTGAGCTGAGATATAAAATGTTGAAGGTAATTCACTCATATTAAAATGGTACATTGCACATTGACTTGTGATGTCATTCTTGTACTACTCAAATTACAATCTTTGTATTTCTTTGTTTTTCCGAACGTTACTGCACCTTGTACGGAGGTGTGATAGCTTTCTTACTCTTATGAGGTGATGTAATTAATTTAACCCCTCTTGTGCAACATGGTATGCAAGCAAACAGGAAGTGTTCAAGGTCATAAAAACTTTTTTAATTTTAAAGGAAAACAAAGCATGTTATGTGAGTTGTACAACAAGAAAGTCACAAATTATTGTGCAATGGACCAATTTGTTTTAAGTGAATAAACTTCAACACTTTTTATCTCAGCTCAGGAATGTCATAGGAAGATGGGACTGTTGTAATTCTTTTTTCATGCTCTTAAATATATATATTTTTGAATTTTTTGACTTGAGGTACACTTTACGGATATACTGTACCTTGGAGAGTAAACAAGACCCAAATAATATGTTTATTAAGAACACCATTAGTACATGCTGGTAATATGAGTTACTCTGCATTTTTTAATTTTACTGTATGTCAATCAAAAGGTTGTGCCAATTGAAAACTGTCTTTAACTACTGGTAAAATTGTAGTTTGGCGTAACAAATGACACGCTGCTTTTTAAGAAAGACTCTTACAAAAACAAACAGGGACTTAGTTTGAAAAATTGATTAAACTACATAGCAAGGTATAAAGCAACAGCATGGTGTCATTGATGATTCTCATTATCGTCCTGTCCTGACCAATGGTTGGTGTTCAAATTAGTTGTGATACAGTAGTTGTGATAGCACTCTTACTCTTATGAGGTGATTAATTGATCCCTCCTTGTGCAACATGCTTTGCAATCAAGCAGGAAGTGTTCAAGAGCGTAATAACATTTCTAATTTTAAAGGAAAACAAAGCATTTTATGTGAGTTGTTCAACAAGAAAGTAAAAAATTATTGTGCAATGGACCAATTTGTTTTAAGTGAACAAACTTCAACATTTTATATCTCAGCTCAGGAATGTCATAGGAAGATGGGAGTTGGACTGTTGTAATTCTTTTTTCATGCTCTTAAACATATATTTTTGAATATTTTGACTTGAGGTACACTTTAATTGTAACTACTGTAGTTCAATTTACACCAGATATTGATTGATCAGATAATTGATTCATATTTTGAAATAAAACAGCTGTGAATTATTCAAAAACAAAATCTCACATCAAACGCAAAATATCTTCTCATCTGATTCTGTTTTAACACTTATCATGATCTCTTATCCTAGGTTCATGACACACTACACAATGGGAATTGCCCTGTACAAATCCAATTCTTCCATTGGATAGTTCTGCGTTCAATAAAGACTATCCAATGGCAGGTACAATTTGCATATACCGGGGCATGGCCAAGGTTTGCACGACAAGTGGGTTAAGCTCCCTGACAGCATCCCAAAGATTCTGCATGGTGGCAAGCCTACTCCCAGCAGGCCAAACCTGTCAACTCCCACAGTATGATAACATACAGTACTGTATGCCTGTACTTGTATTGCCATTGAATAATGTATGCATTATGTACATGTAGTAATTTTTACCGTTTCGAAGTGACATTAAGGGAAAAATTGTCTCCGAGTGACAGATAGATGCTGTTTTGGGTTCACCTTGAACTTCTTACATGGACTAACGAAGTCTTTTGAGGTTTGCAGCAAGGCTAAAAATGTCAAAGTAGGCCCAGGTGTGCTCTCTATGTGTAGGTTTCATGTGTGGAGTGTCCGACCTTGTTAATATATATATATATATATAGTGTATAGTATACAGAACGCTTCAAACGCCTGTGGCCTAGGGTCACTTTGGGTATTCTCGGACGTCGGGTGTTCTCGGACAGTGGTATATAAATTAAGTCACTGACTAACGATAGTTTGATTGATTTTACACACCACACAGTTGTTTCATAGATATATGTATGCAGTCTGCACAGTTGCATCTATTCCACTCACTAACAACCCTATGAAGAAACTGAACTTCTAATGTCAAGTCTAGCAAAGACTTTTCAAGCTTTTTGCAATGGCCTAAAGGATGGAACCTAAATAACTGCAAGCTAACAAAGGATTCCCTCAGATAGAAATTTGATAAGCATGTCCATAATCCTTCTCAGCTCCAAGTTTGCAAGCAGCTTAAGCCTTGGAAATTTTTTAACCTCAGGTATGAGTCGGGCTGTAAATTTTTGTAGAAAAATTCATATTATGACAAATATGGTTTTTTTGATTGAGTTTCGCTAAAACGTTAGTAAGCACAATACTGTGCTATATGCCTTCACATGGTTTTACAGCACAGTTCAACTAGTGCTGTATCTGTTGGGTGTTTTCGGACAGTACACAAACCTACATACATGTCCACACTAATATGTACGCATACCTATGCCTATGTGTGTATGCGTAGTGGAAAAGAATGACAATACGAAATGGTTCTTAAGAAAACTTAACTCAATTTTTTTGGACTAAATTTTGTGTTAGGACATTTAACAAAGATTAAATGGATAATTTCTCTACCATTTGATGTGTATTTTCAGATCTTTAGTAGGCCTAACAACATTATTGAAATAGTGAAGTGTCCGAGAACCCGCCAGTCAGTAGGAACAAAATTTGAGTCAAGACATTTCTGAAAAATAATTGATAGTGGAACTGATAAAACCTCAGAGCATCTCATGAAGGATGGCGGGATGGATCCCATTCTGGGGCACATTAGTACAGTTGTGCCTGTCGATGTATAATTTTTTCAGAACCAGCTCCTCAGAGAACACAATGTGTTGGAAGCTGTAGAGATAAAACTGTCAACTGTCCGACAATCCCCATGACAGATGACTCCTTGGTAAAAACAGATACAAAATAATCATTTAACAAATTAGCCATATCCTGATGATCACTAACTAATGAACCATTCACATCATGAAGTGGCCCAACCCCCTCCTTAACATGCTGCTTAGACCTAACATAGGCATGGAAAGATTTTGGGTTAATCTTAACCTCATGATAGTGATTGACTCATGATAAATATGGTAAGCTATACTTGTACTTACTAGCTAGGCCTATGTAACGCTACGACATGTGTACATGCCTGCTTTTATACTAGTATTACTAGGCCTACGGTTAGGCTCTAACTAGGGCCTGATTACTATTACATTTAGCAATGGGCTATGCCTAAACGTTAAGGCTAATGTTAGGCTAGGCCTAACCTAACGACGTACGTTACTGGTGGGCAGAAAATTGGTTCAAGGAGTTCCTCTCAACCCTCGTGGGATGTTGGGGTTAATCAACCATCTGACTAAAAACGACTATATACAAAACACTGGCAATTTTACTTTGAATGTAGGCTTACATCCTGAAGTCGATTCTTGAGATGTGTTTTGCAACTAGAGCAGGACGTTATTATCCTTCTCTATGGTTTTGCACTTTTACTTGACTATACGCATCACCATATAAGCCAGCAGCAGCCCACATCTACAAAGTGTTGCTCACAAACGAAAAAATGCAAAATCCCTGAAATTTAGTAGCTTTCCGTGAAATTGAATTCCACGTTCTGTTTATTTTCATTTTATTTGATATGTCTCTATATCATTACCTTCATCTAAAACTATTTTTATTTGATTTTCTTTCAAAGAAATCCTATATTTTCAAAACATGAAAACAAGGAAATAATGTTTGTAAAGGTGGAAACCCTGCGTGGGCCATTCGCAGTTGCATGCGCATTTGATCAAAGCATGGCTTAATAACTTCTATAATAATGTAGTGGTTTCACTTCTTCTGCGTCCGTCAAGTCGGTGCTTCTGGGCGGTCCATGTGCACACCACTAAATTTGGAAAAGAGTTGGATTCGGTGCCGTGGTGGCGTAACCAGACCTGAATGTCGGGGGGGGGGGGGCGACAGCATAGAGGTTTCCCGATGTTGCACTAGTTGAGCTGTGCTGAGTTTGTGGGTGTCTTAGGGCCTTAAAGGTAAAGAGCAGCCCCCTCCCCCAGCTTATTTTAAAGAAAAGGCTAAGTAACACAATTTTCATCTTATTTCACTTCAACTAAAGTATCTTTCATAACATTTTATGACTTAACTTTTTCATACTGAAGGTAAACTAAGCAGTTATTTCCAGTAAATTTCACATTTGAAGAGAAAAAACATTGTCACATGACACATGACTCCCAACAGCCAGTCGTGAAACTGGACAGTCACTGCACTACTTTAATTTGGGATGACTTCTCTTGCCCTTTAAGGGAAGTGTTAAGGGGGGGGGGGCACAATTTTGGACCATGCAACTCACCAAAGACCAAAGGTACCTTTTTGACCAAAAGCGACATCTTCCCCCTATATTTTTTTTTTTTTTTTTTTTTTTTTTGCCTTTTCTACGAGCAAGAACCTTTTGTTTTTAATAAATCTTATTTTTCTCATTTTTTTATAAGGTACGTACCTAAAATTTGTGTCCAATTTTACACATTTATGGAAACGGAGCTTGTATTGCATACAATAGATTAGATTCAGGGTTTCCTGTAAGGAGATTCGCATTTTGGGGGACTTTCGAAGAATCTGCGTTTCCTATTAGCATGAATCTGAGATAGCATGTCGACTGAAGATCGTGTAATCTTAGGAGAGAGGACTAAGGTTTTTCGACGACGTTATAGGCCCAGTTATCCCACCCCAAACAGTACCAATTCTCCTAACCTTCTTACTGAAGCCTTCCCACAATTGTCTGAAGTTCATCCTCATCCAGACACAATCTCAGTTTATTGCTTCAGGGTGAGTATAGAAAAACAAAACTCATTTTATTAAATCAAAACACTCTCAGTACCGTTTATGCTGTGCAATATAAGCTTTGACACACTGCATTGTTTGAATTAGCTGTCAATCAAAGAGCAGAGCCAATTGAGAATTTTGGTACCCGGGTACCAAAATAGAAATTTGGGATGAGCTGATGTTTGGCCTTTAAAAAAACTCTCGAAACTCTGTTGCCTTTACTTTAGGGAAACGGCACTGTAGCGGCTAGGACAAATTATCCACTGACTGCTTTATCAGCGATCAATTAAAGTTTTAAGGGTTGCAATTTAAGGCGCGCTAAGCGCTTGGAAAATTTTACCTTTTTTAAAAATTATTATTTTGAATATGGAACTTTTATTAGAAATAATTCAGAATTTTATGAAGGAAAACTTTGGAAACTCTCCCTGTATTTGACGGGTGTCTTAAATGGTAAATTTTCTAATTTTTCACTTTTTTCGAGCAAGGGCGGAATCGCCCTACCTCCTGTAGCTACGCCTCTGCCCTGCAACATTGAACATTGATAAAAAATTTGACACTTCAATAACTAAAGGATCTATCTCCAAAGACTATACAACTGACAGGGTTGAAAGATATGTGATGACAGGCGTGTATGAGAACATTTGAGTACGGCAGGCCAATGGTTCCCCTGCCTAGAATATGAAGTCTTGCAAGAAAGACAATCTTCAGTTGGCTCGGAGCGTACAGCAAATTTTGAAAAAAATCGACTCCTCAGACAGCCGGAAATGGCATGTCTCGGGCTTGTAAGTAGTAGCTGGGTTTTCTTATTTTTTTTTTTTTTTTGCCAGTGTGAACACCACTATATTAGTGGTGTATTGCGGCGCGCAAAGCGCGCCGAAATTTCTGCCCTATTGGAACAATAATTTTATGATATGGAGCTTATATTGCAGAAAGCTTTGGATTCTGGGTTTCCTTTGGGGAAGTTAAAAGAATTGGGGGATTACTGAAGAATCTGCACTTCCTTCAAATATTGGTGGAAAATCTGAGAATGATTGCTTTTTTAAAGTCCTCCAGAATGCCTGGCAAAGAACAAGAGAGGAAAGTCTTTCCTCCGATAAAGTGGACCTCAGATATTATTTTGTTATTTAAGGCGACTAAATGAATGTTCATAAATTTTTCAAAATGAATGTTCATATATTGACCAAAACAGTGTTCCATGAATGCAGATCAATCTTGCTTTTGATGTTATAGTTGGCCCACTTTCTTTCTTTTCTCATTTTCCTTTTTTTCCTTTCCCCTTTCTTTCCCTTCCCCTTTTTCTGTTTTCCCCTTTTCTTCTACCTTTCTTTCCTTTCCTTCCCCTCCTTTTTCTATTTTTCATTTTCTCTTCCTCCCTCTCTTTTCCTTTTTCCCTTTCTTTCCTTCGCTTCCATCCCTTCCCGTTTTGTCTTCCCTTCCCCTGTTTTGTGCTGGTTCTCCCCCTGTTCTCCCCCAGTTCTCCCCCTGTCCCCCGCATGTTACGCTACTGGCCACGGGGGGGGGGGGGCTTAAATCACCCATGACCAAACCTTGCAATGCAAAAACACCTAAAATGTCGGTTTTTCTCTCCATCCTTAGACATTTTTCTCATGTCATGTCCCCCACCAATGACACAATCTTGGCTACGCTCCTGGTTGGATTAATGGTGAATTATACAAGCAGGAGGAATTTTGTGAACTTGGGGGACTTGTGAATGCGTGAAGATTCAGACTAGAACTTAGTTTGCCAAGATGAAAATTAATTTTCTACAACTTTAAGCTAAAAAACCGCTGATGGGTTATGAAGATGGATTTATCAGGTAAAATTCCAGGCTCGTATATTTCACACGCATCGTAAATCTCGCCAACTAATGGATGCGCTCTCAGAAATTTAATCTTTCTTTATTTTTTTTTTTTTTGGGAAGAGAAACAACTGAAGGTTTAATACCAAAAAATAATGAGGTACTGTAAATACAAACCGTGAATCAATGACAGTTTTAAGCAGTTAAAACACTACATGCAAGGCCTTCCTTTACTCATTACTTGTCGCACCATTCTTCGACTATCTGCAAAATCGGCCCGAGCCACCAGTCCAGCTTAACTTGATTCTTTTGTAGCTGTTCCTTAATGACAGATTTTTAAACCGAGCCTTTTCTCAGAAATAAATTTTGGCGACTTCGGGGCACTATATACGTGTAATGACTTACAATTAATAAAACAAACAATAGGGAGGAGATTGACTTGCGGCTCACCATTGAAAAGGTCTCCCAGTACTAAGGTGTAAACAAATATACTAGCATCTATCACCTATGCTATTACCAGTGTCTCACCAGCCAAAGTGCTTTTCTTAAGCTACTAAAGTTATTTCGAATAATGCGTTCTGATTGGTTAAACACTGACCGCTTATAATGAAAAAGCGCTCAAGTATGTGCTCATTTCGTACGCAAATAGTACGAACCACGCGCTAACCAAATCAGTGGCAATGTAAGAAAAAGGCAGCTATCTGGAGAAAGTAAACTAGTAGTACAGAACATTTAGTTTCCGTACGACTCGTCCGTACGACTCGTGCGAAAATTTTCCCAAATCTGGAGTTTCCACGGTTTACTCACCAGAAATTACTCCTAAAATGTAGTTTATTAAAATGTTTTCAAAACATGTTTTGTGTTATAAAAGGCCTTGCAGCAAGAGTTGAAAACTGCCTTATTGGCTTTTATATCTCCCCTTACTACTCCCAGGCAGGGGTTGCGCCAGGATTTGCCCGACAGGGGGCCAGAATTTCAAGGCTCCGACAAAGGCGATGGTATGTCACAGTTGAACGTGTCTTTGCAGAATTTGAGGCGCGCGAAGCACACTGAAATTTTTGGCTTTCTTTTTAAAAAATACTTAAAAATCTGGAGTTTAATGAAGTAAAAATTAAAACTTATGAGAGAAATTTGGCTTTTATTGGTACTACAGAAAAAATTGCGTGTTTTTTTAATTGAAGAATCTGTGCTTCATAAGGGAAAATCAAAAACGTTACATGGGCGACAGCTGAAATTCTTTTGGGGTTACGCATTGAATCGTACAAGACCTACTTACTAACTAAGGCTTTGAGACGAGACTAGAAGTTTGCCCGGAAAGTTTTCCCTTTTTTTAACGAATCTTTCAAAATTGAGAGCTTATCATGATGGAGAAATTTTGGATTTTAATGAAAGAAAATTTGGTTTTTTGTAAGGCTATAATGACAAAATTGGTTTCTTTTATTAAGTGATATGCCTTTTAGGAGCAAAATTAGGTAGTTTGCCGGGTGATTAACAGAGTTGGCTTTGATTATTTATTGTACGGGGTATCCATTGAAATTGGTAAATTTTGCTGTTTTTAACAATCTTATGCTAATATTGGAGAAAAATTGTAATTTTATGACAGTTTGGGGGGGTTTATGGAGGAATCTGACGTTCTCATGAGGAAAATCAAGTAGGGGTGATCTGCAGTTTTGTTGAGGTTTCTGAATATCATCATGCAGATTTAGGCCCTCGGACCATATTGGAGCATTCTCCCGAGGAAAAAATTTGGCTTCGCTTATAAGCCTATTTGAAGTTTCATATTTTATTTATTGTCATGGGCGTACGGGAGCGTGTCAGCTGAGTTTGGGAGGGCAGGATTGTTCTTTTGTCCGAAAAAAATGTAATCCTGCCGGAAAGATTATCTAAGTCGAGCGCACAGAATTTTTTGAAAAATGAAGAACCCCCGGTCAGCAGGAAATGGCATTTCCTAGGCTCGTAACTAGAATTAAAGAAATCCTTACTTTCAGATTTCTTTCGCAATAAAAAATATCTTCACTTCATAATAATGTCCAAAACGAAGAATATTTTACAAACACGCATTGTCCTGTTCAGTTATCTGTTCGACTAAAACACTATCTGTGCGGAGCGCCACCATCTGTTAGCGCGGAACGTACAGAAAATTGTTAAGAAATCTAACCCCTAAGATAGCCGGAATGACATTTCCCAGACTTGTAACTAGAAATGAAGCAGTCTTTATTTTGGGCTTTCCTTTAAAATGAAAGTTTCACTTCAACAGAGAAAAACCCCAACTTGCTAATGATCAGAAAAGTACCAGATAAATGTACTGCTACAATTAGATGTAATGGTCTTGTCTTTTTTTCAAGTGGGGGGGGGGGGACTATGCAACGGAATTGAAAACATGCTAAAATGTTTTTGATTGTATTAAGAATCTTCGTTGAATTCAATTGCAAGGTCCACTAAATAGATGAAATTTTTAACGTGACTACCCGAACTCAAGACTATAAATGGTTTTGCCCCAACGTTTTTGAAAATATTGCACGTTACCAGGTGCCTTCCAACAAATTTTCAGTCAGACTTATGGGGAGATTTTCTCACACCACTGTTTATCATTATTTGTAGATGAAAACTTCATGGCCGATATTCATTACCTTTGTGAGAATTCGGCTGTCCGGGCAGGCCCGATGGCAGACCATTGGGTAATGCACGCACATGAACAACCCCTAGTCCGTTTTTGTAAGGAGAGTTCGGAATCGTGAGTTTCCTTCAAGAATATGGTCTTCTAGCTGTCTAGTAAGCAAGATCAAGGTCGTCCGAGTAACTACAGACCCACATCTTTTATCGTAGGTCTATAGATGAAGTCTCCCCGACGAAATTGGATTTTTTCAACAACAGGGGGTTTGTAGCCTGTCCCCGACGGATTAATGAACTTGCGCGCACGGATTGAAGATGGGATGAGGGATAGGAGAGCTAGTAAGAAGTTATTAAAACCGATTCAGATATGAATTAAAATAGCGCTTCAAAAAATAAGTTCAAAAAGAAAAATTATCATGGTCATCCATCTAGTAATTTCAGTTCTTTACTTTTTTTCATGTCTAGGCCTCCCCGAAAAATTGCCGTCCTTCCACGAGGGGGAAGAGATAGGACAAGGTGCATAGAATGGGGTTTAATAGAGGTAAGAAGTGATTTAAAATCGATTCCGATATGTATTAAAATGGCAATTCTAGATCACCCATCCAGCAACTTCAGTCCTTGTGAGTTTTTTTTTTTATTATTATTATTTTTTATTTTGGGGGCCTCCCCGACGAAACCGCCGACCTTCCCCTACGGGGGGGGGGGTGTTCCCCGACCGGGAGGGGGCATGCCCCCCCCCCCGCGGGAGCCACTGATGCTCCTAGGTCTTTCTCAAAAGTCACAAACCTAACAAGCATGTTGAAGTTTTCATTTTTATTTAATTTGATTTTACAGGGTAAAAGACGGATAATTTTTCTTAAGTGGGGAAGTGGATCATACAGATTTAGTCAAGTGTGCCTAAATTTTGATATCTCAAAAAATTCTTACTGTTCAGTCGCTGAGCTCACGGACTTTCTTGACCCTAGATACAAAATGTCGAAATGTATTAGTCCCCCAATTTAAAACGGCAGACTGTGCAATAATTTTTTTATACTTGTACTGTTTAAATTACAGTCTTTATACTTCTTTGTTTTTGTACAGGCTACAATGCAATATAGTTTTGTAGCAACTATTGCGACATGTGCTACCCTTCCACCTGTGGCGTAATTAGGGTGACTGAGTCGTAATAAGTAAGTAATACCATCATAGATCAGGATGTACTTCAAACGGTCATCTCGTTCTTTCCGAGGCTACTAAAATTTTAAATTGTTGGTACACTAAAGAGTATCCGCAAAATGAGTGTCTTATCCATATGGAGGAATCCGACACACGATATTGCCACTGAGAAGTCGGAAGTTAGACAGTTGTAGATTGCTGATAATGCCTAAAACACTTCTCGCCTGTATACCACTCTTGTAACATTGGGATAGTTGGTGCTTGTAAAAAAACTTGCACTGTGATAAACCCTTTACTGGTACAAACTTAGGGAAAAACCCGTCAAAATCGTATCATGAAGCCTAAGACGTTTCAGAGAAATGTTTTCCCGTATCCCGTATTTAGAGAAAAAAAGGTAACGTAAAGTAAATACGTGAACATAACCACCACTAACCTGCATGCTAAATACATTAAAATTACCTTTAAAGGATTAGTGATTGCCTAAACAGGTCTAATCAGCAGAAGACAAAGCTAGTGGTCCTTTCCCCCTCAAAATATATGACGATTTGAAAAAATGAGCAAACACGCTCAATGTCAGCGGAGATCAAGATGGGGTGAGGAAGTTGCTCAGCAGGTAAACTTTACCTGTCTGCCTGTGTGGCCTGTCCAAAAAATACGGAACACTAGTTGTCCACAATAAGCAAATAAAAAGAGTCTTATTGGAAAAAATCAAAATGCATTTTAAAAGAGGTATGAAAATTTGTTGATTTATCGAAACTTATGTTCCTAAATTCCTAAATGTTAATCAATAAGTATGGTGGAACTACTGGCTATCCGCGGGACGTAGTTTTCGCATGCTTCCAGGAGAAATTGGGGACTGAGGGGCATTCGCGATAGGCTACGGGTGTCACCGTTGCTTTCAGTATCGATCTGATTGCAACACTTCGTAATTTCATATATTTCCTACAAGCTAAATCTCAGTTGCCAAATGGGATTGATATGGTGACTTTTTAATGTTAACGACCAAGAGTTAGAGAGTTCTGTTTCTGCCCTGGTCAAACTAAAATGTTTTTTTTTTTTTTTTTCATTTTAGAGCAATCTAAGGATTTCCCCATCTACAATAGCTTTTTAAAAGATACCATATTTGATTTAAATTTTTCAGTTAGTTGCCTCCCAACGTAAAGTTATAAACCATAAACCACAGGCTTTTCTTCGTGGTCGCTGAGCGTCGTAAAAACTCCCCCCCCCCCCCCGACTTTAAATGTTAATTATTGAAGTAACTTTAGAACATCAAACCATTTATAAGTGAATAAAACACCTTTTGAAGATATCGCATTTTGTAACTCAATAGACCCGTACTGAAACACTATCATTAACATATCTGTAACCATTTCCGACTGGCAGAGGGTCACTCATGTAAAAATTCTAATGGCGCGGATATAACAGGGTATAACCAGGGATCGAGGTGTAATCAGCTTTGACTGCGCATTCTAAATTGTTCGAATCTGAGCTAGAACCATCTCACTGCAGTCTGTTGACTGCTTGGAAGATACACGTCTCACACTGCCGTGAAGAGCGAGTGTATATCAAACAAAAGAAAAACTTGCTTACAAAACACACTAAAGACTTTTAAAATGGATTCTTCTGCCGCTGCGCTTGGTGCTCAGCATAAGCAATGGTGCAGGAAAAACCAGTGGCGTAGCCACGGGTGTGATTTGGGGGTTAGAACCCCCCCCCACGCCTCCATGACCCAACCTTGCAAAGCAAAAAACACCTAAATTAGCGGCCTTTTCTCTCTATCATGAGACTTTTCCCTCATTTTGTTCCCCCCCCCCATGTCACCAAAACCCTCCCCCATGAAACAATCCTGGCTACGCGCCTGAACTACACTAGAAAAAAGGCAGTGATAGGCCCGACCAATTGGTTAGAAACTGAGCCATAGAACTCCATTTCACTAATTTACTAACTACCTAACTAACGAAATAACTCAATAAAAGATCATCGCAAGCCCTTTGGAACGTATTTTACCTTACTCAGGGATCATTCAATAGTAAAATGAAGTAGCGTATACTTTTCCGTCTTTGTTTTGTACCATAGGTCTATTCAGAAGTTTCGATCTGTACTTGTCTTTAAGGGGGCCCGCGAACCGTCTAATTAAAAAAGAAATTCGTCACTCCTCAAAATATTCAGATTCTCTCAGCTTACCTCTAGTCCACCCACATCTGTTTTGGACCCATCCTTGTCTAGACACAATCTTAGTGTGTTGCTTAATTATTTGCATATGCATGTGAACATACCAGACCCTAATATGTAATCAAAACACTATCAAGTTATGTTGTGTAAGATCAGCTAGTACGCATACTTTTAATTTGATGCCAATCAAGGAGCTGAGTAAATTGCATTTGCGGCAGCCTCGCCAAAATGTCAACATTGGGGGACTAGGAGCAGTGTTGAGGGCAACAAGCTTCGCCCGCAGAGCGAAACCAGAAAGCAAAACAGCCTTTCGGACGGAGTCCATGAGCAAAGAGCCGTCAGGGGTTCATGGAAGCACTGAGGGTTTAGGTATCTCTGGATGAAAAATCAAGTTTCGAGAGCAGTATATGATATATTTTTTCGCTTGACCTATAACTCCTAACCGACGAAGCTGGGAGGGGGCAACTGGTGACTAAGACTTTTCTGAGGGGAAAATGCCTCCTCTTAGCCCCGCCACCGATAAATTGAGGAAACGCTCCTACTGACAAGAACCTCCTTCAATAACTGAGTAAGAAGTGCAATGGAAACACATGGCACTGTCCAACTGGACTTGTAATCGCATGTGTAGGCAGTAATACTCGAATGAAGCATCATCAAGCAGTAACCTGAGATGTGTTATCTTCAACATAGACGTTGATTGGGGCCCGGGACATGTCCCCTCAACGTTTTCCAGAAAGGGGATGCTAACAAATTTTATCCCGCCCCGAGTTTTGTTCCCCACTGATACTTGGAACATAAAATTGAAGTAACCAAAACGACGAACATCATGCACTATCCCAATTAAATTTCTTAGCTTGCTCTTAAGTAGGGAAAATTCATTAAAAAATATGAAATCATGTTCACCTTAATCCCATTTTTGCTAGCTTTATATTTTGTGTTCGACATAATTTCAGCAAACCATTGACTGGGTCGAGACCTAGAGTAGCTGTCTCCTAGTTCAGGTGCCCCAACCCCATGTCGGAAAACTATAAGCCATCCCCAGCTGAGCCTGCATGCATTTCCCCTTTAGGCGGTGAAGTATACCCCCAATATTCATAGCACCCAAAATATTGAAATATTATGACACCATTCTGCATTATTTGAACCCCTCATCTTAGATTTCTCACCAGCAGTGTCGTCGCCAAGAGGGGTCAAGGAGCACGTGCCCTGGAAAACATTGTGTTACCAATGTGCCCCTAATTGAGGTTTGGGGTTTTCAAAAAAGGATATGTCTTCTGAAGTCAACTTGTGACTTCCACATTTAGTTAAATTTGATCCTTCTTTGGACAAGAAAAGGCAACAGGGTAAATTTTCTCCAAGTGCAAAGATCCCCCAGAGCAAAACAGGAAACTTTATTTTTAGGGTGTCTGAGGGGTTTCATTTTTCAAAATTTTCTATACGTTCCAGACTGCGACAAATGAAGGTGGCTCTCAGCTCAGGTAACCAAGTTTCGAACAGAATTATATCTCTCTATCTTTCCAATCACATTTAACTGCCCATTAACTGCTTTCTCTATAGTTCAACCCCTCCCCTTTTTCAAAATGTCAGGAGGATCCGCTCTTGTTAGTAGTTTCACTAGTTTTGTTTCCAATAAAATCTTACTTGAAGTTACCTAGTTATTTAAAACGAGTGTTCATTCAATAGAATTACCCTACAATGATGACTTTAATACCCAACAAATATCCTCAAACCTATGAGCTTGCAGAAGGCAGATCCCCTGGACCACACTTGATAGGGCCTCCGGCGCCAGGGGAGAGTGCCCCCTGCAAGATCGTTGTGCCCCTTCAGTTCCCTCAAGAAAGAGAAGTCTTCTCACCAGGAGAGGTGAAAAGTTTCAAGGTAGATTCCCACTTTAAAAACAAATCGACGACCCTGTCTTCAAGGGGTCTTGATGTGGCCCAGCTCTGTGATTGACAACAAATTTAAAAAAAATGTAGATCACTGTTCAATTCATACTAAACAGCATGTAGTCAACCGAGATAGTGTCTGGATGAGGATGAGTTTTATACAGTTGTGGGAGGGGCTTAGGTAAGAAGGTTAGTAGAATTAGCACTGTCCGAATTCTCAAAAGTAATCGGATAGAAACACAGATATATGAACATAGATGTAATCATCTTGATAATATTTTGTTAAAATGACCTTTTTCTTCAGGTTCGTTCCATAATTCCATCAGTAATGTGATTGGAAGCACTGTTCCATCGCAAGAATGTTCCTACCGGCACATTAATATCAGGTGACAATCTTCAATTCATAAATGGGATAGTCAGTTTCGTCATATATACTTTCTGTAATTTATATCACTGATATCATTGATGGTAGTGTCAATTCCTTCAACATGACCCAGTGAACAGCTGAACGTTGGTCAGACTGTGTCAATTTACACTGATCGAAAGTTAGCTGGTTAAACTTGAATCCTTTCAGTGGTTCTCGGAAAGGAAATTCTTCAAAAGGGAGGGGGAAGGAAAATAATTCTTCTTGTTAAAGTTTAACTATCGTTAGGTCAAACAACATTTCTTAAGCATTGCGGTGAAATTTGAACCAAATACAGCCTGTATGTGAACGTTTATTTTTATTTTGGTTAAGGGAGTAGGTAGACTGTTCTTTGGAAAAACATGTTTTTCCCCTTTTATTTTTAATGTTGACTGCTTTCAAGAAAGATATACAAATGAACCACGAATTGTCATTCGTCAAACCGTAATTCCCTTCATACTGTCATAAGCAGCTGTAGTAGCCTACTAAAAATTTTGTTGCAAATTGTGCATGACGTCACACACCTCTTACAAGTAAGTGGTCATAATCGATAATATTTTAAAAGATACCCGCGGCAATACAAGTCTTTCACAAGCACCGTCAATTCATAGTGCAGTTTGTCTACCATGACGTCGTCAGTTCATGGGTAAAAATTACTATCTCAACTTCCTACATTGCTGGAAACGGCACCCTTATCCCAACACTGTCAATTTTTTTGCCAATCATCTGGTGGAAAGCTCCCAAATTTTAAGGATCATGGAGAGTGGGTGACCAACCGTCTAAAGCATAACTCCGAAGGTTAACTCAACAAGTTAAATTTTGAAACCCTTCTTTGGGAAGTGCCTTCGCTTTGAAAGACTAATTGCATAGAAAATATTATTATTTTATTCATTTAAAGAAAAATGGAAGTGTGTCGTTCACTTATGAGAGAAAATTTGTTAATGCATGTGTTTTATCATTGAAACTGTGAAACCCTAGTAAAGCTCTGAAGTGAATAGTTTGTAAGAAGTTGATCCAATGTTGTGTACTGTGCTGAGAAGGTGCACATGTTTCCTATTTTCAAGTTTGCAAGACTCCAAGGGTTGAATAGAGAGATGTAGACTAAGGTTTAAACTTTGAGAGAAAAATCGTATACGTTGGCCCAGCTATGCAGAATGTTGCTTAGCGTCACACTTCCCTGAAATTTGTGGAATTTCTAAAAATGGTTATCATTTACGGGAATATTTTAAAGATCAGTAATGAGCGAGTTCGGTAATTCGTTGCCGCATCAAATTGTGGAGCACAGCGTGGGATAAACAAGCCGAGCTCAGCACGTAATGTGCAGCGTTCCCTTGTTTCCGTCAGTGAGTGTATACAACACTGCCTAAATGTATAGCCAAGATCATGAACGAAAAAAGGGGTGTTAGTGCTGTACCGAAGATCAAAATGCAATTTTTACACCAAAAGGACAATTAAGACACAATCCACTGCACCAAGTCACACTTAAGATCCCTCCTTATGTTCAGGATAGATTAAGAAAGAACGATTTAACCCAATTTGATGTCAATTCCAACTTTGGAACCCGTGTTGTAGATGCCGGATTGGTTTGTTTATTCCGACGATTTGAAGGATGTGCGCATGTGCATAACCACGGAAACGAATCACTGAACTAGCTTATTCTACCACCTCTGCTGACCGTTTCTGTAGAATTCTGCATTCTGGTTGGTTTAATATTGACGGATTACCGGTATTTTAGATTAAACAGGTAGTTAATTATAATGATATAGGCCTAGACCTTGTGCACCGACGGCACACCGACGTCGTCCTTTGGACAGTACAATGGAACACGTGGTCCCACGGAGAAGAATTTGCCCTGCACATGTAGCAGACTATGTGCGTTTTCGACTGATTGACCAATCAGCTGTTTCTGAATTTGTCTGTGTTGGTTTGTTTTACCTCCAGAAGAGTGCGCATTTTCCGCCCTGTGACATCATATGCGCAAGGTCTATACAGAAACCACTAGCAACCAAGGGGGTGGGAGGGATGCGTGAAGTTTTCGGTTGCATATTAGAACGGCAGATATGCACGTGTGCGAGCACTTCCGATTTTTTCTTTTGCCGAATTTGCCTTGTTTAGAATGCGTTCGCGTCAACGCCCATCACATAATGTAAGATATGCCTCGCATGCTTACACGTGTATTGAAACCGCCAGGGCTTGTAACCGTTTTGCTAGCAGATGATGAATACCAAAATATCAACTTCCTTCATTTACTAAGTTTATGAGACGCGATACTACGCTGAGAACAACATTCGTAATAGGCTTACAAGGCATACAAATTAAATGCAATATTTGATCAAGTAAATCCCAAACATGAACATTTCTTCGGTGGCACCTTGGCCCCGTCCGTTATTTTCCTAAACTTGGAGTCTAACGGTTTATTCACCAACAATATTGAGACAAAGTACTTTATTTCTACGTTTCGTTGGTCTCAGGAGAATAGCCTCCTGTCTTTGATTTATGTGACTTGATGAAAGGGAGTTTTCTCGGAGCAGCTCATGGAGTAACTATTTCAAATAGAAACCTCTAACGTTACCTCATTGGTGACGTAGTCAGGTAGTAATAATTCAGCTCCATGACAACGATATAATTATCCCCATACTACTTGGGTAACTGCACCAGAAGTAAGACCGCAAGGATTAAAACATGTTGCTAAATAGTACATGTTAAATCTGTACCCACATTTATGTAGAATTAAATGTGTACCAATCCGGTCAACCAGACTAACCGAAATTTAATTAATTAGTAACTGGTTACCAACAAAGTGTAGGCACGGTTATTACCCTTGAAGGGTGTTTAAGTTCGAGATAGACATAACATGTAAAATGAAGATTAACCAAAATGAATAAAAGGCATATCCTGGAGGAAAAAATCGCTCACTTATAATCTGCACAAAAATTTCCTCTTTCAGGAGGTGAAATCTCTTCACTTATAATCTGCACAAAAATTTCCTCTTTCAGGAGGTGAAATCTCTTCATCTAACATTTTGCCTTCAGAAGAAACTTCTTTGCAAAGAAGTGCAACGTTTTCTTTAGATAAAGTGCCTTACTGGAAATCTGTGATTTCATCGCGCCACATTAATTTGACATTGCATTCAATTTGTTTATGACACTGATGTTGCATCCAGTGGCGTAGCCACGTTGACTATTTAGGGGTTAGAACCCCCTTCCCCCATGACGCAACCTTGCAATGCAAAAAAGACCTAAATAGCGGATTTTTTTCTCTCTATCCTTAGACTTTTCCCTCATATCGTGCCCAACCCCCCCCCCCTTCCCATGACACCAATACCTTCCCCATGACACAATCCTGGCTACGCGCCTGACAGCTGCTAAGACTATTAAGCAACATTGCTTGCTATACCCAGAATTTGTTGTAGGTTTATGCTGGATCCACAGGAAAAGGCATTCTAATTATTATGAATTAGGTAGAATGCATTGCTACAGGGTTTGAAAGACATTGTCTGGAAATTTTTTTCTTTCATACAAGACCGTCAATAAGCGACGGAAGATTTCAATTGAAGGGGCCACAAGTTCTCGCAGCCGACATTATGGTGACGTCGTAAAATCCCTTCGGCGTGGGGTCTAGGAGACCGCTTAAGGGCCCCTGGTGGGGGTTAAGAGATCCAAAGTGTTTTGGGATATTTGTTCAAATAGGAAGTTCTATTTAAAATCCCGAGGCAATATGCGTGGAGTCCAGGGGCAGGCAAAGGGGCCCCGGAAGCTCTTACATTTTAGGCTTTCTAGTGGAATTAATGGACGCAAAAAAGTACCTTTGTATAGGTGTAACTAATTATCCCAATAGGGGCATTATTACTGGGGCACATGTGCGTATTGAGTCCAATAGGCAGATAAGGGGACTGTGGACATGCCCTCGCTCAGTATGTTTAATAGGGCCTGAATTGAGAAGAAGAAAGAAAATTTGAAAAAGAAAGATAGCTTGCAAAAAGTTTTGTTTTAACTGTTTGAAGAGCGAAAGTAAAATCTCCTTCAGGTTATTGTTAATGTGGGGTCCAGGGGGCGAAGCTTTGCAACTTTTTCACTCTGAAAAGTAATAATTGAGCCAAAGAATTGCCGAAATGTATTAAAAGCAACGTTAAATTTATTTTGCCACAGTCTGTTATGGGGGGCACGAAATCTCATAAAAAATATTGGGGGCGGGGCTGGTCCCCCTGCTCCCACTTTCGCCACCTATTCCGTCCCTAACTAAAAGCCATAATATGCCTTTAAAGCATTTTATTTTTCGGGGTGCATTCCTTTCACATATGTTGTTTATTTATCTCTTTATGGCTTCATGTAAGGAGTTACAATTTCCCAAATCACACCTTCTTCCTTCATGTAAGACACCGTGGTTGCGACGATAAAGACTTAATGAAGTCATCTCCTGCGTTGCCTCGGCCACTTAAGAACATGGTATATACCTTATGCTTTGACTACATGCTGACGTGATCCTTGGAACATAACAATCGTACACTTTGCCCCAAGGGTAAGAATTCGCCCTGAACGTATCGCAGACTATGTGCGTGTTCGACTGATTGACAAATTAGCTGTGTACATTTGTTCATTTTGTTTTGCCCCCAAAGTAGGGCGTACTTTTTGCATTGCGAAATCATATGCCTCAGCGTTAATTCGTTAATTCGCATTGCTCTCGAAACGGTAAAGACACAAAATGTTGTCATTTGTTGGAGATGAAGTCTGAAATTCCCTCACAGCGTGGGCAAAAATTCTAGAAGAATTGCACTACCTCTAGAGCCATTTAGCACGTGGTTTATATACGGTATGCATTCTCAGGGGACGGTTGCCCCCTGTCCAAGGCTAGTGGCCTGAAATGCACTTGGTGTCACTTAATACCTTTCCATGCAACACGGTACATCATTCTTCCACAGTTAAAAAAGGGAATTACAGTCTGGTTGCAACACCGAAGTGCGAATGTCGGAATTTGCAATCTTTCCGGTGGCCATTTACCAAAAGGGATCATCAACGCTAACGATGACCATAGGTCGGCGGAGACTTTATGGAACCGGTTGATCAGGAATCCTCTATACAAATTCCATGGGAGGAAGTTAATTTATTAATATTACATATTTTACTCGTTAACGGTGGAGTAGTTTTATAGCAATTCCCCTGCTTTGATAAAATAAGGCAATGTTTCCACCACAGTGGCTCACAGACGGACCCAGGATTTTTGACACAGGTCTGAAAGTTGTAGTCGACTATATGAGCTGAGCGCCCCTTCAGTTTGCGTAATCGCAAGAAAATGCCTCCATGGATCGCTGCAACTTAATTGGCAGGTCTGTGTGCTGCAGAGCAAAACACGGGGTGGACCATAGCAGCTGAGCTTTACCATCGATTGAGGGGAAGCGCAAGACAATTTTGGCAAAAAATGCCGCAAACGTCACTGGAAAGGGCACTTGACAAGCCTATTTACTGAATAGATGAATAATTGCGTCATCATCGGTTGGCGCCTATGATTTGACCTGAAAATGCCCTCCAAGTCGTCGATAAGTACACTCAACACGGGCGACTTTATTGCATAAATAAGCAAATACTAAAAATATCGGAAAGCTGATAATAGCAAACATATGCTCAATGCCTCTCCTGGCTTTGCGAATTAGATGATGGCCATGCAAACACCTGCTGCAGAACATGTTGTTCCGGGACCAGACAAGGTAATCCTTAGTCACGATGTGTTTGTCATGAGTATGAACTCAGCCAACCCCAAACCCTTTCCCACGTAGTGAAATAACACAAAAAGTCTGCGATATTTACCTTAAAGGCATATTTTCATCATCCCAAACAGTTCCAATTCTCCCAACCTACTTACTTCTAGCCCCTCCGAAATTTATCTTAAACTCATCTTTATCCAAACACAATCCTAGTTTATTGCTTCATGGCTTGTCCCAGTGGCCATACAAGTCCATAATGTGAATCAAGACACTCCCAGTGCCCATGCTGTGTAATTTAGCTATGATGCATTGTTTGAATGTGATGCCAATCAAAGAGCTGTACCAATTGAGAGTTTTGATATATGTATCCTGAAACTGTAGTTTGGGGTGACGAATGACTGACTTTAAAGCAGCAGACTATAAATGAACATAAGGCATCATTGAAAAAGAAAGGGAAATGTGATGCCCTTATCTCTTTTCGTATTCCCTAATTTTTGCCTGCCTATCAGTCAATTTATCCTGACAAAGTCAACAAGTTAAAAGCTCACCACGTTTTTGTTTTGCAACAAAGTAGACTTGCTTCCACATAAAATTAATACACAGCCACAATGACAATGACAAAGACATTTGGGTACATAAGGTGACCTACCAGTATAAAAATTCCCGAAACCATGCTTACGTATTGAGATTGAAACATGGGAATGGTTCAAGCCATTTAAACCCAGTCTCACTTGAAATCGCTACTAGTTTACACATTTGAAAAAAAAAGTCACGGGCAAAAGGGACCAAATGTGATGAATAGAGGACATACCCTCTAGTACCGTATGTAGGCCATATGATAGAAAAAAGTCATGGGAATTTGCCTCTGTACCCCCAACTCTTGCAAGTTCCTACTAACGGTGAAGTTTCGGTGTCATTAATTCCGACTTTTGAAGGTACAACAAAAATGTGCAACTCTGCGTTTTTTTTTTATGATAACTGGTGTACTGATTGATGAGAACTTCTACGGTGTGGGATATTAGACCGTATACGGTATATAGGCAGTTTGTCTGAATCAGTGACAACACTATATCTTTCCCGTTACTTTCATGTATGGTCAAAAACAGAAATTCACAAAATGGCAACTTGGAAGAATGAACCTGAGTCGTTAGGCTCGTTAGCTAAACAGTTGACGTCAAGGGGGTGCACATTAAATATTTGATACCAGAAAATGTTGATAAATATCAAAACCCATTTGCCTTTCACCAGTGGCGTAGCTAGAAAATTTCTAGACAGGGCAAGAACCCAAATTTCCCGACGTTTTAACGTATGGACACCGCTGTATTAGGGACGTCATTCGTGAATTTAGAATCCCAGAAAGAAGAGTTCAAAAACCCCTCTGCATTTGACTGCTGTCACAAATGACAAGATCTCCGAATTTTTCATTTTTCAATTAAGCCAGTCCCTCTGCTCCCCCCCCCCCCCCCCGCAGTTTCGTCACTGCCTCTCACGTACTTGACTTTCGGAACCTTCCCCCAAACTACCAGAAGATATTAATGTAGATTTAGACGTGGAGCGTCTTCGACCGAGTTAATGAAGTTGTATTTTAATCATGTTCTGTTGCAAAGCAAAACTACCAAATCTTCCCCCTTTGCGCGCTTCTGACGTTATCTCAATGTGATATTTATCAATTCCTTCTTGCAAATAGGCTACATACATATGAACAAGAAAATTACCTCTGAAATTTATCATCGAAAACAGTCTTCTGGAGCTTAGCTAAGATATTAAAATCTAGGAGCTTTCGGGACTTTCAACATGGAAGTTCTACTTCCATGCTTTCAAGTTGCCCCTGAAAACCGCCAGGGGCCCCAAGGCGGCACCCGAAGTTATGACTTCGGTCTTGGCGCTTGCCGTGACGGGTTCGCGTGCAACAGGATTTGACAGAATTAACTCCACAGTTCCATTCCTAATCAAAACTGAATTTTGAAACTTTTGCCGAAGGGAAAATTAGATAAAGGCTTGACCAATTGCCTACGTAGCAGACTGTAGGGTATATTCCTTGTTCAGTCATATCACCATATTGGGGGGAACCTTAAAGGGGGAGTGAACAAACCGAGTCCGCTCCGTGGGGTACTTGACCCATACTGCATAGTCAAGTAGAAAGAGAATTCGACTTGTATCCGGAAGGTATGCGGCCGTAGTTCCGGTACCGTATTCGACTCCAGAGATACATTTTACCTCCTTTGAAATGTGTCTAACCTTTACTGAGAATTGAGTTACGTATTTGGTACCTTTCGAGTCTCAAATGAGATTTAGAACGTACGGAAGAAGAGAAAAAGCTTACAGAAGAAAGGCACATGCATTAGCACTTTGGGGGATGGCATACCTTGGCCTTATGGTGGCTTTTCACCTGGGTTTTGTTAACAAAAATATATTCCACACCGTGTTCTTCAAACCCTCTCGCAATTGAAACTATTAAGGAAAGAGTCGAAGCAGATCGTAGCCGTTTTTCGAATGCCAAATTCCAGAAAATATGGATTACCGGAAGATCCTTTGTTCTTTTAAGGGATGTTCACTTGTTCTTTACCTTGTAATTCTTCTGTGTTGTCCTCATTGTTAATTGCGTTTATTTACCATTTCCAAGCAAAGTCTCCAAAATAAATTCTGCTACCATTGGAAAAAGCAAATAGTCGGGTTTTACTGTAAGTCAAACTAATTATGTTCAATGTATAAGTGTGATAGTTAATTTAATTGAATTGTAAATATTTGTAAATAATATTTTATTTCTGTATGTATATATGTTGAAGATGAAATAAATTTCTTCCTACTTTAGAAAAGAGGAAGACAGATTCAAACCCTCTCGCAATTCCTTTGCTTAACTCAAGATATCTCATTTAAAGATTGGTAAAAAATACCTCTGCTTTTCAACAAAGCAACAAAAAGTAATGCAATGTGGACACATTGTCTCTGACTCCTTTTGTTTTTCTTCCCTAAGTTAAAGTCCTTAATCCTTGATATTTTATAGTGTTGGAATTTTTGAATATCTTTGCCTGTAGATCAAGCTTCACCCTTCACCATACTTAGAGTACGTACAACCACCTCTGTTGCTTAATATTGCCGCGGCGACATCAAAATTACAAATAAATTGAATGCAATATCAAATTAATGTGCCGCGATGACATCACATATTTCCCATAATGCACCAAATCAAGAGAAAAATTGCATTGCTTTAAAAATCTTCAGACACCTTATGCTATTTTTTATGCAGTTTTCACCTCCTCAAAGAAGAAGAAAAAAAATCTGCATATTTTGAAGTTAATGAATATAATCTCCGGAGTATGTCTTCAATTATCCTTTCGCGAAACGTTTCACAAATTAGTTTTGATTTTGGTAAGTGACTGTTCTTAATGAAGATGTCGTTATGTCCGGCACATATTTGACACGGAGTAATCTTATAAGACTAATTTAAGAAAGTTCCTTTGAGCAACCGTACTGTAAGGGATACTAGCTTCGCACTAATCCACCCCCCTACCCCCCCCCCCCCAAAAAATAAAATAAATAAATAAAATGAAAGAGGTAGGTGAGAAATTTGAGAATGTTTATTTTCTTGAAAATAATAAAAGGGATGAAAGAGAGGTCCCTGATGAGGAAGTCCCAAATTAAAAGACTGCCTAGTTATCTCCCTGTACCCTCAAACCTCATTAGCCACTAATGATAGCTAGCATACTAGTTCCGTTCTGATTTCAAAGTACATGCTTGCTTTGTGGATGATCATAAGATGCATTTACATGAAAGGAGATTTGCTTTAAGTCATTATTTACATCACTATACATACGTGTCACTGATGTACTTCTCTAAAACTCGAGCTTGAAGCATAATATTTCTTATTTCCCTCACCTCCCATAACTAATGGATTACCAGTACAAGGTCAAAATTGACACCCTTCTCTGAAATGCACAAACCTCATGATAACAAATTTACCATCTGCTAAACTACAACTATCACGGAGTTGCTGGATAGCAAATTTAGCTACACCTGTTTATGTCACTACACTATTGATAGCATTGCCCCATTCGCAAGTAAATTGCCCTGTATTCGACCGGTTCTCTTCGCAGCGGCAGGTTTCGACGGAACAGACGGAGAGAAAATATAAGGAAAATCAATAGCGGATATTTTTCCACATTCTTCGATGAAGTACGTGGACGGAATTTTCAGATACTATTAGCCTACTGGAAATATCAATTTTAAATGCATCTGAGATCAGCTTCTTTCAAATTAACATAAGTCAACTTCAAGATATATTAAGAGATAAAACTTTATCAGCTGCGACTATTATTGTAAAAGCACTTGGTAACATCGTTTGACCAATTTGAACCTGGAAATTGTTTGAACTAAGCCGCACATCGGTAATATTTTCATGCCTAAACCACTACACTCTGAACAGACGGAGATAATACTGAAAGCTATACTTGAAAATATGCCCTTGTGAATTTAAAGAGGCTGACTACCGATTGCCACAAGTTTTGATGGTGGAAAGTCCGTCCATAGCTTTGAAAAACGTCCGGTTTAGTCAGACAAGTACCCCGCGTAGCGGACTCGGTTTGTTCAGCCCCTCTTTAAGGCTTCACAAACCACCTGACTGACCAAGGAATATGCCCACTGCTACGCAGTGGCGTAGCCATGATATTTTCACCAGTGGGCACTCGAGGGCTTAGACTTTTTATCTTTTTATAGGGGGGGCACAACATATAACTCAGGGATAACTTTGGTGAGACTATGAGAACTACATTTTGTTGAGTCTGACTGGCAGCCAGTGGCGGCTCGTGGTCTAAATACATAGGGCAAATTTGTATTGGTGAGAATAAACCAATGACGCCCAAGGCGCCGTGGGAGCGCGAAGCGCTCCCACCTACGGCGTGGGGTCCAGGGGCCCGCCTCACGGCGCCTGGTGGGGGTCCAGGGGGCGAAGCCCCCGGAAGCTCCGCGATATTTACAAAATTGGGGTTATAGAACGAAGCATTTCTCTGCCTTCATATGACATTTAATGAGCATTAAACTGACAGCAAACTTCCCATTATTTGATTGAATTTAGTCTTACAACTGGCTCGAGGTTCCCGTGGCTATGACAATGCATTCGTCTTTCTTTGAGATGAGCAAACATTTGAATTACACGTTGATTAAAATTTGAATTTTCTCTTATTGGCTTCTTTTCAATTGATAGCATATCTAAATCGTTTAACCTATCATCATTCGTACTTAGTGTACCAGATGGGTGAAAACCTACGTGAAGACGATACAGACAGTATTTGCGGCCTATGTGGTCCTACTGTAATCGTTTTATTTCCAATTTTTCTTCAAGACTCCTCTTTGAAAATGGACAAGTTTGTAACCTTTTGAAAGTATTCATGTTGCATTCATGTCTCACATTGAGGGGGTTTTGGGAGCTAGATGAGACTTAACACACGAAGAGCCCCCTAGCACGATTGAGTGCACATGTACTGTATACCCAAGCTGCAATAAGCATTTTGACTGACCCACCGTGATTTTGTGAGACCGCAGCATAGTTTTCTACAAAGGATACACACGTGGCTGATTAACGCGTTCTTAGTTACCGGTGTATGCACAGAGTGCCACGAAGCGAGACCAGGGAGGGCAAGTGAAAGGCTGCCCGTAGTTTGAAGAAATTGGCCACTCACCTTTCATAATTTCAGCAGACAAAATGTAAGTGCGCATGCTCACAACATGTTGAGCGGGGCAGATTGCAATGGGATGGGGGGCACCTGGGGGCACAACTCTGCTTTGTGTGGGGGGGCGTTCCCCCCGTGCCACCCCGTGGCTACGCCACTGCTGCTACGTAGGCAATCAGACAAGTGGGATCGAAAAGCAGTATCGAATCCGACTGCTGTTGCCATTGAATTACCATGGAAGTATCATCCTAGGCTTGGGGGATATTTCCATGGTATCACTTCGACCAGTCTTCACGTCGAAGCAGGGAGTTGGTCGAAGTAACTTTTCGTCAAGGTAACCAGCAAAGGATCGATAAGGGTGCATTGTTAAATATAGGCCCGGAAAAAATAAAAAAACTTACCTACTACAGGATGGATTGCAAGCAATATCAAGATAACGTCACGCCAGATGGTTTGTACTTTCATCTCAGCTATTGATAGCAAAAGGAATTTTCTTCTGAGTCCGTCTCAGGATGATCAATGATATTCGTCTAATGGCTTTCAGTGTGCAAATGACGGTTGACCTTCTCGATCGCATATCCTGATTGAGATAACCCTTATCGTAAAAAGTTATGGTGGTGTACAGTTCAACTTTCACGTCCGCTTTACTTTGAAATTCGAAACTTTCATAAGAATCAGTCTGGGGCTGTCCCACTTTCAGGAAAATGGTAAAACTAGCCTATGTAGCCACGGTCGTCTGGCGTGAAGAGCAATTTTAAGCAAAAGTTGCAGTTCTTGGCTGATGAGTGATAGTCATGGATAATAAAGTGAGTAAAGTGGAAACAGGAAAATTGGAAGAAACTGAAGATGGCGGAACAAGAGGCATTCACAGATTACCTTAGTCACATTAGGACTGATCACAAAGAATGATGTGAATATCTAAAAGGGTTCACCGCTCAAGGTGAAACTATCCCCTTCAATTCCATAAACAGGGACCTGACGCTGTTGATCCAAGCATGCAGGAGTTGCAGGTATAGGTCTTCTTAACCGGGGATACCAGAAATATGCACTGTTCGGAACAATATACGTTTCATCTTAGTCACGGTAACCATAGTACGACTTACCCCGCGATGCCTCTCATCTAGGACGGATATACAACGATTGAATTGGAAAAGTTTTTTAAGGTATAAAGTTAGCGTGTAAAGTTAGCGTGTACCTACATGATCAGCAAATAAACTGACAACTCCATCACTGGAGGTCATGTCTTGAGGGGAGCAATCCACCAGATGTATACGAACCTCCTTAGTACAGCAACTTTCATACTCGCTCAATAATATGAAATATAGACCGGCAGACCTTAATGTTATTTACATTTCATGACCTTTCCTTATTGGGAGACTGTCTCAGTAGGTCCTGTGTGAGGTACCTTTGGGGTAATACTCAAGAGGGGAATGGAAATTTATTAATTTTCCAGCATGTGCAAGTATACCATACGTTTCTTTTTGAACGCTGTATTTACCTGCGTGGGTCGGGAAAATGAATTACGACTTACCAAGCAACGCATATGGTATTTTCACGAAATGTCTAGTACTCAATAACAATAACTTAAAACAAAACTTAAGTGATGAGGAAAAGAGGTGACGGAGAAAAGCAAGCTTGTGCAAAAGTACCACAAATTGCAGCTACATGGCAGTTAAATGAAAGTTTGAATTGCATTGGAACATTTAAAAAGAGCCACTTTACTTTACAAGTTGCACACAGATTGGGCACTTCCGGTGATGATGCAGCTCTACGCTTCCAAACGAAACGAAAAAGGAAGGTCGTACTTTTTACGTGCTAATTAATGCACACGGAAAGATAAGGTAAACGGATAACATACGACCAACAAACAAAAACCCAACACCAAGACCACCCTTGTAAACGAAACAAAACCACCACCACTACTCTCTAGAAAAACCTAAACAACAACACCAGACCAAACTACCATCACCACCATTGCCAACAATACTTGTCCCGAAGGGCAACAACCCCCGAAGGAGCACAAGGGGCCGGGTCCTCTCAGCGTCATGTTTGAAGTGTGCACAGTTGAACACTGCCCCACCCACCTTAAACCAAGGAAAAACCGAAGTCCAAAAGAGACCGAACCGCAGCACGTCAGCTCTCTCATACTGTGGTCTCACGTACCCCGAGCTCGAGGTAACACCGTATTACCTCGCGCTCGAGTAACGTGGGGACGCGGGTTAATCACGCTGGGCCGGTTTTAAATTCCGATCCACCTCAAATCGCAGGGTTATGCAGTTTTAAACACCGTTTTTGTTTTAATCTAGCAAGGCCACAGGTGTTTATGGCACTGATGACAGGTGAGGTATTTTCTAACATTTTACAGTAATTGGTATGCGAAGTTTTTGACCTCGTTACTATGGTAGAAGAATCCATTCAACAAAACACGGTGTACGTGAGAACACAGGTTAGCCTAACCTGCGATTTGCCTTCTTGTAAACACGAGGTGACACCGAGCCTGCCACCGGTTACGTGACACTAAGCCTTTCGGTGACTTGAACTGAAAAACCATAACCGAAGGGTACTTCATTGACCAATTAGCCAATTAACCAATCTTCACTGAGGTACAGACACATTTTATGCTACTTAAAGTATAGTGGAAAACATCTGTACCTCATCCTCAAGGAATCGTTTCGTAAAGAGGCTCATTCAGTTGGTTCATGAAATTCAACAAAAATTTTCCAAACTTGTTGAGTTTTCTTCACATACCAATTACAAATTGCCAACAATCCCCATATCCTTAATACCAATAACTGTTTTATGAGTGAGTACTTAACGGTTTCAATTCGGCTTTAAAAATTTGTGACCAGACACTTATCCAAATTATGCACAAAACCGTTACAAGTAAGGACACCGAAAAATTGACAATTTAACTTTTCCTTAACTACCGGTATTAGATATAAAACTTGACTTATCATACTTATTATAAGCATTGTCATACGCCAGTGAACCTTTAATACTCTCATTGATTTATCGATATCAACCCAATGAGCCACTTTGAACAGTTCTTTCCGTCAAAAACAATTTATCGCTGGCCTAGTTCGGTCTCCATCAGTAAAGGGAGTCCCTGGGGATCGACGGTCGACACTTTCAGGCTGTGATGGTTTTCGGTGCATTTGCTAATACTGTAATACACCCATCCTGTAGATACATCCGCCCCATCGGTGTGGACAGTGGAAAAATGTACAAGAAGAATTCAGCTTTTCACCTTTGCTCGAATCTTTCCGTAACAAAAACCAAGCATTTGCAATCTTTCTTTAACTGAATCCCAAAATTTTCGGCCCGCTTCGCGCGGTTCTGACAAGCATTGCGTTCCGTATCCTTTAAGCGGCGGCCAAATCGTCGACCTTAGTGCAGCTTCTGGTTTGCTGGATTCTTAACGGGAGTTTAGTCCCACGCCGTCAAGAACGTTCGCTCTCCCAAAGAGCCTTCCTGAGTGTAGCTGTTGGTTTTCCACCGCCGCAACTTTGAGACCAGTGGCGGATTTAGGGGGGTGGTGACTAGGGTGGCTAGAGCTTGAAGGTGCAATCGTATTACAGGTGAAATACTTATTTTTTCTGAAATATTCAATACCCAAACCCTAGCCACCCCCTTTTTGAAACCCTAGATCCGCCACTGGAGACATCAAACAAATCTTGTCCTACACAGGTCTCGAGTATCCGTGCCCAGTGAAATGAGGACCTTCGAGCCCCGCACTGGTGCATGGTAGATTGGTTACATGAAATAAGTGCACAAGTTTTTCACTTTGTCAACTGGTCAAGAGTGTGCCTAAAATCTTCAATTTTGATATATGATTGGGTAACATGCGCTTTCATCAAAACCGCGTAATTTAATTTTAGTAAGATGTTATAAACGACTGATTTTGATCGAGGTTAAAATTAAATATTACCAGGGAAGTGACATTATTTAACATAACCACCTCGGAAAGATAGTCGTTTCGTGTTTAATGACTAAGTACTTTATGACAAAGTATTGGTTTTTATTCAAATGAAATATGCTAAATGAGGAATTTCGGATATTAAAAAGTGTCTTCACTCAAAATTGAGCTGTTCTGCACAGGGAGGAAGAAAAATTAACGAGTTTGTCATGTCCGTTACTCGTATGAGGGGGCTGGAAGAGCTCTCCCAGCTCCCTGCTTGAATTTCAGTTGATTTCGAGTACTTTCACACATATCTACATCATTGCAAAGTAATAAGATTCCAATATTTGATAACAGGGTCATTTCCATATTAGCATATTTATAGAGTGTTTAAACCGACGCGAAAAACCCTGTCCCTTTTGGAGGGTTCTTCAAGAAAAACGAATTGTCAGGCACTTTACCAAAATTATCTCTTATTTTAAATATGAATGGCCATATTTCCTCTGCCACTCTCGTTTAGTATTTACATGCTCAAAATAATATACACGTGAATTGAAAGCTTATAATTTAAGTTTCCATAGCTACTATATAATGTTCTTTTAAGGGCAAAGATACTGCCATGTTCTCACATTTTCTTTTTATTGTAGTACATAGTTTGTCGATCGAAAAGCAATAAAAATATATGAAAAACCCGTTTGCTTGGAAGCCAAATTATGATTACCTTAGACTACGCCCCTACCATGAAACCTTCACTGTATGTCCTTTTATAGTTGCGATATTTGTCACAAACGTTAAAAACGCCCAGTAAAAAGAGCATGTTTAATCTCCTGTAATGCGCGTTACCTATCAGCCATTTCTGGGAATTTTTTTTTGTCTAAACAAGCTTGTTTTGACAGTGTCTTCATCAACTCTTTTTATTGGTAAGTTAGTTGTTTAAAATCGTGCTGTACACAGTATTTGCCAGTCTTATCCAACGAAAACCATAAGGTACTTTAAGGCGTACAGTGCAAAAAGTTGTTAATTTGCAAGGCTACTTACTAAAAATTTCATAAATTACAAACTTAGAAAGCTCTAAATCAAAAGTTAGAATAATTTATTCCCTTTCCCCTGATTTTATGAGTAAAAACCCCGGTGACAGGAGCCTTAAAATACTTAGTCAAAAATTCTTAGTCAGATATGCCCCACAATCAGGAAGTTAGTGCCCTTTAGGAGTATGGAGATAGGATGAAAATAAAATTTTAGTACGTGCAGCGTGCACGTAATCAAACATTAATAATAAAAATGGGGAAATAAGTTAAACTTGTAATTCTTATGTAATCCATGATCTGTCGCGTGCAACTGATGACAGCTTCCCGTATCAATTAGGCTCTTTGGAATCGTGACATACTGAATGTCGGCACCTAGTGTTGAGGTTGTACCATCATCATACAAACTACAAAGTCCTATAAAAGTGGATTCTAGGTGATAAATCAGTTTTCTTGTATTTTAAGTCATTTTTAAAATATTAAACAGAACTATCCAATTTTTTATTCAATTTGAATGAATGAACGACCTGCTTAACAACTGATTTTTATCCCTTGGCTAAAATATTCCACGGTCTTATTTGTACACGATTATTTATTCTTGGTATAGGCCTCGATTTTTATTAGTTAGGCGCTATAGAAGTTGATTAACTTTCAGTCAAGAACGTGCATGTGGTCCCATATGTCGCTCTGGTGTGTACCGTAATCAGTGAGATATAAGTGCTCTATATTTAGGACTGATCTCAGTATAGGAAACTTTTCTTCTTATACATTCGATCCGTTGACTTCTTTCATAACGTTATTAGACTAGCCATGCATACAAATTTTAGTGAACTTTCTTTGAAAACCGGTGTCTGTGAAAATCAGAAAAGGTGACGACCTGAGTCTGTTCTGCTCTAAGGTTGATAGCTTAAGTCAAAAGGTTTGTGGAATAAATGTTTCTTTTCACACTACCTGACCACCGCATTGTTCTTGCAAAACTTATCCACCTGTCGTACTTAAAGAATCATGAAATCAAGTTTTACCTGTAAAGGGCAAGGGTCCAGCTGTGAAAGTTTAATGGCACCTGTAACTTGATTCATGTACAAAAACTGCGCTAATGTTGTTAAACTGATATATGATTTCCTGTAGGCTATCAGGACATGTTTTAAAGGCAGTCACTCGTCAGTCCAACCTACAATTTTACAAGTAGTATACGGAATTTCTGAATTGGCACACACACCAAATTAAAAGAAAAAATGCAGAGTAGTTCATTTTACAGAGCAGAGCATTTTACAGGGCGGGGGCCATGGTCCCCCGTCGGGGAACACTGCCCCCCCTCCCCGTCGGAGAAGGTCGGTGGTTTTGTCGGGGAGGCCTAAAAAATAAAAAAAAAATATAAAAAAAGTCCGCAAGGACTGAAATTACTGGATGGGTGACCTTGAACATATTTTTCCTTTTATAACACTATTTTAATACATATAGGAATCGATTTTCAATTACTTCTCATAGCTTAATTTCATAGCTCTGTCCCATCTTAAATCCGTGCGCGCAAGGTCACTCATAACCAAGACTTGTGTTAGGCACCTGGAAATTTCACGTGCAACTTAACCAAGGGTGGCACCAGAGGAGAACCAGGGGCCATGCCCTCGTCGGGGAAGGCTGACCTTCCCGTGTCGTTGAGAAGATCCAGTTTCGTCAGGGAGCCTTGATCTATAGGCCCACGATAAAAGATGTAAGCCCGATAAACGTTAGTCCCAGGACGATCTTCTTGATTTTGCTACACTAGTTTTCCTTACAAAACGGACTAGAAGTTGTTCAGGTGCATGCAGAGCCCAAATGGTTTGCCATCTGTCCTGCCCCGACAGCCGAATTCGAGCAACGGTAATGACAATCGGCCAGGCCGTTTTCAGTTATATATATTGCTGAATAGTTATATATAATGATGAACAGAAGTGTGAGAATGTCTCCTGATACGTGATGATTCTGACTTAAAATTCATTTGAAGCCACCTTGTTGTTACGTGACATATTTTCGAAGACGTAGGCGGGAAGTAAAATCATTTATTGTCAGGAGTTCGGATAGTCACATTGAAAATAACATAAATTTAGTGGACCTCGCAATTGAATACGACGAGGAGTGTCAAAAGAGTAAAAAAATGGTATGTTTTTAATTCGGTTACATAGTTTTTCCCCCAAGAAAAAGACGACCGTTTCATTTAATTGTAGCGGTATCTTTTATCTGGTTATTTTCTGATCACAAAGCAAGTTGGGTTTTTTCTATTGAAGTGTAACTTTTATGAATAACGACTGCTTCAATTCTAGTTACAAGTCTGGAAAATGCCATTTCCGGCCCCTCTGAGGGTAAGATTTTTGTAAATTTTCTCTACGCTCCGGGCCAAGTTATGGTGGCGCTCCACTTTGATAGTGTTTTGGTCGAACAGATTACTCGGCAGAACAATGCATGCTTCCAGATTATTCTTCGTTTGAGGGAAATATGAAGTGAAAATTTTAAAGCGGAAAAAGCTGAAATTAAAGACTGCTTTGTTTCTGGTTACGAGCCTGGAAAATATCATTTCCGGCTGTCTGGGGTTTTCAACTTTTCAAAAATGTCTGTGCACTTCTAGTTAGTTTGTCGGGCAGGATTACATTTTTCAGACAAAATAGACTATTCTGCCTCTTACCAAATTGAAACACTCCCGTACGCATATGTCAATATACAAAATATAAAACTTGAAATATGGGAAGCCAAACGTTTTCCGCGGGGAAAATTCCGATGTAATTCAGAAACCCCAACAAAACTACAGATCACCCCTTCTTGATTTTTCTCATGAGAGGGTCAGATTCTTCCATAAACCCCCAAAATCTGTCATAAAATTATAGTTCCACCATTATAACCTTCAGATTTTCTAATATTTGTTAAAATTGATAAACTTTTTCATTTTCGATGGATACTCCGTACAATAGAACACCCAATTTAACGCTCTTAATCACTCCGACAATTGCTCTTGACAGGCATACCATTGAATAAAAAGCCAAGAAGATTCATTGTAACGTTATGCAAAAAGCAAATTTTTTCATAAAATTCTAAAATTTCTCCAATATGATAAGCTTTAATTTTCAAATCTTCGTTCAAAAAGGGGAAAAAATTTTCAGGTACATTTCCAATTTCGTCTGAAAGCCTTAGAACCTAGGCCCTGTGCGATGAAATGCGTAACCCCAAAAGAGTTCCAACTGTCAGTCGCCTGTGTAACGTTATTTATTTTTATGAAGGACAGATTCTTCAATAAAAACCCCAACTTTTTAATGGTCTTACAAAAGCCAGATTTTTTTTAAAAAAATTTTCTTCTAAACAAACTCAAGATTTTTAAATATTTGTTGAAAAAAAAAACCAAAAATTTCGGCGCGCTACGCGCGCCTCAGATGCTACCAAGTCACGTCCCACTGGGACTTACTCATCGCCTTAGTCTGGGACTTGAATTGCTGGCCCCCCTGTCGGGGAGCTTGCCCCCCCCCCCCGTCGGGCAAATCTTGGCGCCACCCCTGATACTCACCATTCCCTGAAGCAATAAACTGGGAATGTGTCTGCATGAGGGTGAGGTTAAGAATTCTATAGTCAAATTTATTTTTGATATGTTAAATAAAGACATAGCCTTTTAAGCATTCATGTGAAATTTTTATTCATGTCAAATGTTAGGTTCTTGAGATATTAGCTACGGTATTGAATGTGGCAAATTTCTACATAGAATGAACTCAAAGCAAGCAGGCGTGATGCATGGATTCACATTGTTGGTTAATGTTTTTTTTTTATTTATAATTTATACCACTGGCAACGTTATGCAACTAAACTTTGTTATCTTGATACCATGGGTGCATTGTGAGCAAAAATATTTTAAAAGCTTTATATACTTTTGGACCTTTCGGGGCGGGATAGCGTCCATAATCGATTCAAGGTCAAACTAATAGGATAAAAAATAAACAAGAAAAACAATACACTAGCCAACAACGCTGAATGAATGACATTACACCTGCTTGCTTCAGGTTAGCCCGCGGAGCAGACGTAGTCTTTTTGTTCAGCTCATCGCTACGAAAAACCAAAAGGGGGCTGCAGCCAAAGAGACGCTACGCAGGCTAGCTTCAGGTTCACTTTTTTTTAGCGAATGTGTCAACTCCAACTATTATCTCAAGAATAGAACAATGAATCAGATGCACAATTTATAACATAAAATGCATCAGGCCACTAAACCAGGGAGTCCCCTGAAAACTCCCTGAATAAACTCACACAAAAGGGAACTTTTGCAGGCAACTACACAGATCGGTGCCCTTGAAGAATGAGAGGATCAGATTAAATCTACACTTTTATCGGATTTCGAGATCGTATAAATTTTTCATCGGGTACGAAAAGGGTCAAAGACTTCAGGCTGTAATTCCATTATTGCTCAGCAGGTGTCTAATATTAGGACATCGATCAAGGACTGTGGAAAGGGGCGACCTGTAGGGACTCGTTTCGTTTATTTTTCAATTGAAATACATGAACTTATTTACATTAAAAAGAATTGCAAATTACTAAATGAAAGTGTATCAAAAGAAAAAAAAGAAGCAGATGAAGCTAAAATTTTTCCAGCCTGGTCCAATCCAGAGTTTTGGTTTCAAAATAATAAAACAATACATTATGCAGCTAAGTACGCATATAGAACAGGAGCGGACACAAGGGGGGGGGGGATTTTACGGCCTCAGCCGCCCCCCCCCCCCTCTTTCGTCACATCAACAACAACAAATACACTAATATAAGCATAATGCTTTTCTTCGAGAATATTCAAGGGGGCTATTTCATGCTCATCATTTCCTCCACAACACAAATCCAAATACATGAACCTCGTATGGAATTAAGTCCGGGTGAATAGGCTATCTACTTAGTTTTCTGCCCTCTTGTCTGCGCGTCACAACAGGGAGCTCCAACTCCCTGGCCACAACAACAAGATTTACATAATGTGAATAGCTGCCGGGCAATACCGGTATGTCATCAGGGGATGAGCGTTACGAATGAACTTTTTTCACACAGTCGCACGTCGTCGTGTGCAATGTATATAGTGGCTGCGAACGGTCAGCACGTTAGTTTTGTCTCAGTTGCCAATGGTGGTGCATTATGGTTAAGAGCAAAGGTGTGCAAACTTTGGGATCAAATCATACTGCTGTGTCCATCTGGGTGGTCCCAGTGGAGTATATATAGATGTATATTAGGTGGCGTCTTACCGTCACTCCTTGACCCCAACCTTCTCCCGTTAGATTGACCAATCTGGCAAGAGTCACATGCATACCCCTGGTTTAGAGGGTCAGGCGATCAAAAACAACCATGTCGGAGAAACACAAAATGCAGCTTACAATTTTCAATATGTTCAAAGTGTTAATTATGATGCGACACGTAAGAATTGAAGCCCTTGCATGTATACTTGTTGATGCTTAGCCTACAACCGATAGTTAGGCTATACGTTGATTTTGTTTTCTATTTCGTCTCGAATCGGTATGTTTTTATTTGATGCATACGGTCTGTAGGAGGGATCAAGTGTGCAGAAACGGTTTTATATGGACTCATGGGCGTCCGCAGAAATTTTTGCAAGGGGGGGGGGCAAGAACATTCATGGATGATTGAACTGTGTACACTATCTAAGCGGAGCGCCACCATCAGTTGGCGCGGAGCGTACAAGAAAATTTTGGGCCTTACAAACCCTCCAGATGGCCGGAAGCGACACTTGGAGAGTGTTCTAAGCTGCATGTACCCAGCCCTCAGTGAAACAGGAATTTCATGCCTGTAATTTTTAAATTTTGAGAATTTTCGATCTAAAAAATTGTTGAATGGAAATCTGCCTTTCGGTCATGGCCTCGCACGCCTATGCACGATAAAACTTAAAATATCTAAAATAAAACTATCAAACAGCCTATATCGGCCTATGGCCGTCACCCAATTATGACTCTCACCCCACCCCCACCCATATTCACCTTGTATATTCCAGTTTCATCCATGCGTCGCCACTTGAGATAAGCACGGTACCAAACGAAGACAAGACCAACGCATTCATCAATAGTCTGATGCACACTACATACCTGAAAACGAGTACAATTTTGGCATTGTTTTTACAATTACAAATTTCCAATAGATATCACGAATGATGGTCCCCAAATTAAGATTTCACTATTCAGCATAACATCTTCTCTTTTGCTATTCCTGATCAAATGTCCGCATATTTCACAAGTAGAAACTGACGCTGTGAGTGAAGATATTTTGATGATTTATTTTTAATTTTTTTTATTTTAGTTTTTAAGTAATTTTTTCACAAGTTTGATTTTCCGGGGGGGGGGGGGGGAGGGGCAAGTGCCTCCCTTGCCCCCCCCCCCTTGCGGACGTCCATGTATTGGCTGGTTGTTTGTTGGCTAGAAAATAACTTGCCCTCTTGTTTGTTTGAAATGGATATCATTAGTTATGTATATACAGGCTTCTACATTGCGCGGTAAACGCTCGAAAATTAGGTCGGTTTTGTAAGAGCCAATTATTCTCATGCAATTTCCCACTCAGGTAAACTTCGGGCATGTAAGCCTCTGAGTCTGAGCTAATCAGGCTGCTCAAATACATGAGATCCTTGTAAAGTTCGATGAAACTTGTAAAGGCTAGGTAGCCGGTACGCGATGCATTGTCATCCTCCCTTGAAGTTCAAAAGGGATTTTCGCCCGGTTAATGAAGTTGCTCGAATTTTAAATGTTATACTCATCATAATCTTATGTCGCAAGGTAGTCAAATAGTTTGTAAAATGGGCATACAAGCTCATTTTCCAAAGATTTCTTCCCATTACCATTTCACCCAATTGAAGTGGTACCTTTTATCTGGTAATTTTCTGATCATTTTACAATTTACTCATTTTTGTTATTGAAGTATCAATTTTATTGATACTTAGATTTTGATTGCTTAGATTCTACTTACTAGTCAGTGGATAGTACCGTGTCCGACGTCTGTTTGAGTGATCGTGATTTTTCAAAAATTTCTGTACGCTCCACGCCAACAGATGGTTGCACTCCGCTTGGTCTTTCGGGCAGAATAAGATACGAAGCGGGAGGGGTGGGGGCATTGGACCACGGCTTTGCAGTTCACTTTGCAGTTCACGTACTTATTTTGAAGTGAGCATTTATTGTAGACGATAAAACGAGGATAGCAACTGCTTAGATTCTTCGAATTAGTCTGGAAAATGCTATTTCTGGCCATATGAGAGTCTGATTTTTCAGAATTTTCTTTACGCTCCGCTCCAACCAAAAGTGGCGCTCCACAAAAAAAATAATCCTAATGACAGAATAACATTTTGTGGCAAAGAAAAAACCGCAAACTAAAATGTTCCCGTTTGCCTATACCGATCGATACTCTTTTGACTCCTAAAAGTATGCAAATTTAATGACAACTTTTACTTCGAAAGATAGCGTTAATGGAATAAGACTGGATACAAAGACACAGAAGTTTCAGTATTATCCTCATGAACCACCACCACCACCACCACCACCACCACCACCACCACCACCACCACCACCACCACCCCCCCCCCCCCCACCACCACCACCACCACCACCACCACCACCACCACTTTTAACACTGTTCCCGTCAAAAGTCAAAAATCTTGCACCATTTTGCACCTAGGTTCCTTGAAAACGCCAAAAATTTTCAAAAGGGGGGGACACCCCTCCCCCAGGCCGGCACACACCGCATGAACCCCTTCCAGAGAAATCCTGCGTACGCCACTGGAACATCCCAATTGCCCGCTTTCTCTAAATTCAGTCCCACTTTTTGAAATGTCTGGATCCGCGCCTGTAGATGGTGCATATTAAACATATAAGGAGTTTATAAGGCTCATGGTAATAATAATAAAAATGTATATAGAAGCAGATAAGGAAACATATAAGAAAACCAGATGTTTTTGAAGTACTTCAATAGGAAGATGCCTAACTGGTATTTAAAGTGGTACTTTAGAGTTAGAATATTATGGCAAGATGGAACATTTGTGATCAAACGGACAGCCCGCTATTGGAGAACAAAGAGTTTGTCAATGTAACTTTGGGAGTAATCGCCCCAGCGTAAAATGCTGTTAGTAAGGCGGGGGACGATTAACGAATCATATTAAAAAAAATTTAACCGGGAAGAAGATATCTTAATCTTTTCATAACCCCAACCATTCGAAAAACAGATTTTGCAACATGGTCTAAGTGATTTTCCAAGAAAGCTTGTCAATCGTAATATCTAAAAATAATTGCTAAGTTACTATTCTTTATAATTTTACCTTTTAAAAAAATTAAAACAGAATCATGATTTTCTCCTCTGCTGTCGTCAAAAACCAACAACTTTGTTTTATTAAACGAGGGGACGATTAATGAATTTTTAATGGTTAAAAAATTTAACCGGGAAGAAGATATCTTAATCTATTCATAACCCCAACCATTCGAGAAACAGATTTTGCGACATTGTCTAAGTGATTTTCCAAGAAAGCTTGTCAATCGAAATATCTAAAAAAATTGCTAAGTTACTATTCGTTATAACTGTACCTTTTTAAAAAATTAAAACAGAATCATGATTCTCTCCTCTGCTGTCATCAAAAACCAACAACTTTGTTTTATTAATATTTAACGATAACTTGTTACCAGTTAAGGTCAATTATATGGTTTAATTCTAAGGATGCAACTGAAGGGCTCCATTTACATTAGAATTGGGATAATAGACAGTAGTGTAATCAGCAAAGAGCACAGATGTAAGTTGTTTTGACGATTCATACACATCATTCACATATAGTAAAGTAAAGGTCCCAAAATAGAGCTTTGTAGGACGCCAACAGTAATTTCCCTGATATTTGAATCTTTACCTTTGTAGCAGAAGAATTGCTGACTTTTTTTTACATAACTTGTAAACCACTGGGAGTCACCGGCAAGGCCGTAGCTACCCACGCCCCTTCCCCCCTAAAAAACAAATGAAAGTAAATAAATTGAGAGCAGGGATCCATTTTTAATTCTTCAATTAACCTCTTTCTACAGGAGGTCCCTATAAGTCCTCTCAACTCACAGGATATACTCCTTGGAAATACATGTTGTCACTGATACTTCGTAGAGTTGGAGTCTGATAAAGAGACAAAGACATGTTGCGAAGCAGTCTTCAGACCATATTTTAAGACGGAATACCTTAAAGGCATGTTCTGATGGCTTTTCATATCTGTCTTGTAAGGAAAACAAAAATATTCCACACCATTTCCTTCAAACCCTATCGCAATGCCATTTTCCTAACTCAAGATATCTCACTTTAAAGATTGGTTATTTTTGTTAAAAAATAACTCTGCTTTTCAACAAAGCCACAAAAAGTTATGTAACGTGGGCACATTGCTTCAAATTCCTTTTGTTTTTCTTTATAATTGAAGGTCCTGTTTGTCCTTGAAATTTGATACTGTTTGAATGTTTGAATATCTTTTCCTGTAGATCTAGCATTACCCTTCACCATACATAGAGTACAACCAACAAAATAGCTTAATATTGCCTGCAGTGGCATCATAATTATAAATAAATTGAATGCAATGTTAAATTATTGTGCCACGATGACATCACAGATTTCCCATGATGCATCAAATCCAAAGAAAAATTTGCATTACTTTAAAAATTTGTATCTTCTGAATGCTATAAGCTATCGAGATGCTGTTTTCACCTTCTGGAAGAGCAAATTTTTCTGCTTATTTTGAAGTTAACCAATTTTGTCTCCAGAATATGCCTTTAAGCAAGTAATGCCAAACTATTACCGTAATCGCAGTTAAATCCAGATAACGTACACTTACTGACTTAAGAGTGTCACACATCGGATAGCAACACGAGACGAAAATTCACGTGGCAAACTGATTACTTGCAATAATCGAATTAGGAAGCCGCGTTGGCTTTAATTGGGAAAGGACGACAGATCGACTTCTTCTTTCCGATACAGTTAGTCGTTTTGTGTGATTGATATTGTATCTTCTTCTCTGTGTAGAACCCTTTTAACTCCACTCAGAGCATCAGGGGTTTAAATACTCGGTCCATTAAAATTTCAGGTGAACTATTATCCCTTCATCATTTTACAAAAGCATGTTGCCTTAACTCATTAATCGTCTTCTTCGTAAGGTACATAAATGTGTCACAAGACTAAGTATGTTAACTAGTCTACAGGCAAGACCATATCACACGAATTTTTTAAATTCTGCATTGGACGCTCGAGTGGCAGCCAATATACTGACAGTGTCAATTTAGATGGCAACATTAAATATTACCAGCCATCTAGGTCTTTTGACGCTCTATCCAAATATTCCAAAATAGCCCACGGTTTTGAGGGAACAACTGTGTAAAATGCATTACGTCACTGACAACCTCAGTCAGGTAGGGGCAAACACACAGAGTTTGTACGTTTTCAAAACTTTCTTAAATTGTCATCGTTACACGTAACGTTTGAAACATAACGCAGATTTTAAAGATGAAATGTAGTCAACTTAACTTGAAGTAGTATAATAGTCTGTCCTGTTTCTTGATTGGCTCTTGAAAGTCTTGTGACAACATTTTTCATTCTCTCCACAAATGTGAAATTTACTAGAAGTCACTGCTTTGCTTACCTTGAATATGCAATACAGCAAAGTCCTAAGATGTAATGAAAGGTAGGCCTATACTTTTCCAAAAGAATAAAAAAGAAATTGTTAGATTTAGCTGTTGCTTCCAAAATAAATTTGGGGATACTGCTCTTGACCTTTTAAATTTGTTTTATATTAAAGTGGGCATGACACGGCCACAAAAACTTTTGTGTATGGCAAACTTCGATAAAGTATTTTACGAATATTATCTCACACCCCATTAAAAACCTGTAAAATTTGGCATAGGCCTAAATGATATTTGAAGGAAAACCTTCAAAATCCAATTTCGAAAAGTGCCGCAACAGGTCACCTGACTGAAATGACGCAATTGGCGGCACAAACCCCGCCCTATTTAAGAACGCGCATCTAGAGGTGAAACTATTAAAATGTAGCACTCGGTAAAGTTTAATCTTATCTAAGCATTTTCATGAAAACGATTGCATCACAATACTCGTACGACACACACGGCGAAAGGCGCGGACCATGGTGGGGATTCGAAGCAAATCATTGGTCAATATGTTCGCGTGCATATGCGCGCGTGTGAAAACAGTTCTGTTTTTGTGCAAGAAAAACGCGGTTCGGGCGCTATGCAGAACAGCTATGAACATGTATGGACAATCCACAACAAGCGCGTCCCACTACGCAGCTACGAGCCCTTCTTTACTGTATGAGCTGTTTGGTGAATGTACTAAGCAGTCACGCAATGCACAATTCACAATGCAGACAGTGGCCAGGCTCCACGGACGTATATACATGGACAGAGCATGTGACATATATGTCCTATCCGTAGATGGTCGCCACCGACTGGGACAAAAAAGGCGCACCAAGATGGCCACAGTGAAGCTATAAATCTTCTGCTTTGACGACGACTCTGTAATATTTTAAGCAAAAGTTAAACTTGAATGGGAAACAGTATCATATTCTTGCAATCAGTGAAGTGATTTTGAACTTATCTTGCCATATTTGAAAAATATTTCAACTTTCTTGCAAAATCTAAGAATATACTTGAGCAAGTCCAAACTTTCACACAAAACTATAGACGAATAGAACTATAGCACTACCAAACAAGTTACCAAAGCATGCGATGGCATGTGGGAGCCAGGACATATCTCTAAATGAATGTATTTTTACACGATGTAATTCTGCAAACATTGAGAAGAAATTGCCTTCCTTGTACTGAAGGGGACCGACTTGCTTTGAGGAGAAAATAGCATCATTTAAAAGAAAACTTTAGAAATTAATTGATTAACCATGTATCTTTGTTAATTTGTTATTAACTCACGTTTTAACACTTAACTATCTTGATACTCGCCTTTCTCTTTTGTTTTGCATTTTCAATGTTAGCTGTCTTTGTTCAATTTTCTTTTTTGACCGCAAGACTTCAAAAAATAACAAAAACCTTTTCTGGTCTTTTATCTTTCCCTGCTAAATAGGTTTCTTGAAGTTTATTTTGCATCGTATTTTTATGTTTACTAATACTTTCAGAAAAGTTTATTTGCTTGTCCCATCCTGATTTAAGTGTTGGGAGTTGATGCATTCCAATTGAAGATGAAAAGCAAACAAATCACATCAAAGGAAAAATCGTTTCCGTCGGAAGACGAAACACCGCGGGGCAAAAAAGGTCATGAGGACCGTACGGTGTGACTCCTGAAGCTAGATATGTCCGTCGGATCTTGTAATGCCATAGTCACAATTTTAACATCATAGACGACCGAGTACAATCAATTATTTTGTCAAGTTGAACCGTGTCCAATTGTGTATTTGATTTATTACAGAGCCTCGAGTCCATTAGTCTCGTGTTCAAATAAAATTACGCTGTGTCAGATGATTGCTTGTTGTTACTCCGCCTGCTGTACAACACGTTTTTTTAATCCTCCTATTATAACCTTGGTAGTAGTATTCATTGTTACGATTTATTGTACCTGTGACGAAAAGTGATCCATCTTTTATTTAAATTGTTTACAAATTTCTTCGTTTAGTTCACTGATCGCTCTACAGAACCCATCACAATTAACGTGAAGTCTGTGGTAGTTTTCATATTGCATCGCATGATCTTGATATACTATAAACAGCATTGGAAGTCAAATTTGTGAGAAAATTATTATGAGATGGGTTTTCTTACTTTATTGGAAAGTATCCTGATCTATGTGTCGTCGGCAGGGAAACCGCATAGTCTAACAGCCAGTGACCGCTGGATAAGACACCAAACGCTTCCCCTTCCGATTTTTTTTTTTTTATAGTTTTTAGGACAAAACATTAAAACCAGAAATGCTAAAATGCATTGAGTTTTTCATGATCAATATACGTTCTATTCCATATTTAATGCTATGATGTTCTTTAACTCCTCTGTCAAATGTTAAACTAACACTGATGGACAAATAATGTTGTGTGGTTGTGTTACCCAAGATGACTTTTGACCTCCACTAACAAAAAAGGGACCATCTTGGCACAGTATCATATCCACACAACCAAATGAAGAAGTATGGAATCCATCCAAGTCTTCTATCTGGAGAAATCGTGTTAACTTGGTTTTCAGACTTTTCGCTGGTGACACCAAATGACCTTTGACTTCCACCAAAAATAAGATGTATTTTTTAAAAATAAGCATCCATGTTCGAAATCAATCCGAATTTCCTACCCTGAGATATTGTTTTTTTTTTAAAAAAAAGGTTTACAGATCCTGACGTTGAGAAACCTCAGGTAAGCTTTGGCCTCCACCAAAAACGATAGGGTTCATCCCCTCACTATAACGTATCCTCATTCCCAATATGAAATTAATCCATTTTCCATCTATTTTGAAATACTGTGTTAGCAAGATTTCCAGCGATTGAACCAGGCCTGGTGACCCCAGATGACATTTGACCTCCATCAAAACAATGGGGTTCTTCCTTTCAATATGGGGCATCTGTATACCAAGTTTGAAAACTGTCAGATGTCGCTATCTGTCGCTATATCATTTTAACGAGTAGAGTGACACAAACATGCATACGCTAACATACACACGCCTTAAGCATGCATAGGTTTGTCTTACCATGGAAACCAATTGATAATAGCCAGACTGGTGTTTCAGTGCAATTAGAGGCCCTTCGAATGAGTTACTGGTTGATTTTACTATTTTCTTTTAATATCAATCCATTACCACTGTTTAATAGGCTGTTATGCTTGTAGCTTTTCCTCACTTTTCATAATAGAATGAGTTTAAAATATAGATACAGCAGTTAAGCATAATGATCATGGAAGACAGAATCAAATAAAGGGTCCTAAACAAGAGATGAATTCCTCTTAATCATTTAATTCTGTTTGGACTAAACCTTATTAAACATTCTCGCAGGGCGTGTTGGTTAAAAAAGCCCGAAATATCTTTCTGGGATTGGAAGATTTACGACAAAGACATGTAATTTGTGTTGGATTGAGGGCGCGATTTGATATGGTGGTTAAAAATATTATGAACAGAGATAACAAACTCTGATCCTTATGAAGACGAAAGTACCAGGGCGGAAGTTTGAAATAAGCAAGTTTGAAATAAGCATGCGAGTTGTTCTATTCGATGAGTTGCGTACAAAACAAGGAACGCATCAGAGAAAAACCTTTTTAAGAAGTGTAAGCGTATGAGCTCCCACCAGGGAAAAACGACAGGCAAAAACTACAACTTGATTTCAAATATTGATTTCGAAAGTTGAAGAAAACATTTGTACTTATTGTCACTATTTGAAGTCTAATACTTTGTTTCATTTAAAGTAATTCTGCTGTTACCCTCAGTTGTTCTGTGGGAGATCATTTTAACATGGAAAAGTGCCCTATCTGTACTGGCTACGAAAATAGTATTGTATTCCTTTTAAATTTACGTTAACTTATTCCTATTATATTATTTCACACTGGATCGTTTACGTTTGGCGAAGAAAATGATTAAATCTTCATTGAAATATATAAACCTATTTTTTATAGAGCTTTGAGATGGTAAAAGGTGTGATGCATCGTGCTATGGGTTCGAAGGAAATCTAGTACATTTAGAGAAACCGAGAAACAGGGCCGGAAAATAGGGTGGCGGGAATGTACAGATGTAGGAGCCTAGACTTAGGTTATGTATTGGCAGTTTTGAAAAGAAATTACCTGGGCAGTTCTTTCATCAACTTCTCTGGAGACATTTCACCATTTATTTTTTATTAGTGCGGCATGCTTCCAGTATGATGGTTGATGTATATTCACACAGGAACTACTTAAAATCTTGTTTGTATTCATTTCAGCAAGGTGTTTTTAAATAACATCTTTGGACTGTACGGTTCGATCCCTTGCTTGTTGTGTTATATCATGCTATATCAAAACTTTTATATTTGTAGACATTAGAATATGTTTGCCGCTACATAGAGACAACAACTCTTGTCATGCATGATTTGCAATAATATTGGATTAATTATTCGGTTTCTTTCTTCATTTTGCGAATATATATATCTCAACTGTTTCTTCAACGTGTCTTTATTTTAACGGCCACATGGGCTTTTTATAACAATTTTAGCTTAAGTCCGGTCAATATGCGACGCGACTTACCGCCCCAAACTGTCTCGTCGCGATGAGCAACTGACGACTAATCCGTGCTAACTAAAGAACAAGGTGTTCACAGTGCGCCACTAGTAGTAGATCAAAGAAGCCTTGCCGCAAAATTGCGACGTTTAATACTCTTCAATTTGTTTGCTGAAGAGCAATTCATTTCAGTTAACTGATCTTTGTGTGCAAGTTATTTCTGAAGTTGGCCAATGTGGTCGGTTGCAAGTTTCAATCGTAACATTTTCGTTGGCATAAGACTGGGTAATTCGGCGATTGCTTGAGTGAAGTTGCAATGCACAAAGACTTCTAAACTTTGTGACGCGCCTTCTTAATCTCGTTGCGTCGGTCACGGTTGACGTAACATGGGTTGGAAAATTTTTGACCCTCTCCGTCCAAAGATGGAGAAGATATTTTTAAAAGATCACAAGAGTCGGATGTAATCCGATCCAAAGTCAAGGCTCTATACTACTTATGTACGTTTGTACAAGATGTGTTAATATTTTTTTTTATTAAAGACAAAACAAAAAAGGCAGGAAATCGTGTCATTGTCTTTTTATGTTGGTGAAAGTTGAATTCTCTTCGGGACAGGTATTTTCTGTACTATAAGTTTTTTTTTTCTTGTAAGTCCCTTCGACTCTCTGGCGAAGAGCCAAAGGTCGAAAACCAAACATTTACTCCCGGAGGAGTTCTGCTCCCTGTACTATAAGTTAGTCGTGTGTATGTGTATAAAATGTGAACAGTTCAAAATCACATACACTTAAGACAGTAAGAGTAAAGGGCTAACCCTTCCACCCTGAAACTATGTGTTTTGTAGTTATTCATAGAAATTGTCAATTGGCCCATCTCTTTGATTGACAGTTAACCTAGACCTAGTTCAAAAAGTGCAACTCATATTACATAGCATTTACTGTACTGAGAGTGTTTTGGTTACACATTGGGGTCTTGTATACTCACCCGGAAGCAATAAACCGAGACTGTGGCTCGACGAGGATGAATTTTAGGCAGTTATGGAAATGAATATAGTAGGTTTAGAGAATAAGAACCGTATGGGGTTGCAGGATTAGGCCTTTAACATGATTTGTGCAAACTGAAGGAGTGAAGAGGTTGCACTTGCAGTTATGATAGGTCTCAGAATTATATCTCTTCATTTAACTTTAAAAATGTCAAGTTCCAATAAATGGACATAGGCCTAATTGTTGGTACAGTAAAGGTTGCTCGACTCCGCCGGATGGTATTATGAAACATTAATCACTGCCAAGATCGTACTAATCACAAAATTTTGCCTCAGTTCCAAATTTCTAGTTACGTGAATGGAAGCTGTTGTAAGCAGGTTATTGTGTGCTCCTTTCATAAATCGAAACCAAAATCCTACTCAGCCTAAATCAAATAATAATAATATGCATTGCAACATTAGTTACGTCAGAAAGTTCTCTTAAAGTGTACCTCAAGTCAAAAAATTTAAGATATGTTAAAGAACACGAAAAATGAATTCTAACGATTCAACTTTCATCTTCATAGGACATTCTTGAGCTGAGATATAAAATGCTGAAGTGTATTCACTCAACTTAAAATGGTATATTGCGCAATCATTTGTGATGTCGTTGTTGTACTACTCAAATTACAATCTTTGTATTTCTTTGTTTTTCTGAAATTTGTTGCACCTTATCCCACGGTGTGATAGCACTCTTACTCTCATGGGGTGATGTAATTAGTTAAGCCCTCTCTGTACAACTTGCAAGCAAACAAGAAGTGTTCAAGTTCATAAAACATTTTTAATTATAAAGAAAAACAAAGCAGGTTATGTGAGTAGTACAACGAGAAAGTCAAATTTTTGTGCAATGGATCAATTTGTTTTAAGTGAATAAACTTCAACATTTTATATCTCAGCTCAGGAATGTCCTCTGAAGATGGGAGTTGGACTGTTATGATTCACTTTTCATGCTTTCAAATATACACTTTTGAATTTTTTGACTTAAGGTACAATTTAACACCTCCATGGTTACATGGCATAAGTACAGTCACATGAATACGATACAGTGTGTAATCAAAACCCACGGACTTCCTGTACATGGACAGAGCATACTGCACAGTAGATTGTCGCTACCGTATATGTGAGATAAGACGCACCAAGATGGCTGTCTACTATGGTTTTGTGTGAAAGCTTGGACTTGCTCAAGTCAATCCCCAGATATTTCAAAAAAGTTGTAATGTTTTTGAAATATGGCAAGGCAAGGTCAAAATCACTTCACGTATTGCAGGAATATGATACTCTTTCGCACATCAGATGATGTAAACTGTATCTTGGATAAAAACTTTAAAGTACCTAAGTACTTTAGAATTTTTAGCAGCGTATCGTTGAAGTTAACAAATGAAAGACAAGTCTTTAAAAAATGATTTTTGACAAAAGTTTCATGGAAGTGTTGATGTATAAATGTCAGCTCCAACTCCATTTACGAAACACGGCAGTATTGACTTTGTCCTCATATGAAAAAATGTCAAAACTAATGACAGACCCGAATGCATGCATTGTGTTTCTGTTACGTAACTCTGGTCGAAAGGCCGACCGATGTGTGACCTTTTAGAAGGTACAATTTCTTCCACTTAAATAATAGACAGTAAATAATGCATCTGGGCTAAAATTACCTGACAATTCTTACCGAAAGCATCGAGCAAGTTTTCCAAGGCGGAAAAGTAGTTAAATTATAATTTAAAACAAAATATTTGACAAAGTACTGATGTATAAATGTTAGTCACTATGTAAAAGCATGATAATATTTCACTATGCTCTGCTACCAAGTAATGTACAACCACTAAGCGACACGAAGCTATATATTGCTACTTTTTACAGAAGGTAAACATATTTCTGACGGCCAAGGTGGACGTATTTTTGCGGCGGAATTTAACGTTTATGCTACCAAAAATTATAGAAATACCCAATGAAAGTCTCAATATTATTTAAAAAGGAACAAACAACCAAACTTTGCATCATATTTCTGTTTAATTTATTGTCCAATACCCTTCACACAGTTGTGCCTCTATACAATGATCTATACCCTATCAACAACAATCTTTAACATCCAAAATGAAGACAAGCGTTGGCTGCGTATACTGTGCTGCTGAAAACATTGCAAAGCAATCACATAATTCTCCTTAGCTTATAAACCATAGCTTATGCCAACACTAAAATGCACAACCCTACACATGTTTTGCAAAAATCTTGTCTGCTTGAATCCATTCTGTCGGTCCAACATCCGGGCTTTTGCCTGACCTGGGTCATGAAAACTTCAGCTGGAGTGAAAACACTGATCAATATACCTGGATGTAAGGTGGTGCCCAAAAAGTGAAGCAACAGAGCCGCCATATTGTGTGTGACAAAAGCTTCGTGCAACAGCGCCACTCTCCACACAGTTGGATAGGCAATTTGATATGATGGCTTGATAATTTGACGTTTTGGCTTGAAATAAGGCCAGATCTGTTATGGAATTAGGCAGCGGGCCGTACACGAAAAAGTGCTTTCGTTTTTAACTTTCGTGACGCACATCTGAGGGTCGGCATAAAAATTACCCACGAAGGTCAATTTTAACCTTTTGAACATCATATCAATTACCACAAGCGAACGAGTTGGCCTACGAAGAGAAATTTGAGGGTGAATTATTGGCTTTTTGTGGCCAACGTTCATTGTAGATACTAGTTCCACGAATTTTCTGACACGTACAAAATTTGTACAATATGCGTCGGGCAATAGGGATAAACTTTTATGTCAATTAATTGACCGGGGGGGGGGGGGGAGTATGAAAACTTTCCCCTCATCTAGGGAAAGGTTGAATAAATCAGGAACTGGAACGACAAAGGATAGCGAAAGGATAGGGAAGAAGGAAAATGAAATAGGCCTATAGGACAAAACAAGAATAACAATTTGGAATAGAAAAGAGGAAGAAAATAAACACACTTGACATGAAAAACAAGAAACAGAGAGAAGAGATGCGTTCAGTAAGGATACCAATAGATGATTCACATGATATTGTTCAATCAAGTCTGGTTTGCAGCAGAGTTATGAGAGAGTAAATAACGTACGGCATATGGTCAAGTGGTTGAAGCATCCGACTTCAGGCGCGAGTACATGGGGTGGGGGCTTACGCCCCAGCCCTCTCTTTTTCGCCACATCAACAATAAAACATATGGAAAATTAGCAGTGCAGTTCCCTCTCACCCCTGTTTTCTCTTAGGTCAGCCCCCCCCTTTTTTGAATGTGCGAATCCGCGCCTGAACTTGCAGTTGGGAGGTCAGGAGTTCGAGTATTGTCCTGGTCATACTGAAGACTGTAAAAAACACAGCGTAAAGCAATTTATTAGGGAAAACAAGCCAGTTAGTCACAACTGGAAAAGCTAGTCCGCATACCGAAAAGTTTTATACAAAAACGATCATTTGCTCATTCTATATCAAAAATTTTTAAATGTTCGAATTAAGGTAAGCTAAATCGGTTATGCTTTGGAATGATATGTCAAGGTGAGAGGAACTCATGAAATGCCGATTTTCATTCAAAATACTTGATTGTTGACGATTTCAACATTTTTTGACGTCATAATTTGGGGAATTTCCCCAAATTAATGGGCCATTTTATGCCTTTAATACAAGCGTTTTACGACAAAAAATATAGATCGAAATAAAAGCAATTCTTCTCCTCCTGTTACCTGTGACATGCAGCTCCCAGAAACGCGTTTAGCTGTGTCAATATATTTGTGGAAAGAAGTGTTAATCCTCTAAATTATGTAAAATTGGGATGAAAAACGTTTTTTATCCCGTAGACATCAAATCCCATAAATTAATGATTTACGACAAAAGTAAGAGGGGTGTCCAGTCAAAAAAGCATTCACTAGAGTTTGCAATAGTATGAACATCACAAATCCAGTTTAGCCAGACCTTAAGACACAACCCCGAATACTACATGAAGCGAAAAACCTAAAAATACAAAATGCGCCCGCACACTGTAACGCATTTGGGATTTTTATGATCAAAACCTTTCGATATGTGGCGGCTCGACGTAAACCACTTGGTTAGAAGCTGGCCATATGGGCCGTTATGTAAAACCCCGTCCATCTAACCGACTTTAGAGGAAAGGCCTCAATGGACACTCCTTACGGCCAAGCAGAACTTAATTCCCATTGAGATCTTTTGTCCAAATTAACCAAAAGGTTTCAACAGTTTCCAAATGGTAACGGGTTTTCAAAAGGGTTTGGTTTATAAAAAGGGTAATTTTATAATTCCCTTTGAGTTTTGACCAATTTCCATCATCTACCAAAGGAACTGCCCTTTAAATGAAAAGGGTATTTACAAAAGGTATCACTTGAAACCCTTTGGGTTCAAAGGGTTTAACCCACAAGGGTTCCAATTTTCAGCTGGGCTGCCAAAAAACTTTGACTATACCTTAAGCTGTAAAGTATAATCTCTTCTAGTAAGCATGCCTGCATGATTTTGAACCAGCGTCGAAACTCCATGAAGCCTTGGCCGTTCACTCCAAGTATTAGTTCAAACTATATGATCTACGTATCATCAAAGAACCAATCTCAAATTACCTGCGAGAAACTTAGCATTATGTAGTAGAACTGATCGCCAGCATCTCTGTCTGCCAGGAAAAATGGAACCGATCGTGGGGTAAAGTTTACAAAATGTGAAAAGACCGGGGTGAGAGCTGTACTGTATCAATACATCATCTTCTTTCAGATGGAGAGGGGCCCAAGATTCCTAGAGATATAATCACAACAACCAGTGGTTCGAACCTGCCATGCACTTATTCATAACGCTTGATTTTGCATGTATTTTATAGGTAAACATTTCATTTGGAACCCTTTGAGCACAATTGGTTTGAAATGGTAGGCATACATTTCGAAAAGTAAAAAGAAAAAAAAAACTTTTTTAAGCATAGGAGTAGGAAGCGGGGGCTGGGGGAGAAAGCTCCCCCCAGTGCAAAATGAGAGCGGAAGCATGCTTTCGCTCCCCCACTTCCCGTGAGTCAGAAACCCCTTTTTTAATTTTCCAAATCTCAAAAAACAGCGAAATTTCCGGCGCGCTTTGCTCGCCGCATCATGCAACATAAAGTGCGCTAGTTCTCACTAAACTTTTCTGAGCTCTGGACATAACTTGAACAAAATCGGATATTTAAATTGCCATTGTGACACCACATCATGAAGAGACACCGGCAGCTATGTTGCTATTTTTGTGACCTGTCTTTCATAACATTCCAATTTTTCTACAATTAAAGTTCTTGATTTTGAAATATTTTGTCTAAAAGGACAACAAAATTTGGGAAACTTTTGAAATGTCATCGGGGTCTGCTGGTCTGAGGGGTCGCGATTTTTCAAAATTTTGTATGCGCTCCGCGCCAGTTGAAGATAGTCTCTCGAGAAAGACCGTTCCAGGCAGGGAAGCTTTGGCCTACCGTAGTCAAATGTTCTCATACACACCGCATGCGGGACATCGAATCCAAAGTAGCGCTTGCAGTGACCTTCCGTATATCTTTGCCGAACCCGCACCAAGTTCAAACGAGTTTCAAGGATTGAATTTGTATCTGACTTTTGACGGAATCGAATTCAGTCATAATTAGACACCAAATGATCTTGAACCAAGGAAGTCGGTCCAACTTTAGTAAAGTTATGCTCAACCGACTGAAACTAAGATTAAAAATGCGGAAATAGAAGGTACAATATTTTCAAGTTGATATATTAAAAAAAAACATATCGGGTACCGTCATTTCAAAAAATCCACAAAGGCGTAGGCTACGGGAAAAGGCGGATCCTGTTTGCCGTGAACTGAATATAAGTTCAAGTCCTATTTTGCCCGGCCGTATGTCAACACGGTCCGCTGCAGGCCGAACTGACTAGCTGCATGCCACCCCTTGCCCATAAATATATGTAAATGTCAGTGCCCTGAAATAAGCAATTCCCCTGCTCTGGGAGAAGTGCAGCCCCCTACCTCACCTGAAAGGTCTACGCCTAGTAGCAAAGATGCCAGGTCTGAATTGCGATTTTCTATTGAAAAACCTGCCCCTGTCTAAAGCTATCGGCCATGTCATGACACCCAGTCTCCAGGGGCAGGAATTTCTGATGAGATTTTGTGCCAGAAAGATCAAAATTTTAATGCATGGCTACTTTGTCGAGTGTCACAACAAGCATTTCATCGGGAAAGGGCTGATGGCTTTTACAAAATGTGGTCAGTGTACCGTTTTCAGTTTGGCACTTGTACTGAGCTCAGAGGCTCATATTGGGACCAGAAAATTTAGTACACGAATTCCGATATTTTTTCGGAAGGGAAACCGTTCCCAGTCGCTAATAACAGCTCCACAACCAAATTTTAAGTAAGCTTGTAGCGGTTTAGGATTTTTAGATAGCATGTAAATTACTGCTAAGCCGAATTAAAGCTACAACTATTCCATATAACTTGAGAACCAACACACCCCCAGATGCCAGTGCCTATTAGAACCTATTACACGAAATAAAGCTTGGTGACATTCTCGCCCGTATTCGTATTGTTAATCTTCCAGATTTCGACGTTCCTCGATACAAAAATGATACTAGATGGGTTGAAGGGTATTATTCTTTTTTCAGAGATCGGAGTGACCCAGATTATACAATTTGGATCGGTATCCAGCTCGAGTTACTCATTCGCAGTTAACGTTACGCGCGAAACCGACGTAGCAGGGACATAAACAGTTCCTCGTTCGGGAAAAAGTGTCCTTTTTCTTTCCACATCTTTTTACCAATTTTAATCCCACGTACCCAAAATAACATTTAAATTTGTTTAATTTTTCATAAATTTAACATTACAGCGCATTTCAGATAATTAAAGTGCCTTTGGAACATGATTAGAGACTGCAGCTGTAGTTTTAGTGCTGTTCAAGGAAAAGTTTACTTAAAACGTGGAAGTTGTGTGTCTAATTCACTTTCGCCAGATTTTGAATTTAAAGGGATATTTTTACTTATTTTTTCTTGATTCATAGGCCAAACGGATCGCTTGTGGTAATTGCATGGGTTATTATTTCATCTTTTTCCATCGATTCGTATTTTTTTCAATCAGACCCTCCGAAGTGCGTAACGAAGTAACACGAAAAAGCAGGACAGATTTTGGTCTAAATGTGCTCATTTTCAACAGAGAATGTCAATTACTTTAAAACTGGACACGATCATGTTATATTGAGTGCAAAACTTTCACTAAGTGCAGTTCGTGGTGGATTGAAGATCCACTTGACTGAGTGGCTAGGGCGTCTGAGTCAGTCCTAATAATTGAACATAAAAGCAGTACATGATCTAATCTTGGCATTTTTGTTGTATTCAATTTAGGTTGCATACAATGCATACTTTCAGTCAGAAAATCAAGAAATTTAGCTGGTTTAATAGTTTGTCAGTTTTCACTCAGTGCACATACGGTTATACGAACCAGTGAAGTTTGTGCCGCGGCTGAATGTTTGTGCCACCTTCAAAATTGCCACCGCAAGACTTCCAGTTTGTTTCAATTTGTCAATACGCAGTTATGTACACGCCTTACATCCATGCAGGTATGTAGATCAGTGAGTGAAAACAACGACAGTCTGGCAGTGGGTGCCGTACAGAAGTTTTTTACGTGCTTGGAAACAGACACGGTCAGAACAAAGTTCCAAGCATATTCCGGAACTAACAACAAACACAAGTACAAAACATTAACAAACAACAACCATTTACACACCAACAACTATTTACACGGGCGGGCAGGGTGATAGTGCTTGACACCATCGATTGCAAGGATACCTCCGCGACCACGGCTGGCCTCCGTGATCACGGACACTCCTGCGCCAGGAGGCGAAAGATTTATTCACCTTGTGGAAAGCTCTGAGTAAGTGGGTGCATTACACGTATGCTGCTGCTGGAGCCTCACGATTGTCGGCCTAACCTGCAAAGTTTCTTGAGAACAAGGTTGACTAGAAATCTCAGTATGTCAATAATGTCAGGTGAATGCGGGTGTCTGTAAGACCTAAGATCTGTAAAACTAAGACCTGTAAAACTAAGACCTGTAAAACTAAGACCTGTAAAAGTAAGACCTGTATATAAAATGAATGATGATAGAGAATGATGGTCCATGAAACAATTTTTTATGCTAACACTCCAGTCAGCACACCAGACTGCACAAGGTTGAAATGTTTCTTTCCAGTAGTCCATCATAAATTTCTACTGCTCTATCACACCCCACCCTACAATAAAATGGCTCTGCTCAAACTCATTTCCTTGAAATTGTATGTTTGGATTACCATATGATTGGGACTCCTGGCAAGCAAAATGCTGAAACCCGATTCTCAGTGACATCTCCAAGGTGGGGGGTGGGAGATGGAGGGCACATACCCCAACAAGTGAAGTTCCCCCATGTTCTCCCAAATGGTATCTAAGGTTAATAATTGTTAAAAAATTAAATGATGACTTAAATACATCGCAAACACCGTTTTGCTCACACTTTGTCGCGTACTACACATTTTGTCACAAATTTGATTGTAGAATTAATAGTAAACATACCTGATCCTTGCCAAAGGCAGGCAAGGAATTTTCTGATGGTGATCATGCCATTTATGTGTGCATGTTTGCAACAGAATATTGTGAATGCTCTAGTTTTGAAAGGGAGAGTGCGAGACACTACAAAGCTGGTTAGTGGGTAAAGCACATAAACATCTCCACTAGGACTGTTTTGGGGAAAGGTCAAGGTCATATGAGGTCAACACGAAATTGGTGTGAATTTAGTACATTATAAGTCGAAATGTTCATATGATTTCCATACAGATCAAAGGTAAGTTGGGTCCATGGTGCTGTATTAAATTATCTGAAGCCTTATTAAGGCTTACTCATGAAGGCAGCATATTGAAAGACAATTGAAATTGGGTATGTGGCAGCAAACTCCCTGATATACTCTTGTCTGTTACGCTACGGTCCTTTCGAGGCTTACAGCACAGTGATTTGGTTTGGTTTTTGATAAGTTTGCACACCCCTGATTTAGAGTATAGCATACTATTAAGTAATTTGTCCATGTACATATAGTGTGGACTATGCATGCAACAGTTGACGACTAGCACACTCAGGATCACATACATGCACGGGTAAAGTCCAAAGTAGTCAACACCATGTGTAAAGCTCACGTCCTGAATATTGAAGAGGATAGACTGAATGGCATGACAGTAACATTATTTAAAGAATAGATAACACAACGCAAAAAACTCCATATCCTCTTTGGTTTTCAAGATATTACGATTACCATTCTTTTCATGTACAAAGAAGTTGCCATATTTCCATAATAGTAACTTCACTGTAGCAATTAATACTTTTGACATTTTTTGTTCACTGGGTGATTTAAATGTTCATGTTTTCCCTTTTCCACATTTTCTATCCATACGAGGTCAGTTTGCTTTGGATTTCTAAACTATAGCACAAACTCTACACTTATTATAAAAAATTTTAGTATCTGAAATTTCTGCATCGATATAGACTGATCACGAAGATGATAATATTGTTATCGGGGTTGTTGACAGCAATGATCATGCTCAAGATCCATATACATTTCTGTGTGAAGAAACTCATCAAGGGTCTGAACCATTTGCTATGGGATCATCTGGAAGCAGGAAGGACGCTATGCTTGGAGATAAGGTAAATACACTGGTTGTAATACTACGCGATTCTATACATTTGCAATGATGTGCGCATATGATGTGTATTTGTATGTTTCTGTGTGGCACATTTGTTTGATTGTGATATTGGCTTGTCGACATGATATGAACTTGAAAGGAGATTTCTATCCGTTCTGGTGTTTGGGTGATGCCTACATCACATTTGGGATAACCAGCTGTCCTTTTGGTTAGATTTCATGAAAACATGCTATCATGATGTTACAATAGCTAGTATGTACTATAACTGTTCATATGACATGTCTACTTAGCATATACATAGATTCACTATATTGAACCAACTTTTAGTGGACGTCAGAAATCATCTGAGGTCAATGGGGCCAATTTTTAGTATTGAGTATAAGGGACCTGCTTTTTGTGGAGATCAAATATCATGTAAAGCCGTTTGAGGTCCAACTTTAACACAGTATCTAATCAGAATGCAAAAATGCTTTAACGTTTTGATAAACAACTGGCATCAGGATCCTTTTCACCAATTTTTCTTAAGCCATACAAATTTTGTGAGTTTTTGTTAATAGTTTATACTTCTGTTGTAATCTCCCCCTTTGAAATGGTCGATGGATGAGAGCTCATTTCTGTATGAATGTTCAGATCCAGCTAAAGACCTATTATTCATCAATGACTATATCAATGCTACCTGTAGCTTCTGGACAATATGTAGATAGTTTGTAATACCCCCTTTAAAATAGGCTGTGGACTAGAGGTCATTTCTGTAGGGGTGTTTAGAGTTAAGTAAGATATCTACTAGTCTATAACAGCTATGTCGATGTTGCCAGTATTGTTTTGGCGACATCACACAAGTAGTGAGTTAGAGAAGATAATTGTTGTTTTGGACAAGTCACTGAAGTGTTTGGGCCTAATAGGTCCAAAGGGAAAATGTTATCAGTTGAGAACATGGATATAATTGGTAATAGCTCCATGGATGAGAAAGGCCGGTTGTGATGTAGGATTGTTTGAATAGCCAGGTGTAGTGTGATCTCCCTGGTCACCAAAATTATGAAGCTCCTCTCTTGTTGGTTCCATAGTAAGAACATTTGTTCACAAATGCATGAAACAAGCTCTAGATAAAGGTAAATGCTACATTGAACATTTTAACAAGAAGAATCCATCATCCCACCTTGAGATATAACGTAAAGCAAGAATTTGACCTCTTGTGACATCAAATGACCTTTGACTTTCACCAAAATCCATGGTAATCTTCTATTCGTTATGGGCTACGTACATGCAAAGTAAGATAATTGTTAGAATTACAGAACATATTTGAACAGAAGGTAAGTACCAGAAGTCAAGACTCCCAAACCTGTAGAATGTGTGGGAATCTAGATTGGTTACAAAACTTCAAATGAACTTAATTGTATTTTACACCCTGGTCTCAATACATTTTTTTTTCTAAAATTTCCAAATTGATTAAGACTGATCATGAAGATAAAATCGTTACTGGGGTTCTTGACAGCAATGAACATGCTCAAGATACATTTCTGTGAGAAGAAACTCATCAAGGGTCTGAACCATTGGCTATGGGACCATCTGGAAGCAGGAAGGACGCTATGCTTGGAGATAAGATAAATACACTGGTTGTAATACTACGCGATTCTATACATTTGCAATGATGTGCGCATATGATGTGTATTTGTATGTTTCTGTGCGGCACATTTGTTTGATTGTGATACTGGCTTGTTGACATGATATGAACTTGAAGGAAGATTTCTATCAGTTCTGGTGTTTTCTGGTGTTATTTGGGATAACCAGCCGTCCTTTTGGTTAGATTAAATGAAAACATGTTATCATGATGTTACAATAGCCTAGTACAGTGTGCAACTGTTCATATGACATGTCTACTTAGCATATACACAAATTCACTATATTGCACCAACTTTTAGTGGACGTCAGAAATCATCTGAGGCCTATGGGGGCCAGTTATTAGTTAAAGGTTATAGAAACCTAACATAGCAGAACTCAAAAGCATCTGCGGTCTTTACACCTCACACAAACGGCACAGAGATACCATATGTCTATTTAAAAGACGCAATGTCCGTTAAAAACGCATTTCTTGAAAAAATGGTACCACAAGAGACTGTACTCATAGTTTCAGATAATGCTACCGCCTACCATTTTTGTCGATAGTAACAATATACTTAACATACAGATGAATGACAGAGAGGAATAATTCTATTGAGTTTGGTGGATTTCAAGGTCACCTGAGGTCCCATTTCCAGCGGTCAAATAGTAAAATCCTAGTTTGCGTTCCAGTTAAACATGGATAGTACTTTAGTACTTATGATACTGAGTACATTATGTAGTGTAGAAGCTATTGTTTCGCATAGAGTTAAGTAAAGTTTGTATGAGATCAAAATAGATTGAAAACTGACATGAACCTGGTTCATGTTGGGAAGTATGGCAATCTTAAATGGCTCATGTATTTGCCATATATGGTATGAGAATCCTGTTGCTGTTGTTGTCAGTGTAAAGGTCATTAAATGTCAGCGCAGTTCAAATTCTTAACACCATTGAAGCATATCTCTATGTTCCACTTCTTCTTTAGGTCAACAACAATATTTACAATGACGACCATGAAACTCCTGTTTTTTGAAGGGTAAAAGGACACGGTTCACAACAACTGAGGCAGTCCAAATTTTACTAGCAGCAACCGCTGGGAATGAATTGATTTGTACACGGGTTCCCTTAAAGGTCCGAGAAAACCTTTCTTTTCTAGTCTCAACAGAGCTTATGGAAAAGTTAGATGATATCAAATGTGACATGAATGGAGTGTATTCCAAACTACTGCGAATTGGTACATGGACAGTGGAACTAAGTGAAAGCAAACACAATGTGACTGTCATGCAAATAAGAAAGGTTGAACTGTTTAATGACAACCAATTTCATTTACATATTCATTCGAAGCAGAACTCGGCTGGACTGGCACGCTCAATCTTTCATCTCCGAGATAGAGAAAACCAAGTTGTGAATTCACTATGCCTTCTGCAATACCACCTTAATAATATGGAGATGGGAAGGCTGGAATTTGAGGTTTCATCCCATGGTAATCGAAAGCGTGGTCATAAACCTTTCTATCCAACACAAAAAAGTGTAATTGACAGAATCCGTGATGAAATACCGTCCAGTGCCCCTTCAGCAATTTATGACAATATCATCGAAGACGAAGGTGGTATTGTAGGTGCCCAACAGCCAGAGCAATTGCCACGGGGCCAGGTATATCAAGTGAAAAAGTACATGAAGACGGCTAAAAGTGGTGAGAAATTGGTTGCATATGTCACTCATTCAGAGGAACCGATTATTTTGCAACACCATGATATACCAGAGGATCTTTGGGGTTTTGGTACACATGAAATGTGCAAAGACCTAACTCGATTCTGTACCTCTGATGTGCTTAGTCACCCACTTAGCGTTGACCCAACTTTCAACTTTGGCAACTTTGATGTGACTCCATTCACCTATCGTCACCTTTTTCTGGAGAATAAAAGATCTGGGGTGGCCCCAATATTTCTCGGTCCTCCATCCATCATAGCTCCAGCCATCCATCATAACAAGTCACAACCCACATACAGGAAAATTGTCTCAACAGTAACCGATAATTGTGACAAATTGAAGGAAAAATGTAAAGGTTTCATAACTGACGGAGAACAAGCACTCGAAAATGCACTTGGTGAAGGACTGCCAAATGCCACTCCTCTCAGATGTTTCAATCATTTCAGACAAAACTGTAAAACTAAACTCAGGTCACTTGGTATAACTACACCATTGCAGCAGAAACCTTTCTTGGATGCTGTATTTGGTCAGAAGGGGGATAGAGATAGCCTTCTTGATGCACAGGATGGCAAAGAGTTGAAAACTCAACTGTACTCCCTTCGTGAATTCTTCAATGATGAGGAAACCAACTTTCTAAAGACTAATGAGGAGTGTGGTGTAAGCAAGTTAGAGTCCAAGTTCTTTGATTACCTCAGTAAAAATCGTAAAATGATGGCAAAGTCAATGTCATGCAAAGCACGACCAAAAGCAGGGATGCCATGTGATGATGGTGGAAAACCCCAGAGAGCCTACACCAACCAATCTGAAAGTATGAACAACATACTTTGTCAACAAAAAAAGAAAGTACTTGGTAAAACAAATGCAACACGTCTTTCCAAGCTGGAATTCATACGGGATGTCTGGACCCCGGTACACGAACACCAACAACATGAATTACGACTTGCTATCTGTGGAGAAAGTCAGGAACTGCGTCCAGCAGACTGTGCTCAACATTTGCAATTGTACATAGATGTTTGGTACAACATGACAAGTGCACAAAAAGTTGAATACATAAGGCAGTTCGACAAGCTTTCCATTGAATAAGCATTCAGTGAAAGGATTATCCAAGTCAGTTCCATAAAATCACAAGAAGAGAACCAGATGGAATTTTCATTTGATCTGAAAGCAGAATTGATTGCCACTTTACACTTGGATGAACACCTTGCATCTGTCATTACCAACGAAGCACTAAAACTGCTGAGAAATGATCAGGCCATTCAAAAGAAGCCTTCTCTCACATGTGCAGTAGAAAAATACCTAGTAGCTGCAAAACGCAGCAAAGAAGGATATTATGAGTGCACAGTACATAAAGAGCAGGTGACATGCACTTGTCAGGCATTCCGTTATAACACCTTATGTAAGCACAGCATTGTCGTGTCAGAGAAGATACATATGCTCAGAAACCACCTTGATTATGTTTCAACATCGCCAGCGTCTTTTGGAGCCAGCAAAAGAAACGTCAGGCAAGAAAGGTGGGAGGCACAAACACAGCTGGCGCCCTGCGCGCAAGGATTACTCTTCTAATGTGGAAGAAAACGCAGTTCCAGCTCGGATGTATTCAGGGATACACCATAATGACAATCCTTTAATGGTTGTATTTCTGGATGATAATCCAAAGGCTATTAACTGCTGCCAATGTGGTGTTGCATTCCCTAGGAAGAAAAAAAACAGTACCATATGATATTGTGTTAGCACATGATGAAAAGTGGCTGTATCCAGACCCATCAAATCCTGGAAGCAAAATAGCATCTGCACGCTTGACAACCAAGTTCTATTGTGTTAGAAAGGACTGTGTATATGCCCGTTTTCCTTATTTTGATGTTATGTATCTGTCTGTCTCACCAGAAATTAAACTTAGGCTAACAAGTTCACGTGTGAACCTTCTACAGGCCGAATTTCAGTGGTCTGGTTGTCTGGTACACTGATCAGTAGCCAAGTGGGCAAAAAGAAATATAACAGGGAAGGCTGATCAGAGAGCACTTATGAGGGGTCAAAGTATTAAATACATTCTACCTGATACCCCTAAAAACCTTGCACTAGCCTACTACCGTTTGCAGGATGAACTTACACTATCATTGGTATGTTATTATGTTAAGTATTTCAGTTTCTTCTACAGGTGCGATGGGATGGGGGTGGGTTAGTATTTGAACAATTCCTGTAGGGATAAGAGATGTGTAAGATCGGTAGAAGGTCTGAAGACTCCCCTCTTCTTCTCAGAAATACTGCCCTGTCACAAGTTAGTGATTGGCATTAAGCACTCTTCCCGCCTCTTCCCCACGAATCATCGGACCCATTACCCCATTAACAATGTTATCAGAAACCGCCAGCCTTTGTATGGACTACAGTCAAAATGATGAAATTAAAGGACTCTACTATTAATCAATTGTACAGTATGCATTGTTCCTTACTGCTTAGGCACTGGACTTAAAAAAGTTATGATATTTTTAGGTATGTTGCACGCATTCCCACGCTCACCTTGGGGGTTGTGGTGGATTAAATCAACGAAGGGCAAATCCCTGCAATGATTTGAAGTATTTTTGTTTTTGTTACTAAATAAATATTCACAACTAAATCCTTGTCAGAGTCATTTATGATGTCCGCTTTTATAAATAAATCCGTATGTATTGTAAATTCAATATTTATTTACAACTCCTGGCATGTATACTGCATGGCAATGAAGTCACAGGTGGCCACAAACAGCAGTCGGTTTTGAACACATTGACTCAAAGTAACTCTTAACCCATCTCCTATAGCTTAAGAATATTTAACAGGGTGACAGTGGCATGTATATTCCCCCCCCCCCTCCACTACACTAAACATTTTGTTTTTCATTTTAGCAGAACAAGGTTTAGGATTTTCACTCTGTAAAACCCCCCTTAACCTGTAAACTCAAACTTAAAACATGGTGTCAGAAGCAAGTCGTTTCTACCCCATTCAAAAATAAGGGCATATTATTATACTGTTCATTTAAAATTTTAAGAATTTTGATTCTGGAAAAGCCAGGTTTTCCTTTGATTATGTTTCAACTTTACCATACACGGACTAAAAATGATCTACCTATAAGCTAGCTTTTGGTAAGCGCATAACTCAAGAGCTGCGGACCAAAATGGGCCTCGTGAAATGTACACAGAGGGCCTGTTTCTATTCGGAAAAAACACTCAATTTTGATTCATTTTACCATTATATATCATTTGTTAGAAGAAGCAATGGGTGCATGTCCATTCAAATGTTCTAAACCAGGACCTCCTGCATTGATCCTTTGACCCCAGGAGCTGGGGCCCCAAGACTCATCATTAAATCACTGAGGTGGCTTGAATTGCAAAGTTTTAACAGGTTTTAATTTAACAGATCTTAGGTCTTAGGTCTTACTTTTACAGACACCAGGTGAATGCAAAAATATTGGGTGCCTGTTTACAAAACAACCCGCTTACGAACGGCGAGCGACCCATTCTTATCGGGGTAGGCCAATTGTGTGAGACTGCATGGCCATTGCGTTTTTACAGGCCATCTCGTAAAGGAAACAGTGAATTCCCTCCGCTACAAGTTCTCGGTGTAACACCATCTGGTCATGAAAGCTGGATATTCCAATAAAAATCAGGCATTATCCAGAAGTTAAAAAAGGACAGTACGTTGTTTATAAAGTACAGTTACACAATAAACCTATAGGTTTGCACTGTTGCTGTACTGCGCGGCAACAACTGTTTCACTCCAACACGTCACGTGATTGACTCTCCGTACCAGATGTGAGGTTCTTTAATTTGGACCGATAAGAATAGGTTTTTCCTTTCGGGGAAACCAAAAAGTAAGTATAAATAGTTCCGACAGAGCGCCATCTTCTTGGTGAAACGTTCCTTCAAAATTTATTTCGAAAGCCATTCACCAGTACTCAGTCAAGCCTCGCTGTAAGCGTTAATGAGGCTTGTGACGTCACCCTCTAAAATGGAAACTCCGCCCACAAGAGAAAATCATGAGTTTCGCAGAATAGGTACCTACCATGCTGGGGGAACTTCAAGCTTCTGAATAATGCATAAAAAGGCGTTCCTTGTTGCTGTATCCTTGGTCATTTGAAATCTTAAAGTCTTTTCTTTACTAAAAATATCGTGAGGTATTGTTTCTTTCGCAATTTCACATAAAAATTTCCATCAAAAACAGGTCAACTTTTGGTGGGGTTTTTTGACTGGCCTCAAATTTTGCGAATACCTGACCGTATTCAGGATCATTGGGGTGTAAAACTTCCAAATCGAGTGTTTGAGACATAAAGCTAACTACTGATACCTATTACACTACGAGCAAAACAACAAAATAGTTGCAATGAACGTTTTTGCAAGTTGGAATTTTGCACTTTTTGGCCACGTAGAGCATCGCACAAGGCGTTAACGTTATGGTTAACATATGGTAAACTATTGTCATTGTCTATTGATTCTAGATTGCTAACTAGGATACCATTTTAGTCATTATGCCAAGTAATAAAGTGAATTTTAATACGACTAACATATTGTAGGCCCTTTTAAGGTTTTAAACCACTAACAAATAACATTAAAATTTTACAGACAGGCCTAGTCTACACTAGGCCTTGGCCTATGCATGCTAAAACTGCACACTGTGGTACATAGTGAATATATGAATGTGTACTGATGATCTGTGATCATCATACAGATCCTACTTTACTAGTCCTTGCTTGCTGTATGAGTGAGTTTCCATTCCAGAAAAAAGCATGTAAAAAATTTAAGAGGCCTGTAGCACAAAATTATTGTGCCATATGCACCTTGTGAGTTGAATCGGAGCAATGTACAGTACCAACGATGAAGATGAAGAACCAAAATAAGCAATTTAGTGTTACACTTACAGGTATTGCAGGCTACATGAAACAATTGATATAGGCCCTACAGCCATTTATTTACACATACACTTTACCAGCCTGTCGGTTCTTTCATATGGTTTTACCAGACTAATTAAGTCAGGAATTTTCAAAAGGGAAATGACTTAAGGAATATACTTAGAGTATATGGAATGCGCACCTACAAGAGCTCCATCAGTTTTCAGGATTTTTTTGTTTATTATTTTGCCTGGACCATTGTTCTCAGTTTTCTTACTTACCGTATTTTTGTACTGTTGTGCTGAATCATATTTCTACACAAATGAATTAATTGTGCCTTAGTTCTCAGCCTGTTCCTGTTGAAATGTAATTGCTAGTTATAGCCTACACCTACTAGTGCTCTAGGCCCATTTGGGGGTTAAGGTCAAGATTAGAGCTTGCATTGCTATAGACCCTTTTCTTGTATAATGGCAAAAATGGGATTCTGAGTCAGTGTATCCTACAGGACAATTTTCTCTACACAAGCAAAATGCCAATTTACTGACTTAGGAATTTTGGTTGTGCACTTGTGTCCTCTATCATCAGCTGTTAATTCTGATGGATGAAACCTCATATATTCTTCTGAGACTGCCTTCTCATTTGAAGTATAAACTGCTGTCATTTTACACCACTAACTGAGCAGAGGAGAGATGAATAATGAAGCAATTGCCCCATATAGTAATGGCATATTACAGTCAAAGTTTTTGCCACTAACTTGAATTAACTTGATGGCCTGTTGTTACCTTGGACTCTCAGTTGATATGCCTCCAGTTGTGCATGGGGGTGGGGGTTGTGTACTGAGTATCCAGTTCCCTAAAAAAACCTAAGACCCACCCAGTTCCACATGCTGTTCACAACTTGTATTACTAAACAAAGTGTTTCTGATCCGAGGCTTCATTTCTTCGACCTCACCACCTAAGGATAAGGACCGACTGTAGCGTTAATTACCCCAGAGTTCACTAACAAGCCTTACAAGAGAACTATACATTCCAATATCCCTCCATTTTACCTCTTTATTTTCTAGTTTAATGCCACAATTTTTCTGTCATGTTATTGTTTGCAATAATTTATGAGTCTAGTACAATAACTGTGATTTACTGATTGTATAATGTGGTAACGTGCAAAGTGTATGGCCATGTATGTCAAAAGGTTACCATGAGTCGGTCAATAAATAGGTGTTGTACATCGTGCCGTACGTTGTATTACACTGTGGTGATCGACTCAAGGTACTGGCGTACTTAAGATACAATCACTATAACCCTTGCATCGGTAGCCACTTAATCGTTACAAGGTTTTCAAAAATTGACTCTCAATGTAATTTTCCTGCTATATATATGTAAATCAAACGTAAAGGAAGACTCGGCGAGGTTAACATGATTAATACTTTTGTGGAGGATATTTTCTCGCTCGGTGTAGTTCCATTTTCGCGCAACTAATGCAAACACCTCAGTACGGGAAATTGGGCTTTTTACGTACGGTACAAGGCAGTGTCAATACCTGCTCTAAACTTTGCGAATACCTGACCGTATTCAGAAATATTTCATGGTAATGTTAGATTTTTTAGGTGGATAAGGAAATTTCTGATGTACCATCTTTCTGGCATACCGTGCCAAAAAACTTGTTTTCGAGAAAAAACCAGATTTTCCGAACAGAATGAAAACTGTTTTTACGAGTTCAAAAAATCGTCTCAAATTCATTGCTTTGTGTATAAAATACTTTAAAAATGTTGCGAAACTATCGGAAAATGTGTTCTCTATATATTTTAATGATGACTTTGTAAGATTATGTGTTTTTCATGTCGAAATTTGGATTTGAAAACAGTTAGTTTTTGCTAATTATATATGCAAAGGCTGTGACGTCATGCATACTCAAATTAGAAAAGAAGCGACTTTTGGTGGCTTTGGGGACTGGCTGTACTGTACTGTACTGTACACACGAGTGGTTTTGTAAACAGCCTAGGAGCTAGTGTCGTTTGACCTTGTTTCCCCACTACATTGAACATGGCATAGGGTGATCCTTTTCCGAGCACTGCATTGCGTGACAAAGCCCATAGCATGGATACTAGGGCACGACGATGAACGTCTTTGTGGTGTCGTTTTGGGACATCGACTCTCGTTCTAGGCTCGTCATCATCTAAGTTCACAAATAACTCACAGAGTCATTCGTCAGCTCTAAATACAATTTTACCAGGAGTGTACAGAAATTTTCAGTCGACACAGCTCTTTGATTGACATCAAATTAAATGTGAAGTAACTCATATTGCACAACGTGTACACTAAGAGTGTTCTGATTACAAAAAGGCTCCCGCAATTCTCACCAAGCAGGAACATGTCCGCAGGCACTCTGTCTGAGTAGGGAGCTGCCATTCTAACGATAATCGAATGAGTTTGAGACAGTTGTGGGAGGGGCTTAACTAGTGTAGATTGGAAGAATTGGAACTATAGCTGTCTGAGGTGAAGAATGACTGCCTTTAGCAATGAGTACTAGTACTACACTGCACCATAAATGCTTAAACTCTCGAAAAATAAAAAGAGCCTAAATTTCACTCAGAAGAAGAGTGAAGGTTATGGGGGCGAAATTCACCACGAGAGGTGTGGAATTAGGCTCCAAAACTGTGCAAAGTTTCTCTCTTGAAGGAGTGCCCACAGGGACAATTTTCACTCTTCTTGGGGTGAATTAACATTCTAATGGAGTGAATTTACACTTTTCAACTTATTAGAGCAGCATGGGAGGTGTAACACCTGCCTATTAGTGACAAACATTCACTCTTTTGTTTTGAGAGTGTAATTGTTCCTTCCCTTCCTCAAGGCTTTCAATTGGTGAAAAATCGGATCAAAGCTAACGTCATTATATATCGTCATTACATTAATTTATTTCCTTACACACTAAAATGAACACAATTTACCGTTACACAATTACAATGTTATTTATCCAAGTAGCGGACAGAGTTCTCTAATGGGGTGATGTGATTAATTGATAACTCTGTGTGCAACATGTTATGCAAGCAAACAAGAAGTGTTCAAGGTCATAAAAACATTTTTTAAACTTTAAAGGGGAACAAAGCAGGTAATGTGAGTTGTATTAGAAAAGTCACAAATTATTGCACAATGGACCTTGTTTAAAGTGAATAAACTTCAACATCTAATATCCCAGCTCAGGAATGTCCTATAAAGATGGGAGTTGGACTGTTATAATTCACTTGTCGTGCTCTTTAATATATATTTTTGATTTTTTTTTACTTGGGGTATACTTTAATTGCAGCCAAGAGAAACATAGATGTAAAGCGACCAGATAAATGTCTTCGCCTACTTTGTCAGTGTGTATTGGTAATAGCTTGTTCGTTGTACGCCTTTTTAGTGTAGACAGCTAACGGTTTAAATAACAATTGCATAACTAGTTAAAAATTAAACGTCGGTGAGAGAATAAGTGACGTAGGTTAATACCGTTTTGATGCCATTATATTTGACTATTTGACCAGCAAAAGTTCCCGAATCCTATACTGATGCTGCTTTGCAACGCATAATATTTCAGGATGCAAAAATTTCGTTTTAAGCAAAGAGTAACATAAACTGATTCCTGGCTTACTGTTCTACCCTTTTTTGAATCGAACTTTTCAGCGATAAAATATTACGAGCCTATTTATTCCGTTAACTGAAGATATTTATTCGTGGTTATTTCAAGGTTGTTCTTAGAATATGAAACCTAAAACAGTTGTATTCTTGGGATCCGACAGTCTGACTAAAAATGAAATTTTACTGGTATAAGTTTTGTCTTTTTCTCCAAATGTCTGCAATTAAAATGTACTAGAATTTAATTGTATCTTACTTCAGTACTTGTTATACGTACTATACTTTCAGCACAATATAGCCTCTTTACAAGAGAAGAGGTTTCAGAAAAAAAAATGTTCCAGTTGTCGTATACATTCTTTTTCCGCAGATGAAAAATTTGATAAATTATGTAACTGTTTTTTCCATCATGCAATAACCTGATTTAATTAACAGTCTGTATGTGTGTGTTTTTAACCACGCCGATCGGACTATGTAAGCTCGCAAAAAAGTATGCGATGCAGCCTGATAATTGGAAAGTGTCGGTTAAGCTTATCATGTATTTGGGTGACCTATATGTATATTGAAAACAGTATGTAAAAATTGAAGAGGGGAAGGGACAAGCACGCATGTTTTTTTAAACTGAATACCAATGGATTAGAGACGAAACTTGCAGCCCCCTAAACGCGTCGAAATCATTTTAAAAATATTTGTAAATAAAAAGTTTGTTTCAAAGAAAAGTTTGGAATATTGGTTTCCTAAAGGCAGGTGCGGGTTGAGAATTTGAAAAGTTTGGGGAACATTGGAGGATTTTCACTTCCGGTTAAAAAAATTGAAATTGCACGGTGACTGAAGATCATTGTTGTTACGCGACGTATTTAAGAATGAGGGATGTGGCTCTCCGACGAAATTTAAAAATTTCTAAAGTAAACTTTGTGGCTTTTTTAGAAAAAAAAAATCTTTAAACGTCAAGATCCCATTTCGGAGATAATTTGGAACTTATGAAAAAAGGAGCAAAGTAGCCCCGAGGTTGCCGGTGTCACTGGATGATGATCTTGTGTCTGGTATTATATGGGCGAGCACTTCTGCTTTAAAGGTAGTGTGACACCAAAATGATAAAGTCGGGTATTTGATACAAGAAGCATTAAAAAACAAGAAAATTGCTGCAATTTCCATCAAAATTGGTTAAAAATTGACCATTTTACAAGTTTATTTCTGATTTGCACTTAATCATGCATAAATGTGAGCTCAATATGTAAATTTTGTGATGTCATGGGAGGGACATGCCATATATGGCTAATGTTATCCTTTGTTTTTGCAATCTTCATTTCAAGGGCAGTTGTAACATTAGTATTTCCTGAAGGGTTTATTTTGAAAGTTTAAATTGTGTCCTTGAAAACCATCAGTATCAATCACCAAACCATAAACTATCTGATGAGTAATTAAGAGATAATTAATGAAGGGTTAACAAAAGGAATGTCAACACTGTGCAACACTCAGCATCACTATTTTTGCATAACCAACAAGTTGCTTCAGAAACATTAAAACTTTGAGGAGGTATATCTTGAGAACGGTAAAAGATATTGAAATATTTCCAACGGATTCTTCCTTAGGAGACCTTGGTCCTTAACTACCAAGTAAATGCAGAGCTTTTGGCTGACATGTCACACTACCTTGAAGGGTCGCAATTTCCGGACTAAGAGCGCCGAAGCTTTAACTTCTCCTAAACAAACAATTACAAGTATGGTGCTTGTTTTGGAGATAATTCGAAACTTCATTAAAGAGGAGGTTAAAAAAACCGCACTGCATTTGACTGGTGGCACAGTTGACATATTTCCTAATTGTACTGTGGTAGCTAACTGTAGCTTTGTCACTGCAGAGAATGTTACAATTGATACACTGTTGTGATATACCTTTGAGAAACTACAAGACATACACCTATGAGAGATAGGGTGATCGAAATAGAAATTAATACCTCACAGTATAATTTACGTTTTTACATGTTTTCGTCACATGCTTGGAAAATGCCGTGGAAGTTTGCATGTATCGTTGCTTCCGCAGTGGCGTCACCAGACTTTTCATTCTGGAGGGGGGGGGGCACTGGGGGGGGGGGCACAACGATTTCATGGGGTATTGCAGTGGAATAGAATGAAAAAAAAAACAGTCCAGTTTGTTAATTACTGATGTTTGTGACGAAATACATATCTTCATCTGTCAAAATTAAAGAAAATCATATCAATAATTACAAGCGAGCATTGTCTCTTGACAGTTTTAGCAGCAAGGTTCACATAGTCGGACTGTGAACACGTGATCTCAGTGTCAGTTATTATTTGCTGCTCTTATCGTCAAAACATCGGCCAAGGCAGGACGCCCAGTTTCAATGGGAAGAATTTCCTCATGTGGTAATGCAGTATTTGTAGTTTTCGCTCATGAAGCAGTTTGGTAAACTTTTCTCGTCTCTGCAAATAACAAAATCGGATATTTTCCAAATGTGACACCGACAGCTGCTTTGCTATGTTTCTTAAAATGTCTTTCATGAAATTCCAAATTTTCTCCACTATTAGCTTTTGATTTCGAAATATTTTGTATAAATGGGACAACAACGTTTGGGAAACTTTTGAAATATCATCGAAGAGCCTCAGTTCATTAGCCTTAGATAGCATTATGTAACAACAACGATGTTCAGTCGTCGTGCAATCTTTTTCAGATTTGCCACCAATGTAGGAACTTCCAGATTCTTCAGTAACCCTCCAACTTTTTAAATTTGCGTTCAGGAAACCCAAACCTTTCTGCAATACCAGCTCCATATCTATAAATTTTTGTTTGAAATGGGCAATAATTTCGGCGCGCTTCGTGCTCCCTAAATTACGTCCCTACTACACACTGGTTTTCAACCTTGAAAAGGTAAAGTCGGAAGATTTAATGCTTACCTCACTCTCCTGAAAAAATTATCCCCCCCCCCCGCTGCTAAGCTACTACTTACAAGAACGAGAAAATGCCATTTACGGCTGTCTAAGGGGTCGCGATTTTTCAAAATTTTCTGTACGCTCCGCGCCATCTGAATATAACCTTTCGGGCAAGTCTTCATATATCAGGCAAGGAATAATTGACCTACCACACTCAAATGCTCTCATATACACCTATCATCAGATACCTTTCAACCCTGTCAGATGAGTACCGGTATAGATTCTTTAGTTATAAAAATATCAAGATGACATTATGTTCCCCAGTTTGCAGAGGGCATAGATATACTTGAATCGTTGTCTACCGTAATATGGCTGACAAAAAAGAATGTTTCCACCTTTTTCAGTGCTCAGATTCATTGAAAACGAGTTACTGCATGCAAGTTAAGTTAAAAAAGTCGTTTTTCCTTGAAGAAAAAAGCGAAAAATTTAGCATAAAAATGTACCTTTTGATCAGTGGGGTGGGGTGAGATGCAGAGTCCAAGAATTGCCCCGCCCCAACTTTCATATAGCTTCCTACGCTACTTTTCGAGCGAGTTTGTGTTATAACAGTTTAATCATTTTCTATCACAAATGGTTCTTAAACTATTACCTACCACGACATTGTCTCTAACATTTACCACTTACAACAGTCTTTCGGGGTCCTCCAAGAGTTCAAAACTGAAGAAATCCTGGTGTCTTTGCCTCCTGGACCCCACCAGAGCTCTAAGGCAGCTTCTGGGTTAAGGGTTTCTTATGTATTCTTTCGTATTTGACGTAATTCACCCCGGCCAGGCCCATCTCCCTTAAGTTGAAAAGAACTCTACGCCCTTGCGTTAACAGCAGGGACATGTCGGTCAATGTTTGTAAGGAGCGTGAAACATTTTTTGTGTATTGGTGCACCCTTTCGTCACGCAGCTGACCCAAAATTTCATACACTATGAAGAAATTGAAGCGTCTGTGTCGCACATAGTACCGTTGCTTTTACGCATTATTTAGAGAACTTTGATACACCCTTGTTTCACAACTGGGACTCACCCACACTTGACTCACTCATGCTCCAGTCAGAGGGTGAGCCTAACAATAGTACATTATGACGTTCCAAATGCTTCCATCCAATATGATAAACGATCTTTACATCATTTTTCTCAAATCATTACACACCACTTTTCAATAATATAATAGGTTACACAGAAGTCTTGGGTTAACATTTAAATAGTCAATAAACGGATAAAGCTAACGTAAGAAATTGGTCATGTGACATTGGAATGCTGCAATTTGTTTTCCAGGGAAAAAATTTAAGGATTGTACATAAATTCGTCCAGTAGCTTGGCAAGCTAAAGCTCATCTTTTATTTAATGGCTTATATTTAAATTAAAAAGTAGGAAGATATAGTCGTTTATGAACATGTATCTATTTTAAATATGTCTTTTGAAAATACAAACTTTCGGCCGACAAAAAACTTTTCTATGTATGAAGTAAACGTTGCTGTAATTTCACAAACCTCTCTGTAAGTTATGAAGTTATGCCGTAATTCTCAATCATAATATTCCTTCCTTGTTTATCACGAAATTGAAAACCTTCAATCCTTTTCTTTAGATACGTGGGTGGAGTAAAGGTGGCAGTGACCTTTCAAGCTGTTTCAACTGAAATAATATCCCCAATGCGAAATCGTAACATATATTTCCAGAGTCTTGGGGGGAGATGCAATTATTCCGAAGAACACATTAAAAAGCAAATTGGTGAAAGAAACTTCTTTTTAAAATCATCAAAGTCTCCTGGGAAATAGTTATCACACAAAGGTTCTACAAATTTTATTCTATTCTCAATTTTCACATAGGAGTTATTATTCCAAATTGGTAGTGATTCCAGGAAGGTATAGGACGACCATGCCTTCCACAAATCCCTAATGAGTACATTTCTATATGAAGGTCATTGATCTGATAATTGCCTTTAAACAAATGCTGTTTTTCATAGTTTTCACGTGAAAAATCAAAACAAGTATTCCAATCTGCTTATTTACGTACATCTCTTAATTTTAATCCGTGAAAGAAAAAGTAAAATGAATGATTCTTGAACCCCCTTGCTCCACATCACTAAGAGTCTTACGGCCCATTTTATAAGTCGTTTGCCATTACAGGTACAGGCGTCGTGCACACTGTCGCTCGGGCCCCCTCAAATTTTTTCAAGGTTGTAAAAAACTTTGAAATTGAATTTGAGAATCCTTAACACTTCGAAGTACTAGTTAATTGTTTTTGAAAAATAAAGCTCAATGGAAGTAAGTTAACCCCACTAACATAGTTCGATTTGCTTGGGAATGCTGTTCTCGGGACTGTCAATCTTACTCATTCAGCCTGAGAGTTACGCATTTTGGTGTGGTATTTATCGGGCAATCTGCTACGATGACTGCCTCGATTTGGTAAAAACGGCCACTTATAGACGAATCCGATTAGCGCTTGTTTTAGTGACTGTAGGCCGCCATTAGTGGGGTACATCAGCCTAAAACCGTCTTTATTTATTGTTTACATGAATTTTAAACCCTCATATTTAGTGAACTTGGAGAATTTCAGATACAAATTAGTATACAACCATCCACGATAGAGGTAAGAAAGGAAATCGAAAGACTTAAAGGTGACGGACCCTAGTTATGGCCGACTGAAATCATACCATCACTTGCTGTCCGGATTCGTGTATAACGCAAACGACTTGTCGTTCAGATGTTGATTTCTTGTTTATGGACAGTGACAATTTCGACCGCTGTCTGTTTCTGTACATTTCACCTAATCATTTCTTGAACATAATTTTAACCCCAGTCTGATAAAACTCACATTCATGCATCCAATAATTCACGCCATACAATCTCCAGGTGCTGACATGTGGTCCGTCATTGCCTGTTGCAGAATTCAAAGATCATGCCCATTTTTAGAGTCACTTTAAACAGTAAGACTTCGAGCCTAAGTTATGTTCGTTGATGTACTTTTTGAGGGTTACTTAAGAATAAATAATAACATAGTCATACTGCTGTTCTAATAGGATATTCTGACTTCTCGAGACACTATTAGGCCTCCTTTCAGTGGCGTACGAAGGGGGGGGGGGGATCCACCCCTTTCCTCACAGATGCCATTTCTTGTTCATAAAATACTTAGTCATACTTTAGTAACACACATTTTATTTCAAAAGATAGCATATGTGGCACCAGACTGCATTTAAGGTCACCCAATTTTTCAAAAATTTTCAAAGGGGAAGGACTGTCTCTGCAAGCTTAAGGCCTTCAGTTATGCAAATTTTTTGTTAATGCCTGCAAATAGGCAAATTCTGTCAAATTCCAATTTTTACTTAAAAAGGTACCCTCTGTATCCCACTGGTAGCACCCATTAAAATAAAGACTGCATGTGTACATTCTCTTTACAAGCATGAATACGCAATTTTTGGCCATCTGGTGGCACTTCGCTCAGTTTTGGGGGCAAAATTACATTTTGGGGGTCAAAGTAGCTCTTAACTCTCTGATCACTTTGCAGTTTGTGAACATATTTTGAAGTGGGCATTTTATTGCAAACGACAAAAGAAGATATAGCGACTCGTAAGTTTCTTCGAATAATTCTGGAAAATGCTTTTTCCAGCCATCTGAGAGGTCGGATTTTTCGAAATTTTCTCTACGCTCCGCGCCAACAATGGTGGCGCTCCGCTTACATAATCTTTAAGACAAAATGACGTTTTGTGGCCAGGAAAACCGCAAATCCTAAACGGATCGATGCTCTTTTATTTTGACTCCTAGAAGTATGCAAGTGACAAGTTTTACTTCGTAAGGTAGCGTAAATTGCATAAGAATGCATGTAAAGACACGAAAGTTTCAGTTTTATCTTCATAAACCACCAAGATTCAACTTTTAACACTGTTCCTGTCAAAGTCGAATATGTTGCACCATTTTGCATCTAGGCTCCTTGAAAAAGTCAGATATTTTCAAAGGGGGAGGGTACACTCAGCATACTGCATACCCCCCCCCCCCTTCAGAGAATTCCTGCGTACGCCACTGCGTTAGTACATAAAAATAACCCTGATATTGTTGACCAAAATAAATATACTAAGAGTTGTTATTTCCAGTTGCTCTATGTTATACTTACAGATTAAAATACAGGTTATATTACATAATGCCAAGGTAATGTTGTTAAACTTGTAAATTTGCATATTTTATATGAAATACATACACTTTGACCGGGAAAAGTTTTTTGGGGAAATTTCATACGTTTGTCCCCTCTGGAAAATATCCTAGCTACGCCATTTCTTGCCATATATGGCTAATGCTATCCTTTGTTTTTGAAATCTTCCTTTCAAGGACAATTGTAACCAGGTAACAATAGTTTTTCCAAAGGATTACATTTTGGAAGTTAATATTGTGTCCTTGGAAATCATCAGTATCAATAACCAAACTGTAAACTATCTCATGAGTAATAAAGATATGATTAATATACGGTTTACACAAATTGCTTCCAAAACATTCAAACTTTGAAGGTATATCTTAAAAACCTTAAAAAATATGAACATAATTATAACTTATTATTTCGCAGGAGAGTTATACTCCTTAACTGTTAAGTATAGCCAGTGCTTTTAACTGATATAGCGCCCTACTTGCAAAAAGGGGGTTTCAATTATTTAATGGGTGGAATGATTTTTTAACCTGATAGCCAGTTTCTTCGATCAATCGATCCAATTTTGTTGCAAAAATTTAATAAGAGAGCCGTATTAGTTATTAATTTTCTTAGATTTGTTTAACATAAAACTTATTTCTGTGGAATTCTTGTAAATCGAACCATATTACCATGCTATATAAAAGGCTTAGTTGAACCGGATATTGTTTATATAAAGAAATTTCATGACACTTAATAATAAATTTCAACGATCATCGAGAAACACGCTCGTTCAGACCAAGAAACCGAGAAAGGAAAGTACATGGTAACTAGAGACAAATCCGGAGAGCAAGTGGTGGTCTGATTTTAGTCGGCCCCTACTGGGATCATTGACCTTTTCATCCTTACAATCTTCGTGCCTATACCTGCATATATCATGGATGGTTGTACAATGGAGTGTCTCTTGATTTCCTCAATTCCACTGCATACGAGGCTTTAACCCTTTACCGTTGTGCTCCGATCGGGGCATATTTGCGCGCCTCGGGAGTGGGCGGAAAAGCGGACGTAGCCCTCCCCGTATCGGCTTCCGTAGGCCATTGACCCCGTGACCTTAAACTATTGTCTCTCTCGTTGTTGTGTCCGAATTTTCGGGTAGCTACTCGCAGTTTCGAGCTCCGCGCGAAGCAGTAAAGATGGGTGACAGCCGCGCTCTCCGCATAGGTCCAAAAGGACCCAAACAACGGTAAAGGGTTAAAATTCATGTAGACAATAAATGAAGACGATTTTAGGCTGATGGACCTCACTAATGCCTGCCTACAGTCACGAAACACAAGCGCTGGTCGCATTCGTCTATAGTTTAGTAACTCTTCTACACTGTTAAAAAATTTCTCTGTAAATTTACATAATTTTTATGGCAAATTTTTTTCCAACCAAATAATGTTTTTTTTACAGCCAGACTGTAATCATGAAAAAACATTAAGGGTTTGTTTTTTCTTTACAGTTTTTGCACGTAAATTAGTTTACAAAAGTCTACTGTAAAATCGAATTACAGAATTGTTCTGTTTTGTTTACCTTAATTTTATGTGAATTTACAGCCTACTGTTTTCATTCCCGACGTTTTAATATTTATTATAATATCGCTTTTATACCTTTCATATGTTATTACGTAACACACACTTCACCATTACGTAGATCAGGTATTTGCTTACCAACGTAATGTGTCGTTAGGAAGTTGTTTTCAATCTTTTTTCTAAAAGTCCCCACGACTCTCTGGCGAAGAGCCAAGGGGCGAAAACCAAACGATTACTCCCGGAGGAGTTCTGCTCCTTTAAGGAGCTTAACGTCCCAAATGGACAAGTACGCCCTCAAAAGGGCAAACATTGAGTGGTCCTGCTCTAGACTGGCTGGTTTTCAATCAAAACACATTGAGGATGCTTTGTTGTCATATTGTTGTCAAATAGACTGCTATCTCTAGGAACTTTGTAATTGGAAAGTCACATTTTTTGTACAATATAATAACTGTTTTTAAAATAAAGATGACAAAGAATGCAAATACATTGGTTGCAAACATTTCCAGACAAGGTAAACAATAAGTTTATCACTTCCTGATTAAAAAACGCCAAAGAAGATATTATTCAAAGCAACAGCAATCCTTTTGTTAGGAAAATGCCTACAAAATAAGCTCCATCCATTTATGCAAAATGAGATTTACGTCATAAAGTGGTAAATTTACAGACTCTTTCAAGTAAATTTGTGAAACGTTTTTAATTAGCTCCGATCAAGTGCATGAGCGCCTGTGGCGATTAGTTGACATCAGTATACCAATTGTCAGTGCTCTGAAATTAGGGCCTTACAATTTCTTTTTACTTAAAAATGTGTGACAAAACACCAGTTGTATGATATTTATAACTAAGAACGTAATAACTAAGTATGCTTTTATAATAAATGTAAGTTAATTTTCAAATATGGCCATAAATTTGCCAAAAATGTTTTTTTTTAACTGACACTTCGCAGAACGATGCATGTTATATATTGAAAATTTTCTGGCTATTTCTTATTTGTTTGTTTGGGCTTATTTTTGTTTCTTTTTCAGCTTAAAAACAAAATGAATGTTTGTTAAATGACAGTATATTTATGTGAAATCAGAAAAACACAAAATACTGTTAAAATTTCTGTAAATTTACAGAAAAAGTTTTACAAAGCAGTAAAATTTGGTTAAAAAAGCAGACAGAAATGGTTTTTCAAATAAACAGAAAATACATGTTAAACAACCTTTTTTTATTGTAGCAATACAAAGTGTCTGTAAAGATACAGAAAATCTCTATTAAAAGTAAAATACAAAAAGTTTAAGTTAAAAAAAGTCTGTAAATTTACAGAAATTTTTAACAGTGTAGAAGACTATAATGAAACCACCGAGACCATATTTTTTATCAAAAAATGGCAACTTAACAGCCAACAAATAGACTTCTGTAAAAACGGTGTTCAGGGATTTCTGGTTTCTGAAGGTATAGTTTGACCTTAAATATTTCCAACTGAAATCTATTTTTAGTAGGAAGAGAGATTTCTTTGCGGTATGAAATTCGACACCCCAAAAGACAGTGCAACACCTTACATAAAAAAATTACGTCTTTTATTATGTCAACGCTCTTATTTCGAGATATTTGGTATATTACTGGTGGGCTTTCAAGATGGCTAATCGTTCAAATTTACGTTTTGGAAATATGACAACGTTGCAAGTTCTGCTCTCTGGTTAGTGGCGGCATCAAGATTTCAAAACTTGGGGGTGCGTTGGTGGAGGGCACGAGAAACTGTTGGGGGCAAGAAAATTGCGAAATTGAGCACGAAGCGCGAGTCATGCGGGTGGGGTACAAGTTCCGCATTAGGGCCCATGCGGGGTCCAGGGACGAAGCCCCGATTGGGTACAGGGAGAGAAGCCCCGGAGGCGTCACGGTTCTAGTTGATTTCTGGGTCGAAAGTTTATTTTCAGGATTGATATATTCTGGTTCATCATCCATCACGCAATGCAAATGGTTTCATAAGATTTTAATGCATTAGTCCATCCTGTTGTCTCCATATATGTACATGCGATAGTGTAACTACTGACAAATGTCGTTGTAATGAAATTTTATGTATAGGTCTAATGTGGACCTGTCCTAGTAAAAAAAAAGGAGGCAATAATCAGTAAAACTGAGTGAGGGTTGCTGACTTGCTTTTATCAGGTACGGTTCTGAAGGCAGGAGTAGCGAATGTGAGCAACTGAATCAAAACCCTGTGCGCGATGACGGCACAGAGTGTAGCAGTTTTGGTCCGGGGCTAGTGGGTCAGCGGCTAGCATATAGAACGTAGCAAAGACCATACAAGTTGGATCTGCCAGTGAAAATTTTCCATTACAAGACGTTAAAAATTATGCCCTACATAGTTGTACTTTGAAAACTTATGAACGTTTCAGCATGTTTGTATAGGACTATCTGTATATCACTTTGACTAAAAAACACATGTCAGACCACTTTAGGAGCTGAGTGGGGTGGGGAGTTACCGGGGAAAAGGTTCTAACAGACTGGAAGCGTGCAAATCCCTCATGCCCCCGCTGGTGCCGCCACTGTTTCTGGTTATATGTCATTTTGATTGTGACTAACTTGTTGAAAGTTCCGTTTTACAAAACATATTAACAGCTTAAAAATTTCTACACACAGTTTTTAATATTCTTTGTTTACATTCACGTCAATATGGTTAACTGACGAAAAATTTCATTGTGATACATAACCAATGGAATTTAACAAAATTGTAGTACACATACAAATTCTTACTTCAACATTTTGAGCATTCCCAGGAGCGTATCGCAGATTTACAATGAGGAGGGTAAAACTGAACAGGTTGGTAATAGCAGTGGCAGAAGAACTCTTTTATGTAGGGGACAAAGTATGCATACTTGAAAAGTGTGAAGCGTAAAAGCCGCACAACAACTGAAGTCAGCCCAAGGTCCTCTTATGTCTGTAGTATAAAATTTTTGAAGGAAGACCTTCGAGAAAGAATGAAATTCTCCCACGTTTGCAATAAAACTGACTCTTCGTACTAAAAAAAAAATAGCTTCGTGTAATGTAACACCAGCAAGATATCCTCGAGACTATTTCGTAGAGTATTTACATGTAAACCAAGCATTCAATTATCAGTTTCCTTCGATCTAAAGTGACAATGTTTTCATTTCCTTGCCACAACGATTTACCGTCCGTCACAATTGAGGGAAAGAACCGACTATGATAATTTCTCTGCGGCTGCATATGGGCAGTTAATGTTCGGATGGTTCTTGGAACTGGCGATATCACGGAACCGCACTGTACTAAGCTGGCCTGGAGTAGGGTGTTATTAGGATATGATAGTCTGACCCAATACTAACTAACATTCACTGTAAGATAAACAGATAACGAAATTATTGAGGAAATGAGAATTACACTAGCTTCTTCGCTAAATTTTCAGGCAACCATGCATGTTTTGAAAATCAACGAATCTTTACAAACGTTTGACAATTCCTGACTGGTGGTGGGGTAGCAGAATAATTGTACCACTTTTTTAATTTTTTTATTCCTTTAGCTTACGAGTGAATGTTGTTAAAGAAACACATATTCACTACCGACAGGATACACGAGAGACTCGGATTCAACTCCTAGTTGTTGCTTGATTTTCTCCCTGAATTTATTTCTTTTGTACTTCCCCTAGGACGAAAATGCTATGGCAACACTTGGAGTTTATTCCAATTTCATGATCGGAAAGCAAAAGCAAGTGGGGGAGTTAGCTTATCAAAATCCTTCCCGTGTCACTTTGCTGGGATAAATTTTTCGGGCTCGTTCAGAGTTTTAGACTTTAATTGGCTAAGATTTTCGTCCTCCAATGAAAATGACTTTACTGAGCGGTATATTGAGCTGATATCGATATCAAAGAACACCTACAACATGACAATGTTTATTATTGACATGATAAAGTTGCACAATCAAAATGTTTAACTTTAAATTTGCTCGTTTTACTAGCTTAAAACGAGAAGTGTCTAGCAAAGATTTTTAATATTGAATTGATTCGTTAATTCCTAAGTCATGAAACATTTTTTTGTATGTAGGATATGAGGATTGTCTGAGTTTGACCATTTGGCATTAGTCATTAGTATGTGGGGAAAACATTACAGGTTTGGAAAAAAATTGGTATATTTTAAGAGCCAGAACAGCAGTTTTGTTTATATCAGCAATTTTGAATAAGTGATACCCAAATTAGTTATAAGTACAGTGGTTGTTCTTTCTACCGCTCGTTGGCCACGGTCCGGTGCGCCACAAGGTTGCGTCCGGCCCGTCAGAGATGATCTATAGTCAGATAGTGCAGAATGTTTCCATATGCAGATTCATTGACGACAAGTTTAGGTTACGCCATCTGATAAGCGTGTCATCAACCATCCCAATCTTCTAAGAAACCGCCTGGTTCACATGTAGGCTACATTAAAGTGTGGTGGGTAAAAATGATTTAGAGGCATATGAAAAACGTTGCGCTCAAATATTTTGCCAAGGCAACATCATATTTTGCTAAAATGTATCTATCTCTTTGATCAAAACGAAAATGGATCTGCGTTCCTCAGACCCAATGGTTGCATTTTGCTGCATTGGGCAACAGACTGAAAAACAGACTAGACCCTAAAACATGCGGGCCCTCGTCAAGAAAATTTCGCAAAATGATTCAGCAGTGATTTGGTTGTTCTGAATCGATCAGTGGCGGAGCTATAGATTTTGGTCGGAGGTAGCGAAAATGGTCTGCAGGAGCGCTTTGAAGGAGTAAATATCCTGAGCCTTAGCACGATCGAAGCCACGGCTTTTCAGACTTTCCATTTAATTTTCCGCACCTGGTAAAGACTACTTTGCCATTTCTCCTCAGCAAATTTTTCTATTAAAAAATGTTTAAGTTTTCTATCCATGAGCCTCCGCCGAAGAAAATTCGGAGGGGGGGGGGACTTAATTCTTTTTGGGGGAAAGCTCCGAGCCACCATGAGTTAGCGCGGAGCGCAAGAAAATTTTGGCCCAAAATGTCTCTCAGATGGCTGGAAATGACATTCCTAAAGCCTATTTACCGCATATAAATAGGGAAAACACTGAGTGAACTGTTAAGAAATATTGATTTCAATTTTTCTTCGTCTTTTTTTATTCATGTTGTCCTCGTTTTTCAGTTTTTTTTCAGGGGAGGGCAAGTTCCCCCGTTGCCCCTACATTCGGGTGCCCATGGCCCATGTCTCTATCCCTCTCTTTCACATTCTAGTATGAAGGCAGTCATTATATTTTGTGTGTTATTGTCAGGTCTCGATTTAAGATTTTACTGTAATAACGGGCTACTTTGTGAAGATACAGATCAAACCTGATAGAGCTAAATAGCAAGCAAATCATACAAAGGGGGTATTTAGAGAGCCAAACAGACCTCTTGTCTTGGCTATTTCTTCAAATGGAAACAAAGGGAAAAATTTATAGAAATTAATCGCCGTAAGGTGCACATTTTTGGTATCTGGAAATCAAGATACGTACACGAAGAAACATTAATTGACGCAATTCACATCGTGTGACCACTCTGAAATAGTCATTAATTAAGTACATTTGAAGAAATAGCCAAGACAAGAGGTCTGTTTGGCTCTCTAGATACCCCCTTTGTATGACGACCCTTTTCATCAGAATAAAGTGCAGATAGTACAGTTACTGTTGTGCAGTATGTTAAAAACCTAAAAAAGGCGCCAACAGACGATTTTGGTCCGTCGGGGGGGGGGTGACAGCCCCACTGACTTTATGGCAGCTCAGCCACTGGAATCGATTCCTTGATTCTTAAAATCATGGGCATACAGGTTGTTCACGTCACCGACAATGAAAATTGAAATTGAAGATACTGGATTTCATAAATCATGCGCAGCTGGTTGAAACCGGTATGCACGCAAGACAGCACTTTGCAGTAGTTACAATTTTCTACAATGGACGACTACACAGCAAAAAGGGAGACACGCAACGCAGTTAAGTCGGAGCCCGACATATAGGCAGCAATATTATGATTCTAATTGCCTCAAACACTTGGCAAGTGCCATTTTCAGCGATTAGGGCAAATTCTTTGGTCCTCTTAGCCACAACCAATTGTAGCGACACGGTTAAATATTTAATCCAGTGATTTTTCTTGATAGCCTAAATTCCTGGGTATCTACCTGTCAAAAGAGATCCACCTGACCATTATGACCCACACATCCATAGAAGCCCACCCACTCATAAAGACACACCTGTTCATAGAGACCGAGCGTCCATGGAGACACACCTGTCCACAGAGTCAAACCTGTCCATAGAGACACACCTGTCCATAGAGATACACCTGTCTATAGAGACCCACCGTCCATAGAGACAGACCTGTCCATAGAGACCCACCCATCCATAGAGACACACCTGTCAATAGAGACCCACTTATCCATATAGACACACCTATTTAAAGAGACCCACCTGTCCACAAAGACACACCTGTCCATAGTGACACACCTGTCTATAGAGAGCCACCGTCCATAGAGACACACCTATCCATAGTGACACACCTGTCCATAGAGACCCACCTGTCCATAGAGAAACACCTTTCCATAGTGACACACCTGTCCATAGAGACCCACCGTCCATAGAGACAGACCTGTCCATAGAGACCCACCTATCCATAGAGACACACATGTCAATAGAGGCCCACTTATCCATAGAGACACACCTGTTTATATAGACCCACCTGACCACAGAGACACACCTGTCAACAGAGACCTACTTATCCACAGAGACAAACCTGTCCATAGAGAAACACCTGTACATAGAGACACACCTACCAATAGAGACACACCTGTTCATAGAAACCCACCTCACCATAGAAACACACATGTCAATAGAGACCCACTTATCCATAGAGACACACCTGTCAATAGAGACACACCTGTTTGTAGAGACCCACCTGTCCATAGAGACACACCTATCCATAGTGACACACCTGTCTATAGAGAGCCATCGTCCATAGAGAAAGACCTGTCCTTAGAGACCCACCTATCCGTGGAGACACACCTGTTTATAGAGACCCACCTGTTCATAGAGACACACCTGTCAATAGAGACCCATTTATTCATAGAGACACACCTGTTTATAGAGACCCACCTGTCCGTAGAGACACACCTGTCAATAGAGACACACCTGTTTATAGAGACCCACCTGTCCATAGAGACACACCTGTCAATAGAGACACACCTGTTTATAGAGACTCACCTGTCCATAGAGACACACCTATCCATAGTGACACATCTGTCTATACAGACCCACCGTCCATAGAGACAGACCTGTCCATAGAGACCCACCTATCCATAGAGACACACCTGTTCATAGAGACCAACTTATCCACAGAGACGCACCTGTCCATAGAGACCCACCTATTCATAGAGACCCACCTATTCATAGAAATCCACCTCACCATAGAGACACACTTGTCAATAGAGACCCACTCATCCATAGAGACACACCTGTCAATAGAGACACACCTGCTTGTAGAGACCGACCTGTCCATAGAGACACACCTATCCATAGTGACACATCTGTCTATAGAGACCCAGCGTCCATAGAGACAGACCTGTTTATAGAGACCCACCTATCCGTGGAGACGCACCTGTCCATAGAGACCCACCTGTTCATAGAGACACACCTGTCAATAGAGACACACCTATCCATAGTGACACACCTGTCTATAGAGAGCCATCGTCCATAGAGAAAGACCTGTCCTTAGAGACCCACCTATCCGTGGAGACACACCTGTTTATAGAGACCACCTGTTCATAGAGACACACCTGTCAATAGAGACCCATTTATTCATACAGACACACCTGTTTATAGAGACCCACCTGTCCATAGAGACACACCTGTCAATAGAGACACACCTGTTTATAGAGACCCACCTGTCCATAGAGACACACCTGTCAATAGAGACACACCTGTTTATAGAGACTCACCTGTCCATAGAGACACACCTATCCATAGTGACACATCTGTCTATACAGACCCACCGTCCATAGAGACAGACCTGTCCATAGAGACCCACCTATCCATAGAGACACACCTGTTCATAGAGACCAACTTATCCACAGAGACGCACCTGTCCATAGAGACCCACCTATTCATAGAGACCCACCTATTCATAGAAATCCACCTCACCATAGAGACACACTTGTCAATAGAGACCCACTCATCCATAGAGACACACCTGTCAATAGAGACACACCTGCTTGTAGAGACCGACCTGTCCATAGAGACACACCTATCCATAGTGACACATCTGTCTATAGAGACCCAGCGTCCATAGAGACAGACCTGTTTATAGAGACCCACCTATCCGTGGAGACACACCTGTTTATAGAGACCCACCTGTTCATAGAGACACATCTGTCAATAGAGACCCATTTATTCATAGAGACACACCTGTTTATAGAGACCCACCTGTCCATAGAGACACACCTGTCAATAGAGACACACCTGTTTATAGAGACCCACCTGTCCATAGAGACACACCTGTCAATAGAGACACACCTGTTTATAGAGACTCACCTGTCCATAGAGACACACCTATCCATAGTGACACATCTGTCTATACAGACCCACCGTCCATAGAGACAGACCTGTCCATAGAGACCCACCTATCCATAGAGACACACCTGTTCATAGAGACCAACTTATCCACAGAGACGCACCTGTCCATAGAGACCCACCTATTTATAGAGACCCACCTATTCATAGAAATCCACCTCACCATAGAGACACACTTGTCAATAGAGACCCACTCATCCATAGAGCCACACCTGTCAATAGAGACACACCTGCTTGTAGAGACCGACCTGTCCATAGAGACACACCTATCCATAGTGACACATCTGTCTATAGAGACCCAGCGTCCATAGAGACAGACCTGTTTATAGAGACCCACCTATCCGTGGAGACACACCTGTCCATAGAGACCCACCGTCTATCGAGACAGACCTGTCCTTAGAGACCCACCTATCCGTCTATCCGTGAAGACACACCTGTCAATAGAGGCCCACCTATCTATAGAAGCCCACCCATCCATAGAGACACACCTGTTCATAGAGACCGAGCCGCCATAGAGACACACCTTTCCATAGAGACACACCTGTCATTAGAGACCACTTATCCACAGAGACAAACCTGTCCATAGAGATACACGTATCCATAGAGACCCACCTGTCCATAGTAATCCACCTGTCCTTAGAGACCCACCTGTCCACAGAAACACACCTGTACCTAGGGAATTAGAGGTTTGAATAATGTGTAGATTATATGCCTTTCATGCAATCAAACATAAACACGGAATATAGAAGACAAAATTGTTTATTATAAGGTGTAAAGAAAGCAGCATTTTATCAATCTGAGACTGTGACGCCATATATGCTTGCTTCAGGTTCACTTTATGTCGGAAATGTTAAAAGTTACTACCTTACCTGCTCATATGAAGGCTAGTGCCGGAAAGTAGTCCGGTAGCATCAAATTAGTGAGGGGCCCAGGGCATGTAATATAAAGAAGCTTATCAAAAATATTTCTCAGAATATGCATTTTTCAATAACATAGCAATTATGGTTTTACTTTCTTAAGTGATTCACGATATGACAAATATTTCTAAAGGTATTACTTTTTTTCTAGAATTAAAACCAGAAAACTGATCGGTGATACTATAGAATTGCCTATTTCATGTAAACTTCAACGGACAATGATCACCAACCCTTGAAAATCAGGCTGGCCTATTCCTAACATTGGCATCACACAAGACTGTGCAGCCACAAGTGAACTGCACAAGTTCTTCGTCAAAAATTTCAAATTCCGGATATGGATTGATATCATTTTATGACCCCGGGGTCACCTCTTCACGTATTAACGAATGTATCTGAACGAGATACATCCTTCACGTATTAATAAGCTCCCTGACGTTTTGGGAATCAGAGAATAAGCTATCAATAATGATAAAAATGTTCGACTTTTCACTATTTTGCGGAAACGTTTGAGACTCAACATGTGAGACAAGGAGTTGGGCCACTTTAATCATCGTTAGTTAGTTAGTCAGGCCTTCCTTCCAAAGTCGGGAAAATTTTCCACTTCCTTCATTGAGTCTTAATGATGATACCATATGAAATAATGCACAAACCCTAAGTATGCTTGATTATGGTGTTAGGAAGGGCAAGCACTTGAATCTCGCATTTTCCGTTAATCTAACTCACATTTTCAGATGTTCTGCCACAATTATAAAAAAATTCAAAACTCCAAAAATGATTTTTCATTTTTGTCATAATACAAGCCAAGGCGTTTTAAGCGGACTTCCTCAGTTACACATGGTCTTCTGGAAAGACTGGTGAATCCTATGTAGTTACATTTTAAATTTTTATTTGATACTTGATCTGTAATTGATCTCTTTTTTGTCCAATAGATATTGAATTGGTTTATCCATAACCCTACTTGCGTCTTTTGCTTAGGAATATCGGTATTTCCCTAATCGTTCAGAGGAGTTGCTAAACAGCAAATTGGTGTTGAGAACATGTAACTCTAACAGCTGATTGTTAAAGCATGTATACAATTAGCCTGACATTTTCATTCATTCATTCATTCATTCATTCATTCATTCATTCATTCATTCATTCATTCATTCATTCATTCATTCATTCATTCATTCATTCATTCATCCATTCATTCATTCATTCATCAGGGCCGTCGGAAGCGGGGGGGGGGCTGGGGGGCTGCAGCCCCCCCCCAATAATTTTGCCATATATAGTTTTTTTTTTTTTTTTGAAGTGAGCATTTTATTACAACGAAAAGGTCAAAATAAGGACTCCTTAGATACTATTAACAAGCCCAGGAAATTCATTTCCAGCTGTCTGAGGGGTTGGAATTTTTCAAAATTTTCTGTACGCTTCGCGCCAACCGATGGTGGCGCTCCGCTTAGATAGTCAGCCCGAGTCAGCCCCCCAATCGAAAATACCTTCCGACGGCACTGTTCATTCTTTCATTCTTTCTTTCATTCATTCTTTCATTCATTCATTCATCCATTCATTCATTTATTTATTTGGTTTATCACAACACAGAAAATTACAATTAACATTAGGAGATAATTAACAAAAGGTGTGATAGCGAGTGCACTTAGAAACCCTTTAGGGCTTAAAATATTTTGTTATCTTTTAAATTTTCATTCCAATAGATCGTATTTCGGTAGGTGCCACTGTGATAACTTTCAGTACTTATTCACGTTGAAGATATGTTCGCTTAGTTTTTAGTTTTTTTTTTAATAAAGGCTCTAAAAAATGAGTGACTACTAGTCTGAGTTGTGTTCTTTTACACGACTACATGTATTTTCACCACAAAGGCTTGAGGTAATTCAATAATGAAACAATATTTCCAGTTAACCACGTAATATACATGAATACATTTCCTTTTTTTGATTTGTACTTGTTTTTTCTACAACAATATTTACAGTAAAAACGGTAAAACACGGGGCTTACGAATAAAACGTTTTTCTAAGCACATTTAGCACCGACTTTGTAACGAACATGTTTAGATGCTTCGCACATTTGTCTAATTCCTAAACAATTCGTTTTTAAGCACCTCTAATAGCTAAAAATTTCTTGTGTACTAGGTAAACGTGTTAATAATTTAATTGCTTACAAAGCGGAGACAAAATAAGTGTTTAATTGCTAAAAACGTTTTAGAGTGTTAAAAATAGTAAACAACAAAGTTTCGAAAAATGTTAATAAGCAAGACCTAATTCAAAATGCAAAAATATTTACAGTTCACCAAAAAAACATATATGAATACATTTCATTTTATGTTATTCTTTTATCTTCCACGATGTTTCACTGGTAAAGCTGTGTTTAGGAATTTGACGTTCCTCTTATCAAATTTTTATCCATACTTTGCAAACATGTAAAGATGATAAATAAGAGTGACTTATTTCAAAACATTGCGTTTTTCATAGGTAAATTTGCTAAACATTTTGTTTTTAATAGCTACACATGTTAAGATATTAAACGTCATTACTAAGTGGGGGCCAAATAAGTGTCTCATTGCTTAACACGTTTTTAGAAAGCTTAAAATGTTGAGCAGCCTGGGTTAAAAATAATCACAAACAAGATGTCACTAAATTATACAAATGTGTTTATAGTTTGACACATAAAATATGCAAATACATTTCACTTCATTTCATTAATACTTAAATCATAAAACGGTGATTCGGAATTAAAAGTTTTTCCTCCCGATTTGTAAATATGTTTAGGTGCTAGACACACGTGTCTAATTCCTAAAAAATCGTTAAACTACTTTTTAATTGCTAAAAACGTTCTAAGTGTTAAAAAGGATAAACAGTATGCTCTTGAAAAAAAAGAAAAAAAAAAAAAAACAAGAAAATGATTGGTGTGGGTAGTACCATTAAAAACTCTTTTAGGCTTAAAGATAAGAACAATCCCCTTCCAAAAACGAAACAAGTAGTAGAAGAAATGAATGTTAACTTTACAAATGTGTTTATCAATTAAACACTCATTTTGCCCCGCGCTTATACTCTAAACATGTTAAGCTATTAAGCACTAAATATTTAGCAGTTTAACATATTTAAAAGCGAAATGTTTAGGAACTATACGCGTACTGCATTTAACACCTTAGCTTGTTTACAAAGTGAGAGAAAAATTTTTAGATAAACGTTTAATTCCTAAACACCTTTTAGAGTGCAGCTGAGGAAAATGAAAACTGTAGAAGAACATTGCTCCTGCATTAAATGTCATTACTTTGTGCCAATATATTTTAATATTCAACTATTTTTACATGAAATTACGGAGAGAGTATATCATTTTTTCGGTTAGTTACTCTTATATACAATCGACATGAAAACTTTAGATACCTTACCAAGTATGTACACATCATTAAATTCAGGAACGAGTTATGCATATGTCAAATCAATATAGATTTTAATACAGCCCCATACTTTTGTATACGGCTTAAAACAGGATTTAAATACCACGTATGCCTTTAACCAAATAAAGTATAGTTTGGAACTTAACCGTCATTCCATTGGGCTGTGTGTATTTTGTGGTCCAAGCTCTTCGACCAAATGCAAGTTCCTTTCCTATTGAAAAATCAGGTGATAGTTTTCTCCAAAGAAAATGTCATAAGAGATAGGAATTTGATATGTGGAAGACTCTTTTGTACTTTAAAACGATCAGAAAAAGTTATGCAGCCCTTTTAAGATCTACATGGTCTCAATCCAAGTCACAGAGTATAATTCATTCCTTCAACAATTCATCTTTATTGACAGAGTCGTGGAAAGAGTTCATACGACACGTAGAATACGCGTCATGTCACTCGGAAATTGCATTCATTTTGTTTCTATAGCTATATAGAGATAATTTTTTAACCATTTTATTCATTTTGACATCTTTAAGTACATATATTTATTTCCCAAAAGTTCCTTGTACTCCAACTTAATCAATATTGTGATAATACACCTTATATTTCCAGGGACCAGATTAGAAACGTTTCCCAACTTTCGTCTGGTTCATCTCCCTTCTTAATCCCACAGTCCTGTTAGAACTTACTTTACTATGATATCATTAAAGTGCCCAGTTATAATTACCGTTTTATTACTGTGTTAAAATCACTGTCATGTTAAATGTGTAATTTTTCTTTGATCAAAATATTAATTGATCTCAATTCCTTTTGTCATGAGAAGGGAGGAAAAAAAACTTAAACTGAAGCTAATAAAAACAGAAAGTGTCTTGGTATTAGATATAACTTAACTTTTTTTGGAACAGAAAAACACAAAGTACACTCAAGGGTGGATTATTACATGGTACAACATCGCCCTGATTCTCATCATAATTGAAACTAATAATTTAAGGTGATTTGTAAATTGCTAAAATAATCCACAGCAGTGGCGTAGCTAGGATTTTTTCCAGGGGGGCAAAGGTATGAAATTTCCCCCAAATTTTTCCCGGTCAATGTGTATGTATTTCATGTAAAAAATGCAAATTTACAAGTATAACAACATTACCATGTCATTATGTAATATTACCTGCATTTTTAATCTTAAAGTATAACATAGAGCAATTGGAAATAACAGCTCTAGTATATTAGTATATCATTTTGGCCAACAATATCTGGTTTATTTGTATGTATTAACGCAGTGGCGTACCCAGGATTTCCCTGAAGGGGGAGGGGGCATGCAGTATGGTCTAAGGGAAGGGGTGTCCCGAAATTTTTTGACGTTTTCAAGGAGCCTAGATGCAAAATGGTGCAAGATTTTCGACTTGACAGGAACAGTTTAAAAAAGTTGAATCGTTGTGGTTCATGAGGATAAAACTGAAACTTTTGTGTCTTTACATGCACTCTTATGCCATTTATGCTACCTTACGAAGTAAAACTTGTCATTAAATTTGCACACTTTTAGGAGTCAAAATAAAGGAGCATTGGTCGGTATAAGATTTGTGGTATTTCTTGGCCACAAAACGTTATTGTCATAAAGATTATGTAAGCGGAGCGCCACCATTAGTTGGCGCGGAGCGCAGAGAAAATTTCGAAAAATCAGACCCCTCGGATGGCCGGAAATAGCATTTTCCAGACTTATACGAAGAATCTATCCAGTCACTACCTTCTTTTGTCGTTTGCAAATAAAATCCTTCCTTCAAAATATGTTCGCAAACTGCAAAGAAGGTTAAGGGGTAATCTGACCCAAAAAATGTAATTTTGCCTGAGCGAAACGCCACCATTAGTTGGCGCGGAGGGTAAAAAATTTTTCGAAAAATCAGACCCCTCATATGGTCAAAAATAGCGTATTCATGCTTGTACTGGAGAATCTAAACATGTAGTATTTATTTTGATCGATGCCGCCAGTGGGAAACAGAGTCTACCTTTTCAAGTAAAAATTGGAATTTGACAGAATTTGCCTATTTGTAGGAATTAAAATATTGGCATCACTGAGGGACGTACTTGCAGAGACAATCCTTCTCCTTTGAAAATTTTTGAAAAATTGGGTTCCTTATATGCAACCTGGTGCCACATATGCTATCTTTTGAAGTTAAATCTGTGTTACAAAAGTTTAACTACGTATTTTTAAGAACAAAGAAAAAATGGCATCTGTGAGGGGGGTATGGCCCAATGGTTCCCCCTTCGTACGCCACTAAGAGGAGGCCTAGTAGTGGCTCGATTAAACATGATATCCTGTTAGAACAGCAGTCTGTTAAGTGAAGAAGGCTACAAGGTACTCATGGACCCGTTTTTGTTACACCCCAAGTGAGCAGAAAACTTTTTTTCCCAAACTAGCCTGTAAGCCTCCAGGTATTAGGCTAAATAACAAAATCTAACTACGCCAATGGATCCTGTTCATTCTAATTTCTAGACTAACTTTAAGTTAATCGTTGGCCATGGATTTGTCAGTCAGTTTTCACATCCTTTTACTGAATTCTCAAAATGTACAATGCAGAGACTGTGTGCAAGGGGATAAGTTCTGGTTTACAGCCTTTCAGTGTTAGTTGTGCTGTATCAGCTGTTGTTAAATTCCTCAGTGAATAACAGCTTCATGTGCACTGAAATGCACTGATCATAAAAACCGCGCGTATACAAGAGAACATTCAATCTGCTACGCGGCGAGGACATTTCTGTGGAACGCGAGTAGGGCCGGTTCATGCGACACTGACGAAATCTCAAATCTGGGTTAATTTGTTGCCTGAAAATACGAATTATGTATGAGAAATGTCTCAGAATTTTTATTCTAACAAAAATTTTGAAATTTTTTTGTAAGAGTAAGAAAATTCATCAAATTTCCCCAATTTCATAAAATTTCCCCAAATTATTTTCCAGGGGGGGGGGCAACTTGCCCCCCTGCCCCCCCAGTAGCTACGCCACTGATCCACAGCCAAGAACCAATAGAACAGATTGAAAGGACCTGAAGGCTGTAACGGTCTCCTTTATTAAGGGAAACATGTTGTTTGAGTATAAGTGCAAAGAATAATTATTGATCCGCACGGAAATGATGAACAGGTTATAGGCGATGTGCTAACCTTAAAATGTAAAGAAAGCGTTTCCCTGCTGTTTTAATTTCAAACACAATATTTATAACGAGAAATGTGTGAGCAAAACTTTGAGCATCTGATTTCTTCGCAGTTTCTTGCAAATTTAAATGAAATTCTTAGCATGAAGTGAAAAAGAATAGGAAGCGTTTGACTGACTGATAATTATTCCTTGCAATGACCAAATCTCTCATGCATGATCTGGAGTTGTTTGGATTGTGAATGTCAGAAATCCTTGACCAAAACCCATTTAAACTGGAAAATAAAAAGAAGATATGACCCGCAGTTTCACCACCTAAATGACAAAAGCTGAACAAAAGTGAATCTTTCCTTAAACATGGACTGAAATAACCTTATTTTTAGGCTATAAATTGTGACATTTAAAGTTACCATTTCAAAATTTGCAGCGCTTATATTTTTAAGGCTTATTTTGTACAGTATTCACCCTAAAATTGAAGATAACGTATGAATTATGACTCAGCAAATACTTCCCCGTATATATATACTTTAAAAAATATTGACATTTGGTCGATTGAAGGACTCTTTGGTCAAGGTTTACATTTGGTGACAAGATTGTACACACCAAATATTCTTACCTTTTTCCAAAGAAATTATTCTTGTCAATGATACTATTAATGCTGTTGATGATCACCAATTTATTCATTCAAGTACTACTGTTAACAATTGATTCATGTTACTACTATTGATGAACACTTTATTTAAAACAATGTCCACCTTACTTATGTCCACTGTATAGAGGCTTTGCAATTGCGTCACTGAACCGCCATGCTGGAGGACATTCATGCCAAATACACGTGGCCTTGTGCCGAACGCACTGCATAGTGTGCACTGTGACATGCACGGTGTATACAAATTCAATGAGCAAGCGCGTCCCGTATGGTTTACTACGTAGTTACATGTACTCCAACATGGACGCCGGAGAGTATTATGACGTCATGTGAAAAACCTCTATATCGTCTAGAGTAATGATCAACTTTCCTATACGTTCTGTATGACTTGTAGGAAATGCTTTGTTTTATAGGCCTTTGGCTTTTAAGTATTCCTTCCGTGACTTTCAGCTTATTTTTTAAAATATTGTGCCGTGTACATTGTTGTTTGCTACGGAGAAAGAAAGAAATCAAATGAAATTACGTCTTGTAATCCTTTTGAGTATAGTAGTTTGTGAATTGCATCATACAGCAAACAATGTTGGAAAGATTTTAACAGGAATAGAAAAGAAAGTTTTCAATTTTGAAGACTAAGTTCGGTGTCCTACAAAAAGTTTGGGGAAAAAGTTTACCTTGTGAAACTTGAAACAAACTTAATGGCCCCTCTTTCGAAATTTAATGTAAAATTACCGCTTTTAATAAGGCATTTGACATGAACGTTGTAAACTTCTGCAGGAAGTCTGCTTGTTTACTCGTGAAACATACGGTTTTTTATCCCACAATTGAGATAAAACCTTGAACGGAGAAACGAAAGAAACCCCTAGCTTCAGATTATTCAAATTATCAAACAATACACTCAAGTTCTAAGAAAAATGCCCATTAATGGGATGAATGTGAGAAGTGATTTTTCTGTGTCACCGTTCATACATGAAACATTTCTGTCCCCAAATATACAAGTCAATTTTGAGGATGTATCACGAGGGCATGTAATTCATGTCCCCGTTATTGGGATTTGACCAAAAACAAATTAAAGCATTGTGTCATAGAAAGAGAAATTTAGGGCCAAATATGTCATGTCAATATAGTATCCAGATAAAGACAGTAAAACTCTTTTCTTCGTCTTCCTCTGCTTCTTAATTTTCAGAATTGACAAGGCCTATAGAGAGCGTATTAAAAAGGACAGTTATGGTTGGTAGAACCATGTACTGAGCGGCAGTTTTATATAGATGGTTGTCAACTCTCCACGTGTACACTAGCGAATGACTTGACCAGGTCCTATTTATTACTGTTCACCACTTTGTGAGAAATTTCGGAAAACACGTAAATTGTGTATAATTTTGCTGCAGTATCCTTAAAAAGAAAAAAAAAACGTAACGATTAAACCCGTGTTTATTGAAGTTACTATAATATTTATAAAATAGGTCTATAATTTACAAGAAATGAAATTTATTTCATGTTCTTTGCAGATGTAAGTAACTTTAGTTATGTGTTTTTTGACCAGAGAACAACAATGAATCAAAGTTGGAGGGTTAACCATTGAGGCCAAGATAATCATCAGCTTCAAGGAGTTTTGAACTGTTTTTTTTTTTTAACTTCAAAAGTTCCTAACCCTACTGAACCAAACCTAGCAATAGCCGTAAATATATCGTTGATAATCCATTAACTAACAACAATAGAACTAAACCAAGAGAGCAAAAAAGGCTGTCACTTAAAGACTTAGAGTAGAACTATTTTCTGTGAGTTAAAAGCAACCTGTACTATTAAAGGGAAGTTGCACTTACCCCAAATTGGATTAGAATTTCATGACCGGCTCTTGAAAATCATGTAACAATTTCTTGTCATACAGAATTTTGAAAATTTAATAGGAGGAAACTCCTTGCTCTATTTTAGGTATGCAGTATTGAAGTTCTGAAATATCACGAAGGGTAATTGGAAGAGAAAGAAGAAGTGTTTGAGATTTCCGGTAGCGAAAAGGCTGTTAGTTCAAAATAAGTTTGTTCGACTACTTATGAATTAAGGGCTTACAGCAGAAATGTTGCTGTACAAAAGGTGTAGTATATGTGCTTATATATATGGACTCACGGTCCTACTTTAATTATCAACACGTTGCATGTTTCTCAGCCTATCAACGCTTCCAAATTAGTATGTGTGTTACCAAAAAAAAAAAAACTTTTTGAATTGTCAGTGAGGAGAGGGTACCAGGGGCGGAGAAAAAAAATATTATATTCACCTGACCCGTTGATTAAGAAAAGTGTAATCCAGACGAAAGACAGGAAGGTCTAAAGTCATTGCACATTAAGCTATATCTGTTCTGGCGGGTTCATTGCAAATGTTGATTCATTTCTAGTCGAAGATGATTTCGCGTTGTTTCCAGTGAGACGGGCCATAACAGAAAGCCTTGTCCGTATTTGCGTCGTCATTGTTGTTGTTCCTTGTGTTAAAGTTGACTTCAGTCCTCCGCAAAAGCAGATATTTAAGAAACCTTGCCGGTATTTTGTGCTTGTGATGAGAAAAATGATAGGATTCGTGGTGGCCGGTATAAGCATTGTCACTATTCTTACTGCGTTAAGGGACGGTATGACAGAGCCGTCGTCCAGGGCAGTAAACCAATAAAGATAAGACGGTAACCACGAAACGAAAAAGATGACCACAATAATGAGCACTACGATACTGAGTTTCTTACGGGATCGAGATTTAGCTTGACTATTGGATTGGCCAGCTTCGCTTACTTTCATATCGGACTTGGTTCTGCAACATCGAACAGAGAGTGGGTCCTCCAGAAGAGTGTGAGCTACTCTACCGTAGAAGTAAGCAATGGTGAACAGGGGAAGAAGGTAGAGAAAAGCGAATCGGATGTAATAGAACCTTCGAAATTCTTGAAGGTGGAAAAATGATAGCAGTTTATGTCTTGTCAAAATAAAACACTCCGGATTGGGATGCTCCAAACAGTAGTTTGCTGGAAAGATGGCAAATATTATCCCTATCAGCCAGGAAAAGACACAGAATGAAAAAATTAACTTGCTTCGACTCTTTCTTCTCGACTGGAAAGGTGTCACAATAGCGCAGTAACGGAAGTAAGAAAGTGCAGTTAGCGAAAGCGTAGACACATCTTGTGATGTAAAGTTAACCAGGATGGAAATGATACAAAATTTTTTCCCAAAAGGTCGATGTTTGTAAAATTCAGTAAATATGAGTATGGGTACATAAACCCCCACGTATAACAAATCTGAAAACGCTAAATTTGTGATTAATGCATTGTTGATATCTCTGAGGGTCTTTTCCTTGAAAAAAAGGACTACAAGAATGCCATTTCCAACAACACCAATGACAAAGTAAATAAAAAGGATGGTGGTTATGTAAAAGTTTCTACTTGCTCCGGATATCGTATCTTCTCGTATTTCGGAACAATTCTTCGTAACGTTTTCCTTGAGTTCCACTGTTGTAGCGACAATGGTGGAAACATCCATCATTTCAATATCTTTAAGTACAATCGGTGGTTGGTATTAGCCAGAACTGAAAGAAAAGAAAGGAAGCTTACTACATGGCAACTTCTTTGGTTTGATTACTTATTTCTTTGAAATGATGTAATAACCATGAAAGAATCACCTTAAGTTTTGATAAACAGTCATGAGGTCGAAAAAATCCATCATTTACGAAGTAGAGCTGACATTAGAATAATTCAATACCCAATATTATGACCGTCATGAAAATGCGAAACGGAAAGACTTGAATAAACGTCAAAATTGTTCAAAAATGTCTTTTAAGATAAAAACATACCCCAAGTAAGGCTGTCATGGATTCGCCGCCCCGAAAAAAATCCTCCGGTGACTTATCATACGTGAAAAAAGGTATTAAACAAGTTCCAATTTCAAAATGGATTTCCAAAAAATCCATGTTTTTCAGTTCATATCATGGAATACAACCCCTGTCCATTTTTGTGGTGTAAAAGCTAAATATTTCGATTTTCCCGTACCTCACGAGTATTTTACACTGAAATGTTCAGCTTTTGCTAAAAAAATTCAGAAGATATGTTTCATAGAACATTTACAGCTGTCCAATTTGGGATGGAAAATCCATTTTGAAGATGGAATTCGTTATTACTGCTTTTACACATCTAATCCCTCAAAACTATATTGACCCATCTATACCACAAAATATCTGACTAGCACCTTAAGTAGTTACAAGGTTCGCTTTTTCGAATTAACCCTTCCCCGTCAAAACAATAAATAGATAAATATGTGAAAGTCAAAAGATCGCCACGTTGATTGCAAAGATTGATTTTTAGATTTCTATGAAGCAAGGACTTCATTTTCATCCTGAAAGTATACTTATAAAAGTTGAGGAAAAAATGCCTTATCCTCTCACCTCAAACAGTTCTAATTCCCCTAACCAACTTACTTAAGCCCCCCCCCCCCCAAAACGGTCTAAAACTGATAGAACTGATCCTTACCCAGACTCAGTCTCAGGTATTGCTTCAAGATAAGCAAATAAGACCCAATGTGTAATGAGAACACTGGATTTACTGTAAATAATGAGCTATGCCAATTATTTTTTTTTTGGGGGGGGGGGGGAGGGGGGATTTCGACAAAAATTGTAGTTTGGAGTGAGAGATGCCTGCAATTAATAGAGTGTATAGTTGCATCTCAGGGTAAATAAATACACATGGAAATCTAAAGTTGGAAAAAAGGTGATCCCTCGTTGATCCCTTACATACGGTTTTTAAAAGTGAAGTGACATGCTGGTAAAATCCCCGACTCTACGTGGCGATTAATGAGTAAGATATCCTCAGCGAAAATCTGTTAGAAATTTGTCAATATCTGTTACCATTTTACGGTTCTTAAGATACACCTTTCCGAAGTTTAAATGTTTTCTAATACGTTGCCTATACAAAAACTAGGATGTGAAGTGTTGTACAGTCTGGATATTCCTTATGAAAACTAATTGCCTCTTTATTACTCAACGCTGATACTGACGGTTTCCAAAGACACCATTTTAAACTCAAAAAGAAAAAGAAAGAAAATAGTACAATAAAAAACCCGTAAATTTACAACTGCCCTTAAAATGAAGGCAGAAAAAACAAAGGATTACAATCAGACGTTAACCATACTTTTTCTGTCACTTCCTCGACATCAAAATATTTGGGTACTTATGCATGACTTAGTGCAAATCAGAATTTACCCCCTTAGAATGGTCGATATTTGATGGCTTTAAGCTGGGATTAGGTGTTTATTTTTCACATCCAAGACACAACTTTGTCACTTCCGTGTCACCAGATATTTAATCTGCAAGTTAAAACTTGACTTGAACTGAGAAAATATAAGTCTCTTTATTGTTCCAGTCTTTTTTGCCGATGTTTTGCTGTTTGATAGACAAAATATGTTTATTTCTGTCATTAATCACGTCACATACCTCCATCATCTTAAAGTGGTACTTGAAATATTTTTTCTTCATTGATTCAAGTTTTAAGGTAGACTATATTTAGAAATAGAGTCTCGGTAATATCTTTATACAATTCATTTGTAAGCCTTACACCGTGTAATTTGTCTCTGCTAATACAAAGTTTAACGAAATTCTTGAAATAGTTTTCCTGACATTGACGTTCGAAAATAGCTAAACGTAAAATGGTCAGATGGTGCCTTCTACGCTGACCATTACGAAGGAAGTCATCACAAAAAGTTAATGTTGTCCTGGAATGTCAATAACTACTGTTTTCTTTGGTGATTTCCTAATGTTTGATTGTTTATGGTCCGTCACACATCCATCATCTTGAAGTATTTGAAATATTCATTCTTTTATTTATTTATTCAAGCGTTTAGCCTAAGATAGACTACATTTAGGTACATGGTCTTCGCAATCTTTCAACACGATTCATCTGTAAGCCACCGGTATATACAAGTTACTTCAAACAATACAAAGTTAAAGGAAATTTGAGAAATATTTTTCTTGACCTTACAGTTCTAATGATAATTACCTTTGGGACAGTTTACCTCCGAACTTCACAGTGGCATTTGCAGGAATTGTGAGGCGGGGAAGGAAATATCTTCCCTAAAGAAATAATAAATTTAGAAATACTTATTTCATTCAACAGTTCTTTCGGAGGATCAGGACGAGACAGTAATTTACAGTTTGAATGAAATAAAATGACAGTATTTTGTCGTTTGTGGGGGGAAAAATTTTGCTGAGGAAAATTTTATTTTCGTCTTGAAGGATATTGAGCTCGTTTTCGTAAGGAGCTTAATTAAAATATCAGCCTATACTGCTCATGATAGCAGTTTACACAGGTATACGAATTGAGGAAAGAAATTTATTTCTGTCCTGGAACAGATATACCAGCGAAACAAATGTTGGAAAGTAAATGTAATATCTACAGATATTTATAATTTGGAATCATTTCAATGAAATCAAACTTAATGCATTTATTTATTCCATACCGACCGCATATTTACGTTACTTTTTGAAATAAATGAAGCACGTACACAAACCACAAATAATCTGGAAATATAACGCTCATCGTATCTGCGCGCGATGTCAGCGCGTTTCCATTTGGAATACTGGAAACTGACCATGCGCAGTACGTGTGTTACCAATGCGCTCGCATTACAGCACCTTAGTAACAATTGTTTCACAATGGACGCATCGATGGAAAAATAATAGCAAGACACACAACGCAGTAACGTCGGTGCACAGCCTCTGTAGCGTGAATTTGATCAGTTGCTATTTGCCGCCTTATGAAGTGTAGGCCAACTTATCCAGAGGACCTTACTCCTAACTTCTAGCACTCTTTATTATACTTCAGTTTGTTGAATGAAATAAATTCATTATTATTTCCTCAAGGAAAACAGTACAAAACAAATAGACTTTTTGTGCACTTTGGATGTGACTGAAATATAATTTCCTTTGTTAATTTAAATGAATCTTGGAAATACTTGTTAATTTTGTAGATAATTATTTCCTATCCTTTGTGATACTGAATAGTATGTGTTTCTTAATGCAAATGAAGCTCTTTTCTAGAAAAATTATTTCTAGTTTTTATCTTGCTTTGGAAAGGTAAGCCAGATCCAACGAGAGAAAAAGGTGATATGTGTTTATGTTGAGAACGGCGGTCTAAGAACAGTGGCGTAGCCACGGGGGGGGGGTTGGGAGGTTGGGAGGGTTAGAACCCCCATGACCCAACCTAGCAATGTAAAAAACACCTAAAATTGGGTTTATTCTCTCTATCCTTAGACTTTTCTCACATGTCGTGTTCCAACCCCCCCCCATGACACAATTCCCCCATGACATCACCCCACCCCCACATGACACATCCTGGCTATGCGCCTGTCTAAGAATGATATGTAACTTCCAGCATAAGATACCGCTTAAAGTTAGATGTATTTGTAGTCTGTATATCAATACTTTCAAGAATTGTTTTAGTTTCTGGTACCTTAGAAAAAAGTAGGCCTATAGGTTATATGTTTATCAATAGGTATAACTTTTTCAAAGAAGACGGTGATAGTATTTCAAATCCATTTTGAAAAAAAAACGCTTTTTGCACTTTTCAGCACTACATTGTTAAACTGTGTAACCTTTTGTAGTTGATGAAGAAAAACCATTCTCCTTTATCCTGTTTGGACAACAGTTTTTTGCAATTGAAAGAAATCCATTGTCTTACCTTCAATAAATCTCAAAGGGTATTTATTGTTTTATAGACCTACTTTTGAACAATATTGACTTTAACAGCCTACAAAACGTCCAGAAAATTGTAATTTTCGTTCAAGCTTCCTGCGTACCAGAGGGTTTACCCTGCTGAGTACGAACCTGAGGGCTTACTTCTGTCACTAAGCACACATGGAACGAAATGAAGCGTAAAGTTTCCGTACTACCAACTCATACAAATTTCTTTCAATAACTATAATTGCAAATGTTACTAATTTTAATGACATATTGTATGAAATCCTAAGCAATGAATCTTGTAAGGGGAGGCCGTGTTTTGTTATGGGGACTTTAATCTTGACATTAGCCAGACCAATGGCACTTCTTTCTTAGATAATCTTCGTTCTTGTGGTTTTAACTCAATTATAAACCAACCAACTAGGGTAACTTCTTCTAGTCAATCTGTAATTGACAATTTCTGTACCAATATTGATAGCTTAAGTGGCTTTGATTTGGTAAATTCTGGAATCTTGGTAACAGACATTAGTGACCACTTTCCGATTTTCATCCATTCTGCAATACAACCTACGCAAAATCCTAAGAGTAACAAAGTAACACACTTCCGCAATTATTCACAAAAAAAAAATTGAACTGGTTTACCACAAAGATTGCAAATACAACCTGGAACAATGTGTATGTAGAAAATGACACGAATTCTGCTTTTAACGCATTTTATGGTACATTCAGTAAACATTACATGGATAGCTTTCCGCTTATAGATTTCAAACATAATAGTAAGAAAAAACAAACCTGGATAACATCTGGACTGCTTGTCTCTGTCAAGCATAAAAACAAGCTCTTCAAGAAATACCTTAGGTCACCTACGCAGGATAATAAACTTACCTATAATACCTATCGAAATAAACTTAATCAGATTATTCGTTTCGTAAAAAGGCAACATTTCGAGAAAATTTTTAGTGATGCTAAGCATGACCCTAAGCAAACCTGGAAAAACATTAATTCACTTCTCCACAAAGGGCGCAACCAGTCTGACTACCCTGATACATTTTCTGATGGTGACACCTTAAGAAACGAACCAAAGGATATTGCGGATGCCTTCAATAATTTTTTGTGAACCTTGGACCGAACCTAGCAGATAAAATATCGACTAGTGCCACTCGAAAAACTTTCCAAAGTAATAAAAATGTTAGCACTTTTTCATAACATCAGTCAGTGAGAGTGATTTAGTAAAGACTGCACTTGAGTGCCTCAAGCCTAACAAAGCCGCTGGCCACGATGGTTTCCGCCCTTCTATAGTTCGAAAAGTAATTTGTTTTATTTATGAACCCCTAACCTACATATGCAATTTATCTCTCTCCCAGGTATCTTTCCCGATAAACTCAAAGTTGCTAAAGTTATTCCTATTTTTAAAAGTGGTGATTTGCACACCTTTGCCAACTACCGTCCGATTCCAATTCTTTCTTGCTTTTCAAAGATCTTTGAAAGGATAATGTTCAATAAAATCCAGGCATTTCTTAGTAAACATAACATTCTCTCTGATAACCAATATGGTTTCTGCCCTGGACGCTCAACTGAACTTGCGCTCATTGACGTAATGAACAAAATAGACAGGGCACACGACAATAATCTAATATCTTTGGCAGTCTTCCTCGATTTATCAAAAGCATTTGACACCATTAATCATGATATATTGTTAGAAAAATTACAATCCTATGGCTTCCGTGGCACAGCTTACAACTGAATTAAAAGTTACTTAACAAACAGATCGCAGATTACTTTTTTTAGAAATATTGCATCTGATATGAACATGATAACTTGTGGAGTCCCTCAAGGCTCCATCCTTGGACCTCTCTTGTTTATAATTTACGTAAATGATATAAGCCAGATTTCTTCGAACTCGTCAATGGTACTATTTGCCGATGATACAAATATATTTTTTTACCTCCAATGACCCACATAAGCTAGGAGAAACTGTCTGCAATGAATTATGTTTGTATTCAGACTGGTTTGCCTCTAATAAACTCTCCCTTAATGTAAGTAAGACGAAATACATGGTTTTCAATCTCAAGAGGAATAACTTCAATTTCAATATACACATTAGTCACCAACCACTTGAAATTGCCAGTAAAATAAAATTTCTCTGTGTTTTTTTTTTTGACCCACTCCTTACATGGGAGCACCATATTTCCCACCTGTGTTCTAAAGTAGCTAAGGGTGTCGGCATTCTTGGCCGACTCAAACATATTCTTCCTCAGAATATCCTACGTACGATCTATCTTTCTCTAATTTATCCGCATCTCACATATTGTTGTACTATTTGGTCTAGTGCTACCCCCTCCCAAATTAAAAGGTTGGTCATTCTTCAGAAAAGAGCTGTTCGCCACATTACCTTCTCAAAGCCTCGTGATCACACCAGTAATTTGTTCAAAACCACAAACCTCCTAAAGTTATACGACGTTATAAATTTAAATACTGACACGTTCGTATACAAATTAACTCATAATTTGCTTCTTAAACTGTTTTCCATTTTTTATACTCACAATTTTCTTGTACATGGCCAGTCGGGTAATTTTCATATTCCCACTACATCCTCATTTTATAGCAAAAACTCTTTTAGGTATCGTGCGGTCAGACTCTGGAATACCATTCCTAATTATTTTAAAGGCAAACCAACCCTCACTTCATTCCGCAGTAATTATACTAGGTATATTAACAATGATTATTGATGCTTTATTCCCCTTTGTTCTTCCCCTCGGGCGGGGTGGGGTTTCGGAATATGCTGTTGTGGGTAGGGATTGTCTGCTCATGGGATGGTTTATGTAATTTTAGTTTGTTATTGCATAGTTAAGTTTTCTTTCTTTTTTCCTGTTTTCCTTTTAGGGAGTGCGCTCTCGACAAGCCTTTGGCTTTTAGTTGCATTTCCTTCCACTCTCATTTTATCTTCTGTAATTTTGTTGAACTATGTTATTGTATATACTTGAGTGGTGAAACAAATATATGAAATGAAATGAAATTGCATAAAATATTCCACGAGTTAAAGCAGTCGTAAAGGTTTTTAAAATATTTTAGTCCTAGTTTCAGCAGTTACAATTATGTAAAATATATCAAGCCTACAACGAATCTTTAATCATGATGGTCACCATGATGTCTTAGATACCATCGAACTTTTTTGTGAGAGTTTCTTACTCTTATCTGGAAAATGCTGATATATTCGTTGACTATTAACTCATATTCATTGACCCTCAACTCATAATACTCATACTATTTCTGTAATACTAGCTGCGGGATGTTTAATTTAACTATTATTGATTCCTTGTCGAAGGCAGGCAAGGAATCTATGCCATGATGATGTCGTGTGTATGTGTGTGGGTGTGTGTGAGTATGTGTGTGTGTGTGTGTGTGTGTATGTGATGCTTTGGCTTGTAAACACCCTATCTCAAGAGGAGTTAGTATGACTAACCTCATATTTGGGTGTGTGAGTTGTTTATATTAAGTAGATGATCCCTATTGTTTTTGGTGGAGATCAAAGGTCATTTGGGGTCACGAGAAGTCAAAAGGTCAAAACCTTGTAAACACGATATCTCAAGAACGCTACATGTGACTATGCTCATATTTGGTTTGTGGGTTGCTCCTATTAAGTAGAAGATCCTTTTTGATTCTCGTGGAGGTCAAAGGTCATTTGGGGTCACGAGAGATCAGTAGGTAAATTCCTTAGAAATTGCTTGTAAACACGGCATCTCAAGAAGGAGAAGTATGACTAATCTCATATTTGGTGTGTGCGTTGGCCATATTGAGTAGATGATTCCTATTGTTTTTCTTGGAGGTCAAAGGTTATTTGGGGTCACGAGAAGTCAAAAGGTCAAAACTTCATAAAAACGATACCTCAAGAACGGTACATGTGACTGTGCTCATATTTAGGTGTGTGGATTGGTCATATTGAGTAGATAACCCCTATTGATTTTCGTGGAGGTCAAAGGTCATTTGGGGTCACAAGAGGTCAAATGGTTGATTCCTTAAAAATTGTTTTAAAACACAGTATCTCCAGAAAGGTAATAGTGACTTTTCTTATATTTGGTGTGTGGGTTGGCCATATTGTGTAGATGACCCCTATTGTTTTTGATGGAGGTCAAAAGTCATTTGGGGTCACGAGAGATCAAAAGATCAAAACCTTGTAAAACATGAGATCTCGAGAACGGTACATGTGACTTTGTTCATATGTGGTGTGTGGGTTGGCCGTATTGAGTAGATGATCCTTGTTGCTTTTTGGTGGAGGTCAAAGGTCATTTGGGGTCTCGAGAGGTCAAAAGGTCAAAACTTCGTAAACATGATATCTCAAGAAAGTTACATGTGACAAGGTTCATATGTGGTGTAGGTTGATTGTATTGAGAAGATGATCTCATTCGATTTTCCCAAAGGTCAAAGTTCATTTGGAGTCAGCATGTTCAAAGCCTGACAAGCTTTTCTACACAGTCTTACAAGAAAGGTCACTTGCAGGGTCCTGTAACTTGTCAGGTAGATGGTGCATAGTGAATAAATCACAAGTTTTTGGTAGAGGTCAAATGTCATTTGGGTTCACGACGGGCAAGGGGGATATCAATGAAGGAAAAATGTTTGCCTTGCCTGTGTACTTTGTGGGTACACTATTGAGCCCTGTTAATTGAAAAACATTACAAAGCAATGTCAATGTGAAAAAAAGGCCTTACATTTCAGCGGCAAGGAATCAATAAGCCTTTTGGCTTTCTGGTTCCTGTGAAGTGTTTTGTTAAAGTAAGGCACCGAAAGCTTTTCCTTTGTTCGTAGTCTGCAGTCTTGCTTAAAAGAATTTGTTTTTCTACAATTTTGACGTTTGTGTTCATGGTAAATAATATTTTCCCATGTGTTAAATATTGATCTTGAATTGAACAGAAATTTATATACTATGAAAAGAAGCTCCGCTAGGAAGTTAAAATTTTTATAGTCCCGTTCAAATGGCTCGATAGTGTAAGCTCCATATTCTCTTTAAAAAGTTGACTACACCAATTTTGTTAAACACTAGGCATGTATGTGTAGTAAATTTGTTTAAAATGTGATTTGTTGATGGACAGTCTGATTACCGCTGCGGAAGGCATATAGCCACTCAGGGGATACTATCAGCAATTCTAATGCTTCGTAAAGTCGGATCGGGTGATGATAATATGCTTAACATGCAATTATCACGATAAGACTAAACGTGCCCGCAGTTAAAGATTCAATTTCTATTCAGAGCGTAAGCTAAAGTAATATAGTAAAAAGCAGTTCTGAAATCGCGTTGTTAGACTCTGTATAGACGAATCCGATCAGTGCTTGTGTTTAGTGACTGTAGGCAGCTATTGGTGGGGTCCATCATCAGCTATATATAGTTTTTATTCATTGTCCGTATAAATATTAAAGTTTCATGTTCAGTGAAATTGAGGGAACCAAGATACAATTAAGTGTACAACCATTCATGATACAAGTCAGCAAGGAAATTGAAAGACTAAAGGGAATGGACCCAATTATGTCCAACTAAAATCAGACCGTCACTTGACTGTCTACTTGTTGCAATCATTCATCAATTAATTTCGTATTGACGCCCTCTGCAAGATCCTCTCAATCACCTTCATCGACTCTGCTGCCACCATATGCATGTCAATATCGCTTATTTTAGATTTAGTTTTCCACTAAGTACCACCAGGGAGGTTAAGGCTTCAATAAAAACTTTAACACATTCAGGCAAAGACCAGATAACAAGTTGTGTCCGAAGTGTTTTTATCCTACGGGGCCATGCGGCACAAGGATTTTGCAGGAGGTACTTCTATAACCACCGACTGAGAATTAGGGGCCCATCTTAGGATCCTCGGTGATGGTCCAGGGCAAAGCCATTGGAAGCTCATGAGTTTCAAAAATACTTGTGGGTATTTGAGTTGTCATTTAATGATTATTCAATTGGCTAAACACCATGAACACTCAGGCTGGTCTTAAAAAATTGCTGAATAATTTAATGCAACGTTTTATTGGTAACAAAACTACTACCACCCAGTCAACACAAAACGTTTTAAAACGTTCCATTTGTTGTTATAAAACGTTTTGTAACACCGCACTATATCATTATTTTTCGATTCCAAATCTCAGTGAGGGTTTCACAAGGAGGGGGGATTTTCCGAGGGATGTTCCTCCCTCAGTGACACTTCTTGCCGACACCACTGCAGGCAACCTCGATATCTACCTAATTGTTGTTTTAAATGCTACGTGATGGAAGTTGAGTGACCTCATTTGTTATCCATTGATGAGAGCTACCAACTGCTTACAAGCAATTAAAGCAAACGGCAATTTCTTGTGCTTGATACATTGCATATCCGCAGGTCGCTGTACCCAACAATGAAAAGCACCTTGCTAATAATCTACCCTCACATACCGGTATCTTATGATCATATACCACTCTCATATCATACATGCTCTCTTCCTATATGGTGATATATAGACTTCTTCTCTTATATCATAATATCCTATTTTTCTCCCCTCTCTACTATGAAACATCTCTCTTATCTGATGATACCGGAAGGTCGATAGTTCGACTCTGATCGGGTCATACCAGGGGGCTGCTAAAGACTCTAGCAACTAGGGAAAACAAAACAGTGAGTCACAGCTGGAAAAAAAAAACCGTGGCCGACTCATCTAAAAGCAATTGACTAGGAACTGAGCCGTAAACCTCATCTAACTAATCTGTTGACAAACCTCTCGTACCTCTCTTATCTGGTGATACCAACGACTACATAATCAAGAGGTTAGAGCACCAGACTTGAAGTCTGGAGTGTCGGGAGTTCGAGTCCTGGCCGGGTCATACCGAAGACTTTGAAAATGAAACCTGCTGCCATTGTGCTTGGTGCTCAGCATAAGCAACGGAGTGGGGAAAACGAGCCAGAAAGCCACAGCTGCAGAAAAGCCCGTAGCCTTCTCGACTTGAACCAATAGGTTGGTGACTGGGCCTTAAAACTCCATCTAACCTAACTTAAACTATAACGATTCGCCTCACTTATCTGATTATTCACCTCTCCCATTTTGAATAGAAAATTCCGAATTGTTTTTAATGCCCTTTAATTAATTATTGCACGGAACTCAAAACATAGGTACATTCGATGCTTTTATCACTAATCATCACAAATGATATGTACCTGCTAAATGCAAATTAAATCTTTTTGCGGTCTTACCTTTTAGATCCAACAAATATTTTTCTAACTATGGTAAGGCCGTTGAGATCCAGTAGGTCACAATTGATTAGTGCTGCCCATACGGTGCGTGTGCGTAAAACTTCCATGAAGAGAAATGACAGCGGAGTTAGTTGTTCATGATCGTTTTATATCCCTTCGTCGGAAACAACTCTCCTTGTTAAGTGCTATCTGTAGAATCGATCTCATTGGCTGGCTCACCAGACAACAACTGCAAACTTCTTTATGCAATCCTACACAAACCCTTTGAAGCTGGCGAAAATTCGAAACTGCGGTTGAGGATGCACACCTCTTAAACACGGAAATTTGTTGAATCACAGTTTAGTTGGAGTCAAAATTAAGAGCAATGTAATATCAACTCGCTTATGCAATGCCTCCTTACCATCATGTCTACCTTGTACAAGGTGTTTGCACTAATTCAAAGGAAACCCGAATACTACAATAAAACCCGTTTTTCACTGAGATGATGTATGTTTCCCAAGCTTGGCTTTGTGTGACGCTTGTCGTGGGGTCGCGTACCAGTTCCGGCCGGGTTGCGTACAGCTTATCGTGGGGTAGCGAACTAGTCTCAATGTATTGAAAAACTTGTCACTTCCTAATGAAAACAGGCGTAAATACCACTTACACAACAATTCTCTATGGTATAGTACAGGTAGATTAAACAAGACATGATGTAATGCTTGCTCTTAATTAAAATATCATCCACCTGAGTCCATTTCTTGTCCAGATGTTCAGCAAATTAGCACAGTATTCGTAGACAGTTAATTTTAGCTCCAGGAAACCAAAGACATAGCATGGCAGATCATTCAGGGAAAGATCTGTTTACATCCCTACACAATCCACAATGTAACTGAATGAAACACTAGTAGATTAAAAGTTATATGTAGCGATATCATTTCATTTCCGTCAGTGATACTTGAAATATGATATCCTCACTTAGACAAAGAAAAAGATACAATAGAAAATAGGTTTGAAAACCAAATTTGATGTTTAGTGAGGACCTACATAATTGGTCGTTTCGAAACAGTTCTGAAAACCATGTTGTAAAAGCAAAAAGGACAAATTCAGCAAAACAGATTGCTTAAGTCAAACACAACCACTACATACTTAACCACACCACCATAAAACAGTAAGTGCGGAGGTGAATTTGTGATTCTTCTTTTAAGAAATACGTTTACTTTGGTCGCGGTCTGATTCTATTATATTGAAAGGTTGTCGTTTCGGGAACACAATTTGGGAACTTATATCAGGGAGGTGTTATACACACAGTCCTGCCTAAATACAATAAATAAATGGGTTAATTACATATTTGCCCCAAGCTTTGTACATGCAGGGACGTGTTGATAACACGGTCATTCATGTCTGTAGTCTCCTATCAGCCCAAAACATATCCTAAGCCACGACCTTAAAGGCCAAATCCTCCCACCCCAGACAGTTTCAATTCTTCTCACATATTAACTTACCCCTCCCCCTTTCACACTTGTCTGAAATTCATCCTCATCCAAAAACAATCACCGTTTGTTGCTTCAGGCTGTTATGACCGATAATTTGAATAAATCAAACGACCGATAATGTAAAAAAAAACATAACCGATAATAAATGTAAAAACTGTTCAAACGAGGGTTTCTTATGGTCCTACCTATAGGTGTGTATGTTTGAGAGAATAGGTGGGTAGGCAGGTAAGCTGACAGGCGGCAAGTGGGTAGGGCGGGGAAGCAAATAGGTTCGTGGGTGGGTGCGTGTGCACATGCCCCCTGTGTGAAATTATTGGCGTATACACTCTGAACACAGTTGGGCAAACATAGCCCATGCTACTTTGTTGGGGGAGAATATTGCTGAAGGTTGGGCAAAAAATCACGATTTTGCCTTATTATTGCATAAATTTTGCCCAATAAATTTAACGAAGTTTGCTAAAAATGTTTCACGAGCTATGTTTCCCCAACACTGGGTAATTTTTGACCATCTGTTCTTAGAAAGTATAGTTGACTGTGTTGTGTCTGAGTTTAGCCTTCATCATGAATTGGCTATGCGTATCATTTGAAGCTAATTAAGAAAACGACACAGAAGTACTGAATTCCCTAACAGTTGACAATTAAGCACTCTAAAAACGTATTATGCAATTAAACACTTATTTAACCCCCACTTTGCAAACACGTTTAAATTCTAAACATTTAACAATTGACATGATTAACAATTACAATAAAACGTGTTTTAGAAGGAAATGCATAGGAAAAAGCCACTTGTGATTAACATTTGAAGATGTTTACAATGTGGGACAGAAAAAAGTGAACAGAAAAAAAAACGTCTAAGTTAAGTAACTGATACGCAAGTTGATGCGTGACCTTTGTTGTCAGTGAAGTAACTCCACCATTATATCGTAACTCCACGATTTAAGCTCAGGGCAGATTGTTAATTACATATGGGAGGGTGTAATCAAAAAGTGTTAGGCCTTTTTAAAAGAAAAAAATGGAGGAGGGTCCAGAAATGAACTTAAAAAATAATTTTTACTGTTCCTGGTAAGACTTTGTTGACCCTTTCTTACAGAGTGGGAAATTGCTTATGATAAATTTATATAGGGGTGATGCCAAAGTGCCCTACTAGTAGTAAGAACTTGAATACACGAGAATGACCCCTATAGGGGAGCGTCAACAAGAATCGCAGTGGTAACTATATATAGACAGGGAGTTTTCAGTGACCCACAACTCCCTGATACAGCCTAATCTTTACGAGCCAAGTGGCTAGGGACAATTATTTCTTCATTCATTAAAATATAATAACAATATATGCGGACAGAAGAATTTATATATGTTTAATTTTCAGAATAGATTTTCTGCCTCGTTTTGAGGGACATGTCTTTATGATTACCTTGTTTCCTCCTTGTCGAATTTATGGTGCATAATGAATACCCCATGGGTATTCCTAGGGAAAAGGATCGACGTGTGACAAGGAGTCGGGGAGTATGATCTTCAAAAAAAGAGGTTCTTTCAGACAACCGTAGACTAGGCCACTTGTCCCGTTGTGTGCAGTTGAGATTAACCAACTAAATTTGGCCTACGTGTCGGACGAGTGACAAAAACCTATGGGGTTTTGCCAAAACGATGCTCTCTTGGTATTTTCAAAATAAATCCCAAAGATTGAAAACGGATATGTTTGATAAAAATGGTGTGAAGACATATAGTTTGGAAAATCATTTTGAAATTGGATCTTGTTGATTTCACAATATTCCTGTAATCACAATAGAGGGGATGGCTACTAGTGGCGATCACTGGAGCGTCCTCACTATTGCTAACTTGTGAACAGGGTTAAGCCTAATTAAGGTTACCATTTGCAGACAACAAGCTTTTGTTACTTATACTACTAAAGTCAATCAATCTCATTCTCATTATTATTTCCTTGTCGCTGTATGTCATGGTGAAGCGTTTAACAACGGTTTTGATTATTGTCTGTACTAGCTAAACAGTGCTACTTTCTTCTGTTATAACCATTGTCATTTTGTTCACAAAGTATCTTTGGCCGAACTGATACTAGATCTGTCATCGAATGAACAAAGATTTAGACCGTAGAATATACTGGTACCGCATTGTATGAGCTTGTTTACCACGAACAACTCCTTGCCTTTAGGCTATTCACACACAGGAGTTTTAAAGGTCCGTGTTACATGAAAATGACAAAGTTGGGTTTTTGATGAGAAAAGCAGTAAAAATTGCCACAATCCCCATCGATATCCGTCAAATCCGTAACTTACACCTAATCATGCGTAAACATGAGTTCAATATGCAATTCTTGAATGATGTCTATGGTTGACATACATATATGGATAATGGCATCCTTTGTTTTTGCAATTTTTATTTCAATGACAGTTTTAAAATTTTATCCGGAGGGTTTCATTTGGGGAGCTCAAGGCTGTGTCTTTGAGAATTATCAACATCAATTGCCAAACCATAACCTATCTGATGAGTAATGAAGAGATAATTGAAACAGGGTTAACTAAAGAAATGGCAATACCGTGTTGCTTCAGAAACATTCAATCTTTGAAGAGGTATATCTTAAGACCACTTAAAGATATTAACGTGATTCCAAAAGATTTTTCCTCAGGAAAGTTTACTCCTAAGCTGCCAAGTACAAGCTAGGGCTTTTTGCTGACATTTCACACTAGGTAGTGTTCCATACTTCAAGCGCAAAGCAGGGAGGAAGATATTCGCCTTTTTCTTCTTGAAGTAGAGATAAAGTGCTGGTACACTAGCACTTGTGCTATTGCAAAGTCAACAAAGAGTTGTCCATGAGTTGTAAGGCTAAAAGTAACGGACATTGCATTCGTCCTTGAAATAGTATAAATAGCCTACTGTATGGTTAGGTTAAGTTGGATAGAGTTTTACGGCCCAGTTCCCAACCTATCGGCCTACTGTATGTAGCACTATGATACCGGCATAGGCCCTAACTTGGATCTGAAACGTTTGCTTGCATGTTTTTCGTTAATCTAGATTTCTACTATTTTGCATCTTACATGATAAATGTTAGTATTCATAAATTAGGCTCAAATATGGGTAATTTTGATGCAGTTTTAGGCCTGTGTATCCTAACACACACAACTAGACTGACTAGTATAAATTTGTTAGTTTGATGGAGTTCAAGGCCCAGTTCCCAACCTATTGGTTCAAGTCGAGCTGGCCACAGCCTTTTTTCCAATCGTGTTTCACTCGCTTGTTTTCCCTACTCCATTGCTTATGCGGAGCTTCACGCACAACGGCAGTGGGTTCTATTTTTAGAGTCTTTGGTACGACTCGACGTGGGAGACTTATATAAAGCAGACAGCTTTACTACCCAAATTTTTATTGAGTCATGCGAATTCAAGAGCACTAATTGAGGTAGAGTTCTTAAACATGTTCTGATTTGTCCTCTAAATGTATGGTAGCTTGCTTTAGTGAATGAGATAGATTCTACCAAATATTATTTTTTTGTGTAAGGACTTCGTGAAATAAAGCTACTAGTTTACCATTAAAGCCACAATCTAAGTTTCGATTAACAATTTTTTACAGAATATCTTTGGACCACAATCGTGCAATAATTCAGCCTATAACCATCAAAAAGGGGACCCGAAATCGTAACTCAATATGTCGGTGAAGTGTTTCGAGAAACTGAGTGAAATCCGTTGACGAATTTTTAAAAGTCCGCAAAATACCAATATTCTTTAATTTTGATTTTATTTTATTTGCACAACAAATACAACAAGATAAGACAAAAAGGAAAGCAAAAAAAAAAAAAGACATGTACATGTTCATGTGCAGGGATGACAGAGAAAAGTCTGACAAGCAGACTCATTTCCACTGTGGTCCCTAAAACATAAAATAGGTATACAACATAAAAGAACAACTGTTCTCCAGACAAAAAAGAAATTAAAACTCAAGACAAAATTTTTTAAGTTGAAAGCTCTCCTTTTTTATTATACAGACTTCTCTCTCTGTGTCCTTCTTATTTCTCCATCTGTCACAATCCTTCTTAAAATCAACTCTCTTCTCTTAATTCTAAAATGATGACTCTTATTTTCCCTAAATTCCCTTTGTCACATGGGTCTTCACCCATGGTGCCAAGTGGGAGTGGCTTAATAACTAAACTTCTTTCATGAGTGCAAGCGGCTGAAACAAAGAGAAGTGTTTACTAATGAGTCAGCCCTATTTCTGAGTAATGTTCCTCTGACAAGTGATGTTGACCAGATGCCAGGTCTGTGGTCACATACTGTAGACACACACTACAAAGAGATTTGTTAAGGGCTTAAATCAAATGGTCAGGAAATGGAAATAATCCAAATTCCATGAACTTTGCTAAACACAAGATTACCTAGAGACAGCTATAATTACATTTGGTTAAAAGAATGACGAAGAGCAAATATTCAGGCTTACAGTAGTTAACATAACTTACAAAAAAAGGGGTGGAAATTTCCAGACTAAATTGCTCTCCTGGACATTCTCCCCTCCTTGAGGTACTTTACCTCAACTTCAACAAGTCTTCATAAAAAACGAAAGTAAAGCATTTGATTTTACATTTTAAGCTCTTAGAACATCAACGCTTAACCATCATAACACATTCAAATAATATACCTTATTTTTTTTTTGAAATATTTACATCACATAATACTGAGCATCATTCACACAGTAATTTTACTACAAGCACAAAATTATTTCCTACATCATAAATCACATATGCATATAACAATATTTTTGTTACAACAAATGTTTACTTTCAGACCCAGTAATTCAATCTAAAGTTTCTACATGCGAAATCTTAGTAATATTCCTTAGGAAAGTACCACTTTCAGTTTTAACTTTCACCACTCTAACATGACCATCCGCTCCAGGAAAGACCTCTGTTACTCTAGCTAATGGCCACTGTCCCCTGACATTGAACCTATCTTTCAGTAGAACAATATCATTGACTTTGAAGTCTCGTTTTTCTTCCCTCCACTTTTTTCTAGGATTTAATGTAGGTAACCATTCAGATATCCACCTGTTCCAAAAATGTTTCATTAGTTCCTGTACTCTTCGCCATCTTTTCCTAATATTATACTGCTTACTGTCTATAATCTCCTCACTTGCAAATTTTTCCCCCATCTGACCATGTAAAAAATGGTTTGGTGTCAATGGTACCAAATCATTTATAGATGCCGACTGGTATGTTAAAGGCCTTGAATTGAGTATCCCCTCAGCACCAACTATAGCTGAAAGTAACTCTTCATCAGAAACATCTGCCTTCCCTAAAACAGGATACATTGCTCTCTTGGCAGATCGGACTAAGCGTTCATGCGCCCCTCCAAAGTGTGGCGACAGAGGCGGTTGAAATTGCCACTGTATTTTTTCACTAATCAATTTGTTTTTAATTTTATCCTTGTCTAACTTATCTACTATCTCCCTTAACTACCGCTCCCCACTTATAAAATTTATTCCATTGTCGGATAATACTATTGTAGGCTTCCCTCTCCTACTTGTAAATCTATAAAATGCATTTAGAAATGAATCGGTATCTAGGCTAAATGCAATTTCCAAATGTACTGCCCTTGTGGCTAGGCAGGCAAAGAGACACAAATATCTTTTTAGCTGAGCTTTGCCTCTACCTTGTTTGGTGTAAAATGGACCCGCAAAATCTACAGCTACGTTTTCAAATGCCCTCAAACTTCCCTTGTCAGACCTTAGAACAGGTAAAGGTGCCATTACTTGTTGGCCCGCTCTAGCTGTCCTTCGCTTACATTCTACACATCTACTTTCACATTCCCGTATTTCCTCCCGTGCTGCAATGATCCAAAATCTCTCCGATAATCTATGGAGGGTATGATTGACCCCTGCAACATGACCTCCCTGATTATGATATTTTTCAACGATTAATTTTGTCACTGGGTGTTTCCTGGGCAAAATAATAGGATATCTAACATCATATGGAAGAGCTTCATTTAACTCAAGTCTTCCAGTTGCCCTCAGGACACCATCCTTGTCAACTCTTGGGAATAATGAACTTATACTACTGTTTGAATTTACATTACCTCTTTGCAACTGTTTGAACTCATCCTTAAAAGAGTCATGCTGTGCTTGACGAATCAGTGCCCGTTCCGCATCACTGATTTCATCTAGACCAAGGATTCCCAGTTCCCTAGCATCTCTAGTACTTCTACAGTTTGTTATAAATCTGATAACATAAGCAAAAACTCTTGCTAATCTTAACCATTTTGAAAACCTATTTGGGTTAAGTTTCCAGTCCTTATCTGCATTTGGCATAACTTTACTTAAAAATACAACTGATCGTCGCTCTTCTACATTTTCCATTTCATCTATTTTGTTATCTGGCCATTCTTCTGGGCCGATTTTAGGAAATTAGGTCCCTCCCACCATAGTTTTTTACTACTTAATTCAGAAACCGAGCAACCTCTTAATGCAATATCTGCGGCATTGTCCTTTGTGGGCACATGCTTCCATTGACTAGGATTTGTAGCATTCTGAATTTCTCCTACTCTATTTGCTGCAAATGGCTTAAAGTTTCTGCTTCTTCCGCGGATCCACCACAGAACATTCATACTATCCGACCAAAAGTATACATCTTTTAAATTAATTTTCAGTACTTCTGTTACCGACTTTGCTAAGTTTAGCCCTAGCATAGTTGCCAACAACTCTAATCTAGGTATACTAATTGCTTTTACCGGTGCCACCTTTGTCTTTGAGGCTACAAGTTTTACGTCAATCCCATTTTCTCCTGTAGTTGTTAAATAAACTACAGCTGCATATGCATCACTTGAAGCATCACAAAACACATGCATTTTAGGGTCTGTGTTTCCTTTTGAACACAAACACCTTTCAATTTCAATTTTGTCCAAATTGTTCAAATTTTCTAACCAACATTTGATTTCTGATTTAAGACTCCCCATAATAGGTTCATCCCAGTCCAATCCTTTGGACCATATCTTCTGCATTAATATCTTTGCTACTATTATAATTGGTCCAACAAATCCAAGAGGATCAAAAATAGAAGAAAGTTTGCTCAACACAATCCTCTTTGTAATATTCTCAACATTATTACTGATCTCAGGCACTTTAAATAGAAATTTGTCCAACTCGGCATCCCAAGTCAAACCTAAAGTCTTTGTTGAGGGTAAGTCATGCCTAGTAATGTCAACTGATTTAGCCCTTTGTTCCCTTGGGACGGCCTCTAACAATTCTTTTGAATTGGATACCCACTTCATAGGCTTCATGCCCGTCTGACCCCATAAGGTGAGTAACTGGTTATACAATTCTAACGCTACTTGTTCATCAATAACAGAATCCAGTGAGTCATCCATGTAGGTGGACTGTAGAACAGTCTCTGATGCTAAAGGAAGTTCATCCTTATATCTCTGAGCATTTTGTTGCGACACCTTGAGTGCAATGAATGGTGAAGCATTCACCCCGAAAACTAACCTACAATATTCATAAATTTGAGGTTCCTTAGATAAATCTAAATCCCTCCAAAGAAAACGAAGCATCGGCTTGTCTTCATCATACAGTTCAATCTGTAGATACATTTCAGAGATGTCGCATACTACTGCAACAGGGTACCTTCTGAATCTAATCAAAACATCAAATAATTTATTTAGTAATTTTGGTCCAGGATGGATTGCATCATTTAAACTTATTCCCTGGAACTTCGCTGATGCATCATACACAATTCTTATTTTAGTAGTTTCCCTGTCTAGCTTTACGACAGGAAAATGGGGGCAAAAACCACTGGTTACTAGGGGTCTCTTTATCTCTATTTACTTTCTTAACATATCCTTTGGTCACATATGAATCAATAACATCTTGATAAGCTTTACCTAAGCTTTCATTTTTCTTCAGTTTTGTTTCTACATTTTCAAGCCTCTTGATTGCAGAATACAAATTGTCAGGTGGTAGCTGGGATTTGTTCTCATTCCAGGGGAGTTTTACCTTATATCTACCAGACTTCTCATTTTTTACCATTGAATTGGATACAATGTCATTTGCCATCACTTCTTCTTTGGTATACATATTTGGTTTATTTACCCCAGTGGTTTCCATCTCCCAAAATTTCCTAATGATTGAGTCTGTAGTGTCAGATGTGTTGTTAGAAGCGTGGTAAGTATGTACAAAGAATGCTTCGTCCCTACGAAATCTACCAGCCTTTGTTGTTAAGCCAACACATGTCCATCCTAATGGCGTTAGCCTTGCAATTGGCTCCCCCGGCCTTCCCCACCTTTCTTCTATCACCCGGTGTAAGTCAATGTTGTCGTTCCCAATCAACATGTCAATGCTATTTCTATTTTCATTTACTTCTGGAAATTTTATTTCCCTCAAATGCTCCCAATCCTTGCTTAACATGTTCCAAGGTGTGGCCTTCAAGTTACCTGTGACATTATTTGTCACTAATGCATTGACCCTAAATTTCTTTGAAGAATGTAGAGGAGATATATCAAAATTCACATTCTGTGTAGTGAACTTTGTGGTTTTCCCATTTAGTGTTCCTACAACTACTTCCTCAGTAGGTCCACTCAAGTTAAGTTCATTACATACATCGCTGTTAATGTAGCTTTGGGAACTTCCATCATCTAAAAGTACATTTATATTAACTAATTTGTTTCCCTTTCTTGCTACAACAGGAATAGTTCTCAAGGAGATATTTGTTCCTTGAACCATGTAGTTACTTGTGTTTACATTACTTGAACACTACTATTACTCTCGGGGTTCGCAGAAGCAGCTAGGAAATTTTCACGGTTTCTTTGGGCATGTTCCCCTTCAGTGGATAATACCGGCCTATTTGCATTTGCTGACCCATTTTCGTTTACAGACTGCGTTTTATGCAATAGTCTATTATGGTCGCTGGTGCAATTTTCTATTTTACAATTCATTTGTCTTTTGCAATATTTTGCCATGTGATTTCCTAGGCACTTGAAACAAAGCCTCTTTTCCTTACATATGTTCCACCGTTCGTCCACATTTAGACCCTTAAATATTAAACAATTCCATAACTTATGTAATTCGTTGCAGCAAGGACATGCACCTTCTTTTTTAAGACTATGATTGTCATCTCTTTGGTACTGAGTATTATTATTATAGGTGTTTTGCCTTACCATTGGTTTGGACTTTTCACCCTCCATATGCCTACCAAACATGGTGCTTGCCACTTTGGCTTGAGATTCTATAAACTTCAGCATGTCTTTGAAGGTGGGTTCATGACTATCTAAAATCTCATGCGCCTTTGTTACCCACTTCGCCTGCATAAATTTGGGTAGCAATTACTGTATCTTTAAAAGATTAGATGTACTGTTCAAATCAGATGTGTACCCCATTTGATTTAATATGACCTCACACTGGGTCATATCTCCCACCAGTTTCCACAAGCCCTTTGTATCCCCAGGACTTATAGGTTTCCTCTTAGTTAATTTTACCATGAGGGCATTTAATACTAAATGGGGTTGCCCAAATTGAGTTTTGAGGATAGAAAGGGCTTGGTCATACCCCTTATCTCCCAACAAGGTACATGCTTCAATACAAGCTCTAGCTTCCCCTATACAAAATTGAATTAAATATTGTAGATTTGGGGTTTTTAAGCTTAGAAGCTATGTTTGTTTCGAAATTGTTTATGAAAAACCAATACTGGCCTGAATCTCCAGAGAATTGTTGAATTTCGGACTTCGGCAGTTCAAAATACAAACGAAGTTCCTCTAATGTACTTGCAGTCTCTTTCTCTTCCTTTGAAGGGTTACTGTCCACATTATCAAGATCCTTAGTCACAGTTTTGGTTTCCTCTTTTTCGTCTTCTCTTTTTACGTCTGTCCTTTCCGTCCGTTTTCGTGCATTTCTGACGACTGCCGCATATTTTAGCTGGCAATCCTGCATCCACCCTTCCGCTTCTTCGAACTCCCTGTCTTCGTCAATTGCAGCTACATACGCCTCGTGTGCCTCCTCTAAAAGTTTGAGTTGCCTTTGCGCCTTCGTAAGGGCTTCTGTCGTTCCTTCCACGTCGACCTGTTCAACATCTGGGGCAATTGCAGTTTCTAGTAAATTTAATGTTCTGGTCAGTTGACCCTTTCTATTTCGACGAACCTTTTTAAGTTCAGCTTTCTGTTCCGCCATATTATTTTGATGATTGTTATAACTCCAAATGAAAATTTTTAATAATTTTTCTCCAAAATTTATTTACTTCAGTATAAGAAGGACAAGCTTTACAATTTTAGTTTTCCATGGTTTACTTCCAGGAATAGATGCCAAAATTCATTTCCAAAAACGTTAAGTTTCTTCCTTGGTTAAAGTCCAGGAAAATTTTCCATAATTCAGATCGCCAAAATGTTGAATTTCTTCCTTGGTTAAAGTCCAGGAATATTTTCTCAATTCGCGGTGCTTTATGATTTTCAGTACATCAAAATTGTCAACCAGGCTCTGCTACCAAATTTTTTGTTCTCCAGACAAAAAAGAAATTAAAACTCAAGACAAAATTTTTTAAGTTGAAAGCTCTCCTTTTTTATTATACAGACTTCTCTCTCTGTGTCCTTCTTATTTCTCCATCTGTCACAATCCTTCTTAAAATCAACTCTCTTCTCTTAATTCTAAAATGATGACTCTTATTTTCCCTAAATTCCCTTTGTCACATGGGTCTTCACCCATGGTGCCAAGTGGGAGTGGCTTAATAACTAAACTTCTTTCATGAGTGCAAGCGGCTGAAACAAAGAGAAGTGTTTACTAATGAGTCAGCCCTATTTCTGAGTAATGTTCCTCTGACAAGTGATGTTGACCAGATGCCAGGTCTGTGGTCACATACTGTAGACACACACTACAAAGAGATTTGTTAAGGGCTTAAATCAAATGGTCAGGAAATGGAAATAATCCAAATTCCATGAACTTTGCTAAACACAAGATTACCTAGAGACAGCTATAATTACATTTGGTTAAAAGAATGACGAAGAGCAAATATCAGGCTTACAATAGTTAACATAACTTAAAAAAAAAAGGGGTGGAAATTTCCAGACTAAATTGCTCTCCTGAACAACAACACAGAACACAAGAAAATCTAAAAATTAAAAGTATAAAAATATGGAGCTCTCTTCCTCTCTCGATTTGGTATAAAACATCTTCTTATTAAAGTTTTAAAGGAGCTAAGATTACTGCGCCTTTGAATTTTGGTAGCTAAAGAGTTGCACAACTTGCAACCTGTAAATTTAAAAGTTTTTACTCCACAATTTGAATCAGTGTTAATGAATATTAAAACTGCCTTTAGTGGATGAGGACGAATGTGTACAGTAAATGAAACGTGTGAACAGCTGAGTCTCATAGATAAGGTTAAGCAATCGTTACGTTCCTCAGTTTATTCACTCTATGGAGCAAAGTAACGTTGAGGGATTTCAAAGTGAGCATAAGCAAGTTAAAAGCAATTTTCAAGGGAAACTTTCCAACTGCATTCACAAATTCTTCCTGGGCTGAGAGGTTGTTGCCCCTCAGATATCGATTAATTTGTGACGTAACCTTGCATTTCCACTACCACCTTGTCACATGCACTAAACGGGCGCTGTTGTGAAGTTTGTAGTGCGAGTGAAGTCGAGTTGGACACCGCGATTTACTACCTTCAGGCTGTTCCCTTCAAGGCGCTGTCATGAGCCTTGATCAGGTGGACTTTGCTTTACGTGAAACCCACCGAACAATCAGTTAAGTTATCCAATAGTCTGCTTAAGTTTGCCGTCAAAGTCCCAACATTTATCACCTGCGTAGTTAACTGACTTTAGATATAGGCGCTGTTCCTAGTATGCGATCGAATGTGTCGTGTCATAATTCTGTGTTTGAGACCAATCGATATACTAACACCAAACCTCACTCTGCTTATTTTACTTGTGACATATGCAGATTGTCCATACGTGACCCTGGATGGCAAGGTGTGCGTTGTCGTTAGCGACTGACCAACCAGGAACAAGTGACCATTTACCGTTTTCTACCTACACTGTACCAGACATCAATTTTTTGCATTATCTTTTGCATTTAGCCTGTGAAAGCTGCAATTGTTGTGTAGCTTATCACCCTAAGGAAAGGGGTCAATAGATCTTCACAAAGTATACCTTGAACGCACCAGCACCAGGTTGCCTGGAAGGGAGGAGATGGACTCTCTGTCCCTGTTGGCATAATCCACCCTTTCCCAAACCACTTGCTCGTGCTTTGACATCTAAGTGAGATGGACCTTGAACCTTTAACATCAACTTCTCTTTCTTTTTCCTTTAGTAATGATGCTTAGAAATACAAGAATCTTAAGATTTCCGGTGAAAGTATTTGGAACGTTAAATGAAATTTTATGGTCCACTTGAGCCCTGAAAAAACTCGAACTTATACTTTCTTCACCTTTATTTTAGTTACAAGTGGTATGTGTATAAGTTACAGAATCACTCTCAGTGTTTATTCTCACACTGTTACTGCGAACTTACGTGGACCCCAAACTGGAACCTTGTTAAGGGAAAACCTCCCTGCATATATTAACAAGAAGATAATGGTAGGTTCCCATGCATGAGTTCTGCCATATAGTAGGTATTGTAGGTGATTTTTTTTCCAGAACAGTTGATGCAGTTCCTGTAGTGCTAGTGCCTTCAAGGATACAAAGAAGAGCATAATATAAATAAGTAATATGTCACATGTAGTAATTATAACAACCTTTTAGTTTCAGTAAACTGTTGAAAATGTACTCTTGAAGGTTAGTTTACTCTGGTATGATATTTTAACTTACTTCATGCTATGTACATATACTGTAGCCATGTTGAAGATTCTTGTGACAGGCAGAGGCTACTGAGCTGTTACATGAATGACACATAGGCCTGGATTAATATGATGTTTATTTCATATGATGTTAATTAAAATGCAAAATAGTTAGCATATGAAACATGAGAGATGTACCTGTACGCTAGCTTGTGGAGGGAATCATTTTAAAAAAATATGGATACTCATGTCGATTAGTTATGAGAGAGTAACCTTTGTAATAAGTGACTGCTCTTCCATTGACTAATTCAAATTCAGAAGATGCAGTAGGGAGCTAATGCTTTCATTACAACATGCAGTTGCATGCACTGCAATTGTTCTGATTTATTAAACATGACAGCTACTTGACAGGGTTAGTCTCTTAGCAACAAAAGTTTGTGTGCTTTTTGAGGAGCGCTAAAGATGTTAGCCATTTTACCAGAACTGGTGGGAACCATCTGGAATGAAGAGATTCACCCTTTAAAGAAGCCTAGCAGTGGCAAACATCGTTTTACAAGAAACTTTGTCATGTGGGGTAGCTAGAACCCTTTTTTTTTCTTAATTTGGAGGGTAAGGGGGGGGCTTTAAATGATTGATAGATTTATATTTTGTTACACTTCGGGTATCAGTGGAGAGAAGTTCTAATTGCCACCCCCTATTACCTAGTTAACAGGGCTGCATGTGTATTGTGTTACATGTACAGCATTTCATTAGGCCATTTAACTGACGACGTAGACCTGTTTGAGGGCTATTTAATACCCTGATGTTTTAAAATGAGGTTAGGTAATGGATTATAGCAAGCACCCTGAAAAGTCTTAAAATCTTTGGTCTAGTAAACTAAGTTCTCCTGAGGTCGGGTGTGGAAGAACAGTTTCAGACAACCATTATTGCCAGACTATCCCTAGATGCAGTGTGCTGTCACATGTCAATTAAGCATTCAGTGGAAATTGTTGGCATTATTACAACAGTACTGAGCTGGTTGGATACTGCATTCTTATCCTTTAAACATGGTCAGTCCAATTTATTTCTAATCATACTATATATATGCTTTCATCAAGCAAACCCTTCCTAAACTTTTGTGCATCACACAACTATTCTTTTTTGATTTTGTCCTAATATTGGGGGTGAAAAGCCAATTGTCGAGCTAGCTAGGCCATCATATGTGATCAGAGTGTAGTCTGAAATCTGTAAATTCACACAAGTCTTTCTAATTGTGGGATATATTTTACTAAAACACTATGTAACTCAATTGTAGGACAAGGATCAGTGTTGTGCTTGAAGTAATTTCATACTGGCAATGACTAAAGTTTTGTCCCTTTCACAGCTGTTTAAGATATATCAGCCTTAATTTGAAGGTGTACCCCGGTAGAAACTACTGTAGCATTAATTATACACTCAATAAAATAACAAGGATCCACATGCAACGTGATGGAAGTTGAATTTGTTTCTTGCTGTATTGTATCGGACCTTGGGAATTTGTGCCCATAATCTTGGGAAAGTTTCTCCCTTGTTCAATTTTATATGGCATATACACGTACGTAATACTACACATTGCCAAGAAAGGGATTTTTCGCAGAATTACTGCCAATGTCTGCTAATTGCCATCGTATTTGTTCATATCTCTTTTCCTTACCTTCTCGCAGCTTTAAACATCACAAATTACTCGTTAACTAAAGCTGATAAAGCGTTCCCTGGAAGCCGTGCCGTCAATCTCATGTTAATTTTGGGAAAAGTTGCCCTCGCCGACATCTCTTGTTATTGGCGACGATTGTTCGTTGTGTATGTGGTATTTGCAAAGGTCTTGCAGAAATCCACATCACCCGAATGAGTACCGTCTATTACTTCCATGCTTCAACTTCCCTCCGTCGATTCCACGAACATTTTTCACGGCCAAGGAGGGTGATGGCGCTGTAACAGTTTTTGATGCGCGAAGGAGAAAAGAACAATTCTAAAAATATGCTGCCGCCCCCGTTTCGCTCCACGATACAGTGTCTTTAAATTTCACTTTGAAACTTGCAATATCTGTTGATCAAATTTTGTAAACATTCAAATTGTTATGAAAATTTTGGTTGGTTGGACCCTACGCTATACATTGTGGTCCATTATAACCCTTCCTTCTTAAATATGGGATGCCATTTCTTTAGTTATATTTTTACAACTTTGCGTAAGAATATTACAGTATCAATTTCACTTTTGTTCTCAAAAGTGTATTTCACTCCATTTTGGGCTTCGACTGGGACCCTGCTTAAAGGGACCCCACTTAAAGGACCATAGAACCAAAAGTGATGTCCTTAAGTCTTATGTTTGAAGTTTGCAGTGTCAACTTATCAGTCGCTGTTAGGTGTGATATTATGCAGTAACTTATGTTATGGTCAATGCTACCATAGAAAGCCTTTGGAAAGATCAGGAAATACCCAATTTGCTCTCCTCTCTGCTGCCAAAACAGTGGCTTTGCTAAGGGGAGGGGTGATGTCCCCTGCGGAAAAGCCGTACTCACAGGTACCCCCGTGTAGAAATTTAGACGGTAAAATTTTATATTGTGATCAATTTATTAGGCCAGGATGTGCCCCAGCCATAAAAGGTTCATGAACTACAGTGGAACCTGTTCAGGAACTCCCGGCTTTGTTATTGTGTCTAAAGCGCTGCATTATAAATCACGCCGGCCAAGTTCACCTCATTTGATGAGCCTGAAACGTGTTCTGGTTATCGTACAATAATGCTGAATTTAAATTAAAAATGTGTTCAATTTTTAACATTTTTACCATTAATATAGTTCATATTTTAAGATATTTTTGAAAGCAAGTTTTGTTCGACACTGTATGAAAATCATAATAGAGTTGGTGTTGAATGAGTTGCAGTGACGTAGGAAGCAATATGAAAGTGCGGGGGGGGGGTGGGGAAGGGGCAGAGGAATTTGTGGACTACGCGTCTCACCCTACCCCATTGACCAAAATGTACATGTTTGTGCTAGATTTTTTGTTTTTTCTGTGAGAAAGAACGATTTTTTTTTAAAATGAAACTGCTCACTGAAAATGGTGGGTGATACGCCTCATATCTGGTTCTAGTCATATTGATCATACTGCACCTTTGCTTATTGATCTACAAATTTTGCCTGTCTTTAATATGTATACTTTACAGCTTAGTAAATTTGTCTTTAAATATTTTCGTGGTATTCTTCCACCAATCTTCTACAATTTCTCTAAAGAAAACACTTACAGGACTTATGTCCATGACCATTTTACTAGACAATCGCCATCACTCCATATTGATTACTCTCGTAGAGAATGGAATAAAACTTCTATCAGGACGTCCGGAGCTTTACTGTGGAATAGACCTGACCCTAATTTTAAGAAAATAACCCTTTTGAAAACGTTTGTCAGACATATGAAGAACTTCTTACTTGATAATTAGACTGTTAGACTAAGGCCAGTTATACTCTCTGTTTGATATCAATGTGGATTCTGAAAATGTGCCTTCAATTCTTTTGTCCTATTTTCTCTGACTCTTTTGTTCTTCTTTCTTCTTAATTTTTTTCCTATCGGTCCTTTTTGTATTTACGTAATCTTACCCTGTTTTCCTTTTCTGAGATCTGCCTTGTATAAGCTTTGCTTTTCAGATCTTCCACACTTTCGCGTTGTACTTATTGTTTCTCCCCAATTTGTGTTACGAAAGCGAAAATAAACGAAACGAAACGAAGTGTTCGCTCTTTTTGCCAGCCATGATACACTAGACAATAATTCCAGTGTATCTATGCCTTCTGCATACATTGAATGTTGATAATAGTTTGACACTTCAATAACTAAAAAAACCCATTTACACAGACTACTCAACTGACAGGTCCAGAAAGGTATCTGATAAAAGGTGTATATGAGATAGAGTTCTGTAGGCCAATGACACCCGAAATATGAAGTCTTGCTTGGAACACTATGTATAGGCTAAGCGCCACCTTCAGTTGGCGTGGAGAGTATCGAAATTATGTAAAAACCACGACTCCTAGACAGCCGGAATGACATTTATCCTGTTTTTAAGAGGTAGCTAAGCAGTGAAGGGGGGGGGGGAGGGGCGGGGATAACAGACCTTTTCAGGGTAAAACAGCCAGCACCCAAATTTTCCGACTTTTTCTTTCAAGTGTAAACACGTAGTTGGCGGGACGGGAATCTAGCTGAAATGCTTCCCATTTTCATTTTTTCTCTGGGGGCTGTCGTCCCCAGCCCCCTTCGCTTCCTACGCCTATGATGTGCTGCATGTGTTGTGTTATTATATCAGTCAGTTTTAGTTATCAAAAACGGTTCCAAAGGCGGGTCGAAGATGTGAGGAAATAACCCTTAAAGAATTAAGGGCCTTACTACCAATGGCGGAGCTAAGGATTTTGGTTAAAGGGGCGGAGAATGGCCTAATGGGGCACATTAACTGTAAGATGTTAGGAACTTAAAAAGGACGCCTTCAGGGGCGGCCGCCCCCTGACCACATGGTGGCTTCGCCACTGCTTACTCCTTCACCGTACTAGGTCTTTCTTGAAACTATGATTGAACACGTATACTCTTTATTGATAAACGTAGTTATTTATTGAAAGACTTATGGTGTACCGGCAATTATAAAAGGTAAACTTGATTAACATAGTTCATTGTTTAATTTTAAAAGTTTCTAATAATTTTCTGAGAATCATTTTCACTCAGTTTTCCTAAATTTTAAGCAATAAAGACGACGTGGTTAAAACATTTCAAAATGAAATTTATCTAAAATGACCACGTATACGTATTTTTCAAATGTTGTTTGCAGATTCTAATATCTATCTCATTCCCCTTTGATGACAGAACGAACATAGTTTTCATCCCCAAATTTTACCATTAGTACCAGTTTTGTAGGTGCAGTCTCTGACGTGTTGTGGTACACTTTCCTTGCCCAGAATGAATTGTGCACCGTTTTTCTAAACTTATCTTATTCTTGTTCCATTGTCGTACTGATTACAGGAATACATGAACCATGCCTATCTATGAACGTTACATTAAAACGAAAACCGTTTTTGCATAAGGGTATTCTCACCATATAGGCTAGTACGTATTGACAGCATCAGTTACAAACATGCGAATGATATTTTCAAACAGTTCTGCTCTGAGCAGGGAGGTGTTATTAGATGGATCTAATAACACCTCCCTGCTCTGAGTATATTCATCACGTGTTTCTCTAACCTTTAAAAATGCTGAAATAACGCATCTGCAAATGATGGTAATTGTACAATTCGAGTTGCTAAGTTACCTTACCTGTATTTATTTATATTTTTGTAATGAGCCGGGTCTTGTGAAACAGCTGTACTCGAGTGCTATAAATGTGCCCGTTACTTTCATATTAATTTGGCCTGTCCCTAGACATGCATGACACGCTTTTATGTAGTTTAATACAGCCAGAATGTTGAGAGATGATTTGGATAATACTAAGCTAAGGGTAAGAGTTAATACAGTGTGCTACATGTTACCTTATGGCTGAAATTACTTTTGACGTTCAGTAATTGAAATATTTCCATTGACCTTTGCGTCTCCCATGTACCAAACTAACGAAATCCGCCGAGGCCCAAATGTCTGCGTTTACCTTAAAAATTAAAGGCACTGGATGACTGGACACCAACTAAACAGTGAGGACCTAGATATTTTCTACCGCGAAGAACAGTAATACAGAAGAAGATTCAAGGAGGAAATATGGCAGAGAATTGAAAGAAAGGGGGTGGATTACGCTTCCATTTGCTCTATTCACCTCTGCATTAATTCCCATATAGTAGTTCTTTTCAGTTGTGAGGGTCAAGACGGCCAGTTTCCTGATCACACTTATTCACTTTTTATATCGGCCTAAGTTTCAGTATTAGATTTATTTCCACGTACATCAGTTAAATTCCCACTGTGTATAGAGGAAGATGAGATAGCCTATATTGACGTCATTTTCTCATTTCAACTGTAAACGTCATCGACAGCTAAAAGCAGCAACCGATAAAATTGGTAAAGTTTTTTCAGTACAGCAACCGGAAATAAAGACCTAAAGAAAATGATTGCGTTGACATGGTACCTTCTTACATGTTTACACTTCTCGTCCCTTTAAAAAATTCCTCTCACTGGAATAACTTCTCCCGTTATTTGGTCGGAAGGCGTCTATGTGTCTTTCTTTGGTGTTGCGTTCGATCTTTTCTGTTTTGTATAAACCTCCTGAACAACCAAGTCTCTTTTCTTCAGACTTAGTAGGAAGATTCCTTGTTTGAAACCTCTGCCTCTATCATGCAGCAAAGGTCACAGTAACATGAGCATTGAATTTCATGTCTCGGTAACGAACTGTAGGCGTCGAGGAGCGGACGAAAGTTTCCGTTTAGCTTATCCCTGCGAAAAAAAGGAAGAACTATATGGCGAGAGCACGGCGGGTTTAGCATCCAAATAGGCGATATGCGCAGGGTAGTCAGGAGCATAATTGTCAGATTTGAAAAAAAATCAACGAATACAACAAATACATTTTATACAAAATCGGGATATTTTTAATAATTTTAAGACAACAAGTTAGTGTCCTTGTTTCGTTTTGACCAGCTAAAAATTTAGTCACCGAAAACTTGGGATTAAACATCCGCTTTATGCCTTAGAAATGCAAGTATAAAAGATCCATATGCCATATACGTTGAATTATTTTTATTTTTCGGTTTACATAGTTTTCATTAATTTTCTCGCACAACAATTTCTCTTCCAGCAGTTATAATTGCAGAGAAAATGCCCATTTCACAGTGAGATCAGGGAAACTGAGGGCGCAAGTGCGAAAGGCAATCAAATGAGAGATCTGTTTGGTATTATTGTGCTTCTGATCTAGATTTAATAAAATGAAATAGGCCTAACCTAAGAAAAAAAAGAAATAAAATAAAAAATAAAAATGACACCGTGTCTTACTTTCTTCGAACCAGCGACATATGGCGCCTCTGGCTACTTACAATCAAATTTTGTCTGCCAATTCAATTATAGTTATTCTTACCAGTTTTAAACCATCTGGAAGTAGTAATAAACTGATTTGCTTTTCTACTCAGATCGGTTCTTTTTTTAAAGTACACTGCGAAACTAAAGATTGATAAGCGATTGTATCTGGATATTGCAATGAGAGTTCCATCTCCAATATTCCCGTACTCTTTAATACGCATGAAAATGTCGTCATAGTACGCTGAACACTATGAAATTATTCAGAATGTAACTTTAGTTGTCAGGGCCGTAGCCTGCGGGGCTGGGAAAATTATCGAAGTAGGGAGGTTTCACACCTCCCTGATCGAAGACTGAGATTTCCAAATTGTTCATACACCACGTGCTAGTGATGGTAGTGCTCTGCGTAAGCAGTCTATGAACTGCCTCTCGAAGGAGTTAGCCCAGATGTGGTCCTGAATTGGGTCATGACTTAAACAATTGTATATCTTCTACGGGAATTCCATCGTCTTTTTTTCCTTCTTTTATTTTAACTGTCTTGTCTAAATATATACATGCTTCATCAACATGACTGACAAATAAGCATTCGAAAATTACATAGAGAGATTTGCATACTGCTGCTAACACGAGTATTTTACAGAAAAATGTACAACGTTAATATAAAGAAGGATCTTAATCAACGAAAAATTAAGGACAAATTGAAAAGACTTCGTATAGTCGTGTAAAATTAACCTTCTCTTTGTTGTGGGTCTCCTTCTTTGAGAAAATATACTTCTCGACGGATAAAGCAAACTGAAATTTTAAGAAGAAATCATCAATGATTGGCTTACACTCTCTCCTTTTGCAATCATAAATGAAATACTTCATATTGAAAATTAAAAAATTACATGGATGAGTAATGTCATGTGTGTAACCAAAGAAAAAGTCTTTTTTTGAAAAGAAGAATTGAGTATTTAAAATAAATGAAGATGTTTAAGGGCAATCCCAAAGTAAGTGCTCTAATGGATCACGGATTTCACAAAACGTGGATAGAGGAGAATCTAATACTCCCATTTAGTTTAGAAGCCTATTAGTGGGGACAATGCAATGAATTTACACTGAAGATAGATAATCGTCCCCTTATTGACACTACACCTGGGTGCTTGTAGATCTGCTTCCAGTTCCCGTTACTAATTTCACTAAAACTATCCTCCTACTTTTCCCTAGAGGTTGGTACCTGAGCAGTCTTCTGTAAATAATTGAAGTAAATAACTGGAGAAATGGAAGGGGAATTCACGACTTTTCTGTACCATTAAATATTTTCATTAGGGCTATCATCATTATGTAATTTTTCGTGCCTCTATTGAGAGGGAATGCCATTTAAAATACCGTTTCCGTGCTCGGCAAAAAGATCTCTTACATATTTCACGCCTTTGTCATAAAGATAAGGATAAAACACGGTACGGTCGGCAACACGAATGTGAGCATTGTTCCACAGGTTTTGACTACCATAGTTGTTATTTGGAATATAGAAGGAGGTCTTACACCAGGCAGAAACAACATGTTGAATAAAAGCTTTGGAATTTTTAAGACATCCCGGTCAGAAAAATTACATAGGAAAAGAAGTTGTTTGCCATACGCTTGCAATAGTGGTCAAAGAAAACTTTCCATGGACTTTGGGAATCATTACAGTAACGTTGAACCCAAGTTCCCTTCAGACTGTGGACAAAACTTTGCAAATGCATTACCTTAAGACCACCGTCTTCAATGATATTGGTGAGGTTAGTACGGTTAATTTTGTCAAGACTTCCCGACCATATAAAATCAAAAATAATAACGTCAAGTTCCTTAAAAATTTATCAGGAGGGTTTGGTTATTCTAGAAAAAGATATACGAGTTAACGATAAACCAAACGTCTTTAAAATTACGTTTCTACCTATATGTGTGAGGTCTCTGCTGGACCATAATCTAAGTGAACTTTTGAACAGAGAAAGCTTAGGTATAAAGTTAAGACGGAATAGATCATCAACTCTGTGTGAATAAAGAAAATGCCTAAAAATTTTACAGGGCCTAAAGCAACTGCAATTCCCCCTTCTAAGTTTATACACACTGTATTTCTCCACTGGTGGGATTTTTGGCCAGAACCTAAGTTTGGAAGCTTCGGAAATTCTGTTGAATGAGGTGAAAAAGAGTATCTCAATATATAGCATTTGGAGAGTACTGCATGGTTCTCAAAGAAATTCCACTTTCTTCATAAATTAACACCTATCATGAAGCAGCGGTCCGTTTATTAGACATATAGCCTTGAATTCTTTATGATATGGACATTACTAAATATATTTAACATATTTATGAATGCAAATACCCCACATTAAGTGTATTTTATGCTTGAAATAGAAGGAAATATAGTTCGACATTCCAGCAGTAGGCTACCAAATGTCAAGAACAAACAGGATGTCCATTTCAAACGAAACCAAATGGAATCTGTATGAGGTACCGTAACCAATCATTAATTGTTTAAATACTTGAGTTAGCATGACATGAATTGAACCCTTTTTTACTTTTTACCCACGGTCAATTTGAAGCCCCACAGGGCTGAGCCTTCAAAAGTGAGAGAACTGAAAGAGTATTTGGTGAAAAATTTTAAATTCATCAAATTCAAACTTTAGTTTCTCACTCATGAAACAATTACTTGCATGTAAGGTATCGAGATTGTGTATAAGTTTGACCATCATCATCATCATCATCATCATCATCATCATCATCATCATCATCATCATCATCATTATAGTCTGCAAAGAAAAAAAATTGCCTATCAAGGACCCACTCAACGTAGTACGGCTTTAAGGCATTGCGGCCAAGTTTCGTTTACAAGATGGAAAGACCGTTTAAATGCCGGTAAACTGTTTGATCTTTTGCCTTACTGTTAGTCAAATGACAGCGGTATGCTTAAAATGGGTCAAACTTTACTTGGATGGTAATTTTAAACCTTGGAAGAGTATAGTCGATTTTTCCATTTACCATGTTTGTTAAACATAGTCTCCTCTTACAAAATGTTAGCATTAATTCCGTCATTTACAAGTTTACTGTGTTTCATTATTATCCAATCGGGGCCACCAATGTATAATTTGGGAATCACTTGCTTGGTATCCCGATGACAAAGCTTTGAAGTACAATGACTTTAAAAAGAAGATTTGTATGGATGATTCACCTTTTATGCAGTGGTATTGTTTTCCTCTTTCCAAGACATTGAACGGAGATGTAATCTTTGAGACATTGAAAATCATTTTCATTTCATCAGAACACAATTTAATTTATTGCAACCCTAAAACAACAATTCATGTCAATCACAATCTCATTAAAAAATCGGTATCAGTTCCACAAGCTCTGGTCCAATGGAGGTAGAAGTATCATAACTTTTTTAATTTCCCCTGCATCTGTTACTTTTAATTAAAACCCGAAAGTTAATCATTTTAGGTGTTAGGCAGTTCCCAAATTCATTGAAACAAGTAATTTCATTTACGACTCACGCAACTTTCAGTGTCAAGAGAATAGCAAGAATAGCAAAACTCCCAGTGACATCTTCAATTAGATGTAGCAGACGACGTTAGACATTTGTGTTCAATTCCACACACCTGTTACGGTACTTAATATTATATGGAACACACAATAAAAGGATCACTGTTGATAGTTTCTTCGAAGAAAATGTTTCAGTTGGAACGCAACCTGGTATCATCTACCTGCCATTGGTGTACGTATAGCTTTTGGGAAGAGGGAGGGTGCGTGCCCTCTGTGTATCTCGCCCCGTGTACTCCGTTTTCCCCCTGTGGGCTGGGGGTTGTAGAATATGCCTAGGGTTTTCCCTGCCTGTCGTAAGAGGCGACTAAATACGGGGGGGGGGGGGGGGGGCTTGAACAGTATTTGAGCAGTATGACTCTATATCACACATTCGTGTTGGTGTGTCTGTCTTACTGACTAACTGACTGACCGACTGACCGACTGACCGACTGACCGACTGACCGACTGACCGACTGACCGACTGACCGACTGACCGACTGACCGACTGACCGACTGACCGACTGACCGACTGACCGACTGACCGACTGACCGACTGACCGACTGACCGACTGACCGACTGACCGACTGACCGACTGACCGACTGACCGACTGACCGACTGACCGACTGACCGACTGACCGACTGACCGACTGACTAACTAACTAAATTAAAATATATATTATATATTATATATATATAAATCTCTCAAAATAATTGAATCGCAAAGCAGAAGTATGGACCATGTGGGAAACGCATAAAATCAGGACCTTGTGGACATTTTAGAAATCCCCCGGACGCCAGTGCCAACTAGTAAAAAGAGGACTTGTCAAAAAAAATCGTCCTACAGTGGCACTTGTCATGGGCAGGAGTGAGGCACGACATAGGCCTTGGCCTACTTGTTAAGGATGGAAGGGAAGGATTATCCGGGGGCAGTACCTTCCACTTACCTGCTTACGGCATATTTTGTGTATGATAAAGTATAAGAATGGTCGCGTAACAGTGGTCTCCAGTGTGCGATTGCCTTATTTTCAGTAAATCAATCAGCCATCCGAAAGGCAGAAAGGGTCTCAACCTAACAAAGTCACATTAAAGATTGTCGTCGAAACTTTCGTTTCATCTTCTAAGTGAAATGCAATAAACGACATAGCAGATATCTAATTTAGTGAGAGTAGGCATTTTCAAGGTATTACTTGATTTCATACGTGCGCACAAGATGTGTTTTACAGACATTCATCCATGTTTTTTTTTAATTTTTAACATTTAATTTATTTACTGTTTTGAAGGAAATACTTCAAAGTTAATTTCCGTTCAAACATTTTTATTTTTTTCAATTACTTTATCAGGACGCACCCCAGCTCCCCCCCCCCCCCGTGGCCATGCCACTGAAACCAAATACAATTCGCCATGGGGGGAATCTCTAAAACGCGCCAAGTTAGTTTGTATATTGCGCTACGATGTCACAGTTACTAACACTTTTCGATCGTTCAAATTTCGTAAAATCGTGTCAGAAAATTTTGAAGATTTCCAAGATTGCTGGTGTTGTCTTTGCGTTTCCTGCGAATCCAGGAGACAGTCTTGCTGCTGTTTTAGTAATATTTTGCAAATTTGTGAAAGTCAGTCGCAAGTAGTACTCATTGATGTGAAATTCTTCTGCATGAGATAAGCTACTAGCTTTAGTAACCGTTATTATTGTTACACTAGGGAGGTAGCCTCCCTGGTTACACTTAACTGACATGAGGTCTAAATTGAATACAAGACACATTTTACTTGGCCTGCGGAGCGGACAAAGTTTTCTCGCCCAACTTATAGCAGCAAAAAAAAAAAAAAAAAAAACACTAAGTGGGGGGGGGGGGCAGCTGAGGGGACGGGCGACACAGAGGCGCTACGCATGCTACATTTTACTTTGCATTGCAAAATAAGGCACAAGTCATACAACTTAACAATCTTTGACCATTTACATGCAGCATTATCATTATACATGCAAAGGTTTCAGATAAAGGAGAAAGGAAATTTGGTTGGCTCGGCCGACTTTTTCTAAAGTCGGTCCGACTCTCTGGCAAAATCCCGTTCGGCGAAACCAAACTTTTAACTGCTTCCCGAAGATTCGTCCACTGAAGGACAACACTGGACTAACCTCGGCTCGGCCGACTTTAGACAGATATTTCGGTTCCATTAAAGGGTGAGTTAAGACGATGCTCTGTTCTTCCAGTAACTTATTGTATCCTATACAGTTATAAATAATTAATGCATACAGCACGCACTCGTTCGTATATGTAACTTTGTTTTTCATTCTGAGTTTCATACAATCCACCTGAGCTGGTAAGCGCCCTCTCCAATTAACTAGAAATATTGCTTAAGTTTTGAGCAAGAAGGTGTGATACTGCTAATTACAAATCGCGCCTCGGAAACACGCATATCTTTTGGTTTACAAGTTAACTTTGTCAGTATCTAAATTAAGACTGCTTTAATAGTTGTGCAATGTATGGCTTATGTGCAGCTATTTCACTGCAGGGAGATAATTTTGGCATACAGTACTTCCTGCCCCACAATTTCCTAAAATGACAGCACTACAATTATTCGACATGGGCGAGATCGACCCTTTAGTATATATTTAAGATTGTCAGTAAATGCAGCACTCGTTCTAAAGATGCTATCCCTAGGGGTCAATGGCATATAGGTCATGAGGTACTTGCCCCACATAGAACACAGTGGTATCCGTACACTATAAAAAGTGTAAACTGATTTTGTCCCCACTTGGCAAACACTTTTAAATTCTAAACATGTTTATCAATTAAACACTAATTGTTTGGCAATTAAACATGTTTTACAACGAAATATTTAGGAATAAGACACGCAAGTTTAGAGCTAAACACGTTTACAAAGAGGGAGAAACAGGTGTTTAGAAAAGCGTTTCATTTCTTGAAACAACAAGTTTTTAGAGTGTCAAACTTATGTTGCTGCCGAACCCATAGGCTGACGTTAGTTTTTCGCAGCGATGAGCTGACTGGCGAAAAAAACTTCGTTGCCCCATAGCATGTGTTGAAGTCGTCAATAGTTGCAGGACTCGTTCCAAAGATACTATAATTAGGTCAATCGGGTGTAGGGCAGTGGTGTTATTCAGACATTTTCAATGAATTACCAGTAACAAACAGTCTCTCCTTTTCAATTCAGTTGAATTCGATAGGTTAGCAAGGTTTAACTGAGATCTTATTAACCGTTTTTCTTCTGGGTGTTCATTACAATTTTAGCCTATTCATCTCGCATCATTCATAGTGCACATTTCAACGATAAGGTTCCAATTGCTTTTATTGGAAACTGACAACTCAAGAAAAACTATGCAAAATTAAAGTTATAACATGCAATACGTCGACTGTGTTTCTCTTGTTTTGTGATCGATCCCGATAGAGAAGCATGTGCTTTTCAACAAACTGCTTTAAAATTTTCAGCGCTTACATGAAAAATACAACATGTGATGTAGAGTCCGGATCGTAACCCCCTCCTTCCCGCGCGAACAAATATTTTCTGTCCGCGCCCTTTCTAAGTTTTTAACATCCTGCAGGTTAACGCACCCTGGGTGTTATTTGTTGTCTGTCTACAGATATACTTTTAAACAAACTAAAAAAACTCCTTTGATATTTCGTGCTCGCAGTTATCAAAATAATGGGGTTCGAAGTTGCTGGTATAAACATTGTTACCTTTCTTACTAAGTTAAGCCAACCAATGAAGAAGTTGTCATACAATCCAGAAAGCCAATAAATATACGTCGGTAACCAAGAAACGAAGAAAATGATCACAATAATTAAAACGATGAACTTTAGTCTCATACGGGATCGCAAGATTTCTTGATTATGTGTTTGTATCCCTTCGCCTCCAACCGTTGAGGTATCAGGGACACAAAGAGTGTAGGCTACTCTCCCATAGAAATAAACAATCATAGCTAGAGGCATGAGGTATAGAAGGATAAATCGTATCCAAAAGAACACGAGGAATTTTTTATTTTCTTCAAACAACTGCACTTTATGCCTTGTCCATTGGAAGCAATGCCCTAATGGATGTTCAGCACAGAATGATGCCGGGTAAACGGAAAGTGTTCCTCCTATCAGCCAGGACAATACACAGAATGAAAAAAATAACTTGGTTCGGTTCTTTCTTCTTGACCGGAAAGGCGACACGATAGCACAGTAACGAAAGTATGATAATGCTGTTAAAGAGAGCGTCGATACATCTTGTGATGTGTAGTTGGCTGCGATGGAAAAAATGCAAAAGCTTCTACCGAAAGGTCTTAAATTGTAAAATTCAGAAAATATCAATATCGGTACAAAAAGTCCGATGTATAGGAAATCGGACACCGCTAAGTTTATGATTAAAGCGTGGTTGGCATCCGTGAGACGTTTCTCCTTCACTATGAGTCCCACAAGAAAACCATTCCCAAAGAAACCAACTAAAAAGTAAAATGCAAGGAGGGCAACCAGCCAATAGATATTACTTGCCCTAGATATTAAACTTTCCTTGACAGAAGAACAACTCAATGTGACGTTGATTGAATCTTGTGTTGTTATTTGAACGGTGGAGGTGGCCATGACCGTATAAGATGTATAAACTTTTTCCGATGGACAACAGGAGGATTATAAACTACGATGTTGAAACCCAGAAAACGTTGCGTTGTGCCTGTTTTAGTACGGTAATCTGAAAAAGATTATTGGAACAAAGACATGATCACTTTAAATTTGAATTGATAAGTCCTGTGACCGATAAGTCACTTTTGGCTATCACACTCTTAACTTGTTTTCGAGTAAATACAGCTGTCATCATGGACATGCAGATCATGTGGGTGCGAGATGCCCAATTTTTGAGGAAGGGGGGACGTCGCTTAAGGTGCCTTCCAACCTCTTTGAAAAAAATTATGAAAAACAGTCCTCAGTTACAGGTTTAATTATAGAATAGGCCTACTGGACCCATTGTTGACTTAAACTGGTCAATAATAAGCCTATTTTAAGATAAACTTACAATGACTAAAAAAAAGTACTTTACTTGCAGGCACCTGAAAACAAAAGTAGTAGGTACAAAAATATAGCGATTTGATCGTAGTACGAGAGGAAAAAGGAAATGAATTTTGATTCGGACATTCCTGTACCCACTTTCCTGTTGAAAACTAAATTAACTCATAAATAGCAATTTATATTTGCAAATACATTTCCATATAGTAGCCTATTTACAACTTTTTATCGATCAGGGGAGAACTTGAAACGGATTTGAGCCGTATTTGAAACCGACTGACATCAACTCTTCTTGAAGCCGTATTTGAAGTTTTCTTTATCCAGTTGACACATTACACTACATTCGGGTTCGTATGCCGTTACTGACCCCATGTAACTTAACACTGAGTGCATAGGTGGATGGCACGATCACATTACATTACTATTTGATTTTGAAAGCAAATTAAATTTGATATTTTTCCTTTGTCTTTAAACGTATGAATGTGCGCGAAGTAAAACACATATGAACATCGAAAAAGAATCATAACTCTTTTCTAGTGTCTGCGACTCACGAGCTGAGATCATGGTGAAAAGCCGAGCGGGGAACCAAACCCTACTCCCACATGGGTTCTGCTCCCACCCAAAATTGGCACACACTAACATACCTCTCGAACTTAGTACCTCCCGGGTGGAGAATCCGGACGGAGGCTTTTTCCAGGGTGAACATGGCTTATCTATGCCAATGGAAAAAATCTTGCAATCTTACACCCTCATCTCCAAGTGGAAGTTTTTCGACGGTTTTTTTGAGGTTTGAGTCATCATCCCTCACTGATTTACCTGTAAACTACAATATAACAATAACTGCTGTACAACAGGCTCACGCCCCTCTAATTGCCGTCATTATGCATGCGAGTTTATATATGCTTGAAAATGTGAAATGTAACCCTGGCTCCCAAGACAGCTCCCAAGAAGTCTGCTCCCCTCGATTAACATTAGGACGCTCCTGCATAGGCGACGGAAGATGTTTTTTTTATTGGGGGCACAAGTTTTCGGCAGTCGACATAATGGTGACGCCGTAAGTCGTCCGGTTTTGCGGGAAGCACAAAACCCCATTGGAGTGGGGTTCAGGGGCCCGCTTAAGGCCCCTGTTGTGGTCGAGGGGCAAAGCCCTGGTAGGAGTCCAGGGCAGTGGCGTGGCTAGGATTTGTTGTGAAGGGGATATGAGGACTGGATACTTTTGTAAGGGGGGGGGGCGGCTGGAGTTTACTATCAAAGCGTAGCGTCACCATCAGTTGGCGCGAGGCGTACAAACAAAATTTTGGATTTTAAAACCTCCCAGATGGCTGGAAATGGCATTTGACAGGTTTAACTGTCTTTAATTCTGGTGAGAAAATTGTGTTTTTATAAGATTAAAATACACTTTTGAGATACTGATTAGCTCAGTTCATTACTCCACTAAACTATGTATCCTAGGAACGCAAATCCGGAATCCTGCTGAATGTTGCAAACATTGTTCCAGCGCACGCCTGAGTAAGGTATTTCCATAGGTGTAGGGGAGCATTTCAGTTTGAGGACAGAAGATTTTTGCCCGACAAATGTAATTCTGCCCGTAAGACAGTCAAAGCGGAGCGCCACCACTAGTTGGCTCGGAGCGTCTAGAAAATTTCAATATTTTTACCTCTCAGACAGTCGAAAGTGAAATTTCCCAAGATTGTAAAAGAGGATCCAAACAGTCGTTTTTTAAGTTTCAACTGCAGATACACGTACGTTCGTTCCTAACTAAAATTCAGCCAGAAAGATAAGGGGAGCGCAACCATTGGTTGGCGCGAAACGTACAAAACATTTTGAAATATTCTACCCCTCAAACAGTTGAAAATGGCATTTTCCGTGATCTAAGCAGTCGCTATTTTGAGTTTCCTTTTGAAAAAAAAAATGTACACTTGAAACTTAAATTCTGCTATGAAGCGATCTAAGTGGAGCACCACCATAAGTTGGGCGAGACGTACACTAAATTTTGAAAAATCTGACCCTTCAGACAGTCAAAGATGTCATTTCCTATGCTTATAGAAAGTCTTAGAAGTCGCTAATTCGAAGTTTTGTTTGCAAAAAATATGTTCACTTGAAACTAAAATTCTGCTAGGAAGACTACCTACGCGGAACTTCATCACATCATTGGCGTGAAGCGAACAGAAAATTTCGAAAAATGGGACCCATGAGACAGTCGAAAATGACATTTTCCAGGCTTATAGGGGGATCTGAGCAGTCGCCCGGATTTCTTTGATCAGAAAATTACCAAATAAAATGTATCACTATCAATCGCTGAAAGAGTCCCGCATATTTTCGGGGGAAAACTACAAAACGGAATTAAAAACATGCTACTGAATTTTACTATATTGCGACTTTTGGCTAAATTCAATGTTTATTGAAAAAAATGTGTGCTCGAACTTCCGACTATAAGTGATTTTACCTTTGAAAAAAGTAGGCCTATGGGGAGCTTCGCAGTTGCTATTTTGATCAGAAGAATCAGATAAAATGTACCACTACCATCGGATGAAATGAAGTAGATGATTTTTCTTCTGTTTGTAACACTTATTAACAGAATTGTCACGTTGCAAGGTGTATTGAAATGAATTTTTAATCAGACTTACGGGAAGACATTATCACCCTGCATTATTAAAGTATCGCAAAACAAATTACCCGATTTTCATAACCATTGCCCGTATTTGACTCTAGAGCAGGAAAGATGGCAAACTTTTGGGCACTTGAACACCCTCCTGTCAATCCGCTGAATTAATTTGGCAGTTGAAAACGTCCCAGCATTTTTTTAACCTTTGCCCGAATATTTGACCATTTCGGGCAAATTTTTGTAAGACTACAGTGTGAGGTTGGGATGATGACAACTTTTTTCACATTCTACCCAAATGTGTTGCAGATCTTTTTTTATTTTCCATGAAGGTTGTACTTTAAATATAGCGTCTTCTGTTTTTCGGCAAAGATTTGAAACTATTAAAATAATCGGCCATTTCGGGTGTTGTGCTACACATGATTTAAAAACAGGCTCAAGAATAATTGTTTCTTTTAAGTCACAGGCTTCCCAAATGTGTCGCGAGTTTTTTATCTCTTTAATTTTCGTAACTATGTTACCTTACAGTGATACTTTTCCATTTTCGGGCAAAAGCTTGGAAGAATTAGGATATTCGACAATTTAGGGCATTGTGTTGTGATTTCCTGTGAAGTAAAGTAAAGGTCACGAATAATAGCTTTTTGAGCTGCCCAAAGGTGTAGCGACTTTTTGGAATCTTGACTTGGTTTTTCATGAAGATTTTATCGCTACTATATGACGTTCCTCTCCCTTTTCCGGTATATCTTTTTGAGATTTCGGCCACATTTACGAATTTTCTGAAAAACCATCCCATTTTTTAAAATTAAAGGGCTGTCCGAATTATTCTCAAATTCCTGCCCAAATTTTCCCCAAATTCCTGCCCGGATTTAAATTTTGCGGAAATTTGGGGCAGTCACACCCTGCCCCGTCTCGTACGCCACTGGATATGTCCACTTCAGCCAAGAGCTATGAGGTCCTGTTAGGTAATAGTGGTAAGGCAGTAAGATTGCGACCCTTGAGACTGCATTGACCCAACATGGGTTTGGTGGTTGTACTGGCCAATGACTGGCAGCAATGGCCATGCAAATTCCTTCAAACCATAATGGACCCAAATATTCTACCCACCACACCAAGTATGATTTTGGAACGATTTTGTGCATCCCCAGGAATTGAAAAAATCCTTACAGGAGGTAGAAATATGCCAGATGCTAGGGGCACACTTGAATTCACACCCAACAACGTAGCCAATTTTAACCACTCCAAATCTGTTAGAAAATTATCCATCCAGAAACCCGACTAGTAAAATGTCAAGAGATTCCAAAGATATGAATCTTGTCACAGTCTACCTGAATTTATTCCGAATTTCAGAACACAATTGTAAAATATCCTGCAACTGTTTGAAGGGCGAAAATAAACTCTCCTACAGGTTATCGTTAATGTGGAGGTCTAGGGGGCGAAGCCTCCGGAAGCTTTGCAACTTTTGCACTCTGAAAAGTAATATTTGAGCCAAAGAACAGCCGAAGTGTAATAAAGGCAACTAAAATTTGTTCAATTACATTTGAAAAATTTACTTTGCGACATTCAGTTATGGGGGGGGGGGGCATGCCCACACACCTCATTAAAAAATACTGGGGGCCAGGTCCCCCTGCCTCCCACCCCGCTTCCGCCGCCTATGGCCGTTCCTGTACCTCTAAATTAAAGGCCTGTCGCGATTTGTGTTATGATTGTATTGATTAACAATAAAGAAGACAATATATATTTCGAAATGTCGAAAATCTGGAAATGCTTAAACGATGATCTTAGCCAAAAGGCCGTGTTACCTTCATATTGTGATCACGTATAAAAATGTAAATTTATATTAAACTATCGTTTGCATGCGAGTCTGTGTGATAAGTGTGTGTTTACTATAATCCTGTTTTAAGGCTATAAGGTCATGAACAGGAACATCTGCCCTACACGCCTACATAACAATGGCATGTATAGACGAATCCGATCAGCACTTGTGTAAAGTGACTGACTGTAAGCAGCTATTAGTGGGGTCCATCCGTCTTAAATCGTCTTCATTTATTGTCTAAATATAATTTCAAACCTTCATTAACAGTGAAAATTGAAGGAATCAAGAGGCATTACCGTGTACAATCATCCATGATGTTAGGCTACCGGTAAGCAAAGAAATTGAAAGATTAAAATGTGATAGACCCCATGGCCGACTAAAATCAGACTATGACTCCTGCTGTCCGGATTCTTCTATAGTGCTCGCACACCTCTATCGAAGTCTTGCCGTCTAAGGGAAATGCATCAGGGATGAATGCCCCGCTTCTATTTGAGAATTGTTTAAATTTATAACACACAAACAAGATGGAGAGCGGGCGAAATTTTTCATTTTTACAGGAATCCTCTTCAAGGTTTAATTTTAATAGTTTATTGAGATAATATTTATTTGTTACTCTCATGCTCAAGACCTTTCTATTGGACATTTTTGGCGAGGGGGGGGGGAGTATCGGACCAATCTCCATGGGTCCGCTTAAAAGATATTCCTGATAATACAGTGATGTGATGTCTTTGAAAATCCCCCTTTCTTTGGAGAAAATCCGTCATCTGAGCTAAAACAGAGAGAGTTCGTGTATTGATAGAGGATATCAACAGCTAAACACAGTCACAGCCTTAAATACCAAAATATTTGCACCATATTTAATATAAGCAGTGGAGAAATGAAAGACTTCAGAGGGTATTATACCGGGTAGTTAGTAGGAGAGTCCTCAGACGAAACAAGGTATGGTTGAGTTAGATTTTGTTCCGAAACTGACGCAGACCGGACATTTCAGATTTACTAATAAATTACCAGGAGAGGTGCGATTTCTGAAGTAGGGGGGGGGGGGGTAATCATTAAAGCCCAATATGTTCAACAAAGAAATATTGATGTAAGGCGGCACAAAATGCCTACGGCGGCCAAAAAAAAAGTGGGGACCAAAGCCCCAGTCCACCCCCGTTTTTCCGGTCCCGGATTAGTATTATTTATCAGTACTACAGAAACATAAAAAATGATTGATGATGTGCCATATAGGATGCTAAAGCTATCCTGACTACGCTTACACCAACCCTGTGGTGTTTCACTCTTTACTACCAGGAAATGTAATGTCTCGTCCGAAGCACTATTTCCAGGTTCATTTACTTTGGTAAGTAATTGATTAAAATACAAATGACTTTTTATAGAAAAAAGAAAGTATTCAACTTTGCACTATGACTTTTTGTATTGAATAATTAATCAAACACATATGATGGATACTTTGCATATCAAATTTTCAAGATTGTCCAATTTTCTGTGGAATGCAACAAAAATCGAAATGACTGCCAAGTTTGCTTTGTGGTTTCTTTGCCAACCCTCTTGTTCCAGCAACAAGGAGGACAAGCAAAGCTATTTAGTATTCAAAGTTCTTTACATGCATGGTTGATTTTAACAATGATCTAAGGTCAAGGAATATAAAACAGGGCACTTAAGGCAGGAAGATGATGACAGCTAATATAGCACTTTGAATCCCAAATGTGTCTCGGACTTGTATTTTTTTCAATCAAGGAAATGGTCCTTGCTTCAGTGCACATTGATGAGATTTGTCACTTAGGGATGATGTAAACGATAAGCTACGGTCAGCGACCTGACAATTTTGAGGATTTTCTAGGTCATGTAGAGAGAATTGTAGGCCCTGGACGGCGATTCCTGGGGACATGTCCATATGACCCACTGTGACTTTGATTTTTCACAAAGCATTTTTTTTTTGAGAATGAGTTATCTCCCCAATAGTGGGACAAATCTCCTCTTTTGAGTGTTTCCATGGTCAAGTCATTGTTAGACTTGGCCAAGTCTCTCGTGAGTGTTCCGCGGGGAGTTGACAACTTTCTTTTCAAAATCCCCCTACTTCAGCATAGTACAGAATATCGTATTTTCCTTTTACCTAATACGCCCTCTATCGGTCAATTAATTCTATCGTTGAGAAGCGATACCTTTATAGACCGATAGAGGGCGTATTAGAAAAAAGGCAAATACGGTATGCTGTACTGTGCTGAAGCACTGGATTTGTGTAGAGCTGCTGAGTTGGTGTTGTCAGCTCCCCGGGGAACACTCACGAGAGACTTGGCCAAGTCTAAGTCATTGTGTGCTGTAACTAAATCTAACTGTGCCGGGCAATCTCAACCACGTGAGGTTACATAAATGCAGGGGTACTGAAACACTCGGACAGCCGTTTACTATATTAAACAATCTGACATGCTTTTGATGTATAGAACATTGACTAACGCAGGGAAGGAGAGATAGGGCAGGGGACCAATTCTGATTTTTGAGGGGGGGGGGGAGGACGAGACCAAACACTATTTTAAAAACAAGTGGTTCTCTATGCTTATCTCTCATGTCCCGGAGACATTTCCGTATTTCAGCTTTTACGTATATAAAGCATAGTGAGCACCACATTCTCGGATTTTTCGCAAATAACCATTTTTGCTCGCACCTTTTGCTCGTAATCTTGGCAGCATGGAGTGAACATCGTCCCCAAAGCGCTCCTGGTTAATTGCTTGTTTTGTAAGTTTTTACGGTGTTAAAATTACTTTTAAGAACTGTATGACGTCGGAGGAGATATAAAGATCAGTTTTGTGGAAATTTTACATGAGAATGTCTTTTTCCTGCATGGAAATTGATAGAAAATTGAACTCATACATCCTACGAAAAAGTAAAGCTGATGCTTCTAAGGCTGCTCAAAATGTACCAACCTCTGATAGGCCTTGTGATCGAAAAGAGTAGAAAGAACTTAAAACAATAATGGAAAGGAAGCTTAGCTTGATGGCATTTTGAAAAAGCTAGAGCATTAACAGTCTATGCTTTCCCAACTAACTTTGTTGAATGAAAGACTGTCGGCTATAGAAAAAAGAAATAAAGAGCATGAAGGCAGTATGTAAAGATATGACTGAGTCGGTGGACTCCCTACATAATGCAGTGACAGATGTGAAGACTAAGATTGCTAGTTAAGCAGAAACAACAAAGTTACACTCTCTTAAAGCGAAAGCGAGTAACTTTGCTGATGCTTCTCGTACATTGGATGCAATTGTTAAATATAACATTTTACGAGACATGATGGGGATGGACATATCTCTGATACACCTAGAGAGAGTTCATAGAACCCCTGCTGGGAACGTGACCCCCCACCCGACGGAATGAGCTGTAGCCAAACCTCGACCCATACACGTTCGTTTCCTGAGGTATACCGATAGGGAATATTGTATTACGCTCCAGCAAAACTGAAAAACCAAAAATACAGGGGCAGCTCAATTTTCATGTCCTATGATGTATCATCGACGGAGAGAGAACTTCATAAAACCCTTCGCTCAAAATTGCCGGAAGTAAAGCAAGGGCCTGGTGTACGGCATGCTTATGTCCGGTGGTCAATTCCTCCTGGTATTATGGTTGTAAAACAGGACTGATCGCGGCAACTTTTTCATTATGAAAACACCCTCCTTACTCAGGCTGTCTGGCGAAAATTTCCCCAAAAAGGAACTAGACTATTCAAGTTCAAAAGTACATCTACTATGCACTCCTTTTTCGACAAGTGCATGCTCAGCCTTCCAATGTTTACGGTCTGCGCTGATTGTCTCGATCTTTGTCACGATTGTCACGCTCTTTACTAATGTGCAACATTATCCAATTCCAGGTATAATACTGTAAATTTGTGTCTTGGATACGACGCATTTAGAAGCAGGACACTGATGAAACACCAATATGGTCAAAGCACACAAGTGAGCAATTCCTTCTGTCTGCCCTTCTTGTTATCTGTTTTGTTCGTTGTTTGTTGTTTTTGTGTGTACATGTATTTTTGTGGTTTTCTTATTTTCAAAAATTTCTTCTCAATCTCGATATTTTATCTCGCAATATTCCAAACAAATTGTTTTACTTTGGAGAATCTAGTGAATTCATAAATGAAAATGATATTATCTGAATCTTAATGCTACAGATTTTTTCAATGTACCCTAAATGGAAGGTTTAAAAATTTGTTCCTTGAATTGTAGAGGGTTAGGTGATCGAAATAAAAGGAACGACGTATTTTATATTTTGACTAAAATGGGAGTTAGAATCATTTGTCAACAACACATTCTCTGGACTAGAGATAGTAACCATATTTATCATTATGAATGGGGAAATGACCTCTTTTTTAGTCAGTTTTCATCTAATGCAAGAGGTGTTGCCGTCCTTATTGAAAAGAAGTGTGTGGCTAAGTAGTACACGTTACATACGGTCAGGATGGTAACTATATAATTCCAGTCGTCGACATTAAAGGGCCAAACCTCTCACCCCAAACTACAATTTTGGTTAGGGGGTACCTAAATTCTCAATTGGCTCAGCTCTTTGATTGACAACTAATTCAAACAATGCAGAGTACTAAAGCTTATATTACAAAGCATGAACAGTACTGAGAGTGTTTTGATTATATAAATTGAGTTTTTCATACTCACATTGAAGCAATAAACTCTGATTGTAGCTGGATGAGAGTGAATTTCAGACAATTGTGGGAGGGGCTTCAGGAAGAAGGTTGGGGGAATTGGTACCGTTTGGGGTGAGAGAACTGGGCCTTTAAAGATTTCACTTTCAATCTTGTAAATTTATATGGACCTAATTCTGATTCCCCTGACTTTTTCGATAATGTCGTCACTGAAAGTTTTGGTATTGACTGTGACTTCAATATTTTTGCGGGGATTGGAACTTAGTCCAATATTTTGATTTAGACTGTAACTCATATGCAAATATCAATAATCCAAATGCTCAAAAGAAACTTATTGAATTAAAACAGGAGTCACAATTGGTTGGTCCATGGTGTACTTTGAGCCCTCAGACTCAGCAGTTTAGTTGGAGACGTGGAATCCTTTTAAGAAAGCTCGCCTTGACTTCTTTTTGGTTTCTGAAAATTTATTGAATTTCATTACTCATTCAAATATCTTGCCTGGTTATCGCACTGATCATCCGGTTGTGGTTTAAGACATTTCTATGTACAATATTATACATGGAAAAGGGTTTTGGAAGTTCAACGATGCTCTTCTGCAAAACAATGATTATATCAATTTGGTAAATGCTGTAATTGATCAGTGTGTCTTGCGATATGTTGCTACCCCTTACAACCGTAAGTCGGTTTTAAAAATTTCACATGGGCAGGGGTGGCGCCAGGATTTGCCCGACAGAGGGGCCAAGTTCCTCGACAGGGGGCCAGCATTTCAAGGCCCCGACAAAGGTGGTGACTTAGTCCCGGTGGGACGTGACTCGGCAGAATTTGAGGGGCGCGGAGCGCGCCGAAATTTTGGACTCTCTTTTTAACAAATACTTAAAAATTTGGAGTTTATTTTGAAGAAAAAAATTAAAATTTTTGAAGCAATTTTGACTTTTGGAAGGACCATAAAAAATTGGGGTGTTTATTGAAAAATCTATCCTTCATATGGGCAAAATCAAAACCGTTTTGTACGCGACAGCTGAAATTCTGTTGAGGTTTTGCATGTAACCGTTCTAAGTTCACGTACTACTGTATTAAGGTCTCAAGACGAGACTAGAACTTTGCCCGAAAAGTTTTTCCCTTTTTTAACGAAGATTTGAAGATTAGGAGCTTATTATATTGCAGAAATTTTGGGATTTAATGTAAGAAAATTTGTTTTTCGCAAGGTTAAAATGAAAAATTTGGGTTCTTTATTAAGTGATATGCCTTTCAAGAGCAAAATTAGGTAGAATGTCGGGGTGATTTAAAAAGTTGGTTTTAAGAGCTGTACTGAGTATCCATCGATATAGGAAAATAGTTCAATTCAGGGTTATAGGAAAAATAGTTCAAAGAGAAAAAAGATTATGATTATCCTTCCAGTAACTTCAGTCCGTTACCTTCATTTTAGGCCTCCCCGAAAGAAATTGCCATCAGTTCCACGACGGGGAGGAGATAGGACAAGGTACATGAAATGAGATTTAACCGTGCAAAGAAGAAGGGATTGAAAATCGATTCTAATGTGTATCAAAATAGCATTTCATGACAAAAAAGTTTACCCATCCGGTAATTTCAGTCCTTGTAGGCTTTTATTTTTTTATTATTATTATTATTATTTTTTATTTTTTAGGCCTCCCCGACGAAATGGCCGAAGGGGGGGGGGCAGTGGTCCCCGACGGGGGGCCATGCCCTCCGCCCACCCCCTCCCCCGCTGGCGCCACCCCTGCACATGGGGACTTGCATTTTAATGTTTATGCTGATTTATTTTGGGAGACATTGTTACTTAGCACAAGGGGTGAGACAATTCAGTTTTCCTGTAGATTGAAAAATAAAAATGCAAACAGAGAGAAATTATTGATGAACGAAATCGCCCAACTTGAAATGGTAGTCTTACAAGAAATATGTACGCTACCTTCCAAGAAAAGAAGAATGAACTGGAATATTTAAGGAAAGTTTATATGCAGGGAGCTATGATAAGTTCTCGTGGTCACTGGGTTGAGTGGGGTGAAAAACCTTCCTCATTTTTTCCTTAGCTTAGAGAGATTGAAAAGAATTAGATAAAAGTTAAAATGCTATAATCGATGTTCATGGGAATATTTTACATAATCAGGAAGATACAATGAATGAAATTTATGACTGTTTCTCGTGGACGTTTTCTTGTAGTGATCATGGTTTTCTTGATTCTAAGATTTTACATCAATTCGTGGGCGAGGCATACTTTCCAAGAGTAACAAAGAATTAAGCTGATAATCTTGAAACCTTTTACGAAAGCTGAAATTCTAGATGCTGTTTTGAAACTTAAAAATGACATGTCACCAGGCTTGGACGGATTTTCGTCTGAGTTTGTGAAGTACTTCCGGCCCAGGCTATCAGACTTTTTTTTTTATAAGGGTTTATGTCCTTATTGGCTGGAGGGTACCCTCTCATTCACCTTACTACAAGGTGTTATTGTTCTAACCCCCAATAGGGATAAACAAAGGAAATTTTTGAAGAACTGGGGCCCGATTTCTCTTTTAAGTGTATTCTACAAAATAATCTCAAATTGCGTATCAAAGAGAGTTAAAGAGGTACTTCCCAATCTTATTCATGAGAATCAAAAAGGTTTCATGTCTGATAGATATATTGGAGAGAATGTACGCTTTCTTGACAGTCTTTTGCTGAATGTTGATCTTGAGAATATACCAGCTCATCTTATATTTAGTAGATTTTAAAAAGAGCGTGCGACACAGTTCTCACGAATCCATTTGGCATGATCTTAATTTTTTGGGTTTCAAGAATAATTTCTTTCAATGTTGTAAATTGCTTCATAATAATGCCGTCTCTTGCGTTATGGTTAATGGTTATCGCTCCCGATTTTTTTTTATATTAGTAGGGAAGGGATACCGTAAAGGCGACCCCCACTCTCCTTATCTTTTTATTTTATGTGTTGAACTCCTTGCTATTCACGTTCGTTAAAAAGGGACCTATTAGAGGTATTACATTATCAACGTGTGATATTAAGATAATCCAATATGCTGACGACACGGCATTTATTACAGATGGCAGTCGTACTTCTTTCTAGGGAGTAATGAACTCATTGCAGGTGTTTCATTTTTACCTGGTCTTCAAGTAAATCATGATAAAACGTCTGTGTTTTCTGTTGGTGCTAAACGACATGCTAAACAAGTTTACGGTGAAGTCAAAAGACTTGTTTGGGATCCTGGGGGTGTTCTACTTTTGGGGAATTCGCATTTACCTTGATAATAATAAGCCCCTTCTGAAAATTCACTCCACAAAATTCTTAGGCGTACACATTGATGACAAGCTGTCATGGAATGATCATGTAAAGTACATCTCAGGTCAAATTTCAAGAGGTGTAGGCATCTTATCGAAACTGAAATTCACTTTACCTCAAAGAGCCCTGAGATTCATTTACTTATGTCTTGTCTTACCACATCTTTCTTACTGTTGTAGTATATGGCCTGGTACCACTAAGTCTATTATACATAAATTATTTAACAGAAAAGTGCTGAAAAGTGCTGTCAGTGCAGAAAAAGTGAAAAGTGCTGAAAAGTGCAGAAAAGTGCTGTCAGACACATCGCAAGCTCTGCTTAAGTCTTAAGTATAGATCTATTATTGCCTGAAACACACTTCTTCAAAATTATCAGCTTAGCCCCTCAGTTGCGTTTTTGAGGAAAGGTTTATCAAAATATTTTGTCAGTACTTATTAGTGTCCCTCGGGTACGGTACGCTGGCGGGTAGGGGTTGTAGGGAGAGGGGTACAGGGGGAATTTATGTTGATCTTCTGTTTATTTTGTGTCCGCTCTCTTTGGGAGTGCTCTTGTCTCTCAAGCCCAGAAAGGTTTTAAGAGTACTTCCATTCACGACTATTTTCTGTTTAATTACTTATGTGCTAATATTATCTTGTTCATCTATACTGTTATGATAAATCAAATAAATGAAATGAAATGAAATGAAATAATGTATCACCGGTTGTCATGCTTTTGCTGCACCGTTCGCGCTTTGTGCAATGTTGGATAGCTGCCGAAATAACAGTATGTAGTACATTTACACATGGATACAGCACTTGATATAGACCACTTTCACGTAGTGAATTTACGTTAGTCACACCAGGGAGCTGTTACTTGGATAACAAAGAATAGCTCCCCGGTCACACTCACACATTCGGAGATAATCACGCGTGAAACAGAATTCTGAGTAGACGTAAAACATCAACGTGGGTGAATTGTACATACAGATTTTTCTGTTTGCTATAATTACTCTAGCTAAAAAAAAAGGAAAAAAAGAAAAAAAAGGAAAAATAAAGAAAAAACTGTTAGCATACCTGAAAACTACCGATTGCACAGAAAGCGACAAAGCAAAACACGGGAGCCCATGAAGAATTCGTCAAGGCAGCAGCCTTTCCATTAACAGATAAAAAGAAGGGTTTAAATTCATAACAATTTTTCAAAATAATGTTAGAGGGGTACACTTGTTCTAAGCAGTTTGGTGAAATTTGCATTGAAATCCGGTGTGGGTTTCTCAAAATATGGACAAGTAAATTTGTCTCATTTTCAACACACAGTGAACTTGAAGCAAGCGTATTATGACATCATATCCCCACATTAATGGACAGTAAGGTTTTGTTTTTCTTTAAACTTTACAGACTATTTTCTCTTCAATGAAGCCAGATAATCAAAATTTGATTGCTTAAGTGATTGCAAGAGAACTTTTCAAACTTTGCAATCCCTATTGGGAGGTCCTATTCCTATTGACGTCAAGGTCAACACAACAGCCTGAAAAACAAAGGAAAACAAAGCATTCCTCGTAAATGTGAGGAAGTGATATAATCTCTGCTGCCCTCAATCTCACTTTGGAACACAAACCAATTAGTAACTTAATTTTGCTGATATCTCAAGAAATATATGTCCGATTTGAATGGAAATTTCACCACACTGAGTAGATTTAGTTCTTCTTTTACATGTGAAAATTAATTTTTTGCTAATATTTCCCCTTTAGGGACTACTTTTTACTTGATCAACGGCTGTTCACGCGCGTTTAACGTTACAAGCGAGTGTACAGAGACTCAATGACAGGATGATTGTTTGTGGTCTGCTCTGTGGGAATCAGCTGTTCACACATTCCATCATGTTTCATTTATACCGTGCAGGAAGTCTCGCCTTCTTTCTCATTCAATAGAGACTACAATATATAAATCCATAATTACCTAATCCTATAGCTACACTCACAATACTTTTGATCTTTATTTCCAGCTGAAATGAGGTCAAACATTTCACTACTTTTTCATAAGTCCAGTGGCGTAGCTAGGATTTTTTTCCGGGGGGGGGGGGGGGGGCAAAGGTATGAAATTTCCCAAAAACTTTTCCCGGTCAATGTGTATGTATTTCATATAAAATATGCAAATTTACAAGTATCACAACATTACCATGTCATTTTGTAATATTACCTGCATTTTAATCTTAAAGTATAACATAGAGCAATCGGAAATAACACAGTATATTATTTTGGTAAACAATATCTGGTTTATTTGTATGTAGTAACGCAGTGGCGTACGCAGAATTTCTCTGAAGGGGGGGGGGGGGGAATGCAGTATGGTCTAAGGGGAGGGGATGTCCGGAAATTTTTTGACGTTTTCAAGGAGCCTAGATGCAAACTGGTGTAAGATTTTTAACTTTGACAGGAACAGTGTTAAAAGTTAATCGTGGTGGTTCATGAGGATAAAACTGAAACTTTTGTGTCTTTACATGCATTCTTATGCCATTTTTGCTACCTTACGAAGTAAAACTTGTCATTAAATTTGCACACTTTTAGGAGTCAAAATAAAAGAGCATTGATCGGTACAGGATTGTGGGTTTTCTTGGTCACAAAACGTTATTTTATCATAAAGATTATCTAAGCGGAGCGCCACCATTGGTTGGCGCGGAGCGTAGAGAAAATTTCGAAAATCAGACCCCTCAGATGGCCGGAAATAGCATTTTCCTGACTTATACGAAGAATCTAACGAGTCGCTTTCTCCTTTTGTCTTTTGCAATAAAACGCTCACTTCAAAATATGTTCGCAAACTGCAAAGTGATCAGAGAGTTAAGAGCTAATTTGACCCTACAAATGTAATTTTGCCCAAAAGACTGAACGAAGCGCCACCGTTGGTTGGCGTGGAGCGTGAAGAAAATTTCAAAAAATTAGACCCCTCAGATGGCCAAAAATAGCTTATTCATGTTTTTAAAGAGAATCTAAACATGTTGTCTTTATTTTTTTTTATCGATGCCACCAGTGGGAAACAGAGTCTACCATTTTAGGTAAAAATTGGAATTTGACAGAATTTGCCTAGGTCTATTTATAGGAATTAAAAAAAAAATGGCATCACTGAAGGACCTTGCAGAGACAATCCTTCCCCTTTGAAAATTCTTGAAAAATTGGGTGTCCTTATAAGCAATCTGGTGCCACATATGCTATCTTTTGAATAAAACCTGTGTTACTAAAGTTAGACTACGTATTTTTAAGAACAAAGAAAAAATGGCATCTGTGAGGGGGGCATGGCCCAATGGTCTCCCCTTCGCACGCTACTAAGGAGGCCTAAGAGTGGCTCGATCACAGAGGATATCCTGTTAGAACAGCAGTCTGTTAAGTGTAGAAGGCTACAAGCTACTCATTGACCCGTTTATTGTTACACCCCAAGTGAGCAGAAAGCTATTTTCCCGAACTAGACTGTAAGCCTCCAAGGATTAGGCTAAGTAACAAAATCTAAGTATGCCAATGGATCCCTTTCATTCTAATTTCTAGACTAACTTTAAGTTTATCGTTGGCCATGGGTTGTTTCAGCCCCATCCATCGTTACGAACACAGAGTAAAATCGGCATAGCTACTAATAGCTTGTAGAACAACATAATAACCCCGGGGGTCTATGGTAGTGACTTGTCAGTTTTCACATCCTTTTACTGAATTCCCAAAGTGCACAACACAGAGGCTGTGTACAAGGGGATAAGTTCGGGATTACAGCCTTTCAGTGTTAGTTGCACTGTATCAGCTGTTGTTAAATACCTGAATGTGTGCACTGAAATGCACTGATCATAACCATAGTGCGTATACAAGAGAACATTCAATCTGCTACGCGGCGAGGACATTTCTGTGGAACACGAGTGGGGCCGGTTCATGCGACACTGACGAAATCTGAGTTAATTTGTTGCATGAAAATACGAATTACTTTTGAAAAATATCTCACAATTCCTTATTCTACCCAAAGATTTTGAGAAATTTTTGTAAGAATAAGAAAATTCATCAAATTTCCCCAAAAATTTTTCCAGGGGGCAATTTTTCCCCCTGCCCCCCCCCCCCAGTAGCTACGCCACTGCATAAGTCCTTTCTACCCTCTGACAAAAGGCTGTTCGGTGAAACCAAACTTCAAATATTTCACTATTTGCGATCTACCTTCAAAATTTACTTCTTCAAAAAAGGGGAGGGGATATGACTCCTCTAAGATTTATCCCCAGGTCTCAGTAATGTTTCAAGATTGTGCTGCCCTCTGCCGCTAAAAATGCCTTGCTTATACAGGCCTGAAAAATGCAATTTTCGGATGTCTGAGTGGCAATTTTAAAATTGTCATGTAAAAAATGTCATGTCCTGGCTTCGTCGCTTTTTGCAAGTTTTTTAGAATATAGAACTTTGGTATATTTATTTTCATTAACTAATGTCCACTAATTTCTTTGTAATCAGAAACCATACCTGTGCTCTTCATATGATGATGTTTATATGTTTATTCAAATAACTTGAAACGAAACGAAGCTTCAAATGTGTCAAAATGGGGAGTAGTAAGGGACATACAAAAATAACCTAAGACAATATGTAGGCCTACTTCAAAATGATTCCTCTTCATCTACCAAATTTTGATTGATGGTTCTCTTTAATGTTCTAATTGTTAGGCTTCTGTTGCGATTTTCCTCATTTATTACGATCTTCCCTTTTCAAAGCACAATAATCCTGTAACAAAGGCCATTTTAAAGACATTTTATTGATCACTACCAGAGCAGCCGATCACTGTTTACCTGCGCCGCCGATTAATCATGCCGTTGGAACGTTTATATCGTTTTTATCAAAACGTGTTCATCCACTCCTTAACTGCAGCAAAGTTCAGTATTACTCTAAATTCCACCTCGAGAAAGAAATTTGCCTGTTTGAAAACCAATGGTCGTCTAATTTTGATATTGATGTTCCAATCGAATGTTTCTGAAAGAACGGAGATTTTATCTGTACTGAAAAAAGTGACAAAATGTTACACTGTACTCCCCAAAATTGTCACACCTGGCCGCACAATGTCAAATAGATTTTGTTTTTTCTTGACGGTCGGCGATCAAGACTTCAAGCATGTACTTGCTCAAGCTAGCAACTCCATGCATCACTGAACAGATCAATGGGTGAAACTCCCTTTTTTAGCACCTCTTATATTTGCAGATTCATTGTTTATAATTCATAATTATTGTTTTTAACAATGTTTGCAGTATAGTACAATATCACAACGTTACAGACTATTTTACAAAGTCGGTAACCAAAAAACCTTGAATGGTGTGTAGCCAATATGGATATATCATCTTGAAAAAATTGAAAATGAATGGGAATGAATTTAAATTTTGAGTTTTTAAAGGAAACTGAAGACAAATCTGTATTCATCCTCTTTTGTTTTGTCGTTAAGTTTTTTTCAAATAAAAAATTCCACTTCAATATAAAACTTAAACTTATATTTAAACGTTGTTGCATCTGTTTTGTATTGTTTTGTTTACAAGAATAAATAAAATACTTTGCATAAAAAATGAAAAAATTAGTGATATTCTTTTTCTTTTCTATATATCCAAAATGAACACTTGTCTCATTTAAATTAGTTTTATTCTCTTAAACAAACTAATCAAGTTCCGCCCAAAACCTTTTCACTTTAGGACAAAATCAAAACAGATGTTCTAAAGTTTAACTCTCTACATGACAAAAAGAACAAACGGGTGAGTCTTTGATCTATCTTACTACGAAATAAAAAATCATTAGTAGTAGAAATCTTCCTACGAGCATAGGCGCACGGGGTAATTTTCTGTGAGGTGGCAAGAGCATTTTTTGTCCGAATAATGTAACCGTTTTTCATGTTTTGCCCGAATAGACCAACTTTTTTGCCCAAATTGCCCGCCTGGTACGCCTATGCCTAGGAACTCTCTCAGTTTAAGCGGTGGATTTCCACTTCCCAAACGGTTTTGTATAAGAGGACACCGTACTTTTCGGCAGGACGCGTAGTCTCAAACCGCTGTCTCCCCATCCCTTACATCTCCCTGGTCACTATAGCACCATTTTGCGTCCTTGCCCTTTACGAAATGCAAAACATTTTCTAAGAGGAGGGAGTATATCCCTTTAAACTTCTCTTCACGGAAAATCTTGTTTTAAATTGTCCTTTTCTTTGATTAAACTTCCTGGATGTACCCTGCATGTTTTAGTATGAAATGGCAAAGAAAAGGTATGAGGAAATTACGAGAGAAGAGGCGCTGTAGTTTACGGAAATAAATTGTTAGAGGAAGCGGAAGCCGATTTCTGATCCCGGTTGTTTTCCAATAACATGATATTAGGTACACTGTATAAACAATACGGTAGATCTATAAAATAAAAAAATAAAGAGATAAATACGGATTACACAAAAAGTTCTTGAAAGTGAGTTATCACCGCAACTTTTCTGTAATCTTTATTTCTTTTTTTGTTCTGTAAATTTAGTATTTACAGTGATTTTAAGCAATTTTTACACTATAATTAGTAATGATCGAGACTGGTCTGGTGGCGCCTAGTCCACTTTGTCGGACTAACATCCAGCCGAGATCGGAATCTTGGACGGACCTTTACACCCCCATACACCTCTGACCCTAGGGACAGTCCATGTGTGAAAGAGATTATAGGTTGGACGAACTGGTACCGTCTTTGGCAATGATGAACCTCCCTTAAATGGCAAGAGTTTTCTCCCCCAACTTATGTTGAAGCAACAGCTAAATCTAATTTTCTTCTTATTTCTTTGTAATGTTTCTTTCATAATCTTTTAGGACTTCAATATTGGACGTTCAAGGTTAACAAGCAAGGCAGCAAATTTCACATCTGAGGGGAGAAAATACTGCCACATGACTCTGGATAGCCAATCATGAAATAGGACAGTGTACTATACACTTCCCTAAGTTAGGGTGGCTGCTCTTGCCCTTTAATAAAAAAATAAAAATAAAAAAAAATAAAAAAAAACACGCGTATCATTCAGCTGTTGACAATCTCATGCAGGATGAGAGTGTCTTACACAGCAGCATAAATGATAAGTTAGCTGAAAACTGGTTTATTTATTTGAAGTACTCACCTGATGTATTTCTCAATTCTTAGCTGCTGAAATGGTGCACACGTTGAGCTTATATATACCACACTAGATACCAATTCTTCACGGTACGCTTGCCAATAGCATATGATCGGAATCTTGGACCCCAGCACGAGATCTCATCTTTTAACTACAAGTGATTGAGTAACTGTATGCTTCGTCTGAGTGATAAACCGTCAATTCAGTTTTAATGTTAAGCGGTTGTGGCAATTCGACCAAACCTGATCGTGTTTCTCTGTTTCAAAGTTTGTAGAAAGTGTCAATTTGTCCATGGATTTCAATAGGCTTATTAATTACCAGCGACTTATTTTATGTACCTGCAAAAATTACTTCAAAATGCTTCAAAAGACTTGATAATTGTCCATTTCAAATGTTTTAACCGCAAAGATGTAAAATTTTGTGGATGTAGGCTAACATATGTTAAAGACAATTTCTTTTCCTTCCTTCAAGTGGTACCCGATTGCATGAAAATTAACTCCACACCGGCGCAAAATCTTTGATTAAAAGTGCTCAGTTGATTTCTTGATCGATATGTCACTGTTTAATACGATGTGTTCCTGTACAATATTAATATCTGAGGGTGTCAGGGTTAAGTTGGACGTGATTTCCTGACGCGTGAGCCCACGCCATGTGATTAAAAATTAAGCATAGTTATATCTTTTACAGTTTGCTGCGGATAAAATAATTGGATAGAAATGTTAATGTCCCTTAGTTATGGATTGCACGGACGTGTTGTACTGTAGGCTCTCATACGAGACAAGATAACTTAGCTTTGATAGGGAGTTCAAGAATAATAATTTCTGGAAAGTATTTTGGATTGATTACTATTCAATAATCCACTATAGAGTACTGTACGATAGGTATAAATCAAGTAGAGTTTGGTCACCTGAAACACTTGTCAGTTGGTCCTATAGACTGTTCCAACTGTCCCTACCTACTCATTTCTAGTCCATAGCCACGACTGTCTAAAACTTATCCTCATCCAGACAGTCTCGATTTTGCTTCAGGAAATACTACTGATGAGTAAAATGGAACTCATGTGTTACCAAACAATTTTAGTATATGCTGTGCTATACATCAGGAGCTACTCTACATTCTTAAAAGTTGACGTCAATCAAAGAGCTGTGCCAATTGAGAATTTCTGTAGACCATTGGTAAAATTGAAGCTTGAAGTGACAAATTACCGTCTTTCAAGCCGTTTAATCATAATCCCGAAATACATTTTCACTTTAGGGGTTTGGCAATTTTCAGCTGGCTTGTGTTTTTTTGATTGACATAAAAATATGCAGAGAAGCTTCCATTCCACAAAAATGCAGGAGTGTTTGGATTACATATAAACATAAAACCCCACCAGGGCATGAATAATAAAAAAGGTTTAACTATGTGACTGCGAAATCAGCCTGCATGCTCGACAAGATTATGAGAGGAACTGCAAACTGATGAGAGGTTGGCACAAATGGAACTGTCTTACCATGGTGAAAATTTTCCTTTAAATATCCATTTGAGAATCCGCCCTCAGTTTCTTGGTTTAACCATCTCAAACTTATCATCCAAGTATAGAATCACATGTCCGTTGCGAGGAATTCCAATTTTCTTCTTATAGACCATTCTGCAGTAACCATGTCTGATTTTTTTCTTACCCGACAAGAACGAAGAATGAAACTTGAACTTCGAGACACAAAAATAAATTATATGGATTACTTAGAATGTGGTCACTCTCTTATCCATTTATTTTAAAGGTCAAGAGCAGTCCCCCAAACTTATTTTGAAGCAACAGCAAAATACCACAATTCTCGTCTCTTTCTGTTCAAAGAATATTTCATAGCCTAATATTTTATTACTTCAATATAACATATGAAAGGTAAACCAAGCAGAAACTTCCAGTAAATTTCACATTTGAGAAGTAAAAATGTTGTCACATGACCACCAACAGCCAATCATGAAACTGGACTGTCTACTACTTAGCTTCAAGTTGTGGTGACTGCTCCTGTCCTTTAAGCTGATGAGTACGGTATGTTACGAGAAAAATATTTCAATTTTCGTATATCCCAACCCCAACTGTCACCGAATTGGGAGAAGCGTTTCTCAAAATGTTATAGAATGTGATATTTTTTTTTATAGAAGTAGTATCAACTAACTGGGCGATTTCATCCAAAGTTTCGAGAGCTGAATAGAGCATGAATATACTTGTCGGAATCAACAAAGATATAACAGTGGGTAAGGAATTTACCAATGGAAAAACGCATGTCTTCATTTTTCGTGCCTGGCTCAGGTAAAGTCACGAATGCTTGGAGAGAAATTGTTACAAATGATATTGAAATATTGCGTGATAGTCACTTGTGATATGGACGCCATGGGCATCCAGAGTACGGCACCGTGACTACAGAACGGATTCTGAAATGCGTCATATTCAGACTGGTGTCGACGGGGATCTACCGTGCCATCATTTTAAAAACTCGATCACACAATTAAATTTTCATATCCGGCACGAGTACATATAAATTTCTTCTCCTAAATTAACATTTCATAAAAAGATATCTAAGTAAATTTAAAGTAGATTATTAACTTAAGTTCCATATTTCTGAAAACAAGAATAATATTTTACATAGGAGATAAAAGACCAAGGCGTTCGCTTAACATACATAAAGTTACTCTTGTAAAGAAAATACTTGGCTGTAATGCTGCAATGCTGTAATACTTGGCTGTAATAATGCAATTAAATGTTTTATCGAAGTCTATACCAAACAAAATAGCTCTATCTTTCAATTCGAAAATTAAATTCATTTTTGACCTGATAATTTCTCTTAATTCCTTCCAAAAGTTAAATGTAACACGGCAATAAGAGAGTAAATGTTGAATGGTTTCACTATTCAGTTACAAAAAGGAACAAATCGTTGTCCTTAAAATTAATTTTCTCTAAAACAGAATTGATTTTGAATCAACGGAGCAAAAAAGAGAGAAAAAGGCCGATATGATCCGCATGGGCCCGGCCAAGTCCCTTGTAATCTATACTATCAAGCTGCAACATGAACGGGGTAGGAGGCAGGCGGATGGGGGATTTTCAAACGAAGTCAAAGCCTTTCCCCCTGAAGACCCCAATGCCGAACCAACGAAATATTTTTTTTTCATGATACATAATCTTTCACCCAGAGACGTGTAAAACATCAGAGCTTCTGGGCTTCTTCCTGGCCCCGCTGAGGTTTTAGATGATGAATCCACCATGCAATTCTACAGAGTCCCTGCACAGACCCTGAACTTTATAAGTGCAAGTTAAAATGTGTCCATCATGTGTGACTAAGTTTGTCACCCAGAGATATGAATACCTCAGAGTTTAAGGGCTCTAGCTAGCTTTCCCTGGACCCCTACCGAGAGTGGCGTAACCAGCGGGGGCAGGGGGAAAATTTGCCCCCCCCCCCCAACGACGCAGAAAATGGGAAGGGAAGAAAAAACGGGAAGAGAAGGAAGGGAAGGAAAGAAAGGAAAAAGAGGAAAAGAGAGGGAAGAAGACAAAAGGAAACAGAGAAAAAGTGGGGAAGGAAAGGAAAGAAAGGTAGAAGAAAAAGTAAAACGGAAAAGAAGGGGAAAGGAAAGAAAGGGGAAAGGAAAAAAGAGAACAACGAGAAAAGAAAGAAAGTGGACCAACTATAACATCAAAAGCAAGATCGATCTGCATTCTTGGAGCATTGGTTATGTCCAATATATGAACATTCATTTAGAAAAATATATGAACATTAATTTAGTCTCCTAAAGTTGAAAAAAAATAATATCTGAGGTCCACTTTATCGGAGGATCGGAAAGACTTTCCCCCTCTTGCTCTTTGCCAGACAGTCGAGGGGATTCTAGAAACTTGGTAGTCATTCTCATTGCAGATTTGCCACCAATATTTGAAGAAAGTGCAGATTCTTCAGTAATCTCCCAACTATTTAAATTTCCTCACAGGGAACCCAGGCCAGAATCCAAAGCTGCAATATAAGCTCCATATCAACAAATTTTTTAAATATTTTTTTGCAATTTTTTAAGTTTTTCTACCAAAACCAAAATTGTAGCTGTGCTTGCTCCACTAGATGATACTTGCTTCGCGCAGCTGCACGTCAATCAACTCCAGCTTTCGTCAGTACAATCAATGGTTCATTCAAATGTGGGAGGGGGGATGCCCAAATTCGTCAAAATTTATTGGGAAAAATTCTCACCGACAGCAATGGGTGAATTTCCAAAATACGAGCGGTTTCGTTTCCAACCAACGGTGCTTGTCCCCCATGCCACAGAAATGACGCCTGGGTACGAGCTTAGTCTGTCTAGCGCCTCCCATGGCTCCCCCCCCCCCCTCAGACCCTTGCAGGGTTTTCGCAGCGATGAGCTGAACGAAAAGTACTGGCCCGGCCACTATATGATCCTCGTCACCTTCGGTAGAGGGCGCCTTTAAAAGTTAAAAAATCTCGCGGAACTATGCCTCGTGAAAAGCAACGGTGCTCGCATACCATACTGTCGTACGACGTAATTGCATGCGCCAGCCTATATGCAACAGCGTTCATGTTGTGTATAGCTATGCTGCAGCTGTTGCTTCTTATCCTCAGTATAAGTGCAATATTTCCTCAATCTTTGTGTAAGTTAACTGCTTATTCGCCCCTTTTCCATCCAGACGTTGAAAGGGATAACCACGGCGATATTTGAAGGTGTATTGGAATCAAGTAATTATCTGTTTTTAACTTTGTCAAGGCCTAATCAACGATTATCATGAAGCTAGTTTTTGTTAGCACATTTTTGTGCACACTAACGTTATCATACGGGGATGATACAGCAGACAACGCAAAGAAGACGGCAAATGAACTCTTTACAGTAGAGGGAAAAGCATCTGTTCCTGGTATGAAAGCAAGTGAATGGGTTCCTTCCACGAAGATACTTATCGATGGTGGGACTTACCAAGGGTTTCTGAAGTGAGTTTTCACTGAGGCCAGGTGATGAAGTTATTCAATGCCAACTAGCCTAGCCTACTTGCGTTCTTTTTCTTGGTATTAATAGTTAAAAGGCATAGCTAATTTGAATTTGCATGTTATATAAGAGTTGAAATTTGCTAATTTAGCCAACCTATAAATTCTGGTCTAGCATAGCTAATGTAAGTCCTTGAACAGGAGATGCTACATTTAGGCCTAGGCTAGGCCTAGGCCTACTTAACATAACATAGGCCTAGGCTAACATAACAGGTTAAAGGGCAAAGGAGGGTTGTAAAGGCCCCATAAAATACCCTGAAATCCAAAAACAAAAGCAAACCACCAACACCTAACGAGCCTAGAAAGATTAGATTCTTCCACAGTCATGGAAAAACTTGTCAATATTAACCTTTAAACGGTGCACTTATCATGTGGAGTTAACAACCCACTCAGACAGGCTATTCCACTCACTAACAACCCTATTAGAGAAACTGAACTTCCTAATGTCAAGTCTAGCAAAAGACTTATCAAGCTTTTAACAATATGGCCTCAAAGTTCTAACACGAGCATTGCTTCGTTTCACTCCACACTAACATTAAATTACAGTACCGGTTCGTCGAGGTTAGCGCGATCGTCAAGTTGCGAATAGTCCAAGTTAGTCAAAGATCGTCAATGTACGTCAAAGCCCAAAGTTTCCCAAATGCCCAAACTGAGATCGTCTAATTTGACGATGTTGGAAATGTTCGTCAAAAATCGTCAAGATTAAAAACAGCCGCACAATAGCTTGCGGTTGTTTGGTAATAAGCTTTGCGGTTTACTACTTGCGACATTTTAACCGACAACACGACAAAAGAAACAAAAGACCACAGCTGAATAGCAGTCTAATTCCCTTCACTAGTTAGCTCCACGCGCACGGCGTAGTTGAAAAGATTTTATATTTTTGGCAAAGCACATTTTAAGTACACAGAAATCAGTTGGCTTCCTCGGCGATCGTAAAGTATTGGCTTCCATCTTTGGGTGCACGTCACAACATCCCAGAAGTGCATGCAGATTGTCTTCAAAAATTTTGCATTTCTCATTTAAATCGCCACTTTTTATTTTTAGATCGTAAAAGTTATCGTGGCCTTTCTTCAACGTTTGTTTTGCACCTTCATTGCATTTTTCCGTATTGCTGTTTTACCAGCATACTTGTTTGGTATGGCGTTTTGTTTTTGATTTTTTTTCGCGCAAACACTCTGGTCATTAAGTTACAGGTGTCAGGAAATCCAAATCTTTTCAGAACTCGTGTTCAGTCGCTCCATACAGCTTTTGGTTATTTTTTTGCTTGTATGCTTTGGGTTTTTTGTTGTTTTTTCTTGTTCTTCTTCTTCTTCTTCTTTTTTCTTATGCATGTGTGCCTTTCAGTTTTTGACGATCGTGGAAAACTTGAAAGCGATTATTGTTGTGTTCATATTATGGGAATACACTTCAGTTCCCTAACAGAAAAGTTAGAAATGAACTTTGGGGGAAAGTAAACATATACACAACTGTTTCCAGTTTGTGGATTTACTAGCAAATCTAACCTTGCAAGCAGGAAACCGCTGACTTGTACACTAGCGTTAAAAAGAACAAGTGGGTATATTTTCTCCCGTATTACCCCATACTCACTGTTAACCCAACGATCTCGCCGAATTCCTCCATTGCATGTTAGACTAGAGCCTAGCTATGTACATATACATAAACCGAACACACGGTTAGCAAGAGTACTTAGCTTAGTTTACCCAGCTTTTGCCGAGAATTTCCCCGCAAAGCTGATCAATATTGCACTAGTCTGCTCTCCAACCTGTGCCGTCGACCGGTAAGCCGACACAGTTTTATTGGACAAAACGATAGGCCTAGATCCAAGTAATTATCGAGAGAAAATTGAAGGAAGGCCCGAGAAGAACAGCAAAAATTTCTTATGTTGCTTCATATAAAATACTAAGAAACAAGCCGCAAACGGGCAGAATGTATCGCTTAAATGAGTAACTTTCATTTTTACACAAAATAAAAAACCTCTTGGTCAAACCATCGATTAAAAAAGAATTTTTTGAAGTTTTCAAGAATACCCCCGACTCTCGGTAAAGGGTCAAGCCGCTAAACCAAACCACTGTGTAATGCATCGCGAACGGGTGTACCATCGGTTCTTCCCTCTTTCTGCCCGTAAAGAAAATGCCATCTATCATTAATGTTTAAGCCTACCTTATGCAGCATAAGTTTATATTCTGTGCCTCTGTTTTTTATAATCCGAAGTATTAATCCTGCAGGTTGTGCCTTTAACCGTATAAGGCCTGTTACATGGACGGTTCCCAAAGCATAATGGAAATAATATCTTCGCAATAAATATTTACACAGAACTCGTGGAGCCAGTTGCAAAATAAAGTTTTAAGGCCCGTCTCATAAGTATTAATACAGGACCCACTATATCTCCGCATCGGTGCAATTAGTGTTGCAAATTTCTGCACGGAAGTGACAGCTCTTTGACCTCCGTCAAAAACAGTGCTTAGGAATTCGTTTCCGTTTTTAAAGTTTTTGTAAATTGCACAAACCGTTTTCGGTGAATTATTGTTTGAACCATATGTCGAAGCAATTAAAACCTCCCCCTCTGTAACCGATGTTGACAAATTGGACTCGCCTTGATCTGCCGACCAATCACGCGCATATTTATCACGTGCACAGAATAACTCATTTGCATGTGCAAAAATAACTACTGCCGTATATGGCGCCCAAACTCGATCACCGCGAGGTTCACGTGGCCATGCTTGAGAATGAGATAACTGGACTCGTTCGTACTGTTTCAATGCTGCTATACTGTAGGACCGCAGTACACTCAAAATCATGTCCCAACATGTTTTAAGACAATACTGCATGGTCCCGCACGGCTGTGCAGTTCGTTTTTAGCTTCCGAAGGTTCCACGTAAAACACACCTACGCATTTATCCCGCCAATGACCGTGGCGTAAAACGTCATGTGCTTCGCCGTGACAACAATTACAGCAAATCAGCGGCGAGCGTTAGTGGGACTTTCCAATGACGTAACCAATCTCTGTTTCTCAGGCCGACGCAGCCCGCTCGAGCTGTCGGCCACTTGTACGACTCGCTCTCTAGTTTAATCGTGCACACTTTGTATGCAAGTAAAATTCAGTGTAGAAGTATTTACGAAGCACTGTTCAGTAGATCAGTTGTTTTCGTTAAAATGCATGAACCAAGTCAGCGAGTACTGAAGTCGGTCTCAAGAAAAACTGGAATGTTTGTAACAGATAGATTTGGTGGAGTGATGTGGGGCAATAAAATTATACAGAAATATCTGTCAGAAACGATTGGATACTATTGCTTCGGCCAATGTGGTTTCGTTCATTTTTGTAAAGGGGGTTGGGCGGGTGGGTGGGTGGGTTAGGGGGTTGTAAACAGCTACGAGTTCCAAGTTTCACAGGGTCGTAACCAGTGGGGTGGTCAGCAGGCACGCAGTTCAGACATTTCAAAAGGAGGACCTGACTTATGAAAGCAGGGTTGTGGGGAGTTGCTCTGCTCAAATTTCCCGTTTGTTTTGTTGTTGATTTGACGAAAGGGAGATTTAGTGGATAAAATCCCCCTCTTGGATCCACGCCTGGGCAGAAAAATCGGGTAGGGAAGAAAGGCAGGAAAGAGAGAGGAAAAGAAGGGGCCACTGAGTACGGGTCGGGAACCTCTTGAGCTTTGTCGCCCCCTACCAGACGGCCAAAACGGACTGGTTACACCCTTGGTGTTTTCGGGAAAGCGCCCATAGTTTCTCTGTCCATGCCTCACGTGCGTGCATCCACTATAAATTCTTCCTGCTTCAGGTGCGCAAATCCCAGGGGGGGGGGGAAGGGGGGCCTTCGCCCCCGCAAGTGAAGAAGTGGGGGAAAATTGTAATTTAGCCCCCCCCCCTTAGATGTCAAAGCCCACACCCGCAGCCAGACAAATGTACCGGAGAGTGGCCAATACTTTTCAAGGGGCATTTTTTTCAGGGGATGGGGGCACGTGTTCAAATGAACGACGTCCCCACCAAAGTCCCACGCGCACCTTTTGGTTTTGCAGGATATGTAAAACCCAAGCCAAGAAAATACATGGCACAGTGACACGACCTACATCTGCAACAAGTACGGCGCCAAACGTATGACAAATTCTTGACAAACGTAGAAGATTCTAGACAGCCCTCGCGTCATCTAGTCTACTCGGCGGTGAACATCAAACAGGTGCGCATGAGAACATAGGTCATTCACCCAGCTGCACAAAATGGTAACATATGATTGACAGATTCCTCGATGTTTTTGAACCCTGGGAAAACGGGACTCAAGCATTTGTTTCAAACATTGGAGACAGTGTAAAAACAACTTGTGCTTTTTAAATCGGCAGTTAGTGAGCGTAAAGCTTGTTGTGGAACAAATTCCCAACAGTTAGCCTAGGCAATCGAAGTTGGTCTACTGAATATTCGGCTATACTGGTACAAAATGGATTTTATTGGGATATATAACCTTTCTGTGTGGAATAAAAAACTTTTACAAAGGTAAGACACTTTCCGTTTAGCATGCGTAATAAACCCGGGTTTGTTTAGGCTTGCGGGAAGAAATGCAAGGTCCCTCGTTGGGTGTACTACATAGGACGGGGGACATGGGACTAGATAGAGCGCGGAGAGGGCGCACCAGGACCAGGCTTTTAACAGGGGTGCTCAGCCATCTCCCAATTGGGGCTTACTGTTGGGAACATCTGCAAATCTTGGAACATCTAACCCCGGGAATAACGAACCTTGTAACCATCGCCAAATCATTGAGACATACGAAAACGGGGAACGTCGAACCTCGGGAAGATCGGGTAGGCCCCGTAAGGGGGGGGTGGGGGGGTATTACCCTTAAAATAACAAGCCAACTAATCCATTTTTTACTTAATTCGAAAATCTCTCAGTAGACTAGGGTCGGTACGATATTATAATGCATTGAATTCTATTCGAAAAACGATCACAAGATAGACGCTGTTATTATATTATTTTTCCCCGTTGGAACAACTGCACTATAGTATAACAAACTTCATTTATCTTGTGAAATTAACGAAAACCTAACAGTTTAAGGGCCCGTTTGGTTTCTTTTTTCCTTTGCATGTGTTGGAGCCTAAAACAATTCGCAGCATTTCAATAAATATCGGAAGAACTAGTAGAGCTGCAACTTTCTTAAGAGAGAATACTTTATACTTAAAAAAAAAAAAAAAAAACTTCTTAAGCTTAGCAGGATTTGCTCGCAATCAGAATTTTTACGCGAGTTTGGATTTTTTCAAATATTTTTGGCTGTTAAGAGCCATTTCAAACATACGGAAACATTTTCACACGTAAAGTTAAGAACTTGTACAACTCGTCGGATTTTTTTCTTCCTGTCGGAATCCGAACCCATCTTGAGCTAGTGGGAGAATTTCCAGAGCTCCTCTTCAACTTTTGAAAATCTTTGTTGTATTAACAGATTAAGGGAAAATCAGCACAGGTCATTTGGAATATTTGAGCTCGATAGGCCTTTTCTAACTGTTTGAAGCTTTGTTGCAGTTTGGAAAGCTCCCCATAAATAACGGTGTGAAACAAACCAAACAAAGTCGCGATCAAATTCCTAAATCTCCATTTTGAAAAAGGAAAAAACACCCAGAGACAAATGTCACAAGCATCCCTTACAGAGGAAGAATGTAAGACAAAAAAAATTTGAAATACTAAATCGAAATTGAATTTTTCAAGTGCACCAGCCTATCTTTACCCCTTATAGATAATGTCTCTCACGATAAGGTATACAGCTAGGGGGATAAAAAATGTATCACCTAAAACATAACGATAAAATTTTCGATCGGAATTCTCTTTCTTCCTTTGACTGCCTGCGCGATTTAAATCTTCTCAGTTTTGTGACTAGTAACCTTTTACAACTCCTCAGATATTTTTTGTCATGTCCAAACCGGGAAACATTCTTACTTGTGACGAGAACTTGCAGATCCCTTCCTTAACTTTTGGAATCTCCATTGTAAAAAGGAAACATCGCACAAGTCATTTGGAATATTTCAGCTTGATGATGTTTCTCTGCATGCTTGAAGCCCATTGCCCTTTGGAAAACTGCAGACATCCTTCCATACAAAATGGGATAAAACAAACAAAACCCTTATCAAATTCTTTAATCTCCGTTTTGAAAAAAAAAAAAACGCACTAACATACACCCCAGAGAGGTTGTCAGAGGCACTCCTTACAGACATGCAGAGTAAGAATGTAGGAAATACAAATTTTTTTAATGAATATCGATCGCATTTGACTGTTTGATGTACCGGCTCATCCTCACCCCTTCTGTCTCTCACGATAAGGCATTCGGCTTGAGGGAGGGAGAATTTATCACCGACAACATAACGAAGAAGTTTTCAAATGATCGGGATTATTTTTCTTTCTTTTGATTGTCGGAATTATTTCTGAGCGATTAAAACCTTCTGGTCGGAACCGGGAAACATTTTTTTGCAAGAGCAGAACAACTTTCAGATCCCCTTCTTAACTTTTGAAAATCTCCATTATGATAAAAAGAAATTCAAAAAATTGTATGTATCATTTAGAAGATTTGAGGTTGATCGGAATTTGATATGTTTGAAGCTTCCTACGCTTTGGAAAACTCTGTCCACTACAGTAGCTCCTAAAAATCTCCGTTTTGAAAAAAGAGAAACCACACCTTTAATGATCTTGCATAGGAATACCGTAGGACAACATTTGTGGAAGATTTGTTGAAGGGGTTTGTGAAGGCAGTGCAGGGTTTTGCATGTACATTACACATTAAAAAGCTGTACACACAAATTACGGTACGTGTGTGATTGGATCGAGTAGAAAATTTGGTTCTGATTTCCCTGTTAGGGTAACATTTTCCATTTTAGGCAAGATCTAGTATCTGTTCAAGTTAGAACCTAGTCAACTTTCTGTGGCATTAAAAGCCTAATGTGTCGTGCAAGCTCTTTTGTCACGATGTTACTTCCTCTGAGTGGCGGCCTGTTTAGTGGTCCATTCATGCACGCTATTGTGCCAAAGATTACGGAGTACAGTTTTGCTGGTATTGAGAGGATTATAAAACACACACAATAGATCGTCAAGCCGTCGGGATTATGACGATCTTTTTCATTGTATGACCGAAGTGCGGTTGATGTAATCTTCTCATCAATAGATGTTCTCTAGGTAAGGATTACTGGAGTTGATTTGACGATATTTGACGATTAGAAAATTAGAGAAAAACTGCTGGTCGTCAAAGTTAGTCTCTGATAGTAAGTCATCGTATCGTGCGTCAGCGTCGGCTAACCTCGACGAATCGGTACTGTAGACTCCTTGGCCACAGTCGGCTACAAACTTAGCCGTTGCAATTTCAGGATTTAAGAGGAAAATGTAGGCCCAGCACTGCATAAATAGCTCATTCATCAGCTTATTTTACCATTGCTATCCTTAAGCAATTGGAATTGGTTTTAGGCTACGTATATTTACAGCAAAAAAAATTGCATACAGTACGTACAATTTCAGGTAACTTTCTAAGGCCAAAATTACAGAACCCCTCAGCAGATGTGGTGTTTGAGCAGCAGCCATTTTGCGGTTTTGAGAAATGATGGTGCTACTGTACATGAACTTCCAGTGGAAAAGTTACATCTAGGGCCTATGCCTAGGTCTACTGTAAGTGTAATTCCTTCAATAATTATCATAAAAGCTGTTGTTTATATCCAACACTTGAAAAGAAAGATACTTTCCAGAATTTTTTATCAAAATTTTCTATAAATTTATAAGAACATTTTATACAGTAAAGTTGAAACCTTTAAGACAAAAATCTTCTTGAACACCGTTAGCCTATGCGTTAGTCGGTGTAATTCTTACGTGGAGTGACCCTGCATTGTTCATATACCTTCAGGTGTGTAATAGGCACTGTCACCTCAACAGATGGGTTACCCTGACAACATGGAGTGATTGCACTGCGTCAAAAGATTTAATACACTCCAGTTACAGGCAATTCTAGATTGTGCAATATACTCTGTGGTAGAGTCGATTTTCAATTCCAAATTCAACCAGCTTAATCCCCCGGTTTGAAGAAAAGCCGATTGACAAGCCAAGGTTCGGTGTTCAACTTGAAGATCATTCATGGTGATGGGCAAGGAATGTGCAGGAGTAGTACTACCATTGACAATAGTACACGGTCCTGTTCAAGGATTAAATTTAAGCTGACTTGACAACTTTTTAAAAGAAGGCTCTGAGACTTTAAGTGATAGATAACAGGGTAAGGGGGGGGGGGAATTCCGACACTCAAGAGAAAAATGTTTTTATTTTGTAGACAAAAGATTGAAAGCTACTATATGTACAGTAATATTTTCTGTGATAGTATTTGACAAGACATACTGTATACACCTCTAGGATTAATTCAGATCAATTGGGTGAGTGCAAAAAACATTGTTAAAATTTGTCATTTTTTGTTGCTAATAACGCCCACTTTGTTGTTCAGATTTAACCACTCTGTTGCTAATAACAACCACCCTAAGCAAAAAGTCATCTTCCATTTGCTAATTCTGCAATTGATGAATGAAAAAACTACAGTACGAAACATTAGAAGAACCTGTATAATAATCACACTCGTACTTCTTTGGTACATTCATTTAGTTCTGAAAAAATCAAGGGATTTCAGTGCAACATGCATTGTTCATTATTTCATTTCTAATGGAATCCATGGTGATATGTGAAGATTTGGAAGTGTGCGAAATAAATGGTCATTACTGTATATAGCATTAGAAAGATTGTGAGAATTTGTGAAACATAAACCATGTTGGTTGAATGAAGTGTGTTTTCCAAGAAGTCACCAACATATTTTTTTGCTGCATGAATATGCAAATTAGTAAATATTGCGTATTAATAAGCAGTCGGAATAAGCAACATATGCCAACTTCTTGTTGGTAATTATGACCACCCCCACAGAAGATAAATGGAACATTTTTTATTTGGGTTTTAAGCTATAAATGACACAAACTGGTATTTCTCACTAAAGAAATACTGTACCATTGGAAGTCTGCTATTATATTGTTACTTCAAGAAAATTCTTGTGGAATTTTGTAAAAGTCCTTGTTTGTGTCAAGTTCGCTTTAAGACAGCAGGATTATTCATCAAAATATTTGCTAATTAGAAGAAATCAACAAGAATTAGAAACTGTGGCATGGAAGTACAGTTCAGTAGGTAGTATAAACTCCTCCAATAAGTATGTACTTCAGGTTTGTTAATCCCTTCCCTGATTTTAAGTTAAAACAAATATTGACTAAATTAGCAACAGGTTATAATTAGCAGCTCTTGCCCCAGTTTTTTCTTCTTTTTTTTAAAGTGAAAAACCCTTTTTTTCCCCACTCAGGAAACAGTGCTACATGTACAGTATGCACTGTCTAGAGAAGTGAACGGTAAGAGCTGTCAAAGAAAGAAAAGCATTTTTAATACCCAGACCGGAACCCTCCACCCGAGTGGTATAGCATCAAGACCAGCTAGCTTGCCCAGTAGCGCCCTTGCTGGTGGATGGGTTAAAATAATATAAGTGCTGTCTATTCGTACTATCTGCAACATATATGTGTACTTGAGTGTGTACATATGTATAATATGGATATTCATAAACTGTTCATAGGTATACTCAGTTCCTATGCATGTGTACACTTGCATATGGCCCACCCTGACCCTGCTTATGTAACCCTATCCCTATTTCTACAGTATGTGTCCTGTACATAATCCTACAGCTATGGCACAAGTTATGGGTATATGCCAAAACTCAATTAGAGCCAAAAATACTGTGTGAAACACCTTAAAGTCAATAGGGGGTTTCAGAAATATTTGGGGAACATGTTCTCCTGTCTGTAGGAATCGCCCTATCCTCTGGGATTGCTGGCGATGTATACCGTACCACCAACCATACGGTACAGTAGGTTCCGAAGTACAGTATCATACAGATGGGTACTCAGCTGTAAAGTGAAAAACTTCAGTTCTCTGAAAAACACTGCAATTAAATAAAACAATACTGCAATTAAACATGAAAACCATTTGATGGGGAATGATCACGTGATAATCAATTTGCACCATTCCAGTCACAAATATCACCTAGGCGTAACAAAATTCTGAAATGGCTGTGTCACTTTATTCAATGGAAAACTACTGTAGTACTGTACATCCCACATTAATAAGGAACTTGTGCTTTCTTTTAAAATTTTGTTCAATCTTGGAATGATTGCTACAGTACTTATCAGCAAGGATAGTAGGATTTTGCTTCATTTTCAGGGCCCTCTCCACTGATTGCTGTATGTACCATCTGATCAAGATGTCAAGAGGGAAACCACAAAAGCACTGTTGAGTGGTTTGTTGAACTAGTACAGTAAGAGAGCTATCATTTATCTTTGATGCAAAAGATGACAGGCACGTGGATTGTATCCGCATTCCGTGTTCCATCTCACCAGTTCCTCCATCAGCATGCCTATCAAACAGTAGCAGTACTGTTAGGTAATAAAACATACAAAGTTATTAATGCTGGGCAAATACTGTAGTGATGTTGTTTTTCCAAACGTCTCTTTTACAGATCAGATGGATCTTTCCAACTTTTTGTACCAACTGGATCATATGTTATTGACTTGACGCATCCAACTTTGGACTTTGAACCACAACGGGTGGATGTAAATTCCAAAGGCAACAAGAGAGCAAGGAAGTTAAACAACATCCAACCTAATGCTGTTTCACATTTGACATATCCCTTGAGGTTTAAACCCAAAGGGCAAATGAACTATTTTCAAAAAAGAGAAGAATTTAGGATAATTGATATCTTGAAGAGTCCTATGGTAAGGAGTAAATAGTGAAGGATATGTACAGTATGGTTCATTTTAAGCGAAATTATCTCCCAGGAAGGGAGTAGAATTATTTACCAGTCAGTAAAAGTTCCCACAATTCACCCTACATAAGCTATATTTTCATGAACAGAAAATGGAAATTTCTTTCCAATTACCAAAATTTCCTTCCAGATATCCAAATTTCTTGGAAAGTAGCCACCCAGCTTCCCAACTGGATCCACCATTGCTTCAGGTTTTCATCTTAGAAACTTCTGTATATTTCATACCAAGCATGTTTGGGCACAGTCTTTATAAAATGCATACAAACTATGGTAACTGTACAGCTAAAAATTCTGAATGTTGTGGTATGGTAATATGTATTATTTTATGACATTCATTGCTTGTCCTTTTGGAATTGTTAGTACAGTTCTGTATGTAATAATTTGAAATTAGCTTTAAAGCTCACAATTTTCATTTACTTAAATCTTTACTTAAACTTTGTGAAGGTTATAATTTTTGGTTTATTTTCACTTTGAAAACCTTCTTTGGTGATTCGTTTCAGGTGATTATGATGGTGCTGCCTATTGTCTTTCTTGTTCTCATTCCCAAGCTTATCAACACAGATGATCCTGAAATCAAAAAGGTATGTGCTGTACATACGAAAGAGAGAATTAACAATATTGCAATTAATTCATAACTTTCAGATAACATAGTCTTTGCATTCTGAATTCTTTTTTGTGGTTTTCAGTCTTTTCAACTTATTAGAAAAGAAGTTTTTAAAGCCTTAAGTGAACTTGTTTTTATTTTGAAATAGAGATGATGCGCAGAATGTGCCATGCATAGAGTATGTAACATTCGTAAAATTCCTGTGCCAATTACCTAATTCACTTACGAATGCATGCTTTGTCTAGAGCATCCACTTCTTCATACCGGAGACCTGGGTTTGATTACCAGGTACTTTAAAATACTTTAAAGATGTAGACTAATGCCATTGTCCATGATGATTTCCCATTAGTAGGTTAGGTTACGTTAGATAGAGTTTTACAGCTCAGTCAGTTCAGTCCAACTAACTGGTTCAAGTCGAGCTAGCCACAGCCTTTTTTCCAGTTGTGGCTCTTGGGTTTGTTTTCTCTACTCCATTGCTTATGCTGAGCCCCAAGGGCAATGGCAATAGGTTCTGTTTTTAAAGCCTTCAACCAAGGCAGGAATAGCACTCCCAACCTCCCACCTGAAAGTACGATGCTCTAACTACTTGACCATGCAGTCAGTCACTTAAATATCGGGTAACCAGGTAGAGAAAAAAATCCAGTGTCCTGCACCTGATTAATGAGTGTACTGTAGGTGTAGATTACACCAGAAGGTAATAACTTCATGCAGAAAACCCTTACTACAGTAACTGTACATTAGAATAAAGTGACCGATCAACATGAGATTGTCTAGCAGACTTCTGGTCAAGTACAAAACAGTTTTCCTTTAAACATGGCTAAATTTATGATATCATATGTGTTTGTTTCAAGTTAACTACAAGCTGGAAATATGATTGTCCTTCACATGAACCACAGGAAAAAAGTGAGGGAAACATTGCAGTAATGCTCACATATACTGTCTCTTCAGTAAATGAATTGAAGGAAAAATACTCAGTTTGTGTTTAAGGCTTCTGTACTGAAAACCACGGTACAGAAAAGCATGTTCTGTGGTACTATACCGTGACTAATTGTGGTGCACATTTCAAAGAGTAAACACTTTCATTACCCTGGAAATGAAGTTAGCTTGAAATACTGTAATTTTAAATGATAAGTGAACAACATTGGTTCACAAGCAAGCTCACTGGCTTGTTTGTACTCCATTGCTCTATATGTTGAGCATCAAGCATGTATACAGGAAAACATACTGTACTTCCTAATTACAACTGGTAACCTATCTTTGATTTGAAGACAAAAATAATGTTGAACTGTTCTTGTTTTGGTACATCTTGGAGTATGGAAGTTAACCGATAGTTGTCATAGGATTTATGCACTTGAAACACTGTATGCCTTAGTCTATGTTTGTAAAAGAAGTTAAATGCTACTGTACAATCACCACATACAGTTAACTATAAAGACTGTTGTATTGCATTTTGTGGGCTGTCATTTAAGATAATATCCTTCAAACTTGCATTGTACTATACGTTGGTCTAGCTGTACCATGCATGGAAGTAAGGTTTGAAGGTTTGATAGGATTTTATGCGTGAACCTACAAGCTTTGGTTTTATCTACTTTAGCTTAGAGCTCTTTTTCAGCTGTGGGGAACTGGACTATTATGTCAACTCCATTGCTTAAGCTTAGCTTGAGACACAGCATTTTTTAGTGTCTTTTGTATGACTTGGGTTGGAAATTGAACTCCAGACCTTCTGAATGAGAGTTGGATCCATTACCAGTTAGATCACCTATTAGAAGCAACTCCTTCATCCATTGGCCATTTTTTTCAGGAGGTAACTCTGGAGCTACAACCCTGGCAAAGTGGTTATCTCTGTCTACCTCTGTGATCTACATTTCACTCTCAAGTAGCAGGGTTGGCAGTTTTTGCCACAGGTGGTTTTTACTGGTAAAAACCGTCCCTGTAAAACCAGGTTTTTGCCGAAAAATGGAAAAAACGGTAAAAATCTATTCTGCTACATTTGAACAAAATGATTGAAGTAACATTTTTTTCATACTTTTTTCAAGGTTAAAGGATGAAAATCATTATTTTACATCAAGACTGACCATTTTAGGCTATTAAATTTACCATGTAAGGGTCTGGATGGATCATTTTTAGTGACTTGTGTCACATTTTGCCAGATTTACACACCATACAGTACCATAAAGTATGAATGTAGTTATGAAGATTGACATCTTACTGTACATCATTATTTTCTCACCTGTGATATAAATGATCAATTTTCACATTGTATTGAGCTAAACATTAAGACAAAGAAATTCCTTTTCAAAACTGCTTTGTATACTGTTCTGTACTGATACTGTATATATGCAAGGAGAGAGCTAAGACAAACTGTATCACTGTAGAGAAGTCTATATGCCATATGTTGCATTGTGTGTTTGCCCACTTTGGCTATACATATATAGATATCAGGGTTTTCCCTGGGTTTAGAATTGAACGTCGCGCACATCTGATGCGTCCATAGGTGGACCGCCGGCCTGGAGGAGGGGTGTCCCCCTCCCCTTTTGGAAATTTTGTGACTTATGCAAGTCACTAGACGCAAAATGGTGACACTTTTAAGGCAAATTAGTCAACACAATTTCTGTAAGTTGACGCAAAAATATTATCACTGAAACTCACATTTGTACAAATTTTGATTTACTGATAGCGGTCACATTGGCTTTATATCACATAATTTTTGCTTCAAAAGTTTTGGTTCATCGGCATGGCTTTTATTTAGAGCTGGCACGGGATCATTTGTCCCCCCGGTTGGCCATTACTTGTGCCTGTTGCTCACCAAAATTGGACCGGCTTGCAATATTACAAGTTCAAGATAGAAAATATTGGGAAAATTCCCATTCGTTTAACAGACGAGATATCATTTTTGTAGGCGTAATATTCTCACTTCAAACGTGGGGATACAAATCAACTGTTAATACAGTAGATTTGTTTGCAGTCGAATGTCACATGTCCTTTAATAATTTAGTTCTTAGGCCAACATCATGCTCATTCTATTTTTCATCCCCCAATCATGTCGAAACATTTGCATTCTTTTACTGGGTTGTGGTTGCATTAATGTTCTGTAGCTACACTCCTGTTTCAACGAAACCCATGTAGAGCAATCACTCATGATAATCTTAGCAGTTCTGGCAAGCAAAACATTTGCACCGGATTAGCGTATCTCATGGTTCCTTTCGGATATAAATATCCATAAATATCCCCGTATATTTTAAGCAGTTCGTGTCGAAAACTTATGTCTTGTTTGAAAATCCTGGAAAAATCCAACGTACGCAGAGATTTGTGATGCCGTTTCATGGTGAACTTGGCACGGGGCTCGCCCTGCTTTGCTAGCCAGCTATATAAGCATGGGAAGTGCGATCGTCGTAACACAAACTCAACGGGAAAACTTGTCTCGAGACCGAGTATTTTCACACACTAAATCACATAGGCGAAGGCGCGAGTTGTGATTGGCTGGCTAGAATCAACGCAATTGAACCAATCATGATGCATGGACCAATTTAAATTTTGAAATGTATCGTATGCATACCATGTCACCAAGCAAAACGTGACGCCTTGTTTGGCGGAAAAACGGACACGCACGAAAGTTTACTGCATGCGTGGGCCAAGAATTTTGCTGCATGAGACCACGTGCATCACTGTTTTCGTTTGCAATGACGTCACATGACAACATTGCATAAGTCCTACTGTAAATAACGTAACACGTAAAACGGAAGGAATGCTAGAAATGACCTAATTTATGCAAGATAATAATCAACGAACTTGCACAAGATTCTAGGAGCTACGTGTACAACACGTGCACAGACATGTATGCTAAGCTTGGGAATCTGAAAAAAGGCGAAACGCTGCAGCTCGATAGTCTGTACAATGTGTTTTGTGCAGAACAGTTTGTACAGCAACCTACAGTACGCGACGCTATTTGTGAGAAAGCAAGGAAAACACATTGAATGCAATTCTAAATCTAATTCCATGTAATACTACAGGGTTATAGGGGAAAATATCAAACGATCACTTCCATGGCAGGGATAAAATTTCACGATTTTGATTATCAATGCATCTCGCTTTGGCGGGAAGTTAAAGGATGAATTTGACAAAACTAAGGGCAAGTTTCAAGTATATTTTAGCCCCTTTTCAGTTTGCAAATAATCGGTGGTAATGATATGAGTGAATGTCAGAATTTATAAAAGCAATGGAGCACGTGGCTGCAAGCAATCACAGGTTGTTTGGGTACCGATCTTTTTATGAAAACATGTTGGCAAAACAAGGGTTCTATGACATCATACACATAAGGTCCATTGCACTTATTTTAAGTTACCTCTACATAAGAAACAGTGTGATTGGTTCATTATTGCTGTTAATCAGCCAATCATACTTGCAACATCGTCAATGCAGTTTTACTATGTAGGAATAATGGGTAGAAACCAACCGCCTTCAAATAGAATTCTAATACTCCCATTGCATTTGTGCTACGATCAGATTTCCCAAACTTTTGTTGTAGTCGGCAAAACAGTTCAGAGATGGAGTATTTACTGGGGGGTTAAGACTGCAGTGTACGTTCGCACTTCATTTTCTGATTTTCTGAATTGTGGCGTAAGTTTTAAGAACGAAGTAACAGGAAATATGTGGATTTCATCGTAAAGATACAATGACATGTTTTGTTCGTTTGATTGATAATTTCTCAAATCTGAGACATTAGCCCCGCCTCTAACCTGCCAAAATGGGTGTTTGTGTTTTGGTGCAAGTGCAAGTTGTGTTGTGCCACGTAGCTACTGTGCTCCGGAGTGAGCACAACAGTTTCCTGATACGAGACTAGGAGGGCAAGTGCAGGCTAGTTAATAATACTGTGTTGTTACTTGTTCAGTAGTAGGCCCTATGGGCTATACATACAGAGCTCCGACTCGCATGCAGTGGTATGTGCATGGAAGTCAAAAAAGTTAGCTGCAGTTTAACAAACAAGTCAATGATTTTGTTGTTTATTGTTTTAACAAAAAAAGCAGTCATTGACAGAAAGAAGAAAAATTATGGAGGCTAACTGGCAGCAATTTTTAACATGGCGGCAGTTTTTTGAACGTCGGGGCCTCCTTGATATGGAAGCTTGAACGTCGCGGGGCGCGACATTCAAAAGGCCCAGGGAAAACCCTGGATATATATCAACTTTTGTTTTCCCCAAAAATGACAGCCTTCCATTCCTTTTACAATTTTAAAGATGGCTTACCACTTTAAACATGAACAATTTCATTTATCCTCATTTTGTGAAACCTTGTTTGATATTGTAGAAAACATTAACTTTCAGTCTTTTATTGTTAGTATGCAGTTGAAGTTTTACCACTTTTAATTTTTGAGGCTTTATAACTGACATTGTAATATTGGCATTTTTGGTTTCATTCTAGCTTTGGCAAGTTTTATTGCTGAATTTTTAAGTTAAAATAGAATCTTTAACCTCATTTGAATTATTCATCATGTGTGATGGGCTAGAGCAACCCCACACTTATAATTGTCGGAGAAGTTTTTTCCAGTTTCTACCAGTTTTACCGGCAATAACCACTTATTACCAGTTTTTACCGCTGTTCCGGAAAAAACAGGTTTTTTCTGGCAAAAACCCAACCCTGTCAAGTAGGAATTGCATCTGTTTTTACTTTAGTCTTAATTATGTGCCTTATATTCTCTTTTAATTTTCCTACAGGAAATGCAAAGTCTCAACTTGATGAATCCAAAACAAGACATGCCAGACCTGTCAGAGATGGTGACAAATTTCTTTGGAGGAGGTGCTCCCCCACAGAAGAAAAAAGAGAAAGCTATAAAAGGAAAAAAGAAGTAAAGGTCTGTGACCTACAGTACCTGTATGAATTGTCAGTGTGATTAGCAAAAATACTGTGTGTGGCATCCTTTGAGAGTGTCTGAAGAACTTCTTGGAATTTCCTATTCTGTACATGATGTTGAACGCCCCTTTGCTTAGTCTATTGGTGTCCTTAATCTGTTGGTGTGACTGGATGGATGCATGTAGTACTTGGATCTGATTGGGGAAAATGCCTAAATTTGTTATTGTTGGAACAAAACATGAACTCAATGGGACACTGCTTCCTCTGAAGACATTTTGCTGTTTTAAAGGAACTGTACTGTGCATCTTGCTCTGAATATTTACCTGCCTTAATAGTGAGAAATTCTTGTATCAAAAGGATAATAAAAAGGAAGTATTGAATGCAATGAAAGCTCTCAGGTAATGTTACCCACTGTATCAGTTTTATATTGGTTCTGGTTTGTGAGAGGCTACACAGTTAAATTTTGTTTAGTAGTACCCATATGTAACTACTTGAAATTGTGGGGAAAGGGGGCAACATGTGTATGTGTGGGGGGACTTTTGCCTGAAACTTCTAGGATAAAAGCCATACAATACAATTCATTACTATAAGTTAGTGGTGATAACACTTTCGCTGGCTGTTGTAAAGAAGAAACTGCTGCAAGTGATAGCTGTGTCAACCACCAAGACTTTGGTTGACTTACTGCATGTGCACATAAAAAATTTGTACTTACAGTTTTGAGGAATTGTGATTGGTTGGTTAGCTACTGTGTTTCTGCAAAATACGATCACTTCACTGGTGACTATTGCCCTATTGGCTACAAGCTTGGACAAAACTGTTGGAATACCTCATGTCATTGTGTTGTTTATGGTGCCGAGTACTATTTCCACGACCTCTATCCCTTTTAAAAAGCTGAGTCCTACAGAAAATATCGATTATGGAAACCCCCGACCCCCAGTACAATGTTGGGTTCCAAAGAAAATGGTGCGTCCCGAATTGGCTTTATTATCTCCAACATTGCACGGGGGAGCAGGGGTGTTCCAACTAGTTTTGTCCAAGATTGTAGATGCCAAGTGGACTGTCATTAGTTCATCAGTAATACACACTACGTATTGCATTAGATTGAGGGACACAACATGTACGAATCTTTAGTGGATGCAGTGGCGTATGGACATGTGCAAATAGGCCTACCATTACTCATGATGCTGCTACACCTACTAAACTGTCAGTGTTTACAAGTGTTGCAGGTATTTGTTACCTGTTTGCACATACTGTACTTTGTGAGTAGGTGTTTTTGGAATTTCCTATTAACCTGGTCCCATTACCCTCACCAATATTTATCAATTCTGTTTCTAAATTGAAACAGTTGTTCAGAAGCATTTTGCATTAGTCATTGGTGATGATAGAAAACTCTCTTTATTGTCATCCAATATAACAAATTAGAGTAGCATATGAAATATTTTGCAATAATGGCAGAACCAGAGGATCTCTTAAACATGAATATATTGCTAGTGATGGTGCCAGGACATGGTTTCCCCTGGCATTCTCTCTGTAAAGTGACCATCTCAAGATTTTGGATACCTTCTCACAGAAAGTAGCTCTAATTGCCAGCAGCACTGTATAAGCTATTGACAAATTGATACCTAGTGTAGTGTTACCTTTCTGTTTGTGTCAAAGCTGGTACGATTTTACCATATGCACTAGTACTGTACCACCACAACCACAAATATTCAGCAGAAACCATACAGAGAAGAAATTTTTTCTTTTGTTTTTATCAAAATGGCTTTGTTCCTGTTGTTGCATAGCAAGCAAAATCATCTGTGGTAGTCAAGTGGTTTGCCATGGGGACAAATCCTGTAGGACTCTGGCAGAGTTCCCAGACAACAATCTTAGTTACAGAACCTGATGTTTTTTCTACATGCTCATCAGTCCGGCACATGAGGTGAACAACTCAAGTTTCTGAAAGTCAGCCTCTTCCTGTCATCATTCAAACATGACAGGCCTGATCCTCTCAACCCAAACAGTTCCAATTCATTGGTACAATATGTCTGATTTGGCAAATGTTTACCTTACTTCCTCAGTGCAGGGCAAGGTGACCATTCTGTTCATGAATTTTGTTTCACATTGCCAAATATAACATTTGAAAGGAAACACAGATAAGGTAGGATAAGATCTCCAGGATTTCATAGGAAATCCTTAATACAGGGTTACTTCCCTATTGAAGTTGTAAAGTACTGTAGGTGGTTTTACGAACTTGGTTTTATAAAATAGGTTTATCAGCCTTTGAGTCAACCACCTCGCAAACAGAGTGACAGAATAAAAATGAAAATATTTAAAACAGATATTTAAAAAAGAAGAAAACTTTGCAGTGGTAGTACAGTATATACTCTGTCTGCCTCATTGTGCAGGCCTTGAACTTTTGAGGTGTGTGAGTGTGCACATCACTGTCCTGAAATCACTGTGAGGAGAGTAATTTTTAACACACCTAGATAAAAATGGAAGCTCATGTAAATCTATTAATGTTCAATAAAACAGCACAATTGGCACACTTCTTAAATTTCCTTGGGGGTGTGATTTGTAGCACACATGAAAAATCTAAAACTCAAGGCCTGATTTTGGTGTTGTTGGGCCGAGAAAATTTGTAGGAAATGAAAGTTTAAAATGAAGGTTGCAGTACTCCACATAACGTCAAATGAAGGGATCTTGGATTCATTACCATTAAAGACCAATAAATTAAGGATAATAATGTTAAAGATGCTAATCTGACACTTCACTAGACTAGCTTTTCTTTTCAAAATTCCTATATCAATGCCTTCTAAACAGTTAGTGATTTGTTGTCAAAATACCAATTACTGTAGAAGACACACCCCTTGTGTGCACTTGTTAGCTTTTCATTGCCAGCCATCATGCAAAAACATGAAAATTTCATCACCTGCCTCTTAACCTACTTACAGTACTTAAGTTCATTTCCTCAACTGTCTTAAACCTATTTTCATTCAGACAAAATCTAAAGTTTATTGCTTCAAGGCAAGTATAGTAGACCATCACTTTCAATACAGTACATTAAATGTTGTGTGATATGAGCTACAGGAACTCTGCATTTTAGCTCAACCCACTAATAATGGTAAAGCTTCTGTGGTACTGTAGAGCAGGGAGGTTCTAAGATGGAGATACAGTTTTCTGAGACTCTTTGAAGAATTGTTAATTTCTCATGCTACTCTTTTCAAAGTTCAAGACACAAAATAGTGTTTGTGAATTGATTAGCAAAAAATACTGGAAAATTCTTTAATGAGTCTTTGGTATTAGCAAGTAACTGCAACTTTAATCAAAACAAGAATTGATTAGCAATTGGAAATTTGTGGGTAGCCAATTGCTATACAAACCCAGCTATTTTGTCCCATGAAGTTCCTATCTGAGTGCCTTCATAATCAATTAAAGGATTAGTGATGCAATATAAAATACACTACCAACTAAAAGACACCTCATACTGTTTGTGGACTCATGTACTTTTAATTTGCCAGCTGTCATGTGAAAATGTACAATTTTGGCCGCTCACGGTTGTTTGCCACACTTATTATCATATTATTTGAAGTCAGTGGACAATTTCAGTTCACCTCTCTGTTGAAAAGTACTTTAGAAAGATTGAGAAAAAAGGACAGATTTGAACAAAGCTTCCAGCAGACGTGTTTCCAGTGCACAGGCACAATTGAACTACAGTGCATATTGTTGTTACTTTTTGATAACTGTACAATCTCTGTTATTTAGAGTATCACCATTGAAATTTAAAGTCCTATTACAATGAAGACATAGTGATCCTGGAACTGCAACAATTTAGGAGTGGATGAAAGGTCGATTTGGTGAAAACACGATATAAACATCTCCCATGAGTCAGCTGCATGGTAGTGGTCAAAGCAATTTCTTTGCACTGGTCTTTGCTATAGGATTACTGGGCTTTTGAAAAGGGGAGATCATAAGCTAGGAGGAACAATCTAGGAGGAACATCAACATAACATCAACAGGAACATTATCAACATTCTTGTTGAGCAAAACAACAAGAAAAAAGGACCCTGTCAATCAAATTTTTGCCACTGAATAGGATAAATCTGAAGTACATATTGTCTAAAGGACTGGCTTGATGTTTGTCCATGTTTTGAGGGAAAAATGTTTATCTCTGTGTCCGAAAGGTACCACCTTCATGGACTTGGTGGGAATTTGCAGTAAAGATGTGATGTTGGGATGGCAACACTTGTTGTTCTTAACAACATGATTTTACAAAATGGATTGTTCTCTTTATCATTTATCTGGAGGGGCATGCTTAGCACATTAAATATGGCCTTCAAGTCAAGAAGCCTGTACCAGCGTTAACCTGGACAGGCTAAAGTAAAGTCTATGCAGTTGTTACTCGTCAATAGGAAAGTTCAGATGTGTACTTTGCTCACTCAATGTCCTGCCCCAGTTGAATTACCAGATGCTTTAGGGTATAGTTGTTTATCTAAGTGGCAGTTGTTGCCAAGTCAATTCCCAGCTGCTCATACTGGACAGTTAGATAAATGACTCTCCCCTTTCATTAATAACTATTCATTTGTCATGTTTTAAATATGTATACAATTTGGAATACTTTCCAATTTTTAAATTCCCCAAATCTGCCCAACCATGCAATATTTGGACTGGAAATGTACTGTAATCTTATTTTCATGCAGAGTTTTGCCTACCAATTTTGTTTGGGGTAAGTGGGGCATGACTTGACATGAAAAACCTCACCGTGTACTTCCCTGCACAAGCCTGTGGTATTTCTGTACGTACTGAAAGGGGGGGGGAGTGAACCAGGGACAGTAACAGGGACAAACTGGCATGACATGGTACAGACTGCCAATTCAAATTGAGTTTATATATGTTCAACACATTGATCATGATCGTGTTCAAAATTAACTGTTTTTTTTTTAAACTTAACAGTTTCTAACATCAAGAGGATTGAGTGAGAGTATTGCCAATACATTTTCATGACATGCAATAGCCCTTACTGAAATTGCGTACCAAACAGTCTAAAAAACCTGGCTTTTGGCCAGTTAAGTTGGTCGCGTTTTTACTTGATGTTCACACCTGTGGTTTATAGCCACTCCAACCGTAAAATCAATAAAAATATATATGATTAAACCCATTGGCTTTGGATGTTAACATCAAGTGAAAACCCAACTTACCACCCAAAAGTTGGGTTTTAAATTGTTCGGTGCTAGGCAATTTGGAGTATTTTATGTATGTTGAATTTGCTGTCTATCAAAGAACTGTGCCAATTGGGAATTTCTGTAGACCAGGGACTTGTTGAGATGAAGGAGCAGAAGCTCCCACCTTTTCTGCTGTTGGCATTTTGGTAAGATAAAATACTCTTTTTGATATTGTCAACTTAAAAGTATGAATTGTAGGCCATGCTGACACAAAAGTTAATCATACCTCCATGCTGTTCTGTTGTAGAAACAAGTGATTGACTTGTGATAATGATTCATACTGTGCCTCTTTGTAACTACACCAAATAGGGACAATGATTGCCTGTAAAATTAACCCTCTGGACCGTTTCTTATATCAGATGATTTTAGCCACTACAGCTTACTGTGACTGCTCTCTTTAATAATGCTCAAAGTGACTTTCACTCTTTGACTTGGCTTTATCACTGTGAGAGGATCCCAGACACAGCTCAGTGAAACCCCCCGACTTAGCAAGTGTCGAGAAGGACTGTAGTACTTTCCTACCATCAAATATATGTGTGATAGTTTAATTATTTTAAAAATTTAATATATGATACTGTAATTAGCTTGTACTGCTGTCATCAGTTGAAATTCAAGTGGACCAGCACATTTTTTAGTGCATCTGCTCATGCAGAAAACAATACAATAAATGGATTTCTCAAATCAGCTGATCCAGATGTGTAATTTAGTAGTGTAAGTACTGTCTCTCTATTGATACCCAACTCCACAACATAGGAATTCCTGCTTCAGAAACATATCGAAGTTTATTCACCTTTAGTTTATAGGAGTTATTCAAGTACTACTACAGTTTTCATAATTTTTTCTTCTTACCTTCCTATTTTGCCATTTTAATGGAATGGGTGGGTAGATTTATGGCAATGCTTTAAAAAATATTGCCTAGGTGGGCCACTGCAATAGCACTAACAGAGCAATTACTTTCCAATGAATAAGTTGTGATATTCATCTTTGTACTTTGGACTGAGAAATAAACTTAAATCATGCACCATCATTACTGAGGTGTTTTAGAAACCCAGTATTTGTAAAACTTGGTCCTCATTCAGTTTCATTTTATATTAAATAAGACCTGGATCTAGATGTATGTATGGTACACAATCCTCCTGGTGAAGTCAGCATGCAGAGTTGGCTGTGCATACACAGTTAGTAGTGCTGCAGCAGAAGCAAAGAAGGTATACATGAACTATGTTGTGCCCTTGAGCAGATTGATTCTTGATAACAGTTGATTCCACACTCTGGAAATACGAGGGATAAAGCACTTTTAAGAAGTCATTGAAAGTTTTGATTGGAACCTAACTCTGCTGTGGTGTTGATGCTGTTAATTGTACAGGTTATTAGCAGGAGGGGTCCTGGTGTAGTAGAGAAGCATGTTTTGTCCTTGTTAAGAGTCACTGCATGCTTATCTTATAGGTGAGAGATTTGGTTTTCTATTATGAGTCGGGCTTGTCTAGTTTGCTGTTGAATTTTCTTATTACTTCTGCTATCTTGAATCCATAAATGCAGGGTTCCATATTTTTGTGTGGTCATAGCAGCCATTTTGAATTTGCAATAATATTAAATTTGGCGCGGTCAATGTTGCAAACCCTTGTGTTGAACAAAGGACTTGTTATTTTAAAGGCAAATGTTGCATTTTTTTTTGCAAGGAAATTTCATCCTTTTAAAACCGATATTTATGGGCAAAGAGTGATAAATAATTACAAATAAGGCGGTATGGTTGCCATAATTCCAAAAAATAAGTTTCCCTCAGATAGAAATTAAGTTGTTCATTGCAACTTGCTCAAGAATAATTTTTTCACCTAAACTTTCAACTTTTCAAAAGATGCAACGTCCATAACTCTTCTTGTGCATAATATTTTGAAGATATAAAGCTATTGCTGGGGTTTATTGTTGAGACTGAATGATTTGATAATGACTAGAGCTTTTTATTTTTTATGCTACTGTATGTTGGAGCATTTGAAATGCAATATTTCCCTTTAAAGGATGGAACATCTTAGCTATTTCAACATTTAAGTATTAACATTACTACAGTTGAGGTTAGTACAGTATTTCAAACAATTGGAGTGGCACTTTGCAGTTGGTTACAGATACTATATCAATCTGCAGGGTCTAACCAGATGCAAGTTCCTGGGATTTAATTTTCCCAAGGTTAGATGGTCCTGTTCTTGAATTGTATCAATGGTTTGGGTTGATTTTGAAGTTTTCTATTCCTAGGATTCCTTGTTCCTGGCAATGTGTTCCATATTTCCAGTATTTAAACATACAAAGTTTGCTACACATACCAATGACAAATAGTCAAACTTAGACAATCCCAATATCTTACATGTTTTATGGGTGAGTACCTAAAAGGTTCAATTGATTTTCTCAAAAATTGTGACTGGACACTTTTTCAAGTTATACGCACAAAACTGAATCAAGTCATCTGGTGAAGACACCACAAAATTCAAAATTTTTATCTTTTTCCATAACTATTGGATATAAAACTTGACTTTAAAATAAACGTTGTCATGTGGGTATGCTGCTGAAACACTCTCATAAGTTATAGATATCAACTCAATGAGGTCCTTTATCAGGCATGTGTTAACTTGACAAAATATGTAGTTATGTTCTGCTTTTCTTCATACATAGAACTTTTCTGAAGAGAAACATGCTATAGTTAAGGATAAGAACTACAGGCAAGAAAAGGCATAACTCCTCAGAAAATGAGCATGCTGGGCATGGCTGCCCAATTTCTGTAAATTTGTTTTATCTAGTCAGCAAGGTTTAGTACCTATTATATTCTGTGTATGTGCCAGGCCTTTTGCTTGGCATGGTCGGGACACCCTGCTGCTTAGGTTAGCACAAGTGACATAAGGACCTTGTAACCTCATCTAAAATTGCTGCATCCTATCCATACATGTACAGTACATCACTTCTGTTGTAATCTTACAACATAAAGATGCATTAAGTGTACAAGGTAATGAGTAAAATACAGAGTCAGGGTGGGGTAGCTGTGGGTTTATAGCTATTGGTTTAAAGATATCTGCCTGCCTCTACAAAGCACTGCATGATCCCCTAATGCTTCTCTCTCCATAAAATATTTGTCTTAATTAAGCCAGTGTTTGGCTGAGCATGTCACAGTGAGAACATAATCCTGTCCTATATAATGGGCCAAAAGGAAGTTAACTTCTTAACTCTTTTGAAAGAAGAGCCAATACCTGTATGTTTATTTAAAGGCATGTTTTCATCATCCCAAACAGTTCCAATTCTCCAAACCTACTTACTTCTAGCCCCTCCCACATTTATCTAAAACTCATCTTTATCCAGTCACAATCCTAGTTTATTGCTTCATGGCTTGTCCCAGTGGCCATACAAGTCCATAATGTGTAATCAAGACACTCTCAGTGACCATGCTGTGTAATTTAGCTATGATGCATTGTTTGAATGTGAAGCCAATCAAAGAGCTGTACCAATTGAGACTTTTGATATGTGTATACTGAAACTGTAGTTTAGGGTGACGAATGACTGCCTTTAAGTTTTCCATTTCACTTATGAATGGCCGAGGGACTAGTTCTTAATCTTCTCTCATAAGTTTCTACAGAGTGTACATGCAAAATCCAGCACACTCAGCCAGCTGAGCAAATACATTGTTATTGTTAAAGCAGTACTGAAGTTAAGTTTTTCCCTTAACCCCCAGTCAAGTCCACTGCGTGATGAAAAGTGGAAGTGCCACTGCCACATAATGTTTCACAGTGTTTCCTAATGCTAACTAATTAACATGGACAAGATGAAATGCTGCTAATGTTAGCTGGTATTCTTTTGTTTGGAGAAGCTAACAAGATGTCAAGTTGCTTTAGAAACAAAATGGAGGTGAACACACTTTAATGAAGAACAGACTGTAGTTTGTATGGAGTGCTACAGTGCCATTTCTAACCAGAAATAGAGTGTAGGATTCAAGCAAAAAGTTATGGCAACAAAGCATTTTTATACAGCATGAGTAAATACTATGTATTTTGTAACTTGCATGTATTTCAACATTTTCATTTGAACAAAATCCATGTAAATATATTAAACACCAATATATCAGAATAATTTTTGAGACAAAGCAACAAAAGTAAGAACATTGACAAGTACCATTATGAATGAAAGTACTTTACTTCATATGGACTTTGAATATCAATAGGACAATATCTGTAAATATTATGTCCAAAGATGAATGGAGGTGTACCACATAAAGTTAAGTATAAATATGAATAAATTAATAGAAGTATGGATGGAAAACAGCACACTTTACATATTCATGCCTATGGCACTAAAGTACTTGTACTCTTTGTAATATTATTATAATAAAATTTATGAATGAATTATTAACATCAATAAAATTGAACAAAGAACAAATCTCTGACATTGAAGACAATAAGCTATTGTTTTACAGCACACAGGGTTGGTGCAAATGTTCTTTCTTGGCATGTAGGTCAAATTTTCTTTCATTCCTACATGTCCTCACTACAAAATGAAGGAGACAGATTTTCCTGCAAATGCCTGTATATTTCCCTTCAAATACTTATCTCTCCTAGCTAAAAGCTTCCAACATTGCTGGTTTCTCTTCACCCATGCTAGCACAAATTACTATCATATACCCCTTTTAAATTGGGTCCTTCTTGACCTATGGCCAATTTGAACATAGGAATCTGCATACATTTTAAAACAACAGCACTCTCTGTATGGTATGGTTCTTGTAACATAATGGGACAGCTCTTTGCAATTTAGTCAAAGCCACGTAAGTTTCATGTATAATCACAGCACCGTATGAACTGCCCATATAGAACCTTCTACAGACATCTATTATTTTGAAAAAAATAAGAGACTATCTGCACTGGATTTTGTTTGCTGTTAGTGGCAAGTTACACCAGAAAGTATAAGTCACAGGTTAATTTGAGAGTCTATCATACCTCCAAAAGGCCTTATTACTTGACTTAAGAGAACATTGTTTTCCTATTTCTCTTTAATGTGAATTAATTTCCATAGAGATTAATTGCAATTCTTAGAAGTTCAAATGACTACGAGTTACACTCAGTTTGCACTATATATAACAGTTAGTTATGAGAATATTAACACATAAATATATTCAATGTAAATATCACATATATACTGTAGATATAAAATATATATAAAATGTAATATATAAATATGTATAAGTTTTTCATACTGTTTTTAATGATATCCTGCATCTTTTTACCACTGTAACTGGAGGATCAAATTTCTAAAAAATTCATTAAATTTGAAAAAAGGAAGCATATTTCAGAAGCTAAAGTAGTTCATATCCGTACTGACAGAGCCAAACCATAAACAGCAAAGAGAAGAATGGGTAAACTGGTGGCTGTTTATTGTCTCTATAGAATTTAGTTAAGGTGTGTTTGTTGTAATCATAAAATATGCTGCCACTCAGTAATTGGAATAATTAATATTTTCAAAAATAGTGGTGAATGACAAATTTTGAAGTAAGGGTTTATTTAAGAAAGTCTGTTCTTGAAATTTCTTGAAGGCTGGTATCAACTTATAAAAGGCTGGGATCTTTCATAGTGAAGGAGCAGCAGCAGACCAAATTTTGAAGTGAGAAGGGAGGATAGTCACCAAAGTAGCCAAGTATATTCAACAATTTAATAGCCATGCAAAGAGAAAAAAATGGGGGGGGGGGCTAAAGCCCCCAACTCCCCCCATCTCCACAGTCCCTAAAGTGCCACAATTTCATTGGTCAGACCTTAAAACTAAATCATTCTTCTGGAAGACAGTAACCATCTTCATCCTTGTTTATGCTGCAGAATCTCAACAGTTGCTTATGGAATGAATTCATATAATTATTAAGCTGAAAAACAAAACAGAAAAAAAGAAATTCAGAACATCACCAACTGTGTTATAGGGTCTTCCAAATCCTTCCAAATGTCTCCCTTTCATATTATTAGACCAGTTTCTTTAATAATATCCATTCATAACAAGCATTTCACTTTACTTGTTTTCTGATGTTTTCAACGCTGACATTTTTTAAATTGAAAGTATACTGCTAATAATACGCATCCACTGACATAGAAAAATGCACAACTGAAACTTGAGCTTGATCAGCAGACTCAGTTTTGTAAATATTGATTGTTTAAACATCAAAATACTTAAATAGACAAGGGACTACTGAATATTAACAAACTGCTACATGATGAAAATAATTGTCTGTCATACTGACAATACAACAGCAATTCTGAGTCTATTGACTATGAAGATGGTCAGAAAAGTTTCCAAGAACTACTCAGTTCAGAGCCCTGTAACAAGCTGTTCCAAACTCATCAAACAAATTGCTGACCTCATTTTGTCCAATGGTTAGTGTACCTAGTCCCACATGATGACATACAGATGATTACATACTTAAATTTTGATGTTGTTTTTCATACCCTAAAATACATCTGGCCTAGCTGTGTCCATCCACACATGCTTGTCCAATGTGTCATCGACTTTATTTTTATAGGTAAGTCCATCTAGAAAATTTACAGAATGATCTCAATTAATTGATGGAGGTCACCTTACCCTTGCTATTAATGAACCATAATTACATTTAGACCCATGCTGTGACCACACAAAGATCATGCTGTAGCTTGCATGCAAAGCAACTTACCTCGCAGTCAATGAAATGAGACAGTTTGTCAGTTTTAATATGAGTTTGGGGAAGCATGCTGAAGAAGGATTGGCCTGCCAAGATAAAAATAAAACCAAATCAATTTCTCATCACTGTGGCTGTTTCAAGATGTCAACCCTGCATGGGGTTAGTTAGTTGGATGGGATGTAATGACACACCAACACGAATGTATATATGTCACCCTGATGTAAAAGTTAGTTTAAATACTCATTGAAATATAGTTCAAGTCCTGGTAAAGCTTCAAATACCATTCAAATCCCTTTTGAGCCATTTTTTTCGCTTCTAACAACTGGTGAGAAATACTATGGGCATATTCTGCAAACAATGTTTGTGTCCACAGGGAGGAACAGTCAGCCCTGGAAGGGGAGTAGGTTGTAGGTATATATATATATATGTTCCATCACCTGCAAAATTTAAACCTTCTTTTTATTTTTTGAAAAGGGGGGGGGGGGGATTTACATTGCTCACTGGTCATTGATTGGAGGAGGGGGGGGGGGAGAGAAAGGATGATAAAGCTTACATAAGTATTTCCTGACTCAATCCCCCACTCTCCTCAACTTATGACAGCTTTACAGAGTATGTTTTCATATTACACAAATGTGTGTTTTCTATACAATTCAGCTTTCTAGTTCCATAATAAATTATACATTGGTTGTACCTAAAAAATAAATGTTTTTTTCTTTTTTCTGATAACACTTCCCATCTACGGTCTGACAAAGGAAAGGACAACCTACCCATCCACCTGCTTAAAGGTGTCTGACAGTTTTCCCATAAAACAAGACAATATGATTATACTGTCAACTCTAGGACATTCATTGATATATTCTAAGAAAGTTGGACCATGAAATTTTAGAAGCATGCAGTTCAAGTAAAGCATTTATCATGATTGAAGGCAATATGGATTTATAAATGCATTTATAACTTGAAGCTTAAAAATAAATAAATAGGCCTACATATTACATCTTTGGCAATATATGGTTTCCTGTTTCATTTTTATTTGACAGTTTCCCAGATTTTGACATAAACTCACTTCTGAGACAGCATTTTGACTGAAACAACATGTATGACTCAATAGAAGTACAGTATAGTATATTAAAGGACTAGAGCAGTGGCCGCACAACATGTGGAAAAAAAAAATGAGAAAAGAGGACTAATTCTCACTAATTTCATCTCATTTCTCTTTCAAGAGCCTCTCTTTGTATATTAGGACTTAAATATTGACTAAATAAAAGGATGAATCAATGAGTTACTCATCATAAATATTTTCATTCAGTGAGAAAAACATTGTCTCATTATGACTCCAAGAGCCATCATGAAATACAGTAGACTAAATCAATACACTACTTCAACTTTTGATTTTCCCTTCAATGAGTGCTAGAGGTGTGAAGACTCACCAAACTTTCCTGACATGCATTCTTCAAAAATATGAATAGCAATGACAGCATCTTCTTGTGTGACTGTATGGTTCAATGATAGTTTAGCATGTGAAACAGCCATTGTACTCCTGTCATATTACAAAGAAATAAACATTTGAGTATTCCTTTCTTATAAACAAATTGAACTGATCATACATAATGTTTAGAATGCTTTGATCACTGGAAGCTTCTTCATAACTGTAGTTATAATTTCCAACTCTGAGTTTTCTCAATATACACAGGGAACAATTTAGCATTCAAATTTTGCATAGCAGTTGAGAAGATTTTTGAGGACTTTCACACATTGTTTGTGAAAATGCACACAAAAAATTGCTTCACAATTTTTCATTTGTGTAGCAACATGGCATGTTTGTGTAGCAAATTGGGATGCCATACTGTATAAATCATTCCCTGATACATGATACAGCCAAATAAAATCAAGTGATTATGACTGCAAATTTCTTCTTTTCTTTTATTTTCTTGTTAATCTCTTATTGTCTTACACCTCTATGCATATTTCATTCTTTTTGCTATCCTCATAAGATTTTACTTGTTATGTTGTTTGCTTCAGTATTCAGAAAGCCTCTTGGAAGATCAGTCACCTTCGCCTAAAAGACAAGTACCAAGTACCAAATCTATTCAAGCTTCCTACCTTCAAATGTCATGTAAGCAAGGTATCAAGAATATAATGAACAGGGACCCCACATGAGCTTTCACCTCCACCATAAATTACAGGGATCATTTATTCACTATGCACCTTCTACATGCCAAGTATGAGGACACTGCAAGTTGCCTTTCTTGTAATACTGTGTAAACAAGTTTGTGAGACATTGACCTCTGCTAACCCCAAATGACCTATAACCTCCACAAAAATCGATACGGAACATCTAATACATCTAATACGGCCAACCTACACCCCAAATGAGCATAGTCACATGTACCTTTCTTGAGAAAACATGTTAAAAAGGTTTTGCCCCTTTTACCTCTTGTGACCTGAATGACCTTTGACCTCCACTAATAACAATAGGGACCATCTACTCAGTATGACCAAGCAAAATGCTAAATATGAGATAAGACACACTTACACTTCCTGAGAATTAGTTGTGTTTACATGCAGGCAAAGCATCACATGCACATGCACACACAATGGACACACACACACATACAAACAATATCACCATCACATAGATTCCTTGCCTGCCTTTGGCAAGGAATCAAAAACCCTTGAATCCTAGGTGTAGAGTTAACCATTAAAAAGGAAAACTTAATAATTATCTATCCATGCCTTATAAGCTAAAACAAATAGCAACCTATTTAACTTGGTTAACCCTCCTGCCTTGTGAAAAAGAACATCTGTCGGACCATGATTTCATCTACTAGAATTGTGCTATTCTTGACCATCAGACAGCAGTTGGTAGATAGAGAAATGTCTTAATATTTTATTTTCTCTAAGCACAATGTGCCTTGCCACACACTCCTCCTTTAATCATTTGCCCTTTGCCTTTGATTTACTGTGGTGAAAAAATATGACATCAGGAACTAACAGAGGTTTGAAGTCATCATGCACCATGCAATTTCCATCTGTTTTAATATGAACTATCTGGGGCGCATCAGAAAATCACCTGAGATGAACTTTGTAGGCAATAAAAAGAAACGAAAAAATTGGTAATAAAAAAAAGTAAACCACGAAATACAATTTATGAAACAATTTGTGAATTATTAAAGTAACGAATCCCACAAAACTGTTAATGCATTACCAAAATTACACACCATGGAACACTCTGGTTTGGACTTTGAAAGGACAAAGATTTGATATATATGTTATACATTTTATTGATAGGCCTCTGTACATATTTACATGTTGCATAATTAATGACACCAAAAGAGAATACCACTATGTGCAATCACTTGCTCAGGACTAAAAACAGTTTTTTATCAGAGTTTCATGTCACTTGTTTCGTTCCAAAATTGTAGCAAATTTCATCAATAAGTGTTATGCAATATTAAGTAATGCTGGCTTTAAAAAGAAATGAAAAATTTTTAAAAAGGTCCAACTCACAAAGTCTGAAGTGTGCTCAGTGGGAAGTTCCTCTCTTTTATATCCCCTTGGTACATCCTTCTACTTGTAACAAAGTATTCTTTCAACAAAGTTTCTGCATCTGACGAGAAGCTCACAGTCCTACTGGCAGATGTCTGAATAAACTTGCAAGAACAATTAAATTTCAAAAAGTGCAGGGAATGTGCTATAAAATCTCAAGAATATGAACACAAATGTTCATTCAATGTCATAGCAATCACAAGAAGTAGCTTCTCAGAGAAAAAACCCATAACAGGGTAATTAAAGATTATATTAGGAGTTATTGGGATTGTTTAGGGAAAATGCTAAGCCAATAATTGCAAATATTTGTAATTGTTTAGAAATGAATCACATTTTTCATCTCTGTTGAACTAGTTCCATCAACACTTATTTACCTACAGCATTGGCCTAATGTACTACTTGCAAATCGTAAAATAGCCCCCTCAATGCCACTGGCTATATCCCTGAATGCCTTCTAGCTGGTAATTTTCTACCAACAAGACCTACGTAACACAAAGTACAATACTTCGCACAAGCAAGTTGCCCATTGTACATCTTACAGTATATGGGTATACCGTAGATGAAGTATTTTGATGGCTGTACCAAGGACTATTCCAAATATTACTTCACAAAATATACCTGCTGTTATTCTTGAAAAGGTATGATGGTAAACCCTTCTGCTTTGCTGGGGATTACTTCATACCTTATTTTATAAATATTTACCTGCTGCAGATCTTGGAAGGGTATAGCTTTCATCATCTCTGCTGTAGCATTCTCTCCTGAACCATCCTCTAAACAAAGAGAGTTTTCTAAAAGGCTGTAGCAAAGCTGTTGTTGAAGGAATTCATCACTTGAAGAGGTCTGGCTATCACAGTTAACACATAATTTGAAAGAACTGTGTAGGCAACATTAAAAATAAGTTGTTTTATTTTTATTTAATATTACTGTAAATGATGGATTAATCCATCATGACCTCAGTGTCCATAATTTGACTGTAGAATAAATTATTCCTGTTTTCCAGGTAGGAGCTACTCGTGGGTTCAACATAGCTGTTGGACTATCTCTTAATTTCGCTTTCTCCCAATTTGTAAAAAGCTTTAAACAATGCCAAAAAGGCATCCTTTTGTCCAATTGATTAACCACTTCTGTTGTAATCATAACAGATAATTTGAAAACTGTTATACCAATATTTCAAGGCAAAAAGTCCTCTTTTGCTGAAAAATAGATAATGTATAAATTCTCTTAATAAAGCATGGCATTTCTTATCTTCCACCCAATTTTGCTTTCTTTACACTTACGCACTTCATAGCTGTCATCAATTTGGTTCATAAAATTGTGAGCCAATTTGATAAAGAGTATGGTTTGAGTATCATTCTACAATGAGCAGAAATCCAATAAAAAAAAAGGTTATAATGAAATACTGGTGTAAAATTATTGTGTATAACGCTTGGTGTAATCCATTTGAATGGTTCCCTTCCTCAATTTCAAACAGGGATTAAAGATTATAAATTCATATAATTGAAAAGTTTCTATATAGTACACGTTTTTGGAGATGATTACAAAGGAATCCATCATAACAGAGGTATTAAAAAACCTCTTGATGTTTTTTAACAATCAAACTTATTGCAGGACTTATAAATATTTTTCCTACTTCTTTTTTGCAGAGAAATGATTCATATTAATTGATGTACTATAGCTACTTCAAATATAAAAAGAACCATCCAAAATATATTTCAACCTTGTTTGCTATGTAAACTATCACATTTTTTTAAAATGTAAGTCAAGTTCTGTAGTGTTCTGTTTTACCAGATATCTGTACCTGGAAAGATTTATTTGGTGTTAAAGCAGGTTGTGCTGTTTGATGAAAAAAAATAACCTTCATCGTTAATCTTCAATCTTGCTCTTCCATTTGATACCAACCCGGTAGAAATGCTTCACACCAGGTTCTTTTCCGGTGAAATTTCACTAATAAGAGCGCTAATTACAATAGAAATAAACTTCATCTACTTTTTTCGGCTAAACTCTTATGCAAAGACAACGGGCTCTTATCTCAATTTGACCAATCACAATGCAAGAAATGAATGACGTAAAATTATGCCCTACCCTTTGGCAAAACGATGTACGTATTGCCAATGTATCGCACATGTTGTGTACATGCATTACAGATCTTCTTTCATAACCGTTCCCAATACAGAATGACAGTTATAGTTTCACACATGTAGCCCGAAGATTCTTTTTGAATGCCAAGCCACAGCATCAAATCAAAGAGAAAATGAACATTATCTTGAAACTTGGGACGGATTAAAATAGCCCAATCAGCGACAAAACTAAAAACTGAACGATGGAGCCGAAACGAGTGAACAGGAATTTGTCACTGAATCTGGGTTCACAAATGAAACGAACGAATTGCGCAGCCGGTTCGATGAGATGTGCAAATTGGACACGTAAAGGCCGTTCGAATAACGTATGTATCAATTGAACGAAATTTCACTGTCTGTTTTGTTTACGTTTTGCTTGACTCCTTCTCAAAATGACCCTCTGAATATGCATCAAATTCATTGGGCGGAGCTAGAGCCAGATAATAAGGTAGAATAGCGTTTGGAAACCGTTGAAATCTTTTCGATTTTTTTCGAATTTTTGCTCATTTTTGGAGAAAAGACTAAGGTACGTTAGTTTTTAAAGCTTTTTACATTTGTATGGAGTACAGCCTTATACATTTGATGAACACTGGAAACGAAAAAATAACAGCATAAGCTGCTTTAAGGCAATTAAAATTGACATGTCAAATAAGCAAGCTGTTTTCAGTTCATGTTCACAAAAGCATTAAATTAAAGAGCTGGTTTCCCTAGTGGTAAATTCCAAGGAAAATGAATTTAAACTGGTTCCTTCTTTTAAGTTAACAGTTTAATTCTTTGTGTTTTTGGTTTTATTGCTGTCTGTTTGAGTTCTTACTAGTTACAGTAGAGCACCGTTATAGCTTTTTCATTTTCCAATTTTTACTTTCAATGTTGGACCTACTTTTTCCCTTTGCACCTTTCATTGTTTAGAACTATTTTACACTTTTTATACTGCACTACTGAGCGCTTCTAAAATCAATCTATTATTAGTATGATTTATTGATATTTCGATTTTTGCAGCAGAAAACTGGAAAATGAAAAGATCCAAAATTTTTACTTAATCCACCCAAAACGAACATCAACATATTTTCTTTGCAGCCAGATGTGATCTTGGTTAAACATTTTTTTTCTACCTCCACCAGATATTCTTCAAAATTTTCCCAACAGCTAGGGAGTGGGTAGACTTGCTCCAAGTTTCTCATGTTTTCCTTCCATCAACCTCTCACTTTATTTTTGTTCCTTCTCTCAGGGAGATACAATTGCATTGTGTTGCTATGCAACCATTCAGATTACTTCTCACTTGCCAGCTCTAGCTGAAGTTTCCATGAGCTAGTGCCATATAACACTTGTTGTACAACAGTTTTTGCAGAACCTGCACTGCTGGCACACACCCATGCTGAGTCACCAGTACAAATTTGTGGCTTGGAATAAAAGATTTGTTTCTTTTGCATCTGTTGACATCATTTTAAACTATATTCATCTATAAATCTAGATGAATGTTAGTTTATAGGTGTAGATGTAGTTTCATGACCCAGTTTCCAAACAATTTGTTCAAGTTGAGCATTTGAAACCCCATGGTCCAAAATGCTACATTGCCAGTTACAAAAGATACAAGAGTGGGCCAGATGTCCCTTGTTGATGTATCCTCAGTGTACAGAGGGGTCATTTTTCAACTTTACTGGCAGAGAGTTGGGCACAGAAAATACATAAGCCACTTGGCAATTACTGCCAGTTAGATAAATGACTCTGCCCTAAACAGGGATTTACCCTGCAACAATAGTTACAATAACTTGGTTTTGAAATATTGAGAGCGGTGAGTATGAGAATTTTTCAGCAGGCATTACTATTATTTAGTTACAGTACTTAGCAGATGGAGTTTTACCACTCTGTTTCAAACCAATATCTTTAAGTTGGGCTGGCCTCCACCTTTTTGCTAGTTGTGGCTCATTATTGGCTTAATTTCCTTGTGGATCAATCAATGGCTGATTATTGAACACAACTGATGAATTAGAATTCCCAAAGAAATAAGGATTTCTAGCAAAGGGGAATAGAAGGTAAAAATCTCTACATCTTGAGCAGACTAAACAATTTTCAAGGTTTTTGCTGATGCATCTACACAGACTTTGATGAACTTTTCACCTATCCAAAACCAGAATTCAAAAACGATTTAAGGTTTCAATCATATAGTGAATGTTCTATTCAAAGTAATGTCATGATGCCTGATATCATATTCAGACACGTCTGTTCAAATGCTATGTAAGCATGTAGGAGTATAAGTTTTGTGTTCACGTTTGATATTGGAACTTGTTGGAATATTTTGACATGTGGATGATGACCATATTGGGAATTTATGCTTTTTTAAAATGCGACATGGGATGATTATTGGAACCCTCAAAGAACTTCACTTTTTGACTATGTTGACCCCAGATGATGACCTTGGAAGTTCGGGGGAAATTTTGCTTTTGAACCTAAGGCCAACTCATATGATCTTTAAACTTCCCTAAACAGTAAATCTCTGCCTAGAACCATAATGCAACATATTTTACATATGAAATGTATCCAAGCTTCATATCTAGAGAAACCATTTTAGCTAGGTGATCAGGATTTGCTCAACTGCATATTTAATTGGAATAATTACTATCAACCATTTCAATCAAGAAACAAAAAAGTCAAAATAAAGGAAGAATGGCAGAGAAAAAGGAGGCAATGCAAGCTAGGAAATAAAGTCAAGGGAGGAATGGGAAAGGCAGGGCAATGGAATGAGAAAGGGAACAAAAGGAATAGCACAGTAAATTAAAGAGGCCATATCCTAAAATTCCAGTATATTCCATTCTGTACCTTTTAAGTAGTACACCAATTGATTAACAGGCCACATTTATTAAATCAGTTGAGTGCCTGAAGGAATAAATACAATTTGTAATCAGGCCATAAATTCTAGTAAAACCCCATAAATGTTATTTCTGCCAAACAGCAGACTACACTCTATTAAGGGCTCTGTGAGCATGTAAAAGCACTATGATGAGGTCAAGCATGCAGTTGGTAAATATATCAAATTAATTTATCAAAATTTGTTGAAGAGATACTTCAGTGACTGACATAATGAGGACAGTGTTAAGTTTCATGCAACATACACCAAAAACCTTCAAACTTTTGTTTGACCCTCTTGTTCCCAAGTGTCTCCTCCCCAAACAAAAAAGGAAAAAGGAAATTTACAATCTGTAAGATTCCCCGCTAAATTTATCACAATAGAAATTTCCTTTAGTACCTTTTCTAAACATCCTCCTTGTCTGCTTGATTACATATTATCACCCTCAAAGAGATAATGGAAGCGCACTACATCCACACTCAGTAGTAACCACGGGTTGGGGGGAGAGAGGGGGTTAGAACCAACCATGACCCAACCGTGCAATGCAAAAAACACCTAAAAATTTCTTTCTATTCTAGACTTTCCTGTCATGTCATGCCTCCCCCCCCCCCATCACACCAAACCCCCCATCACACAATTCTGGCTATGTGCCTGTCCACACTTGATATAGTCAGGTTTCACTCACATTTCACTAATTAGTTGAGAGTACCAGATATACCAAAATACACAAAAAATTATGAAACATTTTAGGGCAGCCAACAGGAGAGATATGTACAGCATGTGTTATTTCCTTTTCATGCAGGGTTGACACAATGGAAGCATATATCAATTGCGGGCACAGGTCATGTAACTCAGACACCACTTACACCCCACACTGCCATTGATCTAATGGGGTGTCTTTGTTGCATTCTTTAAAAATATAACAGCAAGGGTATTGCTCTATTACATAACTGTAAATTAAAATAGTAATAAATTCCCTGAGAAGGATCGTTGTTCCATCACAGTGTGTTTTAAACATTTGAGTTTAACATACTGTATGGCCATCATGAGTGTTTTTGTTTCATTTCCTTCAGTTGAACGAAGCACTGATTCCATTTGTCACACAATGACCATCACAACAAACATGCCCAGAAACCCAACAGAGGTGATGGATCATGATATGAAAATCAGGTTTTTTTTGTTTTTCCTTTTTAACTACTCTTTACCAGAATCAACAGACATTAAAGAGGTCTTCCAATAAGATATGTTAATTCTGTTGTTAATCGTTATTGATTGGGAATTTGGTAAAATTTTTTGGGTAAAAATATTCCACACAGATGCAAGCCTGGCAGCCTCTTCCATATGGTGACCAATCATATATCAGACCAAGATGATAGGTCATTTTTTGTTCATTCATACTTAATGTATGATTGTGGTGCAGAATTGAACTCATGGAAAAGTTGAAAAAAAAAAACTCTGATTGCCCCGGTGTAAGGATTAGGAAGGCAACGACACGGTAAGAATTTTACTTGTATCAGTGAGTTGGCTACATGCTGTGACGTCGCTTCTTGAAAAAGGAACATAAACACCCCAATACATCAAAGGCGGTACAGGGTGTAACTAATATCTGAGTTTGTTACATGATCTGTGACCTCAAATGAGCTATGCTTTCATTGTGTTCACACTGCGTGAAAAGCAATTAACACATGCTGACTGAACTGTTAGCTAACCCAAAATGTTACGTAACTTTTTGTGTATTGAAACACATCTTTTACTGTCAATCAATAAATCAGATATGAAACTTGACTAAATCAAGTCCGCATGTAGTGGGTTTTTTTCCTTCCTGAAGCGATAAGAGTTAATCAAGCAGAAATGAAAGATGTAACAAAAAGTAAGAGGGAACGTTTTATCATGTAACTTAACTTACAAATTTAAAACAAAAACATTGAGTTCCAAAACTGAAAGTTTCAGAAGATATATAAATCAAAAATTAAAACATGCTTTGTGCAGATATCATTCACTTGCATTCTGCTGTGAACCAAATAAGGAGACATAGCTTTTTCTAGTGCCCAGCAGTTGACAGACAAGGTACCACTGGCAATGGCCACCTGGAATTGTGAGCACAGAGCATGAAATGAGCTCTGGTGGACTGGTTGTTGTAACTTGTGATTGTGGTCACTGGACTGTTCAGAATATTCAGTAGCAGCACAGTAGTAATCTGCCAACTGCTGGGAACAGAAGCAGAACGTAATATATATGAGCCAAAAGGGTAAATATCTGAGTGACTTACTAGTCTTTGGAGGAGGTATCCTTTTTTGTATCTTTGCTTTTCTGGTCCAGTATATGGTGAGAAAAAAAAAGAAAGACTAATAACAACACCAACAGAATTCCTTCCAAGCAGGAATTAGACTTCATTATTTCTGACAACAAATCCTTACATGTTGGTTTGTTAGGTGTAACACTCATTTCTCAAGATATGAACACCATGCCTGATATTATGTCTCAAGGTTAGGTTATTGTATAAGAGATGATACAGAGTTGGAAGGTCGCAAGATATTTTACATGATATACTGCACAAGGATGGAATAGACCCCTTCTGAATAACTAAGCTATTAAACTGATAAGCTGGCATTACAGGATATTAGCCTTTAAGGAGATCCGTCATGGCTACGTACGTACAGGTACCTCAGTTTTTAGGGAAAAACTGCAGTTCCCAATTATAGTACCCAGCCCCTGGTTCATTACTCCAATTAGCTGCTTCAATGAGCTGCAAATTTGATTACCATTCTGGTAAAATAGAAGCCCAACAACTTTGGGGTTCAAATAACAACTTACAACAAATCCTGAAATAAGTGTTGTGTTTATTCTGAGATAAACTGCTATCAAATGTCAACCTCCATGGCCATTTTCAAATGCTTAAATGGGCATATAATTAGTACTGAGAACAGTTCCTGATGAGATTGTGCCAAGGGTATTTTTTAATTAAGGGTTTAATAAAACAGAGTTTTGCTGATATTCGTGGGAAAATATCCAGTCTTGAGACGTCTTTTGGTCGAAAAATGGAGGATTTGGAGAACCGTTCAAGACGTAATAATATGATTTTTTATGGTGTCCCGGAAGGTCCTCGTTCCTGCGAATATATTATTAAACACAAAATTCTGACCAATTTGATGAAACTAGATGTAACTGACGTGGAGATTGAAAGGGCACACAGAACACCTGGAGGTCCAGAACCTAGTAATCCTGGAAAACAGCCCAGACCAATTCACGTGCATTTTCAAAAGTTTTCAGACAGAGAAGTGGTCCTGCACTCGGCAAAAAAATTAAAAGGAAAATCCTTAGGCGGGAACAATATTTACATCTCTGACGATGTCTCTTTTTCGGAACGCAATTCTCGCAAGCGCCTTAGACAACAACTTGATAACATACGACAAAGGAATGACGTAAAATATGCTTACATCCCTTGGACTGTTCCAGCAGCGATTATCAGTGTTTTTAAAGATGGGTCACGGAAGAAGATTTCACATGTAGAGCCAATTAGATTAACTTGAAGATTTGTTTATTGTTTATAGCGTGGCTTTTATTAATCCCATTCCAAACCAAACCAAGAATCTGGAGGCTACGATGAGGCTATCTCTCTTCTCTAGGTCTTCTATGTTCTTTTGTTGTGTATCGGTTTATGTGTGTGTTTCGTGTTTTTCAAAAATTACTCTCTCGATGTTGCAAGGAATGCAGTTATCAAGCAAAAGGCAAGTAAACGTAGTATTTTACAAAACAGGAATAAAGTTTTCTTTTTTGGTAATAGAGCCGGCTGACTACAGGAAAAGTGATGGTTATTATTTCATGTTTGATTGTATATACGTCTTTTTTTTATTAGCATATGGCAGGTGAAATTGTTATATCTTCCCTAAATTGTCGGGGATTACGTGATATGAGAAAAAGAATGGATGTTTGTGACTTCCTGAAAAGTAGTAAGAGTCACATCTTCTGTCTTGTAGATACACATTGGGATGCTGATCTCTTTGATATTGTTAAATCTGAGTGGAACATGAATGGGTACCTAGCTCCTGGGACAAATTACTCTAGAGGGGTTGGGGTGTTCTTTGACAGTAACATGGATTATGAAGTGGATAAAATTATATTTTCACCAGATGGTAATTTTGTTGCAATGGCTTTAAAAATGGGTTGTTATAGCATAACGTTTATATCACTTTATGGTCCGAATGCTGACACACCCTCTTTCTTTGCTGATCTTCATCGTATTATTGAGGATCTTAATTTACCTTACTGCATCATTGTGGGGGACTGGAATTTGACTATCGATCAAAATATCGATACTCTTAATTATTTACATATAAATAACCCTCGCTCAAGACAAGCAGTATTAGACTTATTGCAAAACCATGACCTGTCTGATGTTTGGTGGGTATTGCATCCGAATGATCGCAAATTTACCTGGTGTCAGAGGACTCCTCTCAAACGAGCCCGTTTAGATTTTTTTCTGATTCCCTCTACACTTTTGAATGTTGTTACCTCATCATGCATATCGTATGGATACAGATCTGACCACTCCCTAATTAGCACAGCCTTTAAGTTGGGTAATGTAATCTTAGGCAAAGGGTACTGGAAATTTAATAATTCACTTCTCCATGATGAATCCTATGTCAATATGATAAAGGAGACAATCAATGAAAAGAGTATTGCTGTTTTCCATACAATCGTGATAATATTAACATTGTTAAACAGGCAGATATTCAGTTTGTTATTAATGATCAGATGCTTTTTGAGATTTTGCTTTGTATGATTCGTGGGAACACTATATCTTTCTCCTCTTACAAGAAGAGGAATACAAATGAACGGGAACTATTCTTATTCACGGAGATTCGTAGACTTGAAGATCAAAATTGTATAAGTTATTCTTCTAGAGAGGAGCTACAAAGGTTGAGTAATGAGCTTGAAGCCTTATCAGATGCAAAATTGACCGGTTGCATTATTCGTTCCAGAGTGCAGTGGATCGAGGACGGAGAAAAACCTTCCAAATTTGTTCTTAATTTCGTGAAACGTAATATTGCCCAAAAAGTAATTAGCCATTTAAAAGTAAAAAATAACGAGGAAATTTTTTCTCCGACAAAAACTAAAAAGGAAGTTTACACTTTACACTTCTCGTGAAACTGAATTATCGAATATTGATCTGAGGCATATATCGCTAGATTGCTTAACAGTGTTGTCTGATAGTGAAGCAGACTTCATGGAGGGCCCTTTATCTTATGATGAAGTTTTTTTCTGCCATCAAAAAGATGAAAAATAATAAATCCCCCGGTTCGGACGGATTTACAGTAGAATTTTACAAGTTTTTCTGGAATGAACTGGGTAACTTTTTAGTTAGATCTATCAATTATGGGTACGCCAACTGCTTACTTTCACAGACACAACGGTTTGGTGTAATTACTATTATATCAAAAGGAGATAAACCTAGAAATATTCTGAATAATTGGAGACCTATTACATTATTGAATGTGTCTTATAAAATTGCATCTGCTTGCATTACAAGCCGTATCAATTCTGTGTTACCGAAGCTTGTTTCTTTGGACCAGAATGGGTTTTTAAAGGGTCGATATATCGGGGAGTGCATTCGTACTATCTACGATACCATGTTTAGTTTAGCTAATGAGGATCGTCCAGGTTTCTCTTTGCAATAGACTTTGAAAAAGCCTTTGATTCAGTTGCCTTTAGCTTTATCCAGAGAGTCTTGCATATTTTTAATTTTGGTCCTTCTATTATAAAAAGGGTAAATACGTTACAATACAATATCGTCAAGCGTTCTAGTTAATGGTTTCTTTACTGATAGTTTCCCTATTGAAAGAGGATGTAGACAGGGAGATCCTTTATCCCCCTGTCTTTTTAACTTAGTGGTGCAGGTTTTAAACACATTAGTTTATACGCACCCTTTAATTCGAGGCATTGACATAGGAGGAAGAGAGTATAAAATGACCCAATATGCCGACGATACAACGTTTTTTCTTGACGGTTCGGTCCATACATTAAAAAGTGCTGTAGATACACTTGAACAATTTGGCAATATGTCTGGTTTGAAAGTTAATTCCGACAAATCTATTTTAGTAGGAATTGGCACTCTAAGAGGCTCTTCTAATATTTTCAGAAAGGTCGGAAATTTCCGTTGGAATGAAGGTGATGACTTTAAGTTATTGGGCATTATGTTTAACACTGATTTACAAAGAATGATTTCGATTAATTATACGATTGCTCTGGAAAAAATGAAACTATTGGTTTATATGAGGTCAAAGCGGAATATTTCCACGTTATGAAGAATAACTGTATTAAAATCTATTATTTTACCTCATTTAAACTATTACCTGCTATCTCTTCCTGACCCACCAAAAGAATTGTTGAATGAAATAAATTTACTATTCTTTAACTTTATTTGGAATGATAAACCGGATCGTATTAACAGGAAGCAGGTTATATGTGAGTATGAGGACGGTGGTCTGAAAATGATAGATATTTTCAAGCATATTATTGCTCTGAAAGTTACATGTGTATGTCGTCTATTCGACAGCAATACAGGCAAAAATTGTTTCAGTGCATTCTATCTTAGTAAATATGGATTCACTATAGGTGGTATGTTCAAAAATGGAGATTATTTTTTCAAAGAAGCTGGTGACAGCATTTTACGCATTTCAGCACTATCTTGTTCAGCTTCTTACTTTTGTCAAGGATAAAAATATTATTCTCCTTCAACCGATTTGGAACAATAGTTTAGTTAGAATTGATGATAATCCCGTGTTTTACCGGCATTGGATCTCAAAGGGTGTGTTTATTGTATCAATGACTTGATCTCAAATAATGGTGATTTTTACAGCTTCATTTTCAGGTTAAGTGTAATCTACGTTCAAATTTTCTTGAGTACTATGGCCTTGTTTCTGCCATTAAATCTGCATGGAATGAATTTTTCAAATCTTCGCACTACAGACTCATAGAACCTGTTAATAATTTTTACTGTGTAATAAATTCCATGGGTAAATTCAGTTGTAAGGCCGTTAACAAATTATTAGCCCTAGCTTCAGCAGTGACAAATAAATCTCTTCTTAAGTGGCGTGAAAAGTTGGATGTAAATATTTCAGATGAAATGTGGTCACTGTACTGCTCTATTCCCTTTAGATGTATCAATGATATAAAGATAAGGTGGTTCCAGTACAGAATCATTCACCGTCTTGTTCCTACAAATGTCTACCTCCATAATATATCCGCAGTAGAATCTTATCAATGTAGTTTATGCCATGACGCCTTAGATACCATACTACACTCTTTTGTGTATTGTCCTTATGTCCGTTCTTTATGGGTTTTTCTCCGCTCCCATTTGGTAAATGCAGAAATAGAACTAGATACTCATGATGTTATTCTGTTAATATTAGGCTGTAACCGTGATCAAATGTTTAATTTAATTATTATTCTAGTTAAGTTTTATATTTTTAAAAGTAAGGTAACAAAGTCTACTCCTTCCGTTCACGGTCTGCGGGTATTTTTGAAAAATTACTTCCTTATACAAAAATTTACTTTTAATAAAAATATGAATGAGGGATGGGATAAAGTTTGTCTGCCATGGTATGATCTATTTAGACTGTAGTTAGGGGTAATGTCTTCTTCCTTTTTGTTTTTCTTCTCCGGTGACTTTTGCGTTTATTGTTAATATCCTTTTTGTAAAGTAGTATTTTCATTGAGTGAGTAAATAAAAAAAAAAAAAAAAAAGGGTATTTTTTCCAACATGGGTGTAAGCCTTTTCATTGCAGCAGGGTATATTATGTTTGCCTATATCTCTACAATTCCACAACAAGTTGACATCTCAGGGTATGTTTAAATTTAATGCATCTTACCTGAAAGCTGGTCATAGTTATCTTAGGGTGGGAGGTCTTTTTAGCCATGATATATAAAAAATAGGTTAAATTTCACTTAAAGGTCATTTAATTCTATAGCATTCAAGATACTACTACAACTCTTCCCAGGTTCATTTTAAACAAATTTTCATCATATTTGCTTAGAAGTATGCCTGGCATGTGATGATTACTTCATCTCCAATTGTGGACCTCATGATCTTTCTAACTGGTCTTGTGTCAGCCCATCTATTCTACAAGTTTAAAAAACTTGCAACTCCAATTACCATCTCATGCATGATTGATCAACCTCATGAGTTTGTTTAAAGTGAAATGCTTATTGGTATTTTAATGCTTCTTCCATAATAATGGCCCTGTTCAGGCAGCCTGTATAAGAAAATGCTGTGTGCACATAATGTTCCAAACCAGAGATTGTTGATCAGAACAGTGAAACTAAAATAAGTCAGAAAGAGTTTTGCATTTTATGGCAACATAGCCTATGAAGACTGTATGTGGGGACAAATATCTCCCTAAACCATATACAGAGTAGGCCTATCTCATACAAGTTTCTGAAACTCTTGATGTGATCTATGGTTACCTGAAAAGCCCATAAAGTACTATAAACTGGAAATTCTTCAAAAACTTTGTTTGTTCCTTCTTTTCTTGACAGCTCAACAGAAATACATCTTTCTTGCAGGACTGTATTAGGAAAGAAAGGCATTAAGAAAACTTTTCTATAAACTTTACTAAAACACACACAGCACTGAAAATTTAAACTAAGTCTGGGACAGGAGCCACAGTGCAATGTGCGAGCATGGGCTGAAGCTGGTGGCAAAGCAAGGTCCAGCTGACAAACTTGCACTAAATTATGAACCCTTGTCAGGACTGAAAAAATTAACCAATCAAACTGATTTTTGGTTTTTTTGAAAGACACTTTGTCTCCTTTCAAACAATGGTTCAGACACCTGGTAGGATTCTTTTTGCAAAGAACATCTGCAATCTGTGTGAAACTAAAGGAATTCCAGAGACCCTCTCCAAGGAAAATTATCATGCAAAAGTTTGCAAATAAAAATTTAAGGTGCTGTGCGCGTCTTTAAGATGCCACTTTAAACTGTTTGTCTGAAGATCCCCATGGGCCTTTATTTGATAAAGAAAGGACATAAAGTAGAATGAATAAGAGTTAAGAACTAAGATTATCATTTTATAAAAGAGAAGGATTGAAGATGAGCGGTCTAAACTGTTTTACACAAAGAGTGCTCAATAGGGCTTTGCAATAACCTCACGGAACCACCATGATGGAGGACATTAATGCCAATACACGTGGTTTTGTGCCGAACGCACAGTGTTCACTGTGATATGCACCATGTGTACAAATTCAACGAGCAAGCGCGTCCGGTATGGTTTACTACGTAGTTACATGTACTCCAACATGGCCGCCCGGAGAGTATTATGACATGTGAAAAGCCTCTACAAAAACCCAACATGCATCTCAGGTACTATCCGCAATTGGGATGTTTGTGTAGCACAGAAGAAACCTGGGGGAGGAATTGATATGGAGGCATACCTTTAACAACTCTTTCTTGAACTTCTTTCTTCTTCTGAGTAAAATTACCAATGCAGCAAACACAAGCTCCGGATAGTAAAATAGAGCCTCCTTCCAAAAAAATAAAAAAAAAAAAAAGACATTCAACCAGCTGTCAATACCTCATCATGTTGAATTTCTCTGCCTATAAAAAACCTGTCCACACCTTTTTGCTTCAGTGAACGCAGGTCAACAAAAACCAGATAAGAAATTGCCCTTCACACCTCGCAAACGGTGGCACATCTGGCTGGTATTATTCAGCCTTTGTTCACATATCTTCCTCTAGCTGCCTCTCATCAAACTTGTGGTTTCTTGGAGCTTGCTTGAATGAGTTGAGCAGGAAGTCGGGTAAAATTTGCCAATCCCACCAAACCTACCTTTTGGTGGGGACTCTGGTGAAATATCTAATAGGGTAAGAAATTCCTCATGATAGTAAAAACTGTATCATTCTATGTAAAGAGATATGGTCAGGTTGTTATGCTGGGAAGAATAATACCCATATCTTGGCACCCTGTTAAACCTTTAAGTTCACCTTAGAATCAACCCACCTGAGCCAAGTCCACTAGCTTCAGCAATGAAAATGATTGTTCAAGATGACCCTTCTTCATAACTGCCATATCTGTTCTGATTTAAGCAGAACAATTCTGCTTTTTTTTCACCAAAATTTGATGTGTTCAGAATTTCCTTTGTCATATTTGGACTTTGAATAACACTGGAATCATGATCATACTGTACATGTACAGTGCTTTCATTTATTTCTTGAAATTTGGCATACTTCCTCAGTATTACTATGACAGAGATGCCAATATTTACATCCAGAAAACAGGGAGGTTTCACACAGGAATCCAGGAGATGTTTTAGAATTACATGCAACTCAATGGGGGAAAAGCTTGCTTGAATCAGGGAGACTGTCATATTGGCTAGTTGGAATGGACAAAAATGCTTGAATTTTCAGGGAGCCTCCCTGAGAATCAGGGAGAGTTGACACCTCTGCTATGATTCAACATGCAGGGATGGTGATAGGTGGATGGTGGTGGTGGAAGGGATGGTGATTTTCCAATCACATTTTTCTATGGTATATTTTATTACAAATCCTACCAGCTTCAATAATCTCGATCGATGCCTTTGTCTTAGTGTGTTAGATGTTATTATCACTCTGTTTATAGAGCTCAAGGAATAATTTGCAACATTCCACTGGGATTATTTTCAGAAGTACATATTTTATTTTAAGTTGTTATTATAGCTCTTCAGTTTTGCCAATACTGTACTATAGGCATACTTTTATGTTCTGTTCTTCAGTGTTCTAGTCGAAGCATATTTCCACAACATGAGGAAAATTTGCCTTTGCTGAAATTTATCAACGCTACTACAGATTTTAGGAGGAAACTATAGTTTTCAATCAAAGTACCAGACCACAGGTTAATACATGTTTTAATACTTGTTCAGTATGCCACTTTTAAGGTTTTGCATTTTTGTCATGAACTAGCTCTTTTAGGTCAGTGCCATGGTGTAACATGTTTGTCTCAGAGTTTGAACTAGATAATTGGGTTGAACAATTGTGAAAAAACAAAACAGAGCCATTGCAGCTCATGTTTATACTCCTTTTCCCCACAATATATTAGGAGTAGTCTGCTGTTTTGTCTTTAGCGCATTAACTATATGCTTATATCAAGCAAGGGTACTGTTACATGATCTTGTCTGATCTAACCAAGATGTTTGCCCAGCCATTGTCTTGTGATGGAAAAGTTCATTTACAGCCAATATTCTAAACGGGATTTAAGCTCCCAACCTTCACAAGCTACGTTATTTACAAACAGGTTTCAATGTGAGACTGTATAAGACTAGGGAGGGTGGAGTTCAACAAGGAGAGTGGAAGGCAGTGGAATACTAGTTTTATTGAAAACAATATATGACTGATCTCCATTTAGCTGGATAAGTGCTTGCACTTTATAGTTTCAATATCGTTTACAATTATATTTATCATTTTAGTATAACAGCATCCATGCCGTCAGGCTGCTTCATAAAAATGCAACACAGACACCCCAGCAGATCAAAGGCTGTGTGGGGTTTAGTTACATGATCTGGACATTCAGGTAATCAATGCTTTCATTGTGTTCACATTACATGAAAGCAATTCACATATACTTGACTTAGCTATTTCTTAACCACAAATGCTACAAATTTTTTGTGTATTTTGGTATATTCCGTAATGTCAGTCAGTTAATCAGGTGTAAAATATGACTATATCAAAAGTGTGTGTAGTGAGCCTCATGTCCTCCCTGAGGTGACTAGATGTAATCAATCAGAAAAGGATAATGTTCCAAACAGGGACATGGTAAGCCCATCATGCAGTGATTAACTTGTTGTTTTAAATATATGATAACCATTTCAAATTTTGAGCATAAAATGTACAGTATCAGGATATAATAAATCTGTTATATTTGAATGACCACACTGCAATAGTAATAGCTTGAGAATTACTGTGGACTACTGTACTACAAAATTTGTAGTTTGGGGTGAGACTATTAGTCCTTTAAATGCATGCCATAGGTTTAAAACTGCTTCAAGGTTGCTTTCCATCCTACCTTAACTAAAGTATTAACATTTGGCAGTACAGCTGCTCTAGTATGAGTAGCAAATTCTGAACAAGAGTCCATAAAAAGGGGCCCCATCACATTATTCATGGTACAATAATGTATGGCAAAGGATGCCATCTTTCAGTTTTATCTGAGATAGACTGGAACTAAATGCCAACCTTTAAGACTATTGAAAAATGCAATAACAGAGCACCTTAGTGGTGTTGATATTCACTTAACATATTTTGACAAAGGAAGAATTTGGAAATGGGGAGGTTTACATCAGTTACACCTGCATGTGGAAGTTGCTTATATCAGATATTAGTACAGTGTCCTGATTAAGTGTTAACTTAATGTTGTAAGAGACTTCATATGCAATTAGGGTAAGGCAATTCTGATAAATCATTTTTAATTCAACCATTTCATCTTTTGTCTATCAATCATCATCTGTCTCCCCGAGCAAACATGGGGGATCTCATTTCTGCTTTTTAAAGTAGGTAGGTTAACATATTTCCTTCTTGCTTGGATGCTCAATGCTGGTTAGAATCTCCTATTTTTCTGGGCCTTTTAAAATGACTAATTATGTATGCCACATATTATTGTCTTTTTACAAGGTCTGCATTAAATTGGTTCCCAATTAATGAATATGATATAACATAACGGTACATTCCAATTTATTGGAATTTGATCAACTTAAAGTAAATAAACACTGTTAAAAATTGTGTAAACTATACTAAATCCTGTAGGCAGTAATGCAAAATAAGATGGTATTGCATCAATCATGTTTGTCATGATTTGGAAATATTCCTTTGGTTGGATCTTTCATTTGGGAGTATACTTTTCAATTAAATGCATGTTGCAGTTGGGAAGCTGGCCTTGGGTCACCAAAATATATTAAGCTCTGATGAGGTAACACAATTTTGAACTTTAGCCACTTACGGGAACTAGCTACACTTGGAAAAAAGAATGGTTTATTTATTCTGTATAATTCCAATTTTGATCAAGACAAGAGCCCAATGGGCACTGTGGTTCCTTGCTGGATATTATAAGAACTGTACAGCCAGTCTGTGAAATAGAGCTAAGCAAAAGTTCATACTGTACTCAATGTTTGTAACATCTTCACAAGTGGTATTTTAGAACTAATTTTACATGAAATCAAAGATTAAATTTCTGTGGCCTTACTGACATTCAACTTTTGTAATGCTTGGTAATCCTTCAAAAACACTACCTCATTTCCATATGTATTTATGCTTGTAATCAAATTTGATATTATCACCAATAAATGATACACAATGTGGTCAGAGAGAGAAAAACACCCCAAAGGTTGTATTTCTCTCACAAGTTATTTTTACCTGCTCTCAAATAAAACTTGCTGTTACTTTAAAACAATCTACCACTTGTCCTGTTTGCTACCTCTACGCAGAAAACAGGGTTTATTCAGCAGTCACACAGAAAGCAAGTGATTAATGAAGTGTGATAATAGAATGAGGATAAGGTTACCCCCACAGAGCACAGCAGTATTAAAGAGACATATTGTAGAATCCATGCACTGCTTCCACTGGCAGAGAGACCAGTTTAATGCAGAGTGACCTGTGCTCAGTGAAATCTACAGATTTCAGTTATTGCCCTCTTAAAACTTTGAATGATCCAAAATATGTGTACAACCCAAAGGAATCATTACTGAACGAACATACAGGACAAATTTCTAAGGTGTTTGGGTGTGTAAGCATGCAAAACCAGGTGAGATAAAAAATCTATTGAAACTATCTTTATCTAGCTTACAAGATTTTCTAAATAACATTTCCAGCAGTTGACCTCCAGTGACCTTGATGACCTTTGACCTTAACCAAACACAGATTGCTTTGAAATCTGTCCTTTCTACCTTAAAATACTGTGTTAAAACGTTTTTCGGTGTTTGACCCCTGGTGACCTCAGACGACCCCTTGACCTTCACAGAACGTATCCAATTTCATCCTTACACCATAACACATCCACACACCAAGTATGACATCTATCCAAGTTTCCTAACTAGAAATATCCTGTTGAGAAGGTTTTTAGTTTTTGACCTCTGGTGACCCCAAATGACCTTTGACCTCCACCAAAAACGATAGGGCACACCTTCTCCCTATGACGAATCTATGTACCAAATCCAAGTTCCATCCAACCTTCCCTTGTTGAGTTAGAGCGTACCGAAGCAAGTGTCACACACACACATACACACACACACACACACATACACACACACACACGCCAACCTGACTACATAGGTTCCTTTGCTACCGCAAGGAACCAAAAACTATGATACTTACCAGACTAACTTCACAAGTTATCATACAACCAATTTCAGACAAAATCATAGGCCAAGAGGCACAAGAATCACCGGGGGATTTTAGGTCACCTAAGCTGATCTTTGGGCGAGTGGTCACAAATTTGTCCCAAAATCTTCCACGAAGCTCACAACAACCACCAAATATAATTTTTAGGAAATATACTTATCCACATAGGTTCATTGATAAATTATTCCAATTTGAGGATCCTCCCTTACTCCAAATCCAGATATGAAATTCCATATATGGGCCACATATGGATTTCATATCTGGCCTATATCTGCTTCAGAAATGGGATTTATATCTGGGCCAGATAAAAAATTGGGCAGATATAACCTTGATCTGTGCCAGAACCAGATCTAATCCATATATGGGCCAGATAAAATTTTATCTGGATCAGGTTTTTATCTGGAACAGATATGAACCATATAACGCAATACCATATATGGTTTATATAAAGCTGATCTATACTGATCCCATATAAAGCAGTGCAATAACCGGTTTATGTAAAGATTTAAATGTATTGATCCCATATTAAGGAGACAAGTATGGTGCATATATGTCCCATATCTGGACCATATATGACTGAACCAAAATTTATTAGTGCAGTACCTTTGTGTAAAGTGTATCAGAAACCTTCTGGCTGAATGGAACAAAAGCCGCACCCTGGATGCAGTTTAACGTCATGGGGCTACCTGAACATCTATAACAAAGTTGAATGCCCATTGTATAACATTGACTTAAGTATTTGAAGTTGTTAATTACTTAATAGTGAAGAACAAAACTGCTTTGAAATTCCTACTTTTAAATGTTTACACCGCATTGTTGGTTTAAATTATCATACGGGGCAATATCCCAACATAAATTTTGTTGAAGGTTTCATGACTTTTCATATATTACTTCCTTAATTACAATAAAAAGAAAATCAGGGCCCTAAATTCCTGACCACGCCCACATTGGAAAGTCATTTGCATATGTTAGTATAATATGGCTGAATATGGTTTGAATGTTCTCATTTTGGTTTGCTGATACTTGTTCAGCTTCCAGAGAAGGTCTTTATGTAGGACAGGTACACAAATTAAACCAAAAAGTAGTAATATGACTACTGTATGTAAAAGTTTATATTTAATTCTGTCATGGTATTTTAATCAGCTATATCTGGCTTGATATGGCCATAACAAACTTTATTTGCATATCTGGGAAGGTATTTCATCAATTTATATCTGGCTTGATATGGCCATATCAAACTTTATTTGTATATCTGGGAAGGTATTTCATCAATTTATATCTGGCTTGATATGGCCATATAAAACTTTATTTACATATCTGGACAGGGATTGAATCAAGTTATATCTGGTCTGATATGGCCATATCAAACTTTATTTGCATATCTGGGAAGGCATTTCATCAATTTATATCTGGCTTGATATGGCCATATAAAACTTTATTTGCATATCTGGGAAGGCATTTCATCAAGTTATATCTGGCTTGATATGGCCATAGAAAAATTTATTTACATATCTGGGCCTTTCTTGAATCAAGTTATAGGCCTATCTGGCTTGATATGGCCATATAAAGGCTTTATTTAGCCAGACATATCCAGATATCAATCCATATCTGGATTTGGAGTCAGGGCTGCTTTGTTTATGCTATGAATCTGGTGCATTACACATGTTTTAAGTCAGCCATCTTGAAACGCAATGCATGATGGTACCTAGTATATTGCAGCACAGCGATACAAGATCCAACACAATGTCATGCATCAGGTGTGCACATACGTAAGTGATGCAAAAGTATGTAAATATAATGAATAGATGAAGCAGAAAAAAGACATAGTGTTCTTTATAGCATTTTTAGTGAAGATAAAAGGGTAACAAGAAAGGTACCACTACATTTTGGAAATATTATTTGTTCTCTTTCTTTCAAATGATATTTCCACACATTCTCACCTTGAAGATAGAAAATGTGCAGTTTTAAACTTTGCAAGAGAACTCTTGCTCCTTCGGTTTACTTGGAAAGCTTAAGGTAAAGACTTTAGCCAAAGTTCACTCCCTGACAATCGCTATCTACTAAAAGTGAGTTTCTTTTGAATATTTAACTTTCCATTTTTCTTCAATTGCCAAAAAATACTCAATTACACAAGACCTTCATTAAAAATTATTGACATTTTTAATAGGTGTCCATTTCCGCCTTGCGTAGGCTAGCTGGAGTACGGTCTCCCAGCATTTCACCGCAAGTGCTGAGGGTGTAAAGATTGCGCATTAACTGTCCCAAATGTGGGGTCTGCTTCCCAACTCGTTGTACCTAGCCTGAACACAACTTTTACTTGCTTGCAAACAATCTTTAATCTAAACTGCCTCATAGATCATTATTAAAACTATCACCATCTCCAATCACTATTATCATCATCATCTGTTCCATAAATTATCTTTTTTTCTTTGTCACTATGTTACTATGTGACAGTATTTCTCTTTCTACACAATGACTTCATCATTACATAAAAATTCTCTTTAAAGATTAACAGTGATACAACCAACATGTTTATTGTCCGTTGATCAAGGTGTCTATACTGCTTTGCATAAAGCTGTTTGAACACTAACCAAAACTTACCAACCTTTTAATAGGAGGTTTATCTAATGAAAACTTTGTATATTTTTGAGTATTTTGGCATTCTTTAGAAGTGGCCTGCAAGCTAAAATTGGATGGGCATTGGGTCCATAAATCACCCAGTGTTAATTCAATATTATTTATTAGTAGCAACTGATTGCAGTATAATAAAACACAATAAAGTAAGTTGTGGCTCTTTTTAGGATGATTAACCATTCATGCCACATTAACAATGAATAAAATTAGCGCCAGCTTTATGTAGTATCATCTGCATATTAATGTTAATAAAGCTTTCATATAACTCTACATTCCAAGTGAATTGAAATATAACATCTCTACTTGAAATTTACAACCACTGTTTAACACTGTGTTGAAGGAATATGTAGGAAGTAATACAAAAAATAAGGTATTGCACCTATTATCTTTTCCATTGTTTTCAAAATTTCCTACAGTTTTATTAGGGTGTTCCTTATTTTTAAATTTATTTCATATTGGTCCTTGAGCAAAATTTTTACTTGCTTGAAATCATTCTTTAATCTAAACCTCCCTCATGAATCATGATTACAACCATCACCATCTTCATTAAATTCATGGTCATTGTTTTGTGATATCCATACCTTCATTTTCATCAAATTAAAATTTTACATAAGCCAACCTTTGTTTCTACTAATTTCTTGTTTAAAGGCAGCCATCAATCACAGCAAACTACAATTTTACCAGGAGTGTACTATTGAAACAGTGTTCCATAAGAATGTTCTGATTACACTGAGGCCTTTGTAGGCTTACCAGAGTATGTCTTAAAGCAATGAAGTAGGATTGAATCTCAATAAGGATGACTTTAAGAAAACTGTGAGAGGGGCCAGGAAGTAGTAGGTTGGGAGAATTAGAACTGTCTTGAGTTATGAATGAAGAATAAATGCTTTTACAAGATTACTTCCAAAGACATACCATCAATGATGACACCAGACTGAACTTCTCTTGTTGAAGGAAAGAGTGGTTTTGAGTTCTCATTCAATGGAGAACCACAGATTAATTCTCCAAAGTGGAGCAGTCTCTCAATGATGACATCTTCATCCCCAATAGCCAACAAATCTAATTTGGATTTTCCTCCCTAGGAAGGAAAAAAAACTGGAATAAAATACCATAGACATATACAACCCTAGTCAGCACAAAGGGGTGGTACTGTACTCAATCTTACAACAGCAGTGCTGTTTAACTGTAATGTGGTTAGTTAATAATGGTCTCTTGGAGGTTAATACTATCACTGGACGCACACAGGTTGCACCCTTATGCCCTGCTTGCATTCTGTAAAAATCCTCTAATAGTGTATTATACTGTGCTAAGTGCGTGGTCCTCCATTGTTCAACCTTACATTAATTGAACAAACTTGAGGAATGAGCTCCTTGGAGTTGTCAGAAGAATATATGGACAGTTGAGGGGACATTTTTGGCTAATTTTGCACCTAAATTGTGGAAATTTGACCATCTGCCACAAAATGACTTTTTATAGTCCTGGTGGTTGACATCATAGGGTTAATCAATGTTGTTGTAAAACTCTCACCAGATTATGAATTTTCTCTACCATCTTCTGATGCACTTGAAATGACAAAGTATGAGCATTTGAGGGGTTTTAACATTCCCTTCAGGTAAACCTATATCCTCTTCATTTCAAATTCAACACAAAACACTAAAAGAGACAAACCTGAAAAGTACTGTCTATGATATAGCAAGATGATAATCTTAAACCAGAATGCAAAAATGCATTGAGGTTTAGATGATATATATACCTCCTATTACAACAGTACCAAATGTGACTCAGGGTGACCAAAAATGATGTACCTTTGTCTTTCACCAAAAAACTGTTTTTTCTTTAACCATACCACACCTACTGTACATACAAAGTGTCAAATCAATCCAAGTTTCCAACCTTAAGATATTAGGCAAACAAAGTTTTTAAGAGTTTGATCCCTGGTGACCTTGGATGACCTTTGACCTCAACAAAAAACAATAAGCACTTTCATCTCACCACAACATGCACAAAGTGCAATATATGGTGGTATTTTGAGCAATCAATATGTTGATGTGCACACGGAAATTTGGTCAATGCATCAGGGTTTTTTCCTATGACAGATAGTTCTATTGATAGTGAGCTAATGGTAGCTATAAGATATCCAATTACCAAATTATTTATCTGTGAAAGTCTGGACAGGGTAACACGATTGGCTTTAATGAAAGGCTTTGAGATGGTTAAGCATACCTACATGCGTAAGTCTGTACCACTGATCTAGCTACAGCTTAACCAAGCAAAACACAAAACTTCTTTAAATTGAAAATCACATTCCCAATTTTAATTCACAATCATTACAGGTAATGCCCATCACCCAGAATTTAGAAAAAGTCCAACACAACTGATCCTTCTAACTCTGTTTAGCCCAACTTCCTGGCAGACATGAACCTCATCTTGACTTCTGAGGCCTTACCAGTTAAACGCCACCTACTGTATACAAGACACACTGAAAAGCTGTGCTGGGCCAATAGGATGCCCTCCCCAACAAATCAACAAGGTGGCCTAATCCTGCTGACCCGAGCTGCCAATGGCAAGTTGGGTAAAAGTAGGTTATAGGGAATTCCTGTCCTCTTAGTGTGCAGTGTGAAAGGTAATACACTCAACTCCTGCCCCCCTCACCACCACCAATGGGGGTTCCACTATCCGTGCTGACATTACTTAGCAGTCTTTTGTTTCTCTTAAAACTTCACAACCTATTTTCTCCTCGAAGAAGAATATAAACTTCACAATGTCAGCATCCCCTTAGAAGTTCCAATCTCTATTAACTTCAGCTAAAACCAAAAGAAAGGAAGCATTCCTCATCAATATGAGGAAGTAAATTATAATTTCTGCTACCATCAAGATCACTTTTGCAACACAAATCTAGTAACTTCATTTGCTGATATGTAAAGAAATGAGCTCGTTTGAATGAAAATTTCATAAAACTTCTTCCTTCACATATGAAAATAAAATTTTAACTAGTCTTCCCTTCAACACTTGCTTCAAGTTAGCTTTGGATAGCAAACATATAAAACACATCTGCCGAAATATTTTCAGCATCTGAAACTATTTTCTGGCATACATTTTGATTTTATAAGATCAACAGGTGAGCTTCAAACCATACTCCTTAATACATTCAACCTAACTCAAAAAGCAACCTACTTTGTTAGAAGAACCTGTTTGCATGAGGCTGAGCAGCATACACATCTTGAGAAAGTAGAAAGTACCAGGAGGAGATATTTGAGATGCAAACATGCATGCAAGTCTTGCACTGAAACCCCAAGGTGAGTTGGTAAGACCTAAAGGAAAAATTAAACTAAACTATAATAATATAGTTGCAGTAAATGAACTCATCAATAAACTTGGCAATTAAGATAAAATGCTTATTAAACAACAGCAATAAACTATATGTGGCTGATGAAATTTCAAATTAATTAAGCAGCAACCTACTAATTTAGTTTCACTTTCTGTGTATATCAAGTGAGATATTTGAGAGATAGAAAGTCTTTCCCTTCACTAATACCATCCAAATTAAAAATATAGACTAGGCACCTTCAACTATTATACTTTAGCTAACCGTCACTAAAAATTTTAAGGCTTTTATGCATTACTAGCAAGATTAATCCTGCCGGGTACCATTACTTTCAATTATCTTTCTTTCCTGCAGTTGATGGAACCATTAAAACTAAATTTAAATTATAGCTAAGGTAAATTGAAAAGTCAGGAACTAGCTGTTTCAAGTCACATGCTGAAACTGGTGGGGCTATATCACTTTGACAACCAACTATACCACATCACATTCAGCCCTTGCAAATGAGATATTGGCTATATATGGCAAAAACAGGTGAAGTAAAAAGGACTGACTTCGGCAAAAATGCTCTTTACCTTGGCATTATTATTTTTAGGTAACTTATCACTGCAAACCACATTAAAAGTAAGTCATGCAGTTACTTGTGTATGGCAAATTATCGACAATGGTTTACACACTTGGTAAGGCAATGTACTGTATGTAAATGTAATTTGTCTTTGAAGTTCTGGAATTCCATTGATACTGTAAACCAACACAGCCGCTTTGGGAATTTTTCTCATACAACTAAGTATCATGTTAAAACAGCTGGTTCTTAAATCTAAAGGTCATTCTATGCTGTGTCGCATTCATGTGTGTGCAGCACTACTGCGTGCACTTCTTGACAGCAGGTGGTCATGTTAAGTACGTTCCATGAATACAGATTGTAGTGAACTTTTTCAATCAAGAATTTCCCTTAAAACTTGAAAAATTGCAGCTGTGCTTTGTTTGTAAAGAAATAATAATGAATACATTTCCTCAAATTTCTATCACAGAGAAAATTTTTATCATAACACGACTTCTCTTCAAATCATTACTCAAAGCTTAGGCCTAATTTCGAGCCATGTATTGTGCAACTTTTGTACTGTTACATCCCCGAACAATGTCACGCAATCTATCGCCTCAGCAAAATTTTTGCCAATTTCGAATTGATTTGCCTCGGCATTTACTTCGGCATTGCTGAATGCCAAGGCTATTTGTGAGGGTTGACATTTAACTGAAAAAGCAAGACTACAAGGATGAATTTGTGGAGTTTTGGGCCCAGTCTCCAACCTATTGGCTGAAGTCAAGTCAGCAACAACCTGTTTCATGATTGGCTGATGAGAGTCATGTGACAACAATTTTTCCTTCTCAGAAGCGAAATTTACCAGAAGTGACCCTCGTGTATGCAAAAAGGAAGACATAAAATATCACGAATGATACTTTGGAGAAAAATAAGAAAATTCAAAACAATTTGAGGCAACTATCCTTGTCTCTTCATTGTCAACAAGTTAGAGTCCATTTTCCTTACAAATTCAAAACAGTGATCATGAATGGTGTGTTAATATTGAGACCCCAATTTTCCATTTTAATATTTCTATACTTGCATGAGGTTGATGATAGGCTGGACAGCATCCACATTTGCAGTACATGATCCTGTCCAATTTTTCATCCCATTCATACCATCTACAGTATTATATTAAAATGTTATGTTGCAAAGGTATAATAGATAAATGTCCTAAAGACGTTGAGTATTACAGTGTGGGGTTTACTTTTAAGTGCACCATCATCCTGTTCCCATATGAACTATGCACTATTAACTGTAACTTATACGCGTACATGTCAATTATCTGAGTATTAAGCAACATCATTTAGAAGGGTAGAATTGCCTTTTTGGTTCTTTTACACAAGACAAATATAGGCTTCATAATGAAGTCCATTTACTTCACTAAGACCAAAAAACTTTCTATTACACTATCCCCCAAAATGTTTCAGTGGCAAGATATCAGTAAAACATTACTTTTTGACTTTGTCTCAACCCTTTCAGATAATTATAGTTTATAATGATACAATATTTCCACCTCCTACCAATTACCTTATCCTAAAATTATGACACAGCAGACTACAGACACCAGGCTACACCTACGAACAGAAATTCACTTTTTGGCTTCTGGTGATTCCCAGTGACCTTTGACCTCCACCAAAATAATAGAGCACATTTGATTAACAACATACATGCACCCACCAAGTTTGAGAAAAATTGATCACTCTGTTATTGAGTTATGGCACCACATATCTTGCATTCCAATCTGTAAAATACATACATACACACACACACACAAACATATGCCAAGGTCACTGCATCCATTCCTTTGTTTCACAAGGAACCAAAAAATGTAATTAACTTCATTACCCTGACGAAGGTTGAGGATACTTTCTGGGATCCAATGTGACTTCAGACAGCTGTCTCTTGGAACCTCAAACAAAGGAGACACACTGCTCGCCTGTAGGTAAACATATAAGCACACTGCAAGGATGATGAACATTGAAAACTTGTACTGTTTTTCTACTTTAACACTTCAATCCACATTATTCTCTAATAAATGATGAACTGAAAATTATACAATAGCCACTCAGCAATACATCCTTCTTTACATGACTGCATGGCTCTAGAAGTGAATAGCAACTGAGTTTTAGCCATCTCAAGCTGGCAACTAATGATCCAGAATCTATCAGAGAAACTTCCTGTTCAGGTATCCTGAGATCAATAAAGTTAAAGGCATTTGCCCTTCAAAGACTATTTGCTCAAAAGAGTAACAAGGTTGGTTTAAATGGGGTTAACTGCCTCAATTACAGAGACGAGCTTCACCCGAGAAAACGCCCTTTTCTCGGTTAACATTGGCTAAAACATCCTATTCAATTCTAGCAGCATGGATAGATTTTCCCACCACATTAATGTCCCATCAAAAGCTGGGACAGTCTGTTTTTCTTTGAACATTCTGAGAACACCCAACTTGACTGTCACAGACTGATAAAGATGGCAAGATTTCTAGCTTATTGGAGTTTTCATGTTGCATAACTTTACTTTTCTCATTTATCTTTTGGTAGATCAGAATATATGTATTGACAATAAGACAGTTCAGTAAATCGTTTTGGTTTCCATGCATATGTGCACATCCATCCAATTGTAAGGATATATAAACCAATCCTGCATTTACACATGTATTCCAAAGTTTGAATTTACATGAAAATTTGGTGAAATCATCCTTTCTCAATGTATCCATAACATATTACTCAAGTGAGGTTTTTAGCTGTGGATTGTGTCCAAATCGGCTTTTTCAGGGTGTAAAAATTTTAATCTGCAGTACTAAAGTAGCACTGAGACTTCTATTTTCTGTGCACTTTGTTAGCTAGGTAACGTTGCATGCACATACTTACCGAAGCATGGGAAAGTTGTATGCTAAGTTCTGGCTTATTGAAACTTATCTAATAATGTCTGTAAGGAAGCACCGAGTTCCTTAGACTTTTAATAGAACAAAGAAGGTAGAAATGGCAGACGATGTGGAAAAGACAGTAAAAATGGAAGCTATCAATGTCAGCTATCATTCCGAAATTTTATTTATTACAAAAAGTATCTTCATAACCATATAAAAAGCTCCAAAACATAGAGCTACTTGTTTAAATACAAATTTCTAATTAATCTTCACTTTGTATTTACCAATATCAACCTGATGGGCCACAACAAATGTTAAAGTGTTTACCTCAAAATTTTAACAATACTCATCACTAAGCATGAAAACTGAATTCAAATTCCCACCTTCCATCTTTCACAGGACACTGCTGACATGAGATGTAAAATGTTAAAGTTTAGTCCTCCAGTTAGAAAGACTGTCATTGTAGTAGTACGTACTCAATTACAATTTATGTATATAGTTGCTTTCTCAAGATCTATAGTGCAGTACCTTGTGCCAAACAGTCATCAACTTCTTATGCTTTAAAATAATTTGACCTTGAAAGCCCTCTCAGTACAACATAAATACTACAGTATATACAGAAGAAAACAGGAAGAATTCATGTCACAAATGTCACAAATTGTTGCACAAAGGACTATAGCTGGATTTTAGTAAACAATCTGACATTTAATATTTCAGCAATGGAACAAGCTATGATAATGAGAGTTAGATCAAACCACACTTCTTTGCAACCTGTATTATTTATCAAATTTTTGAATTTAAGTATAGTGATCAGGAGTCAACTGGAGTCACAGGCAACTGTTTGCCACCAGCCTACTGCATGTATGCCCTGCTGTAATGTGATTGCAATGTTAGAAAAACCTGTGATGCACTTTCTTTAAACATCATCAAAACCATTTACTTAACTTCAAATTTTTTATGTTTACAGCAAAAATTTTAGTCATGTGGCCACATTTTCCAGTTTAGTCAAAAGCATGAATGACAATTTTGCAATAAGAACAAAAAGTGGTGACAAAAATGGGTTATATAAGCCTCTCATTATATTAAGATCTTCAGGGATGAGCATGAAACTTCAAAAAAAGAGAGGAAATGAGCCAGAGACTTCTAAAATAAGAGGAAATTGAGAGGCAGGTACCGGAACTGGGGGTCCAGAGGAGAGCTTAAGGGCCCCTAAGGCCGCAGACATCATTTCAATACGGACTTTTGATTGGATAGAACTCTGAGGGCTGCTTGTATTTAAGTTTAATAGCTGAGATTTATAAGACATTTATGAAAGAAACTTTTGGTGTATTTGATGCAGAAAAGAGGAATGAAGAAAAAAAGAGGAAAACTTCCTCTAAAAAGAAGAAGTATCTCTGGCCTGGAACTTTGATACAAAAGACACAATTTGTATGATTATTTGAAAAACTAGCCTTAGTGTACCTCAAGTAAAAAGTTTAATATTTAACAGCATAAAAAATAAATTCTATCAGTCCAACTCCCATCTTGATAGGACATTCTTGAGCAGGGGTATAAATTAGTTAATTGCACAATAATATGAAGAGAGATTTCAGCCTATTTTGTTTGCACTCAATTTTGCAGAAGAAGAAAAAAATATGCTGACATTTTATTCATCTGACAAACAACTAATGCAGTACATTAATGGAGATGCTTGCAATTAAGATTTTGGCAGGTGTGCAGTTTCCTCTAAAAAGTGCACAGGTACTGTATACTCTTTACAGGAAAATATTGTGGTTGTTTTTTGCAAAAATTCATACTTTTTATTTTTTTGTTGTTGTTCATCCAAACTTTTCAAAATTCAAATGATGTAACTTCAATAACTCTAGACCATAACGTTTTGAGAAGAGAATTTTTGTGTTTATTTTACATGAGGCTTTTTCATGGCTAAAGCTTTTTTATTTGTGTGTCAAGAAGGTATACTTCAGGCACTTTCCCTTTAATCTCATGACATATTAAACTATGTCCCGATAAGATCAAAATTTTGAGCTGGAGAAAACAAGAATATCTTGATTCCATTATTTGCAAATTGAAGGATATAATTATTGTCCATTGCTGTTGAACAGTTTACTTAAACTGCATGAACAAATATTTATCTCATACCAAGTTGTACGTGTCACTAGCAAATGATATGCCATACTTGAAGGAGAGAAGAAGGCTTGAGTTGTCTGATTGTCTGATTGCCCGGGACAACTAAAATTCCATGCAGACAACCAAAAAGGAAAAGTTGGTTGTCTAGTGGACAACCATTTTTCTCTGGGGTTAAAGAAATATACTGCTGACTGATTAACTCTTTCGACTCTTTCCATCATACAATATTTCAGATTTGAAGTGTGTTTGTCTCTTAAACATCTCAATCTTCTTAATCTCGAAGATCAATATAAGTGTACATGAACACAGTCACTGTTTTGTAATTGAGCGGAAAATGTTTCGTACAACTCAACATCCCTGTGGACAACTAAAATCATGTGAAATGGTTGCCCAAAGGACAACCATAAAATTTTTCTGAAAATCGAGGCCTGGAGAAGAAACATTAAAATGGTGTATTTTGCCCGCTTTGTATTTTAATTGGCATAGTTGTGTGGGATCACTTTTGGCTACAATGGAGAATATCAACTCCAATATAACAGAATAATAAAAATTTCTGATGAGGTGATGAGTTGTCTTACGATGCATGAAAGATAATTAAAAAAAAACTTGTCATAGCAAATTACACTAATCCAGGGAGTGAATTTCTCAATTGGTAAAGATGCCTAATTGATTAACAACGTATTCAAAAGACCCTGAGCTCATACATTACATACAGGGGTAGTATCATATGCAGTTCTGATTTCCCATGTATTGATCGAAGGCTGTGTACATATGCAACAGCACATTCTTCAGCAAAACAGTACTAGGTTTGTGTCTCTACAGAAGATGTTTTTGATAGTTGTGGGTGGGGCAACATACAAGTAAATAGGTTGGGAGAATTGGAACTGTTTGAAGGTAGAATTTAGGTTAGTCAACAAATCACTCTAAAATCCAATCCAACATAATAACTTGCATTCATCTACTAGTGATATGAGGAACAAACTACACAAAGAAATCAATTATAAATTAACAAACGTAACAAGGATAACTGAAAAGCAGGTTAAATGAAGCTAATTTACACAAACTTAAAATGTTTTAATGCAACACATCTAAACTACTGTACCTCAAACACAACTCTCATGGTTCCTTCTTTCATGAAGTCTGCCACAGGGATACCCACCACAGAGTAACATCTCCCAATTTCTACAGATGAAGCTAGCTCATCTATTCAAACATGGAAAATAAAAAGATGGGACTTTGCAGACAATAAATTATATCATTTCTCTTCAAGATATCATTTCTTGATATTTGACTAATCTAAAACTTCAGTTACCTCTCCCAGTAGATCATGCAACACATAACAAACCTACATCTGTAAGGCAATGGTTGGATCAAAATCTCAATATCAACATTAAGCAGATAATAATCCCATTGCATACTTGGGATGGCCAGAGTGCGTAACAACCAATGGTCAACATAGTGAAATGGCACTTTACTATGACAAAAAACAACTCACACTTCCATTCTATCCCACATGCCTCTGTAATAATTCGTAGGGTCTTCTTCCTCATGTTCTTTACTGCAAAAGAACCTGTAGATGCTCTAATACGTACCGTACATGTAGATCCTTTTTTGTATATTAAAAGTACCGACATATAAAAAGAAGTGTTCAAAGTCCATTGTATGGAGATTTTATGTCCTTCTTGGAATGCTAATATCACTTTATAATTCAGTTAGTTGTGGGGTTTGGCAATATAACCTTTAATCGTGGGGTGGGAATATACGCACTGGAGACAATTATGCAATCGACACCATTATTAAGCAGGCAAGTCGTATCATAGGGGAAGTTCAGCCATCACTGACTACGACCTATTACCGTTGTTTGGGGACGAAACTGATGAAGACTATGCAAGATAATGATCACCCACTTTGTGTTGTTTTACATAATGTGGTTATTCCTAGAAGTGGCAGAATGAGATTACCCTACTCCATTACTAATCGACACCCCTCCTCTTTTATGCCACGATGTATCAAATTCCATAGTCTTAATCTCAAATGCTAATTCTTGCCTTCGTGGTTCCTATTGTCTTATACTTTTACTTCTCATATTTTACGTCTTATGCTTTCTCTTAGTTCTTCTCTTTTACTGTTTAAGTGTTGTTTGTATGTATATATTTTTGTAATTTCACTGTCTTTTATTGTTTGTTCTGTTTTATGCAAGCATTCAGTTACCCTTGTGGGGTTTATTGGTTTGATAAAGTTGATCTTATCTCATCTTATCTCACCTTAGCTCATCTTATCTTATCACTTACAAAAAAATTAGTTGTCTAGGTGTAAAGCAATGTTTTAGAAGGAAAATTTTAAAAAATGTGAGCATATCCTACACTTTTCACTGTGTATTCACTGTGTCACTTCTAAAAGTAATTTTCACAAACATATCTTGTATTTGCGTGACCACATTCCAGTAAAGTTATGTAGCAGACAAGTTTTCTTCTCCATGAAATCCAGATAGGTTGATATTATTTGAATTTCTCAAGGATTCTTTTGAAAAATCATTGACATAAGTTTCCGTCAATAAAAATGAACTAACGGGTGGGATATTTAGTGCATACAGCCTGAGATTAGCAGTGAACAATAAACACAAACAATGGAAGCACAAATAATGTTTGACTTTCTATAAAATTCTTCTGCCTCTTCTGTGAAAAACAGGAACATATTTCAGTGTAATTGCTGGCAATTAAGAAGGTTAAGTTCAGTTTTCATGTATGAAAATTAAAAATCTTTACATTCCACTCTTAGGGGGCAGTTCATATAAACCATTACAAAGCAAGCTGATGTTGAAATGGAGCTGACTTCAACTAATATATTTAATACACCAGAGTACCTACCTCTAAAAATAACTCTTATGCACTGATTTATTTTTACAGGACATGTCACACTTATATCTTCCATACTGACCATTTCAACCAGAATTTTTTCTGTAAAAGAAAGGCAAATTAAAGTAAAGAAATTAAGACTCTCAAGTATTGGTCATGAAGAGCTAGAGGCCATAAAATACCACAATTTTTGAAATCTTCCCTCCCCAGATAAGTTTGATGAACTCAACAAAAATGTTGACTGGAGGCCCACAATCAATACATGATCTGCAATTCTCTTTGAGGTGCACACTACAAGGCCTATTATGTACTCAGAATACCCGTTGTGCATGCTACACAAGGTATGTTACTCAGCTTTGTTTAAATTTGGTGCTGACAATTATTAGTTTTTTGTGTTTTAATACAAAGTTTTCAGGGGTTATAAATACATAGATTCATCATAGGGTTAAACTCTACTACAAAGCTGGGTCATACATTTTTCTCCAATTGAGATGTTTTTGAACAAAGTCAGACAAAAGAAAAGAAGCTGCAGATTTCAGACTGTTTTGGAGTTTCATAAAGTCATGGTCTTTCATGGATACTTTGAAGTTGATATTTACCTCCTAATAATCTGCTGTGTATATCTTCTGTAAGGAACAACCCACAGTAGACACATCTGAAATCACACCTATACATGAACAAATTTAATAGAAAGACATTGAAGACACAAGTGAAAATAACAATGTCATTTTTGAAGTGTTGGAATAAACTCTATACTGTGTAGGAGTGATAAACATTTCTAATTTTCTCCTGTACACATAGTTAACTATGTATGCCTTATGAACTGCAAGTATGGTAAATTGTTTTTTATACAACACATATTTATTCTCTGTTCAAAAAGCCATGTTTGAAGAAACAATAGTTGAGCAGTATTGAACAATTACTGTCCAATACTACACCTGTAGAAACTTATCAATGTGTGGCTTTAATCTGTGACTTTAAATTATCTTACAATCAACAGAATGAGTTTGAGCACCTGTACCAGATCCACATGTTGCATAAAACTTTAGTTGGAATTTAAGGGGAACTAAATTAATCAAATAACTGAAAATCTGGCTGGTTCTTTCAATATCAGTATGGGCTGCACTTGTTATATTCTTCATGCTACCTTGATGCAAAATTGAACATTGTGTGCAGTCTATATATGTACCCTAGCCGATACAACCTTGAAAGGTAGAATTCACAAAGCCTTACACAGAGCTTTGTCTGTAATATGAATAATACATAATGGTAGTTAGGTAAGGTTTAACGTCCCAATTTTCAACCAATCACTTCAAGTTCAGCCTGTTATGGTATATTTTCCAGTTTTGGCTCACTGGCTTATTTTCCCTAATCCACTGCTTATGCTGAGCAACAAGCACAATGGCAGCTGGTTCAATATCTAAAGTCTTCAGCATGACCCCAAAATACATATTGTGGACAATGCAGGGTAAATCCACATACTGTAAATTTGTGAGAAAGATGTTTGCTTGCTCATTTGAAGTATGTTCATTCATTTCTAGGATGCATACAGGAAAAGTTCAACTAGCCTATAAGAAAGAAAACAGAATTCTGTTTCAAAGATTTCAAATTCTGAATTCCATTACTGTAATATCCGTACACACCTTATGACTTGAGATTCAGCAGAGCCTCTGTTGCACAATCGAATAAAAGCATTTTCTTGTGATCCTTGGCATATTTTTGAAGGACAAATGTACTTTGTGGACTTCCTATTAGAAAGATAATAAAAATGCAAGATTTTAGCCAGACAATGCCTGAAGAAGATGATGAAAGAAAGAATTTATGGTACATTCTGGCTTAAATAAAACATGTTATGTTCAGATAAAAGGATTGTTTAATTTCTCATAAAACTGCTTTTTTACTCTGCATCAAACTTGAGGTAAGTACATGTACTCTTACAGTTTTGAGCACAAGTACAGTACACAAGGCCATCATGATCAAAGGATCTACAAATTACACTAGAAGTAGGCACATACGTAGTACTAACATTCCACCTCACATACAGTACTTGGCATTACCAAGCCTCGAACTTCAGATCTCAAGGGCACGACCATTTGGCCTTCCTTTATTTACCATTTTTGAGGGCATGGCAGTAAGTCTGGGCATTACCGCCATTTTCAACATTGCGGGATATTAGCCTTCAAGGAGACCCGTCATGGCTACCGCCGTTTTTAGGGAAAACTGCGGTTCCCAGTTATGGTACCCGACCACTGGTTCATTACTCCTATTAGCTGCTTCAATGAGCTGCAGATTTGATTACCATTCTGGTACAATAGAAGCCCAACAACTTTGGGGTTCAAATAACAACTTACAACAAATCCTGAAATAATTAGTGCTGGCAAAAAGGGAATCAAATTACTTAAAGTGCACTGAAGGACTACATCCCCTTTCAGCTTATTCTGAGATAAAGTGCTATCAAATTTCAACCTTCGTGGTCATTTTCAAATGCTTAAATGGGCATATAATTAGTACTGAGAACAGTTCCTGACCAGATTGTTCTAAGGCTATTTTTTCCGACATGAAGGGCTAAACAGCAATTTCTAAACATAACAGATTTAGCATACACCAACTCAAGAGATTTTCTAACCCAAGTTCCTGGGTCTTAGACGCACGGATTGCCTCTCAAAAGGCTTGGCTATAAGCCCCCGGAAACTCTCTTGTCCATATGTACTTCAATATCAATTTTAAATTGGAAGTGTACAGGTCATGAGCACATTTCTAAAGACTCAACTTCAGGTACAGACTGATTTTGTTTAAATACCACCCCCAAAATAATTTGCATCATACAAAACAAAACAAATTGCATTGCTTACCGAAATAATATAAAACAGCAGTGTGTGAAGCCTGTGAGCTTTTTATTAAGTATGTATAAACAGCTGACCCTGAGAAACAAACAAACCCAACCAGGCCTGGACTACAATGTACAGTAACAGAAAACCACACTCAGTATCCACACTCAGCAAAGGAAATGAAAGTCTTCCACCGGAGTGCAGTACATGTATGCACATGATCGATGTAACTTGATCTCAATGCGGGGAATTTTTACACACTAAACTTCCATTGACCGTATCATGAGTTGTGATTGACCCATTGCTTTTTACATAGACTTGCTGTTATACTGTATTTCGGTGTGCAACTGCGGAGCAGGCTACATAGCTTCAGCTTGGATAATGCTGTATTGCAAGGCACATAGGTGTCTCATTGTAAAAACTGAAAGAATTTAGAAAGAAGCATTTTTTATGTAGGAAGCGAGGAGTTTTAGGAGTTTGGAATTTCTATGTACTTTCACCAAACATGCATTACTTGCATTTTAGTGATAATAGAACTTCACGATAAGGTCTGAGGGCACAACGGCAACTTTGGCCGTGAATTTGAACCATTTTACCAGGGCATCACGCCAAAAAGGAAATGTACGACGGCAGCTATTAAATTTGAGGCCTGCATTACTTCATTTTTCCATTTCATTTATTCCATATCCATACAAATCCAAATACAAATCTCATTGACTAACAAAACCATCCCGACTTATCTCTTCATTCGACTGCATTTTTCTGCCTGAAACTTTTACTAGTTATGGGGAAGGGATGGTTTCATACATCTGGTTAGCCTGGCGGCAATTTTATCCTTTGTCCATGAAAGGGGATGAATTTTGATTTTTATTTATCTCTTATTAGAGCTGTCCTGGCTGCCAAGGTATGAGGTCTAGGTCTTTCTTATGTTCTCTAGCTCTGAAGTTAGTCTGGAATTCGTTTAGAGCTGACCATATGTGATTTAAGGTTTCCTATATTTTGACCATTTCTGAGTTCTTCTCTCTTATTTTGCTACCTGGGGAGATGGGTCTCCTAGCTGGGAAGGTTTTCTCTCTTTTTGGACCTTTGCTCTGTATTTGTAATCTCCTTCTTATTTTGCTACTGTAGAAGCTTTTCCTAAAAACAAAACAATAAACGCAATGAAAACGAAAGCACAGGTTTTAATTTTAGATTAAATCTAAGATGCAATGAAGGAAGCATCCTCCCCTTTCTAAATTTGGTTTGTAATTTGGAAAAGCAAATGCAACAACCATAAAAAGTGGTCTTAGGGGTAAGAGGTATTAATGATTTTTTATATTGTATTACTTAAAAACTCCTGCTGATTTACTTGCAATATATTACTGACAGGAAGAGAAAAAATACTGACGGTGTAGCTGACACATGAATAATATTTCTTATCTTAGATGAGTTGGTAATAACAGATTTCATATTTAGGCAGATCACTGCGTTCAATATGGGAGATACTTCATGTACAGTTAGTCTATACAATATGTACCTCCAAATGAGGTGAACACCTGTACACAACTGAAGGGAGATGAAGAGGCTTAAAATCATGAAGTGAAGATGATTAGCAGTACAGTAAGTGTCTATTCACTTCAGTTTGAGGTTAGTTTACAGGAAGTATGCCACTTGAACAATGCTTACATTTGCCACACCATTTAAGGTGAAAAAAAATATTATTAATTTTTCTGAAAATGTATGCTTTACTAGAACTGTACTCACGAATATTCCTGGGTGGTACTTCTTGCACAAGCAAATCCTTCAAACTTGTAAAACCTATTTTCAAAGCTGCACATCAGAAACTGTCGCACAGATAAGTTGTAACTGCAAAGACAAAGAATACAGTATACTATAACAGACAGGTTAAAGGAAAAAGGAGGGCTAAGGCCCCATAAGATGACATGTAGTGCTGACCCAAAAAACAAGCAACTAACCCAGTCACTATTGAAACTAGATTAATTATATTCTACTGTGCATGATCCATGAAAGAACTTTCCAATATTTGCCTTAAAGCATTGCACTGAAGGGGAGTTTATTACATACTCCTGCAGATTACTCTACTCATTGACAACTATATGTAAGAAACTGAACTTCCTATATCAAACCTCACAAAACACTTCCCCTACCTTCTTACAGTGGCCCAAGAATTACTTTGAACCTTTAAATAACTACAAGACAAAAGAGAATTTGTGTTAGAAAGAAATTTGAAAACCTAAAGCATGCTTCTTCTAATCCTTCTTCAACTCCAGGGTGGTAAGCCCCAGATGCAAGTCTGGCAGAATAAGGTAGTTTCCTCACCTCAAGTATGAGGTGTGTGCATGGCTCATCTCTGGACTTGCTCTAAAAGGACTCAAACCTTTCCTTGGCATAGAACAAACTCCAAGCCTGATTGGCAGTCAATTGCACTTACTGTTTATACAAACTGAGAACAATATCTTTACTTAAACTACTGAAATTCCTCTTAATCTATGTACCTGATTAGCCATGGCAGCAGTACAGTAGCTCCATGCTTTACTGCCTAGAACATGAAACATATTGATTCACTCCAACTTTAACAGACAGTTTAAAAGAATTTTATTCAGTTTGGGGAATTAAAGAAAATCTAAACTAATGAACTATGCCTATTAATTATGCATAGAGTCATAAACCACACTCACTCTGGTAGGGATGGCAAGTTTTTGACTTGGAGTTGCACCTGAATTTGGGCCAAACTGCAACTTTCGGGCAAATTCAACAATGTTTGGAGTGTAGTGTAAACAACCTGATGAGAAATAAAAAAAAAAAAAAGGAATCCATATTCCAAATAAATATACACTCTATTGAGTCCATGCAGACCTCCAGGGTAGAATAAAGCAACATTTAATAACTCAAAGTGATCAACTCATGATAAACAAATCTGTGCCCCACACAGGGTGAACATCTGGCCATAGAGGTTGAAAGGTACTGTATAGTCCCTTTCCATGTCAATCACCAAACATAAACCCTAATGGATAATCTTGGGTATAGGCTAAAGATGATAACGCATTGTTTGCCTGACTTCCTTAGCAATTTTTTAAGACCAAAAAAAGGCAGAAGGACCTATAGCTAGAAAAACGCGGAGCTTGAAACTGCGAGTAGCTACCTGAAAATTAGGCCACAACAACAAGAGAGACAATAGTTTAAGGTCACAGGGTCAATGGCCTGTGGGAGCCGATGCGGGGCGGGCTTCGTCCACTTTTCCGCCCACTCCCGAGGTGCGCAAATATGCCCGATCGGAGCACAACGGTAAAGGGTTAATCAAAAATATATCTGCACCACTCAGCTAAAGGGTTAGGTGCACACACGCAGAGACAGTGGCATCAGCTTTGCAGTAAACACACTCCGCAGGCTTATTTTAACCCTTTACCGTTGTTTGGGTCCTTTTGGACCAATGTGGAGAGCTCGGCTGTCACCCATCTTTACTATTTCACGCAGAGCTCGAAACTGCGAGTACCTACCCGAAAATTCGGCCACAACAACGAGAGAGACAATAGTTTAATTTAACGGGGTCAATGGCCTACAGAAGCTGATGTGGGGCGTGCTACGTCCGCTTTTCCTCCCACTCCCGAGGCGCGCAAATATGCCCCGATCGGAGCACAACGGTAAAGGGTTAATCTAAAATATATCTGCACCACTCGGTCGGCTGTGCACACACGCAGAGACAGTGGCATATATCAGCTTTGCAGTAAACACACTCCACAGGCTTATTTTAACCCTTTACCGTTGTTTGGGTCCTTTTGGACCCATGTGGAGAGCTCGGCTGTCACCCATCTTAACTATTTCATGCGGAGCTCGAAACTGCGAGTAGCTACCCGAAAATTTGGCCACAACAACGACAGAGACAATAGTTTAAGGTCACAGGGTTAATGGCCTACGGAAGCCAATGCGGGGCGTGCTACGTCCGCTTTTCGGCCCACTCCCAAGGCGCGCAAATATGCCTCGATCGGAGCACAACGGTAAAGGGTTTATAGTTCAGGGGCCCATTCCACAAAGAGTTATGCACAATCTTAAAGGCAGACATTCGTCACCCCAAACTACAGTTTCAGTATACATATATCAAAACTCTCAATTGGTACAGCTCTTTGATTGGCATCACATTCAAACAATGCATCATAGCTAAATTACACAGCATGGGCACTGGGAGTGCCTTGATTACACATTATGGACTTGTATGGCCACTGGGACAAGCCATGTAGCAATAAACTAGGATTGTGGCTGGATAAAGATGAGTTTTAGATAAATGTTGGAGGGGCTAGAAGTACAGGTAAGTAGGTTGGGAGAATTGGACCTGTTTGGGATGATGAAAATATGCCTTTAAGTTTGATTCCCCATACTTAAGTCAACAGTAAATCATACTTAAGATTGTGCGTAACTCTTTGTGGAACGGGCCCCAGATCAACTACAGACAAATTAAATAGTATGTATAGGCCTATTGTAATAAGCATAAAGGTACAATAACGGCTATTTAATCAACTTCCACTGCTCTTTTAATTTACACCATCACCCATCACCTACTGTACATGTACCTGCCAGGGTTGAACATTTTCATTTCACTTGTGATACATGATTAAATGAGGATTGCATCTCTGGGTGAAAGACATTAAAAATCCACACAAACTAGCCTGTCACCTAACTCCACTGATCAAAGAACATGGCAAAATATCAACCTTTAAGGATATCAGTCATGACTACCACAGTTTTTTGGGAAAAACTGCGGTTCCCAATTATAGTACCCGACCACTGGTTCATTACACCCATTAGCTGCCTCAATGAACAACAGCTTTGATTACCATTCTTGTTCAATAGAAGCCCAAAAGGTAGGGGTTCAAATAAGTTCTGGCCCAAAAAAGTGCTGACAAAAAAGGGATCAAATTACTCATGGTACATTGAAGGGTTAGATCCTTTCAGTTTCATCTACGATAAACTGCTATCAAGTTTCAACCTTCAAGGCTATTGCCAAATGCTTGAATGGGCATTTAATTGGTACTGATAAAAGTTCTTGACAAGATAAAGTAAAGGATAAATTTTCCCAGATGACATATTTGTATAAAGAACTTTGCATGGACAATACATAATGTACCTCTTGAAACAGCTGTTGTGCTCTGTCTGGTTGGTGAAGAACTATATCTGTAAGTAAAGCTGTAAAGAAACACAGCATATCTTAACCAGTATATACGATACACGAATACATTTTGTACAGTATACATACGGAACAGTACATTATTAACAGCACTCTGAAATCTTTTCCAAACTTGCATATGATAACAAACAGAAGTAGCCGAGTTCTCAAACATGCTACAGGGGTATATGCAATGAAGGTTTGTTTTCTCATTTTGAAAATTAAGATAAAAATTGAGATGGTCAAAGCCATAATTAAATAAGCAAAAAAAAGAGGGTCTGCAAATGGTTCCTTTCTACAAAACGATTATTCCCCTAAGATGGCCAGCATTCATATACCCTTTTCCAAACAAGCTAAACATGTGGGATCCAGGAGTCCATCTGAGGGTCCCCATTTTAGGGTCCCTATCTGAGGGTCCCTAATGGAAGGACAGTTAGGGGGAAAAGCTCCCCACCCACAAAGGTCTTTGTTTTGCGGTCTAAAAAGCCATGGAAAGACTGCAAGGGGCAAATGACAGAGTTAATGTTTCTGATTTTAATGGCATTTCACACACATGTTGTCCAGGGGAGCTCAGTGTTGATTTGTGGTCCTTCTTTGACTCGATTGGATGTAATTTTCCCGTAACCTCTGGGAGAATAGTATACTAGGGGCAAATTGAAGCACTGGTGCAATTTTATTCCATAAGAGGTACGTGGATCACAGATAGAGAGCGTAACTACTGTAATTACAGTCCATATACAGAGTAGAAATTAAATACTGCAGTTCAATCAAGACGAGATCAGAACATGTCCTATTAATTCTTGGCTGTCAATGGGAGGATATAGAAGATGTTTCCAGCCTTGACTTTCTTTAAATAATGCAATGAGTCAAGCTTTGGTCCTTCATACTTCCATTTTAACCCACTTGAGATCCTATAGCTGTACCGGTAACTTTGAAGACGCAGATAGCCTGTTTGCCCAAAATGTTAAGAATTTTAAGATAGCATACTGTATAGATGTGAAATGGTACTTTCATTGAGAAAACTTTTGAACTGTACCAATATTTTATTCATAATAAAGGATGGACAGAGTGCAAGTAATAACAAAAAAAAATACCAAAGTTCAAGATACATGTATTTGCAATTGTAAACGGGCAAACTGATGTAGAGAAGGGAGCTGTAAATTCAAACATTTCATTTTATGTACACTGATGTACAGTAAGTACAGCCATACCTTACTAGATGGCCGTAATGTATACGCTTTTGAAAAATACCTTTCCAATTTGCTTGTACAATACTGTAAATTAAAGGATTTATTTTCAAAACACTTTGTAAAACTACCAATGAGACCCTTGTGCAACAACTATCTTTTGTTTTATACTTCTATTGCACTGTTTATACTGTTTATACTGTATCTTGTGATCAGATTAAAAAACAAAATAGGTGGTGATACTCACAACTGATCTTGGACAGGCTAAAGACATCAACACTGACCTTGACTGGGCAGACCTCTCCCTTCTGTTTTAAAAAACAGATGCAAGAACACATGACCTGTTAGGGTGGATCATGTTGTGGGTGACAGAAACTATAAAACACATCAACGTTGTTTGCATATTAGTGATGGTATGACTTGTCCATCTCGCAGGGCCATCTCTTTAATTTATTTCTTTTGTCTTTTTTAAGTCATTCATTTTAACAAGAGAAGTTACTTGAGGAATTGTGTCTTAATTTTCCTAAATTATATGAACAATACAATGAATTGAGTCACATTAAAAGTATAATATCAAAAGGCTACGTTCAACTTCAAAATTGGGTAACTGGTTACAACTCTGGTTTTGTACTGTACAGTACGATGGATACTGCACAGATGTACAGTATTCAATTCAAAATTTGTGACAAATCTGCCTTACTGTATTTTAGAGTTTTGGATTTTCAGAAGCAATCCAACTCAGATAAACAAAAGAATTACAAAATTTAAGGGTTTATGGCAGAATGACTGAAATATCTTCCTTACCCCTGATGAACAAAGAATGACCTTGCATGACTGACAAATGTTATTTATCTGGGAGGTTAAGTCCAAGAATATTAGGATGTCTTCTTTGAGTTGTAAAGTCTCAGTATAATTTTCCATCTAGCACAAAAAACTCTTCCATCCATGAAACAAAACCTGAAATAGAACAGGAAAGGAAAAGCCTTAAAAAATTGTGGTAGTCAAAAATAACATAGATCTATGTAAAATGCATGCATGTAGGCTGTATGTGGTGAGACAGGGCATACATAAAATTATAGCAGCAAATTGGTCCAACATTAAATCTTTAGTTAAATAGATGCAGTATATATTGTAACGATGTATGATATGGTGTGCGGAGACACTAAAGATTATGCGGAGCTCCAAGGATTATGTGGAGCTGCTCAGCAAAGCTCCGTTTCCATTATGAAGGGATGATCTTGCTTTTGTACCTTTATAAGAGATTATGTGCTCATCCACAACATTATGCAATATTATGTAGAGCTCACTCTGCTTATGCAATATTATGTGATGTTGTTGTGCGCATAAAAGGATATACGGGAGAGCTTAGTATGGTATTGAAGTTATTGAGATTTGAAGTGTTACATGGATATTTTCTATTATGTGTTGCTTTTAGGATTTATTTAAGTACATGTTTTAGTAATCTGTGAGTGCCAGAGATAGGGTTGCTTGGTCTGGGGCACAGGTGTTTATTGTGTTCATTTTATGCATATTCATTTTTATCGTGATCTCCTTTGACTGTAAAAAGTAGTGCATACTGTATTCCGTTCTATTGTGTATTTTGAGTTTAAATATAGAACGAGTAAGTAGCTTTAAGTCAGTTTTCTCCAAGGCAGTAAAATAACAGGATCCTCTCAAGAAAGCTATTCCAGGTCTGGCAGCAGCTGCTAGGTGTTTAATGCCCTTCAGTCATCGCGGCCTGTAGCTTCATCGTTTATATTTGTGCAATATTTAGCCTTAGAGAGTTTTATGCATTGGAGTTCATTTTACAGTTTTATTACAATCATGGTTAATCTTACAACAACGCTGCATGTGTTTCTTCATCATCTCTTTGTTTTCTTTTTGCCGCGCTGTCGTTATGGCCGATCAAAATACAACACCTAAAGGCCAAGAATCCCACCCTGCAGATCACGACGCTACCGTCGAAACTCCCCACCCCAAGTTAATGAATTTATTTATCACTTGGTTGAGTTGGAAATGGTACAGTACAGTATGCTTCACTTATAAATGTGATCTTGTTTTATTGCACCACTCATCAGCAGATGAGAATACACACACCAGAAAACTTTAAATACAAAACAATAAGTACAGTGTTTTACACATTATGCACTTCTCAAAGAAAATGTCACTATAAAGCTTACAGTTTATTGCAGTGGCGTAGCGACTGTGGGGGGGGGGGGGAGGGTGACAAGTAGGCCCCCTGGAAAATAATTTGGGGAAATTTGATGAAATTGAGAAAATTTGATGAATTTTCTTACTCTAACAAAATTTTCTCAAAATTTTTGTCTGAATAAAAAATTCTGAGACATTTCTCATACATAATTCATATTTTCATGCAACAAATTAACCCAGATTTGAGATTTCGTCATTGTCCCATGACCCGACCCTACTTGCATTCCACAGAAATGTCCCAGCCGCGTAGCAGATTGAATGTTCTCTTGTATACGTGCAGTTTTTATGATCAGTGCATTTCAGTGCACATGAAGCTGTTATTCAGGAATTTAACAACAGCTGATACAGTACGAATAACACTGAAAGGCTGTAAACCCGAACTTATCCCCTTGCACACAGTTGTACACTTTGGGAATTCAGTAAAAGGATGTAAGAACTGACAAGTCACTAACGTAGACCCCCCTTCCCCCCCCAACCGAGTTTATTATATTGTCCCGCAAGCTAGCAGTAGCTATAACGATTTTACTCTGTGTACGCTAGTAGTAGCTATACCGATTTTACTCTGTGTTCGTAACGATGGATGGGGCTGAAACAATCCATGGCCAACGATTAACTTAAAGTTAGTCTAGAAATTAGAATGAACGGGATCCTTTGGCATACTAAGATTTTGTTACTAAGCCTTATCCTTGGAGGTTTACAAGCTAGTTCGGAAAAAAGCTTTCTGCTCACTTGGGGTGTAACAATAAACAGGTCCATACCACGTAGCCTTCATCACTTAACAGACTGCTGTTCTAACAGGATATCCTGTGTGATCGAGCCACTGTTAGGCCTCCTTTTAGTGGCATACGAAGGGGGACCATTGGGCCATGCCCCCTCACAGATGCCATTTTTTCTTTGTTCTTAAAAATAAGCAGTTATATGTAACACAGATTTTACTTCAAAAGATAGTATGTGTGGCACCAGATTGCACATAAGGACACCCAATTTTTCAAAAATTTTCAAAGGAGGAGGATTGTCTCTACAAGTACGTCGGTCAGTGGTGCCAATATTTTAATTCCTACAAATAGGCAAATTTTGTCAAGTTCCAATTTTTACTTTAAAAGGTAGACTGTTTCCCACTGAGCTCGATAAAAATAAAGAATACATGTTTAGATTCTCTTTACAAGCATAAATACGCTATTTTTGACCATCTGAGGGGTCTGATTTTTTTGAAATTTTTTTACACTCCGTGCCAACCAATGGTGGCATTTCGCTCAGTCTTTTGGGAAAAATTACATTTTGGGGTCAGATTATCCCTTAACTCTCTGATCACTTTTCAGTTTGCGAACATATTTTGAAGGAAGGATTTTATTTGCAAACTACAAAAGAAGGTAGTGACTGGGTAGATTCTTCGTGTAAGTCTGGAAAATGCTATTTCTGGCCATCTGAGGGGTCTGATTTTTCGAAATTTTCACTATGCTCCGCGCCAACCAATGGTGGCGCTCCGCTTAGATAATCTTTTTGACAAAATAACGTTTTGTGGCCAAGAAATACCACAAATCCTATACCGATCAATGCTCTTTTATTTTGACTCCTAAAAGTGTGCAAACTGAATGACAAGTTTTACTTTGCAAGGTAGCATAAATGGCATAAGAATGCATGTTAAGACAAAAAAGTTTCAGTTTTATCCTCATGAACCACCACGATTCAACTTTTTACACTGTTCCTGTCAAAGTCGCAAATCTTGCACCATTTTGCATCTACAGTAGGCTCCTTGAAAAAGTCAAAAAATTTCTGGACACCTCTCCTCTTAGGCCATACTGCATGCCCCCCCTCCCTTCAGAGAAATCCTGGATATGCCACTGCGTTAGTACATACAAATAAACCAGTATTGTTGACCAAAATAATATACTAAGAGCTGTTATTTCCAATTGCTCTTTGTTATACTTTAAGATTAAAAATGCAGGTAATACAGGAATACAGGGACCGCGGAGACAGGGAAGGGGGGGTGCTAGGGGAGCTTTAGCCCCCACACTTACATAATGACATTGTAATGTTGTTATACTTGTAAATTTGCATTTTCTATATGAAATACATACACATTGACCGGAAAAAAATTTGGGGAAATTCCATACCTTTGCCCCCCTGGAAAAAATCCCAGCTATGCCACTGGTTTATTGACAATGCCCATACACAAACCACTGTATGCAAGTTTTTTAGTACTCTCTAGCACGTCTTTACCATAAAATATCATTGAAAACATCACTGAGAACTCAGCTTAGTCAATAATGATTTAACTGGAAATATTTAATATCCTTTTTCATATGAAACATGTCTTAAGAGCAAAAAATTTAAGAAATAATTGATGAAATCTATTGTACTGTAGGCTATAATTGTAAAGATTTCATGATTTTAATTCTAAGTTTTTTGCACCATAAACTGGCACACTTTGCTAATAACAATAAAATCAATTAGTCACACCTTGGTCAGAAAGGTATTTTGGAAATTTTACAGTAAAGCCTATTAAAAGGTCAAAACTTCTGAGAACCTTCCCCACAGAGTGGACTCAGTTTGTTCACTCCCCCTTTAAGGCTTCACAAACCACCGTCCACCAAATCGAAGAGGTCTGCATCCAATTTTAGATGCAAACTTCATTACCATAATATGACTTATTCATGTTCTGCCTCATTTTTTATGCTATTGTACATGTTTCGAGCAAGTGTGTGTACTTCTTGTTGTTGTTAACTGAAGCCTTGAAGGACTATAGACTGAACCCAATTGTATCACTAACGTGTTCCATAGCCACCTCTCCAGTGGGTACTACCGGGAAGTGTGCTTTTAATGTCATATGTGGGTGGCATGGGCTACTACTGCATGATTTAAACAGGACCAGATGTTGCCTTCTTGTGAATATTCACTTGATGCTTTGTTTAGGAGCATTGTATTTCTGCACGAAGGATCGAAGTATCATACACCCGACACCTTCGACGATGTCGCAACAGACTGTGTTACTTTAAAAGCTAAATTCCAAATACCGATCTGTATTGTGGGAGATCTTAATTCCCGAACCAGCATACTCTATGACTTTGTATCATTCGATGATACGGTTGCGGCTACCCGCTGGCTTACAATCAATATCCAATGATTTGAATTAGAAGAACTAGGGATCTGTACAGAAAGATTCAATTCTGATACTAGTACTTATAATAATGGAAGAAAGCTTATTGAACTGTGTGAGGGGTTTGATTTACACATACTCAACGGTCATCGATTTGGTAGTGATATAAAAATAGGGAATTTCACTTGTGATGGGAAGAGCACTATTGATTATGTGATTGCATCACCTGAGCTTATGCCAAGCATCACAGATTTTACAGTGGATATTTTTGATAAATTTATGTCAGACAAGCACTGTCCAGTTTGGGTAGAATTTACATTCAAGTGTTTCCCATTCACTACACGGATTAATCTTCCCCAAATCATTCCTCAGTGGAAAACCTTTGAAAATAATTTCTGAAAATTAAATGGAAGGTTGAAAAAAGTACTGACTTTGTTAATGCTCTTAAAAATGATGCTCTTACTGATGATCCCTTGATTTGATTGGTATTGATACTGTAATGTATCTCAAACTGATATTGATGGAGTTGCCAACAACCTACAAAAATTGTTTATGAACTCCGCAGAAAAGGAAAGTCTTGTGACACTGATTCAGCGATGGAAAGTCAACATCAGGCAACGTAATATGTGGTTTAATGGTATCTGTAGAACAATGAAAGCAAATTATGTTAAAGCTAAGCAAGATCATAAGAAATTGAAATCTATTCAAAGCAAGGAAACTAGAACAGCAATGCTGTTGTGAAGCTCACACAACCTGTTTTGTCTGTTAAAAACAGGAACTCAAAGCCCAACCAAATTTTATTTGTAGCTGTTTACTAAACCTCTTTACATCGCAAAATTAAATGCAAGGAAGTAAAGAATAGTGAAGACAAAACATTTGTGATTTTGCATGATTGTAAATCTACATCTGACATAGTTTTGTGATAGATCTAAATATCACTGTATATTTTCTCAAATCATGAAAGCCTGGACCGTGTATTCTCAGACATGAGGCAGTAAGATGAATAACTTATGTATGGTGTACCTGTAAACTACTCAGGTATTGCAAAGTACATTCAGTTGCACCTACAATTCCACAAGTAGACACTGCATGGCTAGTGATCAAAATAAAACACAGAAACTCAAAAAGTTCCTACTGTATTGTGCTTATTGAACTCAAACATTTATGTTGGTATTGCTTGGCTTGGCCAATTCATGATCAATTGAACAGATCTCCACAATAGATAAGTTACAACAGGGTCTGTTGTAACTCCCTGGTTACAGCTTATTCTCTCCACACCAGCTGACCTCATCTGATTATGAGACTACAGTACCTACAGTAGACAAGCACACAATGACAATACTGTGAATGCTTTGTTCAACCAGCTGGAACATAAAGAACCAGGTTAAAGAGCCTGCATATACAGGGTATGTGCAAAATAAGAACTGAACACACAACCAAGCACACTGCTATTTGTGCAATAAATAAACAACTAACCACTCAGCAGGTAAAATGAACTCAGCCCTAAATAAACAGCTTTAAAAAACAACTTCAATTTCCTATACTAGATAGAAAGCAAGAAGTTAGGTATACGTATGAATGCTCTCCTCCAAAGCAATCATACACCAAAATTTCAGCCCCAAATCTCCAACCAGAAAGCCAAAAGGCTTAGTGATTCCTTGCCGCTGAAATGTAAGGCCTTTTTTCACACTGACATTGCTTGGCAATGTTTTTCAATTAACAGGGCTCCATAATGTGCCCACAAAGTACACATGCAAGGCATCCAATCTTCCTACATTGAGATCCCCCTTGCCCGTTGTGAACCCAAATGACATTTGACCTCCACCAAAAACTTCTGGGACCATGTATTCACTATGTGCCATCTACAGGACAAATTACAGGACCCTACAAGTGACATTTCTTGAAAGACTGTGCAGGAAAGCTTGTCAGGCTTTGAACATGCTGACTCGAAATGAACTTTGACCTTTCAGAAAATCAATAGGGATCATCTACTCAATATGACCAATCCACACACTAAATATGAGCACAGTCACATGTACCGTTCTTGAGATATCGTGTTTACGAAGTTTTGACCTTTTGACCTCTCATGACCCCAAATGACCTTTGACCTCCACCAAAAACGATAGGGATCATCTACTCAATATGGCCAACACACTCGCCAAATATGAGTATAGTCACATGTACCGTTCTCGAGATATCGTGTTTACGAAGTTTTGACCTTTTGACCTCTCGTGACCCCAAATGACCTTTGATCTCCACCAAAAACAGTAGGGATCATCTACTCAATATGGCGAAGGCACACACCGAATATGAGATTTGTCACACTTACTCTTCTTGAGATACCGTGTTTAAAAGCAATTTTTAAGAAATTTACCTATTGACCTCTCGTGACCCCAAATGACCTTTGACCTCCACGAAAATCAATAGGGATTATCTACTCAATATGACCAACCCACACACCAAATATGAGCATAGTCACATGTACCATTCTCGGGATATCGTGTTTACGAAGTTTTGACCTTTTGACCTCTAGTTACCCCAAATGACCTTTGACCTCCACGAAAATCGACAGGGATCATCTACTTAATATGACCAACCCACACACCAAATATGAGCATAGTCACATGTACCATTCTCGAGATATCGTGTTTATGAAGTTTTGACCTTTTGACCTCTTGTGACCCCAAATGACCTTTGACCTCCACGAAAATCGACAGGGATCATCTACTTAATATGACCAACCCACACACCAAATATGAGCATAGTCACATGTACCATTCTCGAGATATCGTGTTTATGAAGTTTTGACCTTTTGACCTCTCGTGACCCCAAATGACCTTTGACCTCCACGAAAATCGACAGGGATCATCTACTTAATATGACCAACCCACACACCAAATATGAGCATAGTCACATGTACCATTCTCGAGATATCGTGTTTATGAAGTTTTGACCTTTTGACCTCTTGTGACCCCAAATGACCTTTGACCTCCACCAAAAACAATATGGATCATCTACTTGATATGACCAACCTACACACCAAATATGAGTATGGTCACATGTACCGTTCTCCAGATATCGTGTTTACAAAGTTTTGACCTTTTGACCTCTCGTGACCCCCAAATGACCTTTGACCTCCACCAAAAACGATAGGGATCATCTACTCAATATGGCCAACCTACACACGAAATATGAGCATAGTCACATGTACTGTTCTCGAGATATCGTGTTTATGAAGTTTTGACCTTTTGACCTCTCGTGACCCCAAATGACCTTTGACCTCCACCAAAAACAATATGGATCATCTACTCGATATGACCAACCTACAAAGCAAATATGAGTATAGTCACATGTACCGTTCTCGAGATATCGTGTTTACGAAGTTTTGACGTTTTGACCTCTCGTGACCCCAAATGACCTTTGACCTCCACCAAAAACAATAGGGATCATCTACTCAATATGACCAACCCACACACCAAATATGAGCATAGTCACATGTACCGTTCTCGAGATATCGTGTTTACGAAGTTTTGACCTTTCGACCTCTCGTGACCCCAAATGACCTTTGATCTCCACCAAAAACAATAGGGATCATCTACTCAATATGGCCAATGCACACACCAAATATGAGCATAGTCACACTTACCCTTCTTGAGATACCGTGTTTACAAGCAATTTCTAAGGAATTTACCTATTGACCTCTCGTGACCCCAAATGACCTTTGACCTCCACAAAAATCAATAGGGATCATCTACTCAATATGACCAATCCACACACTAAATATGAGCATAGTCACATGTACCGTTCTCCAGATATCGTGTTTACGAAGTTTTGACCTTTTGACCTCTCGTGACCCCAAATGACCTTTGATCTACACCAAAAACAATAGGGATCATCTACTCAATATGGCCAATGCACACACCAAATATGAGCATAGTCACACTTACCCTTCTTGAGATACCGTGTTTACAAGCAATTTCTAAGGAATTTACCCATTGACCTCTCGTGACCCCAAATGACCTTTGACCTCCAAGAAAATCGATAGGGATCATCTACTCAATATGACCAACCCACACACCAAATATGAGCATAGTCACATGTACCGTTCTCGAGATATCGTGTTTACAAGATTTTGACCTTTTGACCTCTCGTGACCCCAAGTGACCTTTGACGTCCACCAAAAACAATAGGGATCATCTACTCAATATGGGCAATCCACATGCCAAGTATGAGATCCCTCGGACTTACCCTTCTTGAGATATCGTGTTTACAAGCCAAAGCGTCACATACGCACACACACACACACACACATACTTGCATTGCCTACAAATGTGGGACGCCATTTTCTCCATACAGATGTGGGCCAATTTTGTTTGACCCACAACTGTATGCAACTGCTTCACACAACTGGACTTATTAGTGTGAATGGCCATTTTTGGACTGGAGAAATTTCAGTTGTTTTGCAATAGTGCCCCCAATCATCAATAGCTAGCTGCATGTGCAAGCTGAACTCTTGGCAGTGTGGATCAGGCTCAAAATATGCGTGAAATAAACTGAGGTAATTAACTCAAAAGTACAGACTTTTGTTCTTATTTTTAACTGGTAGCATAAAAAGTTTATGCTGAACGTTTGTGTCAACTTTTATTAATGTAATATTCAAAGCTCTTTGAAATAGTCTGCAATGGTAAAAAAAGGCTAGCCTTTATAGCCAGCCTAACATGCTAAAACAAGTAGGCTATAACTGCCTGGGCTAGGCCTGTACCATTTACTAACTTAACTCCTACCTCTTGCTTAACTTAAGGCCTTAATCCCTCATTATTTCATCATACTTAGACTGCAGACAAACTTAGTTGCCAAAATTTTAGGTAACAAAATCGTAAAGGTAATGTACTGTATGCAGGCCTAGCTACCCTAGGCTAGGCTATGTAAGATTAGGCCCAGCCTAGGCCTAGCTTAGACTAGGCCTCATTGTGACCTAGACCTAGCCTAGCCTACCAAATTATAGCTAAAGAGAGAGAAATTAAGGGTAGGGCCACTGATATTTCGTTTAAAAACACAAAATTCTGTTAATAACTTTTAAAATTCTATTGTAAGATTGCATAAAATTGCAGTTATAGGCCAAGGCAGGCCTAGCCATATAGCTAGCCCTCAATCAGGGCCTGGAATAGTTATATGATGGGGTAACCGTCGACTGCCCAGGTCGTCGAGTGCGCATCTAGCATAACATTGCATGTAAAAGATGTTGCAATGATAGCTCTCTTACGTACATTTGACAGTCACTTGAACTAGCTAGTCTATGCTGCATGGATACACTA